>JAGIQG010000008.1:46411979-47656979 GCA_024679065.1 Sphyrna mokarran
CGACAGCGCAGAGTCGCTGAGCAGAGACTGATAGCCAAGCTCCGCACACATGAGGACGGTCTTAACAGGGATCTTGGCTTCATGACACACTATCTGTAACCCCCGTAACTTGCCTGGGTTAGCAAAAAACCTCACTTACTGTGCTGTCTGGAGAAAATACACAATTCTCTAACCAATGCTCAGGATTCCCTTCACACACATTGTTAGCCACTTTAACACTTGAATAGCAGGTTAGATGTAAGGATTCGCATTCTAATCAGCAATCTCTGACTGTCTGTGCTGATGTGTGCTATTGCAGACCAGAACACTGCACTTGCCTGATGAAGACACAGGAGTGTTGAAAGCTCGCTTTTTTACTATCAAATAAATCGGTTGGATTAATAATTGGTGTTGGTAAATTCTTACTGAGTTCCTATTACCAAGCCAGTTCTCAATCCATCTTGACACCTGTCCTTGTATCCCATGAGCCTTAACCTTTTCCACCAACCTCCCATGAGGGACTTTGTCAAACGCCTTACTGAAATCCACGTAGACAACATCAATGGCTCATCCTTCGTCAACTGTTTTTGTTACCTCCTCAAAAAATTCTACCAGATTCATAAGGCACAACCTCCCCTTTACAAAGCCATGCTGCCTATCACTAATCAAATTGCCACACTCTAAATGCTTATACATTTTATCCCTAAGAATCCTTTCCAACAACTTCCCTACCACTGACGTCAAACTCACTGGCCTATAATTACCCGGGTTATTCCTACTACCCTTTTTAAACAACGGTACCACATTCGCTATCCTCCAGTTCTCTGGACCTCATCTGTGTCCAAAGAAGAGACAAAGATTTGCATCAGAGGCCCAGCAATTTCATCCCTCATCTCCCTAAACAGCCTAGGATAAATACCATCAGGCCCTGGAGATTTATCAGCTTTAATATTACCTAAAAACCCTAACACTTCCTCCCTCATAAAAGATATTTCCTCTAATGGGTCTACAACTCCCTCCAAGACAGTACCTGACAACAGGTCCCTCTCCTTCATGAATACTGACACAAAATATTCATTCTGGATCTCCCCCATTCCCTTGGACTCTTGGCATTGTTCCCCTCCTTTGTCCCTAAGAGGACAAATTTTTCCTCTAACCATCCTTTTATTCCTAACATAGGAGTAAAATGCTTTTGGATTTTCCTTAATCCTGTCTGCTGAGACCATTTTATGCCCCCCTTTCACCCTGCTAACTCTCTGTTTGAGCTCTCTCCTACTGTCTCTGTATTCCTCCAATGGTCTCTCCGTTTCCAGTTGCCTAGACCTAACATACTGTTTTCCTGAAGTAGGCTGAATTTTGGTCACTGTTTGCCACATGTTCCCCTACTGCAACCTTGATCACCTGACCAGGCTCATTTCCCAGAACTAAATCCAGTATAGCCCCCTCTCTAGTTGGGCTAGCTATGTTCTGCTCCAAATACCCCTCCAGTACACATTTTATAAATTCCTCCCCATTCAGAACCCCAGCTCTAGGCACCTTCCAATCCACCCCAGGGAAATTAAAGTCTCCCACTACAACAACCCTATTTTTTCTACACCTATCCAAAATTTCTTTACATATCCTTTCTTCCACCTCCCGCAGGCTATTTGGTGGCCTATAGTATACCCCTAGCAAAGTGATTGCTCCCTTTCTATTCCTATTCCTACTACTACTTCAGTGGATCTCTAGCTTCATTCAGTCTGGGATGTCATGAGTAGCTCTTTACTTCGCTCAATGTTTTTTACAAAGACTTGTTACAAGTCTTTGTCCCTTTAGCTTTGAAAACATTTTTCAACTTTCAGTTGACTGGAAATTTTGCATTTCCTATAATCCAAACCCCCATCAAAACTCGCAAATGTCTAAGGAAAAAATATTCAAAAATGCAAAGTATTGGCTAGCAAAACAATGGCTGCCATAGACAGACATACCCAAATATTTCCAAACCAAGTAACAACCTGGCTAACCTTTTCTATATCCTCTTCAAAGTCTCCATATCCTGTTGGAAGTGTGACAACCAGAACTATGTGCAATATTCCAAATGTGGCCTAACTAAAATTCTGTACAGCTGCAATATGACTTACCAATTTTTATATGCTGTGCCCCAAACAAATATGCCACATAGTTTCTTAACCACTCTATCCACTTGTGTTACTGCTTTCTTGGAACTGTGGATCTGTATTCTTAAATCCCTCATATATTAATGCTTCTAAGGTTCTGCCATTTACTGTATACATCTCCTGCATTAGATGTTCCAAAATGCATCACTTTGTATTTGTCTGGATTCCATCTACAATTTCTCCAATTCTCCAAGTCTCCAGCTTATCTATATCCTGCTGTATCTTCTGGCAATCCTCCTCACTATCCTCAGCTCCCCCAGACTTTGTGTTGTCTGCAAATTTATTGATCAGGCCACTTACATTCTCCTCTAAATCATTTATGTGTTGGATATTAGACATGTGCTTTCTTACCGTGATGGAAGGGTGTTCAAACTTTCTTTGCAGTTTGCAGGCATATACTACCCAGTCAACACTGTTAATCAGTATTGTAAATATTATTTTGCCATTTACAATTTGTTTTAATTACATTCCCCTGCCCCAACTAGTTATATTTCTCCCTTTAAATTGAGCAATAACTTGTAATGACAGTAATGGAAGCACATCATCTCTCTGTATAGGTGGTTGATTTTCCAACACTAACAATCGATCAAAGGCGTCTTAAATGCTTCAGTTGTCATTGCAATAAAGTTAAAGATTAGTGCAGTATTGATGATGTGCCACTGAATGTCAATAGTACATTTAATAAATAGCCCATTATATCATCTTCACAAAGAATTGAAAAGAAAAACATCCCTGTTCCATTTTTCCTCAGCACAATAGGAACCAGGACATGACTAAATTTGATATAGCATTAACAGGCATCAGAAATACAACTTTAACAAAAGCAATTGAAAAAGAATGAGGAAAGAGTTTAAACCCAAGCTTCAGCTGCAAGTCAAGTTCCACCAAAGATTAATGAATGTAAACTAAACAATAAATAAATGGTAAGATATTGCAAGATATAACAAGAATGATGAACTCCATTGCATGATGTAGTGGGCTAAGTAACTCACTGAAGGATTACAGGAACATCCAAAAATCATTCAAAAAACAATAACAACAAAAGGGATTTTAAATTAACAAAGTTATGGAGGACAAATAGTAAGAAATTTTTAATGGCATCAGAAAGTAATTAGGATCCCTTAAAATGCAAACAAAGTTGTATCTGAGGATGAATTAAATAGTTAATATAATCAATTATTGTCTTGTTTTAACAAAGGTTTACTTGAGAGGATATTGATTGGCTATCATTCAATATTGAATAAATGGCTGGGATTTACAGTTGCAGCAGAGTTGTGGCACATCTTGAGTCAGGTCATAGATATAATGTGGGATAAAGTGAACAATATTTCTGCCTCCATTGAGTGAGAGGTTGAAAAATTGTTGCACGTAGTTCAAGAGATATTATAGTCAGCCCAAGAAGTTATAATTGATTTTAAAAAGTTCTGAAAAATGCTTTAGGTTACGTAATCACTTATCCTGATGGTTTCCAAAGTGGATATGAAGAAAGAGCTTGCCATTTATCTAATACCTTGTACCATCTCTGGACATCTTAAACAACTTTACAACCAATGAAATACTATTTTGAAGTAATTTTCATTTTCATCACATGAGGTTGGTGTGAAGAATTTTATGTTCCCAGAGGACTGAAGTGCATCTTGTCTCTCAGGATGTGAAAATCAGGCTTAATCGTTCAGTATCTGGTTGCTGAGTCCATTCTTGGGAAAGTTGATAAACATTCTGTCACCTCTCCATTCCATATCCAGTGTGATGGAATTAGTATGTCTCCACAGTAAAAATTTGGACAGAGGCAGTGATGTTAAAATTTGAGAAATGCTCAAGGGACTCTGAGACTCGAGTAGTCAGCAGGTCAGACTGCAGATGGCATAATTAGTCTGTGCAAAGGTAGGTTCATGAAATGTGACACGTGCAAACAAAATGCCTTCGGTTTTCCTGCATCTGTTATTGTTGTGCCCTCAGGAACTTGTCTTCCTCATTCAAATCATGCAGCATTATTGGGACCCCTGAGAGAATTCCCATCATCAGAACAAAGCAAATGTTGATGTAAAAGACCATGGTCCATCAGATTTGTCTTCTACCAAGCTGGTAATTATCTGGTGCAATGATAATTGCATTGTTAAGTAGCCACGGGACCAATCTCTATCGTAATTCTATAAAAAGCTTTGCTATGAACTGAGGGAAATCTCAATGGGGTGGAGAGATTTGGGAACCATGAGATAGATCCTACCTTGAATGTTAGTGTAAAGTGATTGGTAAAAAATCAGCAGCTTGTCTTACCCCTCTCCTGAAATACAAATGATATAGAGATGCTGGCATTGGACTGGGTGGGCAGAGTAAGAAGTCTCACAACATCAGTTTAATTTCCAGTAGCTCCTTCACCTGATAAAGCAGTGCTCCAAAAACTCATGGATCCAAATAAACCTGTTAAACTTTAGCCTGGTGTTATGAGGCGAAATACAAATGGAAAGACTTGCATAACAGGCTGCCAGCTCACTATTATCCATTTTATACTATCACACAAGGTTAGAAAGAAGGAGCGATTTGCAGCTGATAGTTTAGATGCTAAGGAATTCTGGGGTGGCCAAATTGGGATTGAAATTTCAATGCCAACTTGGTCTGCATTTAGCATAACACCTTTTTAAAGGGGTGAATGGTTATACAGAGCGTTTTTTTATTAGTTGATTGTTACTTAAAATGCCTACCATTTAAGAACTGGCTGGTCACTTTGGTGGCTAATACTTCAACTAATGAGCTCATTCGTGATTGGAATGAACATTGGCCTAAGCAAGATGAAGATCCACTCATGATATCTTGGACAGACCATGCATGAAGTTAGGAATCTACCAAAGCTGCTGAAATGGAATCACACCATTTTGTGTTCATTGCTGTTAAAGTTGAGTGGGGAGAATATTTGTAACACTTTGGGGAAACTTCCCAGGGCCCTTGGGAAGACTCCATGAACATTGTTTTGTTCCACAAATTCTATTCTAAAAAGAAGTGCCATTCCATCTTACTGGATACATAATAGGAACCATCAGGAGAAAGAGTTTCTTGGGTTATGGGCATCTTGCTAGTCAGCTTTGCTTGATCAACGTAAGGCCGGGCAGAGCAGCACCAGCTGTGGCAGAATGTCACTGCTCAAGTTTAAACATCTATAACAAGATTGACCATTACAAAGTTACCCAGCAGTAACCCATGCTAGGATTGCACTGCTGTGTTACTTGGGGGAATCCTGTTTCCAATAAATCCTTCAAATTCCATTTGTGAACCAGTCTGGGTAGTCAGCCCTCAAACATGCAATTCTAAAATTTCGTCTCAGTTAGGCATTGGATTACAAATTTGTCTCACGGGAAAATTTCCTTCCAGTATTCCATCATCACGACTATCATTTTGGAACTAAACAACTCCAAAGAGACTACACTGTTTTCCATCCTCCATTCCAAAGCACATATGAAACGTGATATAGTTAACTTCTTCAAAACGTCAGTGTTGAATATAGATGGAATTATTATTTTGTACAAGTCCTCATTTTTGTTTATAAGAGGTTTATGCTGACTTCAATTTGTTGCAAGAAAACTAAATTAATCTGGTGCGAATCACTTTCACGTAATTTGATATTATATTGCACTGAAAAATTGTCAAATGCATTTTTTATTTGTTATTATTGTTATGTAATGCAATTTAAAAACAATGCTGCGTAAAGTGGTACATAAATTTTGTCACACAAATTTGTTTGAAGTTTATCAAATATAAAATTAAATATATCAAGTCAACGTCTTTAATCCCTTCTCTGCATGTACAAATCAACAAGGCAATGTTCATTTATTATGTACATTGGTATGGATGTTGTTTATAATCATGCATTATTCATGAATGGTGCAGTGAGTAAACATGAAAAAAAACCCTAGGCTAATATTTCTCTCAGTTTTCAAAAAGGGCCCATAAATCTTTCTTTTAAAACAAGATCTGAAGACAAAATGGTGCTTGTGAAAACTTGTTAAGGAAGCAGTTCTGTACAATAGTAATTCAATGAATGGTAAAGGAATGTTCACATCACCATGTCCCCAAAATAAGTTTATAATCATCTCCTATCAATTGGGGAGCAAAATGGACAATTGTAAGGATTTTGAAATAACATAAGTGGCTTTAGCTTAAACCACACCAGTTCAATCATGCCAGAGTATTTTGTTTTCAATTGGTCACAAACCAAAGTGACAAATCATATCCTCTGGTAAATGCTACCACTTGCCTGAATAAAGTCAGAGCATTTCTGCAATAACTTCTCTTCCTACTACCAAACTTTTATGCGAGAGCAACACAATGGCGCAATGTTTAGCACTGCTGCCTCACAACTCTAGGCACCCAGGTTAAATTCTGGCTTTGTGTGACTGTTTGCGTGGAATTAGCACTTTCTCCCAATGTCTGTTTGGTTTCTTCCAAGTGCTCAAAGATGCATAGGTCAGGTGGATTGGCCATGGAAGAATAAGAGTCTCTTGGTCAGCTATGCTTATAATGTGGATATGCCATTATTGGACTAGGGTAAACACAGTAAAAAGTCTCACAACATCAGATTAAAGTCCAATAGGTTTATTTGGTAGCAAACGCCACTAGCTTTTGGAGTGCTTGCTACTCCTTTGTCAGGGGAGTGGGAGTTCTGTTCACAAAAAAAGGCATATAAAGACAAACTCAATTTACAAAATAATGGTTGGAATGCAAGTTTTTACAGGTAATCAAGTCTCAAAGGTACAGACAATATGAATGGAGAGAGCATTAAGCATAGGTTAAAAAGATGTGTATTGTCTCCAGACAGGACAGTAAGTGAGATTTTGCAAACCCAGGCAAATCGCGGGGGTTATAGATAGGGTGACATGAATCCAAGATCCTGATTATGTCTGTCCTCATGTGTGCGGAACTTGTCTATCAGTCTCTGCTCAATGAATCTGCGCTGTCGTGTGTCATGAAGGCCACCTTGGAGAACGCTTGCCTGAAGATCAGAAGCCGAATGCCCGTGACTGTTGAAGTGTTCCCCAACAGGCAGAGAACACTCTTGCCTGATAATTGTTGAGCAGTGTTCATTCATTCGTTATTGTAGCGTCTGCTGCGGAACATCCTTTCCTGCAGACATGCTTATGCAGAGTGATGCTCCTCAATCAAAATCTCTGGTGTTAGGCCACCAGGAAGAAAAAAAGTATAGAAAATAGACATAAGCATATGATTTATCCACCATATGCATCTCCAGATGTGGGAATTCTTCTCTAAGTCTACTTTCCTAATGTTGAGGATTCTTTCTTTAATGTAGAAGATATGTTACTACTTGTCAGGAGTTTTCTCTTGACTGAAGTCTGCATTGTTGAGAATTTGTACCTATTGCTGAGAAACCTTTTCCCTATTTTTGAAGATTTTTACACATTGTTGATGATTCTTTCCTCAGCATCCATGTTTCTTAGTTATTGTCAGCAATTGTTGCCTTGTTGCTGCTGATTCCTTCACAATTTTAAACTTTCTTCCTGCAGTTGATTTTGTTACAACTGAATGGTTTGCTCGGCCATTTCAGAGGGCAATTAAGAGTCAACGACATTACTCTACATCTGGAGTCACACATAGCTTTGCTTCCTTGAAGAACACTAATGAACCAGATGAGTTTAATGATTACATGCTGTGGGATTTGAATATCTCTCTGGATCGCTAACAAATGCAGTAGCAAAGTGGAATTATCACTGGACTAGTAGTCCAAAGACCCCAATTCAAATCCCACCCCAGCAGCTGGTGTAATTTGAATTCATTAAAAATCTGACTTAATTAAAAACTGTTGTCGATTGTCACAAAAACAGCATTATAGTCACTAATGCCGCATAGGAAAAAATATTTTGAAATGCTCAGTACCCACAACTCAGATGAAAGTTTGAACTCCAAGCAGAAAAATTAGTTAATAAAAGGGAAACTTAATTCATATATTCCAAATGACCAAGTTTACCCATGCGTTTTGAGAATTTTTTTTGATTGTAGTTGTGATTCATGTGAAGGTGTATAAATGTTGTGGTACACCTTTAAGTGGGTGTGGTTATGTTTTATGCCAAATCATCAGAGGGGAAATGATGCAATATATCACATGGTGCAATCCTAGTCTACTAAAAACTGCATGGCTGAGGCATTGAATATAAAGATTGGCAGGTCATGCTGCAGTTGTACAGAGCCTTAGTTAGGTCTCATTTAGAATATTATGTACAATTCTGGTTGCCACACTACCAAACAGATGTGGATGCTTTGGAGACAGTACAGAAGAGGTTTACCACAATGTTGCCTGGGTCGAGAGGATATTAGTTTGAGGAGAGGTTGGGTAATCTCAGCTTGTTCTCACTGGAACAATTGATAAAAGTTTCCAAGATTATGAGTGGCATAGACAGAGTGGATAGTCAGATGCTCTTTCCTAGCGTAGAAAATCAAATACTAGGGAACATAGGTTTAAGGTGCAAGGGGAAACGTTTTAGAGGACATGTGCAAGGCAAGTTCTTTACACATAGAGTAAAGAACTCTCTGAGGAGGTGGTGGGAGCAGATATAATAGCGGCATTTAAGAGGCAACTTGGTGAATACAAGAATAGGATGGAAATGAAAGGATATAGATTCTGTAAGTGCAAATGGTTTTAGTTTATGCAGGCATCATAATTGGCACAGGATTGGAGGGCTGAAGGGCCTGTTCCTGTGCACAACTACTCTTTGTTCTTTGTAATTCAGACTTGTGTATAAGCTCTCTGACTGTATAACACCGACACCAACTTCTCAGATCTTTAATGAATAAATCCTTGTACTTTCTGCTAACCAATCCTTTGCATGTGGTTGGTGCCTTGATGTTTATCTGAGTAGACACAAGGAGAAGAAGGTCAAAACACCCAATGGCGGTGGTAATCACTGTGAATAAACCATTGGCGTACTTTGATCACCGTGTTTGTGGCAGTTGCTGATTTTAGATTGCTCGTATGACCGGTTTGAGGAATGTGACAAAGGGTGCTTATGTTGCTTGTCTGCTGCTGGTAAAACACTTTTCCATCTGTCTCCTGATTGTATGTGGTAGGTGTGATTTTCCCACCAATCTACATTGGTTGAGTAGTGTAGTCGGGCAGGAAGTACAAGTGAACGTCAAAAAATCAAATTTCCACTAGGTTGTGAATCTCCCGGATCATTTTGTTTTCTGTGTGGGGAATGATTATTTATGATCCAATTTCAATCTGTTTAGTGAGCTTCAGACACAATTGTCCAGCTGCGCTTAGCTCTCTGACCTTGCTGGTGAGGGTTCCCACCAGTGGTGATCACAGCTGGTTGCCAGCAATGGTGACCAGAAGTGATGGCCATGCTGGTGGGACAGGAAACCATTGAAGCGCCTGGGGAGGTCGGGGGCAGTGTGTCAGCAGTGTACTTTGGGCAATGCTAACCTGGTACTTCCAGTCTAGCACATTGATAGTGCCACTGAGCATCAGGCAGTGCCAAGGAGACAGAGCCTAAGGGCAGGGCCATGTGGGGCAGAGTCAGGTAGGAGGAGACGGAAAGGGAGAAGTCTGCATCGGGGAGGGGAGTTGGGGGAAAGGGATGGTGATCAGATGGGAGGGGGGTTGTTGGGGCTGGCAATCAAGGTGATCTGGGAGATTGGTGCATGCCAAATGGCCCCCTGAACCCTTTGTTGCTGGCATCTCCAAATGTTTAGTCTCCTTACCACACCGCTTCCCCGCACCTCCCTCACCCCAACTGTGAATTGCCTGATGGCCTTTGTATTGCAGAGTGCTGTAAATTCATGAAACTCAGCTTATCCAAAAGGTAGGCAGGAAAATATCCCAACATCTCACCTCATTTGACACTTTGACTTTTTTTTTGGGAAATCACTGCTTTTTTTTTGGCTTCTTTGGCTCAAGGACATCTAATAGCAATCAGGATGGATAACTTAATGGATAGTAATCATTTGAATCAAATCTGATTTTCATTTTGCCCTGTACATTCTCAACACCTTCCTCATGCTGTAGTTTGAGAAATGTTGCATTGAGCAAACTCCAAGTGAAAGACCTTGACTTCAGTTGATGTCGATGGCTTGAAGGTGCAATCCCTTTGCGTAACTTTTATTCTTTTCAAAGTTTATTTTATGCATGCAATCTTGGCAGCTACATGGCCATCAAAATGAAGATTTTTTAAATTCACAAACAGAAACCAGTGGCCGGAATGAAGGGGGGCAACAGACACTCCCCCAGGATAACTGGGGGGTGGGGCTCCCTGGACATGGGCACCTGCCAGTGCCAGTCTGTGCCAGGAGGCACTGCCCATTGGGCATTTGGCACAACCAATAGATGGAGCCTAATATGGGGCAGGATTAGGGGCAATTGGTGGGGAGGGGTCCTGCTGCCACTTTGCTTGGGATCAGCCTGGGCTGGAGGGGGGGCAGTGATCAGGATAGGCTGGAGGGGGTTGGTCTGCCAGGGGTGGGGGGTGGGCGTGTCTCACATAGGGAGAGGGGTCTGACCCTGAGGGGGCTAGCGGGTGGGTGGGTTTGTTGGGGTGAGGAGGGTGGGGGGATCACCACTGTTGTTGGTTGGGCTCGGCATTGGGACCACATTGCTGGAGACCAGCTGTGATCCCCGATGGCAGTAACCTTTACTGACATCTGGAGGGGGTGGGGGTGGGTGGGTGTGATCAGGGTTGTCCCAGGAATTGCTGTGGAGGCCTCAGTTGCGAGGTCAGGGTGCGGGCTGGAGGGGCAGCACTGCAAGGGTCCTGGGCTGGCCAGCAATTGAGCTGGCATGCAAACAGTGGGAGACAGACAGATCAGGACCACTGTGCAAGCACAGGGTCCCAAAACTATCAGCGTCTACACCATAGCTCACCCACCGCCCCCAGGTTTTTAATGAGATTCATGATTAGGACTTCTACAGTGCAAACAGTGTGGAGATTCGATTGAGAAGTTGAACTGACAAAACTGTTGTGCTCTCGAGCAGTTTTCCCGCCAATCCAGCGCTTTTGGGAGAATGGCGGCCATTGATTCTGTTTTTCTCTGCAGCCGCTGACAGATCTGTGGAGTTTATTCAGCTCTTTTTTGTAGATTTCCAGCCTCTGCAGTATTTAGTGAGGACTTTTAAATGCTGCTGAAATAATGCTGGGAAGGCTTGCGGAGCAATGGGTACCTGTTTCTGAGCCAGGAGCTCTGGGTTCAAGTTCCATTTGTAACATTGATGGCCATGGACAGTGCTTTCATAATGCAAAGAAACAAGTTGTAAACCCTTCCAACACACCTATGGTAGGAGGAAAGAATGGGCAAGTTTCCTGATCAGCTACGTTTGATGTTGTGTGAGTCCTCTCAAGTTCTAGTCTTTGGTGACAGGTTATGTTGTCCTCTTTGACATTAAGGGTACCAGTTTTTTTTGGCAGCAGGAAGAAATCCCTGCATCAGCTGGAGCCTGCTTCTGCCCAACATGTTTCAGGGGATAATTCTCCTGACTCAACCTTGCCCGTAAATAACATGTCCGATTTCTGTGTTTTATTAAGGAGGTCGGCATCAAATCTGCTACCTGCCACAGTCACGTCCGCAATCTCAGAGCAGGATGTGTTGCCAGTAGCTGTGATGGCAACTATGATGATGAACTTGGACACATCTAGTTCCTTCCAGGCTAAAGCAGGAGGTACTTGCAACAGTTTGTGTTGTGTCTGCAAGATTGATGTCAGGAAGATATGGGGGTTCAATAAACTAAGGAGCTTCATTAAGGAGATATGTTCAGCACAGGTTGTAAACGTACTCTACCAGTTACCCGCATGAACTGTCAGCGATATCACTTCTGGTTGCATGCATTATCTTGAAGTGCTCAGTACATTTTCACTGCAGATAAGAAATCACAAAAAAAGCATTCAAAGTACACAATACTTTGTATGCACAGTTGGAAAAGGGAGGCTTCTGAGTCTCTGTATTGCAAGAATGCGGAATACATTTTCTCTTGCCAGAACAAAGCAGATGGAGTAATCATACAGTCTGATGAATCTTTGCCATGGTGCAGGATGCCATTGACTATATACTCGTTGCTTTGCAGGCACCGCATGTCAACTGTGAGAAGTAGTGCAACCAAAAGGATCCCACTCCCTCAACATTCAGGCTGACTTGTGACTACACACAGAAGGAGGGATTATCCAGCCCTTCCTGCTGGCAGCATCTTCCAGCCCTGCTGAAGGTGACCTATGCTTTGGGTTCTCCAGCAACAGGATGGGCGAGCTATGTAAAAAGTCATAGATGTCGACTAGATTGGAAGACCCTGCTAGTGGTCAGTGGTGCATCGCCTTTGCTGCTGGAAAACAGGCTGCAGGGAGGCATGAAAATCCTGGGCAGAGTTAAGTGCAGGTAAAATGCCCAATATTCTGCTAATAGTCATGATGTCTTCATTCTCCAGCAGTCTGCAATACCATCTATATTCAAATCATGATAACAAACCAGAGAGTGATCATTGGCAACAAAAGCTTTCTGCTGACTGCATGAAAATACACACACACACACACACACACACACACACCCACAACCACACACACACACACACACACACACACACACACACACACACACACAGAATGGACAGCACCCATGCAATGAAAGCTGTATTGCCACAAGAAATGTGATCAAGCAGATTATTGACAAACTAAGACAATACTTGTCCTCCTTTGCAATACACGGTGAGTGAGTTTCAAGATTTGTGGGGATCTGCTGCATGCCACAGTCTTCCATCATGAGGTTAGATGCCACCAGCTAAGGAGGAGGCAACTTAAAAATCCCTTTTCCTGCTGAACTCACTTTGAAGAATTCATCCGAATGCAATACCAGAAATGTAATTCCCACCTGCCACCAGTCCTGCTGTCATTGACAACTACGGTGCTTGCTTCAGTTGAAAGGATAAATAAAAACAACCAGAAAATAAGTATTTCCAATCAAGTTTATAAACCAAACCATTTTGCACACAAATATCAACCTCTTATGCCTTCCCTTGAGGTTTGCCATGCTCATGCTTCTGACTGTCTAGTGCTCCCATGTGGTTCTGCTCCAATTATTGCAGGTGAAAGATTGCTGACTTTCATCAGAGGAGATTTCAGAAGGCTTTGCAGGATGGCCTCCAGCAGCTCTGGCCCAGAGTACTCTGCAGCAGCACCGTATGCAGGTTGACTGATAAGCAGTCATGTGAAGATAAATCCAGACACCCTGAGAGAGGAAAGTAAGTTCAAACTCCATGGAGCCACAGCAGCCCCTTTAGTATAATGGAGTACAGATTGCTGAACTGCTATGACCCTTGGACAATTGGTATCCACGGTTATGATAACAGCAGCCTAAACTCATATTAGAGTAATTTGAGCTTGTGTGGCAGCATGATAGAATCTAAGCTTCCCTTGTGGTACCCAAAGCTTTTACCTCTGTTGTTATGGAAGCCATGTCATTGACCATTAGACACTGCATTATTCTTGGGTTCACGACTTTCAGCAACTTCTCCTTCCACAATCCACCTTCTCTTTCAGGAGTGCAGGCTCATTTCCATTTGTGCTTGCCTCTCACCATTTTGCAGAGCTAAGCAGCCGTTCAACAGTTATTAATGCTGGTTGAACACTGAGCTCATATTCATTAGCAAATGGCACCAAGCTGGTGTACTATCTGCACCAGAAGTAATAAACATTCTTTATTCATTCGTGGGATGTGGGCATTGCTGGATGGATTAGCATTCATTGCCCATTCCCTAATTGTTGTTGAACTAAGTGACTTCCTCGGCCAACTCTTGGCTAACACCCATTGTGATTGCCATGTATTCTCAGGAGCTATTGATTGTAGTTCTCAGTGCATCTTTTATTAAAAAAACTACTAACAAAAGGCATATGAAGAGTGATTTATATTCATACTTAAGGCTTGTCAACAACAATTCCTTCAGACAATAAGAAAAGCTGCATCCAAACAATATGTAATTCCAGCTCTTATTGTATTGCTATGACATCCCCACTGGAGTGAACACTGAGGAAAAATAGGCTGCTGCTCGTGGCTTTGAAGTTCATTGTTCAATTTCTGTCATTTCTGGTTATTATCAGATTTTAACGTGTATCACGTTCTTTACCTTCACAGGCTTTTTTGCCAATTCTCACTTCAACCTGTTTATTTCTGAGAGTGTCTACATTTTGCTACTGTCTGGTTCCATAAGCACCAATTCTCTTCCAAATATAGCTGCAGTCAGTTAAAGGCTATCCTTTATACTCACATAACTTTCACACATGTGAGCTTCTTATTGGGTTTGCTGCAATAGCAATCCAGGGCCATACAAAATTTTAAATGGTGGCATTTTTAAAATCTTTAACAATTAATATGTAAGGAATGAGACCACACACTCATAATAATTAATTTCCAATGTCAAAGAGCTTTCTTTACAGTAATTAACATTACAACATTGTTAAAGCTTCTGTTTCCCTGGCAAACTGTCACAATTAGAGTTGGATGTTCAGGACAGTTGTGAATGAGGTATTAGCACATTTGTCTTATATGAAACAAAGCATGACTTAAATATATTTATGCTATTCTCCTAATTACTCTTGTAATAGAGAGTTCCACATTTTAACATCCCTCCGAGAAAAGGGCCATTTTCTGAAATCATCATTTGATTTCTCAGAGCCTACTTTATATGTTATAACCTCTCATTTTAATCATTGCTGACCTTTCCAAGTGTCAGAATACTAAAAGGACCATGTACGCTTACCAAACATGATTTGTTTCTGGACAGCATGATGCACAGTGGTTAGCATTGCTGCCTCATAGTGTCAGGGATCCGCTTCAGTGCTAACCTTGGGTGACCATCTGTGTGGAGTTTGCACGCTCCCCTTGTGTTTGTGTAGGTTTCTTCTGGGTGCTCCAGTTTCCTCCCATACTACAAAAACGTGCTGATTATGCTGATTGACCATACTAAATTGTCTCTTAGTGTCAGGGGGATTAGCAGCGTAAATACGTGAGGTTACGGGGATAAAGTCTGGATGAGATTTTTGAATGTGTATGTTCAATGGGCCAAATTAACTCCCTCTGCACTGTAAAGATTCTATGATTCTAAAACTGAAAGCACTTTAAAAAATGAATTTACCAAGATCAGAGCTCATGACGTTCAATTCAAGACTTCTTAAAAAAAAAACATCATCTTCCTGTCACTACGTCTGTTTGGTTTCTGAAGGGCAAAAGTTAAAGTCTATGTGGACACAATTTAAGCAAACTGTATTGGATTGAATCAGAAAGAAGCCAGAGGGTCGTTTGCTCAGTGTTACTGCAAAACAGTTGAAAGCAGTTTCCAGAACCTGCAAACAGGATCATTTTTTTCACAGAAAAAAAAGTGATCAGTGGGAAAAGAAAATGTTTAGACAGCCTATTTATACCTTTTGCATCTCCAGGGCAAAGTGCAGTGTTATCATGGATGTTCTGGGCAGACTATATATGTCAACTGCTGTTGCTGCATTGGAGTGTACACGACTGTTAAACAATATAGTCTAATCTGTTTGAAAGACAAATCATGCACACTCAATCACTATACAATTCTGTATGCACAGACACTTTAAAGGTATTTCTCCAAAGATGCCCATGAACAATGCATTTGTACGTGAATGCATTTTCTTACCACGGAATGAGAAATTCAAATTGAAATAACCCAGCAGCAAAGCATTATTTACCCAAAAAAGAGAAAGATTCATTTATTTCACTCTATTGCCCTGGAAGTCACTTAAAAAAGGTAACATGTGCATGTACATGTGTGCGCATACTGACACACACACAACACACACACACGCACACACACATGCATGCGCACACACACACACACAAACTAAATAACAACAACACTCATAAACATAAATCAAAATTAGTCCATAATTACTGTAGGCCTGGAATATTTTGAAACCGATGTGTTGCATTATCCCAAATGAGGTAATAGAGTTGTCTCTATAGCTGCAATGTCTTCCACTGTTTTTTTGGCTCGGTTGTGGGACGTGAGCGTCACTGGCTGGCCAGCATTTATTGGTCATCCCTAGTTTTTCTTGAGAGGACAGTTGAGAGTCAGCTACATTGCTCCGTATAATAGCTCCAGGAGTCAGCTGTGAAGGAAGCATGCTTTTATTGCACAAATGAAAATAAACAATAACCACAGGCCTGTGGTGAACACAAGTCCCAACTGGGACTTGAAGATTAATGGACCTCTCAGACTCTTGCTTTATTCAGGGCTTGATATACAAACTCCTCCTGGTGAGCTAATTACTAGTTCCCAGGGAGCTTGTATTCAATGAGCCCAACTGTAAGGTCAATTAGTAATATCCCATACAGATCCTGAGGGTTATCATACATGAATCTGGAGTCACATGTCAGCCAGGGCAGGTAAGGATAGCAGATTCCCTTCTCTAAACAGCAACAGTGAACTAGATATTTTTTTTTCTTACAATGGTTTCATGATCATCCATAGATTCTTAATTCCAGATTTTTTTTTTGTTGAGTTTAAATTCCACCATCTGCTGGGGTGGGATTCGAATCCAGATCCCTAGAACATTAGCAGAGTTTCTGGATTAATAGTCTAGAAATAATATCAGTAGGCCACCACCTCTCACTGTGGAATTGCTAGAGGTTGCTTTAATAGGTTAGATAAGTAGGTGAAATCAAGGGAAAAGAGAAGGTTCCTTACTTTCTGTCCTGCAGGCCAAGTGACTTTATAGCAAACTGTGAATCTGCCTCTCTTCTGCCCTTTTCAATGGTTTCTGCAGGTAAGGCAAATGGCCACTGTTATCATTTAACCTGTACATACTGCTGAGTCACTTTTCATATCAGTCAAGTGTCAATTCTATTATAGTTTAGCTCCAGTATGATCAAAAGGGTCAGGGTTCTTCACAGTTACAGATTTATCACTCTGTATCAGTTTGGAGGAAAAGTCATCAAGTTAATGAATTTCTCTTTGCTCTTTTAGAACAACCATTAAATTTTATGTCTGAGAATTGCATTCCGGTCTCCTCAGGCAGTAAGTGAGATATGATTGAAATCCATACTTCTGTCTGGTAACCTGGAACTATTTTCAGAACAGTCTTTCCACTCAGTCTAAGATTTTTTTAAAAATACAAATGTCAGAATACTTTTTCTAAAAATTTGTAATATCATTACTATGTGTGCATTAGTCAAGCCTTGCTCCTGATGCAGCAGCATTCATAAAGGTGGAGTGCATGTTTTAGGTTTTCATTGCAAACTTAAGCAAAAAATACACGCATAATCATTAAAAGAAGATTTGACAATGGCAAAGCAGTGTTATACAGGACTATTATCAAAGAAAATGAATCCATGGATGAATCTATTCTGATTCATGTATAAATGGAGTTATACTTTTTAAAGCTTAAAAAGGAACCTAACACTGCACTTCAACAATCTCATTTGTGTTGTTAGAATTCCTGCAGGGGAACAATAACTAAACTTACCAAATAACCCCTAAGGAAGAAATTACCAACAAGATTTCACTTTCTGCAACTTTATTTTCACACAAATAAACAGGCAAATAAAAAGGTAAATTTCATTTTAAGTAGTCAATACAACAAAGCTACTTCTTACACAGCCAGAACAATTCTCATTCAGCATGTATAGCATCACCTTGCTACTCGGTTCTGCAAGATGCTGGTCTTTATTCATGTTGGGGGAGGTCAGGGGTGCCACCTGATAATGGGTCGCCCCCCCACCCTTCCCTCCCCACCGCAAGTTTCACAGGCATGATTATCATCAGCAAATCACATTTCTGTGAATAGTCACTCCCATGGGTCACAACACTCCTGCTGATGTAGTTTTCCAGAGCTCCTTTTCAACTAACTAACTGATAACACCCTAGTTCACGCTATGGTCACATCTGGGATACACACAGCTTTTGAGCACTTTTGAGTTATTCACACAACTTTTTAGGTTATATGCTTTTTTTTTAGCCAACTCACAAGTGCACAATGTACCTCCAAGAGCTCCTGTCTTCTTTTCTGCCAAACAGAAAAAAACTTTTTTTTCAATGGAGTGATTCTTCTCACAAGAATTCAGTGTGCTTCCCTCTCTGTCTCTGTTTGCTTTCTCTTTATGCCTGCATCTGGGCCTTCACCCTCCAGTTCTTCTGCTTAATGTCTGTCGTTTCCTTTGTTTCTCCAGCAATGCAGCTTCTTTCATAACTTGCTGTTGATACGGTTTCCAGATGAAGGGTTATTTGGTCACATGGACCAGTATTTCTTATTGTCCCAGAAAATTACAATTAATTCTTTTACTCTTGCAAATTCCTGGAAGTCCTCTACAAGCATTCTTAAAATCAAATAGAGATTCCACAGACCTTTGAATGAAATTACAAATTGTCCTTATTGTACTGTTTATGGTCTAAAAGTCATCACAGAACTAATACAGGTTACTTTTATTTCTGGAAGCAGTTCCAAGACTTGCCTATTTAGAATGCAAGTTGTAAATTAGTTATGTTTCTCCATTACCAAATAGTGTATGCAGTTTAGGGTCTTGCCTTGAATATTTATTCAGTTATCATGATGCTGCTACATGATCAGTGTACCTTATCTTTCATGTTATGCCTGTACTGCTAAATACCCAGCTACAGAACAGCGTAAGTTTAAAGTTTATTTATTACTGTCACAAGCAGGCTTACATTAACACTGCAATGAAGTTATTGTGAAAACCAATCTCTTAACTTTTGTACATTTTATTCTTCTGACCTTGGCCAGAGCATACACTAATAGCTCTCTGTTTAAAACACTGACTGTCACTGTAAAATTTTACTTCTAATTCTATCTCCATTCACAACCAAACGAAACGGCATAGAGTGCAATACAATGAGGTGAGATATTATCAATTATTAAGAAAGGATAATAAATTGCTTAATTCTTATTGTCTTTGGAGTAAGAACTTCAATGCTGAGATAATGAGCATTTTAATCAACTTTTCTCTCTGCTTTTGTATGAGTATGGTTTGTTCTAAAAGATAAAAGTGTTTTCTATGGAAAAAATGTGCAAAGTATCCTGAAGAGCGACAATTAATTATAAATAGCATAAACCACCATAAAGTGATTTCCTATAACTGAACTACTTCAACAGACCAATGAAGATTAATAACATTTAAATTGCCAAATAATGAGAATTTTCCATTATCCTCTTTCTGTTACTAATCTCATTTTAAAAACTGGAAACAATAATGTATTTACTGTCACTTGATGTTGAAGTGCACCAATTTGTCAGGGTTGCCACCTGAGTGTTCATTTTTACCGTGTGTAGAGTGCAGTTTGATCATAGGAGTACTATGTTAACATCAGAATTTGAGCATGTCCCTTCTGTAGCAAAACAAAATAGATGCAAACTTTCACTGATTATCAATTTGAATGGCATAGCGTATTCATAGAACATTTTGTAAAATTAATTTAGACCAAAAATGGAATTTAAATGTTGAGCCTGCATTAACCTGTCTGTACCTTCCATCAATATGCACTCTTTGCCACTTGAATCAATCTGGTTGATCCTAAGGTTTGAATATATCAACTAACGTTCTCAAACCAAATGCCTTACATATTTTTTAAAAGTTTAAGTTTAAAAAGTATTATATTTATTAGTGTCACAAATAGACTTTCATTAACACTGCAATTAAGTTATTTTAGAGAATCCCTAGTAGCCACACCCTGACACTTGTGTGAGTACATTGAGGAAGAACATCTCTGCCGCATGCATTGCACAAAATCACTGGTCCAGGATCTCCCTCCCCCCACCATGGGAGAGGTGATGGACAAAGATTGAGAGACTCCTCAGGAGAACATGTGTGATGCTCTTATCTGAAGATTCTTCTTTGCATCACCAAAGCTTCCAAAGATGCTCTCATTGGGAGAGAAAAAGAAAAAAAGTGGAAACTTAATAAAAGATTTTGGAAAACTGTAAAAGACACTACAAGAAAAAAGTGACATGTTGTTGTGGGGAAATTTCAAAAGATGGCCAATTGTGTCTTAAACTGAAACAATTCAAAACTCGCAAGACAAATATCTCTGTGCAAAGATGTACAAAATTTATTTAACATAGAACATAAAACAAGACAATCCAATGTATATAGCTGATTGGAGACTTCCAAACGGTTAAATTGTTCTATGGACAGAGTGACAGAAGCTCTCCAAAAGATCTGAAGTACATAGTCAAAAACAGATCAATGATACTTTTTCATAATCAATAATTCCACCTCTCATTAGCTTAAAATCAATTTCATTTAACAGTCATATATCAACAGAAACCTCTATCGAGTATCACAGCCAACCGTAAGATACTTAATAGCATGGTGATATCTTATTTGTCCAACTGATTTTGGACGTAGCCTTCACTTTTGGCACTAACTATCTCTGTTACCTGGTGACAACAGACCACAAAAATGAACGAGCTCATCAGCTCACTGCCAAGTTGAATAGACATGTGTTCCTGCATCCAGGGATGCACCTATCCTTGTGTCTGAGTAGTGAATGCATCTATTCATTAATATTGATAGGGATTCTACCTGATAAGACTTGCTGACTAATCTTTCTCAGACCTGTGGCTTTAAACTATTGATTTTATCACCACACCATTTGGTAATTTTACTTGGCAAATCATGCAATACATTGAAATACATTTAAAATATCAGCATGTATGTTTTTAAATCATAATTGTTTTTATTCCCTTACTGCATTCACATATGTTTAATATGTTTGTGTTATTGTGTCATTGAATTCTTTACTGATCACTTGTTCTCTGAAAGACTGCATTCAACCTATAAATCTTATTAGCTGGTTAGAAATCCCCTTCCATACAAGAATGTTTTTCTGCTCTGGTCTGGACATATCTTGAATTAGACTGGTCATAGTTCTAATGTATACTTGCTCAATCACTGTGGGAAATAACTGCCTATGGTTTACTTTGAATACTGTGTTCACATCGTACAATTCAACAGAAGCTGAAAACAAAATAATAAAGCCTTGATTTTTGAAGGACAAGTGTCTTTTCTAGTATAAGCATCTGGCATTGAAAGGGTTAACATGGAATGGGTACACTACTGTCCACAATATGATGCAAAGGAACACATATCCTAGTTTAGACTTTATACTTCATATATGTACTTAGTTATGAGTAGCTAATAATAGTGAATACATTAACTTACTGTTAAAAGTCTTCAAGCTTATTTGTGAGACCTATTAAAGTATACATATCTTGCAACACTTTCAGCTGTAGATTGTATTTCCTTAAGAATGTGGTTAAGCATTCCGGATGTCTTTGCTATAGTGCAGGGGCGGGTGGGGGGGGGGGGGGTGGAGGGGGAGGTGGTGAGTGGGGGAGGGGACAATCTGCTGCCCGTGGACCACATGTAGCCCATCAAGGTTTTGAATACAACCCAGGATACATTTTGTCGACTGTTGCCCACATGCAGGATTGCCACATTTCACTGATGTCCAACCGCATAGTTTTTCTTTCTATTGGTAAGACTGTGGTTATGCACATGTAAATCAAGGACAAATGATATGAGGTGCAAGGTGATTGCACACAACATTGACAAATAATGAAGAACAAAGAAGAGTACAGCACAGGAACAGGCCCTTCGGCCTTCCAAGTCTGTGCCTATCATGATGCCCTGATTGGGAAAGCCATGTGCTCCTTCTGTTTCCAAAGCACAAATATTCCTTTTGTTTTTATCATTTAAAGTTGATGATCATTCTATTGGTCCATAAATGATTAAGGATTTCCTATGACATGTTGTAAAATATTCAGTGTATATTCAGTCTTTTTCATAGGGTCATGAATCATCAACAAGTCCAAATTCAACTTTGAAGTTGAAGGAAGTTTGAAGCCTATGAAAGAAGGACACTTGTGTGGCCCATTCACTCACCTAGGTTGCCTATCCCTGCTTTATTGGCATGTCTAACTCAGTACCTATGAACAATGTAGTTACAGAAAAACCACAAATAACTTATAACTTCAAAGGAAAAAGTAGGGTTAATAGCTAATGGCTTCTGATGACTTCTTAGCTTCCAAGGAAAACAAACTTCCTATGACATATACAGCAAGGCAATTGAGTGGGAAATCTGATAATTAATGGTAGGACACTTGACATAACCATTTTAACTAAGTTCAAATGTGAAGATCTTTTAATCTTATTTTACTGATTTATTTCCCTATAAAGTAACTATTATCATATGAGTTTAAGTTATATTTCATTGAGACAGTCCATCCTCTTTATTTTATCTCAGAAAATGTTGTAAACCATTAAGTGCTCTTAACTATGAAGAATGAGCTCAGATGCAAACAAATCATTGGAGGGTAAGTGAGGCAACATGTTCTGGCAAAAACATACAATAACCATATACATAAGATATACCAACAGGGAGACAGATAGATTTCTTCATTTATTATCTTTAACAATGCTTAAGGGATCTCATAAATGAAACTGCCTGAGAACCACAGTAACTAATAGCAAATGCTTCATAGCTCAATTTTTCCTGCTTCACCTTCTGTACCATTTGGTTTGGTTCTCTCCCCTGCCCTTCCCCCATCCCTCCTTCGCAAATACTGTTTCATCCAGTTAGGATAACAGAAGCGTGGACTGAATCCCCCCCCCCAAAAAATAAGTGGATTATGATTGGATATAAGTTAAAAATGAAAAAACTCTGAAACAGGAACTTGACCACTTTTGATTTTAATGAAGGTGGAATGAATGTGGGGGTGGGGGGGAAGGGGAGAGGGGAAGGGTTGTGAGAAATGTTCATGCACAAAGGAAGTTAATCTTTTAAATAAGAATACCTTCAGCTTAACAGCAAGTCTATTTTTTGAGCACAAGCAAACAGATTTCCCGGGCCACAGGAAGTTTAGCAGCTGAGAGGAAACAAGAACGGTCTATGGTTCTAAAAGGCTGAATCCTTACGGTTATTGTTTTTAAAGCTGACTTTTTGGTTAACTGAGGCAGGAATGTTTTGTCCAGACCGAATAAACGACCTAGTAAATCAATACTGCCCGCTACAGATTTTGTCAGAAACACAAAGGGTATTTATTAAGAAGGAAAAGCTGTGCAGTGGGCGGTCCAATCTCTACACATTTCCTGCAAGCCTTCAGACTGTCTTTTACCCAAAGAGAACTCCACCCTCTGGGGAGATTTCCCATTCTCAGTCCCAATGGATCCCTCAAGCCTCTTCTGCTATGCTGTTTTAAAGGGGCAATCATCACAATTACCACACTGATTTGTCGACTAGATTCCTCCAGACCCAAACTATCTAGTAAATCCCACCCTGTTATCTTTCTGCTTTATCCCAGACCAACGGTCTTCCTGACCAGTAGCGAACTCTCGCATATCATCAGCTCCGCCTGACCACCATAGATTCATAGAATCCCTACAGTACAGAAAGATGCTGTTCAGCCCATCGAGCCTGCATTGACAACAATCCCATCCAGGTCCTATTCCAATAATCCCACGTGTTTACCATGCTAATCCTTCCGACACTCAGAGACAATTCATATGGCCAATCCACCTTACCCACAAGCCTTTGGACTGTGGGAGGAAACTGGAGCACCTGGAGGAAACCCATGCAGACACGGGGAGAACATGCAAACTCCACACAGTCACCCAAGGCTGGAATTGAACCTTGGTCCCTGGCACTGTGAGACAGCAGTGCTAACCACTGTGCTGCTGTGCTGTCGTGTTGGACAAAGATACAGTACATCATAATCAGTACAGAGTGTGGAGCAGTGTGTGTGTAAGATATGTGTGTAATGTAATAATCCCCACAGAGGCCAATAACTTTTCAAAAAAAATTTGAACTTCCAGTTAATAGCTGAAAGGATGACACAAGATTTTATGTTTTATAAATTTAATGTCACAAATGACTAAAAGTATTATTGACTTAGTCAACATATACTCAAGCTACAGAGAGGAACATTAATCTTTTACACTTATCACACATCGCACCCTCCACAGAATTACAGTCATTATCACTGTTCTAGTACAGCTACACCAATGACATCTAACTAACAATATAGAAAATTGCCCAAGTGTGCTCTGTCTACAAAAAAGCAGGACAAATCCAACCTGGCCAATTATTGCCCCATCAGTTTACTCTCGATTATCAGCAAAATGATGAGAGACGTAATTCACAGTACTATCAAGCAGCACTTACTCAGGAATAATCTGCTCACTGACTTGTGGTTTGGATTCCACCAAGCTCACTTATTGCAGATTTGATCCAAACATGGACAAAAGAGCTGAACTCCAGAGGTGAGGTGAGAGTGACTGCCCTTGAAATCAAGGCATCATTAGTCTAAATGTGGCATCAAGGAGACCTAGCAAAACTGCAGTCAATGGGAATTGGGTGGCAAACTCTCCATTGGTTGGATTCATACCTGGCACAAAGAAAGAGGGATGTGATTGTTGGAGGTCAATCACCTTGTGCCCAGAACATCTCTGCAGGAATTCCTCAAAGTAGAATCATCAACATAACCATCTTCTGTTGTTTCATCAATGAGCCTCCCTCCATCATAAAATCAGATGTTCTCTAATGTTCAACACCATTTGCAACGTGTTCTGAAGCAGTCCATCCAAATGCAGTAAAACAATATTCAGGCTCGGTCTAATAAGTGGCAAGTAGCATTCACACCACATGAATGACGGGCAATGAATATCTCTAACAGGAGAGAATCTAATCATCTCTGCTTGATATACACTAACATAAACACCACTAAGTCCCTCAGTATCAACATCCTGGAAGGTTGCTATTGACTAGAAACTGAACCACAGTAGCCATATATTTACTGTGGCTACCAAAGCAGGTCAGGGGCTGGGAATTCTGTGGAGAGTATTTCACCTTCTGACTCCACAGAATCTGCCTACCATCTGCAAAGCACAAGTCAGCAGCGTGATGGAATGCTCTCTACTTGCCTGGATGAGTTAAACTCCAACATACTCAAGCTTAACATCATTTAGGACAAAGCAGCTCACTTGATTGGCACCGATTCCATTACCATAAACATTCACTCCTTTCACCATTGATGTACGGTAGCAGCACCTTCTGAACCAGCAACCTGCGCCAGGTAGGACAAGGACAGTCCCTGTATGGGAACATCACCACCAGCAAGTTCCCATCCTGGACACACATCACTCTAACCTGGAATGATCTTGCCATTACTTCACTGTTGCTGGATTGTTTTGGCTGTGTGAGAAAAATGAATTTCCTGTTTTACAACTCTTAAGT
The DNA here is from genome assembly GCA_024679065.1 of Sphyrna mokarran. Taxonomy (NCBI): domain Eukaryota; kingdom Metazoa; phylum Chordata; class Chondrichthyes; order Carcharhiniformes; family Carcharhinidae; genus Sphyrna; species Sphyrna mokarran. The sequence goes on from JAGIQG010000008.1 coordinate 46,437,363, forward strand.
CTATATGTAACAGGAATTTTTGTGCATTTGTAAGGTACTTACTCACCAGCTGTGCTAACTCATTTATGTCCATTTGCAAAGGAACTACTCAGACGGGTTTTCCCAAGTTTAAAGTAAAAAGGGTACTTTTATATTGAATTAAAATACCATCCAGATAAAGGTATCAAAATTTTAAAGAATTAAACTCTTCACAAAACACACAAAAGTATGTAGAATTACAAGGTATCAAATAAGGGGTTCATTTCTTAGTCAAATTAAAGTTCACTGCAGAAAGAAAACAGATAGACAATTCACCGTTGTGAGTCCATGCTGGTATCCATGACTATGGCAGATTTTTCTCCAAAGCAGTCTTGAAATTCCAAGGGGTTAAACTCTATATAAGCTGTAATTTCTGGAGACTGTCCTTTTTTTAATAAACATAGGCTGCAATTCACCCAGTTTGAGTGTAAGTGTGAAAATGGGAGTGAATTGCTCTGTCACTGGCAGTGCTGTTTGGAAGCCATCCCATTTATTCAAATGTGCTGGGCCGACCCCCCACATGAAACATGCAGATCCTTTGTCTCCAGCAGTGGCTGATTCTCTGGAGTCGGGAATACCTCAATAAGCAACAAACTTAAATCACCTTCACATCTCACAGTTACATGAGTGGGAAGATGGCAGGAAGGAGAGCAGCCCCACGTTATCTGGATGTGGATGTGGACTGCATTTTCAATGCCATTGAGGAGAGGAGGGTCATCCTGTTCCCTAGGGTGAGCAGGAGACAGATAAGCCTGGGAAGCAGTGGCTGAGGCTGTCAGCAGCAGCAGTTTGACCCAGAGGACGGTTGCTCAGTGCAGGAAGAAAATTAACGACCCCCTTAAAGCTGCAAGAGTGAGGATCCATTTATCCTCCCTGATATCATTCAAAATCCTAACACAACTATATTACATTCATTATTTAACCAACCAGCACACCAGCATTTCCCTCAAAACCCCCCATTACCACCCCTCACAATGGTCTCCATCATAATTCCACCCCACTGATCCAGATCACTCCCCCCCATCACTAATCCCCATCATTATCACCACCCCAATCCCGACCCCGCCAGCATCCATCACAATCCCTCACAGGCTTGCCGCAGATTCCATACATGCCACTCATGTTAAGCCCCGAAACCCACCTGCCCACCCTCTGAAAATCTCCTTTATTTCTCTCCAAAGGATAAGACTGAAGGATCAACTGAAGGTGGGCAGGGATCTTACGTCCTTCAAAGAAAGAGAACTGGAAATCATCGGGGTGATCCTGGGACAGACAATTGCCAACTGTGAGATTGAGATGCACCAAGCAAGAGTTCAAAGTGCCATTATATGACAGACCTCAAATGAGTCTAACATTCTCCACACAATTGAGATTCCAAAAGGCTATTTTTCTGTCAGAATCACCATCTGATGAGGTCAGACTATCTGGGGCCAAACCTCCTCATCCAATCCCTCAGAGCCTGGCTCACTCTGTGCTGTCCATTGCTGAAGGCTTGTTGAGCATTCTTACAGCACCATCAAGAGCTTGGCCCAGTCACACTGGACCAAGTCACACTCAGGGCATTGCCCACATTGGTCAGTTTATGGAGGGCCTCCAGGAATATTATCACCAGATAACTTTGAGGCTGGCCTTCCATTCATTGCAGTGACCTGGGGGCCACCAAGCAGCTGAGGGAAAAAACTAAGTGTTGGAGCTTTCCACCAGCGACACTCTGGCATTCGGGGAAGTGTAGCGAGATGATTAGAAAACTGGTTGGCAGACAGGAAACAAAAAGTAGGAGTTAGTCAGTGCTTTTAAAATTGGCAGGCAGTAACAAGTGGGCTGCCACAGGGATCTGTGCTTGGACCACAGCTATTCACAAAACATATTAATGATTTGGATGAGAGAATAAAATATAACATCACAGATGAGGATGATACCAAGTTGGGTGGGAGGGTGAACTGTGACGAGGATGCACAGATCCTTCAGAATGATCTGGACAGGTTGGGTGAGTGGGCTAATCAATGGTAGATGCAGAATAATTTGGATAAGTGTGAGGTTATTCACTTTAGAAACAAAAACAAGAAGGCAGATTACTACCTGAATGAGAGGGGGAGGTGTGCAGTGGGACTTGGGTGTCATAGAACATAGAACATAGAACATAGAACAATACAGCACAGAACAGGCCCTTCGGCCTTCGATGTTGTGCCGACCAAAATAAAAAGCAATGCCCCTCCTAACTAAACCATTCCCTTCCCATCCATATACTTATCAACCAACCTCTTAAACGCCACCAAACTTGGCGCATCTACAACAGCTGCAGGCAGGGCATTCCACTCCCTAATCACTCTTTGAGTAAAGAACCTACCTCTGATATCCGTCCTATAACTCATACCCCTTAAATTAAAGTTGTGTCCCCTCGTGCTAGCTTTTTCCATCCTAGGAAAAAGGCTATCACTGTCCACCCTATCCAAACCTCTAATTATCTTATATGTTTCAATAAGATCCCCCCTTAGCCGCCTCCTTTCTAACGAAAACAACCTCAAATCCTTCAACCTCTCTTCATAGGACCTGCCCTCCATAACAGGCAACATCCTAGTAAACCTCCTCTGTACCCTCTCCAATGCCTCCACATCTTTCTTATAATGTGGGGACCAGAACTGCACACAATACTCCAAGTGCGGGCGCACTAGAGTTTTGTACAGTTGCAACATGATGCTGCGGCTCCTAAATTCAATCCCCTACCAATAAAAGCTAAGACTCCATATGCCTTCTTAACAACTTTATCCACTTGACTGCCTACTTTCAGGGATCTATTGACACCTACACCAAGATCCTTCTGTTCCTCAACACTATTAAGAGCCCTACCATTAGCCCTATACACGACACATTTATTGTTCCTGCCAAAGTGCATTACCTCACACTTTTCCACATTAAACTCCATTTGCCACCTCTCGGCCCAGCTCGGCAACTTGTCCAAGTCCCTCTGCAAACTATAACACCCCTCTTCACTATCTACCACTCCACCGACTTTAGTGTCATCTGCAAATTTACTAATCCATCCTTCAATACCTCATCCAGATCATTTATAAAAATTACAAACAGCAGGGGCCCCAAAACAGACCCCTGAGGCACCCCACTCGTCACCGAACTCCACGATGAAAATCTCCCATCAACCACCACCCTCTGTCTTCTATCTGCCAGCCAATTTCTAATCCAATTAGCTAAATCACCCTCTATTCCACACATCTGCATTTTCTGTAGAAGTCTTCCATGGGCCACCTTATCAAAAGCCTTACTAAAGTGTGCACTAGTGTCAAAGACTAGTGTCTTTGTGCACTAGTCGCTGAAGGTAATATGCAAGTGCAGCAGGCAGTAAAGGAGGCCAATGGTATGTAGCCTTCATTGTGAGAGGTTTGAAATACAGGGGCAGGGATGTGTTGTTGAAATTTTACAGGGCCTTGGTGAGACCACAGTTAGAGTACTGTGTGTAGTTATGGTCTCCTTTTCTGAGGAAAGATGTTCTTGCTCTCAAAGGAGTGTAGCAAAGGTTTAGCAGACTTATTCCGGGATTGGCGGGATTGATGTATAAGGAGAGATTGACTAAATTAGGATTGTTTTTGCTGGAGTTCAGATTAATGAAGGGGAATCTTATAGAGACTATAAAATTCTAACAGGACTAGACAGAGTAAATACAGGATCGATGTTCCTGATGATGCAGGAATACAGAACCGGGTCACAGTCTGAGGATTCATGGTAGACCATTTAGGATGGAGATAACGAGACATTTCTTCACCCAAATAGTGGTGAGCTTGTGGAATTCATTATCACAGGAAGTAGTTGATGCCAAAACATTAAATGTATTCAAGAGTTGGCTAGATATAGTACTTGGGGCGAATGGGACCAAAGGTTATGGGGAGAAAGCAGGGATTAGGCTATTAAGTTGGATGATCAGCCATGATTGTGATGAATGGCGGAGCAGGCTCGAAGGGCCTCCTGCTCCTATCTTCTATGTTTTTATGTTCCTATTCCCTAGCCCTTCTGAATCCCTCTCCCCATGTCCCCCTGACACTGGTGCAGCTAGTGGGAATCAAGAAGAGCAGAGTGATGCAGCGACAGCAGCGACAACCAAAAGTTACTCCTTCGGGTTCAAGACCTCCAGAGGTCGTGTGCCAAGGGCATCACAGGTCAAAGAGCATGGAACGTAGCAGGCTGCCTCCACTTCAGATGTGCAGCTGGGGGGAACACCTAGAAGGAGTGTGTAACCTTAAAATTAACAAGATGCAGGACCGCTGAGCTGGGTGAAATATAGAAGGGTTAGTTATGGAGAAGGGGGCACCAAATATATACTTCCATCATTAAAACTTGTTTCACTTTAAGTCCGAGTAGCCTTTCACTTTGTACAAGTCACTCTCATCAGTGGGAGATGGTGGGTTGGGGATAGACAGTTCTCTGCCTCCAGTCTTCGAACTCGTCGGGCAGAATTTTTTGAGCTCGTCCCGCCCGTCGATGGGTGGAGTGAGCTGGTGAAATTACACAAGAGCCAAGAAATCAGGATCATGCTTGTTTTCCTAGCTCTCGTGGTTATATAGGACTGGATTTCCAGTGCAGTCAACCTCTCATCAGAAATGGGTGAGATGGGTGAGAGGCTGAATAATTTATTCAAATTTATTTAAGTTTGAATTTACCTATGTTAGTAAACCTGGTGCTTAGTTATCTTAGTCACTTGACTTTATGGTCTCCTTGGGAGAGATTCTCTCTGGAGAGGAGAAAACCTGGTCCCCACAAACAGCGAACAGTTGTGTTGCCCTCACAAGTGGAACCTGAAGCCATTGAGGCCCTTCAAGGAGATTGAGGGTAAAGAGGGCTTGCCCCTTGGGCAGTACAAACCTGGCAGTACCATTCTGGTTCATTGGCACTGCCAGCTTGGCAGTTGGACAATAACTAGCAGGCACCTTGTCATTGTCCACCAGGCAATGCCTGGGGCAGGGCCTGAAGGGGTCAAGTCCTGAAAGGGACAATAAATAAGGCAAATGGTATGCTAGCTTTCATATCAGGAGGATTTGAGTATAGAATAGGGACACTTCACTGCAATTGTCCAGGATTGGTGAGGCCACACCTGGAATATTGTGTGCAGTTTTGGTATCCTTATCAGAGAAAGCATGCCTTTGCCATAGAGTCAGTGCAGTGAAGGTTTATCAAGCTAATTTCTGGGATAGCACATCTGTCATATGAGGAGACACTAAGTCAGTTAGGATTATATTCACTGGAGGTCCCACATCCGACAGTGAAAAGGGCTGGCTCAAAGATAGTGGAAGCACTGGTGGTTATCTTTCAAAACTCTATAGGTTCTGGAAAGGTTTCTGTAGATTAGAAAATAGCAAATGTAATTCCACTATTTAAGAAGGGAAGCCAACAGAAAACTGTGAACTACGAACCAATTTCTTTTATGTAATAGGCAAGTAGAAGTAGGGAAAATGTTAAAATCAATTGTACAGGATATGAGAAATAAACACTTAGAAAGTGTTGAGTCAACATGGCTGTATGAAAAGGAATTCATATTTGACAAATCTGTTGGAATTTTATGAGGATATTACTTGCAGCATAAATAAAGATGAACCAATGATTGTGATACATTTGGAATTTCAGAGCAAAGACTGCAATAATAACGAGAATTATGGTTTCACTTGAGTCTAGAGTCCATTGAAGGTTCGTTGGGTGGCTTTGTTGGCAAAATTCTTGGTCTGGGTCCTAGGAATTTGGTTGCAGGTTGAGTCCACTGAAGATAGAGTATTCTCCTATCTTGAAATTAGTTAATTCTAATAAACAAAGTGCAACAATCTTTCTGGAAATTGGATTGAAGAGAGATGGAAGCCAGAAGCAGGCTTGGAGTCCCGTTCTCTTCAGACGTTAAATCACAATTGAAGGTAAAGTTCAAAAGGAATTCAAACAGCTCAAGCCAAGTTCATGTAACAGGGTAGTTTTAGACTATGAAATAATGAGGCCCTCTTTGTTATGTTTTGAACAGGTAACCATTGTCAGTAAATTGGAGATGAGGACTCGCAAATAGCTCTGCGTTTGTCTATTGCTGGTTGGTGCAGGCACTTCCACTACTAATCCATTGTGTTGGCTTGGCTAGACTGTTAATACAATGCAAGGAGTGTTTGATGTGCTATCTTTTATTCACGTTTGAACTGCTCAGAAACTTCCAGAACTTCATGTGGTCAGCAATGGCCTTTTTATCACTCCAGCCATTGTCCAACTAAAATAAAAAATGATAAAGTAGCCAGTTTAACATAGATTTTTACATTTCTCTTTCTGTCTGCTGCATGATCTATAGGGTGCACTACAGCAAATTTCCAAGATCTCTTCAGAAGTACTTCCCAAACCAAGAAAGGTATGTGCAGCATATATTGGGAAACATCATCAGCTCAAGTTCCTCTGCAATTTATACTCCATTGTGATTTAGACTTGCATTCCTTCAATGTCACTTTGGTACTTCCTATCCAATAACATTGCACATACATTGAAGCTGTTCAAGAAGACATCTCATCTCTTCCTCAAGGGAAATTAGCCAAGATCAATAAAATTCCACAGCCATCCACATCCTGAAAATAAATAATAATAATAAAGCTACATTAACATGCTATTATTTGATGATTCTGGTTACCAGAAGATCTATTTAAATAATCAGCTATAGCGCACTAAGACAGTATTTTACGCCTCTGCTCTGGAGAATTGGCTTTTATATGTCCCATGGTTGATTATAGAGTGATTAATCACAATGCTGTGATCAATTGGAGAGCTATGAACCTTTTATCACATTTAAACCTTCAGTGTAATATTCCTCAACTTCAATTAGCCTCAACATCCATTGTCGATCAGAGAGAAGGAGCAACTGTAGAATTATGTTGATTAAATGGCAAGCATCCTAACTTCTCTTGATTTTTGAGACTTCAGGGATTATCCTTAAGTTCTTTTCTGCAAGTATTGTTTAATCAGTTTGCATTGTCCAAAATCTACGTATATTAGCAAAAGAAAATGAGATAAATGTGGCCAACATTTTCAATGTATAGGTTACTATCCACAATGGATTAACACTGCCTACCAATTCTTGCCCTCACGAGTGAGTCGTACTTTTCAGAGATCTATGGTTTTACATAATTTACAATGGTATTTCATCGGTAGCTTTCTCACTGTTTATTTATACTGCATAATTAATCCAAATTATCATTATTGTTACACGTTATTATGATCTGGAACGCACAGCCTGAAAAGGTAATGGCCACAGATTCAAAGGGAATTGAATTAGTACTTGAAGGGGAGGAATTTACAGGGTTGGGGAAAGAACAATGAGATTAAATGGATGGCACTTTGGAAGAATTAGAATATATTGATTGAATGATTGCCTTCTATGCTGTGTCATCCTATCATTCTGTAAAATTTTCCCATGAAGGCAAACTCACAATATCATGGGCTGCCTTCTTTATAGTGTGAGGTGAGTTTGAGGATCAAAGGTAACACATACTGCTCCAAATTCATTGTGCCAACTTTCTAGGCTGACAACACACCAAAGTTGAGCAAACTGCAAAGTCAAAGCACTTGTAATGATGCTAAACCTGACTGTGGGTAGAGCCAGCAACAATTCTCTTCTGAGAACTGTTTTGGTAAAATCTAAATGCATTCCTTACACCCCTAGGCAGAATGTCAGAAAAGACCTGTGGTTATAAATAACTTGGGCCAGAATTTTCGATTCAAGAATTTGAAGAAGGATTACAAAAGTGTATTGGCTTCCTCCCATACTGTGTATACAAGATTACAAAACCAACAAATGATGATCTTTCCAAACGAATAGTAAGGTAATAGATCACCTACAGGGGGTTAGTTGGGTAAAGAAATTTAGTTAAGGAGATAGAGCCTGGGTGGAATTGTGGTCAGTGTAGACTTGATGGGCCAAATGGCCTCCTTCTGCACTGTAGGGATTCTATGATTCTATGAGTGGCTGTTTACAATGAAGAGTTGAAGTCACAGATTTGTTAGCCTCGATCGCATAGATCTCAGCTACAACATTGGAAATAAAGCAATGGAAGTGCAAACTATGAACAGTTCCCCTGTGTTTTTCAGCATGCCCCTAGAATCTCCTCACTAAGAGTTGCTTTATTTTCAATATGCCATGAACAGTGAGGGGAAATTTCTTCTGCATTTGTTTTCAGGGAATTTAAAGTTAAAGTTTATTTATTAGTATCAGAATTCAGCTTACATTAATACAGCAATGAAGTTACTGTTCAGGCACTGGTTCGGGTACACTGTGAGAGAATTTAGCATGGCCAATGCACTAACCAGTACATCTTTCAGATTCTGAGAGGAAACTGAAGCACCCGGACATAGTGGGAACTCTGCACAGACACTGACCTGGCGCTGTGATGCAGCAGTACTAACCATTGTGCCACCGTGCTAGCCTTGGGATCAAATCCCCAGTGACAGTTGTAACTTTCTTCTGCTGCAAGCTTGACTGATGTTTCATTGCTGGGAGTCCTCTCTTTAGAAGTGCAGTCTACTGTGATAGGTCAATGGAAAATAAAGTGTATCACCACAAGACAATAAGCCTTGAGAAAAAGTCTGACCCTTTCTCTATTGATGACAAGAATGTCCCAAAGTTTACCTGTAACATTGCAGAATCTATACCTTGAAACACAACAACTGAATCTTAGAATGCTTTGAAATGTTGTGGAGTTTGAATTCTTTCCTAGCTGCTACTAAGTTGATAGAACACATCTGTGTGATAACTTCAATTTATAATACTGCCCTCCTCACAGACATTGACCCAAGCTGGGAATCGAACCAGGGACCCTGGCACTGTGAGGCAGCAGTGCTAATTTGCTCACATGCTGTAAAACAAATACTCTACATACAAGATTGAGGAAGATTGGCAGATGGAGTGTTATCTGCCCGCTTCTCCTATGCCAAAGTTCAGGTGGCAAACCTCATCCAAAAATCATGGCAAAACAATTTTTAGCCCTTTGTGTACATTTCCCATGATTCCTCCTCACAGTCAGACTTCCCAATTCCCTTTGAATCTGTGGCCATTACCAGGTAGCCATAAATAGATATACATTTCTGCCAAAGAACTGAGTGAAATGTGTTGGCTTTCCCAAACTTTTTGGCTCTGATTTTTCAATCTCCAGATAAAACAATATAGGGATTCAAATCTCAAAAATGCTTTATGAATTTGAATCTAGTTAATTAAGTAAATCTGGAATTCAATGATAACTTCATGCTCTCCATTGTTGATACTATCAGATTGTCACAACAAACCTCACAAATGTCATTCAGGAAGGAAGCCAACTGTCCTTAATCTGGTCTGGCATATATGTGACTTCAGACCCAAAACAAAGTATTTGACATTACCTGGTAAGCCAGTCAGTTGTATCAAACTGTTACAATAAAATACATTAAGAATAGAACCAGATTGGTCACTTGACATTGGTCTAGGCTTCAGATTGGGATGTGACAAAAATTTATCCAGCCTGATGAACATTATATAGTTAATAATATCTGGGGATTTATAACAGAACTGGGAGAGTTGCCCCACAGATTAGTCAAGCAATATCCTGACTTAATCTGATTCACAGAATTGTACCTAACACCTAGCATCACATAGGTATGTCACATCTGAGTGGCAGATCCACAAGATGTCGCAGCACTGTCTGGAGAATCTGGCTCTGGAAATCCTCAGATTTGATGCCAGGATGCCTTAGGCCTCGTGATTTTAGATCAGACCTCCTGCTGATTATCACCTACCATCCTGACTCAGTTGATGAATCAGTACTCCTCCATATTGGAAGAAGCAGTGAGGGTAGCAAGGACTGAGAGGAAATTACTCTGAGTGGTCACTATTCCAATGTCCATTCCCAAGAGTGGCTCAGTAGCAACACTACTGATTCAGCTGGCAGAGTCCCAAAGGACATATTGGGTTTGTGACAGTTTTAAGTTTTAAACTTAAAACATAACAGGTGAATAGATAGTGACAAAACCCAAATGAGTTAGAAACTTACTTAAGATCATCCTCACAAATCTACCCATTCATTGTATTGTCATCACTATATGTTCCCTGAGGAAACAAATATTAAGGACATGCTGCATTGTGTTACATTTCAGGACATCTGTGCTAAATGGGATAGATTCAGAATAGATCAAGCAGCTTAAAACTACTTATCCATGAAATACTGTGGGCCATCGTAGGAGTGGAATTGTATTCAACCATGTGTAATCTTATTACCTGGACTATCTCTCACTCTACTGTTAGGCAACACGTTGGCACAGTGCATGTTGGCACAGTGCACATTGGCACAGTGGTTAGCGCTGCTGCCTCACAGCATCAAGGACCCAGGTTCAGCTCCTGGTTTGGGTCACCGTCTATGTGGCGTTTGAATATTCTTTCTGTGTTTGCGTGTGTTTCCTTTGGGTGCTCCGGTTTCCTTCCACAGTCCAAAGATGTGCAGATTCATTTGGCCATGCTAAATTGCCCCTTAGTGTCCCAAGGTGTGTAGGTTAGGAAGCTTTGCAGGGTAAACGTGTAAGGTTTTGGGAAGAAGATGAGTCGCTATAGACTCGATGGATTGAATGACCTTCTTCTGCACTGTAGAGAGTCTATTACCAGTGAGTAAGATAATGATCCTTGCTTCAATGAGGAGTGTGAAAGAATATGTGCAGCTGAAAACGAGTTGCAAACCAACTAAAATTACAATATAGGTCTACGTGAAAGTTGAACAGCAGAAGCAGTCTGTGATAGACAAAACCAAGCAACCCCACAGCAGTGGTCAAATCAAAGCTCTGCAACATCCAATCATGAATGTTGATGGACAATTAAATAACTACTTGAAGGAAAAGGTTATCTGAACTCCCCCCACCACCGCACCTCCTGCCCTCCCCCCCCCCCCCCCCCCCCCCCCCCCCCCCCCCCCCCATGTCCCACAATAATGGCAGAACTCAATGCGTGACCGTGGAAGGTAATGGTGAAACAATTTTCAAGTGTTGAGTAGATGATCTGCCTCGCCTTTTCCTGAAGCCCAATCATCAGAGATGGCAGTCCTCAGCAAATACAGATCTATGTGACGACAGGAAGGGGCTGAGCACAATGGATTTATGTTGTGGATTTTGATAACATCCTGGTTGCAATCCTCAAAATGTTTGCTCCAGAGCCAGTTACATTTCTAACCAAGCTGTTCCAGTACAGCTATAACACTGGTATCTGCCTAACAAAGTGGAAAATTGCCCAGGACATGCTGTTCACGAGAAGAAGGACAAATCCAATCCAGTCAATTACAACCCTGTCAACCTATTCTCAATTATCAGTAACATGGTGAATCAAGTCATTGACAGCGCTATCAAACAATTCTTGAATACCTACAACTTGCTTCAGTTTGGGTTTTGCTAGAGTCACTTGTTTCCAAACTGCAGTATAGCCTGGGTCCAAACATGGATAAAAGAACTGAACTTCAGAGATGAGGTGAGACTGACTGCCTCTGACATCAAGGCAACATTTGGCTGAGTGCAGGACCAAAGACCTGAATAAAATTGAAGGCACTGGCAATCAGTGGGAAAATCTTTCACTGACTGGAGTTATATTTATTACAAAGAAAGATATTTGTTACTTGAGGCCAAATATATCATGGAATTCCTGAGGGTAGTGCCCTAGCCCAACCACCTTTGCTCTGCCCACATGTAGCAAGGCTGGAACAACATTGAGTCTTGGGCTGATAAGTGACAAGTAACGTTTGTGTGATACAAGTGTCAGGCAATAGTACCTTCAGTGAGAGAGAATATAACTAGCTTTATCATTGAATTCACCATTAACATCCTGAAGTCAGCAGTGATCAGAAACTTAACTGGAAAGCTACATCAATATGTGGCCACAAGAACAAGTTAGAGGTTCTGTCTTCTGTTGTCAGTTAACTCATTTCATACATCACTGAACCCTTCCACTTCTGCAAGACTCAAGTCAGGAATTGGTGAAACATTCTCCCCTTGTCTGGATGAATGCAACTGCAGCAAAATACAGCATCTTCCGAGACAAAGTAGCCCATTTGTTTGCACCTTAGAATATTTACTCTCTGCACTAACACACAATGTGGCCCCCAAAATGTACCATCTACAAAAATATAACAACTCAGCAGAGATTCTTTGACAGCATCTCCCAAACCCCATTCTTGGCCATCTAAAAGGACATCTGCAGCTGGTACATGTGAAGACCACCACCGGCAAATTCCCTCCAAATTACAGATTATCATGACATGGAATTGTATCAGCATTCCTCTAACATAGTTGGATAATAGGCTTGGGACTCCTTCCCCATCAGAAGTGTGGGAGCATTTCCATTGCACAGACCACAGCAGCTCACGATGTGGCTCACCACCACCATCTCAAGGACAACTAGGGATGGGAAATTATATATGTATTTTTTGCTGATCACTTTTGAACTTATTTATTTTTTGTTACAGACTTTTAACTACATCAGGATGACTGACTTTGATATGGACTGTCATATCTTGCTTTATCCCATCACTCGAGATGTTCCCTTGGTAATATGGCTGGAGAAATTCATAGAATTCTTTTGTAAATAAAGGCAACTGTATAGTCTTTCTGTCATGTATTTGAATGAAGAGAACAGAGGACGTTTGCGAGAGCTTGAAGTGCCTCTGTGGTGGATATTCAAAACTTCACATTCAACAAACTCGTTAAGAGTGCTGGAACAATCAAAGGCTTTTTCCTGAGCTTCTGACAGCGCACAGATTGGTTCAACACTTCTTCATTAAAAAACAAGCTGTAAGTAATCAGTGTGAAGACATTACTCCACTTGAGTTGCAATTCCGACATATAAAGTGACACAAAAGATTAAGGAGTGTGGAAATTGAAGAAAAAACATTATTAATTGCTATGCCAGCTTTTCTATGAAGGTATAAATCAGCAAAGCCTTCTCAATTTGCTGAGTGATTACGTGATTTTACTTAATTGTAAACCTTATTAACATTGATTTTAGCTTTATTAAAGCATTTGACCTACTGATGGGGAATGACTATATAAAGACACGTGAAGTCAAAATTTTTAATTTTGCACTCATCAGGACAATATGAAAGAAACCAAGTATAAAAGGGGCAACAATTTATACTTCATGAGAAGAGAGTGCCAACTGGTTGGAAAATGGACTCTGATTTGTCAAGGCATTGCCCTGAGAAATGAATCAGGGAATGATTGTTGTTTATTTTGTTTAGCTGAAACAAATCGATAATCTCCTCTGAGGAAGCATAGGTATAAATTGTTCCCTTTACATTTTGTGAGTTGTTCTGATGAGTGCAAGGTGAAACATTTTGACAATGTGGCTTTTTTTAAAGCAATACTCAAATTCTGTACTACAAAATGTCTATTTGATGGGGAATTAATAAACATGAGACAGCATGCACGAGTGATACGTATGAAATAGTTGTAGGTGGAGTTTCCTTTCAGAGAATCAAAATCTAAATTATGAGCTTGTTCATTAAAACCAACATTTAGCTAAGGGTCACTGTTTTTGGATGATACACAAAGGCAATTCACATTACCCCCTTTCCTGTATCATATTGTTATAAATGTTGGACTTCATGGGGGAGCTTTCCAGCTGTTCATTTCCCATTGCCGCTGCAAGTGAGCATGGAGAATTTGGCACTCAGCCAAATCTCCATGCACTGCAGTAGGACCAGAGGATCTTGCCAGTGTGAATAGCCGGAAAATCTCTCCTCACACCACCCACCTGTTTCAAAGTGCATTCCTAAATTCAAGATAAATGCAATAGTTTGGACTGGGCGATTGGACTTTATACAGGAAGTGCCCCAAGATAAGCCCAAGTGACTTCAGACAGGAATTGCATGGAGACGAGCCCATATGATCTAGTTGCTACGGGGAAATGGGCCTATGGGAAACTCAGGTGTTGACTACTACCTAGACACAAAGGAAGAGGCAGCTAATGTTATGAGTCTAGGCAACAGTAGACTTGATATAGAGATGCCTGCGTTGGACTAGGGTAAACATAGTAAGAAGTCTCACAACACCAGGTTAGAGTCCAACCAGTTTATTTGATAGTAATCTTACAAGCTTTCGAAAACGGTGTTCCTTCATCAGGTGGGCTACATTGCAATAGGAAATCTATTTGATTCTACTCAAAGGATTAAGGGAAGTGACAAGAAAGACACAAGAAACTTCACTCTGGTGAAGAAATGAGAAGAGATTCTATTAGAGTCAGGAGTTTGGACGTTAAACAGAAGCTAATGGATGGGAGTTTGCATGTTCTTCCTGTGTCTGTATGTGTTTCCTCTGGGTGTTCCAGTTTCCTCCCTCAGTCTGAAAGGCATGCTGATTTCAGTGCATTGGCCATGCTAAGTTCTTCCTCAGTGTACATGAACAAGCCCCAGAGTGTGGCGACTAGGGGATTTTCACAGTAACTTCATTGTAGTGTTAATGTAAGCCTATTTGTGACACTGATAAATAAGCTTAGAATCATAGAATCTCTACAGTGCAAAAGGAGGCCATTCAGTTTATTGAATCCCTTCCATCAACAATCCCACCCAGACCCTATGTCAGTAATCCCACCTATTTACCCTCCTCATCCCTCTGACACTAAGGGACAATTCAGCGTAGTCAATCAATCAACCTAACATGCACATTTTCAGACTGTGGGAGGAAACTGGAGCACCTGAAAAAAACCCACGCAGACACAGGGAGAACATGCAAACTCCACATAGACAGTGACCCAAGGCTAGAATCAAAACTCAGTCCCTAGTGCTCTGAGGCAGCAATGCTAGTCATTATGCCACCCTGCCACTCCCTATGGGGAATGTTTAGGTCTTCCACCTGTGTGTTGGTTGTCGGTGATTCAAAGATATTTAGGACATAAATTTCTGCCATGCGTGCTACAGATTAGACAGATTCTCAACCACAGACTTCTGGGCGCATGGTGCAGGATGTCTGGTGATGTAGGAGGATCCAGAGTGTAGCTTTTTTTTCTTTCAGTCTCTGCTGTCGTTCTGCCTCATCATTAAGATATTGTGACGTAAAGTATTATGCAGCTTGTTGGACAGGATGCCACCATTTTGAGTTATTAGTAGCAGGCTCCATCCGGTCATTATTACTAATGCTGCTCCAGTTCAAGGAGAGCTCCACTGTGTCTTTGAAGTGTTTTCCTTGTCCACCCTGGAATGTTGGTCCTTTGAGAGTTGAGAAAGCAGGACTTGGCAGGGCAGATGTCTTTTGGTCGACCAGACACAGTATCCAGTCCACTTCAGTTGATTTTTTAAGGGTTTTACCTGAATGCATATGTATTTAACTTGAGGAAGGACAATAATATTTATTTAGAATGTAGGATCTCCTGAGCACTGATACACAGTTCGGGTCTTACTGTTCAGGGGTGTGGGGGTAACAGAAACTGTTCTGTACACCGGGACTTTTATTGACTTGGGAAAACCTTTGATGATAAACACTGGCTGTCGTGGATTATAGAAGGCTGAGCTAGTGCTGCCAATCTCGTTTAGGGTCTCCACATCAAGGATAGCCTTTTGGGACAGACGGCTAATAAGGAATGGCAAGTGCTCAAGATAGTCCAGAGTCTTCCTTCAGCTTTTAGAAGGTTAAATATTTGGCTGATTGGTGCATTGCCTCATCTTATCCCTGAAACCCCAAACTTTAACATGGCTAATTCATCCAATTTTCACATCTTTGGATTGTGGGAGGAAACTAGAGCATCTAGTGGAAACTCACACAGATACAGGAGAATGTGCAAACTCCACACAGTCACCTAGATTGGAATTGAACCTGGGTCTTTGGACTGTGAGGCAGCAGTGCCTAACCACTGTGCCACTGTGTAGATCTATGATTGGCAATTAGTTTTTGCACAGAAGAAACTAAGGTTTCCATCTAGACAGGACTTGATACTGACACCAGAAGGCAGTTGAACTTTGATCAGGCTATTAGCCATGGTCAGGTAGATTGTAAGTAGTATGGGGAGCTGTCATGCAGCCCTGCTTGAAACCAGTCCAGATTTTGAAGGTGTTTATTTCAGATTTCCCACTCAAGACAATTGCAGTCATATCATCATGAAGCAATTGCAGGATTGTGATGTAAGCAAAGGCAAGAGATAAATTTCTGGTAAGCAAGAGGTGAAAGGTTATTGGGGTTGCTCACCTGATCTTTATTTTACTTATAGGATATGTGTGTCACTAGGAAGTTGATGCATGTTGCTCTTCCCTTGTTCCCTTTCATCAGACACTGGTGACTTCCTGACAACATTTCGGCGCATTGCTGTGGATCTGGTGTTGTAAATCTAAAACTCTACACCTCGTCAGGCTCGGTTCGACAATAATCGATTCAACTCCAGTTATCTTTTCAAAGTATTTATTGAATGTAATTTATGACCTCGGGTCAGTCTTCTGCAGAGCGTGAGGTGGGTAAGTGATACCCACTCCACTGCAGAAAGACTAACAGCTCACTCTGGTTATACAAAAGATTTATACTTCTTCCTTGCTAAAGCATGCGCAAGGAAACAGTCTATCACTTCTTCCCAACACACACTTTACTGAGGTTATATATGGTCTCTACTCCATTCATGCTTATCTCTATTCATGCTTATCTCGTATTTAACCAATCAGTCCCCGCTGCACGTAGCTTCTTCCCGCATGGCAGTCAGTGACTGCATTCAGTGAAATCTTCAGCAGCCATTATTCTTTGTTCTTCAAAGTTTGTACATTATTTGATTATTCTTACAAAATACAATACTACAAAGCACCCGAAGCATGCATCTGCAACACTAAAAAAACCCCTTTACATCCTCAGTGTCACATATAGACCAGCCTCAGTGAGGACAGCAAATTTCTCTACAGGGCATGAGCGAAATTGATGGTTTATTAAAAAATGATGGGGAGAATTCTCTGGCCTTCCAGCCCTGTGTTTCTCGGCAGGAGGTTTGCTCTGGTCAGCGGGAACTCTTATTGATGTCACTCCATGTTGCTGAGAAATCCATGGGTTGGAGTGTGCAAAAACATAAAGAAATCCCCCAACACTAGTTTAAAGTCCAAACAGGTTTATTTGTAACAAACGCCGCAAGCTTTCGGGACAGCTTGTCCCTTTGTCACGTGGCTGGGAATTCTCTGGTGGGAATTCCCAGCCACCTGACGAATTCTCTGGTGGGAATTCACAGCCACCTGACGAAGGAACAGGCTGTCCCGAAAGTTTGCGGCGTTTGTTACACATAAACCTGTTTGGACTTTAAACTGGTGTTGTGGAATTTCTTTGTGTTTTACTTGGAATGTGTTGCCAGCAGGATCAGAGAATCCTACTGGCATGAACCCCCAAGAATGCCCCCTGATAATTTAGGAGTTATGTGGTCACCTAGACTGATTAGAACAGGATCCCTACGATACAGCAGGATGCCATTCAGCCCATTGAGTTTGCACCAGCAGTAATCTCAGCCAGGTCCTGTCCCCATATTCCAATGCATTCACCCTACTAATCCCCCTGACACTAAGGGGCAATTGAGATTGCCAATCCACCCAACTTGCACATCTTTGGACTGTGGAAGGAATTTGGAGCACCCAAAGGAAAGTTATGCAGACAAGGGGAGAACATACAAACTCCATACATACAGTCACCTAAAATCGAATTGAACCCAAGTCCCTGGTGCTATGAGACAACACTGCTAATCACCATGCCACGTGCCATCCTCTGTAGCTTTTTATCTAGATTTATTTGACTAATAGAATTTAAATTCTCAGCTGCTGTGGTGGGACTTGAACTCAGGCCTCTAGATCTTTAGCCCAGGATTCTGGACTATTGATCCAGTTATATAACCACTATACAAATGTTCTTCACATGGAAAGGTAATGACTAAGCAGTTTTTGGAAGATACACAGGTCCTTTCAAATTATTCCAACCTGTTCTGGATGTTAGAGATCTCATTAAATTTGCTGTGAAATGAAATTGTAGCAAATATTATTTTATGGTAATAAGTCTATATATGGATTCAGATGTATATTTTCATTCATTTATGCATTTGATTCAGCAAAAATGTGTTTCCAAGTTTGTACCATGTTAAAATAAAAATCCTCCATAACATTCAATCTATAGATACATTATCTGAGGTAATATTATGAATGAATAAAACATTACCTTCCTTGTCTCCTTTGATTATTCCTCCAAGGATAGATTTGTCTTTGTAGTCAAGAAGTCAGAGCACTGGCCCATTTTCTAAGCTACAAAAATTCTGGTCTTTCCCAGCTTCAACCAGGAGATACTTGGGGAGTGAGGATGGGTGGTGGTGATGGTGGAGAAGAAGGAGTTTGGAGTGGAGAAGATTGGGAAGGAGACTTTTGGGAAGGGAAGGTTGAGGAGGAGGGGATTGGAGAAGAGGGGATTAGGGAGGAGGAGGTTGGAGGAAGGGATTGGAGAGGATGAGTTTGGGGAGGACAGGTCTGGGGAGGCTGGGGAGAGGGGATTGGAGAGGAGGTAGATGGGGAAGAGGGCATTGGGGAGGAAGGCATCGGGAAGGAGCAGGTTAGGGAGGAGGAATTGGAGAGGAGGAAGTTGGGGAGGAGAATGTTGGGGAGGAGGACGTTGGGGAGGAGGTAGCTGGGGAGGAGGGAGTTGGTGAGGAAGAGGTTGGGAAGGACAAAGGTGGGGAAAAGAGGATTGGGGAAGGGGGGGTTGAGGAGAAAGGAGTTGGTGAGGAGGGGGTTGGGGAGGAAGGAGTTGGGGAGGAAGGGGATGCGGAGGATGAGGTTGGGGAAGAGGGGTTTGGGAAGGAGGGGTTTAGGGAGGAAGGGGTTGAGAGGAGGGTGCTGGGGAGGAGGGGATTGGTGAGGATGGTGTTTGGGAGGACGGTGTTTGGGAAGAGGGGGTTGGAAAGGAGAGAGTTGGGATGGACGAAATTGTTTACAATAACTTTTGCACACAAGTTGGAGGTCTTATGGTACAGTGGCTTCTATCCCTGCCTTTCAGCTAAGGGTGTGGGTCTCACCCCAGCTCTTCTTGGTCAAGGAAAGTGCATTTATACTGTGATCAAACAGGTTGAGAATTAACCCTCAAAATCCTTCCAACACATGTCAATGGCTGACGGCAGAAGTGGGACAGATCCATGGTCAGCCATATTTGATTGGATGTGGCACCCCTCTGGTGACAGATTAGTGACAAGCTGAAGGAAAAACCTCACTATGGGAACAAGTGAAAGTCTGCTGAATAATCCACTCCGTGTAGGAAGTAAAATAACAACAATGCAACAAGTGATGGAACAAAATCAGTATTTCATAGTTTGCAGGATAGCACTGGAGCCAATCTGGTTCTGACAGGCCCAACTTCCAAAGATTTGGTTGATGCTGACAACTCCTTAAGTCAATGGAAAGAAAATACTTTTTTGGTTAAATGGAAGCCACAGACATGCTGATAGAATGACTGAAAAGCTAACTATGGTCTAAAAGATAATGGGCGGTACCTTACCATCTTACTTGAGCAAGACCAGAAATTCTCGCACAAGGTCACTGGACGTTTCTGATGTCCCCCTCACCCTTTCCAATTCTGTGATGGGTGGTAACATTTTGATAAATTGGTGAGATGAATGTTTGCAATTAATAGACAGATACTGCAGATAGAACAAGATACCACAGAAGGTTGAGTTTCGGATGGTCCAGCTAACCCGGGCAAGTTTATTCCAAGATTCTGGGCCCATATCAAAACTCCTAAGCAAACCCTTTACAGTGTCCTTGTAATGCTTCCTTTGACTGCCCTGAGAGTGCACTTCAGACTCAAGCTCTCTGTAGAAGATTTGCTTTGGTATGCAAATCAGACATCCTGGCAACATGGCCAGCCCAATTTAATTATAATTACCTCAATGTGGGATGATTCTAGGCA
Organism: Sphyrna mokarran; assembly: GCA_024679065.1. Lineage (NCBI taxonomy): Eukaryota > Metazoa > Chordata > Chondrichthyes > Carcharhiniformes > Carcharhinidae > Sphyrna > Sphyrna mokarran. The sequence continues at coordinate 46,457,283 of JAGIQG010000008.1, forward strand.
TGTCAGCTCTGAGGCCGTAGAAGCAAATGAGCCCCGGGAATTCTGCCCCAGGTTCACTTGTAATATTTAAATTTTATTTTATGTAGACTTTTAGATCAGGCTCGATATCTGGTGCTGATAGGATCATGAGAGCCGAGAGTCAGGCGCAAACCTGATTTCTCTGCTCTCTCGTGATCTTAAAGGCTTATCCCATTCATCGACTGGCAGGGCGAAAAGGTAAAATCACGGCCATAGAATTTCACAGCACAGAAAGAAGCCTTTCAGCTCACCTTGTCTGTACAGGCCATCAAAGACCAATCTATTCAACTCCATTTTCCAGCACTTGCTCCATAGCCTTGTGTGCTATGGCATTTCAAATGCTCATCTAAATGCTTCTTAAATATTGTGAGGGTTTTCACCTCCACCACCCTTTCAGGCAGCGAGTTCTAGTTTCCATCACTTTCTGGGTGAAAATGGTTTTCCTGAAATTCCCTCTAAATTTCTGACTCCCTACTTTAAATCTATGACCCATGTTTATTGACTCCTCTCTGAGGGAATAGGTTTCCTCCTATCTACCCCATCTATATCGCTCCTAATTTTGTACAGCTCTACAAGGTCCCTCTCAGCCTCCTCTGTGAAAAACAACCCCAGCCTAACCAGCCTCTCTTCATGACTGAATCACTCCAGCCCAGGTTACATCCTGGTGAATCTTCACTACACCCTTTCTAGTTCAATCGTATCAATTCAATAGAGCAGCAACCAGAACTGCACATCATACTCCAGCTGTGGCCTAAATAGATATAGTTTAATAGATATATATCATCCCTACAGTGCAGAAGAAGACTATTCGGTCCATTGAACCTGCATCAGTAACAATCCTTCTCAGTTTCTATCCCCGTGCCCCCATGTATTTATTCTGTTAATCTCTCTAACCTACACATCTTGGGATATTAAAGGGCAATTTTGCATGGCCAATGGACCTAACCTGCACATGTTTGAAGCGTGGGAGAAAACTGGAGCACCTGAAGGAAACCCACACAGACATGGGAAGAATGTGCAAACTCCACACAATCACCCAAGGCCAGAATTGAACCCAGGGCGCTGGTGCTGTGAGGCAGCAGTGCTAATCACTGTACCACTATGCTGCCTACAGGATTGAATTTTACTAGATTTTTGGGGAGAGTCTGGGAGGCAAGAAAGATGGCTAGGAAAAGAAGTTAGGTTGGTGCCTGATATCTTTGATCCAGCATGCCATTTTGCCAGCAATGGGAACCACATCAGCTGCCAACCGCAGGACCAATTAAGGCACTTCATGGTCAATAAAGGACCTTTCCTCACTTTTGCTGAGATCTTACTAGCTGGGGGGGGGTGCCTCCGCCATGTGGGGAGACCGTCTGGTAAACCCTAGAGGGCTCAATTGATAACCTCCTTTCTGGATGATTCATGGCTCATGCAGAGACCTCCCGGGCTGCCATGGTAACAACATCACCAGCCCTCAGCATTAAGGACTCCTGACATCGACATAAAATTCAGCCCACTTGTTCTAAACATTTTCTAAAGATAAAAAGAAACACTTATGTTCATAATGCACCTTTTTTCGCCTTTGGATGTCTCAAAGCACCATACACCCAAATAAGGCACATCTGTAGAGAAAAGGCCAGCGCCGATTTCTTCAATGATACCAATGAGGGATGTGATGCAGGTAATGGCTGGTAACAGAAGGTTGGATTTTCCCCCGGAGCTGAGATTCCCCTGTCCCGCTGCAGTGAACACAGATTTGGTTGAGTGTCCAACACTCTGTTCATGTTGGCAGCAGCAGTGGCCGGGCATGAAGAGCTGGAGAATTCTGGCCACAATTGCCCTGGGAAATTGGCATATTGTACTTAGCACTGAAATGGCCTTCAGTGAAGGATTTATTTCCTTAAATTGGCTGGATGGCTGGTTCATAATACAAAGCAACATCAACCGTGTGATTTCAATTCCTGTCCCCTCTGAGGTTATTCATGAAGGCCTGAGTTTCTCAACTTTACCCCTTGTCTGAGATGTGGTGATCCTCAGGCTAAATCACCACTAATCAGCTCTCCTTTTCAAAGGGGAGAAGAACTTATGGTCATCTATGGCAAGTTTAGCTTTAACCTGCAGCCTTACATGTTGGCCAGGACGCTGTGTCAATTTCACTGCTGTTCATGATTATTTCAGTGTAACATCGAAAGACAACGGGCAGAATTCTCCCAAAAAAATTCCAAATGTCAAATTCATATGAAAACTAGAGTAATTCATATAGGATTTTTCAGTGAGTGTTCAGAGAAGAATCTCCCACACTCTGCACTGCACAGGCCCCCAGTGTGTATATCGTTAAATTTCAGAGGGGCTATCCTTGCTGGAGAGGCTGAAATTGGTGTGCTGAGTGGGCCACTGCGCATGTGCTGATCTGTCAATACTGGGATTGGCAAATGCACAGTGGCCCCTTGATTGCTGGTCAGCTCGATCACTGGCCGGCCTCTTAATCCCCGCATTGTCAGCATTCCGTTCCCCCCAGGCTCATTCCCTGGCTTCCCCCACTTCTGGCTTGCTGCGACCTCCAGCTCTCCTCACCTCACTACCGATTTCCCCTGCCGCAGTCCACCCCCTCTACCTACAATGTTGCCTGCCCCAATCGCTGGCCTTCCTCCTTCCTCCACCAATCACTATGTAGAGTGGCAGTGGGACCCCATATCCCCACAATCGCCAACTGGGCCCTGCCCACAGGCTCCAGCCTCCCCCTATGCCCCACTCCCTTGGCACTGGATTATGCCCAGTGGACAGTACCAAGGTGATGCTGGGCATTGGCACTTTGCCCTTTGAGCAATGCCAGTGGGTACAAGCTGGCAGTGCAAGGATGCCAATTCCCAAAGGGTCAATCCCCGTAGCCTGACTCTTTTGGGAGGGGGGGGCCTCGTTTACGCCCCACCATCACTTCAGTGTGGTCAGGCCACTAATTCCCCAAATGCAGGGAGCTACTGTAATCCCTTTGGAGTTTCCTTTGCTGTGTTGTTCTCTTCTTTGAAATACTCTGGTGGAGTGGGAGATGCTAGCAGGCTGGAGACTTCTTACTGTATTTAAAATATATTTATATAGCCATTTAAGTGATCTTGGCACCTCCTTGCCACTTTCCAATGTGGAATGGATGTTGCTGGATATTCGGCGCTGGGAGACGGAAGTGGGGCGAAAACATTCGTGCAAACCCCATGAATCGGCCAACATAAGAATCTCCCAGGGATGGGTGAATCGCAGCCAGCACTTCTGACAGTGCAGCACTCTCGTAATGCTTGCACTGAAGTAACAACAAAGAGTGCTCAGGTCCCAAGAGAGGGACTTGAACCCATAACATTCTGACTGAGTGGTGAAAGTGCTACTAATTAAGTGTGAAACAAAATGCTCTGTCTTCCTTGGATAGGAAGCAGAGATGGTCGTGTAAAGTTGATGCATTGCAACAAAGAATCACATGCACTCAATTCCATGAGCTACAAGCAGACCTGATCTTCCCAGACAGCGATTGCAACAGTTCATCTTATTCTTTTTAGCATGCAGAGGTCTTCCAGAGGATATCCATAAATAATAACATAGCAAGATCAGTGATCAATGCTGGTAACCATATTACTCTTCATAGGTGATATTTCCGCATATTCTGCAGAGAACAAATTAAACTGAATGCACTGTCACTTCCTTTATAATTCAGGCAGTCAGTGTGTCAATTCTATTCGTCACCTGCTTGTTGCTCAGATGTGATTTAAACACAAAACACGAAGATAAATGATGTGTAAGTAATTAGACAGTGAATTGCTTGCTTACACTAAAAGGATCAGTTTATTATTTATAATGTATGCCCTGTCATTTCTATAAATATTCCAGTGCAGCCTGATATAGAATTATAAATTTAAATAATATGTTCCATTTACATTTATCAATCTAATAGGCAAACGGTGACAATATTAATTAGGAAACCACAATTTGTGTTTGTTAGTGGCTGTCAAACATTTCAGCCAGCTGATGAATGAGAGTGTGATCTGCACTGGCCACTGAAGTTGACAATGCTGACTGCTTCCAACTACTGCTAAATTAACCTAAGAGTATTCACACATTCATCAAGTGAATAGAATCTGCAGGAACATTCGACTGCTCAACAGTACCGTTTATGGATATACCTCAGAGAATGAATTGAGGATAATTAGTTTCTGGGGAGAAATAGATTGATGGCTTTTCCATTTCCAGAGGGATTTAAATTGCAACAAAGCAACAAACTGATTAGCGATTCATAAATCATATAAAAGGAGGAATTATGAGTACAATATAATATTCTTCTTACAACTTGCAAATAAAAGACAAGGGCTCTGGTTTCTAGTTTGTTTTGTCAATGTTCTGCCAATTTCTCCTTCTGAACAATCTCGATTCTGTTCATCCCAAACCATGCAAAACAAAGCATTTAGGAACACAAAAGCCTAAGACAACACAGAACAATGTTTCTATAGATTGGATTCCTGTACTGTGAATTGAATTGCATGTGTAAATCTGAGCCAGCAAGCTAAGGAGGTCCCATATTAAAAGCTAGACTATGCCAATTCAGCTCAGTTCAACCAAGGCATTAGTTGAATGAAGTGCTGCTTCTCTTGGGCTCTCTACAGAAAAGGAGTATCAGCCAAGGTTCCTGATTGCCATCCAGCAATTTTTATTGGAATATTCAAGCATTGCTGAAGCCCATTGCTTGTCCAGGCCTACATTTAGAACTAGCTACATATGTTGGGTGAAAATAGATAATAGTGTGACCCCCAGTTGAATCGCTTCAACTCGACACTTCATCCATTTAGATTCCTCTGTGAAGAATACTTACAATTTCACAAATTAACACCATTTATTAATGTGATCTCCTCAATGTTGGAGAGACCAAATGTCGGCTGAGCAGCTTCAGTCTGTGTGCAATCAGGACTTTGACCTTCCAGTTGTTTGCCATTTTAACACACGATCCTGCTCCAATGCCCACATGTCTGTCCTTGGCCAATGAAGTTCAATGCAAATTGGAGGAAGAGCATCTCATCTTCCAGCTACGCATTTTACAGCCTTCTAGTCTCATCATCGAATTCAACAACTTCAGATGATTTGCTGTACCCCACCTCAACCCCTTTGTTTTCATTTTATTTATTTTTAACTGTTCTCTACCTTTTATTTCTTTATTGTCTTTCTTTATTTTCCTTCCTCTATTTTGTCCCCCCTTTCCTCACCTTTTCTCCTGCTTTGCTTCCCCTTCCCCCCTTTCTTAATTTTACTTCTTTCCCACCCATCTCCCTCCTCCCCTCCACATCTTCATCTGTCACAGCTTACCCTCTGATTTCAGCTTCTCTGCTGTTTGGCCATTCACACCTTCTATTCTTGCTATGGACTGCCATTAGCAGCCTTTTGCCTTGATTTTGTGGCTCTGACTAATCTTTCATTCCATCACCCTCCAATATAAATATTTCCCACTTTCTTACAGATGCTGCCAGACCTGCTGAGATTTTCCAGCATCTTCTCTTTTGGTTGTAATTGTAACTGTTTTGAACTGCTAGCTGGGAAACAGAAAATATAATAGGAAGAACTATTGAAAGGAAAAATCTGTTCAATAATATTCTTTTATCACAAAACATTAATCGTGAAGGCATTTTGTAAAACTGCAGACATTTTCATCTCTGGAAGTCTTCAACTATTGCATAATGAATCAAATACATCTTGCTTTTTTTCTTGTGGCTTTAATAATGGTGCTATCTGCCTGGTAAATAGGAATTGATGCTCAAGAAGGAAGCAACAATAATACATACTATCAAATGTCCCACAATAATCTGGCATCTACATTGTTTAGGGGAGGCGGTGGCACAATGGTATTATTGCTAGACCAATAATCTGGAGACCCTGGGTAATACTCAGGGGACCAGAGTTCGAATCCATCATGGCAGATGGTGAAATTTGAATTCAATAAAAATCTGGAATTAAAAATCTAAGGATGACCATGAATCACTTATCATATTAAAAACCCATCTGATTCACTAATATCCTCTAGGGCAGGAAATCCTTACCCAGTCTGGTGTACATGTGACTCCAGACCCACAGCAATGTGGTTGACTCTTAAGTGCCTCAATGAATACTGGCCCAGCCAGTGACGCAAACATCCAATGAATGAATATAAAAAAAAGTTTGAATCCAATTGGTCTTGATTGCCAAATTACTAGAGGATACCTTAGGTACTATAACAATTCTGTCAAAAATAAAAGCCAAAGAAAAGTAGTTTGCAATTGGAATGGTTACTGGGGGCATGCAAAAGTGGAATCAATAGAAATAACACAAAGGAGAATCTTCAAAGCTGGTCCTATTGGCATAAAAGCACTGATCTCCATTTAAATTTGCTGGCACATCGAGCAGTTATTTAGGAGCCTAGATAGCTTTCATTTTGGTGGATTTAAATGCAGACAAGTGTTTGCACACAAGGTGTGGGAAACTACAGCATATGATTGAAATTGTACTAAGAAAGATTTAAAAAGCAATCATGCACGGAGAGCAGCAGGACAAACTGCTCTGATTGTATCAGTTTTCAATGCTGGAGCAGTTTCATGATAATACAGGCCTTCAAACAGAAAATCAATCGGGAGTCTCCTGAGAGTTAGTTCTAAATGTAGGCCTGGACAAGCAACGGGCTTCATCAATGCTTAACTTTCTCTGGAGTCATGCAAGTGCTCTTGGAGTTTTAACATGGGCTTTCCAACTGGGGTTAGAAATCTCAACCTGAACCAACTCAACAGTCAGTAAATCAGGATTGGACTGCCAACCCTGAAGCAGGGTTAACAGGGTGTGCTCATCCTTGGACTTTCAGCCAGAAGTGTGCGGCTACTGTCTCCTCATAGAATTCTGGAAAATATCTGAAATCTGGGTGCTTCAGAAGTCATCATGGAAATCCACCACCTACTGCACCCATAAGTGTAACCTCACAGCAAGGCCCAGATTGTGTTGCCAGTGGCTGTGAAGATGACTATCGCAAACAACTTTAATGTGAACTAGAGATGTTTGCAACCTTTTATAGTTTCTTGTCCCCGGTTGCATCAGGGAAGTCCTTAGTTAACTTATATTTTGTTGTCTCCAGCCATAGAGAAGCAGGTCACAGTCGTAGAGGTTTACAGCAGGAAAACAGGCCCTTCGGCCCAACTTGTCCATACCACCCAGTTTTTACTGCTAAGCTATTCCCAATTGCCCACGTTTGGCCCATATCTCTCTATACCCAGCTTGCCCATGTAACTGTTTAAACTTCCTTTAAAAAGCAAAATTGTACCCATCTCTACTACTACCTCTGGCAGCTTGCTCCAGACACTCACCACCTTCTGTGAGAAAAAATTGGCTTTCTGAACATTTTTGTATCTGTCCCCTCTCACCTGAAACCTATGCTTTCTGGTTTTGGACTCCCCGGTCTATGGGAAAAAATGTAGACTATCTATCTTGTCCATGCCCCTCATTATTTTATAGACCTCTACAAGGTCACCCTAAACCTCCTACGCTCTAGGGAAAAAAGTCTGGGTCTATCCAGCCTCTCCTTATAACTCAAACCATCAAGTTCCAGCAGCATCCTAGTAAATCTTTTCTGCACCTCTTTCTAGTTTGATAGTATCCTTTCTATAATAGGGTGACCAGAATTATACACAGTGGGCCTGATTTTAGCATCGCAAGGCGCCCATTTTCGGATGCGAAAACTTGGTAAAGTCGGGTGTGACGCGAGTAGTACGATCCATGCTTGTCTCCATGCCAGTTCCCTCTTTATCAAGACAGGAAAATGGCTATGATTGGGACAAATGGCCACAGCCATTTAAATGCATTTGCATACACTTAAATTGACATAATGGGCGGCACACCCAATTTTAACGGCACTTCCCCTTTACCAACACATTCGCTCATCTGGAATTGGCACGGAAAAGACATACTCCACATAAGTATGATTCAGGTGCTCCGGTTAGTGAGGAGGTACGTACATGGAATTACAAGGAGGTATTAATTGAGTAAATCACCAAAATTGTGGCAAATGTAAATAACAGTGAGACCAACTACTTAGGTCCTAAAAAGAATAGACCAGAGTACTCTCCAAACAGCTAGAATCAGAGGCATCTTATGTGTACAGACCCATGGATCATTAAAATATCATGAACAGGAATAGAAAATAATCAAAGGCCTAATGTAATGTTGGTCTTTTACATATTTTACATACCAGAATATGAGGTGATAGAAGTCATGTTTCAGCTACACAGAACACTGATTTGATCACATGTGGAGTATTATGAGCCACGTCCTGCCAATCCATGGGTCTGAGTTTAAGTATGCCATGTATGGGCCACATTTGATCTCCCACCGCCCCGACTCTGACATCTGACTCCTTTCTCCATTCCCCTCTGCCCCCCACAAACTTTGTCCCAAAGTCTGGCTCCCCCTCCACCTCCCTGACACATCCCTCCCGACCAGTCAAAGAACAAAGAACAAAGAACAAAACAGCACGGGAAACAGGCCCTTCGGCCCAACGAGCCCGCACCGCCACCCCGATGTTCCCAATTCTACCTACGATCTCTGTCTATGTTTATAGATCTATGCATTGAAACCAAATTTGAGACAATTTAGGGAGAATTTGTTCTGCCAATCAGCCTAAGAGCATATCTTTGGGGTGTGGGAGGAAATCGGAGCACCCGGAGAAAACCCACGCAAGCACGGGGAGAATGCGCAAACTCCCACAGACACAGGCCCAAATCCATATATCTGCACAGCACAGCGATAGTCACTGACCAGATGATAGTCATCCACTTACCTTCTCCCTGGCCTGTTGATTTCACTCAGCCCTTTCAGCCTGTTAGTTATATGGCAGCCAGTGCAGTAAAAAAAAGAGGGAACATGGTCTCCCTGAGCTCATTGGAGGTGCACTGGAGTTGCTGAGTTTTAATGGGGGGGCTGGGGGAGGCGACTATGGCTAGCCTTGGGGAATGATCTTCAGCAACTCTGGGCTGGAACATCTGGCTGTGAACTGCATCATCTTTGTAGGAGTGGCAGTAGTCTGGACTGGGTGATAGGCAACCATGGGGCACTGGTGGCAGGTGGGGGGAACAAATTCTGTTTCCTGAGACAGGGTAACTGATTCCATGGAGCCAATTCCTTATAGCAGCACCTCTGTAGTCCTAGTGACCTGTTGGAGGGCAGATTAGTGAACTGCTGTGAGAAAGTCTCTTAGCACACTGTAATTCACCGTCCTGGTGACAGCAGTCTGCAAGGCTTAGCTGTTGGGTGATTGCTGCCTAAGCTTCAGAGAAAGCTGTGACATCAGCCCAAAGATGATGCCAATGGTCGGGTTCACAATTTTGCAAATGGAGTTGGGCACTACTTTCACAATGTCAAGCTCTGTGCAAAATCCTGTCCCAAATTGGTGCCCGATGCCTCTATGTTTCCTTGTCATTGACTGCAGACTTCCTAACAGGTTACCCAATCTTTCAGGCATTTTGTTGTGCGTACATCAGCATTGACTTCTAGACTGCCTCATCATTGTGCTCTTCTACAGCAATGTTCATGTGTAGCATTGTCCTTGCATGACCTGGAACCTGTCCTATCCCTAACTCTTCCCCTTGCTTTAGGATACCTGTGCCTGGTATCCCACCATATGCAAGTCGTACATCAATGCTATCCTCTGAGTTATTGGCTGTGAGTGTTAAATCAAATGATGTGTACCTGCATCATGGCTGTCTTCTTGCTGTCCCTGCACTCTGAGTCATTCTGTACTTCTTGGGTATTTCAAAGGAGGGACTCACAATGATAAGATTGTGCTGAGAAAAGAAATTCTCCCATCCCATCCACCACTGGAATTTCAGTGGAAGGGCTGCAGAGAATGTGAAACACCATTGATGGTAGGGCCGGAATTTTCAGCTTTTAGACCAGCGTGGTCAGAGAATTCCGCCCAAGGAGTGGGAACATGATACATGCCTACTTAGGTCATCTTTAGGTTGTAAATGAGTGGGATGAGGGAGAAGGACAATTAAATATGAGGATACCATCATCTTCATGATCTCCGATAATGACTTGTGCCATCTCCTGTACAGAGGGTACTGATATGCAAAGTGTTCCTTACCCTCACTATTTAGCACCTGTAACCTTTGGTCTTATGTCACCCTGTCTTGCAAGACACAGACAGAAGTGTGTGGTGAGTGTAAGCAACCTGGGTGAAATGGTTTCATAATTGAACAGTTGGCAGTGTGCACAAACCATGAAATGTGGATGATAGGCTGACAGCAATGTAATGTGTATGAAGATAGATTGAAGCTAGGAATGTGAAATATGAGTCCTGATGGAGATTTTAGGTAGCTGCGTGATGGGGTTAAGGTAAACTGAGACTTGGATATAATTTATAGGATATAGTTTCTGAAGCTACATTCACTGTATAATATCATTCTTCCCATTTTCTCCGCAAGGGCTGCAGTATAGAGTCTAAGAACTTTGGAACACATGCTGTCTCATGCTGTGCTACTCTTCACAGTTTCTCAGATTAGATTCACTTGCTTCATGACTACCCTGTGAACCTTCTAGTGCGGAGACCCAGGTTATCACTTTAAGTGGTGGCAGCCACTCACAATAATGGATCTGGATGGATGTGTACAATCAATCAACAGTGCAATCAATATCTGGACACTGAGATTGTCAAAATGAGCTAGCAGCATGAAGATGCCTTTAATCCTGCCTTGAAATTTCTGCTCTTGTTCCTAAGGGCTACCAAATTTAGTCCGGACCTTATCAGCCTGAACAATACTCTTATTGGTCATATAGACGTATTGGAATAACAGTTCAAGTCACTCATGAGAGTGTACAACACATTCTACATGTATCACCAAAAGATATGTTATGCAGATTTCTTGTGACACAAATATGTTTGATGCACCAGAACATTTGTATAAACTGTATTAAACAAAATTTCAGTCTGAAGGAACATAAATATTGCAATAAAAAAGCAGTTATATGGCCAATTTATGAAAGCTCAGATATAATAGGCAAAAATGGTCACCATCTATGCTGTATCATTCTGGGATAAAAATTCTCCCAGTTCTAAATAAAAAACCTGAATTAAAAGAGACCAGTTGAAAATATTGGGATGATTTGTGATTCCTTTTTCTAAATGGATTATGTTTTTGTAATGGAGTGCAGCTGAAATGGCACCAGCACCAAAACCAGAATTTTTCAGAACTGGTGCAGTGGGTTCCACCACAGCAGATGTGGCAAGTCATTTGAAAACTCCTGCTGGTGGGCAGGGCTGGAAGATTAGGGCCAAGGGTCTACTCATGGAAATTAACAACTCTGAACTTCTGGTAAATCTTTCTTTCCTCTTCCAGTGTCAACTAAGGACTGCTACTAGTATGCCTTAAGGAGAAGCTGTGCTGGCTGAGTCTGGACTGATCATCAATGATAACAAACTGTAAGGGAAAGGTAAAGGTACCATAGCCTCATAGGCTGGTAGTGATTTGACATGAGGATCACCACACCTCAGGCGAGGGGCAAAATTAAGAAGACAGATCCTCATGAATAACCTCAGCCAGTATGGGAATTGAACCCACACTATTGGTGTCACTCTGCATCACTAACAGGCCATCCGGACAACTGAATTAAACTGACCCAACATGTATGGCTCTGGTAGTTCGTTGAGCTCAAAGGCAATGCAAATCAATCCTACTCCTGATCTCTTTGCATGTGAAGACCTTGAAATTGGCTGTGGTGTTGAACACAGAAATGAATTAAATAGCCAGCCAACACTGAGAGTGGACAAAAAAAATAAAGTTTATTTATTAGTCACAAGTGGGCTTACATTAAGACTGCAATGAAGTTACTGTGAAAATTCCCAAGTTGCCACACTCCAGTGCCTATTCAGGTACACTAAGGGAGAACTTAGCATATCTTTTGGACCGTGGGAGGAAACAGGTTCACCTCGAAGAAGCCCACACAGACATGGGAAGAATATGCAGACTCACACAGAAAATAACCCAAGCTGGGTCCCTGGCGTTGTGAGGCAGCAGTGCGAACACTGTGCCACCATGCTGTCCTACAATGGCAATGTGAAATCATAATCCCCTTCCTTGCTTTTTTAATTTAGCTTAATTTCAGAGGATGATACTTAAAACGGTAATATCGAGGAATGCTAACAAAGAAAACTAGAAAGGACTTTAAATCAGTGAATTCATATGATTATCTAGTGTAGGAAACATGGCAGCTACCTTGCACATGAAGAACTCCCACCAGCAGAAAGGTGGTTAAAAACCAGATATTTTTGGCATTAGTTAAGAGTTACTGATCAGGAGACTATGGAGACTGCCCTGGCCATCCTTGAAATAGAGATTGGAATCTTTGATATCCATCTAAGACAGCACTTTGATTTACCATCCCACTCAAAAGATCATGTCTCCTCGCTACTGCACTGGAGCATTAGCTTAGGTTGCATGGTTAAGTCCCTAGACTGTCACTTAACCTCACATTTTGCAGTATCAAGAGTTAAGCATCTTATTGCTGGATGACATTAGATGTGGCAAGCTCCTTAACTTACCCTGTTATCTGTGAAGAGATTCAGGGGAAATTTACTAGGATCCAAAGATGTGCAGGTTAGATGAATTGGTCATACTTAATTGCCCCTTAGTGTCAGGGAAACAAGCAGAGTAAATACGTGGCATTATGGGGATAAGATCCCCATAATTGAGATTGTTAATGGTGCAGGTTTAATGGACCAAATGGCCTACTTCTGCACTTTATGGATTTTATGATTCTGATTAGTTATGTATTAATTAACTGCTTTTAAAAGTAGCCATTTTATGGAATAATAGATATAACGATATACACAGATGGTCAAATACTCTTCTATTCTATGATTCTATAATTTAGTTTACAAATATATATCTTTGTTGGTAAGATTGTGGAACATTATCGGCAATTGCTCAAGACAACCTGGCTGATTTCCCTATTAGTAAGAGGGTGGCACTAAAACCAGAAGGATCTGATAGCAAGCAGACATTTGGTAAGAAATGTTGACAATCTTTCCAACATAATCAATTGCTCCTGTCAGGCAAGTATAAATCAGTCACTGTGGAACTTGTTTTCCAGCGCAGATTAACTTACTAATAAGACACCCTCTCCACCCAAAAACTGGCAACAAAATCATTGTCAATGTTGTAGAGAAGCTACTTAGAATCTAGAGTTCCCATTTTAAATAAATTTGGAATGAATCCAACTGCGATTAAAACTCTTCAATGCTGCATTTCAGAAGGAATTGCAATCAGTTCTATATAAATACTTGGCTTTAAATGCACTGACATCTGAACAGTGTAAATACAGACGTTTTACTAAATTGTAACACAGCATGATGGCATGAATGATATTTATGGAACAAGGCAAGCTACAAGTAAATAATGGTATCTGTAGGGTTTCTGCTGTTCCTTTTGGAAAGACAGAGCATTGCTGGGTGAAGGGAAATTGTGGCAGTGTTTGGCTTTCTTAACTGAAGTTGGAGTGGAGAGATAGTGTTGGTCATTATTGAAGATACATAAAAAAGCAATCCTTCACAGGATGGAGGCAAGATGGTGGGCGAGCAGCACAGATAAGAAATGTGGAAAACAATACATCTTTTTATATATGTGAGTAAAAAAAAACATAATTCAAGCTGTGATCCACAGCTTCTAAGGAATCTGTGTGACATAAAGAACAATGAAGAGACAAGCACACATTAGCAATATCAACCCCTTCTGTGCACTGATGGCCTTAATAATTACTCTCTAAAGATCTCACAACCTGTGATGGATCTTAATAAGCGGTTAGCAAAACATTGGCCTTAGATATTCATTTTAATTGCCCAATTTCTGCAAGAAGCAATTGTCATTGCTATCACAGTGCATATAAAATGCTGTAATTGCTATTTTATGTTTTGAAATTCATTTGATCAACAAATAAAAAAGTCGTACACAATGGAACACACTATATTGCACAAATGAGTTATAAATGAACTATATAAATAGTGGCTTCTTCATGTGAAACTTATCCTAATAAACATTTCTCTGGGGGAAATGTTGCTATTTCCTATACATTTAATGATATTAGCATTGAAAGCATTACAAAATTAAGGTTGTTTTACAAACTGGCCCTCTATACCAATTGTATGATAACACCCTTCAAGCACAAATAAAGAGTTAATATTTGTAATAAGTTTGAAAATTTCTGCAACCTAAATAATTTCAGAGTTGGTTGCCCTCATTATGCACAAAGCAATCAGAAATTTAACTAAATTCAACTCCATAAGATATGGGATAGAAAAATACCGAAAGTTTACTTATTAGTGTGTCAAGTAGGCTTACATTAACATTGCAACCAAGTTACTGTGAAAATTCCCTTTGTGCCTGTTCAGATATACTGAGGGAGAATTTAGCTTGACAAATGCACTTAATTAGCATGTCTTCTCAGACTGTGGAAGGAAATCAGAGCATCCGGAAGAAACCCATGCAGACATGGGGAGAACGTGCAGATGCCACACAGACAATGACCCAAATTGGGAATCAAACCTGAACCGTAAGGCAGCAGTGCTAACCAATGTGCCACCGTGCCACACTATTCATCTCTATATTTGTTCTGTTCCTTACATGGTTCAGGTCCTCAATAAAGTACTTAAATGATGACATTTATTTGTAATGCAGGAATGGTATATTGGTCTGTAATTTTAATATAATTTAACTCATCAATACCCTTCCTTTAATATCCGATCCATCACTTCTGTTGAATTTGTTTTTGTTACTATACAATTGTTACAAGTCTGCATGTTTGTAATCTAATTACTTAGTCTTTTTTAATTTTTGATGTAACACACATTGCACTTCAGTCTGCAGGCTGCAAGCATACTTCATAAATAAAATATCATTATTAAAATTAATACCTTATTTTGTTCAAAATGTAATGTGTTATAAGTGCTAACATAGTTGCCCATCATTTACTGATGGTTTGCAAAATAGCTTTCACACACATTTATCAATTGATAACAAAAATACTGTGAAGCTATCCATTAGTAACTGGAATTAATGCCATAGGTCCTTTACTAAATGGGTTCTGGACAACCCAACTACTGTATTGGTGACTGATGACTCTATTGGTGAAATTAGCATCTTTTTTTTGACGAATGGCAGCATGGTGACACAATGGTTAACACAGTTGCCTCACCATTCCAGGGACCTGGGTTCAATTCTGGTCTTGGATGACTGTCTGTATAGAGTTTGCACATTCTCCCCGTGTCTGCATGGGCTTCCTCCTGGAGCTCTGGTTTCCTCCCACAATCTAAAGATGTGCAGGTTAGGAGGATTAGTCATGCTAAATTGCCCCTTAACGTCCATAGGTGAATTGGTTAGCCATAGGAAATATGCAGGGTATGGGGGTAGGGCAGGAGAGACGATAAGATACTCTGTCAGAGGCTTGGTGCAAACTCAATGGGTCAAATGGTCTCTTCTGCATTGTAGGGGATTCTATGATAATTTTCGATCAGATTTCCCAAACCGGGTTCCCTCAAACCCTGGAGTTCTTTATGACTCATCCATGGTTTCCACAGTCAATTTTAGCCATTTTAAATTTAAGAAAAAGCCAGTCTTTCAGCTTGGCCAATGGAAAGCAGCGTTTTTACTTTGCTGGCTACTGATAGGTGCACTAGTTAACCTATCAGTAGCTAATGAACTGAGATGCTGGTCTCTGATTGGACAAGCTGAAAATACCAGCGAAGTCAGTGAAACTAATTTGAATTCTCAGGAAAGTGAGCCACCTCTACAGGGTGGGAGAGGCTGGAGCTCTGAGGGTTGAGAGAGGCAGGAGTTAAGATTGAGGAGCAAGGCTGAGAAAGGTTGTGGGAGCTGAGAGAAAAGGGGACCAAGGCCAGAGTTGCGGGAGGCTGATGGAGGTCTGGGGAGGGAGGGTGGTGCAGGGTGGGGGGTACTTCAAAATATTTATTAAAAAACAGAACCTTTTAATTTCAGAAAGGCACACATAAAATTCAGAAAAGTGTTATAAACTCTTTTTGAATACAAATCAATTTTTGTAATTTAGTTCTTTAATATAACAAGAATATTTATCAGGCATTCTGTCAGTACTCTTGGGAGGTCAAAAGTGTTCTGTGGCTGGAAAAGTTCAGGAAACTTGCTTTAGGACAACAGTTGGGTCCAAAATATTGTATAATCTTTAAGGAACTGCTGAAAACATGGATCAAGTCGACACATCATTTGTTATAAACCAGAGATATAACAGAGGAGAATGTCTTTGGTGGGGGAAAATTGAACCCAAAATTCACTAGCTCTTTGTGATGATGCAAATTAATAGGATCATGGAATTAAGTTTTACGTGTGAACCTGAGATTTGGAATTGATGAAGACTAAACTCTTGAGCATCCCTGCCTTAACCCACTGCTGTAACTTCAGGTCTGATTCTCTGATAACCTTGTGTTCATCAGTCATTCATACATTGCAAACTCCATGTGGAAGATAGTAGCATGGGAAGTAAGAATAGAAAAAAGCTGTCACAGATTCAACAATCACCATTTATTGGAATATTAAAGAGATCTGTGGGTGTCAATTACTCTTTAATACTTCTTCAAAGTGCCCACTGTTCATGTTCAATTTGAAGTGAATATCACCAGATTATTTAACTGTAAATGCCAGAAAAACTTAGCTCATCCCTACTCTCACCTATAATTTAAACACAGAATCATAGAATCCTACAGTGCAGAAGAAGGCCACTTAGCCCGTTGAATCTGCACCAAGCACAATTCTACCCAGGTTCTATCACCACAACCCCATGCATTTACCTTAGCTAGTAAATTGCACTAAAGTGTAATTTAGCATGGCCAATCCACCTAACCTGCACATTTTTGTACTGTGCGAGGAAACTGGAGCACCCGAAGGAAACTGACACAGACATGGGAGAATGTGCAAACTGCAGAAAGATAGTGACCCAAGCCGGGAGTCAAACCTGGGCCCCTGGCACCATGAGGCAGCAATGCTAGCAATTGTGTCACCATGCCACTGGGATCTTTGGATAGCAATCAGGTCGAAGAACTCCTGGGTGTGTTTTTCCTCCTGAACTCAGGGATGCTCAAACGTATTGTCATAGATGATCCAGAGATCAAGGTTGGAGCCAGGGATTCTGTGTTTTGTATAGCTCTGCTACCCAATTAGGCACAGTACTGAGTCACTGAAGCATTCCTGTCAAGAATTTTGACAGTAGACCCAATCAGTTTAAACTTAGCGGTGGAAAAACATTTGGAAACAATAACTTGGAACAAAATTAACAGTTACCAGGACAAGTGTGAACTAATTAAGGAAAGCCAGCATTGCTTTGTTAAATCATGTTTAATTTTATTGAGGTAACAGAGAGGGTCAACAAGGGTAATGCATTTGATATTCTGTATAAAGATTTCCAAAAATTGTGTGATGAAATGCCACATATCAGGCTTTTCAGCAACGTTAAAACCAATGGAACAAAATGGAAAATAGCAAAATGGAAATGATGTTTACTGAGTGACAGGGAATAGTTGTGAACTGTTGTTTTTTCAAATTGGAGGAAGATATAGTGGGACTCCCCATGGGTCAGCACTGCCATTTCTTCTTAATATATCTTAATGACCTGAACTTGAACGTATAGGGTCAATTTCAACAGTTTGCAAAAGGCACAGAATTTGAAAAGTTCAGATAAGGCCATTTGGACCATTGTCTCTGCTCCAATCTCTGTGGAGCCAGTGTTGCAAACTCAATCAGGCCCTGCCTTCCCAGAATGACAGCATGAACCACATACCGCAATTTATTTCTGTCAGAGTTGCTCAAGATCTGACCTGAAAACTCGGCAGTGCATCAGGAGAATTACAAGTCAGTTTTTAACCAGAATCTGACACTCTGATAAATTTTGGGAACATTTTGTCTCTCATCTTTTGATTAGATTTGTTACAGCCTTCTGGATTTAACGTTGAGTTCACCAAGTTCAGCTGTGAACTTTCTCCTCCACCTTGACTCCCCACTGTTTGTTTTCTGATATTTGATTTCCCTGACTTATCCGAACATTACCCATCCTTCCCCAAATGGCCACTATCCCTTGTTGTTCAGTTTTGCTCACATTGAACATTGATGTCTGTTCTACTAACATATTCTTATAGAAGCTGTACAGCGCAGAAGGAGTCCATTTGGCCCATCACATCTACACTGCAAACAATCCTATCCCCATAACCCCATGTATTTACCCTGCTAACTCCCTAACACTAAGGGACAATTTATCATGGCCAATTAACATAACCTGCACCTCTTTACACTGTGAGAGAAAACCAGAGTATTCGAAGGAAACCTATTAATACCATCACCCAAAGCTGAAATTGAACTCAGGTCCCTAGCACTGAGGTAGCAATGCTAACCACTGTACCACCATGCTGCCAGACTGCCATGGTGGCACAATGGATAACACTTCTCCCTCACAGTCCCAGGACCCGGGTTCAATTCTCGGCTTTGGAGAGTGTTTGTGTGGAGTTTGCATCTTCTCCTGATGTTTCCATGTCCAGTTTCCTCCCACACTCCAAAGATTTTTTGCCTAAGTGGATTGGCCATGCCAAATTGACCCTTAGAGTCAGGGAGACCAGCTAGGGTAAATGCATGGGCTTATAGGGATAGGGCCTGGGTGGGATTGTGTCAGTGCAGACTCAATGGACTCAATGACTTACTTCTGTACTGTAGGGATTCTATGTCAAGCTTCTGCTCTCCTACATTGTCCCTAATAGCATAACAGCCCTTTCATCTTATGTCCACGACATCTATCTCAATACGTCCATAACCACTCACTGACTTTTCATTCTATCCCACATCCCACCACCAGCACTCCCTCCACCACCCTACCCCTCCAAATATTTAATTCATCAAATTTTCACTCCTTTCCTTATGCGTGGAAAAGTCAATGGACTTGAAATGCTAACTGTGTTTTCCTCTCCACAGATGCAGCCAGATCTGCAGAGTTTATCCAGCATTTCTGTTTTTATTCTGGGACTCACTGACTGAGGTGTGGTAGAGATAAATTCAATAATCACTTCATAAAGGAAACTCGATAAGCATCAGAAGAAAGAATATTTCTAGGCTATGGGAAAAGGCAAGTGGGACTAGGTGAGTTGTTCTTGACCTGACAAGCTAAATGGCTTCCTTCTGTGCTGTAAAATTCTATGATTCAATCATTACCTTCTATCCCTCCCAATTTTGTTAAGTTGCAGACACTTTGCTCTACAGGTGACTCATTGCCTTTTTCCTTAGAATCGTTGAATCACACAGCACAGAGGAGGATCTTTGGCCCATTGAGTCTGCACAAACATGTGAGAAACACCTGAAGACCCACCTAATTCCATCTACTAGCACTTGGCCCATAGCTTTGAAAGTTATGATATGCCAAGTGCTCATCTAGACACTTTTTAAAGGATATGAGGCAAC
This sequence comes from Sphyrna mokarran, assembly GCA_024679065.1. NCBI lineage: Eukaryota > Metazoa > Chordata > Chondrichthyes > Carcharhiniformes > Carcharhinidae > Sphyrna > Sphyrna mokarran. Next base: position 46,476,779 of record JAGIQG010000008.1, read on the forward strand.
CTGCCCTATTGCCCTTTCAGGCAGCGCATTCCAGGCCATCACTACTCTCTGGATAAAAATGTTTTTCTTCAAATCCACCCCCCAAACCTCCTGCCCCTCACTTTGAACCTATGTCTTTGTATGCAGCAGAACATAGATAGGCTAGTAGCTTGGGCAGATGGAATTCAATCCTGATAAATGCGAGGTGATGCATTTTGGGAGAAAGAATGTAGGGGGAAGGTATATGATAAAGGGTAGACCTATTAAGAGTATAGAAACGCAGAGGGACCTGGGAGTGCAGGTGCACAAGTCTCTGAAGTTGGCAGAGCAGGTGGAGAAGGTTGTGAAGAAAGCTTATAGTATGCTAGCCTTTATAGGAAGGGGTATAGAGTACAAGAGCTAGCCTTTAATGTTGCATTGTATAAAACGTTGGTTAGACCTCATTTGGAATACTGCGTCTAGTTCTGGTCGCCCTACTACCAGAAGGACGTGGAGACTCTGGAGAGAGTGCAGAAGAGGTTTACCAGGATGCTGCCTGGTATGGAAGGTCTGAGTTACGAGAAGAGGTTAGGCAAATTGGGACTGTTTTCCTTAGAAAGACATAGACTTAGAGGAAATCTAATAGAGGTGTACAAGATTATGAGGGGAATAGATAGAGTAAACAGGGTTAAGCTTTTTCCTAGGATGGACTCGAATAGCACGAGGGGTCATGGGCTTAGGGTGGGTAAGGTATAATTTGGATGCTAGAGGGAGTTTTTTCACACAGACGGTGGTGGGGATATGGAATGCACTGCCAAGTAAAGTGGTGGAGGCAGGCACTCTGGAGTTATTTAAGAAATACTTAGATGAGCACATGAACAGAATGGGAATGGAGGGGTATAGAAAACTGATTTAAAATAGGCATCATGAACCTTGGGAGTCCCTGGGAAGTGTGTAAATAGATGATGATATTGATGTACTTGTTTTTATCCTACAGATGCTTTGGTCCACCTTGTTGTCTAATGAGGGGCATACACGCAATGGGTCGTGAGAGGGCTGCTCTTGGATTTTTTTTCGAGAGTATCCTAGTGCTTCACGTCATTAGTGCATGCTTGACCTGGACCATTTGATGGGCAACACGACAGCTCAGTGACTATCGCTGTGCTGTTCAGACACATGGATTTGGGCCTGTGTCTGCGGGAGTTTGCGCATTCTCCCCGTGCTTGCATGGGTTTTCTCCGGATGCTCCGGTTTCCTCCCACATTCCAAAGATGTGCTCTTAGGCTAATTGGCAGAACAAATTCCCCCTAAACTGTCTCAAGTTTGGTTTTTAATCCACAGATCTATAAACATAGACAGGGATCACGGGTAGAGGTGGGAACATCAGGGTGGCGGCACGGGCCAGTTGGGCCGAAGGGCCTGTTTCCCGTGCTGTTTTGTTCTTTGTTCTAACTGTCTCTTCAACTAAGAGAATCAGCTGCTCTTTATCCACTCTGTCCATGTCCCTCGTAATCTTGTACACTTCGATCAGGTCACCCCCCTCTCAGTCTTCTCTGTCCCAACAAAAACACTCCAAGCCTACCCAACCTCTCTTCATAGCTTCCAGGCAGCCTCCTGGTGAGTCTCCTATTTGATATTGCCCTGCTTCCATCTGCAAGGAGCTAAGGAGCTGCTTTCATTAATTCTTTCTGAAACTGCTTCTCACATGGCTGTAATCCCTTCGTAAGAATCCACATAAAAAGCTTCATTTAAAGATCTAACATTAAGCATTAATGAGTTTATCTGATTGAAATAAAACATTCCAGATAAAATCAAACTAAGTATTTCTATTATTGGGAGTGCCACTCCCTTATTTGACGTTAGGGAATATGCGGTAATTGCACATAAACTAGGATTCCTGCCTTGCACATGTTGGATTATGCTCAGTTTTTAATTTAATTGCAATGCCTGTGAGAGAGGCTGATTTCTACTTTTGCATACTGTAATTATTCCTTTGTCTGCAACCTGCCATTAGTAATCAGGATCTTTTGTTGGCATATACGTACTGGGACTTAAAATGATCAAGACAGGGCATTACATTTGTGATAACAAACTGGTTCTAGTTAATATAGCTAAATTAATTACTGTACTTGATAGAATTTCTAGTTTATCCCTTCCAGGCAGTGTTCAATCTGACAACTTGTTAATGGCCTAGTTTTTCCAACACCATTTGCTATACATTTTGTTCTATACTATGCTCTGATCTTGCTATCAATAACTTGACCAATGTTTTCCTGCATTTCTAATCAGAATACGCCACAGAGATCATGCTGTGGACCCATAGCTATTGTCCATTCTTGTGATTCCATATTCAATTCCTGATCCCTTCATTTGAAATTCTGTTGTTAATAGTTAGCTTGACTTGCCATGGTTTAAACATTCATTCACATGTTGATGCGTTTTGATTGTTTCAAATGTCAAAATCAGATGATAGGAAGTGAAGTTTAGAAAGGAAAGGTGCACAGATAGGTTATATTTCTATACTTTACACAGAAAGTGGTTCCATGTGAGGAATAAGCTGTTAAGGGAGGAGGGGATGTGGAAGAAAGAGAACTAGAAAAGTATTTGAGTGAGTGAATGGATGAACAGCAACAACTAATGGGACTGACCACATGGACTGTAGATACTTTGCTCACTTTCCTGAGTTCCTTTGGAGAGGTTATTTCGTTAATGCCAACATTGGCCATGCTACAGCAGTCTAAACTCCTAGTTTTCTCTATTTTCTTCAATAAGTGAACATTATTTGATATAGAACTCATATTTAAAAATGTGCATACTAGAGCAGTACTTCTTTCTTCTATTTTTCTTACTCTCCCTTCTCTGATAACACCGAAAAGATTGAAGAACATACAGGCAACCAGACCAAAAATTACATTCTGCCATTCCATTCTATCCCTTCCTGTGATGAATTAGTCTCAAAAATTAGGCGCATGCATCCACTACATCACATGGAAATCATGTTTAACCTCAAGGGAAATCATGTTTAATCTATTTATTGGAGTTTTGCTGTTCTTAGATATCCAGTGGGCATTTGATAAGACACCACATCAAAGGCTATTGCATAAAATAAAAGCTCATGGTGTAGTATGTAACATGTTAGCTTGGATATAAGTATGGCAGACTAACAGGAAATAGAGTAGGCATAAATGGATCTTTTTCTGGTTGGCAGGATATGATGACTGGTGCACCACAAATGGAACTGATATAATTTTTTTCTCCCAGAAGGTCATGCGCGTCTGGAACTCTCTTTCTTAAAAAGCAGTAGAAGCAAAATCTTTAAATATGATTTAGATGAATTTGGATAGACTCTTCATTAATAAGGCAATGAAAGGTGTGCCACAGGGATCAGTGCTGAGTTCCAACATTTCATACTTTATATAAATGATGAAGGGATTGAAAGTATAGTCATTAAATTTGCTAGCAACACAAAGGTAGGTCAGAAAGTAACTTGTGAAGAGGATGTAAGATGGTTAAAATGCACATAGATAGGTTAAATGAGTGAGCAAAACTCTGGCCAATCAAGAATAATGTGAGAAAAGGTGAAATTGTCCATTTTGTCAGGAAGAATAAAAAAGAAGTGTTTATCTAAATGGTGAGAGATTACAAATCTCTGGGGTGCAGAAGGATCTGGGTGTCCCAGTGCAATGATTCACAAAAGTCTAATATTCAGATGCAGCCACCAGAATTTTACCACCCCGCCCACAATGGAATTGGAGCAGGTGAGGGGTGGACAATGGAAATGTTCATTGACCTTAGGCGGGAATTTTCAGAATCACTCAAGCAAGGCTGTAAAATCCTGCCCAGCAAATAATTAGGAAAGCTATTTAGGAAGCAGCTGTTCCCCTTAGTTGAAGGGTCAGTCACAAGGGGACACAGGTTCAAAATGAAGGGCAAGAGGTTTAAAGGGGGTGCAAAGAAAAGCTTTTTTACCCAGATGACAATCTAGAATGCGCTGCCTGGGAGGATGGTAGAGGTAGGTTGCCCCACATCCTTTAAAAAGTACCTGGATGAGCACTTGACACGTGATAACATTCAAGGCTATGGGCTAAACGCTGAAAAATGGGATTAAGTGGGATGTCAGATGATTCTTGCATGTTGGCACAGACATGATGGGCTACGGGGCCTCTTGTGCACTATATGATTCTATGAATCTAATAGAATGTTATCATTTATTATGAGGGGAATTGACTATAAAAAGTAATGAGGTTACACTTCAGTTTTACATGGCGAAGTCCCATCTGATGTATTGTACACAGTATTTCTTTCCTTACTTAAGAAACGATGTAAAAGCATTCAGAACAGTTCACAGAATGTTTATTAAACTAATATTAGGAAGGGATGGGTAGTCTTATGAGGAAAGGTTGGATTGGTTAGGTTTATATTCACTAGAATTTAGAAGAATTAGAGCTAACTTGATTGAAACCCTTAAGATCCTGAGGGATATTGACAGAGTTGATGTAGAGAGGATATTTCCTGTGGTTGGAAAATCAAGAAGTAAGGGTTACTGTCAAAAATTAAGGAGTCATTATTTAAGATGGAAATGATACAAATTTTTTCTCCCAGAGGGTTGTGAGACTCTGGAACTCTGTTCCTCAAAAAGCAGAAGAAGCAAAACCTTTAAATATGATTAAGACAAATTTAGATAGGTTTTTGATTAACAAGAGTATGAAAGATTGCTGGAGATAGACGGGAATGTGGGATTGAGGCTACCATTAGATCAGCCATGATCTTAGTGAATGCCAGAGAATGCTTGAGGGGCCCAGTGGCCTACTCCTGCTTCTAAAATGCTGTCCACTGTCTCTTCTAACCAAATAAGGAATGGAGCTACATCACCACCAAACAGCTGCTTGCTATCTTTCTTGCTGGATTGTCAGAATTAAAATATTTTCTATTGATGTTCCTGACTCAGACTGGGGATTGTATTGTTCAGACAAGTCCCTAATACCTCACACTTTGTTAGATATTTTCAATTGCTGAGTTAATAAAACTAAAATTAAATAATAGATTCTGAGATTTTCAAGACTGTTATAACATAGAACATAGAACATAGAACAATACAGCACAGAACAGGCCCTTCGGCCTTCGATGTTGTGCCGACCAAAATAAAAAGCAATGCCCCTCCTAACGAAACCATTCCCTTCCCATCCATATACTTATCAACTAACCTCTTAAACGCCACCAAACTTGGCGCATCTACAACAGCTGCAGGCAGGGCATTCCACTCCCTAATCACTCTTGAGTAAAGAACCTACCTCTGATATCCGTCCTATAACTCATAACCCTTAATTTAAAGTTGTGTCCCCTCGTGCTAGCTTTTTCCATCCTAGGAAAAAGGCTATCACTGTCCACCCTATCCAAACCTCTAATCATCTTATATGTTCAATAAGATCCCCCCTTAGCCGCCTCCTTTCTAACGAAAACAACCTCAAATCCTTCAACCTCTCTTCATAGGACCTGCCCTCCATACCAGGCAACCTCCTAGTAAACCTCCTCTGTACCCTCTCCAATGCCTCCACATCCTTCTTATAATGTGGCGACCAGAACTGCACACAATACTCCAAGTGCGGCCGCACTAGAGTTTTGTACAGCTGCAACATGATGCTGCGGCTCCTAAATTCAATCCCCCTACCAATAAAAGCTAAGACTCCATATGCCTTCTTAACAACTTTATCCACTTGACTGCATACTTTCAGGGATCTATTGACACATACACCAAGATCCTTCTGTTCCTCCACACTATTAAGAGCCCTACCATTAGCCCTATACTCTACACATTTATTGTTCCTGCCAAAGTGCATTACCTCACACTTTTCCACATTAAACTCCATTTGCCACTCTCGGCCCAGCTCTGCAACTTGTCCAAGTCACTCTGTAAACTATAACACCCCTCTTCACTATCTACCACTCCACCAACTTTAGTCTCATCTGCAAATTTACTGATCCATCCCTCAATACCCTCATCCAGATCATTTATAAAAATTACAAACAGCAGGGGCCCCAAAACAGACCCCTGAGGCACACACTCGTCACCGAACTCCACGATGAATATCTCCCATCAACCACCACCCTCTGTCTTCTATCTGCCAGCCAATTTCTAATCCAATTAGCTAAATCACCCTCTATTCCACACATCGGCATTTTCTGTAGAAGTCTTCCATGGGCCACCTTATCAAACGCCTTACTAAAGTCCATATATACTACATCAACCGCCTTACCCCCATCCACCTCTTTGGTCACTTTCTCAAAAAACTCAATGAGGTAGTAAGGCATGACCTACCCTTCACGAAACCATGCTGACTATCCCCAATCAATTCATTTCTCTCTAAATAACTATAAATCCTATCCCTAATAATTCCCTCCAATACCTTGCCCACCCCAGAAGTAAGACTCACTGGCCTATAATTCCCAGGAAGGTCTCTCTTCCCCTTCTTAAACAATGGGACCACATTCGCTATCCTCCAGTCCTCCGGAACCACACCCGTAACCAACGAGGACCTGAAGATCAGCGCCAGAGGCTCTGCCATCTCCTCTCTTGCCTCCCAGAGAATCCTAGGGTAAATCCCGTCCGGCCCAGGGGACTTATCCAACTTCAAACCCTCGAGAATTTCTAACACATCCTCCCTATCTACTACAATACTCCCCAATTTCTACTACAATACTCCCCAATAACACCAGAGTTCCTATGATCATTGCCAAATGGACCCATTGGGAGTGAAAACTAGAGAACAAGGTACACAAATATAATTTTTATTTTGCCTTGATCAGAAGAGGAAATGCTCACATCTTGAGTTTGCAGCAAAATAATAACTCAGAAGGCCAGAGGTACCAAACAACTCTGTTCCTGATAATCTTAGTATTTAAACTGCACTCTCACATATTCTAACTCATAAAATAATAAAAGGCAAAGTGACATAATATAACTGTTATGAGCACATTAATGGTGAATATGTGAATGGATATGTGAAATATGTGCCTATGAGTGATTAAGAATTTGAAGATATGCAAAAACTGCAGCTTATCCCTAATATAAATCCAACTTCATGGAGCATAGTTGTTAGCACTGATGCCTCATAGTGCCAGGAACACGGGTTCAATTTCAGCCTTAGGTTACTGTCCATATGGAGTTTACACTTTCTCCCCGTGTCTGCATGCATTTCCTCTGGGTTCTCTGGTTTCCTCCCACAGTCAAATATGTGTGGGTTAGGTTGATTGGCCATGATAAATTGCCCCTTAGTGGCAGGGGCTTAGTGGGGTAAATATGTGGAGTTGCGGGAATGGAACCTAGATGGGATTGTTCTCAGTGCAGGCTTGGTCTCTTCCTGCACTGTAGATTCAATGATTCAGTGAATCTATGATCTTTCCAATTTCTCAGTTCACTAATAGTAGCTCAGAGCTGATCTGAGAAGTAAAGTGACACATTGAAAGTTATATTTATGGTTATGTGCAATAACTTGTATGAACAGATTTAAGTCACACTTCAACAGATGAACTGGTATTTGAAAGCCAGGTTTGATGACAACAGGGAGCCAATATTCTTTAACATCTAAGATAAGTATCATTATGCAAATGGTGGACATCATTGTAAATGCTTTGTGTTCAAAAAAAATGCAGGCAATCTTCTTATTGTCAAAACCAACAATAAAACCCATCCTGGTTTCAAACAAGAGAGACTTCACTAAGTAGTAAGATTGCATATTAGACCATGACTTACAAGATGCTGTTTTTCAAATAGACATTTCTCTACTTTGTGCACTTCTTCCTTTATCACATATTGGACTCTGAAGTATATAGGAACACTTGGGTGACAGTTACTACATTACTGAATAATGACACATTAAAAGACAAACCAAACCCCCTGTAGATTTAACAATAATATTACCAAGGCCAGAATTTTATGTGACACCCCTCTCCTGCAGTGGGTTCCGGGGGCAGTGATGGTGGGATGTGGAGAGGGGGAGCTGGTGGTGGAGAGTGATGCATAGCAGGAAGTATGAAATTCCATGGAGGGGATTCCCTCCGGGTTCCCGTTGCCCTAACCTCACAGTGATTTTAGACATGAGCAGGCAGGTTTCCAGATGGAAAACCCACCTTTTCCTAAAGTGAGATCCTTAAGTGATCAAATTGAGGCCACTTAAGGGCATTTCCCATCCAGCCTCACATTTTAGGCTGTTGTGCAGATGACAGTTCAGTAGGAGACCCAGAAATGAACAAAGGTCAATCTTGGATGGGAAGTCGGGGGCGGGGGGCACAAGCCTCAATCTGACTGAGGGCAACTCCCCTTCCCACTGAAGCTCCGATGACCTCTTGACCTCACACCTCCTCCCCACCACCAGCCTAATCCCCAAGATTCCAAGCGCAATTAGGGATGAGCAACAAATGTTTGACAGCAATGCCCACATCCCATGAAAGCATAAATGAATAAAAAAGCCTTCAGTTTGCACTAATTTATCCTTGGAGGTGCTGATTTTTTTCTTCTGATTTGGTTATTAGAGCTGCCCAGTCAACCTGACTCATGTCACCTGCAACCACACAAAAAATTGAGTCACCTCAAATTCTGGGCCTGAATTTTAAAAATGGCAGAGGCCTGGCCACACAAAGCGTTGTGGAACACATCCCATGACTCCAGCAGTTGTTTTACTCTCTAACAACCATCCATTAGTGTAAGGTGAGACTTCCAGCCCTTATTTGGGAGCAAGTTCCACCTTGGAAAGCTGCCAGCAAATCAGTGCAACTGGCAACTCTTAGTCTCTCCAGCAACAATGGCCAAAAGTGCACTGCACTAACCAGCTTGCTACTGAATCCCGAGATAGCATAGTGGACAATGGTTAGCACTGCTGCCTCACAGCACCAGGGACCTGGGTCCAATTCCGGCCTTAGGTCAGTTTCTGTGTGGAGTTTGCATGTTGTCCCTGTGTCTGTGTGGGTTTCCTCCAGGTGCTTCCTCCCACTCTCCAAAACTGTCGGGTTAGGTTGGTAGACCATGCTAAATTGACCCTAGTGTGAGGGGGATTAGCAGAGTAAGTGAGGTTATGGGAATAGGTCCTGGGTGCAATTGTAGTTGGTGCAGACTTGATGGCCCAAATGGCTTCCTTCTGCACTGTAGAGAATTTTATAATTTTATTGTATGAGTTGGAGGCTGTAATAATTCCTGCTTCCTGCTTAGGCAAATAACAACTGCAACTTCTTTACATATACCTGTAATGTAACCTCATGGACGCCAGTCACCTTAGAATCATAGAATCCCTACAGTGCAGAAGGAGGCCACTCAGCCTTCCAAGTCTGCGCCGACCACAATCAGACTATCACCATTATCTTGCTTACTTACCCTGCTAACTCCCTGACACTACCGGGAAATTTAGCACAGTCAATTAACCATGTTTGGAATGTGGGAGGAAACTGGAGCACTTGGAGGAAACCTGCACAGAAACAGGGAGAATGTGCAAACTCTGCATAGATAGTGACCCAATCTGGGAATTGAACCGGGTCCCTGGCTTTGTGAGGCAAGTGTTAACCACCATGCCTCCCAGCATCCCCAAAACTAAATTAATGCAAAATGAAGGCATTTTTCATTTATGCTTTCATGGGATGTAGGCATTGCTGTTGAGCATTTGTTGCCCATTCTTAATTGCACTTGAACTGAATGGTCTCCTGGACTATTTCAGAGGGCAGGTAACACTCAACCAGATGTGGGTCTGGAGTCACAAATAGGCCAGACCAAGTAAGGATGACAGATTTGCTTCCCAAATGGGCCTCAAGCTTTTTACAGTGGGCAATGATAATCATCATGGTCACCATTACTAAAACTAGCCTTATATTCTAGATTTATTAACTGAATTTAATTTCCATCAGTTGTTGCATTGGGACTTGAACCCGAAGCATTAGCCTGGACACCTCTATTACTCGCCCAGTGGCATTACCATTATGTCAGCATTCTTAGACTTTAAAAAAAGCCTTTTTACTTAAGACTTTAAAAGTGGTAAAACAAAACCAAATTAGTTAATCGGTGGTATACAAGAACAAATCAGACTCAAAAATAGCTTTACAGGCTTAAAGAGAGTAATTCTCAGGAGAATTGGGACTGTACTGAACTCCACTAAAGACAATAAAGCAATAATAAGAATAATTAAAAGTGGATGGCTCATTATGAATATGTTAGGAATTAAAGGACAAATGGGGAGTTACAGAAAGGTTCCTCAGGATGAATTAAGATGGACGTCTGGAATATAGCAGAGGTTTCAAATGGCTACATAGTATCAGTCTTTACTGTAGAAGATGATGCTGAATTCTCCGTAATAAATTATACAGTTGAATCAGTGTCAAACTGGATATGGATATAATGCTAAACTGAATAAGGTTCACAAAAGAGAATTGGCTGTTGGCCTGGATAGCATTCAGCTGGATATTCTCCAAGGTATGAAAACGATTCTCAGTGAACCCCTTGCTCGGTATTTAACAACACACGAAAGTTTCTGATTATTCCCATAAATCAAAGAAGGGACCCGGTGATGCCAATAATTAAAATGGGGCAATAAGCCAGAAACAGGAAATTACAAGTCAGTTAAATTTAGTTGCAAGCAAGATGCAAGCTGATATCAGTAAATATGTGACTACAGGGACAGAGTAGGGGTTATTAAACAATCTCAGCATGACTTTAAAGAAGAAAGGAAGCAACTAGTTAGGGACAATATATGTGCACATATCAGGAAAGGATTGACTCACAGGGCCTATTTTCTCTTAAAAGAATAAGGCTGAGGAGTAGTCTAACACAAGTCCTTAAAGTGATGAAAGGTTTTCATAGTTTTGGTGGAAATGTTTCCTCTTGTTGGGAAGGATATGACTATAGGCCATCAGTATAAGATAATCACCAAGAAATCCGACGGGAATTTAGAAGAATTTTCTATAAAAGAATTGTAAACATGTGGAGCTCATTACCACATGGAGTGGTTGAAGTGAATATTTTAGATACGCTTAAAAAATGCCAGACAAATATTTTGTGGAGAAGTGAATAAAGGGTTTTGGTCTACTTAGGTGAGGAAGGATGGAAGGAGGCTCAAATGAAGCATCAACACTGCAGAGACTGGTTCTATTCATAGAATTTCAAAGTGCTTTTGACACAACAGGTTGCTTGGTGAGATAGTTTACCTTGAGATTGAAAGCAAATAATTGGATGAGGGCTTGATTGGGCTGTCATAGATTACAAGTTTTTACCAGAGGCGATTAGGTTCCTGCAGGAATGAATGTTTATAGAATCATAGAATCCTACAGTGCAGAAGGAGGCTATATGGGCCCATTGAGTTTGCATTGACCACAATCCCACCCAGGCCCCATCTTCATAATCCCATGCATTTACCCTAGCTAGTCTCCCTGACACTAAGAATCAATTTAGCATGACCAATCTACCTAATGCGCATTTCTTTGGACTGTGGGAGGAAACTGGAGCACCGAAGAAACCCACACTGACACAGGGGAATGTGCTAACTTCACACAGACAGTGACCGAAGGCCAGGAATTGAACCCGAGTCCCTGACTCTGTGAGGCAGCAGTGCTAACCACTTTGCCACTATTCTGCCCATTTATTGCAATCTGTAATGAAGAAAGCCATGGAGGATCATATTAAGATTTGCACAGGGATTGGACCCTTAGATGACAAATACAATTGTCAGCCAATCTTGATGTGGGCAACAACTTGACCATAGTATACCCTCAGGAGAGATCGAGTCTCCACTGCTTTTAGTGGCTGTTGTTAAGATAACAACTGGCAGCATGCAGCAAAAGAAAGGTATTTTGTCCACTTCATTAGAGGCTAAAAATTCTGATTTTTCTTTCTACTAATGTTGAGATTGACTTAAACTGGTTCATGCCAGCACAACTAATGAAGCTAAATTATAGCTGTATCTTTGCACTAATTGAAACACAGCTAGACATAAAATATGTGGTTGTATTTGATGAAGAGTTCATCCACAAAGCAAATCATCAGCCTCATCTTTATTGTTCTCGGATACTGGAAAATACTGGTTCAGTTTTGTGATGGCTTGAAGCGCAGGTGACTGAACCAATGCAGATGCTGGCCTCCAGCTGCCTGCTTGTCACATTGCTGTTACCAGATTATTAAGCAGCTTACCAAGTCTCTCACATCAGCTGCCAGTACTAACTCAGCTCTGAGTTACCACATTGGGTGCAACCTCCGATCCTTGTTCACATTACACCTGTTCGGAAAGGCATACGGCTGAGTTTTGCATAATCTTCCTTGCATACTGCAGAAAATCTTTCACAACCCAGTAGAATCAGGCAACATTTCTAAATACAACCTCAAAAAATATCCTTCACAAAATAACACTTGATATATTTCAGAGTGAGAACTTCATAGAGTCATAGAAATCCTACAAATAGAAATAAGTCATTTGTCCCATCATTGAAAATAATCCCACCCAAGCCTGATTTCCCCCTAACCACAAGTATTTATCCTGCTGGTGCCCTGATAATAAGGGGCAATCAATCTAAGCTGCACATCTTTGGACTGTGGGAGGAAACTGGAGCACCCGGAGGAAACCCATGCAGGCACGGGGAGAATATGTAAACTCCAAACAGTGCTAACCACTGTGCCGTTCCCCAACTTGGTAAAGTTTCATTAATATAACTGAAAATACGTTGGCCATAAAAGAAGAAACTTTTTTAAGTCACAGTATCAAGCACCTGTGATTAGCTGGATTTTAAATGCCTGAAAATGACTTTTTAAAAACAAACAATTTTCTAGTGCAATTGGGTTCCAGCAGTCAGTTTATTAGTAAATTAGAAAGAAAATTAATTCAAAATAAAGATTCATGATTGGTATTCCAGCATCCAACAGAATGAGCTTAACTTTTGGAGGCTCCTGAAAAGCCTTGAAACAAGTGCAATGAGTGAAAATTCCCCCAATAATTCATTCACCTGGGGCTGTGGTCAGCTGTGTGGGTGGGGCGTGCTGCTACTGCAATATTGCCTGCTGCAATATTGAGTGCTAAAAGGTGGTGGGGGGAGGGGGGTGATATTGTAATAATGTTCCTGGACAAGTAATCCAGTGAACTAAGGGAGTATGGGTTCAGATCCTACCATGGCCATCGGTGGAATTTAAATTCAATTAATACATCTGGAATTGAAAGCTAATCTCAGTAATGGTGATGAAGAAACTATCATCAATTTCCACCTGCTTCACTAATGTTCCACAGGAAGGCGATCAGCCATCCTTATCTAGTCTGGCTGACATGTAGCTCCAGGTCCACAGCAAGGTGGTTGCCTTGATACTGTTTCCTGAAAGGATGGCACAATGGTGCAGTGTTAGCACTGCTGCCTCAGCTCCAGGGACCCGGGTGCAATTCCCAGATTTGTCACTGTCTGTATGGAATTTGCAACTTCTCCCCGTGTTCTTCATAGGTTTCCTCTGGGTGCTCCAGTTCCCTCCCACAGTCTGAAAGACATACTGGGTAGGTGGATTGACCATGCTAAATTCTCCTTCAGTGTATCCGAATGGTTGCTGGAGTATGGCAACTAGTGAATTTTCACAGTAACTTCATTGCAGTGTTAATGTAAGCCTACTTGTGACCCTAATAAGTAAATAAAATGGCACAGAATACCCTCAATTCCAAGGCAATTAGGGATGGGCAACAAACACTGGCCTTGCCAGTGAAACGCACATCCCATGGCAGAATAAACAAAAATGACAGCAATAAAGTTGCACTGAATAAAAATTGCATGTAAAGTTCTGCAATCTTTTGCATCAGTTATGCTGATATCATGGTGAATGCATTGAAGAAATGATCAATATTAAAGGGAAATTCCAGACCATGGCATTTCACACTGTTTCTGTCTGACATTTTATTTGGATTATTCTAATCCTTGTGGGAGATCCAGGGCACCTATGAGTGAGAACAACTGTTCAGCATCAACTAAAAATAAGCAGAAACCAAGTCAGGCCTCCATGTTAACCAAGACATTGATACACTAGTTTTTTCAATAATCTAATATTAACACTCAACTGACCTTTTCAGTAATTCTGTTCCACCCAGATATCAAATACACAAACAACATACCTTTAATAACATGTAGTTGATATGTATTGTATCATTTTGAATGAGCTGTACAAATCAGTACCTGAGCATCATGTTTAATACTGAGTCTCTAATCAGTCAATCCTTTGTATTTTGATTTTATATGCTTATACTAATACAACGTTAGCAAGGTGTTGGAATATTACAATAGTATGCATGAGTATAGGTGGGGTTGTGATAACATATGGTTGGAATAAGAATGGTAAGGATATAATTTGGTTATAACGTATAACACTAAATGGGTTCATCCAGTCTCTACTGCAAGGCAAACAGAAACCCACAGTTGGCAGTGAAAAAGAGCCATACAGACTTAGAACGGTTGTGGTTGACTTCTTCCATCTAACCACAAAAGACTCAAGGACAGGTTACAATTGTTTATTCATGTTTCAAGTATGGAGGGCACTACCCCAGGGCAACCTCCAAAGCAGCACCCTCTTGTGCAGCAATCTCCTAATACATCTCTAATAGGGAGGGAGCTCTTTCCACTAAGTCACTGTATTAGCACAGCCCATTAGACAGGTGGGGGATAGGTGGGGAGGTAGAAGGGGGAGGAAGCTGGAATGGGCTGGATCCTATGGATTGTCATAGTGGGAAGCTGAGCCAATTGGCAGGAGGAAGTGTACACAAATCAAGGAAGCTCTCGCAGTGGAGCCCAGGGAGCTGAACAAGACAATTGCATTGTAATTCAGTCTAACCTTATTGTATATCTTATTCTTTTTGTTGGCAACAAAACCTTTGTTGATTTAAGCCACAGCGAGTCACCTTCAATCTATTATAGTCAGATACACACTGTAGTAGTACAGAACATTGTTTAGTTTCCAATCTTGTTTAGTTTCCAATCTTGTATTATTAAACCTTTCAACCAAAAGCAGAACTGTAATCCCTTCTAGCTAGAGATTGATTTGCTCTAATATAAACACCAGGCTTTTCTGGATATTTCTTGCTGATCTCAGACCCTTGAGGCTATGTAAAGTTCAATTGAGGTATAAGCATTTAACTAGCATATGTTCTTTACTCTTAGCTCTAACCCTTGGTTTTAATAAATCTATTCATTTACCCTAACAGAACGATAACTCTGTTTCTCTCTTCACAGATGCTGTCAGATTTGCTAAGTTTTTCTAGCGTTTTCTGTTTTTGATCCCACGGTCAGCATGTTTGTCACATGAAACAGAGCACCTCCAGGTCTTCAATTATAATATTTAGCCTTGCCATTATACCATAGCTTACAGAGTTTCTTCCATCTACAATTAACCTCAGGTATCTACTACATTAAACAGGTCATAAGAACATCAAGGTGAAGAACGCACATGCTTTACATGAATAATTACAAAGGTCAAGCATGACTCATTTGCAACCACAACATACCAAGGATCAGATTTGCTATTTATTTTATTGATATTGTTGAATTTAAGTCAATGAAGTACTGACTGCACTTAAGGAGGTTTAGTGCTGAGGTATTGGTCCCTGATTTTCAAAATGATTTAGAGATTTACAAAAAGTTAAAACTGTACCTTCTCTACTTAGTGCCTAAAATAAATAAACACACAAAAAGTACGAAGGACAGCAATGACTTATTGGCCCATTCAACCTGTCCCACACCATTATGATATAGCAAAGTGGTTTTGTTACTGAATTATTATTTTTTTTTCCAAAAATATACTTTATTCATAAAATATTTCAAATAAACCTTTGCAAAATTACAATTCTTGAATTGCAAATACAGTGCAGGATTCAAAATATACACAAAATATATACAAAATTCAAAATATATACAAAGTGCAGTCATGTCATTCCGAATACTTACAAACTATATACATGTCTGAAATCCGCCGCGTGCCGCCACTGCTCAGACTGCCGCACAGCAACCACCCTTTCCCAGAAAATATACTTTATTCACAAGAAAAACTCAAAAAAACCCCGTCAAAATTACATGTTTTGATTGCAAACAGTGCAGAACCAAAAAATTCTTTAAATGATTATTAATCCAAACTCCTCGGCTAATGGTTAGGGGACATTGATTCAATTCCCATCACAGCTGCTGGGGGACTTAATTTTAGTTAATTAAATAAGTCAGGATTACAAAAATCAGTAATTGCGACTATACATGAAGCTATCAGACTGATGCGAAAAAAAACATCTGATTTATTAATACCTTTCAGAGAAGGAATCCTTATATTCTTACCCGGTATGGTTTATAATTAATTACAGATCAATCAGAGTGTGAGCGATTCTGAACTGCCCTTTGAAGTGGCTTAGCAAGCACCTCAGTTAAGGGCAGTTAGGGAAGAGGAAATAAATGCTGATCCAGTCAGTGACAGCCACATCCCATGAAGAATTATAAAACTAAATTGGGTATTGCAATACTTACACAGGCCATATTCCTGGAGCCATCCAATCTCTTGAGAAAATTGAAGGCACAGATTAAAAACCCAACCAATGAGATAAAACAATCTGGAAAATGCCTCTCTGACCTCCTAAGCCAGGAAACAACTGGCCTTGCGTAATGTTATGCATTACCTACATTCTGTACAAGATGATCTCTGCCTCAGTCAGAGGCTCCTCTGGAAGGAACTCAATGAATCAGCATTCAGTGAATTGAGCTGGTAGTCTGTAAATAGCCTCTCCAGCATAAGTCTTCCTGGCATGACCTTGAGGATCACTTCAACCAAGAAGAAACAAATTCCATTTTGTTTGATCTTTAAGATTTTTGAAGATATAACCCAACTTCTGCGTTCAAAATGCTAAAAATGCCCATGACAGAGCTTAAGGTCAGTAAGCTCTGGTCAGCATTTAAAAACTCTGCAACTAGCCTGAACGAGTACGCCACTACAGTAACTGAATTCATCAGTAAGCATGTAGAGGATTGTGTGCCAAAAAAGCAAATCGGCATGTTCCCCAACCGGAAACCATGGATGAACAGGGATATCCACTGCTTGCTAAAGTCCAGGTCTGAAGTGTTTAAGTCAGGTGACTCTAACCTATACAAAAAAGCCAGATACGATCTAAGGAGATCCACTAAGGATGCAAAAAGACAGAACCAGACCAAAGTAGAGTCCAGGCTAGCCACACAAACCCTCACCAACTATGGTAAAGTCTGCAAGACATAACAAGCTGCAAGATGAAGGCATGTAAAATTGCCAGCTTGTACGCATCCTTCTCTGATGAGCTCCATGTATTCTATGCCTGTTTCGAGCAAGAAGTCAGCGAGAGCATGCCCTCCACCCTAGAAGATTTGGATGAACCTATATCTGGGGTCACCATTGCAGATGTTAGAACAGCTTTCTCAAAGATCAACCCACAGAAAACGACTGGCCCAGGTGGGGTGCCCTGATGAGCACTCAGATCCTGCACGGATCAGCTGTCGCAGACCTCTTCAACCTCTCTTTATAACAATCTGAGGTCACCATCTGCTTTAAGAGATGACTATCATCCCAGTAACTAAGAAAAATCAAGTAGCCTGTCTTAATGACTATCATCTGTTGGCTCTGACATCCATCCTTATGAAGTTCTTCAAAAGGCTAGTCATGGCATGAATCAATTCCAGCCTCCCGGACTATATGAATCCACTATAATTTGCCTATCGCTGCAACAAGTCCACAGCAAATGCCATTTCCCTCGTCTACACTCAACCCTGGAACACTTAGATATCAAATTCATCTATGTCAGACTCCTGTTTATTGACTACAGCTTAGCATTCAACACTATTATTCTCATGAAATTCATCTCCAAACTCTGGCCTGGTCCTCAGCTCCTCCTTCTGTGACTGGATCTTGTACTTCCTAACTTGCAGATCACAATCAGTAAGGATAGGCAACAATACTTACCCCACGATCATCCTCAACATCGGTGCTCCACTAGCTGTGTTCTCAGCCCCTTATTATACCCCATATACACCTATGATTGTGCAACCAAATTCCCCTCTAATTTGATTTTCAAGTTTGCTGACGACACCACCCTAGCGGGACAGATCTCAAACAATGATGAGATAGACTACAGGAATAAGATAGAACATAGAACATAGAACATTACAGCGCAGTACAGGCCCTTCGGCCCTTGATGTTGCGCCGGCCAGTGGACCCTCTAACCTAAAGTATTCCAATATCATCCATATGCCTATCCACCGACCATTTGAATGCCCCCAAAGTAGGCGAGTCCACAACTGCTGCAGGCAGGGCATTCCACGCCCTCACCACCCTCTGTGTGAAGAACCTGCCTCTGACATCTGTCCTATAACTACCACCTCTTAATTTAAAGTTATGTCCCCTCGTGTTGGTCATCACCATCCGAGGAAAAGGCTCTCACTATCCACCCTATCCAATCCCTTGATCATCTTATATGCCTCAATTAGGTCACCGCATAACCTTCTTCTCTCCAATGAAAATAACCTCCGGTCCCTCAGCCTTTCCTCATAAGGCATTCCCACCATACCAGGCAACATCCTGGTAAACCTCCTCTGCACCCTTTCCAATGCTTCCACATCTTTCTTATAATGCGGCGACCAGAACTGTACGCAATAATCCAAGTGCGGCCGCACCAGAGTTTTGTACAGTTGTAACATAACCTCACGGCTCCTAAATTCAATCCCTCTACCAATAAAAGCTAACACACCGTACGCCTTCTTAACAACTTTATCAACCTGGGTGCCAACTTTCAAAGAGCTATGTACTTGTACCCCAAGATCCCTCTGCTCGACAACACTATTAAGGGTCCTTCCATTAGCCCTATATTTCATATGCCTGTTATTCCTACCAAAGTGAATCACCTCACACTTATCCGTATTGAATTCCATTTGCCACCTCACAGCCCAGCTCTGCAACCTATCTATGTCCCTCTGCAAACAGTAACATCCATCCTCGCTATCTACAACTCCCCCCACTTTGGTATCGTCAGCAAATTTACTAATCCAAAGATTAGAGAACTATCTTATATTGTGTGGCAACAATACTCTCTCCTTCAATGTCAATAAAATGAAGGAGATAATCGTTGACTTCAGGAAGCGTAGTGGAGAACATGTCCTCCCTACATCAATGGGGATGAAATAAAAAGCTCAAGAACTTCAAGTTTTTAGGTATCCAGATCATCAACAATCTGTTCTGGTTCCCTCATGCCGACAGTATAGTCACGAAAACGCACCAATGCTTCTACTTTCTCAGAAGAATAAGGAAATTTGGCATGTCAGCTTTGATTCTTACCAACTTTTATAAGTGTAACATAGAAAGCGTTCTTTCTGGTTGTATCACAGCTTGGTATGGCTCTTGCTCTGCTAAGACTGCAAGAAACTAAAAAAGGTCCTGAATGTAGCCCATCCATCATACAAACCAGCATCCCATCCATTGACTCTGTCTACATTTGCTGCTGCCTCAGCAAAGCAACCAGCCTAATTAAGAACACCACGTACCCTGGACATTCTCTCTTCCACCTTCTTCCATTGGGAGAAAGGTATAAAAGTCTGAGGTCAAACTTGAGAACAGCTTTTCTCTGCTGCCATCTAACACTTGAATAGACCTACCTTGCATTAAATTGATCTTTCTCTACACCCATCTATGACTGTAACACTACATTCTGCACTCCCTCATTTCCTTCTCTATGAACATATGCTTTGTCTGTAAAGCAGGCAAGAAACAATGCTTTTCACTATTTGCTAACACATGTGACAATGATAAATCAAATCAAAAAATCCAAAGATGATTGAAAAAGGCCAAAGCTGTGCTGCTGTGTTTTGACATGTTGAAATCATTGGACCATAGGATAGGTAGAAGGTCCCTCAGGCCTGTTCCACCAAACAGTTAGATCATGCTTAATTTGTGCCTCAACTCCACTTGCCATTCATTTAATAACTTTGTTCCTCCCCAACGTCCAGTCTTTTTCATGGACAGATTTGTCCTAAGGATTTCTTGCCTAAAAAACTTCCAATCAGAGTCATAACTCTTGTATGCAACCCTGATCAGACAGAAAACCACCGATTTATCTCTATATGTTGAAAAGGTTCACAGCATGCTGGTTTGGAACCATTTGTTCAAACCTTCACCTCATAAAAATCTGTTAAGCGGGGGGGGAGTTACACTACTGGTTCAGGAGAATATCACAGCTGTACTGTGGAAGACACCTTGGAGGGCTCATATAGTGAGGCTATGTGGGTAGAACTCAGGAAAAAGAATGTTGGGGGTTTACTAAAGGCTGCCCAACAGCCAGCAGGAAAGAGGAACAAATATGTGGGCAGATTTTGGCAAGGTGTAAAAGTTGTCGGAGATTTTAACTTCCCCTACATTGACTGGGATGCATTTAGTGATAGGAGCGTGGATGGGGCAGAGTTTGTATAGAGCATCCAGGAAGGCTTCTTGAAGTAGTATGTAGATAGTCCAACTAGAGAAGGGGTCATATTGGACCTGGTATTGGGGAATGAGCCTGGCCAGGTGGTCGATGTTTCAGTAGAGGAGCACTTTGGGAACAGTGACCACAATTCAGTAGGCTTTAAGGTATTGATGTATAAAGATAAATGTAGTCCTCAAGTTAAGGTGCTAAATTGGGGGAAGGCTAATTACAATAACATTAGACAGGAACTGAAAAATGTAGATTGGAGGCAGATGTTTGGGGGCAAATCCACATCTGGCATGTGGGAGAGTTTCAAGTGTGAGTTGTTAGGGATTCAAGACTGGCACATTCCACTAAGGATGAAGGATATGTATGGCGATTTTTGGGAACCTCGGATATTGAAAGATATTGTGAGCCTAGTCAAAGAGAAAAAGGAAGCATTTGTCAAAGCTGGGAGGCTGGGAACACACAAAGCAAATGTGGAATACAAGGAAAGTAGAAGCAAGGAGTAAGGATGGGTAAAAGAAGTCATGAAAAGTCATTGACCAGCAAGATTAAGGGAAATCCCAAGGCTCTTTATAAATATATAAAGAACAAGAGGGTCACCAGGGAGAGAGTTCGCCCACTCAAGGACAAGAGACTGAATCTGCATGCAGCCAGAGGAAATGGATGAAGTATTAAATGAGTACTTTGCATCAGTATTCGTCAAAGAGAAGGACTTTGTGGACGATGAGTCTGGGAAAGAATGTGCAGATAGTTTGAATCAGGTTCAGGTCAAAAACGAGAAGGTATTGGAGTTCTTGAGAAACAAGTCCCCAGGGCCTGATGGGATATACTCCAAAATAGTGAGAGAGGCAAGGGAGGAAATTGCTGGGGCTTTGAGAGAAATCTTTGTATTCTGGCTCTAGGGGAGTTCCCAGAGGATTGGAGAACAGCCAATGTTGTTTCTTTGTTTAAGAAGGGTAGTAAGAATAATCCAGGTAATTATGGTGGTAAGCCTGATGTCAATGGTAGGGAAATTATTGGAGAGAATTTTTCGAGACAGAATTTAATCCCACTTGGAAATAACTGGACAGATTAATGAGAGGAAACATGAGTTTGTGAAGAAGAGATCACGTCTCACTAACTTGAGTTTTTTGAAGAAGTGACAAAGATGATTGATGAGGATAGGGCAATGGATGTTTCTACATGGACTTTGAAATGGTCTCTCATGGCAGACTGGCACAGAAGTTTATGTCGCATGGGATCAGAGGTGAGCTGGCAAGGTGGAGACAGAACTGGCTCAGTCATAAAAGACGGAGTAGAAGTGGAAGGGTACGTTTCTCAATCAAGAATTGTGACAAGTGGCATTCCTCAGGGATCAGTGCTGAGACCTTTGCTGTTTGTAATATATATAAATGATTTGGAGGAAAATATAACTGGCTTGATTAGTAAGTATGCAGATGACAGAGAGGTTGGTGGATTTCAGGATAACGATGAGGACCATCAGAGGATACAGCAAGATATAGATCGGGTGGAGGCTTGGGCAGACAGCAGAGGAGTTTAATCTGGATAAATGTGAGATAGTGCATTTTGGAAGGCCTAATGCAGATATGAAATATGCAGTAAATGGCAGAACCTTTCAGAGCATTGATAAACAGAGGCATCTGGGTGTATAGTACACAGGTCATTGAAAGTATATAGGTCCACCTGTAATGCAGGTGGAGAAGATAGTCAAGAAGGCATACGGCATGCTTGGTCTCAGGTTGGGTTCATTTAGTACAAGTCGAAACCAGCGGAGCTCAGAACCATATATCTGACTCAAAGTTTAGCATGTTGAATTCCAAAATATATGGGCATCTTAACAAATGGAGTTTTCATCTAATCATCTCCACCTCAATGTGTGTCTACATCTAGAATGTGAAAAGTATCTTTTTCCAACGCACACGTCAAAGCACACATGCACAATAACTTTTTGAACCTGAGAAACAAGTATTTACCAAGTGTAGCTTTGAAAGCTGAGATTAGTATTGATTTTTTTATATATCCTTGAACAAAACAAAATAAAAAATAACACTAAAAGTCTCCAGCCCTATACCCAAATATAGCCTAAGCTTTGCTACATCAGGGAGTAATAACTGCTACTGACATCCATCCAAGACTGTTTTGTTACTTACTGAC
This sequence comes from Sphyrna mokarran, assembly GCA_024679065.1. NCBI lineage: Eukaryota > Metazoa > Chordata > Chondrichthyes > Carcharhiniformes > Carcharhinidae > Sphyrna > Sphyrna mokarran. The sequence goes on from JAGIQG010000008.1 coordinate 46,499,332, forward strand.
GTCAGGTCCTAAGTAGAAGTGAAGATTTTCTTTCTGAATGAAATAGCAGTTCAATTAATCATGTTAATCTCTGTGCTTGCAATGCACAATAAAATTGGAATTGGTAAGGTATCGGATATCAGAATAACTCTCTATTCTTCTTCAGATAGGATTGTGAATGTCCACCTGAACTGTAAAGCTAGTATGGTGCCTTAATATTTCATCTAGGGATAACACTTAAACAACCAACATTGTACTAAATCATGTACTGGTTTATGTACTCAAGTTCTGGACTGGAGCTTGAGTGACAAAATTCAAGCAGACATAAAAGTGTTCCAATTGATCCAAGTTAGAGTTTCATAGTTTTCTTTAAATATATCAGTCAATTTCCCATAATGCTATACATTGTGTGATAAAAATGTGGTCACTCACTTACCTATTGCTGTGGTATTTGTCTTAGTGCTTTCTATAGTGCATCTGTGAAAGTTGGTGAGAATCAGAGTGAACATCTCAAATTTCCTTAGCCTCTAGAGAAAGTAGAAGGGTTGGTGGACTTTCTTAACTGTACTGTTGGCATGGAGGGGCCAGAACAGGTTGTTGGTGCTCTGGTCACCTAGAAACTTGAAGTTCTTGATCATTTCCACTTCATCCTCATTGGTGTCGACTGGGGCATGTCTTCTGATATGTTTTCTGAAGCTGATGATTATCTCTTTTGTTTTAGTAACGTTGATGGTCTTTGCACCCATGCATACTGGTTATACTCTCTTCCATCTTCTTTTGTTGGGAAAAAAACTACAAAGGTCTGAGGGCACGCACTAACCAAGTCAAGAACAGCTTCTTTCCTACAGCAATCAGACTTTTGAATGGATCTACCTAAGTTGATCTTTCTCACCACCCTAGCTATGACTGTAATATTACATTCTGCACCCCTCCTTTCCTTCTCTATGAATGGCATGCTCTGTCTGTGTAGCACACAAGAAACAATACTTTTGACTATATACCAATACATGTGAAAGTAAATCAAATCGAATTTTGTGCATTTCCTCTGTGCTGTCTTCCTGTCCCTAATTCTTCTTGTCACTTTGCACTTGTCCTCCTCTACTTCCTTCCTTTTTCATTTCTTCTTCCCTTTTAGGTGGTTTGCTGTGACAGGGCAGGAAAAGGAGCCACAAAAAGCTGAAGGTTGATATCATAATGACAGTTTCAAGGAAAATGAGACCCTTGCAATCCTTAACCAATCAGCCATTCCTGATCTAATAAACCTTCCAAAACCCATTTTCCTTCCTATTACCCTCTTGCTACCTTTATTTCTTACCCTTTTGAATGACTCACACAATTCCTGTATCCTATCCCATTTATGCTCCAAATACTTCCCTCACACATTGATTCCCTAATGCACCTCCCCTCTTCCACCTGCATCATGTACTGAGGTCACCTCATCTTATAACCAATTCCTTCCTCCAGCTGGGAAATTGATCTCACTATATTTTCCTGAAAGAAGCTCTACTTGTTATCAAAATCTAATTTGCCATCTTAAAAAGAAATTAAATTAAAATGAAGAAAATAACTGCCTGTCAGTTTTTCTATTTTATTCCTTTTCTGTTTATTTCAGCTGTGTCTTGTTAGTCATTAACACTGACAATTTCTAACTGTCCAGTGAGAGGTAAGTTGAAACTGATTAACTGACTTCCAAATTCAACATTTTTTGAGAACAAGTCAACATGAACTACAGATAACGTTTGTACATGCTCTCGCTTAACTCTGTCTCTCCGTTTTACTCTGGCACAGCAATTATTAGCTGTCGTTGCCAAAGCAGTAAATTTTAAACGTTGTGAAAAATCTGGCAAAAATGAATTTCTTTCCTCAAGATCCCATTAAATTAAATGTTGATCATTAAACGCAATTCCTTAAAATGTGAATTGTAAAACTGAATTAGAAATAGAGAAGAAAATCTGTGAAAATAGCCCCTTGGAGATGCAAAACTGAAATTGTACACCAAAATAGCAAAAAAAAGGTTGAATGTTTTTTATCTGCAAAGAACTGATTAAAATCTATTGAACTTCTAGATTTAAGTAAACAGCGTTGAAGATATGAAAGAAATTGTAATTTTTATAATTACATAAATTGTGAAGATAGACAAATGTTCTTCAAGACAGATATATATGTTTGTATGTTCACATATATGTCAGACATGCACATATATATTTAAGACATAATATTCTCATTAGAGGGTGGCACATTGTCACAATGGTTAGCACTAATGTCTCAATGCCGGGGACCCAGGTTTGATTACCAGTTTGAGTTACTGTCTGTGCAGAGTCTGCAAGTTCTCCCCATATTTGCATGGGTTTGCTCCGTGTGCCCCTTCCATAGTCCAAAAGATGTGCTAGTTAGGAGCATTCTATGCTAAATTCTTCCTTGGTGTACCTGAACAGGTGCCGGAGTGTGGCAACGAGGGGATTTTCACAGTAACTTCATTGAAGTTAATGTAAGCCTACTTGTGACACTAATAAATAAACTTAAACACAAAAAAACCTAAGGGTCTCAAAACTATGAGAAACAATCAATAATTTGTTAATAGAAGCAGAAAGCATCAGAAATATTCAATAGGTTTGGCAGCATCGATGGAGAGGAAAACAATGTTAATATTTCAAGCCAATGAGTTTACAGTATAATTGAAAAAGTAAGAGTGATTAACAGATTTTAAGGAGGTAGAAAAGCAGGGACAGACAATGTGATAGGATGAGGAGTGATGGTGTGGGTAAATTGGAAAGTAGGACTGATTTAATGACAAAAGAGATCATAGCACAAGGCAAAATGGAAAGATAATGAAACATGAAATAAAAGATGTGTCTAGAGAGGATGTAACTGCCTATAGCAAAATGAATATCCTTACTTGCTGTTTAAAAAATGAAAATGGTGGTTATGATCTGAGTCTGGAAGACGGTAAAACATATAATTCAAAGATGAGGTGCTATTCCTCGCAATTTCAATGAACTTCATTGGAATAGCATAGGAGGCCAAGGTCAGAGAGGTCAGAGAGGATGTGGAGCAGAGAATTCAAGTAACAACTGACCAGCAGCTTAAGGTCACATCTGTGTACAGATTGCAGGAGTTCTGCAAAGCAAACAGCCAATATGTGTTTAGTTTCCCCATTATAGAAATAACCTTATTGTGAGGAGCCAATACAACATGTCAAATTGAAAAGAGTACAAGGTAATTTGCTGTCTCAAATCAAAGAACTATTTGGGGTCCTGGATAAAGAAGGATGTAAAAGGACAGATCTTATGTCTCCTATGAGTGTATGGGATATAAAGTGGGTGTTGGGAGTAATGGAAGAGTAAACTACTGTCCCTTCAAAATGTGAAATGGGAGATGAAGGTGTGCTTAGTGGTGGCATAGTGTTGGAGGTGACAGAACCATAGAATCCTTACGGTGCAGAAAGAGACTGTCCAGGGAGTCAAATCTGCATGGACTCTCCGAAAGAGCATTCCATCCAAGCCCTCCACCCTACCCCCCCCCCCCCCCCCCCCCCCCCCCCCCCACCCCCTGTCCTATCGCCATACTCCTGTGCATTTACCATTGCTAAAATTCATCCAACACTAAGAGGCAATTTAACATGGTCAATGCATCTAACCTGCACATCTTTGGACTGTGGGAAGAAACCAGAGCACCTGCAGGAAACTTCCTGTTTGTATTTCAGGTTCCCTGCCTCTACTGTGTTTCCTTTTTTACAAATTAACAAGCAAGCCACATGTTAGTGAGACACCAGGCTTTGTATCATTAAAGTGTGACATCCTCTAACATTAACACAGCACCATCTGGAGGCATGACTGGTACTACAGGGACTATTATGTTCATTTCTCAAAACAGTAAGATTCACATGAACATCTTCAAAAAAAATGTGTCCTAACCAGCAAAATGTAGTCACCTGGTAGTATAAAATTTAAATATTGGTGAAAAAAAGAGCTATAATGTTGAAGTGTTTTGTCTTGCACTCAACAGGACAGATGCAAGACTTTCATTTTTCAAAGGGAATAACTATCTATGCTGTATGAGGAATGGAAGCTGATTGGCTGGCAGGTGATTTATGACTGATTGGAACATTGCCATTGAGCTTGGGGAATAAGTGTTCCTTGGTGCATTCTCCATGGCAATGTCTTGACCAGTTGGCACCCTTTTCTAATGCAGTTTAAAATTGTTGTTCCATTTGAAGTGAACCTCTTTTTTGCTTGCATGATCTCCGATAGAAGGTGGACAATTTATTCCCAGTGAGACAGATCAAGTGGCCTTCCATAATTTCTGTTTCAACTTGGAGTTAAGTTTCACCAATGAAAACCCATTTGATTCAAATAGAATTTCAAATCTGGGCCTGGCTCAAGTGAGGGCAGAAACTTTAATTTCAGAGTGAACGATCCAATTAGAATTTTTTCTACGTCGGAAGCATGTTTCAAGGACTTTTAAGTTACAACTTCATCTCCAGACATAAAAATAAATCTTTTCTAATAGCAATATTAAACTTCCCAATGTTTCAAGCCTTGGGCCAGAACTCTGCCAGTTGCAGAATTTATTGGCCAATGCAGCTGAATTATACAATATTATGAATATAGTCACTGATGTACCAACAAAAATGCCACTATTTTTCACTCAAGATCCTTGAGTTGTTGTATCAGCATGTAATGCAATGATTGAACAATGCATTTCACTTTACATAAAAGGTGAAGGCATAAAGTTCAACCCCAGCATTGCTTTTGTGGAATATTGACATGCAAAGAATTAAATATATACCTTCTATCTACTGTTCTAACTCCTTTAAAACAAGTTTTGGAATGAGTGTGATTGTTCTTTTTCCTGTGGACCTTGTCCCACTAAAACTGCATTCAGACTTCCAACCAAAAGTGCATAGCCAGCAGGAGAAAGCATTCATCAGACCACATTCAAGCTCAGATCCCGGGGTTAACAGAGCGCAGTGATCTTCTATGCCACCCATTCCATCAGGCACTCAAGTTGCTCAAAAGATGTTATTTTGCTATCAAGAGCCCGAATGGAATGTATGAGATGACAACTGCAAACAGCATGTATTTTATTCCTTTTAAATTAAAATGTTACCAGTCTGATCATGGAATTTGTCACTGTCACACAGCAATTTACAAAATCTCTTTTTGGGTTTGGCAGCTGAATCCCTTGAAGATTAATGACTTGCCTCTGTGGCCTGAGAAGTCTGACTGGGATAAATCACAAGGTTACATGTCACAATACAGAAAGAAATGTGTAAGGCGTTAGTGAATATTGCATCTACTGGGTCCCTTGTCCAGTTGGTTCTCTCAGTCCCACCCTTAATTTTTCTTCTGCACATCTGATCTTTCTGTCATCCTTTCTCCAAAATCTATCATTGTGTAGATGTGCATGATGATATGGTGGCACAGTGGTTAACATAGCTGCTTCATAGTGCTTAGGAGTCAGGTTCAATTCTGGCCTTATGTGATTTTCTGTGTGGAGTTTGCAAAGTCTCCCGATGTCTGCATAAGTTTCCTCCCACAGTCCAAGGGTGTACAGGTTAGGTGGATTAGCCATGGTAAATGTATGGGGTTAAGGGAACAGACTAGAATAGGATGGGGGCCAGGCCTTGGTAAAATGCTCTTTCAGAGACCGTACACCCTTGATAGGCTGAATAACCTCCTTCTGTACTGTAGGGTTTTTAGGTTCTATGGTATTCCTGAGGCTTCTGAAGTTGAACAAATAAACTTTATTTACAAGGTTGCTTCATTGGTTACTTGCTTCAAACTAATGCATAATACAGTCTTTCCAACTAGGAAAACTCCTTCCCTTACAGCAAGATTCCCCACGCTGACCCTCTGATCTCAGCCTGTCATAAAGTGACAATTATCACATCCTTCCCCTTAAACTCCCTTTTACAATCGTCACTTATCACAATACTTTATACAGATGAACAGAAAACTTTATCAAAACCTAAGAAATGATTACATATGCACTTAGTCTTGAATACTACTTACATACTACATTCATAGATGCACTGAGGCACAGTGGTTAGCACTGCTACCTCATAGCACCAGGGATCCGGGTCAATTCTGGCCTTGGGTGACCTCTGCATGGCGTTTGTACATTTTCCCATGTCTGTGTGGATTTCATCTGGGTGCTCCAATTTCCTCTCATAGTCCAAAGTTATATGGGTTAGGTTGATTGCCATGTTAAATTGCCTCTGAATGTCAGAGGGATAAATATGTGAGGTTATGGGGATGTGGACTGGGTGGATCGTTGTCAGTGTAGGCTTGATGGGCCCAGTCGTTTCTTTCTGCACTGTAGGGATTCTATAAGTTTTTGAAGAGTTTTCTATTTCTGGTAGAATGAAATAGTTATAGATGCTTCCACAGGATTAGCATTAACAGAAATTGCAATCACAGGTACCTCTTTTGGCATAATTACTAATTGATTCAGTGGAGATATCAGTTATACCTACAATAGTTCAATCAGGTACTTAGGTGTGTACGGGTTTGAGAACATTTCCTGATGGAGTGTACCTCTATTCCTCAAGTGGTTCACGTGTTTACAAATGATCTGTCCTTCTGTGTCTATTTGGTATTAAAGGTATATAAATCTTAGAGGTAATAATTCCTAGGATCCAACTTGGTCCATTGTTGAAGCATGTCACATATATGTTTTCATCCACCATAACTTTCCATGCTCTACAATGAAAATCATGGCTTGTTTTCTAATTACCTTGGATGATCTCTGTTCTCCGTGGCAAATTTGGGAATGTGAGACTTAGTGTTATTCTGAGATGATGTTTCATTAGTTCTGCCGATGGAACTCACATTGTTGCATGTGAAGTGGCATGGTGGCCTGAGATTTTGATTTCCAAGTTCTTCCTGACAGTTTCTTTAGGCCAGACTTGAAGGTTTGAATGGCTCTCTTGGCTACTTCATTTGATGCTGGTTGATAAGATATGTTTAACACTGTTGAAACTGGTGACGTTTTGAAATTCAGCACTTGTGAATATTCATATATCCATTTTCTGATACAATGACTTTGGGTAATCCTTGGATTGAAAAGTATAGGTGTAATCTTTCATTGGCAGCACATGTCAGGGGTGACTACACCTCAAAAATCTCCTTCATCCATTTAGAACGTGCATGATGACCAAAGCAATGGATAACATATTCAATACGGATCCACACTCATTGTCAGACAGGCCATTTCAAAGGGTGCAGTGGATGCTGCAGCAGGCAACTTTTGTTGCAGTTGCCATTGTTAACAGTACTTGACTAGCTTTTTGACATCTGCATCAATGCCAGGGCACTGCATGTAATTCCTGGTGAACATCTTTATCCTAACAATGCCAGGATAAACATTGCAATTCAGTTAGGAAAAGATCCCTATCTGATACAGGAATGACTATTTTTTTCTCCCCAAAGTATGCTGCTACCCTGACAACTCAATTCATTCTTGTGAGTAAAAAACAGTTTCATTTCATCAGAAGCTGCTTATTTACCCAACCTATAAGAAATTAGCTTCTCACTTTGGACAGAAATGTATCTAGATTGGTTCAGTTCCTGATCTGCTTCACTAAGATTGGCAATGTGTCTAAAACATTTAATGCAAGATGATTTCTTGAGGTACAGGAATGCATGTGACACTTTCTCACAAGGGCAGGCAGCTAAGGGCACCAGCATTCACTGCGGGTATTCCAGGTTGATGCTTTAAAGTATATTCACAGGCGGACAGAATTAACGCCCATCATTGAATTCTTGCTGAGGTGATTGGCAGGATGCCCTCATTCTCTTTGAAGAGATCCATGAGTGTTTTGTGGTCAGAAATGATGAATGCCAACCATGTAAGTACAGGTGGAATTTTTTGACACTAAGGACTGTTGATTGTTCCTTCCTTCTCAATTTGTCAATACCCTCTTTTAGCCACTGAGAAGGTTCTTGACACATATCCCATCAGCCTTTCAGAGCAGTTGTTCATCTCATGGGACAACATCACACTCATAACATTTGGAGAGGTATCACAAGGTCAATATCAGTTCTTTTGATGGGTTGAAGTGGACTAACAGGTTGAAGAATGCAGCAATTGCTTTAATATCTTGAATCTTCCTCCTGTGGAGTCTTCTAAGCCCAACATTTGTTCTTCTTCAGCAGAATATTCAAGAGGGCCAATATCTTCAATAAGTTTGGTTAAAAAAATTCCATAGTAATTTAGCGTCCCCAAAAACAATTTGAAAGTTGCACTTCTCTTTCTTGAGGTGGACTCCAGTGTCTTGGGATCTCTTTGAAACCTCTTCTAAGTTTGCTATCTGCTTGGCTTCTGTCAATCCAGTGATGAGGACGTTGTCAAGATGTCCTACGACCCGCAATAGCCCCTATAGCAGGCTCTCCTTTGGCCTTTGGAATATTGTACATATCAAAGACACAACAAACATTTGTATTGAAATAGGCCTTAAGATGTACTTATTGTGACATACCCCTGGGAAGCACGTAATTCATATCTGGCATTGTGTAAGATTAATCTCCTGCCAGTTTAGCTTAGAGATCTTCAATTCTCGGGATTGGACATTTATCCAGCCTGACGGCCTGATAACTGTTAACTTATAATTACTGCAAATGTGGATGGTTTTATCTAGTTTCAAAATGGGACTAATGGATTCTGCCCACTCCGAGATTTGAACTTGCTGGATGATGCCTGGTTCTTCCAACCTGTTTAACTTAGTATCCATTTTCTCTTATATGACGTATGGTATTCATGTTGTCCTAAAGAATCAGGGAATTGCCTCCCGATCAACATAAATCTTAGATTGCAAGCCTTTGATTTTTGACTAATTCATCATGAAAGAGATTGTCATATTTTCTGAACAATTCTGGCAGTGTCCTGCCTGCACTTAAAAGAACTTGCACCCATTTGACTGATTTCTTTAAGCTAATCTCCGGAGCAGAAGGTTTAGTCCTTCACCCATCAACATTGTTACTGAGAGCTGGGCATATTGCTGTACATAGTCTTATTGCTTCTCCCATGTACATCTTCAACATGGCAAATGTGCTCTCCAAGGTACTGAAATGAGTGCTCACCCAGCACGGTGGTTAATGTTCCTGTATCTTCTTCCACATATAGACGCTTTGCAGTTACGGAGTGTTACAGTTATGGAATCTGGCTTGACTCATTTAAAATTAAAAAGAGAGTGAATAACAGAATCAATGATATCAGTCTCTTTCACATTGTGTACTTGTAACATCTTGGCTGATTGGTCAATTAGCGATCTTGAATTAGCTCTGTACTATTTCATCAAATGTCCTCTTTTGCGATGATAATGAGACCCAGGGTGGGATTTTCCAGCCCTTCCTGTTGACAGGATCCTCTAGTCCCGCCAAGGATGACACATCCCACTCCCCTGGCTGGTTTCCCAGCAGCATGACAGGAGAGTAAAAACATTGTAAGCTTTTGCAAGACTGGAAGATTCCACACTGCATGCCAATGGTGAGCTGCCTTTACCAGCAGAAAACAGACTTTAGGGGTGCCAGAAAATCCTGCCCTCAGTCTCCTTAAATCTACATGACTCAGGAGAGGGGTTACCCCCACATCAATAACATTTCATCTTAAGAACCATTGCCTCATTACCTCCACTATATCTTTTTGTTCTTTGGGTAACTGGAAATGTTCCCACCCTAAGGAGTATATAGCACCATTTTGTCCACTCTCAACTCCTGTGAATACTTTCCAAGGCCAATACCTGTTTAGGCTTATATTCACTGGCGTTTAGAAGAGTGAGAAGGGATCTCATAAAAACTTATATCATTCTAACAGGATTGGACAGGGTAGATTATGAAAGAATGGTCCCAATGGTGGGGTAATCTGGAACTAGAGGTCATTGTTTGAGGATAAGGGGTAAACCTTTTAGGACTGAGATGAGGAGAATTTCTTCAGCCAGAGTGTGGTGAATCTGTGAAATTCAGTGGCCACAGAATGTAGTTGAGGCCAAAACATCTGTGACTTCAAAAAGAAATGAAATATAGCTCTTGGGACTAAAGGGCTCAAGGGATATGGGGGAAAGGCGGGGACCTGGAGGTTGAATTTGATGATCAGTCATGATCAAGATGAATGGTAGAGCAAGCTTGAAGGGATGAATGGCCTACTCCTACTTCTATTTTTTACGTTTCCATATCTAAAATTTATGTTGAATTCTGCTAACAATCGATGCTGAACAGCATGGTTGCTCATACCACAAATTAACTGATCCCACAGCATGTCATTTACAGTTGCTCTAAAACCACAATAGTCTGATAATTGCTTTTATTTAGCAATGTTAGTGATGACCAATTCACCTGGAGCCCTTGAATTAAATTTGAATCTCTGGATTACAACTGATAATTTGGGTTGAAAATAACCCTTCACTAAATCCACAAGCTCAATGAATAATTTGGATTTGTACGCACGTGGGAATGTGAATAAGATTGTAGGACTGGCTTCCATAAACACTCAGGGGATTTGCTTCGTACTTTGCTCCTCCCCTATTTTGTTTGCCCAACATAAAATTTGAGGTGCTGAATGTATTGACTCCAGTCCTCAGAGCTGAATATTTCTATTTGCCTGAAGAGAGGCATTCTGGTGAGTATTTTGTTTTTCTTCAGACTTCACTTATAACACAATATACATCAGGGTAGGGATATAGGCAGCGTCAGGATCATTTATTTTCATTGCCAGATGCGAAGAAGTTCTTCCAGAGGCTACTTAAGTTGAACTTAATAAAAAAACAATGCTTCATTAGCTGCATGTTTCGAGCCAGTTCAGTGTAAACTTTCTAATTCGGAAAAGTGCTCCTTTTAAAAAGATTCCTTGCACTAGGTGTTGATTGGTTACTCAGACTATGTGACATTTATCCAGTAAGACTAGTCTTAAAGTGACAATCATTCAAGTAATGCAGCTCTGAGGGAGGGAATATGCCATTCGTGATTCTAAAGAGTCTGAGTAATTGCAGAATCAGCACTTGCCACTTTATCCTGCCCCAATTGGAGGATGAAGTAGAAGGAGGCAATGCAACATAAACTGAATTAGCTGCATATTAAGGAATATGGACTAAGGCAATGGAACTTTCCAACTTGTGAAAAGTTCACCCCTCCCAATGGCACTCTGGATGGGCCCTCAGAGTTGTCAGAACTGGAGCCTCATTTGTATGTTCTGGTGGATTCCAGTTGGTAATGGCAGCTATGGATTCTTCATTAGGTTTGGGAGAAGTGGTATGTTCTATGTGCTGGGATTCTCAAAGCTGTCGATGTAAATATTCTAAGGCCTCCAGAAACCTCCAGCAGCTTTGAATGAAGCAGAGGCACAGCATGTACTTTCCGTGACATTGATTTGATTGCAGTTGTGCTTCCTCCCATTGGGGGTTGCTGATTTTAAAAAAATGTGGATCAATTATTTCTTACTGCTACACATCATACCATTCCAGCTCTGTTGAAAGGTTCCTCCTGAAAGCTTAACCCAGTTGTGTTCTCAGGTAGTGCATTTGAATCTTTTCTTTATTTTAAAAGATTTATATCCTGCTTCTTGCAAATAGGCATACCATTCATTGATTTTGCTGCCTATTTAAGCATCCTTTAGTTCAGTGCTTACAGTACACACTGAATAGGCTACTTGCATTATATCCATCTCAATCTTCATCTTTCCATTGAAAACAAGTTCAGCTCTTGCTGCCAGTATTAGTTACGACTCTTTTTGTTTAATTGTCAAAAGCAAACACATTTAAAACAAATTGTTTAAAGTTTATTTACTAGTATTACAAGTAGACTTACATTAACATTGCAATGAAGTTATTGTGAGAATCCCAGAGTTGCCACACTGATATTTGGGTACAGTGAGGAAGAATTTACCATGGTCAATGATCTAATCAAATGTCTTTTGGATTGTAGGAGGAAACCAGAGCACCCAGAGGGAACCCATACAAACAAGGGAGAACATGCAAACTCCATACAGAGAGTGACCCAGGCCAGGAATTGAACCTGGGTCCCAGACGCTGTGAGGCAGCAGTGCTAACCACCGTGCCACTATGCAACTTGTCGGCTGCAAACTGACAGAACTGCTCAATGCATGTGAAACCCTGACTGAAACAATGTGCTACAAAGCACTGCATTGCAAATACATCTCTTATAACAGATGGCAGGTTCAGGAACTATATGTTTACCAAGCTATTAGGTAGGACTAACATTGTGAAATGCTTAAGCATGTCGCCAGCAATCTTTGTCCGATTTAGAAATGGGACCATCATTAAATAATCATTATAATAAGATGCTTTTAGCAGTGACAAGTTCACACAGGTTACAACAGACTATAATTTTATGAAACCTTTATCCAAAGCCAAGTGTTGCCTCCCACTTTTAAAAGATAACTTAATTTGCACCAAAGTTATCCCATCCAACCCCAACCTAACTTCACTCGCAGACTTGCTTGTAAACAACCTTTTTTCTACCTGTTCACAACAAAGCTCTATTTTTGCTTCATACATGGGCACTAGCACCAGCAGACAATCGTTCTCAGCAGCATGGTGCTAAATAATATATTCCTTTGTGCCATGTAGAATTATGTACTGCTAGATAATTAATTCAATACTTTATTTTAAGACACTTTGAGTAATTTGTTTAAACTCTCAGAACACAGGGTATTTTCAGTTTGTCATTTCCCTTTCCCAGGTCATCTGCATGCCATATAACTTCCCAAACAAGATAAGTCCACACACATGAATTTCATCTCATTAGTGTTACCCCTGGCATTGCCAAGAGGTGCCCTTTTACTGGGGCTTGCTGCATCACCAGCACAGGCTGCGTGGCATGCTTTCTTGAGAAGGGTGCATGTTCAGTCTATCCTGGCCTGTGCTTGAAACTTTGGAAGAGCAATCCTTGGAAGAGCATTTGCCAGGGTGCCTAATTTGGCCTACATATATGTTCAGACAAATGTGGGCATCATTTGGTAAAAGAGCAAATGCTGAGCTACAGAATGGGCCTTACAATAGTACTATTTAATGGGCCAGGCAATGAACTGGGACAGCACGATGGCACAGTGGTTAGCATTGCTATTTCACAGTACCAGGGATCTAGGTTAAATTCCTGGCTTGGGTCACTGTCTGTGTGGAGCTTGCATGTTCTTCTTGTGTTGACAGGGTTTCCTCCAGGTGCTCTGGTTTCTTCCCGCAGTCTGAAAGATGTGCTGATTAGGTTCATTGCCCATGCTAAATTCTCCCTCAGCGTACCCGAACAGGTGCTGGACTGTGGCAACTAGGGCATTTTCATAGAAACTTGATTGCAGTGTTAATGTAAGCCTACTTGTGTCACTAATAAATACATAAAATTTAAACTTGCAGGCTCTAGAATCATTATTACATAGTGGAGACCTTTTGGCGCACCAAGTCCATTCTGGCTTGTTGTGCAGTAATCCACTCAGTTCCACTACCCCTGCAGCCCTATAAGCTTACTTCCCTTGAGTGACGTTAATTTCCTTTTGGAATCATTGATCATCTTTGTTTTCACCACATTTGCAGCGTGTTTCAGATCAAGACTATTTGCTGTGTAAAAAGTTTTTGGGTGGGATTCTTAACCTTATTCGCCTCACCACCACTGCCAAAGAGAAAAGAGAAATTGGGACCAATAATCTATAGTCACCACAGACTTAATGATTTCAATTAATAGCACACTCTCCCTTGTCCCCTCTCCTTCAAATTCACCACCATTCTGCCTCACCATTAAAATCCAGCTATACTTGCCCACACTTGACCTTTCGACTACATCTCTGCTCCTACATCATCTGTCCAGTATCCTTCACTTCAACATTGATCTAAATAAAATCCATTTATAACTTCATCGCTGGCTATTTCTTCAGGTAAAACTGGACTGTTTGCATCCCAGCCTTCTGTTTGAAACAGAACTGAATTTCAGTTCCCAAACCCTTTCCATCAGGATTACTTATTTTTATCTTCTGAAGATTACTCATTTTCAGTCTTACCTCTTCCCCAGCTTAATGGCGTGGCATGGTGGCACAGTGGTTAACTCTGCTGCCTCACTGTACCGGGGACCCAGGTTCAATTCCAGCCTTGGTTGATGTGTTGAGTTTGCACATTCTGCCTGTCTCTGCATGGATTTCTTCTGAGTGTTCTGGTTTCCTCCCACACTCCAAAGATGTGCAGATTAGTTGGATTGGCCATTTTAAATTGTCCCTTGAGCGTCACAAGATGTAGGAATTAGTGAAGTAAATCTGTGAGGTTATGGGGATAAGGTGGGAAGATGGGCCTGGTAAGATACTTTGTCAGAGAGTCAGCGAAGATCCAATGGATCAATGGCTTCCTTCTGTACTATAGGGATTCTATGATTCTATAATGGCTATCTCTATCCAAGGATTTGTCACTTCCATATTTAACTACACAGAATACTTGTTTGCAAACCTACTGACCTACATCAACTGCAACTTGTCAAAAGCTCTGCTTTGTGTATTCTGTTCCACATGAAGTACCTCTCACTCATCCTTAATTTAAAAATCTTAACCTTTAAATCCCTCCACACTCATGCTCCACTGTATCTGCACCATTGCCTAAAACTCCATAATCCCCTTTAGACTATATACTCTTCTGACTAGGGGTAACTTTTGCTCAACACTAACTCTTCATTTCACCATTGGTGCTAATTCTCAATCTCCTCACTCCACTCTGTGGAAATCCCGCCCTAAAGCCCTTACTTTCTGCATCTCGTTGACTTCTTTAAATATTCTCAAACCTCATCTCTTCACTAAGCTTTGATCGACCTTTCAATCTATGCTTACCATCATCCACCTATCTATCAGTGAAGTACTTTGAGCTTCTCTTTATTTTAAAGGTGGCACATTTAATTGTCACTTGTTACTAGTCTTACGAACACCATTAGGTTGAAGCTACTGTCACACAACAACATCACAAGGAAAAACATTTCTGTTCGGAACATTTGGTAAGTTGCAAGAAAAGGAATTTTCCAATTGCCATATTGCCCCAAAAGTTACAAAATTCAGATAGGCCACATACTCAGTATAGTATATGCACACAATTCAACATGTTACTACTGCAAGTTGCTGCATATTAATATGATGCAATTGAAATAAAAATCTTCTTAAACCTTTGCCATCAGTCATCTCGAGAGATTTAACTGTACACTGCATGGACATGGAATCATGACTAGCTTGCTAATAGGATACCTAAATGCATTCACCAATGGAGAAGTACCATATTAATGAATTTTGCTTAAAATAAGAATGTGGTCTGCAGGGTTTTTTGTCCATTTCAAATGCAAATAATGTCCTTTTGTTTCCTACAGTACAACAGTGACTACACTTTAGAACTATTTAATTGGCTGTGAAGCATATAGGGATGTCTTAATGTTGAGAGAGGTGTTACATAAGGTACATGTCTATTTTCCCTCAGGTCTGCAAGAAAGCTGAAAAGATATTACTGCAGTCTTGAACTACTAAAATCTAGGAATGTGCAAATGCTGCAGTGTTCTCCAGCTTTATTTTCTTTGTAAGAGAATTTCAATGATCTTTGCCGTGAATAGCTGAGATTTTATTCTGACGGAATATTGGTGAATTTATCAACATTAATGATCATTTGAAATCAGTGGGACATGCCAGACTTTCATACTAATAGTATGTAGAAAAAGCGCAGCGAGTAATGTATCATTTAGACCCCTTCAAATGAGTAGCTCATTTAAAAGTGAGACCCTGTCAGCCACTGGTCTGCAATTTTCACAGAAAAATTAATCTGAATTGTGGAATCAAAACACCCAAATACATCAAAATCCAATGTAATTAAAATGATTGGAACTTTTGGATGTCATAACCGAGTGAGATTATTTTAATGCAAATTTAGGAATTCCTCAGATTCTGTGGATTGACATGAAATGCAAAGTATTACATTTACTGTAAGTCAACAGTTGAAATGGATCATATGAGACATAGTTGATTGTTAGAGATGGTGACCATACTTGAAGTGCAAATCTCAGGCGCAGAGGCATGAAGGTGCATGTTTTTTAACTGAAATAAACTACAAAATAAATGCAGCGGCAAAGTGGCACAGTGGTCAGCACAGCTGCCTCACAGCTCCAGGGGCTTGAGTTTGATTCCTGGCTTGGGTCATGTCTGTGTAGAGTTTGCATGTTCTCCCCATGTCTGCGTGGGTTTTCTCCGATTTCCTCCCACAGTCCAAAGATGTACAGGTTAGGTGCAATGGACATGCTAAATTGCCTCATAGTGTCCTGGGATGCATAGGTTAGAGGGATTAGCAGGTATATATGTGTGGTTGCGGGCCTAGGTGGGATTGTTGTCTGTGCAGACTTGATGGGCTGAAGGGCCTCCTTCTGCACTACAGGGTTTCTATGATTCTTACCTTATGTGTAACCACTGAGGGTAGTAACAAGAACTTCAAGGAAAACAAGGCCAATCCTTACATCTTCTCTGAACTCATCTTTCTCCATGACACCCACCTCCTCCTTCTTTGATCCCTTTTAACTTCATTGCAGTGTTAATTTAAGCCTACTTGTGACACTATGAAATAAACTTAACTGAATTGACTCTGTATTCTGAAGCTCATGCTGATTGATTCCCTTTCCTTGCTTACTGCACTTCCTTTTTTCAAAACTGCTGTCATCACAACTTGTGTCCTTGCAAGTAGGCATTCCAACTCTAATCCCCCTTCCCTTTCCAAAGTTTGTGACTGTATCATCACCTTCCAATTCTATCGCCATGTTTTCCCACCCAGCCCTGCCGCAACACGAAAACCAAGTCAAAAATTACACCCTCTGTGACTGCGGTGCATTTTTCTCTTTTATCTTTCGATAGCCATCAACATTCTGATCACACTGTCCTTTAAAATCCCTCACCTCACTTCAATCCATTTTTGTCAATCTAATTATAGCCCAGATATTTCAAAGAGCAACATTCCTTCCTAAACTTAATTCCACTGAGAAAACAGATTCACTGATCATTTGTCTGATCTGCTGCTTGTTGGATTGTTGGACATTCAGCTTCTCCTTTGTATTAAGTGATATTTCCTTGAGGTAGGAAAGGGTTCAATGGGATGACAGTAAGAACAGAAATGTTGAAACATCCACATCCGTCCAATTCCCAATCTCTGTCATCCCTCCCTCATCCCAAACTAATCACAGCTGCCATTGTAATTGAGAAACATCTATATTTACCATGGTTACAATTGCAGTTCTGTGTATGTCAGATTTTTCCCCCTTAAAGCATACAGCTGAAAAAATATTGGGGTAGTCTGATAAGTTCATGTGTCAATGTAGTCCAATGTAGCCATTTCCAATGTAATGCACAAGGCTATGGGGCTCGCTTTTGCTTTCACAGAAACACAAAGTAAACTTTGCAACGTGATCCCAAGCAATGTATAAAAATCTTGAAATCCCAAGGAATAAGAATGAATCAAATTTATTCATTTGCCTTGAATCACCAGCCTTTTTGGAGTCATTTTTTTTTCTATTTGTACTTCGTTGCCTGAACTGTTGGCTATACGTGAAACCCATTTTTCAGCTTTTGTGAATTTTGTTGCAGAAACACGACATGCAGACGTAAATTGGCAAGGCAGATTGCAACAAGAATTAGCCACTTGATTGGTGAAAGAATGAATAATCATTTGCCAAACATATTTGGAGAGAAACTGACCTTCAATAGGAAAATAATACTGTCTGTTAAATTACTGCTTCTTTCCATTACTTTGAACAAAGCAGCAAATGGTTTTTTTTTGGCACACTCTGTAGTTAATGATTTAAACACTTGCGTTGCCATGAGAACATGGATGAGATGTAAATAATATGACTTCAGGCACTGTTCCTGTACTAATCTCATCCTCATCCCATTGTTCTCTTCAAAACACCACCTTTATCTCGCAGAACATTCTCATCATTATTCCCCTGTGATGCAACTTGCATTTATGTGGCGTTTTAAACTCCAGGAAAACATTTCAAAATGTTCCACAAAGAGAGAGTGCAAGCATCATGCTGCAATGAAGGCGAAAAGAGATGGCTGTATTTTGGAAGAAGTTTGATGTCCTATATGACACTGAGCTCAGTGTCTGTCCTACCACTGCCTCCATAACATTGCCCATCTCTGCCCTGGCTCAGTTGATACCCTCACCCACGTTTTTGCTAACTGGACTCTTCCACAACTCTCCTGGCTTGCCTTCCAGCTTCCATTCTCCACACACTTCAGCTCGTCCAAGCTCTGCCACTCACACCTTGACTCTCAGCAAGTCCTGTTCACTGATCAGTGCTAGCTGACTTACATTGCTGTCCATTCCAGCCTTGCCTAAGATTCATAATTTTTATGTTAATGTTCAAACCTCCACATGGTTTCATCTCTGTGTATCTATGTAACCTCATCAAACCTCCGAGCATTCTGTATTCCTCTTTCTGTTCTGGCTTCTCTATCTCCCCGATTTCCTTTGCCATTCAAAGAACAAAGAACAAAGAAAATAACAGCACAGGGAATAGGCCCTTCAACTCTCCAAGCCTGCACCAATCATGTTACCTGGCTTAACTAAAACCCCATGCTTCCAGGGACCATATCCCTCTATTCCCATCTCATTCATGTACATGTCAAGATGCCCCTTAAAAGTCACTATTGTATCCGCTTCCACTACCTCCCACGGCAACAACTTCCAGGCACACACCACTCTCTGCGTAAAAAATCTGCTTCATACATCTCTTTTAAAACTTGCTTCTCGCACCTTAAACCAATGTCCCCTAGTAACTGACTCTTCCACCCTGGGAAAAAGATTCTGACTATTACTCCATCCATGCCTAGTAGTTTTCTATCAGGTCTCTCCTAAACATCCATTGCTCCAGTGAGAACAAACCAAGTTTGTCCAACCTCCCTCATAGCTAATGCCCTCCATAATAGGCAACATCCTGATAAATCTTTTCTGTACCCCCTCCAAAGCTTCCACATCCTTTTGGTAGTGTGGCAACCAAAACTGGGCACTATACTTCAAGTGCTGCCTCACTAAGATGCCATAAAGTATGAACATGACTTGCCAATTTTTAAACTCAGTACCCCAATTACATTTTCCTCCAAATTATTTATATACATTACAAGCAGCAAAAGTCCCAGCACTGATCCCTGAGGAATACCACTTGTCACACCCTCCATTCAGAAATGCATCCTTCCACTGCTACTCTATCTTTTTGACCAAGCCTGTTTTATATCTACCTTGCCAGCTCACCTCTGATCCCATGCGACTCCACCTTCTGCACCAGTCTGCCATGAGGAACCTTGTCAAAGGCCTTACTGAAGGCCAATATCCACAGCCCTACCCTCACCAATCTTCGTCACTTCCTCAAAAAACTCAATCAAATTTGTGAGACACAACCTCTCCTTCACAAAAGCCATGTTGCCTCTCATTAATACATACACTTATTTTCAAGTGGGAATAAATCCTTCTCGAAGAATCCTTTCCAATAATTTCCCTACCACTGATGTAAGGCTCACTGGACTGCAATTACCTGGATTATTCTTCCTACCCTTCTTAAACAAAGGAACAACATTGGCAATTCCCTCCATTGCTGACCAAATCTTCACTTGCCAAGGTCCTAAGTTCTGGAATTTCCATCCTAAATATTTCAACCTCTTTACCTCCTTCTTGTGCTTTAAACAGTTCTTAAATCTATGTCTTTAGGGCTAACATTTGGTCACCTGTCCTAATAAATTCTTATCAGACTTTGGGATTGATTTTACCAATCGGATCCTAAGGGCTGGATCCTGCATAATACAGATCTGAGTCAGGAATCCTTTTGCAGCACGCCCGTAAGCTTTTTGCAAGCTGCGGTCTGATTCGCATTGTGGGCGGGGCTGAGCGCTGCCAGAACGATCGGAGTTCTGAACTGTGCATGCGCAGTTAGAAAAAACTTGGAAAAAGCGTGCCTGTGTCAGATTGCTCCCGAGCCACAGAAAGCAGAGAAAATTGGATGCCCCCCCGCCCCCGCCAGAGATCCATCTGCACCCCCCCCACCAGGTATCCATCTGTTTGGCCCCACCCCGCCCAACCCCCAAGACCCCAACCCGCTTCCCTTCCTTCCCCTCCCAGATGATGACCTGGCTCACTCCCCCCCACCTCCCCAGAGGAATATCTGACCCACCTCCCCCCCCCCCCCCCCATCTTAAAGGATGATCTGGCTCAGAGAGCCATTGCAGGCTCTGAAGCCATTTCAGAGGTTCTCCTGCAAAATGAAAATCGGCTTCGGATTTTTATTTCACAGGTCACTTACGTTCCAGATCCGGAATGACCAGAAGATGGTAAAGTGGGATTTGGTGAGAGAGTTGGGTGCGCAGTTCATTAAATCGATTTAAATGCATGCTAATGCATTTGAATCGTCAGGTCTCCCTATTAGAGCACAGACCGGATCTGCACCCGAACTGGGAGTCGGTAAAACCGCAATCTGCTCAGATTCGGATGCAGATCACATTAAAGGCCTGATGCCTGAATTTACCGCAATTTCACACCCGAAAATGGGAGCGAATATCTGGTAAAATCGGGCCCTTTGTCTTAAAACGCTCTTGTGAACAATTTAGAGCATTTTGTTTCACTAAAGTTGCTATATAAATGCAAGTTGTTGTTAGAATAGTGTTTAAAAATGTTTTCAAAAGTGATGCTAGTGTCACACTTTAAAGCTACAACTGCTGAAGTTTATGGTGATGCAGAGAGAATGATAGGAGGATTGAAGTCCTTGATGAAAACATAGGAGTGAATCTTCCCTTTTCGTCAGCAACAGCAATCATAGTGGGCGACGGGCGAACCACGGAAAGTTTTATTGATTTCAAGTGGGATTTTCCGATTTCAGGATGAGCGCGGCCTGAAACTTCTGGTAATGCTGGAAGAAGATAGAAAGATTGGTCATGGTAAAACTGTGGAGTAAGTTGCCAGTAATCTCGCCACACTCTGTTGAAGGGAAGCAGTGTGCAGACCATTGGAAATGGGTGTGATGACAGGCAGACGTTAGTGCAGGTCAACATGTGAGTTGAAGAGGGATGGAAGTGAGATACCCAGCGAAGGGGTTAACAGTGAAACTGGATCCAGAGCTAATTAAGTGAAGGTAGTGAATATTCTCACTGCTGCAATACAGTTTTAGCTTAACTGTGTTTTGTATGTACCCACAGATTGTAAAAGGGCACCACAATATTGTACATTGCTGGTTTGGGGCATCATCTGTGGCCATTTAAAATTGATTACTCACTCTCTCACCCTTTCTCTCTCTCTTTGCTGTACTGGGTTCATGTGGAATTGAAATGAGTTGGGAGCAACCCTGGACAGACAATGACTAGTGACTACCTACAATCATTTGAATACAAAAACGCTTTGCCATCTTTAGTCCCATTGATAAAACAATGGCCCTGGAGGAATTAGGTAAACTTCCAACTCTTGACATATATCTGTCACTGTTTTTTTAATTCATTTGTGGGACATGGCACCACTGGCTGGCCAGCATTTATTTCCTATCCCTAGTTGTCCTTGCTCAGTGTGCAGTTGAGAGTCAACCACATTGCTGTGGCTCTGGAGTCACAGACCAGGTAAGGATGGCAAATTTCCTTCCCTGAAGGACATTAGTGAACCAGGTAGGCTTTTCTGACAATAGTTTCATGGTCACCTGTAGATTTTTAATTCCAGATAATTTTTACTGAATTCAAACTCCACCATCTGTCCATGGTGGAATTCGAACCTGAGTCCCCAGAATATTAACTGAGCTGCTGAATTAATAATCTAGCCATAATACCAGTAGACTGTTGCCTGCCGTTATCCCTTTGTGTGGGGTTAGCAGGGGATTTGTATGTGGGAGTAGTATACACCTTCTCAGCCGCTACCATAAAAAATATCCTAATGGGTCCAATGTGTGGACTCTCAGGAGCAGATACCAGCAGCTAAGGTCATGCCTTCCATCCTGCTCATCCTCCTCTTGAAGGAAAAAGATCAATGGAATTGTAAGACGGATTTCACTGCAGCAAATTCAATATGGTGGAAGAACTCCCAACCAACATGAGCGCAATAAAAGCACATTCCTACTAAACCATTCACATTCTCTCGAACTCTGTGGATTACCTTACAGGCTCTGTGCAGTCATCGTTACAATTGTGACAATAATCAGAGTGTAAACATTGAGAAATTGGTCTTCCATATCTTACATTTAAATTTTTCTATACCACATAGTTGTGAATGTTCACTTACTGAGTACATTAAAAGTAGAGAAAATAGATTTCGAGATATGAGGGAATCAAGATATATGAGGATATTGCAGAAACGGTAATTGATAAGGAAGAACAGCTATGATCTTATTTCAGGATTAAAGGGACAAATGAGTGGACAATTGCATATCCAATACCACTCAAGATAAAGCAGCCTGTTTTGTTGGCACACTATCTACCATCTTAAACATTCACATCTTCCAGCACCAGAATACAGTGACAACAGTATGTGCCATCTACAGTATACACAGCAGAAACTTGCCAAGACTTCTAAATCCACAACTTCCCCGACTTAGAGGGGCAAGAGCAGCAGGCACATGGCCAAATTGTCAACTGCAAGTCTATCTGCAAACCACAATCCTACTCATTTGGACTTATGTTGCTGTTCCTTCATTTTCACAGGTCATTATCTTCTATGTGATAATTAGGGAAGGGCAATAAATGCTGGTTTTAACTATAAATCCACATGGCAAGAATGAATTAAAAAAGGCCGACTATTTCTACTCCTTTTAAATGGCATGACAGATACTGAAGAAGTTTTGATTAATTTAATACTTCTGCATGAGTAAATTACTCCCAGCCGGGAAGGTACAAGTAGTCATTTCTCTTGCAATAAAACACATCTTGGAGAATGAATAGAGGGCGTGTAGAATAGGTCAAGTTGCTGTAAGAGGGAGGAGGAGGGCGGGCTTTCATTAGGAGACTATATCAGTCCAGGGCATTCTGGGAGCAATTCTCCTACCTGAACCTCAGGAAGGAACAATATGTATAATGTCTGTTCTTCATGGATGTGCCCAATTAAATATGCCATTTACTGTAGTTACAACTGCAGAGTAGGGTAAGAATCACATTGCCAATGGCTGTGAATGTGATTTTGTTTTATGTATCTGACAGCTTCTATAGTGGATTTGGAGATAATTCAGTTTAGTATTGCTTGTTGTGAGCAGTGGAAAGGGTATCCTGTTTCATTCAATCCACCAGTCTTGGAATGTATGGCCCACATGCCTAGTATTACACTGACATGATATAGACCACATTGTTTATTTGTGTGACAGGCAATACATCTTTTCAGCTTGCTGACACCATCTCATTAGTGACAAATACCGCTCATGTTGCCACTACATTGTAGCTGCGTGAAACAGCTCACTTCACCTTTTGCTCAAAGTTTTGAGATACCATGCCCTTTCAAGCACACTTGAGATAAACTGCATACTTTTCAGGACTGAAAGTAACAGCTTTAGGGTCTTCCATGAGTTTGCATAATATATAGTGTAAGATTATGTGATCAGGGTAGCAGACATTTGCAGACAGAAAGAACACATACATACATTGCACCTGTGCCAGCTAAACAAAAGAACTGATAGCCATTCAGTGGTTCATTCAATAGGGCAATGATTTGATCAATTAGAGTGAAGCAGACAGGTTTACATTTCAAACAATATTTGGCAGTTAGCTTTCAGTCACCATCAATTCTCCATGGCAACTTCTGTATGTATAGAGTTCACTTGCCAACCAATCAGCACCCTCTTCTCATACAGTATAAAGTTGTATTTTCCCCTGACATTGTTGTTCTTGCAATTATCCTGATAAGTCAAGATGAAAAGCTTTGATAAAATATCTTTTCTCAGCAATACTGAAGTTCTGGAACATTTGTAACAAGTGCTCCAAACAAGTAAAAATAAAAATGTAGTGGATCATATGAATGTCAGGTGTGAGTCAGGATTGATAGAGTTTATTGGTAGGTGTGCGGTGCTGATGAGGTGAAATGAACAGTTTTTGAGCTAGTAATGCAGTGGGTGAGATATGGATTTGGAAGATCCATTCACTAACCTTGACCACATTAGTGAGATCACTGAAGTTTCTTATGGCTCTACACCACGGCCTGACTCTTGACATTGAACTCCATGGCTGTCTATCCTACTACATTCTGTTTGAAACCTCCTAGCCTCCTCTAGGTAGAGGACACCCTTTTTCTTTTCTACCTCTTACACCAATAACTCCAGCGCAGCATTTGAAAAGCTTGTTGCCCTCACTCTCCATGTTGTGCCACTATATAATGTTTCCCAGGTCAGAGTCACTTCCTGAAAGAGGATCAGAATTTGCTGCAGCCACTTTAAGAAGGGCAAACTAGCTAGAAGTGACACTTGCCACTCCGAATAGAACTGTGGCAGATGTATCCAGCCAAACAATAACGGAGTTAATGCTAGTTTGATGCTGAAATCTTTGATATGAACAGGAAGTTGGCATGTTGCTGTTACTGCAGTCAATCCCACACCCAATCCCCATTCTCATTCTAGGGTGCCCTTGAGTTTATCCCCCACTGGCTTCAGTTTCACTTCATACGACACTGTTGACAGAAGGAATGCAAAATATACTGACACATGGTAAATATTGCTAAAAGTGCAGCTTTTACCTCCAAATAGAGAGATTGAAAACAGTACCAGAGTAAACACTGTTGTTCCAGTACACCAGACAATGCTGATTACAAAGCACCTGGGATTAATTCGAGCTATTTAAAGTTGAAGAGTTATTCCTAAATGATGTGATTTAGCACTAATTATTTCACTTTCCTAGAATTTATGCCTCACATAAAATATACCCCGCCATTATATATTTAATTCATCAAGTGTTTGTAATTATGTCAGTTGACAGATTTCTCCCCCCTCACTCCTATCTCAACACACACACACACACACACAATTAATTTTAACTTGAATGTGTGTCCTAGCTACTTGCTACCTTTTTCATCTAATCTCAAAGTGGTCCTTGGGAGAAAGAAAGTCGATGTGAAATAAAGCTTTTTAAAAATTAGAACATGAGTAGATTACAAATTATTGTGGGAAAGGAAAAATATCCAGGTCTACATGATTGGTTTCATCAGTTCTGAGAAAAGGTTATCTCTGTTTCTCTCCTCACAGATGCTACCAATTCTGTCAAGTATTTCCAAAATTTTCTGCTTTTATACCAACTAGTCAACTCTCCTTTCCTTCTCTATGAACGCTATGTATTGTCTGTATACTGTGCAAGAAACAATACTTTTCATTGTATATTAACACGTAACAATAACAAATCAAATCTAATCAAAAGTCCAATTTTGCTCTGTTACAGGTTGCAGAGCTGCCTACCATATCATCTGATCTCTCTCCTACAGTTGAACAATCATTCTGTTCAGATTCCCACAACACACTTGGCTCTCCAGTTCTCATTACTTCTTATTTCGCCGTATTAAATGCTAACTCAAACCACCTTTCCAACCTACAACTTGGGAACAGTGGCATGATGGTGATGGCTGTCCTTAGAATTTGAAAAAGGTGATGGATGTGCAGATTCATCAGTGATGAACATTAAGATAGTTACATGGTCCCAGTCTGGACTCACAGAATCACAAGAAGCTGGGCCATTAGAACTTGTATGTTGTGATGTGGACGTTGTTCACGGGCAGCAATAAGAAGTTTACATTGAAATTCTTCAAAGGTGGCAGAGGTTCTGTTGCCTTTGGTTTCTTTTGCAGATGTTATCTCTCCTGTCTTGGAATGCAATTGTCTTCCTTTCTAGCTACATGCCTGGCCCAGTGAAGCTGGGTTCTAATGACCTTCATTCCAACACTTGTTGTCTGGACTCAGTGTAAGATTTTGGTCTTTGTGATCCAGTCATGCCAGTGGATGTTAAGCACCAAGTGAAGGATTCACATGTTTATGGTATAAAGTCCACCATTCACAGCCACAATGGAGAGAAGTAACAACAAGAGGACTGTATATCTTAAGCTTCATGGACAGTCTAATGTTTGGTGGTTGTTATTCTGGTGTGAAGCCTTCCAAGCATCTGGCTCACCCTGCTGATCTGAGCTGATAACTCTTTATCAAGCAAACCATTGTTAGAGATAATAAAAATTTTGAAGTTTAATGTTTATTTACTAGTGACGCAAGTAGGCTTACATTAACACTGCAATGAAGTTACTGTGAAAATCTCCTAGTTGCCACACTCCAGCAGCTGTTTGGGTACACTGAGGGAGGATTTGGCATGGTCAATACATCTCACCAGCATGTTTTTAGGACTGTGGGAGGAAACCAGAGCATCCGGAGAAACCATGTGTAAACGTGGAGAGAACGTGCAGACTCTACATAGACAGTGATCCAAGCTGGGAATCAAACCCAATGTTATGGTGATCAGTGTGTGAGGATGTGACAAAACACTGATGAGTCATAATTGGATAGAGGGTGTTGGTGTGTGTGTGAGTGGAGGGGGAGGATTGAGCAGCCCTGTTTGTATTTAATTTATATGGATACAGAATTAGAAAATGCATTCCTTAACCTTGACCACTCATGTAAGATTGTTAAACTTGCTGCACTACATCGAGGTCCTTGGACTAAACTGCTAGCTTTGACTGCGACAGCTATTTACTCACACTGCTTTTAATGTATGCCTCAAAACTCTCTTGCAGATAGTGGACCTCACTCTACCTGTCCATCTCTTGTGATAAGTGCTGTCAAGGAGCCTTATAACATACTGTTGCACCATTTCTCAGTGTTTTCCTTCTCAGAAACTCTTCCCCAGACACTTCCACAATGTGTTTCAGTGAAAATGTACCAATCTTTAAAGAGGTGCTATTTAGCTGGCTAGTTTAATAGGGACTATCCTCTTTCAATTTTGTATCTCTGTTCAGGGATGCATCTATTCATGAATGGCCTTTGTACTGGTTGCAGATGACAACTATGAAAATAAACAGATGACATTAAGTTTGCAAGGTGCCTGCTTGCTGGAACATGCATTGAAACCGCTGTGCCAGATTTTTGCCCTTAGCAAATTTCTTGACATATGATGACGTAACATTTTGTTACCACCTTTCCCACTTACCCTATAGATGCAGCTCTATTTACAACTATCTTTTCTTTTGGCCGATTTTCAGTCTGCCTCAACAGTCTGCCTCTTCTTCTATGCTTTCCTAATTGCTTTTGCGGTACAAGATATTTAGATTCCTTGGAAGATTTAAACATCATGTTCAAATCTGATGTCTGCAAGCAACCAGGATCCTTTGTGTCCTTGAGTTATGTCAGTGAATTCATTCAGCAAATCCTTTCTCCTATCAGTCAATGTTAACTTTAGCTTGTCACAACAAAGTTCAACAATCCTTTGACGAAGGGTCACCCCAACTCAAAATATTGGCTCTACTCTCTCTCCACAGAAGCTGTCAGACTGGCTGAGATTTTATAGAATGATAATAGAATCCATGCAGTGCAGAAGGAAGCCATTTGACCCATCAATAATCACAATCCCACCCTAGTACTATCCCTGTAAGCCCATGTATTTACCCTGATACTAAGGGACAATTCATGGTCAATCAATTCAACCTACACATCTTTGGACTATGGGAGGAAACTGGAGCACCTGGAGGAAACCCATGCAGACATGGGGAGAATGTGCAAACTTCAGACAGGCAGCAAACCAAGGACTAAACCAAACTTGGGTCCCGGGCGCCACGGGGCAGCCTTGACAACTGCCATGCCACCATGCCTCCTGATTGTGCTGGTGGACTTACTATTATATTTAATCTCTTTTGTTTTAATTTATTATTGTCTTATTATTTTCCAGCATTTTCTTTGTTTTTTATTTCAATAATCATTTTTCAGGGAGACTTCAATATTCCCTCCCAGCCAATGTTTAGCTCACTGATCTGTAGGGAGGGCTTTCCAGCTGTGCTCACCCCAAAACTGGAAAACCCCACTCGAGGTCAACAGATCTGTGCATGGTCCACCATCATTCCCCCACCCGCCTGCTATGATTCGCGTGATGGGCAGGGGGAACACTCTCCCATAGTTTCTTGTGCTTGTCTAGAGCTTTATCTTTAAAAAGTGTGCTGCTATATTATTTCGAGTTCTCAGGCACTATTCCAGTATCCAAGTATTCCCTAATGATTGTGATGAGCATTACAACTCACTAACCACTGGTTTAAAACATCATTGCATATCTTCAATGTACTTCTTCGAGCCACCACATTTCTATTGGGTTTTGCACTTCCTCCATTCTTTCTGTCCCCTTCCCTGACCGTGCCCTGCCACAACACATAGCCTTCATCAGCCAGGGTATTGAGTACCAGAGTTAGCAAATCGTATTGCAGCTATATAAACCCTTGGTTAGACCGCATTTGTTTATTGCATTAAGTTCTGATTGCCACATTATCGGAAGGACATGTAAGCTTTGGAAAGAACGCAAAGAAGCTTCAGCAGGATGTTGTCTGGTCTCGAGGATGTTGTCTATAGAGAGAGGTAGTATAAACTAGGATTGTTTTCACCGGAAAGACAGAATTTGAAGGGAGACCAGATAGGGGTCTATAAAATTATGAGAGACATTGACAGGGTGGATAGTCAAAGGCTTTTTTTCAGGGTGGAAGTGTCAACCACAAGGAGGCAGAGGTTCAAGGTGAGAAGGGGAAAGTTCAAGAGAGATGTGTGGGGGAAGTTTTTTCAGTTCTTCACACAGAGAGTGGTGGGTGCTTGGAATGCGCTGTCAGAGAAGGTGATGGAAGCATGCACATTAGCTACATTTACATGGCAACTGGATGGGTATATGAATAGGGAGAGAACAGAGAGATATGGACTGAGTAAGGGCAGAATTTTTTTTTAAGTTTCGTTCGGGCATCATGATCAGTACAGGCTTGGAGGGCTGATTGGGGGCAGAGGGAACACTCTCTCATAGTTTCTTGTGCCTTGCCTATAGCTTTATATTTAAAAAGTATGCTGCTATATTATTTCAAATCCTCAGGCACTATTCCAGTTTCCTAGTATTCCCTAATGACTGTGATGAACATTACATCTCCTATGCAGTATTTTTCTTTGTTCTTTTCCTTAAGCTCCCTCACTTTGTTTTAATTTTTGCTTTGGCATCAATAAGTCACCCGAATGATTTGATTTTCTGATTGGCATTACTTTAGGCATGACAGTTACTACATTCTTTTCAAATAGGCTAATTAAAATTGCTTCCACCAGAAAATGTCTTTGCTGTAGCTTAGAATGCTTCTTCGAGCTTTTACTTTTTCTGTAAGTGCACATTTTGCTTAATTCTCAGCATTGAATCTGACTAGGCCAGCCGAAATGGCCATTAGTTGTCGGTTGGGAAAGTGCAACTTGAATAACTCCCATGTCTATTAGAAGAAGTAAGAGGATGATCATCCTTCTTGTGCTGTTATTACTCTCAGTTCAACAGGAGTAACTGCAACCTTCCCCTTCTCCAAATCCTCTCTCAAATCCTACAAGCACTTGTAAATTGGTCAAATAGAAAGCTATCCATATTCATAAATATTGAAATCTATGAGTTGCTTAAACTTACTGTCTCTCAATCATGTACTCTTGTTTAACTTGATTTAGTCTGTGGGATCACCCATTTGACAGCTGGTGTATTGAAGTCCTCACATAGCTTCACATATCTCAGAGCAACAGAGTCTCGCTTCCCTCTTTAGAAGTCTCCGGAATATGTTAAATACTAGATCTGGATAATGAATGAAGACATTACGCAGGCATTGTCATTTTTATTAAAGAGCAGAGTCTCAATAGCATCAGGGACAATCAGTTCCTGTACTTACATCTCACCTCAGTGATAGAGTCTGGATCCTCACCTCATTGGTAGAGTCTGGGTCCTCACCTCAGTGACAGAGTCTGGATCCTCACCTCAGTGGTAGAGTCTGGGTCCTTACCTCAGTGATAGAGTCTGGATCCTCAACTCAGTGATAGAGTCCGGATCCTCACCTCAGTGATAGAGTCTGGGTCCTTACCTCAGTGATAGAGTCTGGATCCTCAACTCAGTGATAGAGTCCGGATCCTCACCTCAGTGATAGAGTCCGGATCCTCACCTCAGTGATAGAGTCCGGATCCTCACCTCAGTGACAGAGTCTGGATCCTCATCTCAGTGATAGAGTCTAGGTCCTCACCTCAGTGATAGAGTCTGGATCCTCACCTCAGTGATAGAGTCTGGATCCTCACCTCAGTGATAGAGTCTGGATCCTCACCTCAGTGATAGAGTCTGGATCCTCACCTCAGTGACAGAGTCTGGGTCCTCACCTCAGTGACAGAGTCTGGATCCTCCCCTCAGTGACAGAGTCTGGATCCTCCCCTCAGTGACAGAGTCTGGGTCCTCACCTCAGTGACAGAGTCTGGGTCCTCCCCTCAGTGACAGAGTCTGGGTCCTCCCCTCAGTGACAGAGTCTGGGTCCTCCCCTCAGTGACAGAGTCTGGATCCTCCCCTCAGTGACAGAGTCTGGATCCTCCCCTCAGTGACAGAGTCTGGATCCTCCCCTCAGTGATAGAGTCTATATCCTCACCTCAGTGATAGAGTCTGGATCCTCACCTCAGTGACAGAGTCTGGGTCCTCACCTCAGTGACAGAGTCTGGGTCCTCCCCTCAGTGACAGAGTCTGGATCCTCCCCTCAGTGACAGAGTCTGGATCCTCCCCTCAGTGACAGAGTCTGGATCCTCCCCTCAGTGACAGAGTCTGGATCCTCCCCTCAGTGACAGAGTCTGGATCCTCCCCTCAGTGACAGAGTCTGGATCCTCACCTCAGTGATATAGTCTGGGTTTTTTTGAAAGTGAAATGAATGGATTTTAAACTTTAGAATTTTCTGAGTTCTTGCTTTATCTTGGATGGGCCTCGCTGCCAGTCTCCTGGCTTTTTTACTGTTTAGAAATAAGCCATTTTTTGGGAGTAAGAAAAACCACCAGTGGATTGAGCCAGAATCTTGAGTAGTTCTTGACTTATAGGTGAAGCTAGATGAGACACAAAAGCAAAGCAAAAACTGGAAGAATAGTGCATCTGGGGCCCAATCTTTAAGTTAACAACAACAAGAAAGATATATTTAAAACAACAATATGACATAGGTGTTTCATAGAACCATAGAATTCCTACAGTACAGAAGGAGGCCATTTTCAGTCTGCACTGGCCCTCCAAAAGAGTATCCCAGTCAGTATCCCTGATCTCTGTAATTCCACATATTTACCATTGTTAATCCACCTAACCTACACATTTTGGACGCTAAGGGTCAATTTAACATGGCAAATCCACTTAACCTGCACATCTTTGGACTGTGGGAGGAAACCAGAGCACCCAGAAGTAACACGGGAGACAGACACAGGGAGAATGTGCAAACTCCACACAGACAGCCACCCAAGGCTGGAATTGAACCTAAGTCCCTGGCACTGTGAGGCAGCAGAAACTGAAAACTGAACTTGTCTCATCCAGAA
The DNA here is from genome assembly GCA_024679065.1 of Sphyrna mokarran. Lineage (NCBI taxonomy): Eukaryota > Metazoa > Chordata > Chondrichthyes > Carcharhiniformes > Carcharhinidae > Sphyrna > Sphyrna mokarran. Next base: position 46,530,798 of record JAGIQG010000008.1, read on the forward strand.
CTTCCAATTGATTTCATACCCTCAGCATGGCACACAGCATTTTCCTTTAAATTCAAAATCATTTAATTGGTATTTGTTTGAGCACAATAAAAGGGAGGTTTCTTCATTAAGGAGTTTAATTTGAATTATTAGTGATTTAATATTTTATGTAAATGTTACCAATAATGATGAACAGACAATAGTTTCCAAATAACTTTAAAAATTCCAGCCCTTAACCATTTTGAAGTGACAGGGTTCAAAAAGAAAGCAATGGGGAAACTCACCAACAAATGGGAGTGTTGTTATCGGGGCAAAGCCAGTGTGTTTCTCTCCGGAGAAACCAACTGATTTTCTCTCCCGGTTTTATGACACCGATAAAAAAAAATGAGGGAGTGTGTTTGACACCAGCATACAGGGGGAAGAGTCTCAACATATCAGCAAAACTGCGCTGCTCAGAGATGATGCCCTGATCAGAACCTGAGTAAACTTCTCCCAGCCAAGGTCTTAGGGTCTTCCCTATCCAACCATTCCCCATTGGAGTCATCATCCCTCTACCCTCACCATCACCCTCGCGTCCCTTCACTGATTATTGGCCCCTTCTTCCTCACAACTTCCTCCGCATTTGCATCTAATTTTGGTTGCCAACAACGATTATACACTGGCTAGCCAATTAATGGTTGCCCAGCAGGAGAGGTGTCTACTGAGAAGGCTGGCAGGGCGGGTGGGAGGGGGTGGCTGGTGGATACAGGAGCAAGGTGGACTCTTCCATTAAGGTTGTTGTAGACAGGGGATCTAAAATAGCCAGTGAAAGGACGCTGGGGAGACTGAGGCAATGATTGTGGAATTGAGTTGCCAGACCCTTTTCAGTGACCACCAGTCTCTGATAACCTACAGCACAGCTAGGGACCAGCTGCTGGAGGGATTTGAGGCATGGCAGCTAGAGGACAAAGCCAAGTTAGTGACAATGCAAAAGTGCGAATGCATATGACCCTGTGTTTCTGTGATGATAACTTACAGTCTGTCCTGCAAACAATTTAGTGATTGACAGAAACTGCTACCAGGTGCCAAATTTAACCAGGAAAGCTTGGACATTTGGCAGCGATAATGAGTAGCCTGTGGAGGCCATGAGTAAGACCTGGGCATGGTATTAGAAAAGGGCAAATGACCTTTTCCACTCAGCAAGGTAGTGTAAAGTAGCATTTTGGATGAATGTATATGGGTGCACATGCACTTGGTGGGGCTGAAATGTTGCATATGAATGGGTCCAGGGGTAAAGCAGACCTGTGCCCAGTAAAGCAGTTTAGAACTAGGTAGGTTGGCAGGTACACTAAGAGGGAAAGACCTTGCAATGTGTTGGGCACATGGACCAGTGGTATCGGGGAAGAGCATGTGTACCTCAGCCCTCTAGAATAAGGAGTTATTCATGTACGCTTGTCTTCACAGGAGAAGATGAAACACAATGCACAGGAACACAACCATGCAGGTGGTGAAGTTGCAAACTTGGCAACGCTGACACTAGTGCAGGAGGATATTCTAGAGTTGGCATGCCAGCAGGGGGCTGAAAGCTGCTTGTTGAGGAGTTGTGGGGTGTTCTGAGACAGGTGAGAGTGAAGGGAATGCACTTTCAGTGGGAATAGGAGACAGCCCGTGATATATGAAGGGCTCAGGGCAGAGAATGAAAGGTTATGGTGGTTGATCTTTTGTTATCCTGTATGAGATGATTACGAAGTATGCCATGTTCATGTGTAACTGCTGCAATTATTATTTAGTCTGCTTCTTTGATGCTCTTGCTTACTCACAGCTGTTTTTCATCTGTCAGGTGGATCATTGTCTAGACCAAACTGGGATCTAGATAGTCCACCATTAACATCGGAGGAGGATGGACCTGCAGATGCTCTTGCATCACATCCTCGCCCCTCACTTCAAATACTGCTGCTTCAGTGGCATTGGTCAGATTCCTGCAGATGGCAGCACAGACTGGGTCAATTCACCACAATCACCTGATCAGCTATCAGAGACTGAGAGTCCCAGGACTCTGATAACCGGTGGAACACTGGAGAACAGGAAGATACTGATTCCCAGACAGGTGACAAGCCTCTGGAGTTGCCTATCAGGAGACAAATATCCAGCAGGAAGTATGTGGAGACCTGGCTGAGCTACCAGTCACGGCTTCTTCTTAACACATAGTGTCTTCCATTGAGCGATTGATGACAGTTGTAAAGAGTTTCTGGGGTTGCATTCAGACCTACAAGCCCACATGTTGGGCAGTGACCTCAACAGGATATTGCCAGTATGAGAAATGTATGATATACCTGCCGTTTCTGCCAGGTTTTATGCACCTGCGGGGAGAAGGGAATTCCAAGCAAACCTCATGTTGGTGGAGTGCAACCAACTATCTAGATCAGGAGTTCCTCTGAGGATGCTCCGGATGGTGACAGCAATCCCTCCATCCTTTAGCCAGTGACAGGATTTTTTGAAAAATCCATAATGGCAGAAGAGTATAGTGCCACTTTGCTGGAATCTCTCGATCAATTGGGGCCCTCCCAGCCTCTGATAACCAGAGGATAATCACCAAGGTATCCAGACCAATGGGACATCTGAGTTAGCAATCTGTCTCCAATGTAGCTGCCAGAGATGGTGGGACACCAAGATGAAGCTCCCGTAAACAATTTAAGAAACTGCATCAATCACAGAAGGGCAATCATGGATGACGGGGGCGATTCTCCCAGCCTGCTGCACTGCTCTAACAGAGACTCAAGAAAGGGTGATTGGGTGATCTTCACAGTAACCTTATTGCAGTATTCATGAAAGCCTACTTGTGATTAATAAATAAACTTTAACTTTAATTTTACATGTGACTCCAGACCGACAGGAGTGTGGTTCACTCTCAAATGCCTTTGAAATGCAGGCAAACAAATAAAAATAGATAAATATTAATCCCTACTTCAACACTTTACTTCTTCTGCTGTACTATACCTCAGCTTGGGTGGAGTAATTTCTTATTCTGTGACCTATACCTGCCTGTACAGCGTGTATGCTGACTGTAAAACAATAAGGGCTATATATTGCCTCTTCAATTGATGTCAGGTGCCGTCAATCCTGGCTCCTGATATATTGCGATGCGGACTCCAACCTGATTTCATTAACAACCTATGCTAAGGGGATATTGTGCATCTGCCCCCTGCGTGGTGAAATTCAGGCCTCTGAAGGAGAGAGAAACAGATAGCTTCCAGTGACTTGACTTGTCTAGAATCAGGGAAATATGGCTCAGGGTTGAATGTTACAGATTGAAGGCAAAGGGCAGAAGAAATATTTGTCTTATTCGCAGAGGCTTGTGATGCTGTAAGATTCATTACTGATGTTAATGATTAAAAAGAAAGCCATGGCAACATTTAAGAATAGGCTAGATATGTAATGAAAGGGAAAGGAAATAAAGAGACAGCGAATAGAACAGGCATCAGGGATCACTGATTTGAGGGCTAGACAACTGTTTGGGTTGAATGACTTGTTTCCGTGCTGCAATTTATCTGTCGCTCCATGTAATCTTAAATCCGCAGCTTTGCTTTAACAGAGAACACTGGTAGAATATACAAAGAATACACCTCATTACATCCTTAACCTGAAATCTGGCCTTTAATCAAATCAAACTGTTTGATTATTATCATCAGTATTTGGCAGCTCTGAGATGTATCATTTGCCTGAACAATGCATTTAGATTTTTCCACGTGAGTCGCTATTGTTGAGAATTACCTTCCAGCGAGTGGCACAGAGCCCAAATTACAGATCTGTCGTTGAGCAAGACTGGAGTCAGTAATGGCTCTTTGCCTGCTGTATTTCTGTTGTGGCATTTTTTTTTTAAAAGAGGACAGTACAAGATGTTTGAACTGGATTCATTTCAAGCAACTCTATAATCAGCTGCTAACTGAAGGCTTGTGAAACCCGACTGAAGATGACAACTGCTCCTGAGCAGCTGCCAGCCAGCTTTCCAAATCACTTCCAGTCTAAGATAAAATTCCTCGGAAGAGAAGTGGACAGTTAAAACAATCTCATAGTAATGCAGTGGAACCATTAAAATGTATAAAAAGAGTCTAGATATATCTGATCAGTTGAGTCATCGGTTGTCAGCCATGACGCTTTATTTTCTCTTATGTAGTCACAATAAACAATGATTAACTAGTAACTCACCTTCAGAAAAAGAGAGATGGCTCCAGTGGCTGTTGATGCCATTAATGGTTAAGCATTGAAGTGCAGAGGAGGCCATTTGGCCCATTGATCCCCTCTATTGACTCTCTGAAAGAACATTTTACCCAGGCCCACAGCCTGACCTACCCCATAACCTTGTGCATTTACCTTGACTAATCCACCCAATTTACACACCTTTGGGCACTAAGGGGCAATTCAGCATGGCCAATGCATCTAACCAATACATCTTTAGACACTAAGGGGGTATTCAATTCATCTAAGCTGCATATCTTTTGACAGTGAGAGGAAACAAGAGTACCCGGAGAATGCTCCACACAGACATTACCCAAGGCTGAGATTGGACCCAGGCCCCTGGCACTGTGAAATAGCAGTGTTAACTGCTTTTCCACCATGCTGCCCTTTAAAGATGTGGTGCACACCTGGTTTTCCTCAATTATCTGAAAGGAGTAGGGAAAATCAAATCTTCCCTGTGTTGCCACATCTGCCTATAAAACAAATGTGACTGCACTTCAAAAGTAACCAATTGTCTGTTAAGCACTTTTGATATCCTGTGTTATGAAAGGCTCTATATAAGTATTTCTTGCTTTAATGAAGACAGTAATGGTTCTAACTTACAGAAAGTACAACCTTGCCGCACTTACATTCTTATTCATTCATGTGAACTGTTAGAGTATATTTTGGGGGGGTGCACAGAGGCACAATGATTGGCATTGCTGTCACATAGTGCCAGGAACCCTGGTTCAATTTTGGCCTTGGGTGACTATCTTTGTGGAGTTTGCATGTTGTCTGCGTGGATTTCGTTCCAGTGCTTCGGTTTTCACCCACAGTCCTAAGATGTGCAAGTTAGATGAATTGGCCATGATAAATTGTCCCCTAGTGTCCCAAGATTTGTGAGCTAGGTGGAATAGTCATGGTAAATATGTGGGGTTACGGGGGTAGCGTAGGGGAGAGGGCCTATAGTTAAAGTACTCTCTCAGAGAGTCAGTGCAGACTTGATGGGCTGAATGGCCTCTTCTACACTATAGGGATTCTATGATTGTATTTGTGTTAGTGTACAACTCATGCTGCTTCTTGACTCTCCAAACTGTTATTCTGAATAAATATAGATTTCAATCAATAGAAAATAAAATCTAGGAAGAAATCTTCTTATTCAGTGCACAAATGCTTTCAATGCTTCTTGATTAAAGTGAAGAATATTGCATCTTTTGTCCTGTTTTCACTTTGATGCAGCTTCAAACCTTGTGCATCTATTATGTTACAATCAGAGGAAAACGAGGAACTTTTATTGTATGCCATCAGAGCAAACGATGGAGGATCCCACACAAATACGCTAGGATGATTGTTCATACTCTATATCCTTATAGCCCAAGATCAATTCAATATGTTTGCCACTTTGGATTTTGGAATCATTAATATTAGCCAGGATTTGGCGCTCCAGTTTGCATTCGGTGTCAATGGCAATAAGAGCGGAAAATCCCACATGACATCCAAATCCCATTTCTCGCCGATATAAAGGTCTGATGTGATTTTCCCTATCTTCCAACCTCACTCCATGAGTGATATAATGGAATTGCTAATATTCAATGCTGGAAATCCCATTATAATACATTTGAATCTAATTATCAGGCCTCTATGTCTGCCTGTTGGAAGCCATGCTGGTGCAGGAATTACGACTGTCTCCTGTAGTGTGCACCTGGTGGGCACACTCACTGGAGGAGTTCAGGTGAGTGAATTTTTCAGAGGACAGAGGTTCATGATTGAACCAAGGGCAGTGCTGATGCAGTGCTGGGGGCAGTGCTGGGGGGTGTGTTTGGGTGGCGAGTGATAGGGTTGGGGTTGTTGTATACTGTTAGTGGGCTGGGCGATGGATTTATTTTTACTTTTGTTCTTTGGGCCAGCCTTTAAAACTGGTGCTTCAATCTTTCAAAAATGAAGTGGCTGGCTGTGCTGGCTCCGATTGAGCCCACCCTACATGTGATATCTAATGTGATGCTAAAAGGATGGTGGAAAGAGCTGCCATTGAGGCCAATGGCTTCAACTCTGCTTTGTCTATTGCTGCAATACTCAGAACGGGAAACCTCGGCTCACTATTATCATTCTAGATTATTAATACCAATGTTTTGCCACGTGAAACTTTCTTTAGCTTCAAAAGTAACCCAAAATCTGATCAATCGAATAAGAATGGAATCACTCACCCAAAGCCATTGAAATTGTATCTAAAGTTTACTATAAAGTCTTATTTACTTATTAGTCACCAGTCGGCTTGCGTTCACACAGTAACACAGTTACTGTGAAAATCCCCTAGTCGTTAAGTCTGGCACTTGTTCGGGTACACTGAGGGGCAATTTAGCATAGCCAATGCACCTAGCCAGAACATCTTTTGGACTGTGGGAGGAAACCGGTGTACCCAGAGGAAACCCACGCAGATATAGAGAGAATGTGCAAACTCCGCACAGACAGTGACCCAAGCCAGGAATCAAACTTGGGTCACTGGAGTTATGAGGCAGCAGTGCTACCCACTGGGCCACTTGCCTCACCATCCGTAATGCCTACTGATGTTAAATGTTTAATGAATTGTTAAATATCTTCTGGGAGATAGTCAGGATATTGTTTCACTCTCAGGAAAACTCAGCCAATTATCCAAATCCATGGAGATACTTATTTCAGAACATGGTGGGGGTGGGGGGGTGGTAGCTATAGAAAGGTATAGGTTGGAGCCACAGTTTAAAGATAAAAGGTTTCTCATTTAAGGCAGAGATGAGGAGGAATATTTTCTCTCAGTTGGTTGTTAGTCTTTGGAATTCTTTATTCCAGAGAGCTGTGGAGCATTGAATATATGCAAGGCCGAGTTAGACAGATTTTTGATTGATAAGAGAATGAAGGGTTATGGGAGCAGGCAGGAAAGTAGTGTTAAGGCCACAGTCAGATCAACTGTGATCTTACCGAATGGCAGAGCAGCTTCAATCAGCCGCATTGCTTACTGAGATCACTGTCACTCCTCACAATGTCACGAATGCTATAACAACTGAAGGGTGCTCCCAGGCATTTTATTATCTCTCCAGTTGTCAACTGATTTACCTCTCTGTAGTCAGAATAGTTGTCGACAGTCATAAAATAATCACTTCCTGCTAAAGCCAAGATGTCTACTCACAGCTTCATCCACGGACCATCTGGGGTGTCATGTGTCATCAATGGTGGCACGATGGCAATGGTTAGCACTGCTGCCTCACAGCCCCAAGGACCTGGATTCAATTCCTGGCTTAAGTCACTCTCTGTATGGAGTTTACACGTTCTCTCTGTGACTGTGTGAATTTCTTCTGGGTGCTCTGGTTTCTTCCCACAATCCAAAGATGTGTGTGTTAGGTTGATTGGCCATGCTGTATTGCCCCTTAATGTCAGGAGGATTAGCAAGGATAAATGGGGGTAGGGCCAGGGTGGGATTGTGGTCAGTGCAGACTCGATGGGCTGAATGGCCTCCTTCTGTGCTGTAGAATTTTATGACTCTATAATGATTCTCTGGCTTGTTTAGTACAGCACCTGTTACAAAGCACCACACAGACTAATGTGACCGTTAATTTCATTGCTCGTGTCTGGCCAGTGGCGTACTACTCTTGGCTTTGTCAGACTCAATCCAATTCCTTGATGGTTTGCAGAGATGCACTTCAGCAACTCTCTTCCCATTTCCTCAGAGATGATAATTATTCCTCTGTACAAATTGCCACCTTTGGCTGTCACTTCATCTCGGTATGCCCAGTATCTTCATGTAACCAAAGGTATGCCCTCGATTTAAAAAATGTTTTATTCCATTCTTAACGTTACAAAGCCAGAATGGACCATTTAAAACAAGGATGATGAGGAATTTCTTTTCTCAGATGATTGTTAGTCTTTGGAATTCTCTATCTCACAGAGCTGTGGACCATTGAACATATTCAAAGCTGAGTGAGGCAGATTTTTGATGGATAAGCGAATGAAGGGTTATGGAAGCAGGCAGGAAAGTACTGTTAAAGGCCATAGTCAAACCCAAATCTAATCCTTGCTTGCTCCAAAAACCAAATTCAAATCACAGTTGAATCAAATTTAAGGTTTCCACAACCAAGATAATTAAGATCTAACCTGACAAGGTAAGGCATTGCACCCCATCTTGGGTTTGATCCAACACTTTACCTTAGCCAAAAGACCAAAGCCATCATTCCATCACCACTTCTTGCAGCATTTGGAGGGTTGTATCTTGTTACATAATTTGGTTAAGGTACTTATATGTCAGACGTCTGCTATGTTGGTGAGTCGTAGAGATGTTGAACTGCTGCCTTATGATAAATTTGGAAGATTTCACATTCTGCAGTAGCATCCTCAATTTTCATGAGGAAAAGAGCTGCTCTCAACAGCATGTCAGTGATGTACATTTGTTTCCCCCTCTTGTATGTCACATCCATTTGATATCTCTGTAAACAAAACAAGAAATAATGAAAATGTTCACAGGCAAAAACTATAGTCAGACACTCTTTCTTGATGCAAAGGTAACTTATTTCGGTTTGCATTAATGCCCTGGATATGAATGTGACTGGTTGTCCTTGCTGCATTAGGGTTGCTCCAAGCCTTATCTCCCTGGCATCACACTGCAAGTTGACTTCCTATTGATTTACACTATTTCAGCACTGGCATTGTAGTCACTAATTGGTGGCACAGTGATTAGCACTGCTGCCTCACAGTGCCAGGAACCTGGGTTCAATTCCTGGCTTGGGTCACTGGCTGTATGAAGTTGGCATGTTCTCCCTGTGTCTGTGTGGGTTTCCTTTGGGTGCTCCGGTTTCCTCCCACAGTTCAAAGATGTGTAGGTTAGGCGAATTGGCCATGCTAAATTTTCCCTCAGTGTACCTGAACAGGCACCAGAATGTGGCGACTAGGGGATTTTCATAGTAACTTCACTGCAGTGTGAATGTAAGCCTACTTGTGACTAATAACTTTAATTGTGTGATCTCAGTGAATGCTGTTTTTTTGTTCTTTGCCCCAATAACACAACACATCCTTGGCAGTGAGCTTTTGTAATGTTTCACTCTCTGGCAATAAACTAGGCAACAACTTTGCTAAATAGTTTATAACAAAGCAAACTGCTTCCACGATTGTTAGTTGCTGCATAACTGCTACAGCTCTCTCCTTTTCAGGATCCAGATGAAGAGCTTTTCCTGTCAGTAAATGACCTAGGTACTTGATGACTTCAGACATCTTCAACTGCAATTCTTTCTTGCTCAGCTTCATCTTTATCTGGCGAGCAGCCATATTAAATTCTAATCATGGTCAGCTATGACTCCTTCCATTGTGTATCCACACCCACTTCCACTGTGGGAAGATCACTGACTCATGCTGTCTGCATTGATACTCTGCTGGAGCCATGGAAATGCCAACCAGTCACTGTATCTTCAATACAGCATCAGGAGGGGGGCGATTGTCCCAGCCCATTGCACTACTCTTGCAGTGCAACAGGCTGGGACAGCAGTGGAGGCTGTTTAGCGGGCTCTCACTTGGGCCTACTTGTGTCTCCAGCTGCAAGATTTACGGACTAATTAGCTCTGCATCGAAAATTGGTGTAGAGCTGATTTAAATATTTAAATTTCCATTTGATTAGCAAGCCCAGGATAGAAATCTCTGAGACCTTTAGCATCCAACAACACATCCACCCACCACCACCCCCTGCTCTGCTAGGAGTGGTTGTTTCCAGCGGGATTTATTCCCGCTCCACTAACAGGAAACTGGCAGCCCTGGCCCCACTGGAGAGAACAGAGGCCACGGAGGTCCCCTACGAAGTTGTGGGTCAGGTGGGGGTGCCCACTGGGCATTGCAAGCCTGCCATTAAGCAATGGGGGGCAATTGTTGGGGATGATGGGTCCTGCTGCCACTCTGCACAGGCATTGGTGGCAGAGGGGCAGGGGAAGGAAAGGGGTGATGGGGCTGGCCAGTGGATGGCATTGGGACTTGCCCGGAGAGGTTTGGGAGGCCAGCATCTGGGGTTGGAGGTTGGAGAGGCAGTGTGCAAGGTAGCTGAGCTGGCCAGTGATTGGGTGACTAGCAGTGCAGGTCAGTGTGTATGTGCCAATCTCCACTCTGACAGATCGGCGCATGCGCAGTGGTCCACTCAACGCTATGCTGCCGGCCTCTCAGCGGAAATGCCCCTGATTTTCAGAGTGAATCCTGCTAGGTGACTCTGCAGTGCTTAGACCATTAGAGAATCATTCCGAAAAGCATACTAAAACATTTGGCGAAAGTTAACTCCATTCTTCATGCAAATTCGACACTTAGAATTTTTTTGGGAGAATCGCCCAGAGAATGTGGTTGGAAAGCTTTTCCTTTCATCCAGATTTACTTGCCAGTAAGCATCCTTCACACCTTGATTAAAAAGGATCTTTGCTGGGCAAGTAGTGTTGAAAATCCTTTGACAATTAGCATGGGGTAATAGCCTCTTCAGTGTTGTACTTAGATCCTTTGGGTCAATATGTACTCTCAGCTTTCCAGCTTGTTTCACTGCTCCCACGAGGCTCATCCAATCTGTAGGAGTTGTCACTTTTTTAATTACTCCCCTCTTTTCCAGCTCCTCTATAATGTTTCTTCGGACTTGACTTGAGGGCAGCTGGAACTCTTCTCTCCAGAGACTAAATTGGCCTTAGATTCACATCTATTTCAAAATGCTAGTCACCAGGTAAACATCCAAACCCATTAAAACACATCTTTGTACTCCTTCAGGATCTATTCAGCTATCAATGGTTTTATGCACTGCTACACATTGTAAATCTCTGTTGACGCATTTAGGGTTACCATTCCAAGCTTTAGACTTGCTTCAGTTGAGATGAGCAGCTGTTGCATACCACCTACGATCTGGAACTCCAAATCCTTATTCTTACCATTGCATTGGACTCTCAGAATAATCTTGGTATGGGCTTTGAGCCATTAGGAAGCCTCAATTTTACTTTCAATGGCTTCATTTTTGGATCTAATAAATTAACTTTAATTGTGTGATCTTAGTACAGGTTTGTGAAGGCTATATGATTGACTGGGGTCTTTCTGACAGTTCACTGGTACTCTCCCTCTGTGCTCATCATCCCAACAGTCAGCAACCACTTATCACCAACAGACTTGTAGAACTAATCTGCTGTACATTGTATAGTGATCCATCAGTCTCTTCCATTGGGTATCTTTCCAGAGCCAAGTATAAAGGCTTGTTTTACTCCTTTCTTGTCAAGTATTTAGGTGTGAAATGGTTTTGATCCTTGCAGTTGAAACTCCACTTTCCCCATTCTGGACAATCCTTCTTTTCAAGGTGGTGCAGTAGTTAACACTTCTGCCTCACAGCATCAGGGCCTAGATTCGATCTCTGGCTTGGGTCACTCTATATGTGGAGTTTGCACATTTTCCCTGTGTCTGCGTGGGTTTCCTCTAGGTGTTCCGGTTTCCTCCCACAGTTGAAAGATGTGTGGGTCAGATGGATTGGCCATGCTAAATTGTCCCTTAGTGTCAGTGAGATTAACTTGCGTAAATACATGAGATTATGGGGATAATGCCTGGTTGGGAATGTGTTTGGTGCATCCTCGATCAGCTGAATGGCCTTCTTCTGCACTGTAAGTTTTTATGATGCTATGTTTTTATACAATGTCCTCTACAGTATTTGTATCCTACCCTTGTCCTCGATTGTTCTGCTCTTTTGGCCTGAAATGTCTATCAGGATAATATATCTCTTAATCTGTTCTGCCATACATAGGGCTCTAGTTAATGTTTATAACTTCAGTCTTTCTGTACACATTTATCATTTCGTTGACAGCAGGTTTCTTCTCTGTTTGTAGACTTGCTGTCATGATGTGGAGATGCCGGCGTTGGACTGGGGTAAACACAGTAAGAAATCTGATAACACCAGGTTTAAGTCCAACCAATTTATTTGATAGTGAACTCGCAAGCTTACAGGGTTTGCCCCTTCATCAGGCGAATGGAGAGATCTGGCCTCAGACAGAGCATGTAACAGCACAGACAGTTACAGATTACTGATTAGAATGCGAATCTTTACACCTAACCTGCTATTCAAGTCTTAAAGTGGCCAACAGTGTGAGTGGAAGGAGCATTAAGCCCAGGTTAAAGAAATGTGTATTGTCTCCAGACAGTACAGTAAGTGAGGTTTAGCAAACCCAGGCAAGTCATGGGGGTTATAGATAGTGCAACATGAACCCAAGATCCCTGTTGAGGCAATCCTCACATGTGCGGAATTTGACTATCAGTCTCTGCTAAGCGACTCTGCACTGTCGTGTGTCGTGAAGGCCGTCTTGGAGAATGCTTACCCGAAGGTCAGAGGCTGAATACCCATGACCACTGAGTGTTCGCCAATAGGAAGGGAACAGTCTTGCCTGGTGATTGTCGAGCAATGTTCATTCATCCGTTGTCGTAGCGTCTGCATGGTCTCCTCAATATACCATGCTTCAAGACATTCTTTCCTGCAGCGCATCAGGTAGACAATGTTGGCTGAATTGCAAGAGTATGTACTGTGTACCTGGTGGATGGTATTCTCACTTATGATGATGTCATCCATGTCGATGGTGCAGTCTGTCTTACAGAGATTGCTGTGGCAGGGTTGTGCCAATAACTGTAACCTCCATGACTTGCCTGGATTTGCTAAACCTCACTTACTGTACTGTCTGGAGGCAATATACATCTCTTTAACCTGGGCTTAATGCTTCTTCCACTCACATTGTTGGCCACTTTAAGACTTGAATAGCAGGTTAGATGTAAACATTCGCATTCTAGTCAATAATCCTGCCACAGACCTCAGGGAAAACTATTTCTGTGACAGAAGGGTCAATAGAGGGATTTAAGGTGACTGGCAAAGAAAACCCCACACGCAACATAGGGAAAAGATAATTTTCAGAATTGTGTGAGAATGTACAGCAACCTCAAACTTAATTCACAGTAACCAAATCTGGGCATATCAGCAAATCACTGTCAAACTTCAAATACGTTATCTGAAAACCTATAAAACTTTCTGTTTGATGTAGTGTTAATATTCCTGATTATTTAAGAGTGGAAATTTAAATTAGTAAAGGTGGATGTTGCGGTTTACCTTTAAGGGGTATATCGAAAATCCTAGACAACATTACCAGACAGGATGTGATGACTATGCTCATGTGGTCATCGAAAAGTAGATAGGTGCAGTCCTGGAGGTGAGACTCACTAACTTCTCAGATATTGTATATTTTCATCTCCTCAAATGAAAAGGAACCACCGAATTGAATTACCAATCCCCTTTTTATGCTTGTGTAAGGTAGAAAAAAGTCTGTGGCTGTTTCATTCCATGATTCCAAAAGCAAAAGACCACTGAACTACCTCGCAAAGTCTAGCCCAACGCAATGTGAATACACGCAGTGTGTGAATAAATGTTACATGAATTTCTGCTTACCTTACTGCAACCTATTCTTACAGGAACTTAAGCTCAGAATCGGTAATAGAAACAAGTTGTAACCTCGGTTATACTGAAAAAAAAACACCGAAGAGAAAGCACATGGCAAGACAATCAGTGTTGTGTTGACTGAACAGAGTTGTATTCCTCAAGATTCAATTTATATGGAAAACACCAGCACAGTTGAATTGAATAATGACATAAGGATTCAGTCAGTGCTGCAAAGGTAATACAAGCCACGGCAACAACTTGACATCAAAAGTGTCTTGACAATCTGATCTCCAGAGCAAGATGTTGATCGTATAACCCACTGCCGCTGATTCCCTGATCACAGCATTCATCCTGCGTACAGTTAATAGAATTCATATCTGCCTTATAAAGTGCCACCCAGATGTGTGCTGACTGCAGCTGATGAATGTAAGTGTGCTCACAGTGATTGTAAATTACAAATTTCCTTCCGCCGTTTGAGCGTCAATGACAACAGAATTAATCCAAATAAAGATTTACAATTATGGTAATGTTTGTGATATTTATGTTAATTCTGTCTAAGCACCCTTATAAACAGTTATTACTGATCCATTTCATTTATTATTATAATAAAAATACATTAAGTTGCATTTGGCATTAATTTCTTTCTATCTGTGGCACATATCTACTCAATTTATGGAAATGAAAAATTCAAAAGGGATGACAATTATGTTCAAATTTGGAACAAATACCTGTGAGGATCAAACATATGGAAATTCTCTTTTGTGATGTATCAAATCATATCAGTGTGTATTTACATGGGCACACACTTATATATATTTCTAACACCAACAACTTACATTAATACAGTGTTTTTAACATGGTAGAATATCCAAAATCCACAGCAAACTGTTACATGGCTATGCTCCATTGTTTTTGAAAAAACAATTTTTCAACTATAGTTGACTGGAATTTTTACTGTTTCAACTGAGGCAGAGCAAATTGTTTAAAAATGCAATGCCTCATTCCAAGATGAAGTTGAGAAGCCTACTATCACGGAGTGTGAAGAGAGATACATTTCCTATAACCCAGAAATGCAGCAAAGCTCATACGAATGAGACATTAAAAGTGCAAGATTCTGGTTATTGAAACAATGGCTGCACAGGCAGACTGATCCAAAATCTTCTCGAAATCTTCAAGAAAGCAGCTAACCTAAATTGGTTTTATTCAAAATTAACAACTCAATGACAATCAAGGACATTTTACCACATATTCCTGTACCTTTTTTATTGGACTATAACTTCCCTCATTTTTAATACCTGTGCATGCATATGTGTGCTGCAGAAGTGGGGGTAAGGTGAGGTGAATTGTGTGGAATGCTTCGCATCACATTTCTATTATTTTTCTTGGTCTTAGAGGTTAACAAGTTTGCTTTATTGACTCAAAAAAAAAACTTGATTGATTGACTCCTTATTCTACAGCTTAAATAGTTATATACAGTCACAATTTGGAAAGCGGCATCACCTCAATAAATGAAACTTAAACCATCATTGTGATCAACTGAGGAAATTCAGTAGAGGTGAGGCCAGTTCATCCCCTTCTCACCTGGTCACAAAAAAACACACTCGAAAATGCAACAACCAATTCTCTGTTATTACACAATACCCCAGGACAGTGGGATGAAATCTGATATTGTCTGAGCTAGAAACCTGGCCAGATTGTCACAATTACAGTCAAATGAGTACAAACACATCCTGTAAACAATTATACCCAGATGAGTCATCTAATAAGATCAAAAGGAAACCTCCATTATCATTAATTACACTCATGAGTCCCTTAAGTGATCTCGTTACATAACAGAGCATAGAACTATAATTAATTAGAGCACCTGTAACTAAAATGAAAAGTTAGTTTTTTGCAGAGTGTTTACACCATTCTAATATACCCAATTTATTGCTAACAAAACTGATGACAGATCTCTACATTGAGGAATGAGGCTCCCAAGGCACTTTAGGCAATGATCATCAACCCTGCGTAATACTGTATCAAATGACTTTGAAATAATTTATTGTGGGGTCAAAGATCACTTTTTACTTAAGACAACAAGAGAAAAAGAGAACTTTGAATGATAAAAATGTACAGGTATGTAAAAAGTTAGAGATCAAGGCATTTAACTGAGTGTGGCATCACTGCATCTTAGCAAAACTGGAATCACTGGGAATCAGAATGAAAATTCCCCACCAGTTGGAATCATACCTAACACATAGGGAGATGGTTATGGTTGTTGGCAGTCAATCATCTCAATTCCAGGGTATTGCTGCAGGAATTCCTAAGGGTAGTGCCTGAAGCCAAACTATCTTCAGCTGCTTCATCAATGACATTCCTTCCAACATAATCGCGCAGTGTTCAGAAACATTTGCAACTTCTCAAATACTGAAGCAGCCCATGTGCAAATGCAACAAGACCCAGACAATGTCCAGACATGGGCTAACAAATAGCAAGTTACATTTGCATTACTCAAGTGCCAGGTAATGAAAATCTCCAACATTTAAACAGGCAATGTATTTAAAATGACATTGCACTTAAGGGAGAACCATAGAAACAAATGGCAATGGACAATGTGGATCGGAGAAGAGCCCAGAT
Source organism: Sphyrna mokarran (assembly GCA_024679065.1). Taxonomy (NCBI): domain Eukaryota; kingdom Metazoa; phylum Chordata; class Chondrichthyes; order Carcharhiniformes; family Carcharhinidae; genus Sphyrna; species Sphyrna mokarran. Next base: position 46,547,017 of record JAGIQG010000008.1, read on the forward strand.
ATTGGGCAACTCTCAAAAAAGATTCATAAGAAATTGAATACCTTAGAGAGGGTGATGAATGCTTCAGGAAGAGGCAACACAATAACCTCAGGGAAGAGGCAGTGAAAGACCTCATAAGGAGGATGATGAAAGACTCCAGGAACAGAGCAATGAAAAACAATAAATGACTAACATTGAATCCAAAAAGGTTTGGCTGAAGTTAAGTCAAAATTAAGGTTCCAGTTGTAAAATGTATATATTAGTAAGAACATGATGGATTCCCCTCAGAAGAAATGCAGGAATTAGAGACTTCAAAATAAACTAGGAACTATTGAACATAAAGATGAATCAGCAAAAAGAGTTAAAGCTTTTGAGATGTCATTAAAATAACAAGCTGAAATTACTGACAGCAAACTTGGGAAATGAAGTTGCAAAAGTTTACAAAATGATGTTAAGAAGAAGGAGAAATTAATGAGACAATGTAGAATAAGCTGAACTCCACAAAAAAGCAACTAGGAAATAAATCCAGTGTAGATTAGAATCAGCTGAATAAAGGCTTGAAGAATAGAAGGTTGACAATGAGAAATTAACTGAAGAAGTAAAAACATCGAAATTGACAGAGGAATCAACAATTCAGACAGAAAAGAAAACTGAGATTACGTCCTAGAACATGATTACTGAAATGCTCACATGAATGGAAAAGCACAAGAACCAATATGATAAAACGGCTGATGAAGAAGATTCGGAATTGAAATGTTGTAAAAGAAAAGAAACTTTATCATATGATCTACATAATAGCTCAACTATTCCTTCACATGTGACAGACCAAGATTGTGAAAGAACTGCCAAGACAAAATTCTGTTGTATGATTGTATATGTGCCTGCATGCATACTAAAAAAAAATCGATATTAAGTACTTAAGAATTTCAGTAGTGGCTCAAGTTGGATACTGGTATTGTGTCTGCAACAAGAGTCCTGTTGTACTCCATGGGCACAGAAGGACAGATTGTTCATAAACAATGAATCACTCGATGAATAGAGCAATGCACCTCTAATCAGTGTTGCCATCAAGAAATGTTTTCAAACCTACAAGCACCGAGTATCTGACTGACCTGTTATCGACATAACTGATGTCCTCATGGTAGCAAATAGTGATGAACTGCCTATGCTAGAAGAGATACCTGCTATTATAGTTCCTGTTAATGTCGATCCTGAAGCATCTCAGAGAACAGAATTCTGCAACTGTACAAGAAACAGAATCCCTCCCCCTCAAAAAGCTTGATTTATAGTTACTCAGCTCATGCGTATAATGTTTAATTAGAATTTAGGACTGAGTAAGTTAGTGATTGAAGATTGTATGAAGGAGTCAAAGGAGGAGGGATGCGGTAATTGCCCCTTCAAGGGCAATACAGCAGAAGAGGGTCACTTGGCCTGCGGGACCAATTGGGATATGAGTGGGGTCCTCCCTTAGGCAAAAGATTTGTCAAGACCAGCACAGCCAAGTGGGCTACCAACACGAAGAGCTCAAAGTCGGGTATCTGGGAACATTTCCAGTTCTTAGGGCAACATGTGTGCGGGAAGGGTCTCCAGCTGCAGCTTCTGGAATCCTGGTTTCAGAAATCGAACAGCAGCAAGGCAGTGGGTATCGTGGATATCACTTATAGAGAGGTGATAACACCACAGGACCAGACTCCACAAGTAGAAAGGGAATGGGTGACCACCAGGCAGAGAAAGAGGGCGATGCACGCAGTGCAGGCATCTCCTGTGGCTATTCCCCTGCAAAACTGAGATATTATTTTGGACACTGTTAGAGGGAAAGCAGCAACAGCCAAACCCTTGGCACCATGGTTGGCTCTGTTGTATGCGAAAGGAGTAGAAAGTGTGGAACTGGCACAGTTATAGGAATTCAGTTGTAAGGAAAACAGATAGGCATTTCTGTAGTTGCAAATAAGACTCCAGGATGGTATGTTGCCGCCTTGGTGCTAGGGTCAAGGATGTCTGAGAGGAGTTACAGGACACTCTGGTGGGTGAAGGTGAAAAAGCCAGTAATTATGGTACATATTGGTACAAATGACATAGGTTAAAAAAAAGGTTGAGGTCCTCAAAGTAGAATATAGGGACTTGGAAGTAAGAAATGTAGTGACTTTACAATTACTGCTAGAGCCATGTACTAGTTAGAGTAGAAAAACAGGATATATTAGATGAATAGATGGCTAAAGACATGGTATGAGGGAAATTTTCAGATTCCAGGGGCATTGGTTCTTGGGGAGGTGGGCCCAGTACAAACTGGAAGGGCCCAGTACAAACTGGATGGATTATATTAGGAATTCAGTAAGAATTTAGCAACACCAATTTTAAATCCAACTGATTTATTTGATAGTAAATTTGCGAGCTTTCGACACTCTGTGTCTTTGTCAGGCAACTGCAGCGTTCTGATCTGCAATAGCACACATATCAACACAGACAGTCACAGATTGCTGATTAGAATGCGAATCCTTACATCTAACCTGCTATTCAAGTGTTAAAGTGGCTAACAATGTGTGTGAAGGGGATCCTGAGCATTGGTAGAGAATTGTGTATTTTCTCCAGACAGCACAGTAAGTGAGGTTTTTTGCTAACCCAGGCAAGTTACGGGGGTTACAGATAGTGTGTCATGAAGCCAAGATCCCTATTAAGACCATCCTCATGTGTGCGGAACTTGGCTATTAGTCTCTGCTCAGCAACTCTGCACTGTCGTGTGTCACGAAGGCCCCCTTGAAGAACATTTACCCGCAGGTCGGAGGCCGAATGCCCATGACTGCTGAAGTGTTTGCCCACAGGAAGGGAACTGTTTTGCTTGGTGATTGTTGAGCGATGCTCATTCATCCGCTGTCGTAGTGTTTGCATGGTCTCCCCAATATACCATGCTTCGGGACATCCTTTCTTGCAACGTATTAGGTAGACAATGTTGGCCGAGTTGCAAGAGTATGTACCGTGTACCTGGTGAATGGTATCCTCACGGTTGATGATGTCGTCCATGTCTGTGATCTGGCATGTCTTGCAGAGGTTGCTGTGGCAGGGTTGTGTGGTATTGTGGTCACCGTTCTCCTGAAGGTTGGGTAGTTTGCTACGAACAATGATCTGTTTGAGGTTGTGCGGTTGTCTGAAAGCAAGAAGTGGGGGGGGTGGGGATGGCCCTAGCAAGATGTTCATCATCATCAATGACATGTTGAAGACTCCGGAGAAGATGTCGTAGCTTCTCCACTCCGGGGAAGTACTGGACAACAAAGGGTACTCTGTCCACCGTGTCCCGTGTTCGTCTTCTGAGGAGGTCAGTGCAGTTTATCGCTGTGGCACGTCGGAACTGTCGATTGATGAGTCGAGCGCCATATCCTGTTCTCACGAGGGCATCCTTCAGCGTCTGGAGGTGTCTGTCACGATCCTCCTCATCTGAGCAAATTCTGTGTATACGGAGGGCTTGTCCATAGGAATGGCTTCTTTAACGTGTCTAGGGTGGAAGCTGGAGAAGTGGAGCATTGTGAGGTTGTCTGTCAGTTTGCGGTACAGTGAGGTGCTGAGGTGACCATCCTTGATGGAGATGCGTATGTCCAAGAATGCAACTGATTCTGGAGAATAGTCCATGGTGAGTCTGATAGTGGGATGGAACTTGTTGATATCATCATACAGTTGTTTCAATGTTTGTTCACCATGAGTCCAAAGGAAAAAGATGTCATCAATGTATCTAGTATATAATCTTGGTTGAAGATCTCGTGTGGGGAAGAAGTCTTGTTCAAACCTGTGCATGAAGATGTTGGCATACTGAGGTGCAAATTTGGTCCCCATGGCTGTTCCGTGTGTCTGGATGAAAAGCTGATTGTTGAAGGTGAAGACATTGTGGTCCAAGATGAAACGGATGAGTTGTAAAATTGCATCCGGAAACTGGCAGTTGTTGGCATTGAGTACTGAGGCAGTTGCAGCAATACCATCATCGTGAGGGATGTTGGTGTAGAGCGCCGAGACATCCATTGTGACAAGGAGTGTCCCTGGTTCAACTGCTCCATGTGTGCTGAGTTTCTGTAGGAAGTCCGTAGTGTCAAGACAAAAGCTAGGGGTTCTTTGTACAATGGGTTTCAGGATGCCCTCGATATAGTCGGAGATGTTCTCACACAGGGTCCCATTGCCCGATACGATGGGACGGCTGGGTATGTTTGCCTTATGTATCTTTGGGAGGCAGTAGAGATCTCCAATGCGGGGAGTACGTGGAATGAGAGCCCGGAGGGTGTTCTGAAGGTCTGGATCAAGGTTTTGATCAGAGTGTTGAGTTGACGAGTGTGTTCTTTGGTCAGATCTGCTGGTAACTGTCTGTAGTGTTTCTCATTGTTTAGTTTTTGGTACACTTCTTCACAGTAGTCCGTTCTGTTCAGTATGACAGTGGCGCCTCCTTTGTCTGCTGGTCTGATGACAATGTTGCGGTTGGTCTTGAGAGCACGGATGGCCTTGCTTTGTGCTTGGGTGATGTTTGGGACTGTCTTGTAAGTGCGGTTGATGAATCTGGTGTTCACGCACCTCCTGATGGCTTGGGCATACATGTCCAGTCGGGGGCAGCGACCTTCCGGAGGAGTCCAATTGGATTCATTCCTCTTCGGTTGCAGTACTGCGGATCCCTCTGTCGGCTGTTCTGGTTCATTAGCTGTCTCATTGAGTCCGCTATTGGCCTCTTGGGGTTTGTGGAAGGACTCACGCAGCCTCATTCTCCTGATGAATTCCTCTGTGTCCGCTGCAAGACTGATGGGGTCCATTTTGGTGGTGGGACAGAAATTGAGCCCTCAGCTGAGAACTTTGATTTCCTCTGATTGAAGTGTGTAGTCCGACAAGTTAACAATGGACCTCCCTGTGGTAGTGTTGTTTTCTACTGTGGTGCCAAGGGAGGTTTGGTTGTTGCTGGTGGCGATGCCGAGTTTTTGAAGTTTCCTGTTCTTGGTGTGCATGTAAATGGGGTAGTTTCTTCGTCTCATCTGCTTGGCAAAGATCTGCATCCTGAGCGCAAGTTGAGAATATGTATTCCATTTTACTTTCCAGGGTGCGGCGTTTGCTATAGAGCTGGTGTATGAGGTGATTGAGGAGTGTGAGAGAGATGCGACAGCAAAGCCTCTTAGCCTCTCATTCGGCCTCTGACCTGCGGGTAAACGTTCTTCAAGCGGGCCTTCGTGACACACGACAGCGCAGAGTCGCTGAGCAGAGACTGATAGCCAAGTTCCGCACACATGAGGACGGTCTTAATAGGGATCTTGGCTTCATGACACACTATCTGTAACACCCATAACTTGCCTGGGTTAGCAAAAAACCTCACTTACTGTGCTGTCTGGAGAAAATACACAATTCTCTAACCAATGCTCAGGATTCCCTTCATACACATTGTTAGCCACTTTAACACTTGAATAGCAGGTTAGATGTAAGGATTCGCATTCTAATCAGCAATCTGTGACTGTCTGTGTTGATATGTGTGCTATTGCAGATCAGAACACTGCAGTTGCCTGGCAAAGACACAAGAGTGTCGAAAGCTCGCAAATTTACTATCAAATAAATCGGTTGGATTTAAAATTGGTGTTGCTAAATTCTTACTGAGTTCTTACTATCCCAGTCCAATGCCGGTATCTCTACATCTGGATTATATTAGGCAGACCAAGACTGATATCCTGAAGACAGTTTTTGCTATAGTGGCTGGGGAGAGTTTAAACTAAAATAGCAAGGAGATGGAAACCTATGTAAGGAGTCAGAAGAGGGGAAGGTTCTTGTCCTTGATTCCCCTTCCTTTGACTCCTTCCAGAGATCCATGGATCAAATTCTGAATGAGCTAAATCGCACACAGGTTATCTGGATGATATCCTTTTCACAGGTTCAAGTGAACAAGAGCACTTGAAGAACTTGGAAGCAATGTTGGAATGTCTGCAAATATAGAATCTCCCGGTCAAAAAAGAGAAGTGCGACTTTTCCAGTACATCCATAAATTACTTGGGTCACATCATTGACATAGATGGCTTGCATGAGGAACTGAAAAAGAAGATAGTAGTTTTAGAAGTACCACATTCTCAAACAATGTTGCAACTGAGATCATTTCAAGAATTGATTAACTATTAGGGTATATTTATTCCTAAGCCTTTACACACTTTGTTATATGTCAGGCAGGAGGCGGAGATACTGGTGTTGGACTGGAGTGGGCACAATAAGAAGTCTCATAAGATTAGGTTAAAGTCCAACAGGATTATTTGGAATCACAAACTTACGGTGTGCGGTTCTCTTATTAGGTGGGTAGGGGTTAGTTCACAAACAGAGCATATATAGGCAAAGACACAACTGCAAAATAATTAAGATTAGAATGTTGGAATGTGAATCTTTACATGTAATCAAGTCTTTACAGGTCTGTGAAGAGAGGGATAATCATAGATTAAAGAGGTATGAATTGTCTCAAGCCAGGACAGTTCATAGAATTTTGCAAACCCAGGCAGTATAGTGGGGGTTGTAAGTAGTGTGACATGAACCCAAGTCAGGTTGAGGCCATTCTTATGTATGTGGAACTTGGCGATCAGTTTTTGCTCAGCAATTTTGCATTGTCGTATGCCTTGAAGGTTGCCTTGGAGAACACTTACCCAAAGATTGGAGGCTGAATGCCCTTACCGCTAAAGTGCTCTCCATCTGGAAGGGATAAGTCTTGCTTGACAATTGTTGTGCAGTGTACGTTCATCCATTGTCATAGTGCCTACATGGTCTTCCTGATATACCGCGCCTCGGATATCCTTTCCTGCAGCATATGAGGTAGATAACATTGGCTGAGTCACATGAGTACGTACTGCATACGTGAGGGTGGTGTTCTCATGTGTAATGGTGATATCCATGTTGATGACTACTTGACTACCTGTAAAGACTTGCATTCCAACCACTCTTAACATTCCAGTCTGTAATTATCATGCAATTGTGTCTTGGCCTATATGTGTTGTGTTTGTGAACTAACCGCTACTCACCTGATAAAGGAATAGTGTCCGAAAGCTGGTGATTCTAAATAAATCTGTTGGACTTTAACTTGGTGTCGTGAAACTTCTTAATGTATCAGACAGGCATGGCACTGGACAAAAGTTGTGATAAAGGGCAACATAACAGCTCAGTGACTATCACTGTTGGCTGTGCAGATACCTGGATTTGGGCCACTGTCTGTAGGAGTTTGAACATTGGGTTTTCTCCGGGTGCTCCAGTTTCTCCCACACCCGAAAAACGTGCTCTTAGGCTGATTGGTGTAACAAATTGTCCCTAAATTAGTCTTCCCTTAATCTTCCCCAATAGGAGTAGACAAAGGCCATAGATAGAGGAGGGCACTCATAATGTTAAAATGGCGGTGTGGGCTCATTGGGCCGAAGGGCCTGTTTCCGGTGCTGTGTTGCTCTTTATTCTTTGTTTATAAAGAAGTAAACAATTTACAGATGGATATGGATAGGTTAGGTGAAAAGGACAAAATTTAGCAGATCGAGTTTACTGTGAATAAGTGTCAACTTATCCATTTTGGCCAAAAAAAAGAATGGCAATTTATTATCTAAATAGAGAGAAATTTTAGAGTGCTTTGGGGCAGAGGGATCTGGGTGTCCTCCTGCATGAATCGCAGAAAACTACTATGTACATCAGTAGATGTGTCGAGCACAACAGACAGTGACTCAAATGATTCACTACTAACTTGCCCCTGTGATGGTGAATTGCAAGGTGGAAGCTGATGTGAAATTGGAAGGTCCTTCCTAGGAGGAGTCTTCCAAGCTGTCAGGGAAAGAATGGGTGGGAGTTGCAGAGGGGGGTCGCGATGCAGATGGCACAGGCACATCAGGAACCCTTCCTTCAACACTGAGCACAAGGTTAACTGTAAGGGAGGGGCAGGGAAACTGGACTGCATGCAACTTACTTCATATATATCTCCAACAAATGGAGGATTGGCAGGTTCTCACTTTTATGCTCCAGCCCAATCATGCTGTCACTAATGGTCTGTGTACTCTACTCTCACGCAAGCTCCAGTGCCCACTCCTCAAAGGGGGTGAGGACCTAGATCTCAGCATATCACCCCCTATCTTCGCCTCTCCCAGTGATTATGGGCATTCTTCTCCTGTGGGGACAGAAGGACCAGTATAAAATCTGATGGCACGAGTCCTGCAGGGTATCGAGGGTGGCTCTCAGAGAGCAAGAGTTGTGATATTCTTTAGGGGGAGGAGGAAAGTGCTTGAGGGTCAGAGACTGGATGCATGCAGGGTGCTGGAGGTGGGGGGGATCTGAGAATAATTTAGGAGGAAGATGTTAGATGAGGTGATACACTCACTCGTCCTGCCTGGATTAGATCATTCAGTTTTTTGTGGCACTTTTTTTGAGGATTGCTATTGGTCCACTAAGTGCATCATACATTTGAACAGAGATTTAAAATGTGAAAGCCTATGCACCAGAATGCAACAATATGGCAAGAATCCTAACTTTCTTTCAGCCTCTAATATGATAAACATTATAATTTAATGCACACTGCAAAACATCTGTAGATTTCACCAGCCATTCAAGTGTTTTCTTTAAAACTGAAATATCTTTGAAAGTTGATGGGATTAAAGAGACAGAAAGGCAGCTGCGCTTCTTAAAAATAAAACCATCTACTCTTTTCTCGGTGCCACTAACTTTTGCAAGCTTTTATTGTTGACCTATCAATCATTACATTTAGAAGTGAACCAGAAATCTTGACATACCAATTTAAGGAGTATTGTATCTTGGAAAATTTCTTCTTATTTTCCAGGTTTTATGAAAAAAGAGTATTTTAATGGATTTTAAAATGACATTGTTGAAAAGGTCATCTGGCATGCCCTCTCAGAAGAGAACATTGAATGGTACTGGAAACCTAAATAGAAAATAAGAAAACTCTAAATGCAAGCACGATGCTGACTCTGGTATGTCCAGCAGCACTCAGTTTGTTCAACTTTTTGGCCATACATAGCACTCATCTTACAGGAAAAGTAAGTTGTTGAATGAGAGGCCACCAGAAATGGTGCACTACATCTCACCCATAATTTATATTTTTAATCTATTCTTTCAGTTGATGTCATTCCAAGGCCAGCATTTGTTGCCCAGCCCTAATTGCTCTTAAATTGTTAGTACATTAACCCTGGTGCAAACATGAGGGGCATTTAAATGGTCACTGGATAAACATATGGATGATGTTGGAATAGTCTCGGTGAGATGGGATTTACATTGGTGCCACAGGTCAGTGCAACATCGGGGGCCGAAGGGCCTGTACTGTGTTGTAATATTCTATGTTCTATTTCAGAGGACAGTTAAGAGTCAACCATCTTGCGGTGGGTCTGGAGTCACTTGTAGGCCAGACTGGGTAAGGATGGCAGATCTCCCTTCCTAATAGTCATTTGTGAACCAGATGGGTTTGTTATTTATTTTAGTTATTTTACTATTAGTGTCACATTAACACTGTAATGATGTTACTGTAAAAATCCCCTAGTTGCCACACTCTGCTGCCTGTTCGGGTACACTGAGGGAGAATTTAGCATGGTTAATTCATCTAATCAGCACATCTGTTCGACTATGAGAGGAAACTGGAGCACCCAGAGGAAACCAATACTTACACAGGGAGAACGTGCAAACTCCACATAGACGGTGACCCAAACCAGGAATCGAACCATTGTGCTAACCATTGTGCCACCGTACCACCCAGCTGTATATTTTTAATGACAATTGATAGTAGTTTCATGGTCACTGTTATTGAGAATAACTTTAAATTCCAGATTTATTCATTGAATTTAAATTCCCATGGAGGATTTTGAACGTGTGTCCCACAGCTTTAGCCTGGGCCTCTGGATCATTAGTTCAGTGATATTACCACAGTGTCACCTTCTCCTTCCCGTTTTGTGATTTGTTCATTCAACTCTGCCGCATATATGTAACTTTTTAATCTGTAGAGCCTGCAAGTATTCCTGCTCATTAGAAAAAGTTAGATACTTTCACTTCTGGAAGCTGAATTTGAAGCAGCCCGGCCTAATAAGTTGAAATGAGTCTATAGCTAATTCAAACCAAGTCTATTAGAAGTGATCCCACAATGCGATACACATCCGATACAATGCAATATAAATTCTTACCCTTTTCTTTGGAATCCTTAAAATTATTTCTGGGGACATCAGTGTTGATGATTCTAGTTTCCAGTAATCTCATTTGGAGTAACCATAATGACAAAAAGAAAATGCAGTTGAGTCGAGGATATGTTCTCCTGAGAATGAAGTTAAAAAAAATCATCATTAAATCAATGCAAAGGAACCTCTGCTCCTTAGCTGACTATGGAGTACTTGACGCAGACATAAAGATAATGATTATTTTCCACCACTGACAGTTCTTACCTTGATAAGCACAAAATGCAAACCAAACCCATCAGTCAACTATATTTGAACGTATTGCCTGAGTTACCCATTCAAAACAATGCACTGTTTGGCCAAAGCCAACGATTATGTATTTTACAGTCAGATTTCTGTGGCATGATATAATTTGTGATAATGAATAGCATTAATAACAAATCTATTTGTTTTCAGTAGGTTTGTTAATGACTAAACTCTATTTTATGGTAGGAGAATAATGAAGATAAGTAACTTGAACTCATGAAAGCTGAGCTGAAGTTCTGAGAAGGTACTTGAATCTAATTGAAAGTTTAATTTTTCAATGAATTGAGACCATTTTTCTGCAACTTACATAGTGCAATGCTGTTGCTCTTATCTCAGGGTGGCTTCACGCTTTTCTGGCAAGTTAACTGCAGTGTAAGCAGCTCAGTAGAATGATAAACAGAAATGACTTCTATAACAGTGCACTGCGCAGACAGAGCACAATGGAATCAATTAATGTCTGCTTACTGCATACTTGTGGTTCTCAGGACCATGACAGTCCCAGAAATCTCTCCATCTGTTAAGGCCAAGATGGAATGCCCACTCCATATTTCTGGGTAAATGCAGTTGTGTGCATTCCAGCCTTTTCTGCTTTGCATTCACATGCTGGGTTCTGCCATCATTCTTGGTGGCAATGTTCATGAACACTCTTCTTCTGTCAGCTAATTCATTATCCATCATCATTCAAGCTGGCTGTGAAGAACACCAGAGTTATGATCTGATCCATTGATGTGGGACCATATGTAGCTCTATATGGTCCATGCTGCTTCCATTGCTTAGCATGCATGCAGTCCCATGTTATAGCTTGGATTCTGATTTTATTTATACTAGATCTTACGCTTCTCTGGCCTTCTACACTCCTCGCTGTCACCTGATTTGATGTAAAGATAAAGTCAGGAATTTACACCAGGCCAGATATGATTGAACACAATTTTGCTGTTGATGATGACTCATAGGGCAGGATTTTCCATCGCACCTTCTTGCCTCAAAACTGGAAAATCCTGCTCGAGATCAGTAGATAAAAGCAAAATACTGCGGATGCTGAATCTGAAACAAAAACAGAAAATGCTGGAAAATCTCAGCAGGTCTAATAGTATCTGTGGGAGAGAATAATGCCAATGTTCAAGTCTAGATGACCATTCGACAGAGCTTCGTCAGAAGTCAATAGACCTTTGTATGGTCCACCCTTGCTCACTATGATTCTCGCGGCAGGCGTGATAGGAAAATCCACCCCATTCCCACACACTGTCTCTCAGATATCCAGTTGCAAGCTAGTTCAACCTATCCCATTTAGCACGGTGGTAATGCCATTTGGCACAATGGAGAGTGTTCCCCATGGGAAAGTGGTACTTTGACCTGAACTTTCCAGCCATTTTCAGATCCCGCCAATTTACAACCCTGTCATGGATTCCATGGCAGCAAGGGAATTTAATGGGAAACTCCATTGACAATGGTAGGACCAGAAGGTCCCACTGCTGACCAATGTGGGGGGGGGAGGAACACCTCCATTGTGTGAAACACATGGCGCGTTTCATGGAAAATCCTGACTTTTGTGTCTACAAACACTGTACCATGATCATTCCTGTCAATCTGGCCATGATAGATTGGTAAAGATGAGATCAAAGAAGGGTTTCCTTCATGTTAATTCTCTCATTTCTTTCCACAAGTCTAGTCAGGCAGATATTTTTACAGTCCTTGGTAGAGTCCTTGGAAGATTTCTCCTATTGTGTTGTGTGTTGTATGGCGATATCACATGCTAACTGGGATAGTTTCAGAACAGGGGGAATTATGTTTGATCTGATATCATGAGATTTTGGCCTCATTATGAAAGACTCCCAGGTGCCATCACCTCTGTCTGTTGATGCCCAATTTGAGTTCCTTCAGGGCCACTTGGCTCAGTAAAGTAGGCTCAGAATTGCTGTTGGAACATCTGGGCTGTTGGCTGAAAGCCATGATTCTGTGATTGACTGTGCCAGACATATCTGTGGCACAAACCCTTAATTCTGACAAATCCCTGGATATTAGAGAGGGCAATTTTGGAGGGTGTGCAAACTTTGGCTGGATGTGCCTTTGTCATGTTGTGTTCAATGCCTAATTGGCAGCTGGCCATTCAGTTCTGTTCCTACAGCTTTTCATCGTGGTTTATAGAATGGCTTTTTAGACCATTTCCAAGGGCAGTTAAGAGTCAACCACATTACTGTAGATCTGATATGAAATATAGGAAAAACTGAGTATATGATAATGAAACACATTGGTAGTTAGATGGTGACCATTATCAATATCAGCCTATTTTTATTCTGGGTTAATATAATTAAATGAGTTAAAATATCACAAATACCCAGGTGACTTTGTGACTCAAGGCTTCTGAATAACTACCACAATGTTATTATACTTGGAATGGTGCAAAATTTATGATTATTACAGATAATATAGCAATGAAGCAAATCTATACATACCAATGAAATAAAATACACCAATTTTGTTTTTCAAACTGTCCTGCAACTGCCCTTTGAACAGAAACAGAACTGTTGATTTTTTTTCTTCATAATTTATAACCTGCTAACAAGAACAAGTGAACCTACTTTGAAATGCAATTTTGCCACTAATTATGGAGAAGGACATTTTGTTTTAATTAATGAGGCACTTCCTGATCTCACCAATATTTCCCAGGGTGTATGTGCAAATGAGGGCCAGACCTTGACAAACAAGAAAGACAGATCTTTCCATTCTGGGCGACGAGAGATTCATCATCAACGAATAATTGAGTGCATAGAAAATTCTACAAAAATATTTATTCCCCTCGCCCTCTATAAAATGAAAGCTCAGATTTATTTACCCCTCTCAATGCTGATTAATCCTACTTATGTTTATTGTTCGCTAAACCATAGAAGAGTGAACATTGATGTTTGGCAGGCATTAGTTTAAAACATTTAGAGAGATGTTCAACTGTTTGTTGCTGCAATAATATTTCAATTACTAAATAGACACAATGGTAACATTTAGCACATTTTAAAGGAGTCTGATAAATAGATTTACAAATAGTGATAGTACATAGTTAGGCATTCGAACGTCTTAGGAAACAATGGACTGTGTCCAGTGGGCATGTCAATTCTGGATTGAACATCATCAAGGCAGATTTGTGACTGGCAGTCCATTTCACAGCTGGCACAGATGAATAGTGCTGGTCTGAGGTCGACTGACTGATGTTTTTTCCTTTTTTTGGGTTCTCTTTTTTGCCACCTAGTTATTTCTTTTCTCCTCCTCTTTTTTCACATCTGTCCTGCCTGTTTGCAAATAAGTTCCAGAGTGACAGTAATGAAGTCCCATGCATCAACTCCAGTCGCAGTCAACTTGAGGTCTTACTTACCGAGGTCCTTTTAAAACAGATGTGAGTGACCTGCCGCTGGCAAACTCGCCATAGAGCATGTCTTTAGGAATGCAGTCATTGCCCATTCATCACATGCGACTCATGAGAGACAATGGCATTATTGTATTATCATTGGACAGGTAGAGAACCTGGGCAATGCTCTGGGGACCCCAGGTTCAAATCCCACCATGGCAGAGAAGGCAATTTGAATTCAATAAAAATTTGAAATTGACAGTCTAGTGATGGCCATTGAACCAATGACAATTTTGCAAAAAAAAATCTGGTTCAGTAATGTCCTTTAGGGAAGGAAATCTGCCATCCTTACTTAGCCTGGCCTACCTATGACTCCAGACCCACAACGGTGTGGTTAACTGTTAACTCTGAAATGTCACTCATTTCAAAAAGCAGCTAGTTATAGCATTTGGGGTGAAGGGGATCAACTGGGAGAAGGTAAGACCAGGTTATTGAGTAGGATGATCAGCCATGATCATAATGAATGGCAGAGCAGGCTTGAAAGACTAAATTGCCCCCTCGTGCTCCCATTTTCTAAGTTTCTAAAAGTGATTAGGGATGGACAATAAATGCTGGCTTAGCCAGTGATGCACAAAATCCATGAACAAATAAAACAATGAAGTCGTTGCTGATTCAAGAGGGCAAACATGCTGGGGGTTATTGCATTCTGGTGTACTCTGTCCTGCCAGAAGGGGACCAATATTTGTCTCAGTCTTAAGAGGCAGGATCTATTCAACCACTTTTCTAGGTTTGTGTAAGGTGTCCTTGCTACACTGTTTTAAAGAAGAATGCTGAGAACACAGTCCTCCTGTAGCCAGAGATTTGTACTTTCAATTAGTTTGTTGTTGGTCCACATTTATTCTGTTAACCTTACATGGCAGCTTGACAGCTCTGGTGCTAATTTCAGCACCAAGTTGCTGGTGATTGTTGATCTATGATATGAGATGCTGGTGTTGGACTGGGGTGGGCACAATAAGAAGTCTTACAACACCAGTTTAAAGTCCATCAGGTTTATTTGGTAGCATGAGCTTTTGGAGCACTGTTCCTTCATCAAGTGAGTGATGAAGGAGCAGCAGCCTGAAGTTAAAGTTGGACTTTAACCCGGTTATCAAGCTATATGAAGCTATCAGGGACTTCCAGAATGTAATTATCAATGTTAATGGAAGATGGAGAATCTAGATGCTGGCCCAACACCTTGATCTTCCTCATGCTGGTTGTCAGCCTAAATCTTTTTCGGGCCTGAGAGAAACAATTTATAAGTGAACTTTAGCATAGGATATAACTGTAGCATCATTGACAAAGCGTAACTCATGGATCCAAACTTTGCCTTCTTGGGTCTTGGCATGCAGTTTTGTCGAGTTGAACAATTTATTGTCAGCTCTGGTATATAGGTAGACAACCTCAATTAATTCACTGAAAGCTTATAATAGGGGCATGGAGAAGAATATGCCAAAGTGTTGGCACCAGGTTTACAAGCATGTGTAAATCTAGATGGGACACTGCCACACTAAAATATATTTCAATAGCTCCTGGTACATTTCTGTATGTACCACAAAGAAGAAAATACTAAATCTTCCTGTATTTCCCTTTTCGTTTTTGATGCGATTTATTTCTCTCCAAACATGTTAAATTTCCATCTCATCCTTTAAAAATCTTGGTCTCACATAGTAGCATATAATACTCATAGGTTTATTTCATTTAAAAATTGCAGGCTTTGAAAAATAACATGCATCATTCAATCACCATTGTTGAGGCAGAGAGAGTTTGTGAACTGTAAGTCATCAATAGAAACTTGCATTTTATGGAACTATGACGTTAGAGTGACTCAACTTATAAATCATGTCCTCCCTTTATGGATTTCTGCACACCTTATTCCCAGGTAAGACGAGAAAGTTCATGGTTACGTGGGAATAGAATAAGATCATAGGGCCAAGCATTCCTTTCCAAATCATTCCAGTCTTCCTACTTACAAAAAAACTCCCGCATAACCCTTCATTACTCGGCTTTAACATAACACTATTCCACCTTGCTTTATTTTTATTTTCACTTGACATATCATGATTCAAATGAATGTTGTGGTTTCTGTTTAGATGAACCTCACACTATTTGTTAAGCATTTGGAGTTTGGGATTATTCAACAGAGGAATCTATTAGTTTATAGTGTAGACCTTTATAGTGTAATATTGACTTGAAGCATTTTTTACATTGTGCATTGGTACAATCTGCATTGAAACCACACTTAGTATCAAGTAATTTGAGTGTGAAGTTTTAAAATAAGAATGGTGTGAAGTGAATATAATAGTGCTGCTGTAGAGCCTAACTGTTGAGGCATTGATGCAACAAACCAATGAGATTTACTAAGATAAGGCAGGCCATCCCTTGCTTGTCCAAATTTGACATTGTGCAGGAGACACGGTTATTCCCTATTTGCATCTTCAATTTAATTTCACTTTGTGTAGTTTCACACCATCAGTTCATGAGTCCATGCTGTAGAGGGAGTCGAGTGAAGGTTTACCAGACTGATTCCTTGGGATGGCAGGTCTGTCATATGAGATAAGATTAAGTTGATTAGAATTATAATCACTGGAATTTAAAAGGGTGAGAAGGGATCTCATAGAAACTTATAAAATTCTAAGAGGATTAGACAGGGTAGATTCAGAAAGAATGTTCCCAATGAGGGGGAGTCCAGAACTAGGGGTCATAAATTGAGGATAAATGGTAAACCTTTTAGAACTGAGGTGAGGAGAAATTTCTTCACCCAGAGGAGCTGAATGTGTGGAATTCATACCACAGAATGTAGTTGAGGGCAAAATGTTGTCTGATTGCAAGAAGAAATTAGATATAGCTCTTGGGGCTAAAGGGATCAAGGGATATGGGGGGAAGGAAGATCAGGACATTGAATTTGATCATCAGCCATGATCAAAATGAATGGCAGACCAGGCTCGAAGGGCCCAATGGCCTACTCCTCCTTCTAGTTTCTATGTTTCTCCATTCTGCCCCGATGTGATGTTGCATCCTGCAAACTGATTAGCAGTATCCTGAAGTGAATGAGTGGGTGACATCTCATTGTATTCTAGTGGGTTTTCTTTCAAAATTATAGCAGCAAAGTTCTCAAAGTTCACAAAGAACATGCAAAGAAAAACAGGATTTTTTTGCAAGGCAGAATTTGAAGTTTGGCCTGCTCATCTCAATGCAGAAAATGTCCATCTCTAATTGGCTCTGCAAGCTCATTTTAATTTGGGAGCCCTGCAGGCCTGTGGAACTTTACACCATCTCAGACAGAGAGGCCACTTTAATGGCTGTGAGAGAAAGGTATTGGCTGAAGTACTTGGGTAAAATTGCTTTCCTTGGTCTCAGGGCTTGTTTGGGTGAGAAAGACAGGGTGCAGTGCTTAACGTTCAGGAGCCTGGCTCTGCAATCTCCTGATTAATTTTGGAGCCCCAAGTCTCGCTGGCGCTTGTTCAATTTTGCAGCAGATAAGGCAGAAGGCCATTTTAAAACTGGTAAGCAAGACATTTGCTAAGGTAGACAAGTCATTTTAAAGTCCTTTGAGATTGTTTCAGGCTTGTGATGTAGTGCTGAAATCCTTTTGAATCACTATTAAACATGAGTCAGAAACAAGCAGCAAATGGTGGCAGTGTGCCTGATGCTCCTAAAGCAAATAAAACAAACTGTCACCTGAAGACAGTGAATTTGGAAGTTTTCAAGCGAGGCTG
This sequence comes from Sphyrna mokarran, assembly GCA_024679065.1. Taxonomy (NCBI): domain Eukaryota; kingdom Metazoa; phylum Chordata; class Chondrichthyes; order Carcharhiniformes; family Carcharhinidae; genus Sphyrna; species Sphyrna mokarran. The sequence continues at coordinate 46,564,512 of JAGIQG010000008.1, forward strand.
AAGAGTGAGAAGGTATGAATAGAACACTTGGGCTGTCCAGGATGATAGTGCAAACAATTCATGATAAAACCAAACAATACTGACAAAATCAAAGTGCACAGAGTGTGCAATTCAAGAAAGTGAATTAAACTAGAAGCAGCATAATGGAGATCATGGAAGATCTCTTGACTGGATCAAAAGGCAAAACCACTGCCTGGTGCATCTCAGTTTGATAGTCATCCAAGCAAAAACCAAAAGCCTGGATTTCAGAATGAGCAGGGTAAGAGTTATCATTCAGAAAGCTTAGCTTCACTGCTAGGCACATAAGGTTTGAGCATTTCAAGAGATATTCTTATTTGTACAACATTCAAATATCTGATTATAGTGCTGATACAGAAGCGGCTGATGAATTTCCTGCCTAATTGAAGAGACTCTTTGACAAACATAACTACGCACCAAAACAAATCTTTAACTTAGAATCATGGAAACCCTCCAGTGCAGAAGGAGGCCATTCGGTCCCTCTGCACCAACAACAATCCCGTCCCAGGCCCTATCTCTACAACCCCATAATTTATCCCACTAATTCCTCTAACCTAAACATCTTGGAACACTTTGGGCAATTTAGCCCAAATCAACCTAACCCACACATCTTTGGAGTGTAGGAGGAACCTGGATCAGCAGGAAGAAACCCATGCAGACGTAGGGAGAACATGCAAACTCCACATATGCAGTGACCCCAAGCCAGGAATTGAACTCAAGTCCCTGGAGCTGTAAGGCAGCAATGCTAATCACTGTGCCACCCTTAGAGCAGTACAGTCATGACTTGCGCTGTACTGTTCAAAGAAGAAAGAACAACAGCAGGAATTACAACATGCCAAAGGTCATCTGACTCTTCTGGAAATGTTGCAGGAGATTTGAAGTTTAAGTTCTTATTACTGCTTTCAAATACCAGGGACTATGAGGGGTAATTCCACAGAACACCTGCATGTCATTTGGAGTTCACATAAGAAAGCATGGATGATGGGGTATTCATTCAAGAAAGATTCTGCACATGAAGGGAATATCATCTCAGAGAAAATCTCTCCTTGCTAGTCTTGGATAATTGCCCAGGTCATCTTATCAACCAAGAAAACCTGTCCAAAAATGTGAAGATGATTTCTCTGCCACCCAAATGACTTCATTGACACAGTCCATGGTTCAGGGAATAGTAGCAATACTCAAGGCCTAGTACTTAAGCTGGACCTTCTTCCAGTTTCTCATAGAATTATAGAAATCATAGAGAACCTACAGTGCAGATGGAGGCCATTCAGCCCACCAATCTGCACCAACAATTCCATCCCAGGCCCTATCGTGGAGGGAGTGTAAAACATCCAAACAACTCTCTTCCAACACCTACAGTGGGATTTTCCAGTCATATTTGCCTCAAAACCGGAAAATCCCACCTGAGGTTAACAGATCTTTACATGGTACGCTTCCCGCTGCTACAATTCCTATGGTAAATGGATCGGGAAAATTCATCCCTAGTGTCTGTTTCCATAGCTAGTAATCCCCAGAACAAGTCATTAAACCGTTGGCAAGGACTTATAACCTTGAGGATAACTAGTCCACATCAAGTGTATCTGACCAAGAGTCTTTCCTGCTCTTACCACCAGCCTTGGTGTATTTGGAAGGATTTGCAGATTGATACACTCAACCTGTTTGACAGCATTATGAATTTACCTCCTTTGCCCATTAAGTCCTGGGATGGGATTCGAACCTGGAGCTTCTGACTCAGAGGTAGAGACCCTACACACCAGGCCACAAAGCCTTCCAGCAGGTTGTGCAATGGACTTATCAGTTTTTTTGGAATTCACCAACCCAAAGCAGAAGAAGCTTATCCTTGATCCTAGGGACTGTCTAATAGAAAAGAGAGACTATTGAATGTTATCTCATTCTAATTTATCGAGTTTTTTTATATTTAGTGATATATTTTATTCACAATTATTTTAGTCAAGAATGTACAGTATTCACATGTGGAGTATAATATTTCAATCCACACATTGAATTTTCTACGTGAGAAATGTGAAAGGAACTGAATTCCAGTTTTAAAATTGATTCTTCTGAAAACCAATGATTCACTTAAATTTGCTTTACTTAAAGTCCTGATTTTATGAAACACAGCCACAATTTGAAGTCAGGTTTTACTTGTTTGAAAATTGGCTTAATTCCAGCTGATTTGGATAGTCTGATCACTCTATCTTTGTAAATATTTTCTCTTTGTGAAAGTTATTCCCACAATTTTCCTACTGAGACATTGGGAGGAATTTTACGTTAGCAAATCGAGACGGTGCCATCCCATACATGGTATAACTGCTGCAATAGTATTGGATTGTAAACCTGATACCAACATGCCAGCTTTCCAAAGGAAAAATTAATTAAGGGACAATTGACCCAAATATTACACAGTCCATACTTGATGTGGTCGGTTAGGTTGGCAAGAGTGGGGAGTTGACCTCCTTACCATCTCAGGTGAAAACTAGGAAGAGAGGGTGGCATATACTTTGAGCTGTGTACATTTGGAGCACTCTCATACAGCCTGTCCCCCCCAACTCCAAAACCTGTGCTTCCTGACTGGCCTCCCAGAAGGAAAACAGCAGTAAAAATAAGGAAATTAGAAAACTGGCCCAAAGGTGTGGGGGTTAGATTGATTGGCCATGCTAAATTGCCTCTTAGTGTCAGGGGGACTAGCTGGCTGGGGTTACAGAGGTAGGGCCTGGTTGCGATTGCTGTTGGTGCAGACTTAATGGGCCAAATGGCCTTCTTCTGCACTGTGGGGATTCTACGAGTCTCCATCGATGCTGTCGGGCCTGCTGAAATTTTCCAGCATTTTCTGTATGCGTTTCAGATTCCAGCATGTTATTTATTTAAAATCAGTCAATTTGTGACAAACTTTTCGAGTGGTGGGAGGGGATAAGCAATATACCCCATCTCCCAGTAAAAGTCAGCATATGAAGTACCAGGACTCCTGAAGTTTACTGAAGCTACATAAGAGCACTGGAAAAGCTGGCTCACTGACATATTTTTCTAGGTTCTAGATAAGTACCTTCCCTTCACATGTGCAACTAATACTCAAAACTCTACTTGGGGACATTTGCAATTTATATTCAGATCGCAGGTCGATGCTAATTAAAAACAAGGAGTCAAGCAGTGTAATTAGTATGCTGAAACCTGGGTCTGATACCATTTTAAACTATAACTCAACACATCCCACCAAAGAAATGAAAACTGTCAATCTAAACGGTCAGCGATTAATAATTAGTATGCTTATGAATCAATGTAATCACCTGGACTGATTTCAACTGCTTGGGGGAGGAAGAACAATTTTTGACATTTTTCTCTTGCCTCTTGCCCTTCCTTTAGGCTTTTTGCCTCTCCTCAGAGGATCACATATTTCTGCTGAGGGGAAGGGGTTAGGAAATGTTTATTTACTTCAGGCACTTTTCCAATTCACATGTTCAAATTATTTTGATATTGTTCTGCCGATTTTCTCCCTTCTCTGGAAGTTGTGGAATCATTTTGCGTATTAGTTCATTTGTTTTGATGGCTCTCTAGTGACTTGGCAAGCTTTTTTTAAAATTTGTTCATGGGATGTGGGCATTGCTGGTTGACCCAGTACTCATTGCTCATCTCTGAAAGCAATTAAGGGTCAACCACGTTGCTGTGGATCTGGAGTCACGTGTAGGCCAGACATGTAAGATCGATAGATTTCCTTTCCTAAAGGACATGAGTGAACCAGATGGGTTTTTACAACAATCAGCAATAGTTTCATGGAGGGTGGCATGGTGGCACAGTAGTTAGCGCTGCTGTCTCACAGTGCCAGGGACCAGAGTTCAATTCTGGCCTTGGATCATTGTCTGTGTGAAGTTTGCATTTTCTTCCAATGTCTGCGTGGATTTCCTCTGGGTGCTCTGTTTCCTCTCACTGTCCACAGATGTTCACGTTAGATGGATTGACCAAGATATTGGATGGATTGCCCCTTATATCCAAGGCTGGCAAGCTTAGGGGATTAGTCATGGAGTTATGGAGATAGGACAGGAAGTGGGTTTGTGTATGTTATTCTGTCGGAGGCTTAGTCCAAACTCAATAGGTGGGATTTTCTGGCCACATTTACCCAGAAACTGGAAAATCCTGTCCAATGTCAGTGGATCTTTCCATGGTCCGCTCCTTGTCTGCTCCAATTTGCATGGCGGGAAGGATGATAAAATTCACCTCTATGGGTCGAATGGCCTCCTTCAGCACCATAGGGATTAGACTTCTAATTCCAAATTTTTACTGAATTCAAATTTCTGGGTCCTAGAGTATCACACTGGGCTTCTTGGATTACTAGCTGAGTGACTATATTACTGTCTCCACTTAGACCATAGACAATTCAATATGAGCAGGAAGGGCAGCACACTTCAGTTCAACCATCCCAAGCACCGCCGCACATCAGCAGCCATTGAATAATAGTGATGAGTGAGGAGACTTATAAGTTTTTCCTCTCCTTAGCCCTGGGAAAATCAATTACAATTCTAGAACCTAGTTTGCCTAAAACAGGAAAGTGCTCAGTCTCGGATTACTGTAGGCACCAGGCAGATTAACATTAAACCACCCTGTTTACATTGGAACACACAACTTGGCAGCTAGCAACACAAAGCGTGCCAGATCATAATTTGCACATACACCCAGGGGTGTATCTATTAAGGTGAGAAAGCAACACAAAGGGGGAGTATATTTTCACAAGTATGGAAAAGCAGGGTGTAAATGACAGGATTTAACAGAATTACTTCACAACTGTGAAGAAGCATGTGTCAGTGTTCAACTCAGGCAGGAAAGCAGAGTTGTACAAGCAGCAATTTATTTTGGTGCAATATGGCAAACATATGATTGGAACAGAATCTAATATTGAGCTGATTTATTGAATAGAAGAAGGCTTCCATGCCAGCCACCACACTATGTTGGGTGAGAGAGGTCTTTTTTTATTTCTTTCTGCTCACCATTTTTTCTTGGGGCATACCTGTGGAAATGTCTTCAGATCTGAAATGTTGGGATTTATCAGTCCCATTCATGGATCCTCTACTAGTTTGTCAAATTTTCCACCTCATCTATGATGGGTCCTGCCTCCTGGCTATTAAATTTTTTCCTCTCCACAAATGCTGCCTGGCCTGCTGAGTATTTCCAGGATTTTCTCTCTTTACTCCATTTGCCTCTAATGTGCAGCCAGATAACCAATCAGGAAAATGTTATATAAAGAGTAACAGGTAGAATTTGCTCTTGAATCCTGTTCCTGATTCCTGTTGATGGCTCAACAAGTTATTTGAAGTTATGTGGTCATGATAATGTGCCTTAAAGAAAGATATTTATTTAATGTTTCTTGTAAGAGGCAATGCTTTGTTGGGGCAAGGAGTCAATTTGTCTGAAAAGCTCCATGCTGAGCAGGATAATAACTCACTTTAGCGAATGGTGTGCTTGACTAAACAGAGTTAATTGCCAGAATTTTACCCCCTCACCCACCTGAGGCTTGTAAGATCTTGCTCGAGGCCAATGGAAAATGCTGTTCTGTGACCCTTGCCCACGTCAAAATTCCGGCAAATGTATTTGTGTTTACTTGTTTTTTTTCCCTTGGAGTTTCAGAGTAGAGTTTTGATTAGGCTGATTGACAGCGACCAAAATCATGTGCTTAATAGGAGGAGTTAAGCTTACAGGAAAAAGCCTGTTTCTCTTTCATTTTATCAAACAAGCAGTTCCTATTTTTTCCTGAAAGAAGCCTGACCTGTTTCTCCCTGTCTGCCTGACCTGTTTCTCTTGTCGCTAGAGATTGTCTGGGAGTTCCAGAGCTGACAACGTAAGTACAAGCCCATAGTTTTGCAAATAAATTTCGAAGAGGAGTTTAAGTCTGTAAGATGAATGTTGCTTGAATTGGCACACCTCGGGATAGGTTAGCAGTTAATAATTAATTTATCATAGTTAAACTGTGTTGTTAAATAAAGTTTATTTTGATAAAAGCTCCCTGGTTTGCCAGTAGAATCACTCCTGAAGTGAAACATCCTAACCTTACATTGATGCCAAAATAGCAAATTGTTGGGGTCTAGTCTAACTTCATAAAATAGGATGGGTTTTCTGATCAGTACCCTAACAATGTTAAGATTTGGGGTTTTGGGTGCTGAAGAACGTTATGCTAGTTTATAGCTGCAAATGGCTTTATAGATCTTCAAAGCACCAATTAGCATTGCTTTTTCACAATTCAAGTTTGAAGCAGCAAAAGGGATCTACATTTATTTCATTTCATTTCATTTCATTTTACTAGCCACAGATGTTAAAGTGGAACTGCTTCATTCCATTACAACAAATAATTTGAAAGTATCTTAATTCTATTGACGTACCCTAACTTATTTACTACAACAAAACACCAATGAAAATATTTAATGTTAAACACACACACACACACCCACACCCACACCCACACCCACACACACCCACACACACACAGAAGCACACAGACAAGGGACAATTTTCCCTGGATAGCTCTGAAGCTGAAATACAGATTATTTAGCATAAGGAACATTATCTGGGGAATGGAGATGAAGCTTGTATAAGGACGGCCACCCAGAGGATCATTATACAGCTGACTGGAGCTTTAATTTCCTGCTACATATCTACATGGTACATTAGTGGCTAGCACTTAACAGCTGCCATTGCTGAGAGTTATGGGTATATCATCCATCACTGTTTATCTGTTACTGGAGATTTAAAAAGAACTTAGACAAAAGCACCAGGGATCTTTCTGCAACACCCACTTGATATGAACATTTATTTCAGAAATTCGCTGAACACTTCATCTAAAAACAGTATGTTTTATCTTGTGGTTGACTTAGAGAATTCCACAGGAGACATTGAGTGCTTGGTCATTGGCATTTTGCTAGGTATCCCCTTGATCTACAGGAAGGTGAAGAACAGAGGAACAGGAAGGTGAACTGATGTCCGCCCATCACTATCTGGAAGCTCCTCTAGCCGGATATCAAATGCCATGTCCAAGAACTGTGCATCCACTCCCCCATCGACCAGCCTTCAATTTTTTTTAATTCAACCATGGCATTTATCACCCATCCCTAATTGTCCTTGAACTGAGTGCCTTACAATATCTTTTCAGAGGGGCAAATAAGAGTTAATTGTAAGGCAAATCAGGTAAGAATAACAGGTTTCATTCCCTAAAGGTGACCCAGATGGGATTTCATGACAAGCTTTTAGACTTTTAATTCCAGATTTTTATGTAATTCAAAATTCAGCAACTGCCACGGTGAGATTTGAAACCAGGTCTCTAAAGCATTTTGTGGCTACTCTGAATGACCAGTCCAGTGGCAGTGCCACTACATCATTGTCTCCCTGCAGAAATTAACCTTCCAAAAATAATAGGTTTCAACTGACTTTGATTTGAAAAATGATGTAAAGCTGCTTATCCAATCACAGGCTGGGTGAGGAAGAGTGGAGCCCAGGGCAAGGTGGAGCAGGGCCCATGTGAGAATGAGTGGGGCCCAGGGTGAGGAGAATCTGGGCCCAGGGTGAGGAGGATCTGGGCCCAGGGTGAGGAGGATCTGGGCCCAGGGTGAGAAGAAGTAGGGTCCTGGGGGAGGGGGAGCGGTGGGGCCCTGGGTGAAGAGGAGAAGGGCCTGGGCGAGGAGGAAAAGAGCCCGGGTGAAGAGGATTGGAGGTTGTGTGAGGAGGAGCAGGTCCTTGGGCAAGGAGAGAAAGGGCTGGGCAAAGAGGAGCAGGGGCCGGACGAAGACGAGAAGGTCCTGGGTGAGCAAGAGGCAAGGGTATGGAGGAGTGGGCCCCTGGTGAGAAGGGGCGGGGACAGGGGTGAAGAGGAGCAGGGCCCCAGGTGAGGAGGAGAAGAGCACGGTCAAGGAGGAGTGGGCTTTGGGTGAAGAGGGGAAAGGTCCGGCAAGGAGGAGCAAGGTTCGATTGAAGAACAGGGTCTAACTGAGATCAGGGGTCTGGATCAGGAGGACTGGGGCCCGGACGAGGAAGAGTGCAGCCCTGAGTGAGAAACAGAAGGGCCGAGGCGAGGATGAGTGCGACCTGGGTGAGGAGGAGCAGGGCCCAGACAAAGAGGAATGGGGCTCCAGGTAAGTGGTAGCAGGGTCCCGGGCGAGGAGTAGAAGGGCCCAGGCGAAGAGAAGCAGGACCCTGTGGTAAGGAGATAGGACATGGTTGTGTTGGAGCGGGGTCCTGAGTGAGGAGGAGCAGGGTCACAGGTGAGGAGTTAGAGGACCCCAGGCTCGGAGGAGTGGTGCCCAGGTGAGGAGGAGCGGATTCTGAGTGAAGAGGAGAAGGACCTGGGCGAAAAGAAGAAAGACTGGGATGAAGAAGAGTGATGTTTGAATGAGGAGGAGAAAGACCCAAATAGGAGGAGAGAGCCCCAGGTGAGAATGAGCAGTGCCCCGTGTGAGGGGAAGCAGGCTGCAGGTGAGAGGTTACAGTGCCCATGTGAGGAGGAACAGTGCCTAGGTGAGAGGGAGAAGTGTCCAGGTGAGGAGGAGAATGGTCCTGGGAGAGGAAGAGGACCCTGGGTGAAGAGGAGAAGGGCCTGTATTAGGAGGAGTGAGGCCTCAGGCATGGAGAGGAAGGGCCTGGGTGAGGAGGAAACGGGGCCGTGGGTGAGAAGGAGAAGGCTCCAGGAGCAATTGTATATGGCATTAGTGAAATCGTGTGCAGTTTTGGTGTCTTTATCTGAGTAAGGATGTTCTTTCTGTAAAGGAAATACAACAAAGATTTATCAAGATTTGCCTAGGATAGCAGGTCTGTCATATAAGGAGAAACTAAATTGCTTAGGATTATATTCATTGCAATTTAGGAAAATGAGAGGGGATCTCATTGAAACTTATAAATGCATTAAAAAGGATAGATTCAGAAAGAATATTCCCAAAAGTGGGAGAATCTGAAACTAGGGGTCATAGTTTGAGGATAAGTGGTAAACCGTTTAGGACCTAGACAAGAAGAAATTTCTTCACCCCAGAGAGTGATGAATGTGTGGAATTCATTACCACAAAATGTAGTTGAGGCCAAAACTTTGCCTAATTTCAAGAAGAAATTAGATATAGCTCTTGGGGATAAAGGGATTAAGGTGTATGAGGGGAAGGGGGGATTAGAATATTGAATTTGATGATCAGCTATGATCAAAATGAATGGAGGAGCAGACCTGATGGGCTGAATTGCCTACTCCTGCTTTTAGTTTCTATGTTTCTAACTGCTGGGTCCACTGGATCCGAGGGCACAAGGATGGTTTGACCTGTTCCACAGGGATGGCATGAATGCATTTCAGGCATCCTTATGACATTACCACCAAATCATGTGACTGGCTCTTAAAGTAATCATAAAATCCTTTAAATATATAACAAAAATACCCCCATAGAGACAAGAGACCAGTTTGCTCAGGAGTAGGTAATACTGTGCTCTGAAATAGTCATACAGTCTATGCTATTTCAATCTATACATGTTTCTGGTTTTACTTTGCTTTGGGAATGATGATATATTTATATTTATAATTCATTGTATAACATAAGCAAGCAATGAAAGATGCTTACTCGAGGTATAAGTCTGACCATTTGAAGATGACCTGAACAGTTAACTTCTGATTTACTTGGACTTTAATTTGAAAAGGTGACATTAATCTATGCATTGAAACAAATTATAATTTTATTATTTCAAATCACTTGGGCAGCCATAACACGTATAGTAAAGATGGAGTTCAGAACTAGAATACTTCGTCTATGATCACTTATTTTTTATAATTTGGCTGTGATTTTAATCTTGCATTTTTTTAGTCATTCATGGGACATGGGCGTCAGTGGTTGGGCAGCATTTATTGCCCATCCCAAGTTGTTCTTGTTTGGGGCAGTTGAAAGTCAACCACACTGCTATGGCTTTTGAGTCACATGTTGGCTAGACCAAGTAATTTCTTAATAATCTTGCCTGTGAAGTGCTGTGAGCCTGTTTGCAATGCTAATAGCACCACATAAATGCAACATGTAGTTAATTAGCTGCACCATTCATTACATAAAAGATATACATTTATGGCAGAGAAACTAGCCATTCGGCCCAATTGATTTGTACACTGGTATTTACAGCCCATTCTCTCCCATCCTACATCATCTCATTCCGTCAGCCTGTTATACTTAACAGGAATTATCTGATTAGCACAATCACCTGCAAAACCAGCTCTCACTTCTTCTTCCAAAAGTGTCTTTACTAAATCTTGTGTCCCATGTCCTTAATGTACAATTCCTTGAATTTATCACCTGGCCAGTTCTAGTCCTACCAGTTTTCATTTAGGTTTAGAAGCCAATTTAATGTGATGTAAATTAGGATGAAAATGTAAGATGGCACTGCAATTGTGAAAATCTGTTTCCATCTTGTTTTCCATTGTAGAATGATACATTTATGAGGCAGTGGCTGTAATTGATGGGATGCTTTTGAGTTTGTGTAATTGAGTTATATCATGAAGACCTTGGCTGAAATGTGAGTGTTAACATCAGAGGCTTGCTACCTGAGAAGGAAGCCGTATGCAACCTCATGAATATTTGCTTTTTTTAATGCTGTTCTCATTCTTAATTTTCCAACTGAAACAAATGATAGAAAGTAAAAAGAGCAAGTGGCAAACATGGTATCGTACTAAGCTGTTCAAGTTGAAGCATTTCTTTAATAAAATGACCACTAAATCATTCAGTCATTTTTTTTTGTTTTTTGCAACACGCTCCAGCAGTTTGATTACATTTATTTTTATTCACAGTGAATTGCCAACACCTACAATGTGGGAGAAGTGGGGACAGCAAGTACGTTTGTGTAAGAAGGTAACAATGGTGGCATTGATGATATAAATGCTGAACTATTAAAGCTGCAAGTGAATGGGGGATTATGGAAACTGACAGCTGAGACAGGAACGGAATCCAGTGTATTTAAAAATTGGGCTCAGTGAAACTGAGCAGTAAAATGATGATAACAACTTCCATGGCAACTGTGGGAAAGAGAACAAAGCTATCTGAAAGCTTTAGAAAATCCTAATCAAGAAAGACTTGCATTTATATAGCACCTTTTATAGAAACTAGAAGCAGGAGTAGATCATTTGACCTTTGAGCCTGCTCTGCCATTCATTTTGCTCATCGAACTCAACATCCTGATCCCCCCTTCCCCCCAGTATCTCGTGATGCCTTTAGCTCCTGGAGTGATGTCTAATTTCTCCTTGAAATGTGACATTTTGGCCTCAGCTGCATTCTGGTGGTAGTGAATTCCACACTCTCACCACTCTCTGGGTGAAGAAATTTCTCCTCACCTCAGTTCTAAAAGGTTTATTCCTTTTGCAACCTTCCAGATGTCTCAGTGTGCTTTACAGCGAATGAACTACTTAGGAGCAAAGTCCAACAATGTCTAAGACCTAGCTCATTGCTGAAGGTCAAGACAGCATGTCAAGCATTCTCATAGGTATGTTAAAGGCCTAGATGCACTTTGCAGCAAAGCTCAAGAGCTTGGCCCACTCACATTGGACAATTGCTGAGGACAACATCCACATTGCTCAGACAATGGAGGGCCTCCAGAACTGGCATCTCACTCCAGCTGCCCCTCCATTCCATGGAGTGATCCAGAGGCTAGCAGGCACCCGAGGGAGGAGGAAATGCTGAAGCACAGCCTGGGGTTTTCCATTAGGGAGCTCCTGGCAGTCTCTATCCTTTCTGAATCCCTCCCTCCTGACAGTGATGCATCTGATGGGAATCAGGAAGAAAAGAGTGACATGACACCTGAAAGTCATCCTGACCTCTCCAGATCCAGGCCCTTCAAAGTCTCGGGAAACACCAAGAAGGAATGGGAGGCCTCGAAATGGGCAGCATTGTGGAATTGCTGCCTTAAATTGCCAGGGTCCCAGGTTCAATTTCCAGCTTGAGTCACTGCCTGTGCGGAGTCTGCATACTCTTCCCATGTCTGAGTGGGTTTCCCACAGGTGCTTGTGTTTCCTCCCACAACCCAAAAATATGCAGATCAGGCGGATGATGAGTAGGTTATATGGATTAACCATGGTAAATGTATGGGGTTATGGGGATAGGGCAGAGGAGGATGTGGCCTGGGTAAAATGCTCTGTCAGAGAGCTGGTGCAGACTCAATAGGCTAAATGGCCTCCTTCTGCACTGTAGGGATTCTATAATCCTGTAAGGTGTAGCCACCATTGTCATGTAGGAAACATAGCAGCTCATGCGTGCCCACGCACATAGCAACATGAAAACCTGCGTTTGTGATGGTTATTGATGTATTAATATTGGACAGGACACCAGAGATAACTCCCCTTCAAATGATGTCCTGTGATCTATTATGTCTACCTGAAAAACCTTAGTTTAGTGTCCCATTTGAAAAATCTCTGACAGTGTGGCATTTCTTCAGTTCTGCACTGTAGTGTCAGCCTTAATCTTTGTCCTGAAAAGCACCAAGATGGCTGTCAACTTGGTCTTCCGTGACCAGGCTTAATGATGCCCATCCCACAGTCACATCCAGGCATTATATTTAATGGCAACCTGTATCCTTACTATCACCACATTGAAAGATGTCAGGAAAAGGGGGGGATGACTACCTGGCCCCCAACTTTAGTGACACTACCCTTGAGCATATCAAGGTCAGGAGGACATATTCTACCCAGCTGGTAATAGGAGGAGGCTAATCAATGTGGTATGGGCAGAGGTGACTGACACTGTGAGTGCCCAGAGCGTGCCCAAGATGTCAGTAATCCGGTGTCGCAAGAGGGTGAATGACCTTTTTCACTCTCCCAGGTCACAGAGTCCATAAAGGCTCCAAACTGCCAGGGTCCAAAGCCCAGGAGACAATGCCCAGGAGGCATAGCCTAGACAAGGATATGTCATTAGGACGTTAGGACGGCAGCGTGGGCTCTTTGTTCTTTGTTCTTTGTAATACCACATCCTGTTTCACAGCCCCATTATGTATCCATGTTGTGGTAGAGTGACCACTTTGTCTCCTTCATTCTTCAGCAGACATGAAATACGGAGTGGAGTGGAGGAGAGGATGGGTGAGGGTTAGATGGCTGGATGACTGGAAAGGGAGAAACCTGACATGGGATCAGAGGGAACTAGCAACCTCTGCAAATCACATGCATGTGTAGTCTTCTGCTTGCATGTGGATGTGCTGTGCGGAGGGTCCTTGCCCACAACTTATTTCCCCAAATCACAAAGTGATCGCATGCCACATACAGGTGGGAATCATCAGGCTGAGCTGTTGGAAGCCCTTAAAAGAGTGGCACAATCGCCTGCCTGCTCTTGAATGAATTGGTGCCCATATGAGTGCTCCTCGAGGTCTCAATGAGGAGCTGGACAGATGCCAAGAAGACCCTCATCGAGCAAAACCCCAGATTCTGCTGGAGATTCACATAGACTTGTACTTTAATGCCGTTGCTATGGATGAGTTCATGCAGTGGCAATGCAAGAGGTGAACAAGGCACCTCGATGACCCTTCAGGTGTCCCTTCCCCTCAAGGATCTAGACCGGGGGCCCTTAGGCACCCCAACGAAGGAAAGGAACCAGCTGGACAATCCTAGCTCATCTGCTCAGGAATCTCAAGAGTTGTCCAGTCCCTCCGAATCCCCTTAGACTGTGAGTCTTTCAGCTTCACCTTCTGTCACCGCACAGGGAGCAGGTGGCCCACTACTGCAAAGCCAAAGACAAGCAGGGTCCTCCAGGTCTCGGCTCTCCAGAGGAAGCCAAAGGGTAACATGGCCGACAACACAAGAGGCTATCTCTACCCCTGCTGTGGATGTCCTGGCTGCACTTGGAGGAGTAGGCCAAGAAAAATAAAGAAATTTTGACGACAAGTGGTTGCACGGTTCAATATTGTTATTTTTTGATATGTAAATATATTCACACTATTGTCTTTCAGTGTCATTTGACTTTCTGAGCTCCATCCCCTCCCTACATTTAGCCACACCACGAGTAATTATGGAGACAGAAGTGCCCGTAACAGGGTCTTTCACAGCCTCGTGCAAGTACTTACCCACTTATGCAGATCCTCCAACCATCACACTCATCTGACTGTTCTGAACTTTTGCAGTGTTCCTGCTTAGCTTCTCATTCAGTTGTCAAGCTGAGCTGACCAGTTTCTGCACCCATACCCTCCCATGCAACACCTGCACCCATCTAACATGAGGTTCAATTCATCTTCCAATTGCAACGATGGTGACCATATGCTTTGATCTTAGCTCCCGCTTCTTCCCCTCTCCCCATGTCCTTTACCCACCACCATACCACCATAACTTCCTTCCTGCTTCATGTCCTCCCACATAATCCCCTTCCCACATTCCCCCTGCCCACATTACCCCCTCCTCACATCACCCCTCCCTGCATCACCCCCCCCCACATTCCCCCTCCCCGCATCACCCCCTGCCAGCATCATGCCCTCCCAAGTCACCCCTTCTCCACATCAACCCCTCCAACATCACCTCCTCACACATCATCCCTTCCCTGCATCACCCCCTCCCCACATTACCCTCCGACACCATCAGCACCCTCTCTCCACATCACCCCACCCGACACCTCATCACCCCCATTCTGCATCATTCACTGACATCCCCTTAAAAATGGTTTTTGGCCACTTGCTGAATTTTCCCTTCACTGCCTCATTGGCCAGTGAACCTACTGACTGGAGCATGGGAAAATCCCACCCCTAATATATCCTGAACACAAAACTATATAAAAACAGTGGGATGTAAAATTTATTTGATAAAATTTTTGTAATAGATTCAAAATATTAAATATTATGCTAGGATAAACAGCATTGCAATTAATCAATAAATAACATATCTATTAATTGTTTTGTTTTGTAGGTACTTCAATAGTTTTGCAAATATAGCATCAAGGTAACTTGAATTTTTGACGAAGTCAGTCCACCCTCAATTGAAGCAGATAATAACTAGTTTACTATTGGAACTTCTAGAGATTTATTGCCTGCCTCCCTTTATTTGATTTACATTATTTTGAATCAGAGTGAATAGAATACCTACATTGCAGAAGGAGGCCATTCGAGCCTGCACCGACAATAACCCCACCCATAACTCTACGTATCTACCCTGCTAATGCCTCTGACACTGCATGAAATTTATCCCATTTAACCTCAACTGCACACCTTTGGATTGCGGGAGGAATTCAGAGCTCCTGGAGGAAACCCACCCAGACTTGGAAAGACTGTGAGCAAACTCTAAACAGATAACCAAGGCCGGAGTTGAACCCAGGGTCCTGGCACTGCAAGGCAGCAGTGCTAACCACTGTGCCACACTTGATCATTCACTTTGTCTGAGTGAGGCAGCCTGTTTAGTTGAACTCATGTTCTGATTAATGCTGTCAGTTCAGACCTTGGCAGAGGAAAATTAAAAGACAGAAAGCAGATTCTTCATTTATTTGCAACAGAACAAGCAATGGATGGTTGGCATTGGCTTGAGGAGCTTTATTCTTTGCTTTGCTGTAAATGCATGCCTTGCCATCTTTTAGATAGTGAAATCTGTCCTTCAATAGTGATGGAATATGGCGTACAATCACTTCCAGTACATCTCATCAGTGAATGTCCGCTATCCTGGCAATAGCCATGGTCCTATCATTTTACATTAGTCAGCCTTATTCTCAGATTGTGCCGTCCATGGAGGATCAGAGACTGGTTGCTCTGGGAATTTGCCAGTATCTGTGATCAATCACCAATTGACCACTGCAGGAATATAATGACAGCTGTGGAACCTTAAAGAATCTCATGGAGGAAACAGTCAGCTTGCACTAGCAATGGTTCTGCTACATTGAAGACACTGGGGGAGAGCTCTCCGATAATGTTGGAGTGATAATTGAAGTGTGTAGTGTCCTCCATAACATTATCATCACGATACCCCCTCACAAAATCACATGTCTTTTCATCCTGTCTCTCCCTGCTCTGCCTCCAGGGTTCTGGAAGATTGCTAAGAAGGAAGAGGACACGAGGAGGAGGGAATGGAGGATGCACCATATGACCCCACTGCTCAGGGCAGGCTGTAAAAGAGTGACTTCTCAAACTCCACTTTCAATAAAGTAGCTCTTCTTAACCAACAAGACTCCACCATTCCCCAGAATTCTTCCATCTGAGACATCCCAAAACCACCCATTAATACAAACCTTCCACAAAAAACTTCTCATTAACATCTTTACCCAGTAACTCCAACAGAGATGAACTCTTCACCCTTGTGAATTCCATTAGTGCCTGTCTTGCCTTTGCCTGCCCTACTGCCACAATGAAGTGCTACCCCTGTGGCTATAGCTGTGACTGTAGGTGGAAGGCTGAGCAGCATGGAACAGTTTGAATGCAAAGATTTACCTCCTCGCTCACTGATCAAAAGCCTGAATCCGACTTTTAAACATGAGGTGCTTCCCCGATTGATCTGGCTGCAGTGAACGAGGAGGTTAAGGCAAGTGAGTGGGGCGATTGGGAGTGAAGCTCGCTAATGACATTGTGATGAATACAAACAAATGCAAATTGATGTTTTGGCAGGCTCCCAATTTTTTGATAAAATGGCCACCATTCCTGCTAGTCACATCTTACCCAGTTTTACGACATTTTCCCACCACAAATCAGGCGAGCTCAGGTCGTAAAATTCCACTCCATGTCTCCAAGTTTGTAATTTAATAAAAGAAAACTGATGAGATCAGATATTCACCAGTTAAGTGTCAAAGGCTACCATCTATCTCCTGTTGTGTAGTGATGTCTTTAGTTTTCCAAACTAATCTGGTTAAAAATAAATAAAAGGTTATAAGACTGAAATAATCTGAAAATAGTGGGTGGGATTTTACATCTTTGCCCAAAATCATTAAATCCCGCCCAAGATCAACTAACTTTTCCAGAATTCACTTTTTACCTATCCTGATTCCCATGATGAGTGGGATGGTAAAATTCCAGCTAATGAGTTTTATCTAAAAAACCATAAAAAGATGCTGGGCTGTTGGCAGAAAATACTGAAGAGACAGCAACTGCAGAAAAGGCAGTGTCATCTCTGCCTTTTACAAATTTTGAGGCTGTGAAGTATTTTTAAAATCTTTCCAGGCTGATTCTAAAACTACAACTCCATTTGTAAAGAAACTAGACCTCTTGTTATAAAAACCACAATGCATAACACAATGACTTGCTGAACATTCATTTTTTCGAAGGTGGTCCAACAAGTCAATTTATGACTTCAGCTTTTTGAACCCATTTAAACTACAACTCAAGTGGAAAAGACTCGCTTTTTCACTGAACCCAAAAAGACAATTTTCCTACTATGAGCTACACACATCAACTGTTAACTATTCTTTTGGTTTATGGCGTGTAGTAGTGCACTATCTTCTATTATTGTATTTTTCTGGCATTTTGCACGATATGATTCTTCAGTTTGGGTGAGTGAGTAAATAATTTTTCTCATTTAAACCCATGGAAGTCTGCTAATGGACCTTGAAGTGACCAAGCGCAAAAGAGAACTTAGAAACTTGCATATTTACTTTTCCAAACAAAAACACACAGATTACCAACAAGGGAAATAAATTAGTGGCTTCCTGAATATTTGGCATTGACTTCCCATTGCCACCTGCTCTCATTTTCCTTGGAGATTTAGCTTGAAAGCCAGCTATGCCATTCCAATAGAAACACGATCCCCTTTCCTTCTGTGCATCTCTGCTACTAATGTCTCTAGCAGTACACCC
Organism: Sphyrna mokarran; assembly: GCA_024679065.1. NCBI lineage: Eukaryota > Metazoa > Chordata > Chondrichthyes > Carcharhiniformes > Carcharhinidae > Sphyrna > Sphyrna mokarran. Next base: position 46,582,238 of record JAGIQG010000008.1, read on the forward strand.
ATGAATCCTTGGAGTCCTCCCTCTGCCTTGATATTCTATCCGCCCTGTGTTATTTACTATTCAGCAGCATTCTCCTGTGATTTAGTGCAGCATCCCTTTAAGAGGGATTGACTGTCTTTAAGAACTGGAACCTAGTCACAGTGCATGTTAGGATTACACTCTAATCGGCCCACTGTGCTCAACCAGCCAACAACATGGATCATGATAGGGTGCAGGGCTAAAATCGTGACAACAAAAATGGAGCAAGAAGCTTGCACAATGTTTCAGGCACCAGTAGGTGTGGACAAGCTACGAACTATGATCCTCACACAGTGGGCATTTGTGTTCTCACCCCATCAATAGATTCTTTTTGTTTCGCTGCGCTGGCTCAAATACAGCTGGCAGAGGGGGTTGCTACAAAATGATGACATCATGACTGTTGCCAGCTTGTCAGGCATTCACCAGCATGAATCTTTGTGTATGGTCACCGGTTAACTGGACATTGAGGGAATCATTCTTTTCTGGTAGAGGATAGACTTGATATCTGGTTACCACAAAGTGATGAGTGTACAGTCAGTGGCAACCTTCACTATGGCGTGGTCTGCAATTCTTGTGAAGCTGTGTGCCCACTCTGCTAGCCTCTCATTGGCAGGAGACAGTGACCGGGTAATCTTAATTACATTTTTTCTGTAACCACAGACAGCTGCGAGAATCATAGAGTCTCTACAGTGCAGAAGTAGGCCATTTGGCCCATTGAGTCTGCACCAACCACAATCCCACCCAGACTCTATTCCTGTAACCTCATGTATTTACTCTGTTAATCCCTCTGACACCAAGAGGCAATTTACTACAGTCAATCTGCACATCTTTGGAGTGTAGGAGGAAACTGGAGCACCCAGAGGAAACCCACATAGACACTGGGAGAATGTGTAACTCCATGGAGACAGTGAGATTTCACAGTTACCTCCAGCAACAATAACATAAATGTTCATCACCAGAATAGGGGCTACTGATACAAATGTTGTGCTGTTCATAAAATATGGAGTGGTGGTTCTCAACTGCTTCCCTCATGTGGTTTGCTATCAAAAGTTTTGTGGACCAAAATGTATGCATTTTAATTTTTTTTTAACATACCCTATTGTTGGCAGAAGTCTAGTTTATATATCAATGGATATTAAAAGCTCAGCTATTTCTAATAGTTCATGATACACACTCACAAATACATTACACTCATCACAGCGCATTTATCTGCAACAGGCCTGCCTTAGAAACAGATAGAGAGCAGGCCAACGTTGTTTCACAAACATCAAACACTTGATTTCAGGTTCCAAGGATACCAATCTCAATCGAAAATTGGGTTCAATATTAAGTTTATTCCGATATTGAGTCTTCAATGTGACAAACCCTGAAAGTCCACTTTCACAATGACAGCTGTAGGAAAGGATATCAGAAACTTTACTGCCTTGTCAGACAGTTCTCAGTTCCAAAACAAAAGTCAGTCAGGTTATTCTCAGAAAAATCCATGTTTTAAGCACTATCATAGGATAGTTCTACAAGGTTGTTTTTCCCTCTTGAGGTCAGGCTTGAAAGGATGTCACCATTAAGGCTCGCAAAAGGATTTTGTATGTGAGTTGGAAACAGGGAAGTATACACATGACTATGTTATCAAACTTTGCAAGCGCTCTCTGTTATCATGTTTCATACTGTTTGGATTCTGCATATCTGCCGCGGCCAAAAAAATCTGACAGATTCGAAAACGAGTCATAATTTGGCTTATCAAGTCATTTGGCCCACATCTTATTTTCTTCATCATCGTTTCTATTTTGTCCTAAGCATGAAAAGCTGTCACTAATTTTCCCTGAAGGCTCAGATCAAGACCATTTAAGTGATTGAAAATATCTGCTGTACATGCCAATTTGGCAAGCCCACTGCAAATCGCTGAAGTGTTGTGAGAGATCAAACTGAGTCAAGTTAAAAAATTCGCACTTCATCATGCAACTTGAAAAGATATGTGAGTATCTTTCCTCGGACAGCTAGTGGACCTCAGTGTGCAAAAGTAGTTGATGGTGATCACTGCTCATCTCGTCACACACAACTGCAAATATTCACAAATTTAATGGCTGGGCTTTGATAAAGTTAACAGTTTTAACTGTCTCTTCCAAAATGATCATGAGGTCAGCAGGCATTTTCCTTGCAGTTAACCCCTCTCTATGGAGGTTGCATTGCATGGATATTTCTAGCCGACCCACTGCTCTTACACACATAACAACATTACTGTGTTGGCCCAATATGATATGGGTTCCATTCATGCTAATTCCTATGCATTTTGGCCAATCAATCCCATTGTGAATAATAAAGTAAAATAGCTTATATACATACAAAGTACATGTAATTGTATTAATTTTTTTCCACAGACCATGTACAGTACCCTTTCAGACCACTGGTGGTGCTCAGACAACTGGTTGGAATCGCTGATATAGAGGGTTATTAGACAGGATATGTCAATATCTAGATGATGAAGGATCACAGACATCAGTTAGTCATGTATTCAGACTTTCTTGAGAAAGGGAGATATTGTATTCATGTCTAGGAACAACCTGCCTACTCTGTAACCTCTTTAGATGCAGTACTGATAAAAAAAACTGTGTTAAACAGGTACCAGAGTATACCTACAGTCTGACTGTAGGTAAACTCTGCCTAGTCCCTTGTCTAAAGTCAAAATAGAATCATACATCTCAGAAAATGTTGGTAGCAGTGCAAACAATGATGTACAAAACACATTGGTGTTATCCAAGAAACCACAGAGGGAAGAAAACTTGAAGGTGGTTTGTAAAAAATTCAGCAGGAGAAGGAGAGAAGTAACGATGAGTAAATCTGGTGAACAGTCCCTGGCCTTGCCCTGTCCATTTGACTGCCTTGCAAGCCAATAGAGAGTTATGTCATTTTCTCCAATACTGAGCAGCATCAGGCTTTCATGAAAAGGTACAAAAGCTTCAAGTTGTTCCTTTCTTTATGCAATGCGTCAGATGGCAGATGATGTTCTCCTAAGATAAGATGTGCCTCTGACACCTACTGTAATACATCACGAACTCTATTATCAAGCAGGCAGTTTGGCGCACAATGCAGCCGAAACTTTGAGTGCTGGATTGGGCTATGGTCTCTGAGGTTTTACATGACTACACAGATTTGTTAGGCCCATGGGAAGTGGCTCCACTCATAAAACAGCATGCCAAACCAAGCAAAAGAAAAAGCAGCATCGAAACCAAAACTGCTCAACTGGAGGTGCAGAATGCTTCCAGTGGGGCTAAACCAGACATTACAAGCCTTTCTGGAATCCAGCAATTTTACTTGTAATCGAAGACCAGAATTTATGAAACACAAATTAAAAGAAGAAATTACAGAATTCCTGGAGAAAGTTGATACTTTTAATCCAGATCATTGGTCTATTACAATCAAAGTACAAAGCTTCAGAACTACTTTTAAAATTGATGCTGGTGCTGCTGTTAATATATTAGTACATGATCTCAACTGGCTTCAGCCAATAACCATTCATCCATTAGACATCAAGTTACAAAGTTCAACCGACAAACATCTTCCAATCAAAGGCAGGATTATTGCTGCTCTAAGCTATCAGAAATGACAGATCATTGATTCTCTGCGTTCTTGACAATCAATGTACATCATTATTGAGTAGCAATGTTGGCACGCTTCTAGGAATCCGAGTAAAACTAGATGATGTTCAACATCTGAATGACTCAGTGTTTTATGCTCAATAGCCTTTCATGACTCACTGTCATGCAAAGCTGTTCTTGTTTCCAGTTCCATTTAATTCTTTCTCTCATCCAGCGCCCTAACAAGAAGCTTCTCCTCTCCTTTTCAGGTGGTAAGGAATGCAAGCTCTAAAAATGTAGTCACCACCCTCAACTGAGTAATAGAATCATAGAACATAGAACCCCTATAGTGCAGAAGGAGGCCATTTGGCCCATCGAGGCCGCACTGAATCTCTGACACAATGTGTCCTATTTTATTTTCATTTTCATTCAAAGTGCTGGGCAAACTTGAAACTAAGGATGTTTCAGATTCGACTTTTAGACCCTTTCTCAGGTGCCTCCATACGCACTCTGCCTGAAAAGATATCGGTGAGTTTGAATTATGCTACATAAGCCTACGGGCAGGGCTTAACCTGAAACCTTGCAGCTCCGATTGACACAGTCAAAGAATGATAGAATAATGCTCTCCTGCTACATCCCTCCCCGGCTGGATAATACCTCCCACTGGGCCCCACAGACATTGTCCCCTCCACAACATTAATGATCCCCTTATCCCCCGACCATCCCGCCACCCAGACTGATTGCAGGCCCGTCCTCCTTTCTCGCCACTGATCTCAGGCAGAGAGAGATCCGCCATGCCCTCTCCACCCTACAGATATCAGGCAGAGTGATCCCACTTTCCCAGACTTTCCCGCACAGGCCCCCATCTCCTCCAGACTCCAATGGCTACATGACACCTCCCTCTCTCTCCCCTGTCCCCAGCCACTGAGGCACTGATCCACCAGCCGCCCACCCCCCCCCCCCCCCCCCCCCACACACACACACACACACCCCACACAACTCCCCATCAGCACATCTGCAAGTACTCACTTGCTTTCCCTCAATGTTAACAACAAACTGTATGGATTTGCTGGAAGTTCTGTCAAACTGCCTGCAGCTGATTTGTCTAACGAGGGGCAGCTGCCTTAAAACTCAAGAATGGACAGACAGCAGGCAGGCATTTCTGCGCAAAATATGACTTGACCACCAGCACCACCGCGCCCCACCTCCGCTACATTCACTGAGGTTCACTGGGGAAGTTGCTAGATGCAGCAGATGCAAGGTGGACACCCTCATTCCAACCCCCCCTCCCACCACCCCCCCCCCCCCCCCCCCCCACCCCCACCCCCAGGAGGATATAGACACATGGGGTCTGAATGAAATGTGGTCGGGGAGGAAGTCGCCATCACAGCCAATCCCAGGGCACTGTCCCCCAGAACAGGGAAGCAGTGCTGGAAAAAAGTCAATGACCTCATCCATGCAGCAAGGGTGAATGCTGAACCCCATCGTCCATCTTCCCCCAGATCTTCCCCACATCCTCCCATACCCAGTACCCGGCATGTTTCCAGCTCCTGACCACCAAGATGTTCCTTCCTATCCTCCCCAAGAGCCCCACTGCGCTTGCCCTCTAAGGATCACCACCTTACACTCTCCAGGAATCATGCCACCACTTCTTTCATGGCTCCTTTTGTCTCCACAGAAGACCCACCATTACACCTGTGAGAGGGTGAAAGTAGGGGGTGGAGAGCCAGACCTCTGGATCCTCATCCCCTTTAAGGATCGAGCACTGGATCTCTCCATAGAAGGGGCCATGACATCATGGTCAGTGTAATTAGCAGGTCCAGAACCGAGCTCTCTGGCCCTGCTAGCTTCTCCTACCCTGCCAGAGTGTTTCACTCTAGTCGGGATTATGGTGGGTCCCCACTATCGGGGAATGATCGGAATGACCGTGCTGGAGTGAAGGGGAGATAGTCGAGGACCCCCTGGGAGTCAGGGAGCTGAGCTGTGGGGCCCCTTAGCATGGGCACCCTGGTAATGCTCCTGGCACTGCCCAAGAGGCAAGTCCCTATGTCCGGGGAGGCTGTTTCTATGAGAGGGGATTGTCATTGGAGGAGGTGAAGGAGATTGGAGTGGGCTGGGGGGTGGGGGGGGTGAAGGAAGGGCGCGGTGTTCTGCCTGCTGAGGGATCAGCATTGCCTGTGAAGGGGTGCCTGCTGACCCCTCAGCAAGGGACTACTGCAGTGGGTATGGGGACTAGAGATTGGAATGGGCCGGGGCAGGGAGGTGGAGACAGGGCTGGGCCTGGGAGTTGTTGGGAGGCCATGATCAGGCCATGAGGGGTGAGAGGCGTGTTAGCACTATGGGGGGTTCCAGCAAATGGGAGGCTGATTGTTTGGAGCCATTGCGCATGTGCAGAGGCCTGCTGATTTTAGCCCCCTGAAATCTAATGATATTCACGCTGGTAGCCTTGCATTGCACAGAGTGTAGGAGATTGTAGTGTGAACACCCACTGAAAAAAATCAGCGTGAATTACTCCAGTTTTCCTGCGAATTCAACACTTAGAATTTTTCTGGGAGAATTCCAACCCCCAGTCCACATCCTAACAGTTCCATGGGTTGCTGACTTGACTATATGCCTGATTCATAAAGTCCACAGTATACAGAGCCATAGATATTAGTGAACAACTGCAGCAGGAACCAGAGGCAATAGTGAACATCTAACATGGAGATTGTACTTTTTATCCTTCAGCCTGACACATGGTAATGTCATAACATTGCCACTATGCAGCTTCTTAAAGGTACATGTCAATGTCTGCATTAGCATACATACAATATCACAATATCAAAGACAAGATAGAAAGCAAAATAGGTAAGAGTAATGGTGATTCAAAGAAAGCACTAACAATCAGAAACATGGTGGTAGTTTATGGAGAGAGCAGAGCTTATGACCCATGGGAGAGAGGGATGGTACTGTCATTTTATTTTAAATTCCTCTGAATGGATGCGTTAAGATGGAGCGAATGGCTTCCTTCATCTCTTTTTATTTTAAACTGAACATTCTGCTTATCTCCTACACCAGGGAAATGAAAACATCATTAAAGAACTCGTCAGTGTTGATGTCTGACATCAGTGTGCTTCCTCTCTCTTGACAGCTGACTGCCATAAGGAAACCGAATCTAATAATGAGGCAGGGCTTTGCAGACAGGGTGAGTATTAATGAGAAAGTCTCATTAGCCAGTTACAGCACGTGCCAGCACCAGTACTTATGATCCCCCTAGAATAAGACGACAAACATCCTGCCACTTGCTTATAACCTTCAGTACTGTGAGCATTCCCTACTGGGTATTTTAGCACAGTTTGGAGGTAATACAGTCCCTGGGAGTTTAAGGGCAAATGAATTGTGTGTGGGCGAGGTTTCTCAAGCTGTATATTTTAGGTCTATTTATGACCAACAGTGTGAGCCATAAATTAACATGTAGACTTGTCTTACTGCTGCATTCATGCACCAGCTAGCAGGCAAGCAATTGCAGAGGAGCATATGTTGAGACTCTGCTCACAACAGCAGGCTTTAGTTTAATGAGCAGTCTGTGCATCTCTGTATTGACTATAAGGTGTGTGGAATATCTGAGTGAATGAACTACTGATGTGTGATGAGTCTGGCAAACTTAATTATTACTGATGGTCCAATCGTCAATGACCAATCTAACAATTCAGTCTGTTGAATGAAATAACTAAACTCTGCCCCCACACTGGACAGGTAAATCCAATCACAGCTATTAGAGAACTTCCTCAATAAGGAACAGGGATATACTATTCATCTGACAAGTGGTTGTGTCTGGGTGGGAGTAGATTAGGTCAAGAAAGCCTGAGAATTGTCGCTATGCTGTAATAACACAATATAAGAAATGGGACCACCAGTAAACACTACTTTTCAGAATAAGTATAGAGTTAGAATGTCTATAGTACAGAAGGAAGCCATTTGGCCCATCGAGTCTGTACTGATCACAGTCTCACCACGACCCTATCTCTATAACCCCAAACATTTACCCTGCGAGTTCCCCTGACACTAAGGGACAATTTAGCACGGCCAATTAACCTAACCCATCTTGAATATGGGAGGAAGCTCACACAGGCACAGGGAGAATTCCAGACAGACAGTGATCTGAGGCCAGAATCGAACCAAGTCCCTGGCATTGTGTGGCAGCAGTGCTAACCACTGTGTCACCGTGCTACCCATACCATTGTTCTTATTGATAGGCATAGCATAAAGCCACTTCAGCAGACAAACTTCACTTTCCCTCTTTGCAGAAACACAAACAGCTCCTAGAAATAAGTGGCATGTTGGCATTATGGTTAGCACTGCTGCCTCAGAGCACCAGAACTAGGTTCGATTCTGGCTTTTGAAGTCTGTGTGGAGTTCGCATATTCTCCCTCTGTCTGCATGGTTTTTCACCGGATGCTCCAGTTTTCTTCCACAGTCCAAAAATGTGCAGGGTTAGGTTGATTAGTATTAGGGAATTAACAAAGTAATTGGGGTTATGGGGATAGGGCCTTTGTGGAATTGTTGTTGGTGCAGGATCGATGGGCCAAATAGCCTCCTTCAGCACTGATGTGAATCTATGATACTTGGTTCAGGCTTCCAAACTGGCAATCCTAAGTTGGTGGGATAACATCTTGTCTATCCCTTTATCTGTATGAGTATGGATACATAGCGTGGGATGGGATATTGGGGGGAAATGTTTCTCAAACAGTTTAGTTAGAGGTCAGAATACTATCAGCATGAAACACACTCAATGCCAACCCTCCCTTAATCATCTGGGATCAGTGCATTATATCTAAACTGTTGCTTTTTAATAAACTGTCTACAAATTACTTACAAATACTCAACTGTTTATCTTTGGTGCCTGTAATTCCAGAATACAAAATTCTTACAATGAGGAAGGAACCATCATTGTTTGGGTGCTGGTTAGAGGAGTAAGCTGTAGCTCCTTGTCAGATAATTAAAATCTCATTATTCAAATCACTTCATTTCAAGCATTTAATTAACACAATATGCGCTTCACTAGCGAAATTATAGCTAGAAAACAAACTGACATAGCATGTCTGAGCAATACGATCTCAAGAATTCCAACCTACAGTCTATTACTACATACCATGAACACATACACTGAGATGCATTGATATATACCATAAGTGCAATAGATAAAATTGTACATTCTTATTCTCTGTACATCAATTCCATATTTACTTCAAGTTTTGGAAAGGGAAACTTTAGTCCTATTAACATAAATTGTGTGGTGAATATACCAGTGGTGGTAGAAGTCCTGTTATCTAAATTCCTGCTCTCTCAATCCCCCTGGTAACCAGATCTGAGGCATATGTCTTGTTGTACAGCACATCCTCATTGTAAGCTCAGTTTTGTGCATTCTGAAGTGGGATGTTACAAAATCTGCCTGTCTCGTGGTGAGTCTGACATTCCAGTAATTCAAACTGAAGTTCAGGCTACAGTTCCCCCAACTTTTCAAAGCAAGATGAAGGAAAACCCTGGGCACTGCAGTGAATTCATGATTTGAGCTGGCAGCATTGACTCATAAAACAGGGCATGTAGCTTTATACTTTCCATTATGGTTACTATTAGATGGAGAGAGTGTCATAGTGATTCTTCTTCCCTCTCTGCCATTCTTACGTAGCAGGATTGGTGATGGGCTGGGGGTTAGGGTTCCGGGAGGAGGAGTGCAGGAAATGCCATGGGAAAGGCAGGCTCATTGCTGTGATCCCATTAATCACAGCTTCAGGCTGACATCAGTATAATCAGTACAGAATTAGCATCCAGCTCAGGGCTCTGCTAGTCTTCTAGTTCCATACAACATCACATGGTGAAATATGCCAGCCACTAATAAGAGGACTTTTGCAAGCATCTCAAAATACTCACATTGATTTGTTAATTAATACTAAAGTAACAGATTAAGGCTCTGACAAAGGGTCATCCTGACTCGAAACATTGGTTCTATTCTCTCTCCACGGATGCTGTCAGACCTGCTGAGATTTTCCAGCATTTTTTACCTTTGCTAAAAAACTGACAGATTTCAGATTTCACAAAGCCAATTGAACTGTGCTACAAATGAATCGGGAATTTCCAAAAACTCAAAGGTTTTACTGTAGTATTAATATTCTGATGTTAATAATGTCCTTATTAATAAGTGCCTTTAGAGGATCAAAATGGCATCTGGGTACGTGCAATTAGTTCTGGTGCAAATTGTGCTGGACACAATATTTGTGAGGGCATTATCGTGTGTCCTCTGGGGATAGGTGGATTAGAAAGATCATAATGCCAGCTAGTGTTACATGATGATTTGGTGGTGGTGGTGCAGTTACTATTGCGCTCGATGCATCAGCTACATCTTCTCTTAATTATACTTGGCTGAAGTCATGTTCAGTAGCACGAAATACCCCAACACACCCAACCCAGAGCTATTTAAATGGAGTAGGTTAGCTGCTGATTTATCTCGACTGATGCTGCTGTAATCTTGCAAGTATTTGGTGTTTTCTAGAATTTATTGAAATTGTCAAAGTCCACGGGTATGGTGTAGCAAGTATTGAAGGACTTTTTGCTGACTTCAAGCTTTGGCACAAACTAACTGCATGTGTGAGAGGGCCTTCCCTTTGGAAACAAACCTGACCGGGAGAAAGAGTAAAGGTTACAGAGCAAGGCAAGATGCTGGAAGAGGGAGGAGGAGAAGAGAGAGAAGGGAAGGAATTTTCCCTTCCGTCTCATCATGGGAATTATAGAAGGTAGGGGACACGGTGGGACAGTGGTTAGCACTGTGCCTCTCAGCGCCAGGTGCCTGGGTTTGATTCCTGGCTTGTGTGAGTTTGCATGTTCTCCCCATGTCCGTGTGAGTTTCCTTCAGATGTTCCAGTTTCGGAAAGATGTGCTAGTTAGATGCATTGACTCGAACAGGCACCCGAGTCTGGTGACTAGAAGAATTTCACAGTAACTTCATTGCAATGTGAATGTAAGCCTTACTTGTGACTAACAAATAAACTTATACTTTAAAAAATTTTGAAGGAGCAAACCATTCAAAGGTCCATTGATTGTGGGCAGAAATTTCCGGTTTTGGGGTGGGCATGGCCTCTTTGCAAGAGACCATATTTGCCCAGGGTTTTGTGCGATGTCTGAACTTCACTCAATGTCCTCATGAAATGTGCCACCTGATCTAGCCACAGTTGCAGCCTCAGAACACATTCAGGATCATATTGACTAGAGTCGGAACTATTTGTTGCATCCCACAGTTTGCTATCCACAGTTGTGTAAAGGAAGTCATGGAAACCCTGCTTTTACAATATTATGCTCTCACTTGCTGGTGAGCAGCAGGTGAACTGAGTGTACACACATCATGCAGGTTGTCAGCTTACCCATGGTGCAGCCTGCTATTAATGGAGGGCATCTCACTTTGCAGGCACTACATGACAATGCTGAGGTGTGGCACAATCAGTTATGATTCTATTGCCTCAATATACAGCTGGTGTGCAACCATATGCAGTGAATGACGGAGACAAATGGTCCCATCCTGGTAGTAGTAATGTCATCTTCATTTTGCAGCAATCCACTGCATAACTGCAATTGAGCCATAAACCAAGAGTTCCTCATGCTATCTTTCCTCTGCCAGCACAGGTCCACTTTGCCAAAATGCAAAATTAAACGTCAATGCAAAACAAACATTACAAACTAAAGCTACCATTCAAACCATGCCATTCTGCATACAAACATCAACTAACTACCTTTGTACATTTCTTTAGTGCCTGTTTCAATGCTCCTACACAACTGATGGAAGGCCAATGATTTTCAATAAATGAGACTCTAGATGATCTTGCAGGATATTTCTGGTGGCTCTGGGTCAAAGAAACCCAGCTCTGGACTGAGCCATCTTGGTATGGCAGGCAGCTGTCTGGTTCGGCTGACTGCGGACATGACTGTGGACATTGCTATCCACAGTCATGATGACAGCATTCTGACCCAGCATTATAACAGTCTAAGCTTCCATTGCAGCACCCAGATGTTTGATGATTTCTGTTTGCGCTGTGATGGAAACTGGCACATCAGTCACTGCGTTATGCTTGGATCTGCAATCATTGTGCTATTGGAAGAGGGAACTCACACTATAAAGATGGTGGCATGGGCTTGTTGGACCAAAGGGCCTGTTTCCCATGCTGTGTTGTTCTTTATTCTTTGGTGCCAACACCACTTCTATGCTATATTGGATGGACTCCAAGCACTTCAGAAAGCTCTGTGAAAAATTTGTGCCAGAGTTTCTATGCCTCTTGACATTGCACATGATTTTTACAGTCATAGATTCATAGAGTACAGAAGAGGCCCTTTGGCTCATTGAGTCTGCACCAACAAAACTAACTAAATCTACATTAATCCCACTTTTCAGCACTTGGACTGTAGCCTTGAATATTATGACATCTCAAATGCTCATCCATGTACTTTGTTTGTGAGGTTTCTCACCTCTGCTACTTTAACCCAAGTCTATCACCACCCTCCTACCCCCACTGGATCCCATATGCTTTTACCTTCTTTATCAATCTTCCATCTGGGACTTTCTCAAAGGCTTTGCTGAAATCTATATAAACTACATCAACTGCTCATCTATGTACCCAATCAATTCCTAGAAAAATTCAATTTGTTAGGCAGGATTTCCCTCTGACAAAACCTTGCTGACTATCCCTGATCAAACTTTGCCTCTCCAAGTGGAGATTAATTCTCTTCTTCAGAATACTCTACTTATTTTCTTACCACTTATGTGAGGCTCGCTGATCTGCAATTCCTTGGTTTATCTCTACAACCCTTCTTGAAAAGTGGAGCCACATTAGCTGTCCTCCAATCCTCTGGCACTTACCCCGTGGCAGAGAGGAGATAAAGATTTGGCTTAGAGCTCCTGTAGTTTCCAGCCTGGGAATACAACATAGAGACATAGAAAATAGATGCAGGAGTAGGCCATTCGGTCCTTTGAGCCTACTCTGTCATTCATTATGATTAGGTATGATCAAAAAATTGAACACCCTGATCCTGCCTTCCTCCAGTTCTCTTTAGCCCCAGGAGCTAATTTCTTCATGAAATCATACAATGTCTTCACCTCAGCTACTTTCTGTGGTAGTGAATTCCGCAGATTCACCTCTCTCTGGCTAAGAAAGTTTCTCCTCACCTCAGTCCTAATAGGTACTTTTCATCCTCAAATTATGACCCTTAGCTCTGGATTCCCTCACCATTGGGAAGATTCTTTCTAAATCTACACTGTCTAATCCGACAGGAATTTTATAAGTCTCTATGAGATCCCCTTTCACTCTTCTAAACTCCAGTGAATATAATCCTAACTAAATTAGTCTCTCCTCATATGACAGACCTGCTATCCCAGGAATTAGCATGGCAAGCCTTCACTGTACTCCCTCAATAGCAAAGTGTCCTCAGAAAAGAACACCAAAACTGCACACAATCCTCCAGATGTGGCTTCTCCAACATCCTGTACAATTGCAGTAAAACATCCCTATTTCTACCCTAAAATCCCCTTGCTATAAAGGCCAATATACCATTTGTCATCTTTACTGCTCGCTGCACCTGCACACTTACTTTCAGTGACTGATGCACGAGGATACCGGAATCTTGCTGAATATCCACCTTTTTCAATTTACACCCTTCTGGAATACAACACATTTCACCTCCTACACATGTCCTGCACTAAGGTCCTCCTGTGCAGCATTGGAGAATCTTGAGACAAGCTAATTCCGAGCTGTGTCATTATAAGGGAGCAGGAGGAGACCATATAGCCTGTCAAGCCTGCTGTTCCATACAATATGATCACAGCTGATTCTGGACATCAATTCCACTTTCCTGCCTCCTCCTCATATCATTTAATTCCCAGAGAGACCAAAAATCTGTCTGTCTCAGTCTTAAATATATTCAATGATGGAGCAAACACAGCACTTGAGTTTGAGAACACTTTGATTTGATTTTTGATTTGATTTGAATTATTATTGTCACACCTATCAAAATGTAGTGAAAAGTATTGTTTCTTGCATGCTATACAGACAAAGCATACCATTCATAGAAAAGGAAACAAGAGAGTGCAGAATGTAATGTTACAGTCATAGCTAGGGTATAGAGAAAGAACAACTTAGTGCAAGGTAAGTCCATTCAAAAGTCTGATGGCAGCAGGGAAGAAGCTGTTCTTGAGTCAGTTGGTATGCGTCTTCAGACTTTTGCATCTTTTTCCCTACGGAAAATGTTGGAAGAGAGAACATCTCAGGTGCGTGACATCCTTTTCTGAGCCAGCAGGAAGTGTAGAAAGATTAAATGGATGGGAAGCTGGTTTGCATGATGAGTTGGGCTACATTCACAATCTTTTGTGGTTTCTTGCAGCCTTAAGCAACACAGGAGCCATACCAAGCTGTGATGCAATCGGAAAGAATGCTTTCTATGGTGCATCTGTAAAAGATGGTGAGAGTTATTGCAGACATGCTGAATTTCCTTAGCCTCCTGACAAAATAGAGACATCGATGGGCTTTCTTTACTGTAGCACCTGCATGGAGGCACTAGGACACATTGTTGCTGATTTGGAAACCTAGAAATTTGAAGCTCTCAACCACTTCCACTTTGTCCCTGTTGACGTAGACAGGAGCATGTCTTCCATTATGTTCGAGTGAAGTAACTTCTCCTCATCTCAGCTCCTGACCAGCCCCTTATCCTGAAATTGTGTGCCCTTATTGTATATTTCCCAACCAGGGGAAACAGCCTTCCAGTATCTATCCCATCAAACCCCTTCATACATTCCAGTGAGATCGCTTTCATCCTTCTAAACTCTAGAGAATAGAAATCTTATTTACTCAGTCTTTTTCCAAGAGTGTCTTGGAAAAGGACTTCCATCACTAGTTCAGCTGCAATAATTCTTCCCTTTAGGAGATGCAGGGTGGCTTTAATTCATGGTAACAAGAGACAGCACAGAGTTGGTGTGCCGTTTAGGCATGGGACAGTAACACATTTTGTGCCATGTAGGCTGTCAAATTTAGTCTGCCCTATTTCTTCCAATATCTGTGCTCAGTCACTGAGCTCCAAGCACCTTGATGAAAACAAAGATGTTCTGTATTTTAAAGACAGCAGGATCAGTTTCAATTTTCTACCTTTTTCAGCAAACATCTACTTATTTTCATGTGGTGTGGTTCAGCTCTCACATATACATCAGATTTGAAGGGAGTGTATGTGAACACAAGAAACAGCAAGCAAGGTATTGTGTAAAAACATCCAAGCCAAAAATAGTACACGGCTGGCACTACATTGGAGGAAGAATTCTGTGCCTGAACTGATAAAAATGTATCCCATTGAGCATCAAATCTCCCATAATATTGCTCACAGATCTGTTCTGAGACACTACAATGCTTTCTTCAGATTGTTTTGTAGAGAAAAAGACATAGAAATAAGTATAAATATGTATATATGTATGTATGGATGGAATTGTTTCACAAGTACATTACTTCTTCTGTTTTATTAGCAGAATGAACACTTCGTATAGGTTACCAAACCTGATCTCTTTTCCATCTGTTTAGGATGTGAATTTTTTTAAGCTGAAGACTGACAAATATCAAGATTGAACAAATTGCATCATTTCCTCTTTTCGAAATATCATTATGGCAGTAGTGTGTCAAGAATTACACTAGTAATCAGTTTAAGATTGTCAGCGCAGTTTGTAAATACAGCTCGTTTATGCTTGCTGGAAGTTACTTATATTTACTCTGCAAGCAAAAGGAACATGTCCAGGCCTTGTGCCTATTTTGAATTAACAAAAACAATGGGGGCAATAATTCCCTCGTGCATTCTCCATGACAACACCTCAACCAATCAGTCAACTCCCAACCAGTCAGTAACCTTTAAGGGGCATCTCCACAGTTTTGTGAATGGGATGAGAATAGAGACATGTGGTCCCTGGAAGGTTAGGGTGGTACTAATCAGATAAGAAACCTGGTTGCTACAGGCTTGGATGTCCGAAGGGTCTGTCCCTGGATGTAATTTTATTGGTTCTTTGTTCTATGTTCAATGGAGACATGTGAATCATGTGTTTGGCATCCCAGATTCCTCTTGCACTTCACCTTGTGTCCTGTGTTGCAAGTTTTACAACACCAATTTTAAATCCAACCAATTTATTTGATAGTAAATCCACAAGCTTTCGACACTATGTGCCTTCGTCAGGCAAATGCAGTGTTCTGATCTGCAGAGGCACTCATATCCACACAGACAGTTACAGATTGCTGATTAGAATGCGAATCCTTACATCTAACCTGCTATTCAAGTGTTAAAGTGGCTAACAATGTGTGTGAAGGGAATCCTGAGCATTGGTTCGAGAATTGTGTATTTTCTCCAGACAGCACAGTAAGTGAGGTTTTTTGCTAATCCAGACAAGTTACGGGGGTTACAGATAGTGTGACATGAAGCCAAGATCCCTGTTAAGACTGTTCTCATGTGTGCAGAACTTGGCTATCAGTCTCTGCTCAGCAACTCTGCGCCGTCATGTGTCAAGAAGGCCCCATTGAAGAACATTTACCTGCAGGTCGGAGGCCGAATGCCCATGACTGCTGAAGTGTTCACCCACAGGAAGGGAACTGTTTTGTCTGGTGATTGTTGAGCGATGCTCATTCATCCGCTGTCGTAGTGTCTGCATGGTCTCGCCAATGTACCATGCTTCGGGACATCCTTTCTTGCAACGTATTAGGTAGACAACGTTGGCCGAGTTGCAAGAGTATGTACCGTGTACCTGGTGAATGGTATCCTCACATTTGATGATGTCGTCCATGTCTATGATCTGGCATATCTTGCAGAGGTTGCTGTGGCAGGGTTGTGTGGTATTGTGGTCACTGTTCTCCTGAAGGTTGGGTAGTTTGCTGCGAACAATGATCTGTTTAAGGTTGTGCAGTTGTCTGAAAGCAAGAAGTGGGGGGGTGGGGATGGCCCTAGTGAGATGTTCATCGTCATCAATGACATGTTGAAGACTCCGAGACGATGTCATAGCTTCTCCGCTCCGGGGAAGTACTGGACAACAAAGGGTACTCTGTCCACCTTGTCCTGTGTTCGTCTTCTGAGGAGGTCAGTGCGGTTTATCGCTGTGGCACGTTGGAACTGTCGATCGATGAGTCGAGCGCCATATCCTGTTCTCACGAGGGCATCCTTCAGCGTCTGGAGGTGTCTGTCACGATCCTCCTCATCTGAACAAATTCTGTGTATACGGAGGGCTTGTCCATAGGGAATGGCTTCTTTAGCGTGTCTAGGGTGGAAGCTTGAGAAGTGGAGCATTGTGAGGTTGTCTGTCGGTTTGCGGTACAGTGAGGTGCTGAGGTGACCGTCCTTGACGGAGATGCGTGTGTCCAAGAATGCAACTGATTCTGGAGCATAGTCCATGGTGAGTTTGATGGTGGGATGGAACTTGTTGATATCATCATACAGTTGTTTCAATGATTGTTCACCATGAGTCCAAAGGAAAAAGATGTCATCAATGTATCTAGTATACAACCTTGGTTGAAGATCTCGTGTAGTGAAGAAGTCTTGTTCGAACCTGTGCATGAAGATGTTGGCATACTGAGGTGCGAATTTGGTCCCCATGGCTGTTCCTTGTGTCTGGATGAAAAGCTGATTGTTGAAGGTGAAGACATTGTGGTCCAAGATGAAGCGGATGAGTTGTAAAATTGCATCTGGAAACTGGCAGTTGTTGGCATTGAGTACTGAGGTAGTTGCAGCAATACCATCGTCGTGGGGGATGTTGGTGTAGAGCGCCGAGACATCCATTGTGACAAAAAGTGTCCCTGGTTCAACTGCTCCATGCGTGTTGAGTTTCTGTAGGAAGTCCGTAGTGTCAAGACAAAAGCTGGGGGTTCTTTGTACAATGGGTTTCAGGATGCCCTCGATATAGCCGGAGAGGTTCTTACAGAGGGTCCCATTGCCCGATACGATGGGACGGCCGGGTACGTTTGCCTTGTTTATCTTTGGGAGGGAGTAGAGATCTCCAATGCGGGGAGTACGTGGAATGAGAGTCCGGAGGGTGTTCTGAAGGTCCAGATCAAAGGTTTTGATCAGAGTGTTGAGTTGACGAGTGTGTTCTTTGGTCAGATCCGCTGGTAACTGTCTGTAGTGTTTCACATTGTTTAGTTGTCGGTACACTTCTTCACAGTAGTCCGTTCTGTTCAGTATGACGGTGGCGCCTCCTTTGTCTGCTGGTTTGATGATTGTCCTGTGTTGCAAGGACAGACCTGGCCACCACAGGGCCTTCTGGGCTCCAGGTCCATACTGCAGCTCCCACCCATCCTGGTCATGACAGCTTGGATGAGCCCTTGGAGCATATGGCGTCTGCAGCGGAAAGTCGAGGGCAGGGGATCCGTACAATGAATGGCAGGCTCCAAGCGATGGCCCAGTCATAGCAATCTTTACTGGGGGACTGAACAGGTTTCTCAAGATTCTGCAGCCCGTGACTGACAGGCTCAGGAGCTTGGAGGAGACACACTAAGACTTGGAGGGGACAGCACTAAGGCACAGCGGACTATGGCAAGAGCCCTTATGTAGTCCTGTCTCAGAGGGCCACAGCTGAATGGCAGAGTGTGGCCCAGTCAGGGGGCACTTGCTGCGGCCATTGAGAGGTGGCCCACAACTCAAGTGGCCATCGCAGAGGGCTCAACCACCATGGGTAGGATGCAGGTCTGGCAGTGCCAAGTGATGCCAGAGCTTCTGGACTTCACTACAGAAGCATTGCCATCCCATGTAGTGACCCAGAGGCCCACAGGAATCCCAAGGAGAAGGAAGGGCTTGAGTCAATGCTCCTTCAGTCAGGAGAGAGTGACTGTGTCTACACCTTCTGACTCCCCCATTCCTGACACCAGGGCATCTCAGGAGCAGTGGGATGAAGAGGGTGTCATGGAAACATCCCAGACACCTGGAAGCAGGCCACGGCTGGACCTTCAGAGGATAACCACCACATGCATCACAGGCCCCAGGGTGAGGTAGGCAGCTGGCCCCCTCTACCTCTGATATACATTAAATGTTTTTCACTGTCCACCTGTGACTAATCCTCCATTGATGCTTGCTGGAGGAATGCTTCACGTTGATATCAGTTGAGGAGGCTCTTCAATGCTGTGTCACTGAGAAAAGGAAGGCATTGGTTTCACAGACCCCCACGAGCATGTCCCTCCTGCCCCCACCCCACCTACCCCCTGGGCCCTATGTGGAGGTTTCAGATTCCTTACCCACTGCACAGACAGGGCCCAGATGCCAGTGTGCATGTGGAGTTCAGGTAGGAGTCAGACTAATTTTCAATATGGCACCATCATAGTGGCTGCTTAGCGAGTTGTCATCACCCTCCTGCCTGCTAAAAACTCACTCACATGGAGTATCCAGGCCCACCACTCTGGATATAGGAGGAATTTTGTGGGGGACGGGGAAATGGAACCCAGAGACACAAACCCCTAGTGACTGAACTGTCTAGTGATCATGGCCTCTCTTGCCATCCTCACATGCCTCATTTGGGCTGCCAGCCCTCCAGCATGCTCTTCCTCGCCTTTCTCCTCTTCCTCTTCTTCCTCCTCCTGCTGGTCATCCTCCCCAGTGACGCCCAGCTGATCAGCCTCCACGTTCTTCTCCTCTTCCAATAGTTACTTCTCTGTAGAACCAGATTGTGCAAGGCATAGCACATGACCACTGTGCAGGGACAGATTGGTCCAGGCACCGGAATGGCATTTTTAGGAACCCAATGCACCTCTTCACTATCGCACAGGGGAGGCACTGGAATCGCATTTTCAGGAGCCCAATGCATCTCTTCACTATCGCACAGGCAGATACATGGGCCTCATTATACCGCTTTAGACACAGGCCTTCGCACAGTTATCATCAGCCATGTCCGAAGTGATCTATATCACCTATGAGCCACCCCCACAGTCTGGGGTCCTCCTCAAATGCTTCTGGGATGTCCGAGCTCCTGACAATGAAACTGTTGTGCACACTACCTGCATGTTTCCTTTCTGTGAGAGCAAAGGATTCCATACAAAATGACCAAACTAATTTCAATGCTTCTAACATTGGAAAAAGCTGAAAGCTTTGATGGGTCATTCCTCTTCAGTGGGTCAGAACAGAAATCAGAACCACCTCACCAGCAGCAACAACTGGTCAGTCTAATCATCAAAAATGAAAAAGAAACCTGAATTTTTAAAAATCTGGGAGTTCGAGTCTTAAATGGGTGCTGGAAATCCTATACTATTTAACTCTGACCATTTGTTCATTCAATTGCCAGTGATAATCTGCCAGAAGTGCTCATTGTCATGATGGGAAACATCATAAGAGCCATTTTCTAAATGTACATGATTCTGCTGTATTGCTAAGTCCAATAATTAGGTAGCAATTATTTTAATGTTTTGATTACTAATCTTACATCCATTGTGAAAGGTCATTTTAATCCCAGGCTACTGGTCAGGATGTGAACATTTGAAACACACTTGCTATCTTCTTATCTTGGCTCTATAAAGAGCTTTTGAGATAACGTGTGAAAAAGTGAGCTTTTTGATATCCAAATACTGTCATTATTTTGTATGACCGGTTTTCAATCTGCTTCCTCTATTTATTTCTTTTGTGTAGCTGCAGCGAACTATGTCCATTTGGCTAACACATTACCTCCACAATCACACACGATAGTTACCCAAAACAATTTCCTTTACCTTTGTGAGAACATGAGATAGTCATCAAGTTTATTTTCAAAGCTTTCAAAGCAGGAAGATATTTCAAGGTAGTAGCGGATAGCATTACAGAGGAGATTATGAGCCCAGTTAATGTGAGACATATCGCAATTGGATTGTACAGTTAGGCTGAGGAAACAGCATTTGAGAAGATTATATCAATTGAAAATATATCCCACGGAAGATATGCAAGGATTAATATTTATTAGCCAAGACTTCAGATTGTACAATCAAATATTTTCAAAAGAAAAACATATCAAGGTATTATTAGAAGCAGCTTAACTACATACTGCACGTGGCAAAACAAGTTATCTGTTTACCCATCATGTTTATAATCCTATTCATTTCTACAGAATAAGTAACTGATTTCAGAAAATTTAAAGTAGACCTGGCACAAACTAGTTCAAATCTTCAAAGCATTCACTGTTCTAACAATCCTATTTTGCTGGTTAGATGGTGAATCTGATATGTCTTACTAGTAAGGTATTCCTGCTGGTTTTTCACACACTCTGCCCTTATCTCTATTTGTTCCAGGTCCAGCTGCAGCAAGTGATAACTGAATATATCATTGCACAGGTAGTTGATTATTTATCTGTACCAAAGTAAAATATTCCCTTAACTTCTTTGCTTTTGTCAGCTGGCTAAGTTGTTAGGTATCAGTGACAGAAATGCTTCCATTAAATGGTGCAGCAATAGTTCTCAGTTGCTTGTCACATTGAGCTGAGGTGATTTAAGGATACCATTTGGTCCTGTCTCTGTTATCAATGGGATTTTAATTAATTCAGTTAACTGTCAAATGTAGATCCGCATGTAGGGATCAGATCCTGTTGTCTTGTAAGACACAATAATTCAGGTAAGGACTAAAAAGAGGAACACAAGTTACACCAGTTGAATCACATCAGAGCTGAACTGTTATCTGTGCTTATTTCTCATCATTTTTAAGCGCCAGAGAATTCATACCAGTTCCCATGCAATAGGCATCCACCTCCATCCATCCCTTAATTATCTGCCACCATTCAATGACACCATACTGAACCCACCATAGCAAATTCTTAATAACATAACATATGTACGTAAGTTCCCATTTTATTTTTGGCATAATTGCCATGTTATGCAAAAACATGACCTTTAATAACTGTACAATCTGTCCTGCAGTGATTCCAACATAATTACAAATTTGGACCCTTCTTTGCCACAATTCAGATTTCAGCATTTGAACAAGGAACAAAGAACAAAACAGCACAGGAAACAGGCCCTTCGGCCCACCGAGCTCACACCACCACCTCGACGTTCCCACTTCCACCCATAACCCTTGTCTATGTTTATAGAAATTTACATTGGAACCAGAGCACCTGGAGAAAACCCAAGCAAGCACGGGGAGAATGCACAAACTCCCACAGATACCGGCCCAAACCCATGTATCTGCACAGCAACTGATAGTCACTGAGCTGTCGTGTTGCCCATCAACTGGTCCAGTTCAAGCGTACACTAGCGATGTGAAGCACTAGGATATTCTCGAAAAATCCAAGAGCAGCCCTCTCACGACCCATCGCATGTATGCCCCTTGTTGGGTAACAAGGCGGATCAAAGTACCTGTAAGATAAAAGAGAAATACATCAATATCATGCACAACTTCTACAATTTCCCAGGGATATCCCAAGGCTCATGATCCCTATTTTAAATCAGTCTTCTATATCCCTTCACCCTATTCTGCTCATGTGCCCATCCAAGTACCTCTTAAATAACTCCAGCGTGCCAGTCTTCATCATTCTACTTGGAAGTGCGTTCCATACCCTCACAACTGTCTGTGTGAAAAAACTCCCTCTAACACCCAAATTATACCATACCCTCCTCACCTAAGCCCGTGACCGCTTGTGATATTTGATTCCAACCTAGGAAAAAGCTTACCACTGTTTACTATATCTATACCCTTCATAATTTTATACACCTCTATTAGATCTCCTCCGTCTTTCTAAAGAAAACAGCCCCAATTTGCCTAACCTTTCCTCATAACCCAGACCTTCCATACCAGGCAGCATCCTGGTAAACCTCCCTCTGCACTCTCTCCATGGTCTCCACGTCTTCTGGTAGTAAGGTGACCAGAACTGGAAGCAGTATTCCAAATGAGGTTTAACTAATGTTTTAAACAACTGCAACATTAAACACCAGCTCTTGTACTCTATACCCCTTTCTATAAAGGCTAGCATACCATAAGCTTTCGTCACAACCTTCTCCACATGTTCTGCCACCTTCAAAGACTTGTGCACCTGCACCCCCAGGTCCCTCTGTGTTTCTATACTCTTAATAGGTCTATCCTTTATCATATACCTCCCCCCTACGTTCTTTCTCCCAAAAAGCATCACCTCACATTTATCAGGATTAAATTCCATCTGCCATCTATCTGCCCAATCTACCAGCCTATCTATGTCCTGCTGTATTGCCTGACAATGCTCCTCACTATCCGCAGGTCCAACCATCTTTGTGTCATCTGCAAATTTGCTGATCACACCACCTACTCCTTCTTCCAAGTCATTTATATATATTACAAATAGAAGAGGTCCCAGTACTTAGCCCTGCGGCACACCACTAGTGACCGACCTCCAGCTAGAAAAACACTCTTCTGCAACTACTCTCTGTCTCTGATTACCAAGCCAGTTACTTATCCATCTACATACCTGTCCTTGTATTCCATTAGCCTTGACCTTTTCAACATGAGGGACTTTGTCAAACGCCTTACTGAAATCCACATAGATGACATCAACGGCTCCTCCTTCATTAACCATTTTTGTCACCTCCTCAAAAAATTGTACCAGATTCGTAAGGCACGACCTCCCCTTAACAAAGCCATGCTATGTATCCCTAATCAGATCGCAACGCTCTAAGTGCATATAAATCCTATCTCTAAAAATCCTCTCCAACAGCTTCCCTACCACTGACGTCAAATTCACAGGCCTACGATTAACTGAATTCATGTGCAAGATAATTCCAAAAATAACCAACAACAGAATAGGTAACAAAACTACAGTATGCTGAACTTGTTATTATTTTGTATCAAGGTGAGTTCTTTTCTTTAGAACACATGAGATCAAAACATTTGTAAGCCTTCTGGAATAAACTCAGAAGGACCATTTCAATCTACATTACAGCTGTTTTGGTTGCCTCCTCCTATGTTTCTTCTTCTCAGATTCCTCCGTCACTTGATCCTTAGCTTCTTGCTATATGTCGGTGGCAAAACCATGGTGATGAGCTTGTGTGGAAGAAGCAAGCAATTGACACTTATTCTGCCAGGTACTTCAGGACTACTCTGGTGTGATCCAAATGTTGTGTAAGCTTCCCAGTGCTCTCTTCTACCACATTTTGTTTAGAAGTACTTTTTCTGTTGAATGCATGCTGCTCTCATGAACAAGGGTTCTGCACCAGAGTCATGAAACAAAAGGATAGCCCTTTTTATACAGCAATCCTTTGGTTGGTCATGGGACTAAAATGCAGGCTGCACCAGGATGATGATATCATGGAAGCTGCCAGGATACTAAGTATTGATCTATATGATTCCCTGCACGTGGATAAACACCAGCTGGACCCTGAGGGAATGTCATTCTGTTGGGTTATGGAACATTACAGAGTTGGCATGCGACATCCGCAATGTAGTCAATAGTATGGATCATAGAAAAGCTTGTAATTCTGCTGAAGCTGCTGTTCACTTCATCTACTTTCTTTTGACAAAGCTCTGTGGAGTGCGTTTATCTCCCTGGGAATACAGAGGCTCAGGGACATTTTTTATGTGAAGTGAAAGATGTATCAAATGCTTCAGCCTGGACGGAGTCTGATGGCTAAAAGTTCATGGATATGCTCACCTTCACAGACCTGGCAATGCGGTCCTTACTCTGCTCTGAGACTTCAATTGTACTTACAATAAGTGGTAGATTTTAATGAGGACATCCTTACTGAAACACAGGCATCTGAAATAGTTTTCCTCAATGATCTTCCTGGCAATTTGAGCAATTTCAAACAACTCTGGAAACCTCCAAACTCAGAGAGGCAAATTTTCCCATTCCACTAGCGACGGCAATCAGAGTGAATGAAGGACAGACCATGGAAATGTCCTTGACCTCGGGCAGCACTTTCCGGTTTCGGGGTGAGTGTGGCAAGAAAATCCTGCCTATAAGCATTCTCAGCAAGAACCAATAGAAATTAATTAACAGCTAACCTGAAGAATTGATGATCACTTTCAAGCTGTTGTGGTGGTGTCTGACTTTCTGCTGCTGAACGTGTGCTCAGCGATGCATGATTAAGAGTCAGCATTAGCTGACAGAACTAGTGCCAAATTATTGTTACAAACTGATTGGAATTATCTATTCTATGATTCTGTGGTCTGCCTACTCTACTTACTTCTGGCCGACTTTCTCAAATACGCTATGCTACCCTCATCAAAATGGCATCTGGGCATCAGATATCTGCCTTCATGACTTTTTTGATGGAAAATGCTGCAAAACTGAAAGTTAAATGGCTGAATTTTATGGCTGCAGTTAATCCAATGTGCAGGGCAAGATAAAACTAAAATGGCTCAACACAATTGATATATCAAAGAATCTGTTCCAACTGTTGAATAAGATGAATTTCATCGAGCCATTCATGACAATATTGCTCTTATTGACAAGCCTTCTTTGAGTAACTGTGAGAAGACCCAATCTGAACACCTAAATATATAATGGGTGGGACATACAGATTGAAAGAAAGAGTAAAGTCTGGTCTCTTTTGTCTCACACCAGCCATGTGAAATTGCTAATGTCAAGACATACACCAAAATTTTCCATCTTTACTTGTGGCTAGCATTCCATGGTACCACTGAAAGTGAATGGAAGTTTCGCTGGAATGCCAAATTCTTCATTCTCAGTTACAGTGGGATGGACAAGGATAAGAAGATCCTTGAGTCTAAAATAAAAGCAATGTTTTGTTGTTTCTTTGTCGATTCGATAGTGTTTTGAAACTGTCCAAACCATTTTATGTCGGACCTTTACAATAAAGGTGGCATGATTGCACAGTGGTTATTGCTGCTACCTCACAGCACCAGAGACTCGGGTTCGACTCCTGACTTGGGTCACTGTGTGTGTGGAGCTCACACCATATATCTGCGCCTTTGTGGGTTTCTTCCAGGTGCTCTGGTTTCCTTCCGTAATCCAAAAATGTATGAGTTAGATGGATTGGATTGTCTATTTGTGTCAGGGGATTAGCAGGGTAAATATATTGGATTATAGGGATAGGGGGGTCTGGGTGGGATTATTGTCAGCGCAGGCTCAAGGGGCTGAATAGTCTCCTTCTTTACTACAGAAATTCTATGAAAGATAGTGGAGAATTCTATAATGGACTGGAACCAAATCCCAAAGGTCAAAATTCTGCATGAAGATTTTTTTTTGTTGAAAACTTAAGTTTCCAGTCAATTTTCAAATGCCCTCAAAACCAACTAATGTTTGACAATAAGAGAATGACTGATAATGAAACAGATTGCTTTGCAAAACTATATTTGCACCAGAAATATTACAGTATCCTCAGTACATTGCTGCTAGAAGATAGCTTTGTTATTCATACACTGGAAGTTCAATTTCATGGTTTCAAAAGATGAAAAACCTTCTCCAGTACTGTATTTTGACACAAATAGAGTTTTCAAAATAATTCCGGATCTATAATGTTGACAAACTGAAGTACACTGAGGCACTAAGGCAAGGCAAATATCTGAATACTGGCATCAGGCACAGTTAATGATCACACACATTCATACACACATGCTCTTTCACACACACATGCTATGTCACACACATGCTGTTAATCACACGTGTGCTTTCATACACACCTGTTTTCTGCAACACTTGGTTTGCAGACTGAACAGTTTTTTGAGTTTCACAGTTAGAGCAGATGTTTAATTTGCAACACCGTTGGAATTAAATCCCTTTTGGATAAATACATCACAAGGCTTCTGCTATTCTCAGGTTCTGTTTCATCATTTCCTGTCAAAATAAATCTTGTGTGATTTTGAATTCCCTTGCCAAGACCGCTTTTTTTCAATAGTCAGTTGATACAATGATTTATTAGGGATTTACAAGCACCTCTGCAAGAAGATTTGTCAGTTTTTATTCCCTCATGACCTAACATATTTTTGAATGTATAAAAATATTAACATCTATCCCAAGAGCATCAAAATGTCAAATGAAGAAAAGGGTAATTGAAAAGTCGCAATGCCCTAATGCACTGGCTGGCAAATTATTGCAAAAATCTAATCACAGATTCTCCTGATAGCCATTTTTCATTTTAATTTCACTTATTTCTACTTATGTTCTTTTTAGTTGATTGACTTTGAATGAATATACTATAATTACCTCATTTTCTATTCGCCACAGTTAGAGGAGGTACCTGCTGCCCTCAGCTATTAACTAGCTTATCTCTGGACAAGTGAATCTTCAATCTTCAATCGTCCCACAAAGTGCTTTCCCTCTTTCTTGTCTGGATCAGACATGTTGTTCATTGCCAACAACTAGCTAATGTAAAGTTTTTTTGTTGTGGGAACTGATGACAGTGGCAATGCCAACATCAACATAAAAACCAACAGCAGAAGGATGAAGGAATGAAATTTGGCTTCCCTGGTTTTGGACAGTGGGGATAGAATTTTACTACACATCCACCCAAGATTCATATGATCCCACCCAAGGCCAATGGAGAATGTCATTCTGCGAGCCTCTCCCATCCCCAGAATAGGAGTGTACGTGCCAGTAAAATTTTGCCCTGAATTTGTGATTCACAATCTTCCCCCACCAGTTTTATTGAAGATGGGCAGCATGTAAGTTTGATGCCATCACCTTTTACCGTGATTGCAATGTGGGACCAAGGAATTTACCTGTTGGTGCCTAACTCTGCACTTAGCATGGGGCTGGACAATATTGTGACGGACAGCATTCTGCTCTTGACAGCAGACTATTTTTCTTAAACAAAAGTTGTACTGAATAATATTGCTGCAATTTAAAACAGGGAAAATAGAACCACAGGACAGAGAGATGGTTTCAAAGTGGTGGATACAGAGCTAATAATCTCAGTCATGGACATAGGAAGGAAGAGCAGTGCTATTGTTCCATGGTGCCCTGGGATGGCCTCAATACTATCATCATTATGGAGCAGCAGCAGGTGGCCAAGGAGGTTAACTCCCATGTCTGGATGATGGCAGCGCAGACCACAGGAAGTCCATAATAACTACAGCCAGGGGGTCAAAGTTAATGATTACATCTTCATGTGACATTCCCTACCCACCACTCCATGAACCCCTCACACTACACAATATACCACACCACTCAATAACAGTTCCAGCCTTCAGGATATGTAATGTCCTAACTACATTAGAGATTGTGTCGTTTAAACAAACAGATGTGGTTTGCAAACATAGAGTCAAAGTAATAACTACAGCTTCATTGATGGACCTGTTGCCCGTGAATGGACAAATTGAAACGAAAAACAGAAAATATCCCATTGACATCACCATTATATCGCGTGACCTCCTCTGAAAGCAATTATGCAACCACTTAAATGTATAACATCCCTCTCCTTTGCTTCAGTAGTCATGACAACAAATTACTATGATATATATGGGATCAATAAGAGTAACAGTAAAATGCACCATTAATCAATATAAACAGACAATAAGAAAGTCAATCAGGAGGATGTCTACTCCTCTTAGTTATATATATTTGGCTGTCCTTGACCCAAAAGTATAATTTGGAGCTTCAGTAGACACTTCTTTTGGAACTAATTCTGGATCATTCTCATGTGGTATAGTTGCTAAGACACAATCATCAGATTCAACTAAGTCTTATGCTGTAATATTCACAACATAGGAACTAAAAGAAGTTGGTATTTCTGGAGATGATTCTGAGAAATCATTTCAAGATGTCAACAATTTGTCAGCATGGCATAATCAAACTAGTTCATTTTCAGTTTGAACTGTGTAAGAAATTGGACCTATTTTTGCTAAAACTAGTCGATACCATTTCTCACTCATGGCACAATTACTTGCTAACATTCAATCTCCTTGTTGAGACAAGTTGTTTTGCCCTCATCTCTCATCTAGCAACTTGAGATTGTTGTTGATGGCCCACCATCACTGAAACTTCTGGAGGTAGTAACAAATCAACAAATCTCCAGGGGGATGTGAGATTCATGTAGTACCACTAGAAACCAAATTCGTATCCAAGCAAGTATTCTAAGCTTGGCCTGACTAATACAATTTATAGCCTTAGCATAACACCTAGCAACTTGTACTTAATTATTCCGATTATATGTCCCTGTGCTTTATTTAAATCCTTGGTCAGTTTCTACAGTTCTTCTGAAATGTGTGATTTGGGATAGAAATCAGGTTGTTGCAGATAGAGGGCAAATTCAACATTTCACCCTTCCAATTTTATCACTAATTGAGCAAAATTCTTATCAAAAAGCTCATTTATTCTCAATCGTTATTTTGTATCACCAGACCCAAACAAAATCTTTAAATCAATTTGTATTTAATAGTCATTGCGTGTCTTATTAGCAGTAAGATTGCACATCAATTTATTCTCTTATTGAAGTGAGCACAGTTGTGTGTGACAATGGGAGATGATTAAGATGTGAATGACTGCTCAGTGCAGAAATAATTACTTTTATAATGTTGTATAATTCCCATCCTCCTTTCCATTTCAATTTTTCAGCAAGTTTCAAATCCATTCTTGTTTACTGGTCAGACTATCACTGTTCACTTCTTTAGCTCACCTGGGTAGTCATGACAACATCTTGGCAATAAACTGTGGGTAATTCTGTTGGTGATAAAGATTCCCTATGTGAAGTACATTTACATTCGAAAATTTGCAGGGATTACAGTGCATGGGGCTGAATAGCTCCCAAAAATGGGTGCAGGGATCATGATGCATGATTAGCCTGCACCCTTCTAAGGCAATAATCAAACTTTGTGTCATCAGCAATTTGAATAATGGTGACCTGCAGCTGAGTTTTCAACTCTGTTGAATGGCAAGATGCTTAAATTCATGCAAGTCCCACACCAGCTTACTTCTCTTAAAGGACAGGTGCATCCTGGCTGTAAAAGGTGGTGCCAGTCGTAGAAGTGGGCCTTCAGCAAAAGTAAAGATGGAACAATGTGGCAGTCAAGTGAGTTCTCAGATTATTTTGATACAGCATCCAAGTGTGTAAAGCAGGAAGTGGACAGGAAGAGAGAGAGGTCTCCTCTCTCCACAGGAACCTAGAAGGCTGTCCAGACAAGCACTTAGAAGGCATTTGGAGCAGATAGAATTCCCTCCATGATCATCCTCAGCACCAGTGCCCACAAGGCTGTATCTTCAGATCCCTACTATACTCCTTATACACCTATGACCGTGTGGTCAAATTTCTCTCTAACCCAACTTTCAAGTTGGTTGATGACACTACTACAGTGGGTTGGATCTTAGACAGTGACGAGATGGAGTACAGGAATGAGGTAAAGAATCTGGTGACCTGGTGTGATGACAATTATCTCTCCCTCAATGTCAACAAAATGAAGGAGATAGTCATTGACTTCAGGAAGTTTAGTGGAGGACATGCCCCTGTCTACATAAATGGGGATGAAGTGGAAATGAAGAGCTTCAAGTTTCTAGGTGTCCAGATCAACAACAATCTTTTCTGGTCCCTCCATGCCGATGCTATATTTAAGAAAGCCAGTCAACACCTCTACTTTCTCAGAACAGTCAGGAAATTTCATTACAACTCTCACCAACTTGGATGCAAAGTTGTAAGAAATTCAATGACCTCATAGGAATCATCAAGGTCAGTGAAATCATCTTCAAATGTTATATCCTTAGAACATTAATTGTACAGTCTGCTTGATGTACCACACTCCCTTCACTCACGTACAAAATATCTTTATTAAGCGTAATTTATTCCTCACTTTCATGGCTTAACCTTCCCTTTACACATTTAGGCCTGAATTTTCAGAGTGGCAAGCACTTCATTTGAAGCTAAATCAATGTTTTGTACAAGTTTAACATAGCTTTCTTTTGTACCCATTGCTCTAATAGTAAAGCCTTGGGTGTATATGCTTTAGCTACCTTCTCAATCTCTCCTGCCATCTTCAGTGTCTTATATCAATATTGCAATGTTCTTTTTAATCAATATTGCCGTCATCTCCCTTCCTTCTTTCCAAACTTTCTTGAACACCTTGTATCAAGTCTTATTTCATACCTGGTCTTGCCCTTTAAGCTAGGTCTCTGTTATAGCCATAAGGTCATATTTCCATGTGGATATCTGAGCCTGCATCTCACCTATCATACTCTAGACATTCATTTTCTTTCTTTACCAAATATTTTTAAATTAATACACCGTTTTAAAAAAAATATTAGTCGGAGTCCTCTGGTCTAGTACACCCCACTACCTCTGCCAGCAAGCAAGCAGAATTTAGTGCTCAGCTAAATCTTCATTTTCTGACAGTGGAGCAGAATATCCCATCGACTTGAATGTCTGGAAAGTTCCACCCAGCATTTCCCCAAACTCAAGTATAGATGATAGAGAATAATCAACAATTTTTTTTGATTCATTCAAGGAATGTGGGCATCGCTGGCTAGGACAGTATTTATTGCCCATCCCTTTGAGAAATTAGTGGTGAGGTGCCTCCTTGAACTGCTGCAGTCCATGTGGTGTAAGTACATCCATAGTGCTGTTAGATCTATTTATTAGTGTCACAACTAGGCTTACATTAACAATGCAATGAAGTTTCTATGAAAATCCCCTCATTGCCACACTCTAGTGCCTGTTTGGGTACACTGAGGGAGAATTTAGCATGGCCAATGCACCTAACCAATACGTCTTTCAGACTGTGGAAGAAAGCAAGAGCACCGAGAAGAAACCATGCAGACACAGTGAGAATGTGCAGATTCCGCACAAACCTGTGTTCCTGGTGCTGTGTGGTAGCAGTGCTAGCCAGTGTGCAGTTCCAGGAACTTTGACCTGATAACTGCCTGCTGATTCACTGATGCCATGATGTGCTTCCTCTGCATACTTCTGCGTTAAGCTCCCGATCTCTCACGCCTTTACCAAGGTAGTGTTCAGCACAGCCATTCTAGAAGTATTTACAAACAGCTCTTTGGTACCAAAACAGATGTAGTGATGAAACCGCAAGTGCTACAGAGTCCCATCAATTTGTAAGGAAATGTGCAGTAAATAAAATAAAATAGAAGATACATGGAGAAATGTTGTTCCAGTTTTCTCCCACAGTCCAAAGATGTGGGGGTTAAATGGATTAGCCATGCTAATACCCCCTTAGTCTGAGAGGGATTAGTGGGGTAAATATGTGGTGTTGTGGGAATAAAAGAGAGACTGGGTGGATTGTTATCAGTGCAGACTTGATGGATTGAATGGTCTCCTTCTGCACTGTAGGGATTCAATGATTCTATAATTATAATTAAAGATTTCTACACATATTTTAAAAATCAAACTTTTTTTACCTTGACTTAAATTTGGATTTCAATGTCTGAGAAATCCATGATAAGGAAAGACTAAATCAGAAAGGTGTGCTTAATATTTTAAAATCATTTCCAAGTAACAATATTAACTATAAATAGCCATGAAAACTGACAAAACTTAAAAGTATCACAAAATGCTGGAAATCTGGAAGCGGATTGAGAGTATGCAAGGATTCTTTGTTCTCATTTGGCTATAGAAGCTGATTGAGTCAATCACAAAATATAAAAGGGATTTAAGAAGAAAAATATTAAAAAATACAATGTATCAGCTAGGAAAAGGGGTGAAGGTACATACCTTTGGGAGGAGAGACAGTACAGACACAATAGCCAATGTACCTTTCTGTACTGAAGCTTTTTTTATGGTTCAAAGAAAATTATTAAATGGTAATTAGGTGACAAAATTGTGTTGTTGAATAAATGGAAATTCAAGATATATGAATAAGGCAGCACAGACTGCACCGACCAGATAAGTGAGAAATACCTGAGGTTCAGTTGTTAAATGAAGAGCAGAGTGAGTGGCATCATAAATCTAATAATTTCCATACTTCTTTAAGGGCTTAATGTACTAGGAAAGGGGTCCCAAATCATCTTAGATCACACACTCCATTTAGCTACAAAAATTCAATGAAACAATTTCACCAGGAACATAAAATATACCTTTCCTAAAAGTAAGACTGTAGAAAAGTATAACTGCAGTGTACAAACTTGAAGTAGAATTTGATAAGATGTTCTCTTCTGTGGAGTGGGATATAGTTTGGGTTGGAAATGCCCGTCCATGAATTTGCATGCATGCTTTTAGTAGATCTGCCATTGCACCCAGCTTTTCACTGTGCTCATCCAATAGTCTTTATCTGTAAACTGCTAATCTGAGTTCAGCACAATCCATGTGTGACTTCAACTTCTAGCAAGCTAGCATCTGTCCTACCTTTATCCCCTGACCTGGCTGCAGACCATTCATTCTTAATGTCTCAGCACATACATATTCCACCTCTATGCTACTCTGTGAACATCTGAGCTGGTGGCTGTGTGCTATTGAGTGATGCCGTTGTTGCCTAATTGTTGTCTTGCTGTTCTTCTACCACTGCAATGGGATGGTGCGAAAAGTCCAATAATTTCACATGAGTGATTGAGATCTTCTCCAATTGCTGTAGACCACACTGGGATGAGGGGAAATGGGATCGAGGGGAAGGATTAGGTGATAGGATACTATCAGTTTTTATAATGGGGCACATCCTTCTGTGTCAATCCCCTGCCAGTTACATTCTATTATCTCCAGTTCTACGCTCCTTTGATCTGAAAGACAGAGTGAAGTCAGTCAGTGAATGTTATCCAATGTGCTGGGTAATTGTTGTAGAGCTGATAGTGTGCAGTTGTGAAATATGGGTGAGAGTTTTGCAGCAGAGATGACTGTATAATGATGAAGTGAGGTTATGAACATATGAGTTAGTGATTAATAGAGACTGCTGATAAGTGTAGTGTGTTGCAATGATGACATGATCAGTTTACAACGACTTCCAGAACCTGTTAGAACCACAATACATCTCCACTTTTGGAGGTGCAGGCTGGCTTTAATTGGTGCCAGCCTGTGTTTGCTGTAGACTGTGCTGCCATGACCAAAAGGTCTCCATGCAGACTGTGCACTTGTTGACCCCTTTAAGTTACTACACACTAAAGAAAAGGGCTGCACATTTAAATAAATCCCCCATGGATGCTGACAGAAATATTAAAGTGCATATTGATGCTAGGCTCTGTCCATTTTGGCCCTCCTGTTGAGACGTTCAGCCACTCAATAGCGCAATTAGTGCCAGCTACATGCTACAATCACGTTAATTTGCAGGCAGCGCCAAGCTGGCTTGTTGCCCGCATCAGAAACAAAGGCCACTGATTATTAGCACATCACAATCCTGATTTTCATTATTAGGAACTAATTTCAATCTTATCACTTAGCCAAACGATTTTGCTCTCTGACAGCTCAAGCACTTTGCATTTCACTTCATTTCAGGGAAATTGGTTTAAAACTTCATTGTGAACAGATTCGTTTGTGGGTCTTGCTGTATACTAGAAACCTGTAGTACCACCATCATCACGACCACCACCCCTCTCTCCACCCCCCACCCCCCCCAACCCCGCAACTAAGACCATTAAAAATGTGGAACTCTGTGAGTGTCGCACTGTATCTGTAACCTGAGGGCTGGATTTTCATTCCCAAATCAGGAGCACAGACTCAAGGGAGTTGTTATCTGGAGTCTGTTGACCCCAGAAAGAGTTCAGTGCCAAGGCTGCTGAATGACAAGGTGGACTGGTTAAAAGCTCCACTTTGTTACTCAGTGATTTTATCACAGGTATAATGAAAACAATAAAACAAAAACAGTCCCCATGTCCTATTTATGCCAATTCATGCCAGCTCATTGCTCTCCACCCATTCCTCTGTAGGCTCTCATACCCTGCATGCCAACCCATTACCCACCACTCCTCTCCATGGCACTCCTTTATGGCACAATGCCAAATCAGTGCCAAATCATACCAATCACATATCCACCACCCTTTGCACTTACAATTTTTGACATTGTTATTCCTCCACATTTCGTGGCCTGGAGCTCAGCTTCTTCCTCTGCAACTGTATCCTCAACTTCCTAACCCACAGACTGCAGTCAGAAAGGATAAGCAACAACACCTCCTCCATGATCATCCTCAACACCAGTGATCCACAAGGCTGTGCTCTCAGCCCCTTACTATATTCCTTATATATCTTTGATTGTATGGCCAAATTCCCCTCCAATTTGATTTTCAGGTTTGCTGATGACACCACCATAGTGGGTTGGATCTGAAACAATAATAAGACGGAATACAGGAAAGAGAAAGAATATCTGGTGAACTGATGCGATGACAAAAATCTCTCCCTGAATGTCAACTAAATGAAGGGTATAATCATCAACTTCAGGAAGTGTAGTGGAGGACATGCCCCTGTCTACATTAATGGGGATGAAGAAGAAATGTTCGAGAGCTTTAAGTTTTTAAGTGTCCAGATCACCAACAATCTTTGTGATCTGTGAACATTGTGAGTGCTCTAGTTAAGAAAGCCCACCAATGCCTCTACTTTTTCAGGAAACTAAGGAAATTTGAAAACTTTTACCAACTTCTACAGATGCACCATAGAAAGCATTCTTTTTGGTTATATCCTGTCCTTGGCATCCTGTCCTTTTCAAGACCATAAGAAACTACAAAGGATTGAGAATAAAGCCCAGTCCATCACTCAGACCAGCCTCCCATTCATTGACACTGCTACACTTCCTGCTACCTTGGAAGTACAGCCAGCATAATTAAGGATTCCACATACACTGGACATTTTTTCTTCCACCTTCTTCCATTGGGAAAAAGACATAAAAGTTTGAGATCACATACCAACCAACTCAAGAACAGCTTTTTCCCTGCTGCCTTCAGACTTTTGATTGGACCTACCTCGCCTTAAGTTGATCTTTCTTGACATCCTAGATATTACTGTAACATTATGTTCTGCACTCTCTCCTTTCCTTCTCTATGAACAGTATGTGTTGTCTGTATAGCACACCAGAAACAATACTTTTCACTGTATATGAATACATGTGACAATGATAAATCAAATCATTTCAAACAACTCCCTGCCACTCATCCAGTATCCACCTTGGGCAAATGCCAGGAGCCATGGTAGGATAAAATAAAATGAAGTTCGATCTATTGCAGACTTCACAATATTAAAAAAAACTGTCACAGATAACATTTAGATCCCTGCATGTACTTGATTGCTTATTAACAACAAACATAAGCATAAGTACTTAATCCCTTATGAAACATACAGTTATATTCATAGGTATTCATTTGATATTCATCAAATCAAAGGTAATTAATCTCTGTATAATCCTTTACAGTTGTCAATCAAACAGTGAATTTCTAAGCCCCCAGTGTGATAATGGAAGGTTGTGTAAATAGCCAAGTGGCACAAATCTTTATGTCAACAAACAGTAAAATGGCAAGCACCATGTTTTACTCAACAATTTCTTTCAAAAATTTACAAGCTTGGAGATTTAGGTGATTTGACAGCTTGATCATTCTACAAAGCTGATCTACTTGTTACACGCATTCATGTCTACTCTTAACATTCCTAAAGGGATTTTTCTTAAAGATCTGACCTATCCCAAAGGGGACAATAAGCATACCTTACTGCTCCAAACTGCATACCTCACCTCTGCAAAATGGGATCCCATTTCTCCAATTAACTCCAGCAACTTTAGCACTCTTCCTTAAATATCTAAAGCTCAAGAGTCAAGTTTTGAAAATCCCTGGAATTAAAATCGGCTCTCTTTCAAGGGATCTTCACTTTTACATGTGCAGCTGCCTCTATGAACCTTAATGTGCAAAATACAACCCTCCCATGCTCTCCCCACTGCTCCCTGGTGAAAAAGATTGCTGACAGGTTTGGGTGTGGCACTTCTAAAATCATGGCTCCTCTAACAATTTGCCTAAGGTGTAGAAATCAGGCTTGAAACCTATTAATAGATCTAAGTGTCATATATAAAAAGAAGTCAGATTTTAAATTTGAAAACCCTTAAATGTCACTATCACTTCAAAGAAAGAAATATGAAGAAGGCTTTCCATCTGTCAGTGCATAATAGAAATAAATCTATTTATTTACTTCAGCCTCAAAAATTTTCTATAACCAGCTGAGAACATTTCTTACATTGTTATATAATTTTTATATTGTGAAGAGGAGTAAATGTTGCATTTTTAATCATAATGTACTATATATTATAGGATTTAATATTTTTAATTTCAGATATCAGAGATTTGTCAGTTTTACAATACTTAAACATATTTACAAGCAACACTTACAAAATAAAACTTAGTGAGTTTAGTCAGACATCAAAATACATTTCAGTTTCGAGCTCAGTACACAGGTCGATCAGACCTTAATTGAATTCTAAAGTATATTCTCCAACATTCACACATCTTTTTCTTACTCCTTCTACATGACAGGCTAGATATTTCTGCATTACATAACCCCATGAATTTTAAAGAGTTCGTCTCTTACTAATAACTTTAACTTTATCAAGTTACTTTTTCAGTATAAGTCCTAATATACTAAATGATCATGAATCTCACCATTACTCTATTTTACCAAGTGGAATCGGCAGCTATAGATTGTGCTTGAATAAATATGTTATCGAAGACGTTTCCAGGTGCAGAATTTGTCATTGGCTGATTAAAGTTACCTAAAATATATGTTATCAGTTTGCACTAATGTCCTTTAATTCAGCACAAAACTGACCATTGCTTTAAGGTCTGTCTAAGCTTAACATTTCAGTTAAATTGAACCATACCTCTTTACTTAACACCCAAAAGCTAAAAGATAATGTGATTAAAAATAAATCAATAGCAGTATAACATTCATAGACTTCTAGACAGTTGATTAATCTTCTCTAGAAACATAATAAAACCTTTGAAGGTAGAATGAGTTTCCATTGCTTACATTTGACTGTATTCTACGCTGCCAGGATGAGAGCATTATTTCCTTCCATCATATATCTGTCTTTGGATTATATCAATTCTGGTCACTACACTTCAGGAAGAATGTCACTTTCCAGAGATCGAGAAGGTATTTGCTCAAATTATATCATGAAGAGGTTAAGTTAAGATTTGATAGAAAATGGAATGGTAAAGGCAGTTTAAAAAAATCCTTGATTAAATAAGGAGCAACTGTTACTCTTGGCAGCAGAGTCAGGAACCACAGAACACAGATTTAAGCTGATTGGTAAAAGAAGTGACATAATGTTTTTGTACGCTGGGTTAATGTGATCTGAAATGCTCTGCCTGAAAGAATGGAGGAAGCTGGTTCAAGACCAACATTCAAAGAATATTGGTTCAGTACTTGAAAGGAAACTGTGTACAGGGAGATGGGGAAAGCGCAAGGAAGCGGCACTAATTGGCAGAATAAAAAGCAGCC
Source organism: Sphyrna mokarran (assembly GCA_024679065.1). Taxonomy (NCBI): domain Eukaryota; kingdom Metazoa; phylum Chordata; class Chondrichthyes; order Carcharhiniformes; family Carcharhinidae; genus Sphyrna; species Sphyrna mokarran. The sequence continues at coordinate 46,620,054 of JAGIQG010000008.1, forward strand.
AAGTTATACTGAACTTTTTGGCTACAACTAGAGTAATGCAACCATTTCAGGTTCTGACACTTTCAGGAAAATGTGAAGGTTATTGAAAGAGTGCAGAGGAGATTTGTTGCAATGGTTCCAGAGATGACATTTTAGTTACAAGGATAAATTGAAGAAGCTGGGTTTGATCTCTTTGAAGCAAAAGAGATTGAGGGGAGATTTGATGCCGATGTACAGGATTATGACAGATGTAGATAAGGTAGACAAAGAAGATTTGTTCCTATTAGTTGATGGAACAAGGACTAAGGTACACTGATTCACGGTTCTGAATATAAGAAATTTTGGGGGGATGTGAGGAAGAATTTTTTTTACATGGTGGGAATGACCTAGAGTTCGCTTCCTATGAGGCCAGCTGAAGTGGGAATAATCAATAATTTTGAAAGGAAGTTAGACAGACCTTTGAACAAAATAAATTTACAAGGCTGCGGAGATAAAGCAGGAGATTGAGACTGATTGAATTGTTCTATAAAGAATTAGGGTGAATGTAATGTGCTTTGTGTGCTGTAATGACTCTATGATTCAATGACGATAATTGGATAGGTCTATTAAAGAACCAGCAGAATCACAATGGGCCAAATAGCCTCTTTCTACACTGCATCATTGCATAAGCAGACATTGAATTTGGCTCTTATTCTGTGGACATCCAGTAGGAAATTTGGTGTGTATTGCTTGTTTCATGTAGACAAGCTGCATGAACAACTGGTAGCATTCAAATAGGGAATGGCATTGTGCTATATGAAATTTAGGATGATGACATATTGGTAAATGAAGAATACAAAAAGCTTTATGCTGCATCACACATATTAACGCAGTGGCCAAAATTTACCAGTTCTTCTGGCCAGCAGATCTTTTGGAGCTGCTGATTGCTAACTGCCACAGGCCCATCACTCCCATGGTGCATTCCCCAGTATCAGAGAGCGCGGAGCATCCTGTAGACATTAGCAGGACTGGAAGATCCCATCACCAGTCAATGAAGGAGCACTTTCAGCACTAGAGCAGATGGAAAATCCTGCCTCATAGTGACTGCAGAAGAGGTGGCACATTATTTTAATTCACTGATGGAATGTGGGTGTTGCTTGCTTATCAATAGTAGGCCTTGACAAAATGTTGGGGGCTGCACTCACAGTGATGTTAGGGTGAGAATTATACACTTTTGGCATAGTGACGATGAAGGAATAGTGATACAATTCCAAGTCAGGATGCATGTGGTTTGGAGGACATTTGGAGGTGGTGGTGTTCTCATGCGTTTCTGTTGTCCTCTGTGTGGTAAAGTGGCAGGTTTGTGAGAAGCTGCTGAAAGAGAGATGCTGAGATACATTCATAGCTGGTACATCGGAGAGCCACAGTTCACCGGTGGTGGAAGGGATGATGCTCAATGTGGTGGATTGTGCAGTCAAGTAGATTGCTTTGTCCTGGGTGGTGTTGGATGTTTTGAGTGTTGTGAGTGCTGCATTCATCCAGGCAAGGACAGTATGCCATCACACTCTTGACCTTGCCTTTTAGTTAATGCAAAGGCTTTGAGGGGTCAGGAATTGCTGCAAAATACCCAACATCTGACCTGCTCTTGTAGCTACAGTATTTACACAACTGGTCCAATTAAGCTTCTACTCAATGATACCCTTTAGGATGTAGATGGTGGGGAAATTCAGTGATGGTAATTCCATTGAATGTCAAGGAGAGGTGGTTAGACTTTTTCCTGGTTGAGATGATTGCTGCTTAGGGCTTGTATGGTGCAAATACTACTTGCCGTTTAGCCTCCCAAGCATGCATGCTGTCCAGGTCTTGTTGCACGTGGGCATGGACTGCTTCATTACCTGAGGAAATGCAAATGGTAATGCAATTATTAGGAAACATCCCCACTTCTCCCCTTATGATGGTCAAGAAATTATAACTGGTTTATTAGATTAGTTCCAAATAATTGCATTGGATATTACTTCCTCCACAATAATCTTTATTAATGCAATATTCAATTGATTGATTTCCTGAACATTTGTTATGATGATGAAACAACCTTTCTTTATTTTGGTGCTTATGCTTGCAAGCAAGTCATTTTATAAGGTCAAAATGTGACTGATATAATAACTCAGGGCCATAGATGACTCCATTAGCTCGTGCTTCTGAAGCGTATAAACTAAGCGAAATACCCATGGGTAGGCCTGGAAGACCACATAGCAGGAAAGTGGGAGGGATTTGGTTTACTTAGCAGTCAGCTAGTATTCAATGGACCTGCAAGCTGAGCTGGCCATTGCTAGCTCGTTGCTCTCGACCACACCATTCTTTTCTGAAGAAATATAAAAAATAAACTTATCTAAAGATTTTGCCCTCCTTTATAATTTACTCAGTGCTTATAAATTTATAATTTTACAGTGGAACTCAGTATAAACCATAAATAAATTATAAACTCATCAAACTCTATTCTTCAAATGTTAACATTACTGATATTATTCTTTTAAAGATAAGTTTTAAAAACAAGAGTAGAAAATGCTGGAAATATGTGCTGCAGGTCAGACGGCATGGCACAGTGGTTAACATCACTGGCTTACAGTGCCAGGTACCTAGATTAGATTTCCAGCTTAAGTCAGTATCTGTATGGAGTCTGCAGGTTCTCCTCGTGTCTGCATCGTTTTCTTCCCCCAGTCCAAAAGATATGCTGGTTAGATGCATTCACCATGCTAAATTCTCCCTCAGCATACGCAAACAGGCACCGGAATGTCACGACTAGAGGATTTTCACAGTAACTTCATTGCAATGTTAATGTAAGTCTAATGTTAGTATATGTAGAACATAGAACATTACAGCGCAGAACAGGCCCTTCGGCCTTCGATGTTGCACCGACCAATTATGAAAAAAGCAATGACCCTCCAAACTAAACCATTCCCTTCTCTTCCATAAACTTATCAACTAACCTCTTAAACGCCACCAAACTTGGAGCATCTACAACTGCCGCAGGCAGGGCATTCCATACCCTTACCACCCTCTGGGTAAAGAACCTACCTCTGACATCCGTCCTATAACTACCACACCTTAATTTAAAGCTATGTCCCCTCGTGCTAGCTTTCTCCATCCTAGGAAAAAGGCTATCACTGTCCACCCTATCTAAACTCTAATCATCTTATATGTTTCAATAAGGTCTCCTCTTAGCCGCCTTCTTTCTAACGAAAACAACCTCAAAATCCCTCAGCCTCTCTTCATAAGACCTGCCCTCCATACCAGGCAACATCCTGGTAAACCTCCTCTGTACCCTCTCCAATGCCTCACATCTTTCTTATAATGTGGGGACCAGAACTGCACACAATACTCCAAGTGCGGCCGCACTAGAGTTTTGTACAGTTGCAACATGACGTTGCAGGCTCCGAAATTCAATCCCCCTACCAATAAAAGCTAAGACTCCATATGCCTTCTTAACAACCTTCTCGACTTGACTGCCTACTTTCAGGGATCTATGCACAAATACACCAAGATCCCTCTGTCCATCAACACTATTAAGAATCCTACCATTAGCCCTATACTCTACACATTTATTATTCCTGCCAAAGTGAATTACCTCACATTTTTCCACATTAAACTCCATTTGCCACCTCTCAGCCCAGCTCTGCAACTTGTCAAGTCTCTCTGCAAACTATAACACCCCTCTTCACTATCTACCACTCCAACGACTTTAGTGTCATCTGCAAATTTACTAATCCATCCTTCAATACCCTCATCCAGATCATTTATAAAAATTACAAACAGCAGGGGGCCCAAAACAGACCCCTGAGGTACACCACTTGTCACCGAACTCCACGATGAATATCTCCCATCAACCACCACCCTCTGTCTCCTATCTGCTAGCCAATTCCTAATCCAATTAGCTAAATCACCCTCTATCCCATACATCTGCATTTTTGCAGAAGCCTTCCATGGGACACCTTATCGAACGCCTTACTAAAGTCCATATATACCACATCAACTGCCTTACCCCCATCCATCTCTTTGGTCACTTTTTCAAAAAACTCAATAAGGTTAGTAAGGCACGACCTACCCTTCACAAAACCATGCTGACTATCCCCAATCAATTCATTTCTCTCTAAATAACTATAAATCCTATCCTAATAATTCTCTCCAATACTTTGCCCACAACAGAAGTAAGACTCACTGGCCTATAATTCCCTGGAAAGTCTCTCTTCCCCTTCTTGAACAATGGGACCACATTCGCTATCCTCCAGTCTTCAGGAACTATACCCGTAACCAACGACGACCTGAAGATCAGAGCCAGAGGCTCTGCAATCGCCTCTCTCACCTCCCAGAGAATCCTAGGGTAAATCCCGTCCAGCCCAGGGGACTTATCTAACTTCAAACCCTCAAGAATATTTAGCACATCCTCCTTATCTACTTCAATACTTTCCAGTTTACAACCCTGTATCCCAGTGTTCTCCACAACTACATTTACATCTCCCTGCATGAATACCGAAGAGAAATATTTGTTCAGTGCCTCTCCAATCTCTTCAGGCTCCACACACAATAAATGTGACACTAATAAATAAACTTTAAACTTAAAGGATATATAGAGAGATATACGGAGTTAACATTTCATAAAGGTTATGTCCTTTCATTTCTTTCAGATTTCCAGCATCTGCACTACTTCGTTTAATGTTCTAAAAGTTTTGTTTTTTATCCCGAGAAAGGATAAAAAACAAGTCATAAAAAGAGTAAAAAGCTGAGAAAGGCCTAGTATTAGGCCTCATTAAATAGGAATTTGAATATCGGGTTGCCAATTAACACCTCAAGATTGACACGTCCCCTGGAAGTTAGAAAGAAGGAACATTTGGGCAGACTAGAAGAAAAATTGTAAGGGGACCCAGATAAATTTTGTGTTTTCCTGTTTAGGCTTTTCTGTTTTGTATCTGAGAACAATTCTGCCTGTTAGTCACGATGATACTGGAGCTCGGAGATTATGTTTGTTTGGCAGTCAGCAATCATCCAGTCAGCCGACAATCAGTCTGTTCACTTTCTGATTGGTTTGAGACGGTGTTGCATTGTGAGGTTGAATGCATCAGTGAGCAATAGAGAGAGTATGACTATAGGACATTTGGAGGTGGGAAGTCATGTGATGAAACCTCCAGGCCTTTGCCTCTAACCAGAGTTGGCAGCCAGCCATCTCCCTTAATAAATTGTTACAAGGTCAGATTGTTATTGCGGGTGGTAAATAATTGAAATCTAGTACAATGAACACCACCACTTGTATTACGAGGATAATTTAACTGTCTGACGTAGTCCCTGACTGCTGAGGAGAATTTCTTCACTTAGAGGGAAGCCAACTTGTGGAATTCTCTACCACAGAAGGCTGTGTAGGACAAATCACATAAAGTTATTCAAGAAGAAAATAGTAAAGATTTCTAGACTCTAAAGTTGTCAAGGGGTGTGGGGAGAAGGTTGGAGTATGGCATCGACGTAAAGGATTAGTCATGATCATGTTGAATGACAGAGCAGGCTCAAAGAGCCGAATGGCCCATTTCTGCTACTATTTTCTATGTTTCTATGCACTTGCTGTGAAAAATATACCTCAGGCGTGCCCAGAGTGGCTAGCAGGCAAGCAATGTTGGTCTAGAACAAAAACAGAAAATTCTGGAAAATCTCAGCAGATCTGACAACATCTGTTGAGCGAGAGTAGAGTTTTGAGTCAAGATGTTGGCCTGGAATTTGCTTGTACTGGCACTTCTGCCACAATTTATTTGAAATTGGCAAAACTAACAGCAAATGGTTGGAACATGTGAAGTGCAATTTACTGTCAGTGAGCGTTGGTGGCATGGTGGCACAGTGGTTAACACTGCTTCCTCACAGTGCCTATTACTGCTTCCTCACAGTGCTAGGAATCCAGGTTTGATTCCCAGCTTGTGTCACTGTGTGGAGCCTACATGTTCTCCCCTTCTCTGCATGGGTTTCCTTCAGTTATTTTAAATTCAGATTAATCACAATGGTGAACAAGACAGTGATGAAATCCTTTTTTTGTGATTACTCCATTGTTAGCTGCATTATTCAAACTACTACCATGCTTAAACATATAATAGAATATTTCATAAAGTAAGCCTCTGTTTTTAAAAACATTACCTATTTGCATTGGCTAATAGCAGATTCAACATTTGATGATTTTGTGGGAACACTAGAAAAAAGCTTATGAAACAAATGCAATATACAAAAACACATATATTGCTGAATGAATACAGTGTAGAATCTCTTCATTAAGTTTAAATTCATTCAAATTCCAGAGCTGTTGTTTTATTTTTTATATATATATGTACACACACACATATATATATATAAATAAATAATATATATTAGACTAGAAATTGGTCAACATTATTTTTTGATGGTGTGTTTGCAATATCATACAGACCATTCACAATTTTTTTGCTGTCTCCTCATTTAAATGAATGTTTCACATGTTTCTAACTGCCTCCCTGCTCATTAGGAGATGGAGCAGCATTCATAGAAAGCATATGTCCACTGATCCTCTTTAAGATAAAGTTTGTCACCCTTAAGGGGAAGCTACGGTGAATAACAAGAGGCTGTCTCTGAATGCTATTGCTGCAATTCCCCATTAGCTTCTCACAGTGCTCAGTGCTTCATACCCTCATCACTCTGCAATTTCTAGCAATCAGATGCCTCTTGCCTCACATTCATCTGCTCCGCCTTGCCCTCTCACATTGAGCAAACCTCAGAGCTTGCAGCTTTCAGTAAGTCAGCTATGACAGGCAAATCATCCAGAAAGACATAAGGTGGTAGCGGTATTATCATTGGGCTAGTAATCCAGAGAACCAGGGTTCTCTGGGGACCCAGGTTCAAATCCCACCACAGTCTACATGTGACTCCAACGATGTGGTTGATTCTTAACTGCCCTCTGAAATAGTGTGGCAAACCACTCAGCTCAAGGATAATTAGGAATGGATGATAAATGCTGGCCCAACCAGCAGCACTAATGATTTTAAAATAAAAACTTTCTGTCACACTGTCTCTATCAGAATGAGGAAGTACATAACAAGAAGTGGCAGTAATGATCTCGTGGAGGACAGGCCCAACTGGATGACGTCACCTTATTGGCACGACCGTTGGCATGACGATCAGCAACATTAAAGCTATCCAGATTGATTGTACATTCCTGTTTTAGGGATCTTCTCAAATCCCACTTAACTCCCATCCCATAATCTGGTATGAGATGAAAGTCGTCAGATTGAGTGACCATGAACATCTTGCTTTTCACCCACACTCCTTCACTTACCTGTTAGGGCTGAGATCAGAGGAGCTCCATTACCCCACAGGTCGCAATTTTAATGTAAATGTTTAATTCATTCACATATTTACCTTCACTGCTGTCAGACCCAGGATAAAAGGGACTTTAATCAGGCTTCTTTCAATAGACTCAGAAACAAGCTGTAAGAAGTAGATAACACATAACTGTAATCTGGAAGTAGAACTATCTATTCCTTTTTTTAAAAAAACCCACACACTCACATATAGACATGTGTACAAATAAATAAGGTCTCTGCAGAGGTGGGCTTTGAAGGGTAGGCTTTATACATTAAAAGATGAAGTTTGTAAGGTTTTGATGCTGTCAATCTAAAATTCACTCTGGTGAAAATGGGCTGCTGGTCCTAATAAATGTCTGGAAGTTCTCACCAAGGAAGCTTCAGTTTGGAGGAGAATGCAGAACTGAATACAATCTTCTTGTCCCAGCTTTTCCATTTCCAAATGAAGACAAGTTACACTCAGATGAGGATTGTCTGATTGCAGGTAGATAACCACAGATGGAATTTCAGAGAAAGCAGAGAGAGAGAGAGAGGGTAGTTTTTCTTATCAGTGTATTCCCCAAAATAATCTAATTTCAAAAATAACCAGCCAAAATAATTTCTGTCAGATAATTTCCAGTAAATCACTCACCTTTTCCAGTTTTCTCTCCACTGATTAAAATAATCACTGTACAACAAGCATAGTGTACAGTGCTCTATCAGAATGAGGAAGTACATAACAAGAAGTGGCAGTAATGACCTCGTGGAGGACAGGCCCAACTGGATGACATCACCTTATTGGCACGACCATTGGCATGACGATCAGCAACATTAAAGCTATCCAGATTGATTGTACATTCCCTTTCAAGTACAGCATGGTTGGCACTGTTGCCTCACAGCACCAGGGACTGGAGTTCAATGCCGAGGGTTGGATCACTGTGTGGAGTTTGCACATTCTCCCCGTATTTGTGTGGGTTTCCTCCGGGTGCTCCGGTTTCCTCCCACAGTCCAACGATTTGTGGGTTAAGTTGATTGGCCATGCTAAATTGCCCCTTATCAGGGAGACTAGCAGAATGGATACGTGGGGTTATGGGGATAGGGCTTGGGTGGGAATGTTGTCGGTGATGGATCAAATGGCCTCCTTTTGTATTGTAGAGATACTATGATGCTGCTTAGATGGTTCCTTGGAAAAGAGCAGGCATACTCCAAGATCAAGGTGAACTTAGAATCATCTTTAAAAAATTCCAAATATCCATATAACATTGTGTCCCTCTGTATATGAAAAAATATATAGTTTTGAAAGACAAGGAGCAGAATTTTTCAGCCCTTCCCCACCGTGGATCTTCCCATGGCAGAGGTGACTCAACATTGGGCACTCATGAAATCTTCGGATCCCGCCACAGTTAATGGCAATTTGCCTGGCTCGCTTTCCTACAGCTAGGAAACCCACAGCAGAACCAAAGAATCTGGTTGATGGAAAGAGCTGGCAAATCCCATCCTTGATTTTTACACACCTCAAACATTCCCTATGCATTTTGGATTTCAGATAGCCAAGGACTGTTTTCTTATCAGCTGGTGATGTCCAGGCTGGCTAGTTGTCCAGATTTTAAGCTAAAATGTATTTATTGGTCACAAGTAGGCTTACATTAACACTGCAATGAAATTAGTGTGAAATTCCCCTATTTGCCACACTCTGGTTTTTGTTGGGGAGAATTTAGCATGGTCAATGCATCTAACTAGCATGTCTTTTTGGGCTGAGGTAGAAAACCAGAGTACCTGGAGGAAACCCATGCAGACATAGGGGGCACATGCAGACTCTGCACAGACAGTGACCCAAGCCAGAATCAAACCCAGATCTTTGGTGCTGTGAGGCAGCAGTACTAACCACTGTGCCACTGTGCCACCTGTGTATTTTGAGAAGACAGTGAAGCATGAATATAATCAAGCATGCTCTGAGGCTACAAACACTTCTGTTTCACACTGTATAGCTTTATGCCTGCTATTCTGCTCTTAACCCACTTCATGAAGTGAAGTACTGACTGGAGTCTGTGCTGTCTTCATTCCTGAGCTGCAGCAGCCACAAACTGACTGGAACACAGAAAACAGAGATTGGACAGGATTTACCACACAACTTTCCATGGTTTTCATAGTGGCAGGCGGTGGTCTTCCATTGATTAGCAGTGGGATATTCTGGTACCTGTTATCAATGGATTTTCCAAGTGAATACACCCCTTGCTGCCATGGAATCCATGGTGGAGGTGCACCATCAGCTAAACCAGTACATCCCACCAGTGTAGAATATTACAGCGCAGTATAGGCCCTTCGGCCCTCGATGTTGCGCCGATCAGTGGAACCAATCTAATGACCCTCTAACCTAAACTATTCCAATGTTATCCATATGCCTATCACTGACCATTTGAACGCCCTTAAACTTGGAGAGTCCACAACGGCTGCAGGCAGGGCATTCCACATCCTTACTACCATCTGAGTAAAGAATCTACCTCTGACATCCGTCCTATAACTGCCACCCCTTAATTTAAAGCTATGTCCCCTCGTGTTAGCCATCACCATCCGAGGAAAAAGACTGTCATTGTCCACCTTATCTAACCCTCTGATCATCTTGTATGCCTCAATTAGGTCAACTCTTAACCTTCTGCTCTCTAATGAAAATAACCTCAAGTCCCTCAGCCTTTCCTCATAAGACCTTCCCATCATACCAGGCAACATCCTGGTAAACCTCCTCTGCACCTTTCCAATGCCTCCACATCTTTCTTATAATGCAGCGACCAGAACTGTACGCAATACTCCATGTCTGTCCACATCAGAGTTTTGTACAGTTGCAACATGACCTCGTGGCTCTGAAATTCAATCTCTCTACCAATAAAAGCTAACAACTGTATGCCTTCTTAACAACCTTATCAACCTGGGTTCCAACTTTCAGGAAGCTATGCACATGTACACTGAGACCTCTCTGCTTGTCAACACCACTAAGAGTCTTTCCAATAGCCCTATATTGTACTCCTGTTACTCTTACCAAAGTGAACCATCTCATACTTTTCCGTATTAAACTCCATTTGCCACTTCTCAGCCCAGCTCTGCAGCTTATCTATGTCCCTCTGCAAACTGTAACATCCATCTTCACTGTCTACAGCTCCTCCGGCTTTGGTGTCACCAGCAAATTTACTAATCCATCCTTCTAGAAGCAGAGGAAGAGCTGAGAAGGAAGCGCTGTAATATGATTGCACTCTCACAGTCACCAGATCAGATACTGGCACTGAGCATACCTCAGAGGGTTAGAGAGTGTTTGGATCAGCTCATGATGTATCCCTAGGCTCAAATGGGCTGCAGTCCGGCCCAAGGTAAAGACAATGGGCTACCTCACCAGGTGACAAGGTCATCAGGAGACTTTAGGGTCAAGTGAGGATTTCAGTGGGTTAATGTACAGGAAGTAGATGATATACAGGGAAATGTCTCGTCCATTGACGTACTTGCCAAAAATCCTCTTATTATTGTTGAGGAGCAGAGAGGAGTCAATGTCACAATTCATCCACTCTGCGTGTTTCTGAGGTTCTCCTCAGCCTGATGATGAACATAGCCTATGCAGATAGAAGCAATTCTCTGTTGGTTTTCCTTTGCCATTGGTGCTCTGGGGCCACATTTTGCAGTCAATATATTTTCAGCAAAATGGAATACGACTCGAAAAGCAAATGCAAACCTGAAGATCAAAAATGCCATTGATGATTCAGCATTCTGCAGTGCACTGATCAACCAGCTCATCTGGAACATTGCAATCAGCATTGAAAATGCTTCCTTCTTCGGAAGATTGAGTCAGTTTTCCTACTGTCAATTTAAAGTTTGACAGCAAAAATCAGCATTCTTTAAATTTACTTCAAACTCTTATGAAAAAAGCAATATTCCAGCAGGACTATCTCCAAAGATGTGCAGGTTAGGTTGATTGGCCATGATAAATTGACCCTCATGTCAGGGGATTAGCAAGGTAAATATGTGAGGTTTCCAGGATAAGGACTGTGATCAGTGCAGACTTGATGGGCCAAATGGCCTCCTTCTGCACTGTAGGCATTCTATGGGGATGGGGGGGGGGGGGGGTTTGGGGGAGAGGGCGGGGGGGGAGGTGGAAGTGCTAAATCGGCAGGAAAACTGTTCTAAATCCCAACTGATCTGTCAATTCAGTTTCTCACCTGAGTCTCCACACTCCGTGCAATGAAGTTTCCAGCCATGAATATCATTAAAAACCCGGGCAGGGCCGATTCACACCAGAGTCTGACAGTACTGGAACTCTGCACATGTGCAGAGGCCCCGAACTGTCAACCTCCAGTTTGCTGACCAGCCTGATAGCTGGCCAGTCTGGGACTCCCGCAGATCTGCTGCTCCAGGCACCCCCATGGCCCGATTGTGACCCCCACAACAATTCCTGGGCCAGCCCTGACGCCCCCTACCCCACCAGCCCCAAAGTACCATGATGTGCAGCTCATCCCTCTACCCTCTCCAGGATTGACAATTGTCCTGGCAGACCCCTCCTCCCCAGTGATCCATCCCCCACAATGTCAGAGCCCTTGGTGGCAGACTCCCCTTTGGCGACTATACCCCACTCCTCCAGCCTGCCCCAATTCGCTGCCCTCCCTCCATCCTAGACTGATCTGATCTGCAGAATAGCAGCGGAAGCCCCTGCTCCTGCCAACAAATCCATTGATCATATCTAGGGCCCACCCACAGTAGGCTCTGCCCCTTAGGCACTACCCAATGCCTGCTGAGCAGTCCCAAGGTGCCCCCTGGGTATGGGCGCTTTGCCCCTTGGACAATGCCAGGGGCACAGGCTGGCATTGCCAGGGTGCCCATGCCCAAGGGGCATCCCTGCCCAATCCCCCCACCCGAACGCCCCCTCACCTGACACCCCCCCCTTCTCCCGACCCGCCCCCGAGGGGGCCCCGAATGCCTCCCCTTATTCTGGCAGAGTTTCCTGCTTGTTCCGAACATGGGGAACTAGTCTGAACCCAGCTGTAATGAAGTATTTTGGAGGGGTGAGAGATTCAATTGGGACCTGAAAGGTCCCGATAATGAACAAATATACATATTTAAAATACATTCAGGAAAGATTTAAATGACTTTCCTGCCTTCCTGCCGGTTTCCAGCGTAGTCTGGCTGGCAACTGTTTGCTAGCTCTCAGAGATGTGCATGCATTCCCGGCACATGTGTAATTCCCTGTTCAAAGCCGCAGACGTGCATCTCCCACTGTGTCCCAAGAGAAAAGTTGCAGGTCACGATGGGAGAATCGCGGCCTATGATTTTATGATTCCAGCAATGTTTGCTGAATACAAATACTTTGGCTATCTGATTGGAAAGAGCATGAAGCAGGATGTGATGTATGTTGTGCCCAGTGCCAGAAGCAGATTAAGGCTCAACTGGATAATCCACAAGAGAGCTTGAGGTTCATGATACATGATTATCCATCACCCAATTAAGTGCAGCCAAACAGAGTACAATTCCAGGATTATAATTGACAGCCTGGAGTTGAAAACACTGTAGTGTGGTGTGACAGATTTAAAAACTTATTCGTTTATGGAATTTGGACATTGCCGTCAGGCATTTATTGCCCATTCATAATTGCCCTTGAGAAGATGGTGGTGCACCAAGAGGTGAGGAGACCTTGTAGATGAACTGTCAGCAGGTAGCTATGCACTGTTACTATAGCCCCCATATCTGGTGTAGTCAGAGGCCGTCCAGTAACAACAAGCAGCTTCTGAATGTCCAACACCATTCCTTGCAAACATTAGTAACTTCAATGATTCAATGATTTTCCAAATTCAATCCTCTTATAGATTATACAAGAGCCAGTAGATCATCATAATCAAATGACCTGCAAGTTGGAGACATCCTTCAAGCAGAGCTGGTTAGAAGACCAGGTAGTTCCTGTTGTACCCGAGTGCACGTTTTGCTGGTACGTTTACGAGAGGATGTTATCTAAGGCTGCAAGATCGAAAATGGAAGGTCATTTATCAAATCAGCATTAAATACGGACTGCTGTCACAAACTGCCCATTCAACATACCTCCCGTGTGCGTAACAGCATGGTGATCGCATGGGCCATGTCGGGAATGCTGGGAAGTAGTTCCTCCACCCAACTATTTCTCATCACAAGCGGTACCCACTACTCCAAAACTATTGGCATGATAGAACTGAGCATTGGGACCATTGCCTTGGCATTAATATTTTATTTGTCATTCATACCAAGGCAAGAGCTACTTCTTGCTTCAAACAATTGCCAAACCTCAAACTCCTCACTTTAAACAACCACACAACCTCAAACAGACCATTGTCTGCAGCGAACTACCCAGCCTTCAGGAGAACAGTGACCACGGCATCACACAACCCTGCTACCTCCGCAAGACACGCTGGATTATCATCAAGGATGCCATCATCCCATGTAGGATACCATCCACCAGGTACACACTCTTGCAACTCAGCAATGCTGTCTCCCTGATACGCCACAGGAAAGGATGTCCCAAGGCATGGTACATTGGGGAGATCATGCAGACGCTATGACAACAGATAAATGAACACTGTTCAACAATCACCAGGCAAGACTGTCCTCTTCCTGTTGGGGAACACTTCAGCAGTCATAGGCATTCGGCCTCTGATCTTCGGATAAGTGTTCTCCAAGGTGGTCTTCACAACACACGACAACGCAGAATCTTTGAGCAGAAACTGATAGCCAATTTCCGAACACATGAAGACAGCATCTGCAGGGACCTTGGGTCCACGTCACACTATCTGTAACCCCCACAACTTGGCTGAGCTTGCAAAATCTCACTAATTGTCCTGGCTGGAGAAAATACACATCTCTTTAGCCTGTGCTTACCCCTCTCTCCACTCACATTCTCTGTACCTTTAAGACTTAATTACCTGTAAAGACTTGTATTCCAACCATTATCTTGTAAATTGTGTCTTTATATGCCCTGTTTGTGAACAGAATTCACACTCACTGACGAAGGAGCAGCACTCTGAAAGCTTGTGGTTTGTGCCACCACATAAATTTGTTGGACTTTAACCTGGTGTTGTGAGACTTCGTACAGGTTGTTATGTCCAACTGCTGTCATCTGACTGCTAATAATTCATGCCATCTTGCAGTTATTCATTAACTTGTCCTACTTAAAGTCTAATATTGCTTCCTTAATGTTAGTGCAATCAGAGCCATGTGTCTGCCCAGATCAGGAAATTAAATAGGTCAGCATCTCTTCCACTCTGCAAGCTCAGGTCGACTTGGCAAATAAAGTTGTTTCATAGTTGTCTCATAGTGAGTAACTTTATTTGCCAAATCCATCTGAGCTTGCAGAGTGGGGGAGATGCTGACCTGTTTGATTTCCTTAAGTTGTTCTGAAAAAAAAACAATGCCAGGTGTCTGCTGCTTGTCCTGCTGCCTGGATAATTAGTGGCCAATTTTGCCATCTCACACTGGACGATTCTCTCAAATCATTATTTACTTATGCTTTTTTTAAAAAATTTGAACGCCATCTGAACAGTTGATCTCCAATTCTCCAAATATTTCCCCCAAAAATGCTATTTTCCAAAACCTTCAATACAATATAAAAGACATTTTAGTGTACTCAGATTGAAATTGTTAATTCCCCACTTTTTTGAATATGAATATTTACCCTGTTACAGAATCATAGAGTCATAGAGCAATACAGCATGAAAACAGATTCTTCAGCCCAACCAGTTCATGCTGACCATGGTATCTCCCAGTTAGTCCCAATTATCTGCATTTGGTCCATTTCCCTCTAACACTTTCCCATCCATGTACTTATCCAAATGGTTTTTTTAAATGTTGCTATTGTACCTGCTTCAACTACTTTCTCTGGCAGCTCATTCCATATACACACCATTCCCTGATTGAAGGAGTTGCCTCAGGTCTCTTTTAAATCTCTCCCCTCTCACCTCAAACCTATGCCCTTTACTTTCAGATCCTGGTCCCCTGGGAAAAGACTATGTGCATTCACCCTATCTATGCCCCCCATGATTTTGTACACCTCAATAAGATTACCCCTCATGCTCCGATGTTTCAAGGAATAAAATCCTACTCTGGCTAATCTCTCCCTATAACTCAGGTCACTAGTCTTGGTAACATCCTTGTGAATTTTCTTCGCATTCTTTCCAGTTCATTAATGTCTTTCTTATAACAGGGTGACCAAAACTGTGCACAATAAAGGTACACAATTATACTTGGGGAAAGAAACAGTTTGAAAAACATTGATGCTTTTTATTTGAAAATTGCCTGTGTCCTCTGATTGGACCAGATACCAAATTATACAATGATGCATTGATAAAAAAAAAGGCTTTTTCAAAAATGAGATAAAGTGAAATAATAGAGATAACCACTTGTGATAATTTGATAGGTTTTGTTCTGACTAAAAATTGAAACTTAAATTATGTCCAAAGATGTGCAGGTTAGACAGATTGACCATAGTAAATTGCCTCTTAGTACCCAAAGATGTGTAGGTTAGGGGGATTAGCAGGATAAATGTATGGAGTTATAGGGATAGGGTGGAATACTTTTAGAGAGTCAGTGCAGACTTGATGGGCTGAATGGCCTTTTGCTGCATTGTAGGGATCTACAATTCTATGAACATCGATATTTCTCTCCACTGTTCAGCAGTTTGATGGTGATCTCTTTAATAAGAATGCTTTCTATCCAAGTGTCAAGTACTGCCCCAAGGATTTCTTGCTGAAGCTCACATTCTGAAACTTGGCCATATCAAATCTTACTCTTCAGATGGCAGTACCCCAGGAGCCAAATTAATTAAGTAATTTTGAAATAGCTCTTCGGGTGAATGGTCACAGTTCTGTTTATTTGGTCCGTAAAATCTAACCTTAGGAAGCGGAATGAACTGTATGAATCTGCTTATTCCCTGTATGGAATTTTTAAACATTTTGAAAGAATGAACTGGAACTTCCAGACAGTGAACCTAATGAGCAGCATTGTGCATTTATATCAGAAATTGAACCCGTTTTCAAATGATCCTTCTCTTCTCTTTTCATGTTATGTGTAATTAGAATCATAGGGGTGGCACAGTATTGAACTTTACTGCCTCACAGCGACAGAGACCTGGGTTAATTCCAGCCTTGTGTGACTGCATGGAGTTTGCACATTCTCACTGTGTCTGTGTGGGTTTCCTGAAGGTGGATTGACCGTGCTAAATTGCCCATGAGTGGCAGGGCTAGCAGAGTAAATACGTGAGGTGAAAGGGATAGGAACTGGGTGGGACTTGACATACTGAATGGCTTTCTTAGGCACTGCAGAAATTCTTTGAATCGTTAACTCGAATAGTTGCTTAAATTATGATAAATTAACTCAAGAATCTGTTGTCGACCATTTCAAAGTTAAATCTTCCCATAAGACCAAGAAGTGATATTAGCATTCCTCTAACATAGGCTTTGTTTTGATTAATCTTCATTTTGCTTATCTCGATTCACCACTCTGCCAGTTGCTGACTTGTGCAGTTTGCCTATTGAAATTATACTTCATTAGTTGTAAAAGGCTTTGGTATTCTGAGGTCATGAAACTTTCTTTCTTTTTGTAGCTATTGATGTCATTTTAAATAAGCATGCAAAACTTTTAATACAACAGACTCTAAACTGGACTTTGTAGCTTCTTTGTGTTTTAACGTGCTGTGTGGCAACTCAATACTTAAAAATAGGATCTGGGATGTATGTGCAAGCTTCTGATGGGAAATGCACCTCAGTCAAGAGTTTTGCACATGTGTAGCCAACAACCGCAGAGCAGGTAGATCATAATATGAATCAGTGTACAACACTTACTTAATCTCAGAACTGCCCGTTTTAATTGCCACATTCAGATTTGGCAAGGTTTGGAAGACCAAAGAGCCTGTGTTGTACACTTCTTTGCTCTTTTCTTTGTTCCTCTAGCCAATGGCCTGTCTTAACCTTGTACAGACACATTAAATAATACAAAGGACAGCCCCCGAACCCCACCAGCATAATTTAAAGGCATGTGGGGCTACTTACATTTTAGTTGCTCGATTACTTCTGAAATGGTTGTTTGTGCAATTCTCCACGTCTTTGGAGTTTTCCTGTCTTATGCTGAAGTGTAAATAGTCTACTCAGAGTGATCTGGTTGGAAAAGTACTTTTCCCTTCATTTAAACCTTGCGTTGGAACAAATTGCTTCCAGGCACGGGTATCTTGTTAAGGTTTCCATGAAGGGAGGCCATAGGGAGCAGGACAAACTTCTCAAAGTGGAGGAGAAGGAGGGGAAGAAGGAATCTTAGCAGAATGCCGTATATCTGAGAAACATTTACTTCATGATTTGGTCATGACAGAAATGTCTTAATGCTGCAGCCACAACTGCAACCTCAAAGCAGGACAAGGATATTATTGCCAGTGGCTGTCAAGGCTACTGTTGCTCTCATCTTTTATGCAGCTGATTCCTTCCAGAATATTACTGAAGATATGAGCAATATCTTATAGCTTGTCACACACGCTACTGCTTAAGCATCTGAATCTTTACACACGGAAGAACTGTTTAATGTTATTCCTTGAAAATATCAGAGCATGTTCACATTTGCCCACCCACTCCTGAAAGTGTCACAGCTCAGATTCACGTCACAAAATCCTCCCACTACCTTTTGCAGCAGCAGTTTCGCCTTTAAGAGGTGCAAGCTATCCTTAAGAATTGTTAACTGCTGACTAATATGGGCAGACTATGAACAGAGTGGGTAGTGCTGGCTGAATGCAGCAATCATGCAATGAATAAGACAGCAATACTTCACACAATGAAGAGTTGTGGATTAATTGTGCACTGAACCCATTTGCAAGAATTAGCCAAATGAAAAACCCGACATGTCTTAATTACAGAGCCCACTTTTATAAAAGCCTAACATATCCAGCTACAGTGCTTCCTATGTTATCCATAGGTATTGAATATTGAGCAGTTGCATTAGTTTTTCACCCCAGCTAGATATGGATTAGTTGGTTGCAAGAACTGCATGGAGCTAACGACACATCCCTTTGCAACGTGAACAACGTGTTCTGGTTTCTTTTAAGATCTTTTACTATCCCTAACACTGCAGTGATATTGATTCAAACTAGGATTTATAGTACTTATTGGGAGGGGGTAATTTCCACTTTTCTGTCAGTTTCTCAGACATGTCTGCAAAGCTTTATTCCTCAATAGTAAACTGGAGCTGTATTGAAAGCGTCTTTAAAGCAAAGAACAAAGAATCAAAACAGCATTGGAAACAGCCCCTTCGACCCAACAAACCCGCGCCGCCACCCCAATGTTCCCACTTCTACCCATGATCCCTGTCTATGTTTATAGATCTATGCATTGAAACCAAATTTGAGACAATTTAGGGAGAATTTGTTTTGCCAATCCGCCCAAGAGCACATCTTTGGGATATGGGAGGAAATAGAAAACCCACGCAAGCACAGGGAGAATGCACAAACTCCCACAGACACAGGCCCAAATCCATGTATCTGCACAGCACAGCGATAATCACTGAGTTGTCGTGTTGCCCATCAAATGGTCCAGGTCAAGCGTACACTAACAACATGAAGCACTAGGATACTCTTGAAAAGAAAATCCAAGAGTCGTCCTCTCAAGACCATCGCTCGTATGCCTCTTGTTAGGCAACAATGCGGACCAAAGTACCTGCAGGATAAAAACAAATACATCAATATCATTGACTATTTACATACTTCCCAGCCTTTTGTTTGAGTTTGTAAAAGCCCACTCAGATGCAAACGCTGTACATTTTTTAATTCCAGTGTCATTCTGCACCATATGAGATATGATAGTATACTAGCATTTTATCCTATGAATTATCCAAGTTAACTTGTGATGGATGCATTTCTACAAAGTAGGAATGTCAATATGCTGAGCTCTGTGAATGAGTCCAAAGATGTGTAGTTTAGGTGGATTAGTCGTGGTAAATGTGCAGGGTTATGGGGATAGGGCAGAGGAATGGGGCTAGGTAAGATGCTCTTTCAGAGAGTCATGCAGATTTAATAGGCTGAATGGCCTTCTTCTGCACAGTAGGGATTCTAACAGTGGACAAAGAAAGCTAGGGCAACATCACCACCCTAAAACTCAACTGGAATCTGACAGAAAATTTCTGGAAGTTACACATATTTCTGTATTTACACCCTGCAATGGCATCGCTAATTTTAGAAAATAAATTCTTAAACTGTAGAAATAAATAAATGGATTTATTTTGAAAGTGGATTTGTTTAACGAGCTAAGCAATAGTTGGCACATCACCTCAGCAATTTTCCTCTCTGTTGCCTCCAGTAATCTGGATACTACAGCCAGCAAATAAAGTCTGTCATTCAAAGTATGATGTTTTGTTTCCTTCCAGAAAAATAGTCACTGAGGAAATGAGCTGATCCAGCAGATTAAAGGATAGACGTAAATACATGATCAGAGAGTCAGTTCAATAGAAAATCCATGGACTGAATTCTCCGGGCCCCTGGGAAAGGAGATTGACCGTGACAGGGAATAGAATGGCAGGATGGGAAGGAAGATAGTGGGAAGCTGCATCAGGATGGCTCCTTGAATATTTGCAGTTCGAGGCGAGAGGAACATCCTTGGGAGGATAGGGATGGGCAGCCGGTTATGTCACTTAAGAGCCATTCGGGGCCTTTTTTCCATGGAGATAAGATCTATCTGCCATTCAGGAGAGTGGACTATCTTCAGCTGCCTCCCATATTTTACCCTCTTTACCTCTTCTCCCCCCCCCCCGCAGCTAGCCAAAAGTATGGGGAAAATCTGCCCACATCCAGGACTGCTGAGCATTTCTCCCCATAGAATGAGGGTCGTCAGTCGTAATACTTAATTTTAGCCCTCATGAGGCAACATGTCTATTCTATAATAACAACAAAAAATGCCAAAAACTCTCAGCAGATCCATAGAGAGAGGAAAACAGAGTTAATATTTTGAGTCAGATTGACTCTTTTTTAGATTCTACTTCGTAACCTCTTTTTGTAATTTATTTATGAGTGTCACAAGTAGACTTACATTAACACTGCATGAAGTTACTGTAAAAATCCTCCAGTCATCATGCTCCTATTCAGCTAAAATAAGGGAGAATTTAGCATGGCCAATGTACCTAACCAGCATGTGTTTCAGACTGTAGGAGGAAACCAGAGCATCCGAAGGAAACTCGTCTAGACACGGGGAGAACATGCAAACTCTGTATGTCAGTGACTCGTGCTGGGAATTGAACCCATTTCCTCATGCTGTGAGGCAACAGTACCCCCATACTGCTCCCTGCTTAGATGTAATGCATTAATAAGATACCAGAATATGTTACACTTTGTCCAATAACAAAGTCCTGTGTCTAGAGTACAAGGTAGAATGACTCATCTCAGAAGAGTCCCCCACTACATTGGCAACACTTACCTCCATCTCACCCACAGTCTTGGACACTTCTATTGACCCTCCTCCATCCCTAAGTTGGACTGCAGTCCTGGAGTTGTAATTGCCTCCATTTGGGAAAGCTGCCCAAGTGGGCAGGACTTGCGGATCACTGGGGTCAGGAGCAACAGATAATCCGGGCTTCCAAAGTAAGAATCAGGCTCATGTCTCCGGCAGGACACACAAGCTTCATTGCAATGTTTTGAATCAAATTCATAGGTTGGTGTCTTATTCATGGGTGACTCCAATCGTTCACCATTCTTCTGTTAAGAGAAAAACAGACAGTCCTGTATAGTTATCTATTACTTGCTGAAGTTTGTTGGAATTATATTTTAGACTGTGAATATTTCTGCTTTTGCCCGTAAGCATAAAAACCCAGCTCTCGCTGTTCTTCACCCGATAACCAAGATTAAATTTATCATATCGGCTCCGACAGAGATGGTTGTTATGCTGTCACATTTTACTACTTAATTAGAAGTCTTGCATCCAGTTTGAAACTCACAATTCAAAATGTCACATATAAAGAAGTATAGGTCACGTTATCAGTCACATTTCACCTGACTGCTTCAAACATCATTCAAAAGAACAAAGCAAATAATCAAGGTTAACTGATTGATGCTGATATGACTAACTAGGTAAGAATGAGAAATGAACTAACTACACAAAAAAAACACATTATGCCGATAAGAAAAGCAGAAAAGACCATGCAGGGAGCAGAAAGAGAACCAATATTTTCATTCTTTTTTTTAAAAATTAAAAATATTTTTCAAGTGTTTCAGCCACAATTCTCTTTGCTTCAAGAGAAAGTTTTAAAAACAAAATGTCACACATAACAAAGTTGAATATTCAACCTTAAAAAATATTAACTTAGCCGAGGAATTGCCTTTGTTTTAAATTTCTAATAATTAACCCAACAGGCCTGTCATTCTCAGTTGCTGCTATATTACCAGCACAATCAGTCTAATCACTGCGATTGGAAGTTAACTATCTAAGTACAGATACTCTGCCTTGAATTCTGGCTTCTTATTGCATGGATTTCTTTTGTGAATTAAATGTAGATGTGCTATTTTGTAGCAAAATCAACTCCATTTATCATTAGCAAGGACGTAAAATTCTACAATGCAACAGTTGATAAAAGATGCAGTGCTTCAAAGTGCAGAGGGTCTTACAAATGTAATAAGCCACAGTACAGCAAAACAAAAAGCACTAGGCTGAAATCTTCCATTCTTGTTGACCGCCGGGATTTTCCATTGCTTCTGACAGTGAATGTAGTTTTAACTGGAACACCAAATTTTCTGATTTTGCTCATAATGGGTCCCACCAGTGTCACTGTTACTTGACCAGTCAAACTGCAATTGAGAGCTGTCCGCACCTACTCAATATGGAGAGGGGGCACAGAGAAGTGATGGTGAGAGAGTTTGTGGCATGCTCCAACTGCCCTTTAAGTTAGAAGGAAGAAACAGTCCTTCAAAGACACATTCTGATTTTCTCATCAGACTAAAAACACTTATCAAAGGAATCCCTGATTGGAAATCAAATTAGGAGAAGAGAATTTTCTCTCAGAACAACTGTCAGCCCAGTTTGCCTTACCCCGGCAAGAGTAAACAAATAGGCTGGCATCAAAGTAACTAGCCAGCAGCATTGCCTTACCAAAAGAGCATTAGTTTATCTACTAATCTAGATCCTGCTTTAGTGGTGATGATGTTTTGGAGTATTCTCCATGACAAGCTGGCAATCCTAGCAATGGGGCAAGGGTGGAGAGGGAACAGGACGAATAGGCTACATGAGTCTCTGTCGGCTGTAGAACAAACTGTGGTGGGAGTGGGCAAGTAGGTGCAAGAAATTGTGCCCGTAGCATTATCCCCAATTTTACACCCCCTGCCCTAGGGATAGGAGGTATGTTAAAACTCAGCTCACAATATTTATACAGGGCCTTTAGCACAAAATGCCCTGAGCTGCTTCACCACAGTGATGACTGCAGAGAATTGAACACTGAGCAATATAACAGGGTATCGGGACAAAAGTAAAATACTGCAGATATTGGAAATCAGAAATTAAAAACAGAAAATGCTAGAAGTAGTCAGCAAGACAGGTCGCATTTATTGTGAGATATAGGGAGAATGAGCTGGCTGAATTTTCCCTGAGCTGATAATACAGTGGGGCCGGCATCAAGAGCAGAGCCAGATGTCTTCCCTTCACCATGGCATATTGCCAGCGGCAGGAACCTCAGAGGTACATGGAATAATGGGAAGGTGGGAAATAGAAAAAGGCCACGGACAGATCCTTGGAGGTAATTGTATATGTGCAGGAACAGGAGCCATTGCAAGCGATATTCTTATTGGTTGGCAGATCTGGGAGGGGGGGGCAAGACATCCTCTCTTGGAGGGTCAGAAGCTGTCACTGCAAGTAAATTAACTGCCTGTTCAACATAAGGTGGGCAATTCTCCCAGCCTGCTGTGCTTCTCTAGCATTGCAGCGGCTGGAAGACATCAGCAGAAGCCACTTCATGAGCTCCCTGCTGGGTATCCGGGCCTTTGCGCATCTCTGGCTCTAAGATTTCTAACAGAATCAGCTCTGACGTGGAGCTGATTACAATATAGAAATCAGTAATTCCGTATCACTAGCAGGTCTGGGACTGAAGTCTAGCAGGCCCACTAGCACATGGTTCACTCCAACAGATTTACAGCAGCTCCCCACTAACAGCGAGCAGGCAGCCTGACCCTCCTGAAGTGAAGAAAGGCCACTGAGGCCTCCCCCCCAGGAGATCGGGGTTAAGGGGAGTAGGCTTGTGCAGTACCGGGCTGACCCCCGACAATGCCCAAGGGGCAAGCCGGAAATGCTAAAGGGACATTTTGGCAATGTCTGCCAGGCACTGGGCAGTGCCAAGGGGATGGGGTCAGAGAGGATGAGGCCAATTGAGGGATATGCCTATTGGTGGAAGTGGGGTGGGGGCCACTGCCAGAGGATTGCAGGCAGAAAAGGGAAGAGAAGATCGAGGCTGGTAGTGGAGGTGGGCCTGATTGGGATTGCTGGGGGTGGGAGAGAGGGATCAGGAGATTGGGTCTAGCCAGGCAGAGGGTAGGAAGATTGAATTGGGCTTGATAGGAGTCTTGGGGCTAGCCTGGAGAGTTTCAGGAGGCCAGTGGTTGGAGGGTGGGGTATCAGAGGCACAGCAACGCAGGGCTTCTATGATGGCCAACGATCAGGAGCCAGCAATGTGGGGCCAGCGCACATATGCCGATCTCTGTCTGACAGATCAGCGTGTTACACATTGGCCCGCTCGGTACTATGCCATTGGCCTCTCCAGTGGGAATAGGCCCCACCTCTGATTTTCAGGGGGAATCCTACTCGGGCACTCTGCGGTGCTCAGAGTGTGGGAGATTCAATCTGAAAATCATGCTGAAAGAACAGTGGGAGTTACTCACATTTTCATGTGAACTGGGGGCTCAGAATTTTTTTTGGGAGAATCCGGCCAAGATATGGTTGCAACTTCTAATGATTATGGAGATGAAGATGACCTATCACTTTCCAGCGGAGGGGTCTTGTAAAATCCCAGCCCCAGTGTTACCTCCATATAAAGCTTGGAGTCAGTGTTTTAGTTTCAAGAGTGTGATTTACTGGCCCTAACATTGTTGGGCATCATCATGAGTGGGAAAGAGAGCTGTGACAACTTTCCAAACTTTCCCAGCCCACCTGCAATGATGTCTGCTGATGTCAGGTCTGCAAAAGTTTATCCTTGGGTGCATTTTAAGAGAAAACAAGTTATTTTAATGTCTTTAGTCAAGGTGAGCCAGTGTTTATTTTTGGCAGGTGCTGGCGTGGTTCTTTTCTGTTTATTTTCAAAGAGCCTTTCCCCCTTTCTGTACCTCTGACCGAGTTTTACTGAACTACTAATTGTACCGACATTTCTAAGATATTCCAAAAATAAACAGTACAAACAGTTGTTTTGTCATGCACATGTTTATATAATATTACATGTAGTGGTTCAAATAAACAGGCTAGAAGTCTCTCAGCCAGGTTAGAATAGGCCAAGATAAAGTTCATGAAGCTCTCTCCCATAAGCAAATTCTATTAACATTCTTGAATGAATGCCATTGTCTGCTTGACCTTTGCATATTTTACATTAGAGAAGGCTGTGCGTATGAAATTATTAATGGAAGTACCCTCTGGGAAGGGCAGTAGCAGTATATTAGCTTGAATTTATCTGCCATTACTGTACTCCCAAGAAGTTGAAGATGAATGATTTTGCATAAACTTCCTACTCAGATTCTTCAGTTTTTTTTATATAAAATGATTGAAGGTCAAACTTTTGCAGACCTGCCATCAGCAGATATCATTGCAGATGGGGCAGGGAAGTTTGGAAAGCTGTCATAGCTCTCCCTCCCACTCATGATGGTGTCCAACAATGCCAGGGCCAATAAATCACACCCTTGTAATTAAAACACTGACTCCACGTTTTATGTAGAGATAACAACAATACATTATTCTATCGTATATTCTTTCATGGGATGTAAGCCTCACTGTCTTAGCATTCATTGCCAATCCCTAATTGCCCTTGTGAAGATGATGGTGAGCTGCATTCTTGAACCGCTGCAGTCCCTGTGGTGTCGGAAAATCC
Organism: Sphyrna mokarran; assembly: GCA_024679065.1. Lineage (NCBI taxonomy): Eukaryota > Metazoa > Chordata > Chondrichthyes > Carcharhiniformes > Carcharhinidae > Sphyrna > Sphyrna mokarran. Next base: position 46,645,421 of record JAGIQG010000008.1, read on the forward strand.
AAAGTGCTTTTGGGAAAGGAGTTCCAGGATTTTGACCCAGTGACAGTGAAGGACAGTGTTATAGTTCCAAGTCAGGATGGTGAATGGTTTGGAGGAGAACTTGGAGGTAGTTTTCTCATGCATCTGCTTCCTTTGTTCGTCTATGTGATAAATTTTGCAGGTTTAGAAGGTGCTTTCAAAGGACTGTTAGTGCAACACTGTAATGCATCTCATAGATGGTACACATGCCAGCCACTTTGTGTCAGTGATGGTTGTAGAAAATATCTAGGGGATAGGTTTCTGATCAGTAAGGTGCTGATCATTGATTAGCCTTGTTGCAACAGTAATGCTGTTCAGTATGAGAGGATCTGCAGGTTCAGATATTTGCTGTACAACTAAACATGATTCTTTCCACAAATATAACTGCAGCACTGTTAACTTACTCTGTTTTCCTTTTTCAGTCAGCTGCATTTGAATCTTGTCCATTCTTTTCAAGTGGCATGCTTTTGGATGCCTTCATCTCTATGAAAGGTAACATTATGTCTTCTCCTCAATACCAGTGTAGTTCATAAAGTAATAAAGACAATGACAAAGAATGGTAAATTGCAGGAGTTATTGCAGGCTGAATTTTCCTGATCCTGCAAGGCTAAGGAAATAGATGGGTTGGGGAGGTTTGGGGAACCGTGTCCCATTGGCAGCTTAGCATATTTCTGCTGATGGATGAAATTCCCATGAGCAAGTGCAGACGTAGATCGTCTCTCCACACTATGGAGAGATGGGATCCAATTAAACTGATTGCAGGTCTACCTTTGAAGTTGATGAGCATTTTGCCAGTTGTGTGGCCTTTGCCACCTGCTCCCTGCTGGTGGCAAGATAAACTGGATGCACGGCTTAAAGAATTACCTGGAGTAGTTTTCCTCCTCTTCAATGAGCTGAATAACAATTTAAATAAACCCTTCTGAGGGACCTTCCATGTTAATACCCCCTCATAGTCCTCATCTTGGCTCAGCAGCCACCACCACTCCCAGAGGGGTCACCAAGGTGCCAGAGCTGTGGCCCCTGTGGACTGGCAGCATTGAGAATCCATCCACATTTCTCAATCGGATGGCTAGCATAGAGGAAGCCAATTAGGAGGTCACCTTTGGGGAGATTGTGATATTTGGTCATTTGCCAGTAAGCATGGCCTCAGGGTCTTCACTGTAGTCCTGTGGGTCCAAGAGCTGTGCAAAATTTCAGCCCTTAGTTCTTGGAGCTGTGTCATGTTGTATTGTAGAGAAGGTTTCTGTTGGCAAATTTACATTTAAAAAAAAACACTGCCCTAGAAAATCTACTGAGAGCACCAACTGTTGGCCTCTGCTTTTGACTCCAATAAAGACTCAAGATTTGTGCCCCCTTCCCACTTTGGAATCCAGGCAAGTGATCATGTCACTGAGAGCAATGCGACTTGGCACCAACTAAAAGATAGGAGGGATGGGGGAAATGGAGAAGTATGAGGTTGACCTGCCTTGCTTGCAGTTGCTGGTGACTTCACTATCTCCCAAAAATGTGCAACAGTCTAGGAACCCCAATTATAAAAGAGGGAGAAGGGATTTCCAAGCCTGTACTTCTAGTGGATCTCATATCTGTCTCTTCAAATGCCTACACAACTGATGGTGCCTGTCACCAATGATTGGACTGTAGTGAGAACCTCAAACTCAGCATCTCACTTCACTCTTTCTTTCCACTTATGGCAAGATTCAGCACGGGGTTATTCCCTTTCTCTATAAAAAGATTTTTTATTAGTCATGCGAAGGCAGTAATGTTCATCTGTCCCCCCTTTATTCTCCTCATAGATTTGGATAACAGATTAATTTGTATGGGACATACAGCTTCACATGGGCAGAACGGTGGCACAATGGTTAGCATTGCTGCCTCACAATGCCAAGGACCCAGGTTCGATTCCAGCTCTGGGTGACTGCCTGTGTGTGTTTGCACATTCTGCCTGTGACCTGTGTGGGTTTCCTGCAGGTGCTCTGGTGTCCTCCCACACTCCAAAGATCTGTGGGATGGGTTAACTGGCAATGCTAAGTTGCCCCTTAGTGTCCCAGAATATCTAGGTTAGGAGGATTAGCAAGGTAAATACATGTGGTCATGGGAATAGGATGCTCTAGTTGGTGCAGATTCAATGGGTCAAATGACCTCCTTCTACACCATCACAATTCTATGATTCTGTGAAACACTAATTTGAGTGCTCTAGTCTCAGCAGTGCTAATCCTTTTGAGTTTAATTTTAACTCCTTTGAGCTCAAAGTTAACAAGAATGGCAATTTTCAATGATTCCCGTGCATAATATCAATTGCAAAATATTTGTCTATAATATTCTTCAATTTTACAAGTCTACATTCATCTTCAGCAATTTGTGGCTTTTATTTTTATGGGCATTATATATTGTGCTGATTGATGAAGGCATTCACTATTCAAAGCACTGCCCATGTGGCCAACTAAAGGTGGCCAATAGTATTGGCAATAAAAGGCCAACTGTTTGATAAATACCTTGCCAACTCAGTCTTACAAGTGGAAAGAGTGCTGCCAACTTGGCTTACGGTTGGCATGCCATATATCATGACCTTGATAATAAAGACTATTATTAATCCAACCATTGAAGATTAAGCTTTATCTTCTCCTTTAGAGTCAGTAGACTTTAATCCTATTTATTCCTTCATTGTTGCTTGCCCCATTCATTACCCCAGATTTCTACCCATGATCAATAGGTACTTTGCAGACAGAATTGGGAGAAGCAATCTGCAGAAGTATTTGCCGATTGATTACAACATAATATTATCAAGCCATCTGCTATTGAATTAGTTTTAAGCGTTATGATGTTGGTTTTACAGGCAAAGGATCCAGGTATAATAATTTGCATAAGGTGTAGAGGAATGGAGGGGCAAGACTAGGAATTAATAGAAAAATCTATTAGCATCTAGTGTAATGCATTTAGTCAAGCTGCGTACAATTTAGTTGTCTCGCTTCAGAGGGATCCATCTGCTCTTGCATAATCAAAGACTTTGCAACATAAAAATGCAAAACTGTTGTAAACTTTACAACTACTGGCAAAACTAACCCAGTTCAATGCTACTGCAAAATAGTGACATAAATATGTATGCATTCAATAAAAGGAGCATACTCATTGTAAAATAGGAAGGGAAGATAATGCAAGGAATTTTAACCCAGGAAGACCTGATGGATTAGGATTGAACATACATGGAGAGAAAGCTTGAGGATATCAACAAGCAGGGCTGTCTGCACTGTGTTCATCTCCAGGCAAGAGGGAAACTGAGGCTGGAACACATGATACACTCCTCTCAATTTGATTGCATTCTCCTATCCCATTACGGCATATTATAACAACCCATCACTGCACCCCCCCTCCCCCCAACTTGTTCAAAACCCTACCCATGTGTATTTTCTTATTAGATACCCTTGAACTGAAACCTAGCCAGACAGTGGTGGAAGGGATAAAGGAGGAACAGCAGGAAGATATTGATGAAGAAGAAATATTGTCACTTTCAGTTACAAGTTCAGAAACTACATTGAATATAGCTTAGAAATGGGATCTGCACATGGTGAGAGACCAGGTATGAGTAGCCTGCAGCACAGGACAGGATACAAGACCAGCCCAAATATTGGCTCACCATATGACAAGATTGCATATGGGTTCTGTTGCAAAGGAACTCATAAGGTGACTAACAGAATAAGGCTTATCAGCATGCACACAGAAATACTTGGTGTATTAGCAGATATGCCACATATCCCCTGGTCAATGTCCAGGACAAGAAGGATCTAACATCAGCTTGGCACAGGCGTTCACATAGAGCTTGTAAATGCATTCTTTCCAGTGTGGAAGTGATGGCCAATTCTATGGAGACTCGTGCAGACCATCCATGATACAGTGATTGATGCAGGCCAATAATGCAGCTCCTACTGCAGCCCAAGCAGAAGTCACCCAATATCTGGATATTGCAGACTGAAGTCATCCAAGTTGCCATGCACACTCAAGCAGACACCATCATAGCAATGAAAAACAGTATTTCCTAATATTGCAGGCAGATGAGTTAATGGCAGACAGCCTGAACAGAAAGAGGCTGTATTAGTTGCCTCCTCCTTCTGTTTCTTCTCCCACTGCTTCTCACCGTATAGCCACTGGAAAGGATGTCATTCATACTAGCAAGCTTGTGCAGCATATAAAACAAAACCCATACCAAGCCTTGCCATAACCTCAGCTGAGCACTGAAGGAATCCTCCAGTCAGTAGAAGTGTTGCTTAAGCATCCCAGTAGTCTGCTTTGTTACAGTTTGTGTGGTAACATTGCTTGCATTATATGCATATTGCCCTGCTGTCAGTTGGTTGTGCACTGACATCATCGGGAATATTTTCTAATCCCACCAACCATGGAAATAATCATGGGTGAACGGACAATGGATGATTAAAAGGTTCGTTAACTTTGGGCTGAATTTCCGGTCCCTGGGTAAGTGAAAGCAGAAGATTCTGCCATGGTCAGAATACTTTATCGCCTAGCAGCCAGCCTCTGTTTCCTGTGTTAGTTCAACTGCAGAGTGTAGAGTGGGCTGCTACAGGAAAACATGCCACGTTACCAGACATTGTCATATATGATATACTGCTCATGATCTGATGTCAATTGATAGCAAGGTGCTCGGAAACTCTTCTGAGTGCAATATTTCTCAGTGTTAATATGTGGGAGTATGCTCAATCACACCCTATGGATAGGCAAAGGCAATCCCAGCAAAGTGACATGCTTGCTCCACTTGCTTCTGTCCGGCAAACAAGGATGAAATGTACTCAGCGCCTCCTTCAGCAACAGCTGATGGCAAACTGGGAGATGTTGCAAATATCTCCACTGTAGCCTGGGAGGAACCCCTTAACAATGCATCAGATTTTATGGGCACAGTAGGAAACTTTAGGCTGATTAGCTTGATCTCTGTGGTGAAGTTGCTGGAATCAATCATTACAGAAGAGATGACTGAGCATTTGGAAAGACAAAGCTCACTGCACTTTTGTCAGCATGGTTTTATGAAGGGCAAGTCATGCTTGATAAACGTGCTTGATTTCTTTAAGGAAATAACCAACAAAGAGGATAGCAGGAAGCCTGTGGATGTGATAACCTAGATTTCCATAGGTGCTTGAAAAAGTGCCAATAAAAACTGACCCAGAAGTCAGATGGCAGGGGATTGCAGGTAGAATACTGGATTAGATTGAGGATTGGATGACTGACAAAAAACAGAATGTTGGCATAAATAGGACCTTCTTTGTTCCGCAGGGTCAGTCTTTGGTTCTTGAATTTTTACAATCTATGTAAATGATCTGCAAGTAGGTACAGAGTGTAACATAGCAAAATTTGCTGATGATACTAAAATAAATGGGAAAGCAAGCAGTGAAGAGGATATAAAGATTCTATAGATAGATATACTTGGGCTAGGAGAATGGGCCAAAATTTGGCAGACGGAGTGTAATGTGGATAAGTGAGAAGTTATCCATTTCGACAGAAAGAAATAGAAAGGCAAATTATTATCTAAATGAAAAATAGATTCAAAATGCATTTGGGCAGTGGGACCTGGGTGTCTATGTTCATGGATTGCAGAAAGTCAGTATGCAGTTGCTGCGCATGATAAAAAAAAACAAATGGGATGTTGGCACTTATTGCAAAAGAATTGGAATATAAAAGTAGAGGAGTGTTGTTCCCATTGTATAGCGCATTGATGAGATTTCATCTGGAGTATTGTGTCCAGTTTTCATCTCCTTATTTGAGGAAGGATATGGTGACGTCGTACTCAGTTCAGAGAAGGTTCACCACATTGATTTCAAGGATGAAATCAAGACAAAAATAAGATGAGATTAAATAGTTTATGCTTGTTTAGAAGTTGGAGTTTAGAAGAATGGGAGGGAATCTGATCGAAGTATGTAAAATTTTAAAAGGGATTGGTCTACATTTACTTTATCAAGGGTGAGATTTTACAGTCTCACTTGTCCCAAAACCATAAAATCTTGTCCAAGGTCAACAGACCTTTCCATGCTTGGTCACTCACCCACTCCAATTCTTGTGTGGGTGCCGGTAAAACTCCGGCCCAAATGTCTCCTATAATGGGCAATCTAGAACAGGTATTGGTTAAGAGGTGCTCGGTTTAAAACTGAGATGAGGATGAACTACTTCTCGCAGAGGGCAGTGAATTTGTGGAATTTGCTGCCTCACAGAATAGTGGAGTCTGAATGGTTGAATGGTTTCAAGAGGGAGATAGATACATTTTGATTTAAAAAAAGGGATATGAGGAACAGATGGGAAGTGGATTTGAGAACAGGGAGAGATAAGCCATGATGTGATTGAATGGTGGAGCAGGCTTGAAGGGCTGAATTTGCCTACTTCTCCTTTTAATTCCTATGTTCCTATGCCACCATCACAGTCACTGGCAATGCCATTCTTCAATCTCTGACTTCAGTTTGGTTTCAGGCAATAGCAAATTTCAATGAGCATGTGCTTACTGAAGCAGAGACATCTAAGCGATGTCAAATACTCTGCCTATGTGTGGGAACAAATGGACTATCCAGAACCCTTGAAGTCAACACAAATATCACCACTCTGTGTAGGCTTCAGCAGCTTTAAGCAATTCTGAAATTCACCAAACGTTTCCATTACTGCAGCAAGAGCCAGCCGAAATCCATAAGCAATGAACCTAAATGTAGTTGATGATTCCTTTAGATGATCTGGGTCTGGGGTGAAGGTGGGAAGCTCCTTCCTGCCACTGAACGTATATTCAACTGTTAAAAGGGAACATTAGCTGGAACATTGAGTTCCAAAATGACAGCCTGACATTAATTTAGCATTCACGTTGATTGAAGGCACAATCTGCCCATACCCTGCTTCCTGCACAAGTGCTAACACCCTTTCCAAAATGACATTCAGCTTAGTTGTCATTTGGAGGCAAAGTGGTACCATTAGTGCCAAGAATCCGATCACTACGGATTCAAATTTTGTAGTTGAACTCACTTGATAGGACAATGCTGATTTATTGAGGGTCTGCAACCCTTTTCACCGGCTTTAGCAAATAGGGCAAAATCAGCTGCAAAATCAGGGTTCAATTCCAGCCAAGACAGAAATACTTTGCACACTTTCCTATCCACAGCATGACCCTCAATAAAACTATTAATTAGCTTCAAAATACAAGACATCGTTGGAGACTGCAACTGCAATGCTTCACAGTGACTATCCCCTACAAAGCCAACCACGCTGTAAAAATCACCATGCGTCACAATTTCCAACAGAATATGGCAAGTTGCAAAAAAAAGGTGTTTGTGCTGAGAAGCAAAGGAGAAAATTGAGCCCAGTGTGTGACCCATGCATATTTTGGAATCACTGAGGAAACCGTATAATTAATAGAAATATAAGATAGTAAGCTAGAATTAAAAATATGCGATAGGAGCCAGTGAGAACAAAGGCAGAAATGTCAACTATATGCCAGATAGGTGGCAAGTATAGGTGATTTTTTTTTGATCCCGCTGGGTAAGCACATGCTTATTAAGAATCTTGAAAAAGATGGCAAGACAACGTCATGGTTCAGACAGAAACATTGGGAACAGTGATGAGAACAGTCGGCAAAAAAAAAAATTATACTCTTGTTCTTGACTTCTCCTGATGCTTTGACCTTGGGAGAGAGATTAGCGCTTTCAGTACAGGCACTAAACAGCACTGCTGTGTGGAGCTGACCTTTCCAGAAGCCAACAGTAACAAAAGGTATTCAAAAAACATGTAAAGGCAATAAACTTATTTTCTACAAGTACGTCACTACTAAGGTCATTTAAGAAAAGGGAAATAGTTTGGTTTGTTCAGAGTATTGAATCCAAAAGAAAAGGGCTAACGTTAAATTTGCACAAGACTTTTCAAACCACAGCTGGAATCCTGCAAACATTTTAAGCTGTGGAGTTCAGTGACAACAGGAGATCAAAGAGTGATTTGCTAAGACAGCTGATGATAAAATTCCTGAGCCTCCACCACAAGCTAACAGGAAAATGTTAACATCCATTTTTTTCATTTACAGCTTGTGAGCATCGCTGGCTACACCAGCATTTATTGTCTCGGTTTAACTGCCCTGCATTTCAGAGTCATCTACTGTAGCTCTGGAGCCACGTGTAGGTTAGACCAGGTAAGGATAGCAGATTTCCTTCCCAAAGGGCATTAATGAAACTGATGAATTTTTACAAAAATCAACAATGGTTTCATGGTCATCATTAGACTTTTAATTCCAGATTTTTATTGAATTCAAATTTCACCATCTGCCATAGCAGGATTTGAAACCAGGTCCGCACATCTTGCTCTGGACCTCTGGTTACTTGCCCAGTGACAATATGACCGCATCACTGCCTCCCCATGTCTATAATAAAGGATGTAATAACAGTTCACTTAGAAAATATCAATGGGATTAGACAGTCACCATGAAGTTATGATGAGGAAGTCACGTTTGACAAACCTAAAGTTTTTAAAGGATGTAATGAGTAGAATAGATAATTGGCCTGCCTGCCTATCATAAGAACAGACAAACATCAGAATTGCATTCAGTCATCCCCGCAATGGATTAAATTGCCTTCTTGATTGTCGGAGGGAACACTTCAGACTCCCGTGTGTGGCCTCTGACTGAAATATTGTTGGAGCGTGTGATGACATCGGGTCACATGCTTGGTGTCCACTCACATGATTTCGAACATTTCTGGGTTAAACGCATGCCCACCTGAGTAAGGTATAATTCTGGCCCAGAATATCAAACCTAGTCAGCAGATTCTGCCATAATCTGAGATTGATGTCCTTTGTCATTGTCCATGGATAGAGCATGCAAAGGGTGGTGTTGGTAGAGACATGCTGTCGATAAGACATTTAATGTTGCCTTGAAAATGAAGAACAATCACAGATATGCACAGCTTTTCTGTGAACATCAGAGTCTGCCTCTGAGGTCTTTCCCTGAGGTAATGTTCTCCCTGAATATGCTTGTATATAGAAATCATAACCTATTACTGTGATCAGTTTATAAGAAATCAGTGATAACAAGATGTGATAGAGTAGAAGCCAGGATAAGCCCATACTGTCCCATTTTAACCATGAGCATCCCTGTCCATTACTCTTCCACTATATCTCACCCTGCCATTCTGTTCTTCTTTGAACAGGGGCACCATTCACTCTCCTCTGCCCACGAGGCTGCGCTTGTTCATTGAACATTGAACAAATTCTCCTTTCACTCTACTCACTTCCTTCCAATTGAAAGGTGTTGCTATGGAAACCCATCTGTGGTGCTGGCTGCATCTGACATCTTGTGAGGTACATGTAGCATTCTTCTTTCTAGTTCTAAATGGGTTGTCTCTCTTACTGCTTCCTCTTGTTTTTGGTGGGTGGCACAGTGACACGGTGGCATTGTTGTCTCACAGCTCCAGGGATTTCTGGGTTCAGTTCCTGGCTTGGGTCACTATCTGTGCAAAGTCTGAATGTTCTCTCAGTGTCTATGTGGCCTTCCTCCAGTGCTCAGGATTTTTCCCCACAGTCCAAAAGTTGAGCTGGTTAGGTGAATTGGCCATGCTAAATTGTCCCTCAGTGTACCCAGATAGATGCCAGAGTGTGACAACTAGGGGATTTTCACAGTAACTTTACTGCAGTATTAATGTAAGCTTAATTGTGACCAATAAATAAACTGTGACTGTATCGGTGCTATTCATAGCTTTCATCACCAAACTGAAAAAAATTAAATCCTCCCCCCACCACCTTCTAACCTTCACATGGTTCTTCAACTCTTCACTGTCCTTCCCTTCTTCGACTTCTTAATCACCATTTATGTAGATAGTCTACTGTAAGCCAAATCATGCCCACAGCCACCACAATTATGCTTTCTCCTATCTGTTGTCTATAAAAGTCTCTTCCACTCTCCCCATTTCTTTGTCTCCATCACAACTATTCTGATGAAGCACACATTTTTCCTTTTCCTTTTTCCTCAACCAGAGATTCCCCTCTAGAGCAGTTAGCAGTGCCTTCTACTATGTTTGTTCCATTTTTGCATTTCTGCTCTCACCCCTACCCCTCCATCCTAAAGCTATAACCCTTTGCCTCAGTTTCTTTCTGTTTATGTCTGATACTATGTTAGGGACCAGATTAGAAACTCAAAGATGTATTGTGAAGTCAGCCTACACCCCAACTTTTACTTTTGATTTTGGCATTAGTGTGAGCATGAAGTGCTTTGCTCCAGGTATTATTTAATTGACCTACCAGGAAGCTTTTATCAAAACAAACTTTATTTAAGAACACAAATCTCAGAACACCAAGTTCTTGGCCTTTTGGCTAAGATCAATTTTTGTCAACCAAATTGACATGCTGCATTTGGTTGAAGTCATTAGGTTACATTTCAGCTTCATGTGAAGGAAATTTTTAAAGCAACATCTTGGCCTTTTGGTTAAGATGTAAATAAGATCAAGCCTTGGTGGAGGAGCTACACTTACTCCAATAAGCTTGGATCATATAAATCAAGCCTAAGACAGATGGTGAGAGGCCTGTCTTGTCAGCTTAGATCGGGAATGTTCCAACTTGTTGGGACTCTGAATTGGCTTCAAGTTGACTTGATTGGATTGGAATAAAGATTAAAAAAAAAGAAAAAAAATTTAAAAATGCATAACTTTTACCAATTAAAATACCTAAACATGACAAAATATAATCCTTAATAACTATCCATCTCTATTGTTCCAATTTAGCAGTATCCTTATGGACATAACTCTCATCTTCAGAAACAATTAGCAGCAAAAACAGCTATACTTACATGGATGCTAGATTTCCTGCTCTTTTACATCTCTGGACAGATACTCAGACAAATACCTGTCTTCTGGCATACAGCAGACTTTCAGAGAAAAACTCACTTCCAAACAGCAGAATCTCAGAGAAAGAACCATATTTTCTAGCAGATTCTAATCTTCAACTTCAGAGAAGGGAGAACAGAGACCTGATCCCTAACAACGCCAAGCAGCATATCAGCTTAAGTTCTTGGTGCAAGCCTTGCTCCACCCAGTTATATGATTTGTACAAATCATATGAATCAAGCCCTATTCTGCAAAACACCTGGTGAATACACTCAAAACAGCAGGACAGCATTAATTCAAATTAAAACATACATTCTGTATGTTTTAAACAATTTTGCAGCTGCAGTAACAATAAAGAATACTAGTTACAAACTCCTTGCATTGGTTAGAACAAGTTATTAAACAATCTTGCACAAGATACATGACCAGGAAACAATTATCAATTGTCGTAACAACCCATCTGGTTCACTAATGTCCTTTAGGGAAAGGAATCTGCTGTCCTTACCTGGTCTGGCCCACAAGTGACTCCAGACTATACAGCATTAGATATAGGAACAGAATTAGGCTATTCAGCCCATCGAGTCTGCTCCACCCTCAATCATGGCTGATTTGATTCTCATCCTCATTTTCCTGCCTTCTCTGTTTAACCCTTGATCCCTTATTGATCTATCTCTATCTTAAAGGCACTCAATGACCTGGCTTCCGCAGCCCTCTGTAGCAATGAGTTCCAAAGCTTTGGCATCCTCTGGCTGAAGACATTTTTCCTCGTGTCAGTTATAAAGGAGCATCCCTTCATTCTGAAGTTGTGCCCTTGAGCTCTAGTCTCTCCTACTAGTGGAAACATCCTCTCCACATTTAGTCCTTCTAGACTCTCAGTTTTTTGTATGTTTCAATTAGATCCCTTGTCATCTTTCTAAACTCTTTCAAGGATAGGCTCAGACTCCTTAACCACTCCTCATATGACAAACCCTTCATTCTTGGAATAATTCTTGTGAACCTCCTCTGGTTCCCTACATCTTTTAGATGAATAAAAACAAACTCAAATACATTTCTTAAAGGCACAGAATGGTCACAACTGTCAGCATTTTTGTTTAGATTTCAGATTTCTAGCATCCGTAGGATATTGCCTCCAACTCGTCTTTAATAAGAATTTTAAATAACTGAACTCCTGTTTCTTGAAGTTCTGTCAGTCTTGAATATAAGACCCAGATTTTTCCTCCCACCAGGGTTAAAAATTTGCTCCAAAGCAGGTAGAGCATTGTGCCTAGAAATGAGGCAGAGAGATAACACAGCAGCATGCAGCAAATCGATAAATTCAGATTCAAATTATCTGCAATGGGATGAGAAAGGTGGAGTTGAAAATTAACTCTCTCCACAGGATACAAATCACTTTGACTCCATTATTAGAAGTTCTCAACAGTTATAGTCTGACCAATTATTGGACACGGACTCCCTGTGAAGAGAATGCAACAAATCACCAATCCCCTCAATGTCACCAAGGCGACCTTGACACACTGATAATTGAACATTCTCAGCGAGCACTCCTCCTGCGTGCTCACCCATATTTTCATTGAACACTGCAGCAGCACATTAACTGTATGACAGTATCAGAGGAGGGGTAAGAGGATTACTTACACCAGTTATAATGATGACAAGTAAACAGAAGACAGATTACCATGGAGCACAAGGAGTCTCCCTCTGCAGCAGTTACAAAGCATACAAAAATCAAAACATCCCTTGTCAGTTCATTGTAAATGTTTTCAAAATGAAAGTGTCGTTCAACAATTTATTGATTATTCTTGATGAGGGAAAAATGCTTCTCTTTTAGGGATGGCGTTTTTGTACCCGTGAAAGTCAAGCATTTGCACTTTGGATGCAGTTGTTGATTTAGAAGTAAATTGTGTTCGTTTTTCAAAAAGATTGTTTTTCTTATTCAAGTTTCTGTTCATACTTATTTGCATATCGCTGGATTTTCAATCTGGCATGAAATAACAGGCCGAATTTTTCCATCAGTTAAGTACCTACATTGGTGGGAAAATGGGATTGTTTCCTGCTGATGCTGTCAGTGTCTTTCAGGTGGGAATCGCCCAGCTGAAAAATGCTAATAAGCTCACTATGAGCAATCTGCCAGTCAGCCCTACTATTCCAAAGGCCGTACTTGGAGTCAGGGCCTCCTCTCCCAAATTATAATATAGTGCCCCCCATGACTGGTGTCAACAACCTCTTATCAAAGAGGGGCATTTTCCACTTCCACCTACAAATAATAGGTGATCCTCAACCCCCCTCCGGATGCCATGTAGGTGTGAGGATGATGCAAACTCCCTCTCATACCCTTCCAGTCAGGCCTCCTTCTCCTTCAAACACATTACTCAGGCCCCTTTCGGACCACACATGTTGGCAGTGCCAACAGTGCACTGCCCCTGGAACCTCAGCACAAATGCCCTTGCCTGGAGGCTAAAGGACATTGGTCCAGTGAGCATTTCCTTCTCTGCTGCTGCCGCGCTGCAGAGGAAGGGTGCCTTAAGAGTCCTAGGGTTGGGTAGTTTTGGGTTAGGGGCAAGCAGTTGACCTCACCATTCCCCTTTGCAGATCTGAAGATGTGGCATGGTGATTTCAGGCAGCTCTGTGATCAACATCTGCATTTCATGAAAAATGTAGAATTTTCATTGGCACGGAAAATTCTGAAGTATCCAGGTCACTTTAATCTCCATGCTTCCCAATCATCCAGCACGCTTTTAAATCACGGCAGCAATCCACCCTGCAGCAGATTTTTCTTTCTCCATGTCAGAAGCTGCAGGTGAGAACAGACCCCTTTGAAGTCCTCTAAAATGAGAGGAAATGTTAATTTCACCTGGTGGCGGAAGGGCAGGACAGTTGTAGTCTGCCCACCAGTGTCTCAGGCCCCAATGCACACACCCAGCTTTGATTTGAAGCTGCCGAGGCTTTCTAGAAGAAATAAAATTTTTGAAACCTTTTCAGTACCAATGAAATCCTTTGATCTCTAACAAATTCAATGTAGAGTGTTTGAGAAAAGTTCCATTGATAGCTCAATGGATTCCTCTCATTCAGTTATCTGTGTTTATGCTTATTTCCCTCATGTTCAAATGGACTTCGAGTAGTCCATTGATCCTGATAGCAATGTTGACAGAGTTCAGTCTGACTGATAGCCTCTGTTTTCTTCAAAATGACTGTGGTTTGCAAAAACGGAGGTGAAACCACAGGCTGTCAATTCCTGTTGGCTGTCTGAAGACGTTGGAGAATCAGACCCAGCATTTTAAAATCTGATTTTATTTTTAAAAAATTCCTTGATATATTTAAAGGTGATAAGTGTTTGATGGAATTGAAAATGGGTTTTTCACAAAAGTAAGTATTTTTAATCAGACTTCATCTGCAAGTGACCCAATTTTATGTTACTAAAAAGGACTTCTAAAAACAATTTAGAGACACTTAATATTTGCATTGGTGCAAAACAGTCAGTTTCTTAGTAAATTAAAATTGCATTGATGCTACAAACATCACAGGATCCAGCAACACCCCACATTCTGACCTGCTGATTTTTTCTTCTCCCTGTCGGTGGGATTTCCTTGATGGAAGATGCTTTTCATTTTCTGGTGATGGTGAAACCTGGGCATTGCCTCTAATATGGTCTTCGAGGAACTCTGCTGTGTTAAGAATCTTGATGTGGTGTGGGAACCTTTGGCATCCTGGCTCCTGTATATGTGAGTGCACTCTGTCACGACATGTCTTATACCAATGCAGGATCCTGATGTTCCCTTTTTACTGGGGTATTCTTTCACTGCTTGGAGGCCTTGGGAAGCTGAGTTAGGTCCTGATGGGTTGTATTTTACCATAGAGGGGATCCCATGTGTTGTACAGTTTTGCTTTTGTTGTCCTGTGATGGAGGGTGAGCTCATGGCTTTATCCTGGTGTCCTGACCTTCTCCATTCTTTCTGGTATTCTTTTATTGTCCGTGTCAGGGAGATGCTGACTACGCTGATTGCAACGATTGTTAATTTGAACCATTTGAATGAGTTTTTGCTCGTCTCTTGTGTGTGTGTGTGTGTGTGCGTGTGTGTGTGTGTGTGTGTGTGGTCATCATTCTAAGTTGAGCTGGGTTTTGGGGCTTTGTTGCAACTTGTGCCAAAAAAGGAAAGTAGAAAACCCTCAATAAAACAGTTATTGAAAAAAAAGATGCCATTTTGAAGGAAGCCGAGTTTCACTTCTTGATTTATTATTTCTGAAAACAATTTGAGATTACACGGCACCTTTAAACATAATGCATCACGGAGGCAGCCAGCAAAGGAAATGGAAGAAGAAGAAATATACATTCAGCATGTTCTTGGAGAATAGATAATGGAGTCAAAAAGGTTGGTAACGAGAATGTTCCTTTGAAGGTAAGGAGAGAAGTTATGGGGAGAGAAGTTTGGGGAAAGAATTCCAAGGTTTGGATAGAATCTATAACTCAGGAACAGGATGATTTATATCAGTCAGCTCTGCACAAGCATCATAGACTCATAGAATCTCCAGAGTGCAGAAGGAGGCCATTCGGCCCATTGAGTCTGCACCGACAGCAATCCCATTCTGATCCTATTTCTGTAACCCCATATATTTTCCGTGCTAATCCCCTGAAGGGGCAATTTAGCATGGCCAATCTATCTAACTTGCATGTCTTTGGACTGCGTGGGGAAACTGGAGCACCCAGAGGAAAACCATGCAGACACGGGGAGAACGTGCAGACTCCACACAGACAGTGACCCAAACTGGGAATCGAACCCAGGTCCCTGGTGCTGTGAGATGGCCGTGCTAAGCACTGTGCCACTGTATTGCCTGTTCTTATTATCATTCATGTTACCTGTTCCCAAAATTTCCTTATTATTGTCTGTTCAATTATCTCTCTCAAATGTAAAAGCTTCTGTTGAAATAAATCAATACTATCTGCCTAGCCACTCCATTTCACGTGGTAGTGAGTCTCACACTCTCATCAACTCTATTAAGGAATTCCTCCAAAGTTCTTTGTTTGATTTACCACACTCCATATACGTCCTGTTGAATGTGCCTGCATGCCATTATCATGCAAAGTTGCTTGGCATAGCAAGAGTTAATGTAGCACACTATCCACATGTGGTAATAGACTCAGAGAACATTCCAGAAGGAACCAGCAGGGGAGTAGCAGCATGCATGGCAGTAACTGATAATTTATATAGTTAAGGATTAATTGTTCATGTTTAAGCATTCAAGTCGCACAATCTCATTAACAAGGCATCAAAAGAACCCATAACACAACATAGTTTTGTTGTGGCAGATTCGATAGGATTTTTTAAGTGTCTTTTAAGAGACTTTTGGATAAGTACATGGGACTTAGTAAGATAGAGGGTTATAGGTAAGCCTGGCAGGTAGCTACATGTTCAGAGCAATTTGTGGGCTGAAGGACCTGTTTGTGCTGTAGTTTTTCTACATTATATGTTCTGTAGTATAAAAACTGGCATTTAAACAATGAATCCATAACAGAATCTAAGTTATGAAAGCTTAAATGCAGCTAAAGCCTGACCAGAGAGAAGAGTGCTTAAAAAGACAAATTGAAGAAACAGCTGAAGTTTCATTATAGACATGGATGTTGAGAATCCACTAGAGTGTGTGGAGATTGATTACAAGATCCTGAGTGACAGCAATGTTACATTTGCTAACTGCTAATATGCTAGGACTATTCCAGATTTGAGAGAAATTTGGAAATTGCAGTCAGTGTAGCCACTATCTCTGCACCTATCCCTTTCTGAACCTTAGAACTGAGGCCAATAGGCCTTCTCACTGATGAACAAAGAGCGAAGAAGTACAGTACAGCACAGGAAAAGGGGAAGCATCAAATGAAGTGGAAGAAAAACAGAGAACTTTGGTTAAAAACAAATATTGCAGATGCTGGATATCTGAAATAAAAATAGCCAGTCTGGTAACAACTGTGGAGAGATCAAGAAGAGGATAGCTTTGTCCTGCCCGTGAATGATGCAAATAATGTAATACACCACAGTGATTAGCACTTCTGCCCCTCAGCACCAGGGACTCGGGTTCGATTCCTGGCTTCGGTCATTGTCTGTGTGGAATTTGCATATTCTCCCCATGTCTGCATGGGTTTCCTCTGGGTATTCCGGTTTTCTCCCATAGTCTGGAAGACGTGCTGGTTAGCATTGACTCTGCTGAATTCTCCCTTGAACAGGTGCTGGAGAGTTGGTGACGCGGGGATTTTCACAGTAACTTCATTGCAGTGTTAATGTAAGCCTACTTGTGACACTAATAAAAATAAACTTTATAAACATATAACAATATGGAAATCAAGTATGGCATCAGCTGGGTAAAATTAGGTTACATCTGCATATACATAGATGTTAACCCATATTAGCAGCTAATCTGAGTGAGATGAAGTATACAGTTGATCAATGGAAGGGATCAAGCCACAGCCTCAGGGACAGCAAGGGTGACTTTGCAGATGCCATTGGATTGTAACCGGTAGTAATGCTACAATGGTGAATCATAGTGAAGAAACAGTTCACAATTTCAGTAAAGAATACTATTAATATCAGAACTGCACTTTTTTTTTAATTCAAAACTTTAATGGACCCTGTATTTTATTTGTCTTTCAGATTGCAGACAAAAAATGCATTTTCCTGAAGAAAGATGAGTATTTTTAATAATAAGACTGCTCTCAAAATTTCTTCATGTTCCTGACTGACAATTCCAGTTCAAGAGGTTGTATAATCAGTCCAAATTTGCAGCTTGTCTGAAATTCTTTGAGATGAATCTTCCACTGAATAATTGATTAAGTGATTGAAAAATTAAACTGATCATTTCAATCTAAAGATTTGCCGATGTGTTTGACCTTGTCAGAATTTGCACAGAAGCATTAACATTGTCTGAATATGACCGATTATGCTTTATCTGCCTTTTACTGACAAATCAATACAATTATTACTGCACATCACAAAATAACAGTGAATGTAATTTCCGCCAATAACAAATCTAATCATACAAAGCTTGAGATTTGTATTCTTTTTGAGATCAAATTGAATATATGAGTGTGGCCTGAATTTTACTGGCAGATTGGCAATGAGCTGGAGAGACATGAAGCCTAACAACCTGTGGAGACTGGCACTGGCAGGGAAATGGCACTTTCCCATTGGCATGCTATGTTGTCAGTGGCGAGAAATGAGGCAGCGCTGCCTTCTGCCTGGCTGCCAATTTAGCCATTTAAATGGCCAATTAAAGGCCAATCCCCAACTCTGTGGGCATTTTTCCCACATTGGGAAAGCCCAATTGCCTGTGGCTGACAGGCAGCCTCAGAGTGGGCTTCAATAGGCTGATCTTCCTTCCCTTCTCTATGGTCACTACATAAGCTATAGAGGCCATCCCCCCACCTCCCGTCCCCACCCCATGGCAATGTCCTCCTCCATGACAGTAAACCCGCTGGTTTTCCACAACCATATCCCTCCCTGCCTAATTGCCAATAGTTGGTCTTAATTGGATGCCACTCCTGCTGGTAGGACTTCCAGGTAAGTGGCAAAATTCAGCAATATGTGGGGAATCCTGCTGGAAAAATGATGGCACATTAACAATGCATGCTGCTATCACTGCCCAAGATGGTGAGCAAATTCAGGTAATTACACATTTCCAGAAGTTACTGATTGATTTTTGTCACCCTAACATGAGCTTCACAAAGACAGCATCTTGTTCTGAGACCCCTAATTATTCTTAACAACTTGTTAGATTTGCACATTAATTGCCCATTAAACCTGGCAGGCAAAGTCTGTTAATTAAGAGTGCAATTACCTTGTCAATGATGTGATGTCTGTTAATGCCACCCGACCTTTTTGGCCCAATACAACAGCCAGCAATTTATATGTGGCTGCGGCCTACTCCAGACTGACTGGGAGCCAACCCTATCTATCAGGCTAACCTCTGGGTGGAGAATTTGCTAAGTCAAACCAATGCATGATGTGGAGTCAAGTTTCACAGAACATCAGGAAATCCAAACTTCTGTCCTCACCTCTCCCTGTCAAGATTCATTTAGTAAGAAGTCTGACAACACCAGTTTTAAATCCAACCAATTTATTTGATAGTAAACTCGTAAGCTTTCGGCTCTGTGGCCTTCGTCATGCGAACGAGGTGTTCTGGTCTCCAAAAGCACACATATCAGCACAGACAGTTTACAGATTGCTGATCAGAATGCGAGTCCTTACACCTAACCTGCCATTCAAGTCTTAAAATGGCTAACAGCAGAGGTTAGAGGGATGTGCATTGTCTCCAGACAGCACAGTAAGTGAGGTTTTTTGCTAATCCAGGCAAGTCATGGGGGTTACAGACAGTGTGACATGAAGCCACGATCCCTGTTAAGACCGTCCTCATGTGTGTGGAACTTGGCTATCAGTCTCTGCTCAGCGGCTTTGCGCTGTCGTGTGTCGTGAAGGCCCCCTTGAAGAACGTTTATCTGAAGGTCAGAGGCCGAATGCCCGTAACTGCTGAAGTGTTCACCAACAGGAAGGGAACAGTTTCACCTGGTGATTGTTGAGCGATGTTCATTCATCTGCTGTTGTAGTGTCTGCATAGTCTCCCCAATGTACCATGCTTCGGGACATCCTTTCTTGCAACGTATTAAATATTCAATGTTGGCCGAGTTGCAAGAGCATGTACCGTGTACCTGGTGAATGGTATTCTCACGTTTGATGATGTCATCCATGTCGATGATCCGGTATGTCTTGCATTCGGCCTCCGACTGATAGCAGGCTAGGTGTAAAGATTCACATTCTAATCAGTAATCTGTAAACTGTCTGTGCTGATATGTATGCTTTTGGAGACCAGAACATCTCATTCATCTGACAAAGCCACAGAGCCGAAAGCTTACAAATTTACTATCAAATAAATCGGTTGGATTTAAAACTGATGTTGTCAGACTTCTTACTGTGTTTACCCCAGTCCAACGCCGGCATCTCTACATCAAGATTCATCTATCTATTGGATGCAAATAGATATATTAATTATTCCAACCCTATTCAGCGATCAAGTAACAGAATGTTGTTCATTGAGCAGAAATCATGCTTAATAAATTCTTGAATTGAAATGATAGCTGGTTGCTCATTATAAAGTTAAATGTATTCATTTTTCACTATTAGAGCTAACTTAAAGAAAAAACGCAGACCAGTCATTACTATAATCAGAGTTATTTCTCTAACTAGAGTGATCTTGCAGATTATATGTTGGTGATTCATACAACCATATCTTATAAACATGACAGGTATTATGGCAAATCTTTGTTCAATGTGCGTAATTTATTTGCATCAATTCATTAAATATATTACATCATGCTTTACCCACTGCAATTACAATTACAATGTAGAAATTACAACTAATTGTGTACGATAATATGTCAGTGAGAATACAAGTAAATATCAGAATAATCAAGTAGATTTTTGGTAACAATTTTCTACATTCAACCCTGAAACTTAGTACACCCATTCATTTGCTACTTCCCCAAGTTGGCTGGTCAACCAATTCACCAAAGCATCAAAGACATAGTGGGCAATCTTACCAGCTTGTCACATTGGTCAGTTGATGTGGTGAGGCAGAAAGATTGCGAGAGAGGTGAGAAACCTCATCCCAATGGCCAGAATAATAAACGAATTCTCAAGAATTTCAAAGTACAACTGAAGTAGCAATTAAGCTCCCCAAGTGAACTTAGTATAGACCATAAAATGCTAAATCTCCTTCCTGTTTTCACAGGTTAATGATCATCATCAACATCTATGAATGGGCAGCAGGCATTTTGTTTGGCAAGTAAGATATCAAAAATCATCAATCACTTGCAACCCTGGATGGAGTTTCCTTATTGGATGCAACTGGAGCAAACAGCCTTCACCACATCTTCTTCAGGATCTCTGCAATGTACTACAAACTTATCAGAGAGTTTGCAATATAGATACCATAGCCATACTGGCTATAGTTGGCTCTTTGACACCCAGACCACTTTCCTGTAGCTTTAAGGAAAGAATTTGCCTGAAGAGCATTAACATTATCTACAGAAGTGCGAGAATTTTACCGCCTCATCCACCCGAGGCTCGTAAGATCTCGCCTGAGGCCAATGAAGAATGCCATTTTACAAGCCATGCCTGCCCCAATTCCAGGGCAGATGTGGTGGTAAAATTCTGGCCAAGATGTCTTTTAGGATCACTAAAGGACAGTCTTTGGAAACATGCATTCCTGGCATTGAGCGCTGCCCGCAAGTAACCTATAATTAGATGAACTAACATTGGGAATTCATGAGCATGTCCCCAATAATACTGTATTTAACTGAAAAGAAAAATCATGGCGAAAGCACTTGTGATGTTCCAATGTATGTTTCTGATAGTTAAGACTCCTCATTGGGTCCTCAGCTATGTAGGATCAGACCTCATACCTACAAATATGGTTATTTTACATAATATTATGCAATTGGACTAGTGATTGGTAGAACCAATTGACCAGGGAGACATATGTGTTTATTACCGAGAAAGCAAGATGTTTGCATTTATGTAATCTTTGTCATGGCCTCAACCCAAAGCACTTTTCAACTAATGAAGCTTGTTTGAGAGGTAGGTATGTTGTTTAAAGTTTACATATTCCTGTCACAGGTAGGCTCACATTGACACTGCAATGAAGTTATTCTTAAAATCCCTTGGTTGCCAAACTTCGATGTCTGAGAGAGAATTTAGCATGGCCAATACATCTAACCAGCATGTCTTTTGGACTGTGGGAGGAAACCGGAGCATCTGGAAGAAATCCACCCAGACACAGGGAGAATGCACAGACCCATACAGATAGTGACCCAAACCAGGAATCGAAATCATGTCCCTGGTGCTGTGAGGCAGCAGTGCCACCGTGCCATCCTTGTAAGTGGAAAACTGGCAAGGAGGCTTCTCTAATTTATTGTGGTACGTGGCATGTTCTCTGATGTTCTGTTACTAAAACCTGTCTTCATGGCTGTGGTAATCTTGGATTCAGAGAAACTAGCTTAGGGTCCTATCACAAGAGAAACCTTTCAAAGCTGAGCAGCCAAATTTTAGAAGCAGAAATTTAATGAATAGAAAAATGTTACCGCATTGATCAGGGATATACATCAGAACACGCATACAGAAACATGACAACTCCCTAACATTCACTTTATCTCATATTGATTCAATACTGCACATAATTGCAAATATTGCATAGTTGAATTGATGTCGCTTTTATGTTTATTTAAAGTTCTGACTGCAGGTTGTGCCGGTGATAACTAGTTGTTTGTATTCCAAGCTCATATAGCCACAATATTTTTCTATTTGATGAAATAAAAGATGTTTATCATTGTCACTTACATTTCCAATATCTATTCCTCCAGCAGGCCAGTCTGACAAACTAACTTCTTACACAGTACATCTTTCAGTATAGCGGCTGTTTCACCTTCCTGGGTTTAACTAATAGTTTCTGGAATAGTCCTCGAGGGTGCTGCTGTAATGAGTATGTTCATACAAAGGATTCATCGGGATGCACTGCAAGCAACAGAGAGAATCTTACCTTAGAATATTACAGTTAACTCATGAACTAACCTAATTCAATGGAAACCACAAATGAAACATTATTAGCCCTCATATAACTACTCATACCTCACAATTGAATGCAGGCTCTTCTTAAGCGAGAGAATATGAAAGCTTTTGGGGTGCAGTTCTTCCCAAAATATTCTCAATGTCAAATTTGTGTAAAAATTGGAGGAATGTGCTGATCTTTGCTTCAGTGGGATTTTCAAGAAGAATCTCCCACATTCTGCAGACTGCAGTAACGTGAATCACACTGAAAATCTGGGGACAGGGTGTATTCCTGCTGAAAGAGGCTGAAATCAGTGCGCTGGGGCCTTGCTCTGGGAAATCACTAAACAAATCCTCCCATCATCAAGATCATTGGCCTTCGCTCCCCACGGTCATTGTTGGCCTCATTGCTAACTTCTCACCAACCCCCCCCCACTCCCCACCCATTAGAACATCACTTGCCTCCCGTCCCCCACTGACCCGTACATCATTGGCACCCCTATCCTCCATTGAACTGAACATCACTAGCCTCCCCATCCCCCACTGTCCCTGGACATACTGACCTCCCCATCCCTCGCTGATCCTGACATCGCTGGCCTCTCCATTCCCCCACTCACCTAGACATCACTGCCCCCCCCCACCCTCTCACCACGTTCACACACAGAATGCTGGCCCCCTTTTCACCCACAGAGTGCTATCCCCCCTCACTTACAGAGTGTTCTGTGTCCCCATCCCCGCATTCAGACAGAGAGCACTAGCCTTACTGCTGTCTTTCACACAGAGTGCACTGGGCTGCCATGCACACCCCCTGCCTGTGAGCATTCCCCTTGTTGAGTGAGACCTTTCAGCATTCCCCTTCCACCCACCCCTGACACAGCATCTTGTTGAGTTAACTCAATCAGCACCTTTGGAGATGGCTCACTGTCTGTTGAAACCAGGTTGCCTTTACATTATTCACAATGAAATTTACCTAACAAGCCCACGACTGGCCAAAACTGACTGCATCTGCACTCCCTTCAAGGCAGAGTTGTATATAAGTTGCAAATATGGATACACAGTCAGTCACACCAGTATTGCTGGAGCTGCACTCATCCATGCAAGTAGAGAACATTCGTTAACATTTCAGACTTGAGCTTTGTAGGTGGTGGAGAGACTTAAGAGAGTTAGGAGGTGACTTACTCACCACATGATTTCCAACCTTTGACCTGATAAAATATCTACAGTATTTATGTGGCTGGTTGAGCTCAGTTTTTGGTTAATGTAACCCTCAGGATGTTGATAGTGGGGGATTCAGCAGTGGTACTGCCATTGAATATCAAGGGGAGATGATTGGATTCTCTCTCGTGAGAATTGGTCATTACCTGGCAAATGTGTGGCGTAAATGTTAATTGCCGCATGTTAACCCAATCAATCCACTTCTGGCAAAGATATTTTAATGATATCACGAATGCTTGTTATCACAAACACAAATTCATGCAGAATGTTTTAAATTTAAATACAGATAGAGCATCATTTTGTCTCAATTTTGTAAAAGTATAGAAAGTCAATATTTTCAGAGAGCATTTTACTGAACATATAGGACTTGCTCTGAGGAAGCAGGAAACAGCTTAGCAAAATAGAACATAGTATCAGGTGACTATATTAGCAAAGCCACTAAGTACCGTGGAAAATACAAAATATATATTAAATAATGAGCTAACTTTTCAAAACTTCACGGAATTGAAATTGTTTTAATTTTTTCCTCCACCAAGCCGACAGTCTGGGCTCAGTGATAGTAATCTCACCTTTAGGTCAAAAAGTTGCAAGGTCAAGAATCATGCCAGAGATTTGAGCACTGAATCCAGCAGCACTGAGAGAATGCTGCACTGTTGAGTTGCTATCTTTTGGATGAGATGTTAAATCAAACTCCCTATTAATTGCAGTTATACCCCATGGTACTATTTCAAAGAAAAGCAGAAGAATTCTCCCTGCCCAGTATTTACCTATCAATCAACATCATTAAAATCGATCATTCCATCAGACTGTTGTTTTGTGGTATTTTGCTGTATGTGAATTGACTGCCATTCCATTACCGTGGTGACTTACACTTTCAAAAGCAAATATTGCTTGTAAAGTACTTGCTCGCACAGTGGCATGGTGGTTAGTGCTGGTGTCTCACAGCACCAGGGACCTGGGTTAGATTCTGGCCTCAGGTTATTGTCTGTGTGGAGTTTGCACATTCTCCCTTTGTCTGAGTGGGTTACCTCCAGGTGCTCCAGTTTCCTACTACATTCCAAAAATGTACAAGTTAGATAGATTGGCCATGCTAAATTGTCTTTTTGTGTCAGGATTAGCAGGGTAAATAGATGGAGTTCTAGTGAAAGGGCCTGGGTGGGATTGTTGTCAATGCAGGCTCAATGGGCCAAATGACTTCCTACTGCATTGTAGGGATTTAATGAAATCTCTCTCTTAGTCTCTACTCCTTTAGGATACTTGATGTCACTAATTCCAATAGCGCCTTCTTTGGCTTGATGCCTGTTTTCGTCTCGTTGCATTCCAATATCCCATTTTTGAGATTCATTAAATGCATTATATAAATGCAAATTGTTCTGGCTTGTATTAAGTGACAAAACATAACCAGGTCAGACTGGTTATAAATTGTACTCTTTCCAGCTTTGCCACGTTTAGAAAAGGTGAAGGTTAGTATGTGGTAAAGGCGCAATATCTGCAGCTTAGCAGATTGTGGTGTGAGAAATGCTGTGGCAGATAACTGCAGTCATTGTGTGTCAGGTAGGTATATCTCCTTTCAGAAAGGGGAGTACTGTCTGCAGTGCTAAGTGTTCTGTAAGTTCTGTGCCACTGTGATCTGTTGATGCAACATTTATGTTACTCAAAGAAGCAGTCCAACAGTAGTTATGGCAACAAAATAAAAGGACTCATAATGGGACTGAGATAAAATTGGATATATTTAAAGATATCAAGAAATATACTGAATTTCAAGATAAATAGAAGTTATAAGAGGGCAACATAGTGGGCACAGTGATGAGCACTGCTGCCTCACATTTCCCGAGACCCGGGTTCAACTCCAGCCTCGGGTAACAGTCTGTGTGGAATTTGCATATTCTCCCTGTGACTGTGTGAGTTTCCTCCAGGTGCTCTGGATTCCTCCCAGTCCAAAGATACGTAGGTTAGGTTGATTGGTCATGCTAAATTGCCCTTAAGTATCCAAGGTTAGGGGGATCGGCCATGCTAAATTGTCCTTAAGTGTCCAAAGATGTCTGGGTCAGGGAGTTTAGCAGTGTAAATATGTAGGACTACAGCGAATAGAGCCTGAGTGGGATACTGTGTTGGGAGAGCCAGTGCTGACGTGATGGACTGAATGGCCTCCTTCTGCACAGTATGGGATTCTATGGTTAAAATTTGGGGAAGATGCTGTTAAATCTTATAATATTTGTGAATATTTGCTTGGAAATCAAACAAACATATTTTGTAGACAGCTAAAGTGCCGATGGCCTGACTATGTATACGTCATGATTTTGAGTATTCTTTGCCTGCAGGCCATGTATTCATTCATGTACAATCCTGACAACATTTGGTTATTTAAATAACTCAGTAATTTTGCACAGAGAAAGGAGGACTTTAGTTGTCTCTTGTGGTATTAGCTGTATGCATTTCAATTTTTCACCTGCTCCCCGGGGATTCTCCTCTATTTCAGATAGTGACAGCTTGAAAATAATGTCATTTGTTTCTTCAAAATTGCCTTCTAACATTTTAACCTTTTGCTGTATATGTATCATTGAACCCTACAATACAAAAGAGGCTATTTGCACTACTCTCTCTCAGAGCATCTTAGCCAGGACCCCATTTCCCACTTTATCCCTATAGCCCCACCAATTTACCATCCATCTAACTGACACAACTTTGGACACTTGGGGGGCAATTTAGCATGGCCAATCCACCTAACCTGCATCTCTTTGGACTATGGGAAGAAACTGGAGCACCCAGAGGAAATCCACACAGACATGGAGGTGAATGTGCAAACTCCACACAGACAGTGACCCAAGCCAGGAATTGAACACATTGTGATTGTGTGAACTCCACACAATCACCAAAAGTTGAGTTTGAACCGGGGTCCCTCCTGCTGCAAGGCAGCAGTGCTAACCACTGCATCACCAGGCCACACATGTGTGTATGAGTGTGTGTGTGTGTGTGTTTTTATGTGTGTGTGCGCGCGCATGCACACGCATGGATAAAATGAAGTCTGAGCTTTGCATTGAGCATTTTGCAAACATTATCTGGATATATAATTTTATATACTTGTTAATCTTGTCAAAATCCATTTGCCCATTTTCAGTTTGGTTCACAAAACTAAGACCTGATCAATCAGATTCATTTAATTTGGAAACATTGGTCAAGACTCACAATGAATAGGGCAAGACATTTTTCTAAGTAAGTTTTGAAAGAGTGACCAAGAGCATGGTTAACCATAAGTCTGCAAAAAATAAACAAATGACTTGCATCCCTATATTGTTTTTCATGACCTTAGGATGTCCATAGAATAATAGAAACCCTACAGTGCAGGAGGCCATTCGGCCCATTGAGCCTACACTGACAACAATCCCATGCAGACCCTAACCTCATTAATTTACCCTCCTAGTTCCCCTGACACTAAGGGGCAATTTATCTTGTGACCTGAGACACGAATTGAATCCTGGTCCCTGACGTTGTGAAGTAGCAGTGCTAACACTCTGCTACTGTGCAGAGGTAAACTCCAGGACTTGATTGATGACACAACTATCATCACAGAAACACTACAACAGTGAACAAAAGAATAGAATGTACTGGGATCAAGATAAACAAAAATATACAAATCTCCAGCCAATATAGATTCAGGCTCAGCATCACACTTTCTCTGCATTGCTAAGCATATTCAGCACACAAATTGGCAAGGATTAGTTAAAACTGATGGTGGGTAAGAAAGCACCATTTAAATATATTTTGAAGGACTTCTATTAATACACTGATACTCAATCACTTAGCTTAATGTGCCATTATCTTCATTTTCATATTTCCTTGGCTCCTTTGTTTGGCCCTTCCTTTTTTGTTTGTTCCGCAGTGCTTCATGCTTCTGATTAACTGCCTGTCTGTTGTGATTTCTACCTCAGGTACCAGCCTGAATTGCAATCTATACTCGGGGAATATGAGTAGACTTTGTAATATCTCACTGCATGTTCACCTATTGAGAGGGCTTGAAAAACAAGCAATTTTCTCAGCAGTACAGCTACTTGCACCTGTAGGCTTTTGAGTGAAGCAAATAACCATAAAGCATTTCTATGACCCAATTGCCTTTTAAAAAAAACAGGTTCTTTAGTGAGCGCATAAGATAAGTAATAATCATAGCAAAGGTTGATGTAAAAAGATTGAGGGAGGGGGATAAAAGAGAGCAAGAAATCCATAACTGCTCAAGGATACACCAGCCATATTGGATAATGATGTACATGATAATATTACTGAATAAAATCCTGCAGGATTTATAATCTGCCCATCAGAAATCCTTGCAGATTTATCTTTGCTTCACTGTAATACCTTTGGTGAATATTGGAGCTTTTCTTTGCATTCATGGTTTATGCAAGATCTCAGCTTATGTGCAGCAAAATTCCATCAAACACTTTCCTCTCGGTGATTTTCAAGCATCTGAATCATTCTCTTCATTTAACATCCACACAAGTGATTCCATAGTGAAGATTTCAACCATAGAATGAGTGAAACGCCTATCATGCTTTCATCCAATATTCTGCAGCCCAGTTGGGTTATAAATTGCATTTTGATGCAAAAATGCTGCTATAACAGTCAGAAAACCAAAACATATTATAATCAAGTCAGGATCAGCAAACATTTACACAAACTTCCACCAATTACCAATTCAGCTTCCATTGTCACACCTTCCACTGCTGAAAATTTTCGGATAAATTGGTACAGATTGCTAAAAATCATGGGAGAAAGAACATGTTCTTTGAACCTATTTTAATGGATTCAATTTTTTTTAACTAAAGCCAAAACATTTTATGCAGTTTGGTAATGCACTTTAACAGTTTAAATCATAAGATGAGGCATCGACAGTAGCACAACCGGCTGCAAGTTCAACATTCTCATTTCCCATACAAGTTATAGGATTTTATCCTAGGCCGTGACTTCTACGCCCAGGGTGGAATGCTGGCTCACAGCGCCAGGGACCTGGGTTCAATTCTGGCCTCGGATGACTGTCTGTGTGGAGTTTGTATATTCTCCCAGCGTTTTTGTGGGTTTCCTCCCGGTGCTCCAGATTCCTCCCACACTCCAAACAGATGGGGGTTAGGTTGATTGGCCTTGTTAAATTCCCCTTCAGTGTCAAGGGATTTGCAGGGTAAATATGTGGAGCTATGAGGATAGGGCTTGGGTGTGATTGGTTTCGGTGTATGTTTGATGGGGCAAATGGCCTCCTTCTGGAGGGCTATGACCTAGTCTAGCTCTCTGTTCCAGTTCTCTTTATTTCAATGATAAGAATCAACTTTATCCCTGCTTCTGTAAGTCAAAACACACGTCTCCTGGACAGAAAATAATAACTTCAATTTGTCCCACAAACCTGAAGAGTGCAATGGTTACTGGATACTTGGGCAACATCAATTCTCACCTTTTCTTGGAATGTGGACATCACTGGCTACACTAGCTTTATTGCCCATCCCTAATTGCCCTTGAGAAGGTGATGGTGAGCTACCGTCTTGAACTGCTGCAGTCCCTGCGGTGTATGTACACCCACAGTGCTGTGAGGGAGGGAATTCCAGGATCTTGACCCAACAGCAGTGAAGGAACAGTGATATTTTCCCAAGCCAGCATAGTGAGTGGCTTGCAGGGGATGTAGCTACTACCCTTGCCCTTCTTGATGACAGTGGTCATGGGTTTAGAAAGTGCTGTCTCGGGAGGCTTGGCGAATTGCTGCAGTGCATCTTGTAGATGATACACATGCTGCCACTCCTCTTTGATGGAAGAAATGAATGTTAGTGGATGGGATGCCAAACAAGTTTGCAATTCTGATGGATGGTGTCAAGATTCTTGAGTGTTGTGGGCAAATGTCATTATATATTAGAGTTCCCAATTTAAACTTTCCTGTCTCTCCACTGTCTTTTCCTCTAAAATCCACCTTTTTGATAAAGCTTTCAGTCAACCCTCCTCATTTTGACCCTGTGTCCATTTCTGTTTCATTACACGTTTTGTGGAGCACTTTATCACCTTGGCATTGCCAGCCTGACTCCCTGGCACTGTAAAAGAGGTAAAGTATCAATGCCCATGGAGCATCTAGCACTGCCTATGGAGTGGGGCCTGATCAGGGTAAGTCTTTTTGGGGAGGTCGGTGGGGGTCCCATTGTCTCTCTGCAAAAGGAATCATGAGAGGGAGGAAGGCCAGTGATTGGGCTTCGGGTGGTAGAGGAGATTGGGCTGTTGGGGGATGATTGGAGTTCAAGGCTGGCTGGGTGCGGTGGGTCAAGTCTGTGAGGAGGGAGGGATCATACAGCTAGCAATCTGGGGGTCAAAGGGCTGGCCAGTGATAATGCTGGCCAGCAATCGGGAAGCCAGTAGTACAGACTATTATAGATTCTTCTTTTGATATTTACTTTTTTTTCCTTTCAGCTCCTGCCATTTTATCTGAGGTTGCCATAATGTTGATTAATCACCCTTCCTCTTTTCCTCCTGTCAGTCCCCTTTCATCTTCTAATACATTGTGTTTAAGGGCCTGAATTTACCATCAGGCGCAAAGACTAGGTAAAGTCGGGCTTAATCGACTGCATGCTCAATTTTACCAGCACTTCCCCCTTTATCACCATATTCACCCATCCTGAATGGGTGAAATCTTGAAATAGACATGTTCCACAAAAGTCTGATTCTGGCACTCCACTTATGTGCCTAGCATCCAACGGCTCTCAGCTTAAGAACATGGGGGTGCGCTGCCACTCTGCATGTGATTGGTGGGGGGAAGAGGGGTTCCATTGCCGCTGTCTGTAATTAATGGTAAGAACTCAGTAAGAATTTAGCAACACCAATTATTAATCCAACCGATTTATTTGATAGTAAAATAGCGAGCTTTCAACACTCCCGTGTCTTCATCAGGCAAGTGCAGTGTTCTGGTCTGCAATAGCACACATCAGCACAGACAGTCAGAGATTGCTGATTAGAATGCGAATCCTTACATCTAACCTGCTATTCAAGTGTTAAAGTGGCTAACAATGTGTGTGAAGGGGATCCTGAGCATTGTTAGAGAGTTGTGTATTTTCTCCAGACAGCACAGTAAGTGAGGTTTTTTGCTAACCCAGGCAAGTTACAGGGGTTACAGATAGTGTGTCATGAAGCCAAGATCCCTGTTAAGACCGTCCTCATGTGTGCGGAGCGGACGGTCTTAACAGGGATCTTGGCTTCATGACACACTATCTGTAACCCCCGTAACTTGCCTGGGTTAGCAAAAAACCTCACTTACTGTGCTGTCTGGAGAAAATACACAACTCTCTAACAATGCTCAGGATCCCCTTCACACACATTGTTAGCCACTTTAACACTTGAATAGCAGGTTAGATGTAAGGATTCGCATTCTAATCAGCAATCTCTGACTGTCTGTGCTGATGTGTGCTATTGCAGACCAGAACACTGCACTTGCCTGATGAAGACACGGGAGTGTTGAAAGCTCGCTATTTTACTATCAAATAAATCGGTTGGATTAATAATTGGTGTTGCTAAATTCTTACTGAGTTCTTACCACTCCAATCCAACGCCGGCATCTTTACACCATTGTAATTAATGGGGCAGTTTGCTGCCACTCTGCTTGAGATTGGAAGGGAAAAGGAGCCCGCAATTGGTCTGGGTAGCAGAAGGAATGGGGGGAATAAAGGGATCAGAAATGTGGTGGCAATATCCATGGGGAGCAGGGGGAGGCATTTATCCAGCCCAGGAGTGATGTGGCAGGGAGCACATTCTATCATTTTTTTCTACATATGCACAGTTGGAGACACGATCAAAACTGCAAGATTTTGGGTGTGTTAAGCCCCGCCCACAGGCTTGTGCAGCGCGATTCAGAATTGCTGATATTTTTGTAGGCAGAGTGCGTATGGGGGAACCTGAGAACAGGTCTAAAAGTCGGATCTGAAACACCCCCAGTTTCAATTAGAATTAAAATGGTAAAATAAGGACCATCACCCTCCACCTCATCTTTCAAACTGGTCTCTGGTCTTCCCATTTTCCTTCTTCATTGCAGTTCAATCTTCACAACTGACATTAGCTCTCTCTCACTTCAGAACAAATAATCATATGATTTCTATCCCTTCTCAGCTATTTTCTCTTTGATGCTGGCACAGTCTTCACGGAGTCCCCTGGTGTGTTGGTTGTGATCTTACCCTTTCTCATCACTTAATACATATCCCATCTCAGCAACTGCATCTCATTTGTATCTAGTCATTATTTCTCTCTCCTTTATGTTGCCCAAGTTTCTGAATGATATAACAAGGCCAGATTCACATTGCTCTCTAGATTCTACTTTTCAGTTTCAGCAATACTTTTCTGCCATATAACACTCCACTGCACTTCTCCCAATTTCTCCAATCAGAGCTAAACTGTTGCTTAAATTCCATACATTCATTTTCTGCCCCTACTGATCCCAGGTACTTGGACTCTTCACTTAATTAACTGAATTCCAGTCCCCGAGCTGCTGTGATGGGATTTGACCTTGTGTCTCACA
This sequence comes from Sphyrna mokarran, assembly GCA_024679065.1. Lineage (NCBI taxonomy): Eukaryota > Metazoa > Chordata > Chondrichthyes > Carcharhiniformes > Carcharhinidae > Sphyrna > Sphyrna mokarran. Next base: position 46,677,580 of record JAGIQG010000008.1, read on the forward strand.
AATCATTAGCCCAGACCTCTGGATTATCAGTGCTGTAACATAACTACTAAGCTACTATCTCTAAACCCATTCAAAGACTAAAATCTGACTTTCTGGGAGCATAGGTAATTGTTCAAAAAAGTTACTAGCTGTAATAAAGCATCGATGTATATCATTCAACGCTGTATGATAAGAATGACACAGTTTGAATCAGTATATCCTATATAAATTCAGCAGTTTCTCTTACCTTACTTCTATTGCAAACTTCAGAATCTTGTCAGCAAACATTCAAACATACAAATTAGGAATAGAAGTAGGCCATTCAGCCTCTCAAGCTTGCTCTGCCATTTAATAAGATCTGTTCATGTTTCAAATTTCACATTCCTACCTAGCTCTGATAATTCTTCATTCCCTTGTCTAACAAGGATCCATCTATTTCTACCTGAAAATTATTCAATGGCCCTGTCTCCAACAACCTCTGGGGTAAAAAGTTCCAAAGTCACACAACACTCCAAGAGAGAAAAAGAATCCTCATCTCTGCACTAATGGGGCAATATCTTATTTAAAAACAGTGCCCCTATTCTGGACTTACCTACAAGAGAAAGCATCCTTTCCATATCCATCTTATCAAGGCCATTCAATATTTTACACACTTCAATCAATTACCCATCACTTTTCTAAATTCCAATGGAAACAAGCCCAGCCTTTCCAACCTTTTCTCATTAGATAACCCACTCATTTCAAAGTATCAATCTAGTAAACTTTCTTTGAACTGCCTCCAAAGCATTTATATCCTTCTTTAATTAAGGAGACTAAACTGCACACAGTGTTCAAGATGTATTCTCACCTATGTCCTTATAGTTGAAATATAGAATCCAGGATCCTTACTTTGATGTTCAATTCCTTGCAAAATAAAGGATAGCTTTCCATTAGCCTTCTTAATTACTTGCCGTATCTGAACATTAACATTTTGTGACTCATACACGGGAACATCTCTATTCCTCTGTGCCTTAGAATTCTGCAGCCATTCTATTTTTAAGTATTATACTTCCTGTCAATGTGAACAACTTCACACATTCGCACATCATACTTCATCTGCCAAATTTTTGCCCACCCATTCAACCTATATCTGTCTGCAACTTCCTTATGTCCTGCTCACAGTATACTTTCCTCCCTCTCTTTGTGCCATTTGCAAAGTTAGCTACCATGCTTTTGCCCCCTCACCTAAATCACTGATCCAAACTATAAAAAGCTGAGCCCCCAGAACAGTCCTCTATGGGACCCCATTTATCACATCCTGTCAATTACAAAAATAACCATTTATGCATTCTCTATGTTTTCTGCAAGTCAGCCAATCTTTTAGCTATGTTCATATGTTACCCCTTGCACTATGAGTTCCAATAACCTTTCATGGAGCACACTGTTAAATGTCTTCATGAAATCCAAGTATTGCATGTCTAAAGTCTTCCCTTTATTCACAGAGCATGTTACTCCTTCAAATGAACTTCAATAAATTTGTTAAACATGGTTTCCCTTTCATGCTGACTCTTTCAAATCACCATGAGGGAAATTCTCCCAAAAGTGCAGAATTGGCGAGAAAATTGTTCTAAATCCTGACTTTTCTGACAATTCAGCTTCTCACTGTACTCTATGTACTGAAGAGATCCCAGTCATGAATATCATTAAAATCCCAGGGGACCAGCCCTAATTGTGCTCAAGTTTGACAGTTCTGGAACTCAGCACATGCGCAGTGGCCCCAGACTGTCAACCCCCCAGTTGCCTGCCAGCCCGATTGCTGGCCAGACTGGGACCACCGCAATGCTGCCCCTCCAGCAGCCCCAACTCAGTTCCACCCCCTCTCCCCACCCACGTGGCCCAATTGCGGCCCCCACAACAATTCCAGGGCCAGCTTTGACCACCCCTCCATACCTTACTCCCATCTCCTGTCCCAAGAGCCCTGATGTTCAGGCCCCACTCCCCAGCAGTGACAATCTCTCCCCCTACTCCACTCACCCTGGCAGATCCTCCCCACTGACCCTTACCCTCAGGGTCAGACCACCTCATCTCAGAGGCAGGCTCCCCTTCAGACCACCCCCTCGTTGCTCTCCTTTCATCCCAGACTGATCCTGTCTGCAGACTGGCAGTGGCACTCCCCATTCCCACTGATCACCTCTAAGCCCTGCCACAATAGGCCCCGCCTGGGCATGGGCACTTTATCCCTTGGGCAATACCAAGGGGTACAGGCTGGCACTGCCAAGGTGCCCATGCCCAAGGAGCATCATTTCCCCCCATCACCCAACCCCCTGGGGAGCCTTGATTGCCCCTCCTTCATTCCGGCAGTGTCTCCTTCTAGCTCCCCAAACGTGGGGAGTTAGTCAGAACCTTGCCAGAATGAAGTACTTCTGAAAAGGTCCCAATAATGAACACATGTACATATTTAAAATACACGCAAAATCACCAGTTTCCAGCGTGGTTTGGCCGGCGACTGTTCACTGGTACTGGGAAATGTATGTGCATTCCCGGCATTTTGCAAATCCCCGTTCAAGGATGCAGATGTGCATCTCCCACTGCGACATGATAGAAAAATTGCGAATTGCAATGGAAGAATTGTGGCCTGTGTGTTTTACTAGGTGCGTGACTATAACTGCCATAATTGTTGATTCTAACATGTTCCCCAAGACAGACATCAAGCTAACTGGCCTATACTTTCCTGTTTACTTTGCGTCCCTTCTTGCAGAGAGAAGCCATGTTTGTTACTTTTCAGTCTGATGGAACCTTACAAGAATCTAGTGAATTTTGAAAAATTAACATATCTATATCACATCAGCCACCTTTTTATAAGTCCAAAGGATGAAATCCATCAGGACCTGAAGACTTGACAGCCCACAGCTCCATCTGTCTCAGTGACTGTAATCTCGCTCTGCCCCTCTCTCCATTCCACCTCCAACAACTATTACTGAAATATTTTTCACATCCTCTCGTGAAAGCAGAAGCAAAATATTTATTCACTTCACGTACTGTTTCCAATTATCTAATATTAAGTCCCCACTGTCATTCTCTAAATGACTAACACTCACATTATTTACTCTTCCTTTTTAAATACCTGTGTAACTTTTTTAAAAAAATTAGTTAGTTTCCTCTCATACTCTAATTTCTTTCTCCTGATTAAACATTTTAGTCATTCTCTGCTATTTGTTATATTTTGACCAATCATCTGATCTGCCACTTTCTATTACATAGTTAAATGTTTTCCCCTTAGATTTGATGCTTTCTTTAACTTCTTTCATTTACCAGGATCGTGGGACCCCTTAAAATATTTCTTTATAGTAGGAATAGACATATTCTGATATTTTGAAATATTCTCTTAAAATGTTTGCAACTATTTTCCCGTTGATCTATCTCACAGCCTAGTATCCCAGTTCACTTCAGTTTTCATGCCCACATAGTTGCCCTTGTTTAAGTTTAAGTTTAAGTTCAGGAAATAAAAGGGATAGTGGCAGTGTGGGTACAAAGCCAGTTGTGCAACAGGAAACCGAGAAAGAACAATAGAGAATTGGAACTGGAGGAAGCTAGACAGGGGGTTCCCCAAGGTATGGTTTTCAGGCTACTGTGTTTCTTGATATATATTAATGACCTAGACTTGGGTGTTCATTGATGTGTACACTGCCTCAAGGTATGTCCTTGGCACACTGTCTGATGACACTTCATCTTGAACTGTTTTCTCGGCAGTTTTCGTCAATGGTGGTTTGCCATTGCTTTACAATCTCAGGGACAGGGTGAGGAGGCAGTCCCAGGTCTACCTCAGCTGGAACAAAAATTGAATCTGTATTATTAACCAATGGAGCTAAGTAGCCTCCACACACTTGGGTGTATGAGACTCAGTTTCAACAAATTCAGCAGGCACAATTCTAAAGAGGGCCAAGGATAAAGAGATTTGAGGAATTTTCTACACAAGTTATTGTAAATGGTGAAACAGGTTGAGAAACTGGTTAAAAAAACTGATGGGATCATGTGTTTCATAATAGAAGCATAGACAATAATAATAATAATAAGGACGTCAGTTTAGCTCAATTGGCTAGACTACTGGTCTGTGATTCAGAGCGAGGGTTCAGTTCCCATACTGTCTGAGGTTATTCATGTAGGCCCCTTCTTCTCAATCTTCCCTCTTTCCTGAGGTGCGGTAATCCTCAGATTAAATCACCACCAGTCAGCCCTTTCCCTCAAAGGGGAAAAAAACCTGTGACCATCACGGATTATGGCAACTTTATAAAGGCAAGGCAGTTACTTTTATAAAACACTGGTTTGGCTTCAACTGGAGTATTGTGTCCAATTCTGAGCTCAACATTTTAGAAGAATACGACGGCTTTAGGGAGTATGCAGAAAAAGAGTACAAGAATGACTCTACGGATAAGGAACTTCATTTGCGAATAGATCAGCAAAGCTGGGGCAGTTAACTTTAGAGAAGTAAAGATTGAGAGAAGATTTGGTAGAGAGACATGCAAATCATAAGGGCTCTATAGAAAGTAGATTGAGAGAAATTGTTTCTGTTGGTGGAAATGTCAAGAACCAAAGGACACTGACATAAAGTGAATACAAAGGATCCCAAAGGAAATAAACAATGTCTTTTATACAGTTTAAATCTGGAGACAGATTTTATTGTGATTTTCAAAATGAAATTGGATAAACATCTGAAGAGTAATAAATTACAGAGCTGTGGGGAAAAGGCCACAGGAATGATACTAGCTGAGTTGCTGTGTAGCAGAAATTTCCTAGCCCTGCTTGCCCTTGGATTTTCTGGTCCCATCCAAAATCAATAGACTATTGGCTGGCTGCTGCATCACCTATGCTGGGTACTGCCGCTGTGGGCCAGGAAATCCTGGTCTATGATTCAGAACAGCAATAACAATAACTTATAGACTCCTGGATGTTTACAACACAGAAAGAGACCATTTGGCCTATCATGGCTATGCAGGTTAGCAAAGATTTGACTGCACTAATCCCATTTTCCAGCACTGGACTCTGGAGGTTATGGAGGTTATGGCAGTGCAAATGAATATCTAAATACTTCTTAAATGTTACGAGAGTTTCTGACTCAACTGCCCTTTCAGGCAATGAATTCCAGACTCCTACCACCCTCTAACTTTCTCCTCAACTCCGCTCCTCACTTTCTATCTTTTATCTTAAATCTATGCCCCTTGGTTATTGACTATCTACTAACAGAAAAAATAATCTTCTTATCCATCCTATCTATGCCTCTCACAATCTTAAAAACTTCTATCAGGTCCCTACTGAAACTTGCCAGCTCCAAGGAAAACAGCCCAAGCCTATTTAAGTTGCATGTCTGATTGAGATTCCTTCCATAGTTCATTCAGAAGCTTGAATCAACAATCCAGAAACAAAAGGAATTATTTGTAGAAGGTCAGAGTATTCAGGCATGATAGGTATTTTTCTGTGAAAACATTATAAGCTTGGCAGTGTCTCTATTGGGTGCTAAATGTCCTGAAGTAATCATACTATTTCTTCACTGGACCATATCAAGCCCATTCCCGAAGAATTTAAGAAAGCGTCAGGTAATTGCAAAAGTTATTTTGTACTATTTTATACATTTAACTTGGAGTGTTGGAGTTGGCACATGAAATTATTTGGAAAAGAAAGCAAATTGTTTTGTGGCACCTCCTAGCAATATGGAAACTTACAGACCAAAGATTTCTTTGCCCCCGAAATTACGCTAAATGGTGCATTAACACAATTGATCCATATGACCAATAAAGGGAGTGCAGAATATAAAGGTAATTGTCCATCCAATACCCTGTTCTGTCCGCACCAAAAGGTCCAACAACTATTCAATCATTCTAAGTTGATCCTTGCATCATTAAAATTGGTATCTGTGTTATTAATGACATCAAATCAGTGAAAAACCAAGAGCCGCAACTCTGCATCCTTGAGGGATTTTTGGTTATCTCCCAATAAAGTAGATATCAGTTTATTATTAAACATTTGTTGAAGGGACCTATATCTATTATTTCATAAGGGGTCAACTTTTCAATGGAGAAAGGATATCATAAAGCTTAATATTCCAACAGTGTTTAGCTTTGAGAGGATTAGATCTTTTGGCATTGGAGTCGGTTAGATCAGTTGGCTGAACTGTTGGATTGTGACACAGAGCGCTGCCAACAGCATGGGTTCAAGTCCCATACCAGCTGAGATTATTCATGAAGACACATCTCACAACTCCCCAAAACCTGTCCATTATTTAAAAGGCACAGGTCAGAAATGTGATGGATTGGTCTTTGTTTTCGTGGATGAGTGCAACTCCAACAACACTCAAGAAGCTCAAACGTATTCAGGACTTCAGTAGAAAGGTCATTTGAACTCGCGATTTAACTGGGTTTCTCTCTCTGCAGATCTGCCAGACTTGCTGAGTTTATCCAGCATTACCTGTTTTTATTTCAGATTTATAGCATTCAGGATTTTTCTTTTATTATCAGGACAAAATTTGATTGGCATCCCATCTACCACATTTGCTACTTCCACCACCAGTGTGTGCACTGTCTGCACCATTTACAAAATGCACTGTCCCAACTTGTCCTTCAACAGCCTCTTCCAAACTTGTGGTGTTTACCTTAAACAGTAGTAGCAATCACTAGAAAAATAGTGAACATTAACTATGATAATAGAAATTTTTAATCAGGCCAGAGGTAGAATTCATTGTGATTTATTCCTTCAAAAAGATATCTTGGTACATAAAATACAAGAAATGAGTATAAAAGATAAACACATCAGTAACTGTACAAAGTACATCAAGTGCGATTGAACTAAGGCTGACACTGCTACTTGTATCCTATCACAATATATCACACTCACTAGTTATTCCTGTTCTTCCTAGCTTATGTTGGCTTCTGGTATCCCAAAGGCTTTAATTAAAAATGTTCTTCTAGCTCCTTCATCCATTAGTGGCCACTCTTTCAACCACAAAGGTCCTGTAAAACTCCTGAATTCTACCCATCTCGCACATTTATCTCTCAAGATGTTCCCTGGAGCCTTTTCTTTGTCCAAGCTTTGGGCCACTCATCCTCAAAACTTCCTCTTTTGTTCAGCAGCTATTATTGGTTGCATCTCTGTGAATGTTTTCTTGTATTAATATGCCTTTACATAGTAAATTGTTGTAGCCCAATAAAGCAGAAATATTGAAGCAAAGTGCGAACTTGAGTTTTTGATCCTTTATCTTAAATTTGTTCCATGAAATTATTATAAAGTGGATGTTGATTCCCCCCTCAGAACTGACACTGAAACACCCAAAGAAGAATACCTCGCCCTATAATCTGTAAAAGGTATGTGTGAGAAATGGTGTGATTTGTTCTTCAGCAACTTCTAGTAGTTAAATACAAAATAAATCCCTGACACTCACTCTAAAATTGACATGTAACAATTTATTTATCTAACAGTGAACAAATTAACTAAACTATTAACAAACTGAATAAATCCCTTCTAACTATTAACTATTCCTGAATAAAACAAAATTTTAATGATGTGCTGTTCAAATAAATATAATTTCCAATCATTAACAAAAATAGAATTTAGTCACTCTCTAAATTACAACCAGGTTTTGTGTCTTCTGCAATATTCTGGACCTTCTCTGTTGATTCTTCTTTCTAGAACTTCTTTCTTCTTTGGTACCTCTGCTGTCTAGTTGGTGCTTTCTTTAAGACATAGATAAAGTTAGGAAAGCCAGTGAATCTTTCTCAAGGGCTGAGAGCTGTTAGCTCTGGCAGGTGGCAGCTTCTCTCCTCTCTTTGTTCTCTTGTCCCCTACATTTATACCTGAGCATTTTATAATTTTACAACACGAAATTCCAACTTCCTACCTCCCAATTTCCAATTACTCTGCCCAACTTCACAACACTTTACCAGATAGCCCTGACAACAATTCCTGAGCTCAAAAATATTAATATATTTCTGGAACAGATATGAATGAATATTGAAATCAATCAAACTTTCATTATTTGCAGCTGGTTCCAACTGCAGCTTAATTTCTTCCAGCTCTATTATCCTGTGATCTACTCAATAGCCAAATATAAATTAAGGGCAGCACTTTTCACATATCTGCTTTAGGGTGACAGTCGGCAACTCCAAAATGTACAAACAACATGGAAACCTTGGAAACATTAATATTGAACTTCTTGAGGTGTTTCTAAAATAGAGTTCTCAATTTAATCATAATTGTTATACACATAGGCTGACTTTGTTGTGGAAACATATGCAAAGAGGGTAAATACATAAATGAATTGAATTTTACACTGAGTTGATATTTGGTTTCAACATAACAAGAATATCCCAACCAAAAGAATAATCTACTTAAAAAATTCAAATGTGTTTTCACCATACTTGGCTGATTTCTGCACGTAATGGTAAATTGGAATGAGTTGCGGACTGAAATATATTGTGATAAGACAGCTGCAGAAACACAACGCATAACAATGGTGCAAAGATGCCTGATTTGGCATTGGAAAGTGAAAGCATGCACTCTAAACCCCACTGGTGACACAAGACATTATTCCACAGAAAAGTTATTCTGATCAAGGACCCCCTAAGGCAAATGGCAAGTTTTTCAATTGGAAATTTTTCTCATGAATATTTAATATACTGTACAAAGAAAACAATGTCACCATAATAGTCTGCTGTGCTTCACAAAGGTATGCACTTATGCTTTTGTATGTTCCATTGTCAGCACTGTCTCTTTAGTATTCAGTGAAAATCTTTTCGCTAGATTTGATGGAACTGAAAACACATTCAGTGCACAGTATAAACCCAGATGTTTATTTACTGGCGACATGATAGTCTTTCATTAAATTCTTCATCTTTACAACACAAGTCTAAAAGGGTCAACAAAAGTTCTCAGCTTTCACAAAGGAAAGCTATTCGGGCAGCATGGTGGCACACTGGTTAGCATTGGTACCTCACAATGCCAGAGACCCACGTTCGATTCCAACCTTGGGTCACTGTGTGTGGAGTTTGCACATTCTCCCCCTGACTGCATGGGTTTCCTCCGGGTGCTCAGATTTCTTCCTGCAGTCCACAGATGTGCAGGTTAGGTGCATTGACCATGCTAAATTGCCCTTTAGGTTAGTGGACTTAGTAGAGTAAATATGTAGGGTTCCGGGGATTGGGCCTGGGTGGGATTACTGTCAGTGCAGATCCCATGGAACAACTGGCCTCTTTCAGCACTGTAGGGATTCAACGATTCTAACACATGTAGGCTATTCAGCCCTTTGAGCCTGTTCTGGCATTCTATTTGATTTCTATTTTAACCCCATCTACTCATATAGTAACCCTTACTACTCTTGGTTAACAAAGATCTTTCAAGCTCAGCTTTGAAATTTTCAACTAACCCTAGCTTCAACAGGCTTGTAGTCAAAGAGAATTTTAGATTCCCCCCCCCCATTCTTTTCCTGAATAACTTAGCTCTATTTTTAAGGTTATTTGCCCTCACCCTGAGCTTTCCCAACTTCAATTAGATCACTCATTAATCATTTCCAATCAAGGAAATATTTCAGTCTGTGCAATCTGCGCTCATAATTTAGCCCCTTTGGACTTGTATCATCCACTTTAGGAAGACACGCACCAATGTCTAAGAGTATGAAAGCCCCTGGAAATCTCAGGCCCAATTCTCCCAACACAACCACAACGTTTCTGGTGGAACAGGTTGGGAGAAGCTAATGAATTTTCGAATTCAGACCTAAAGAATTGACATTTTTTATCCTTTACATTTTAAAATTCACTTTTCTAAACAGAACAATGCAATTCAGCTTCAACAAGCTTTGTCATTAATCGCAGATAAACAACATCTACCTTGTCCTCTCAATCTAACTTACACTGTGCATCAATGACCTTAGGTAAATTAGCTGTTATTCTAATGAGATCATTTCGGAGATATAAGCAATGATTACTTGGGTACACTGTTTACTTTGGGATGTGGATAGGCTTATCTTTGTGTATTTAGTTCCTATGTTTTAAATTCCGCCACATGTCTTTCGGTACCATATTGGTTTTGCATAAAACTATGTTTGGTAGATTGAAAAATTTTAAGCCTTGTAAATTTCTGAACCACTGTAAAGTAATTTTTGTCAAACCATTTCTTCCAAATTATTTCATTTCACAACAGAACTTGTGCTGTTGCAATCTCCTTGCCCAGAACTGGCATATGGGAACGTTCCAAATTCATCTGCTAGATTCAACTAATCTGCATTTTTTATGTCAGGACAGTTTTGTTACAGCACAGATTTGATCTGTAATTCTGAATAGCCTGTTGTCCTTTGACTAATGAGATGCCGACAGCAGCTAACTGCTGTTCACAAACCATGAAAGTTATGTCAACTGCAGACCTTCAAGGTATGACACTTTATTAGTCATTTGATGAAAAGGTCACCTATATCTATGGTTGATGAGAGACAAGGGGAGGCCTATTGCAAGGCATATGCTTTGCACACATTTTATGCATTCTTGTATATTTTTGGATTTACTAACATATTTATTTTTTCAATCCATCATCTAAAGTAGAACTTATAAATGCCTATATCGTCTGAAGTCAAGTTTCAGGATCACTCCCAAAGAAGACTGGACTTGAAATGTTAACTCTGTTTTTCCCCCCTCAAATGATGCCAGACCTGCTGGGTTTTTCAAACACATAAGGTTTTTAGTTTGGGCCAATCACTTAAACTGCTCTGTCCTGGAAGGTGCTGAGGAACTATCCATTCAAGTAAGGGTGTTTCATGGACCTCCTGACTTCAAACTTGTAGGTGCTGGACTGATTTTGAGGGTTTGGGAGGTCTACCACTCATTGCAGACTATCTAGCCTCTGAATGTATTTATCTTTATACGCGCTTTTCCCCTTCGGAGAATAGTGCAATGATGTTGCAAGGATTAACAACACTTTTGGTCCATTACAAACAGTCATTCTGTGGCCATCCAGTAAGCCTTGAACCCAGGATCTTCTGGTTTCAAATTAGAGCTACAACTTCTTCTTTGATCTGGCTGCTTCAAAAGCATCTGGCCAATGCTAACTCATAAGATATTGATGGCAAAGTATTACTTGGCCATATGTATGGTACTGGATTTTGACAGCTGAACACACTGATCCATCCACCATCCACAATGGGGTCAAGAACTTGTTGTAGCAATCATAAGAACATTAGAACTAGGAGCAGGAGTAGGCCATCTGGTCCTTCGAGCCTGCTCAGCCATTCAATAAGATCATGGCTGATCTTCTCATGGACTCAGCTCCACTTATCCTCCCACTCACCATAACTTTTAATTCCTTTACTGTTCAAAAACTCATCGGTCCTTGCCTTAAAAACATTCAATAAAATAGCCGCAACTACTTCACTGGGCAGGAAATCCACAAATTCACAACCTTTTGGGTGAAGAAGTTAAAATTATGCTCTTACTCTAAGATCATGCCGCAAGATCTTCCCTTGTATTGCTTCATTAACTTTGACGGAACATTTTGGAGGTTTTGGAAGTGAAAGCAATGTATAGAAAGTAAAGAGTTAAGATATTTGTGAGTCAAATTAGCATCATTCAAGCTGTGAGAACCTTAAAAGGTGCAGATGTACCACAATAAGAAGCTGATCTTGGAGTGATACCTTTTTTATTGTTTTCAAAGCCTTTGTTTATACAAAGTCTCATATAAGATTGTTGTGCCACACTGGAAAGTAAGGCTTCGATCTGGGTATTTGGACTTCACCTTGGACCGGGGTCATGAATGATGCCAGGACCACTCAAGCTCCAGACTGGCCATCATTACTGGGTGCCCAGTAGGCAGGAGGCAGTGAGACTTATTTGTATTTCCCTTATGTTATTTATTCTTTGTTAATAAACCATTATTATAGAGTAGAGGTTATGACCGCAATTCCCCCATCGCAACGTACAACTTTTCTGGCATGTTGCAGTGCAAAGATGCGTGTTGCCAGCCTTCTACCGAGATCTGCACATGCTCCAGGAATGCATGCGTATCTCCCAGAGCTGGCAAACAGTCGCAAGCCTGACCACCTTGGAAACCGGTGGGAAAGCCAGTTTGAATGTTTCTTAAATGTATTCTAAATATATTTAGCAGGTCATTATCAGGAACTTTCAGGTCCCAATCAAATTTCCCACCCGACCAGGAGTACTTCATTCCGGCAGGGTTTACAGTAGCTTCCCACGTTCAGGGAACTAGTGGGAGACCTTGCCTGAATGGAGGGGGGTGGGGAGCTAGTTGGGTCCCCGGGGGATCAGGCAATTGGGGGAGGTGGTGTCCTGAGAGCATTGGAACCCTGGCACTGCCCAAGGGGCAAAGTGCCCATGCACAGGGGAACCTTGGCACTGTTCAGTGGGCAGGCAGTGCCAAGCGGCAAGGCCTATTGTGGGTGGGATCTAGGGGCAATTGGTGGGGGCGCGGGGTCCAGCTGGCACATACAGATAGGATTGGTCTGGAATGGAGGGACAGCAGCAATTGGGGTGGGCGTGAGTAGTCTGCTGGGTGGAAGGGAAGGCTCTTGGGAGGGGTGATCTGACCCTAGGGACGTCAGTGGGAGGGGGGTCATCTGCCGGGGTGAGGGGTGTGGGGGAAATCATCACTGCTGGCGGAAATGGGCTGTGCATCGGGCTCCCCCGGGATGGGTTAGTCCTGGATGGATGAAGGGGTGGGGGTCAGAGCTATCCCAAGAATTTTGTGGGGGTCACGCTTGGGCCATGGAGGGCACTGTGGGGGTCCCAGTCTAGCCAACAGTCGGGCAGATCAGGGTCACTGCACATGCATAGAGTTCCAGAACTGTTAAACTCTGGCACAAGTAGGCCCTGCCACCACCATCCCTCTCCCCCCGCCATGGTTTTTAATGTGATTCATGACCGGGACCTCTGCAGAGAAGGTGAACTGACAAAATAGTCAGGATTTGAAACGGTTTCCCCATTAATTCAGCAGTTTTGGGAGAATTGCAGCCTGTAAGTCTAGTCTGTCTATTACATAGAAACTAGAAGCAGGAATAGGCCATTCGGCTCTTCAAGCCAACTCCACCATTTATTTTGATTATTGCTGATCATCAAATTCAATATTATGATCCCTCTTCCCCCCGAAGATGCCTTGATCCATTTCGCCTGAACATAGAACATAGAACATAGAATATTACAGCACAGAACAGGCCCTTCGGCCTTCGATGTTGCGCCGATCAATATAAAAAGCAATGACCCTCCAAACTAAACCATTCCCTTCTCTTCCATATACTTATCAACTAACATCTTAAACGCCACCAAACTTGGCGCATCTACAACTGCTGCAGGCAGGGCATTCCACTCCCGAACCACCCTTTGGGTAAAGAACCTACCTCTGATATCTGTCCTATAACTATCACCCCTTAATTTAAAGCCGTGTCCCCTCGTGCTAGCTTTCTCCATCCTAGGAAAAATGCTATCACTGTCCACCCTATCTAAACCTCTAATCATCTTATATGAAGAGCTATATCTAATTTTTTTTTTGAAATTAGAGAATGTTCTGGCCTCAACGGCTTTCTGTGATAGTGAATTCCACACATTCAACATCCTCTGGGTGAATAAATTTCTCCTCACTTCAGTTCTAAAAGGTTTATCTTTATCCTCAAACTATGATCGCTAGTTCTGGATTCCTCCCACCACTGGGGACATTCTTACTGAATCTACCCTGTCTAACCCTGTCAGAATTTTATAAGCTTCTATGATATCCTCTCTCACTCTTCTAAACTCCAGTGATTATAATCCTAACTGTTTTAGTCTCCCCTCATATGGTAGACCTGCTATCCCAGGAATCAGCCTGATGAACTTCTGCTGTACTCTCTCTACTATAAGAACATCCTTCATCAGATAAGGACACCAAAACTGCACACAATACTCTAGGTGCAGCCTCACCAATGTCTTATATATACACCTCTTATTTAATATTCTCCTGGATCAGTAGAAGAACAAAACAGAACAAACACTTATTACTTCATCGATCTGATTTGGACAAGCAGATGTCGTTGTTGAAGCTTAGGGAAAATTGTTGGACTTCTTTTGTTGTAGGTGATGTAAACATTTTCACTTTATTGCAGAACTCCTATACATTAGTCAGGAGCAGGAAATCACAATAATTCCCCTTGAAACATCGAAGTCCATTGTATCAGCACCACTACCTGGATTAGATTAGCCTCTTCTACAGTTTAGCCTCAAATTTTAATCGCTAAATTATCCTGAAGTGTTTGATCCTGATGTTATTTCCAAAAATGTGTACAAGAATGGACTCATTTTGGTTCCAATCGACAAAATCCTCAGTCATTTTCTCTTTCTGAAGAATACAAGTGAATTGGCATCTGTGATCTTTGCTGGATGTGTTTCTATAGCAGCCTAATTGATGTGACATGCAGTTATTTAATTAGTTCATTAATTCACTGGCTTTTTTGCAAACCTTTTCCAGCAGGCAGAATCCAAACCTTTTGAAACAAAATGTCATTCAACATTTTTAATTCGAATAAATGCTGCTTTGAACATCTAGAATTCTGATTTTTTTTTAAATGTTGGCAAGAACTCAGATTGATCCCAAATTTATTTATTTTGATTGAAAGATGAACAATTTGAAATTAAAATTTGGATAACACCAAGGGGTGGTTACTCATTGCTCCAGTCTCTCTCGGTACATGCTTATGCATCTTCTGTCAACGTGAATTGCTCCCAAAGAAGCAGTGATTGTCTAGTTTGGCTTACTGCCCTCATGCTGACTGAAGATTTATTCTATGGATTGTATCACAGCTGTTTGGGGTCAGAGGAGACATGTGCTATTAAACTTCACAAGTAATAAAGGCTTTCTTTGACACCTGTGCATTACACCTCGCTGGCATGCAAACACCCTGAAACCACTGACAGGAAATTAAACCAGGCCCCAAAGCCTATCTTCAGTGAGTTGTTTTGATAACACCTGATTGAGATTCCTTTTTATCCCCAGCACTTCCATTTGATAAGCCAAACTCATTGGGCAATTGTTAAAGGTGTATACTGTAATTAAAGCAATTTCCAACACTTTTAAATTTAAAAAAACTGCTTGTTTTCCAAGTCTATTCTTAAGTCTTACAATGGTTTTGTTCATCTTGTACATTTTAAACAAATCCAACGATTCAAGTTCCCTACAGTGAACATTCGTCATTGAAAAATTAACTCCAGCAAAATAACATCGAGAGACAAATGGGTACAAGCTCTGAAAGTTTCTTGGTCCATCATCTAAAAGTTAGGGAGGAATGACATAGATGGTCATGAAATTGAAGCAGAGTAAATGAAAATGCATTTATCATAATGAGATTTAGCAGGAAGGTGGACTGATTTCCTAAAGTAAAACATTAACATTTGTATAGTGCCATTTATATTGTTGGAATGTTCCATTGTACTTCACTGATAATGAATTACTTTTGAAATACTGTTCTGTAGGTAAATGCAGCAACAGCCATCTTGTGCGAAAGGTCCCATAAAAAAGCAACAAGTGTGTTTATATTTTGTGCTAATGATTGAAGAAAAGTGTTGGCTGGACACAGAACAAAGCCCTGCTACTCTTCAAAGAGTGCCACAGGAGGAAATCACTGCAGGAGTTACCCAGGGAAGCATCCTAGGCCCAACTATCTTGGAACAATAGAATCCTACAGTGCAGAAGGAGGCCATTTGGCCCAATGAGTCTGCAATGACCACAACCCCACCCAGACCCTATCTCCATGACCTCATGTACTAGCTAGTCTTCCTGACATGAGGGCAATTTGGCATGACCAATCAACCTAACTCACAAATCTTTGGATGTCGGAGAAAACTGGAACTCCTAGAGAAACCCATGCTGACATAGGGAGAACGTACACACTTCACACAGTCACCCAAGATCAGAATTGAACCTGGATTCCTGGTGCTGTGAGGCAGAAGTGCTAACCACTGTTCCACCGTGCCACCCATTGAAGGATTCATTGCTTCATCAATGACCTTTCTTCAATGATGACTGCATAATGTTTAGCATCATTCATGACTCCTCAGATACTGAAGCAGCCCATGTCCAAATGCAGCAAGGCATGGACAAAATCCAGGCTTGGGGCTGATATGTGCTAGGCAATCATCACCTCCAACAGGGAAGGATCTAGCCATTGCCACTTGTCATTCAATTGCTGAATCGCCCACCATCAATATCCTGAGGATTACTATTGACCAGAAACTGAACTGGACTAGCTACTTAAATTACATGGTCAACACAGATCAAAGGGTATGAATCCTGCAGTGAATAACTCACTTCCTGATTCCCCAGATCCTGTCCACCATCAACAAGGCACAAGTCAGGAGTGCGTTGGAATACTCCTCACTTGCCTGAATGAGTATAACTGCAACAATACTCAAGAAGTTCAAAATCATTCAGGACAAAGTAGTCTGCTTGATTGGTACACCTTTCACAAACAATCAATCCCTCCATCACTGATGAACATTGGTAACTGTGTGGACAACCTACAAGATACACTGCAGGAACTCAAGTTTTCTAAGGCAGTACTTTCCAAACCCATGACCACCATCGCCTAAAAGGACAAAGGAAGCAGATACCGAGGAAGACTACCACCTGGGAAGTTTCTCTCCAAGCCACTCACCATCCTGACTTGGAAATATATTGCCATTCCTTTACTGTCAATGGTTCAAAATCCTGAAACACTCATCCTAACAACACAGCAGGTTCTGCACCCATTCAGTGCCTGCAGCAGCTCACCACCACTCTCTGAAAGGTAACTACAAATAGGCAATAAATTCGTCCATCCAATAATTAGATATTTAAAAAGGCAGAAAAAATTTCAATTTAGAATCCAGGAGTCAGCACTTCCAACAGCACTCCTCAGTACTGCTCTGAAGTGTTAGCCAATTTAATGTCCTCAAGTTCCTGATGTGGAGTTTGATTGCTAACTCAGAGATGCGAATGTTGCCACTTCACCAAGATAACAATGAATGGTGTGAGTACTGAGAACATAAGCAGATCAATTAATTTTATCATGACCCAATAAGTTCTAAACTTCAAACTATTTTTTATATTTTAAACTGGCTACAAATGTCTGCAAAAAGATAGCTACCTGGATCTCACAAGGGGAAACAAAATAAATCTTTCAGACTGATGCCTAAGAGTAATTTAAAAGGATAATTTCAATTTAAATGCGTTTCTCAGATACAAAAATACAGATGGTCTCAGGTGTGAAATCAAACATTGGATGCAGAAGCAACAAAACCACCCACCATGCTTCTTAAAGTACTTGCAATAGTTCACCTGATGAGACAGCCAGACTTTTGTAGACAGAGTTCTATCAGAGAGCCGTCAAACCAACTACAAATCATCATTGAGGTAATACACAGGAATACTTTAACAGTAGGAGAAGGACACCCTTCCCAACCTGTTGCAGATTTGAGTACACCTGACAACCAACCTCCTGGAAATTCAACTACAATAAGCCTCACAGTTTTACTGAGAATCCTCTGCTTTACAAGACCTTCATTTCAACTAAACTATCAATTCAGCTAAGAAACTATAGGCCTGCCACAAAACAGACTGAGATAATCATAAGTTTATTTGCATCTGTTTTACCTTCATCTGTATCTAATCTTTGTATGTGTATGATTGCGTGCATAAGATTAGTGAATGAGACCATTACATTTTAAACATCCAGGGTAATTGAGGTGATAATAAATAACCTTCTTTATTTTTATATTCACAAAAACAGGATGCTGGAGTTATTTTTAATTGGGACACTTACTCTCGAGGGGTGAGATAACACACACCTTTATATAAATTCTGTCCATGACAATTTTAAACAGGACAAGATTGATGGAGAAATGGTGGAGTGGGCTTCTCTCAAGTAGTGATTGGGACTGCACATGGGCGGGATTCAGGGCTGGCAATTGGGCAGGCTGAGAGAGGATTTGAGTAGGCTGGCAATCGGGAGAAGGGGGCCTGGAAAGAAATTGAGAAGCTGGCGATCACGAGAAGGGAAGGGGGGAGATAGCAAGCGCGCATTCGCTGATCTCTGCAGTGACAAATTGGTGCACGCCCACTCAGTGCACTGATTTCAGCCTCTCCAGTGGGATGAGGCACCATACCCACTTACCGTGAGGCAGAATGCCAGGCAGTCATAATATTACGCACGTCCAAAAAAATGGGCGGGAAAATTAGTTTTTTTTTGGAAGAATCGCCCCCATGATCTTTTCTCATTCTATATCTTGACTTTTTATGGTGAAAGCAACTTTTCACCAAATATTACTGTGGTAGGTGTGAGTAAATCTAACAGTTGGCAGCTTTGTTTTCAGTTAATTCAGTTAGAACATCAATGAAGCTGTTGGATACAAATGACTGGCTTGCTGAGACTAATTCAGAGGGCAATGAAGAGTCAGCTACATTTTGTAGATCTGGAGTCATGTATACACCATAACGGGCAAGGATAACAAATTTCCTTCCTCAGAGGACATTAATGAAACAAAAGAGTTTTTACAACAATCTGGCAGCTTCATGATCACCAGCATGGATACTAGCCCTATTATTCCTAAAGCTCATCCAGCACCTTAAAAATCCACTCATTCTACCAGCATTGCACAGTGACAGTGTGTTTCGTTTACAGGATGCCATGCAGAAACTCACTAAGGTTTTTCCAACAGCGTCTTCCAAGCCAATAACCTCTACCACTGAGAAAGCACATGGGAACAGTAGCGCCTGTACGCTCCCTTTCAATCACACACCATGGTCAGGATTTAGCGTGGCCGAAATTCACCAAACTGTTCACCACACCAACAAGAACGGAGAACTTGGTGCTCAGGCAGAACTCTTATTCATTACAATAGAACTGGAGAATCCCAGCCACAGGCAAGGTCAGGAAATTCTGGCCTATGTGATTTGGAAATATACCACTGTTCTGTAATCGTATCTGCACTAAAATTCTGGAAGTGTCTTCATAACAGCACTGTACATGTACCTACACGCACACAGACAGCAGCGGTACATAATGGTGGCTCACCACCACCTTCTCTAAGGCAATTTGGGATAGCCGGCATAGCCAGCGGTGCCTCTCATTGCATGGCTGAAAAAGGAAATAAGCACTTTAACTATAGGTGTATTCTATCAAAGTAAGAAGTAGCTAGGATGGAACACATTCGAGTTTCAACACAATCAGAGGTTAACAGCACTATCATTAACACTATATGTGTTGCTTTATCTAACTGAGCCTAAAACAATAGCATCTCAGCATCATACTTTCATGGTCAATGTTGATTTAAGTATTGTTGGATTGAATTAGCAACAAAATAAAAAGCACAAGTGCAATTATGTAATTATTTAAAGCTTCTTTTTTGGAAGGTTAGAAAAGTGGCAGTGTTAATAAAATAAAGGTAATCACTAAAGTTACTTGTTAACAGTTACCACAGATTTTCTTTTTCTTATTTCTACAGTTGAATTGTGTGTGAGCTTTTAGTGCAAATAATATTTTCTAGCATACTGAATATAGCATTCAGAACTTACATGGCAAGTCAACTGGAAAAAGCAAAATGAGACGGTCAATCTGGATTTGGGTGTCTTTTAGTGTAATGTACTTCCCTCAAGTAACCAGGCTTTGAATGCAATTCACTGGGGGGTGCTTAGGGCATTGAGAGATGTACTTAGTACTGTATTAAAGCAAGTGGGTTGTTTTTTACCATCGTCTCTTGTAATCTATCATATGTAGTAGGAATAGTGCTCAAGAGGATGTCAACCCCAGTGTGAATGAGCAATATAGAAGTTAAGACATGAATTTAGCTCAAAACTCAAGGCACTTCACAACCAATTATGGGTTTTGAAGTTTAGTTGCTGTTACAATGTAGCAAAGTTAGAAATGAAATTTTCCCACTAACGCAAAGGAATAACTGACCACATTATCTACATTAAGGGCAGCACAGTGGCACAGTGTTTAGCACTGCTGCCTCACAGCACCAAGGAACAGCATTAAATTCCAGCCTCGGATCAATCTGTATGAAGTTTGCACATTCTCACTGGGTCTGCGTGAGTTTTCTCTGGGTGCTTCGGTTTCCTCCCACAGTCCAAAGATGTGCAAAGTAGGTGGATTGACTATGCTAAATCACCACTAGTGTCAGAAGATTAGCAAGGTAAATATGCTTGCTTCCAGGAATGAGGTTTGGGTGAGATTTTATCAGTGCAGACTCGAAGGGCTGAATGGCCTCCTCCTACACTGCAGCGATTTTATGATTTTGATGTTGGTTGAAGGGTAAATGTTAGTCAGAATGTTCAGCAGCCCTTTTTATAGTAATGCCTTGGGAATCATTAAATTTCTCCTGTGATGACAGATAGGGATTCAATTTTAAATGAGGTCTGACGCTGGGGAGGTTGTATTGGTATTGTAACCGAACGAGTAATCCAAAGACCCAGGGCAACATCTGGAGACCTAGGTTTAAATACCACCAGTGACAGATAAAATTTGAATTCAGTAGAAGTGCAGTGATGACTACGGAATACTTTCTGTAGGGAAAGAAATCTGTTGTCCTCACTTAGTCTTCTCTCCAACAATATGTTTGACTCTGAAGTGGAAAGCAGTTAGGGGATAGGCCATGGATATTGGCCCTGTCAGTGACATCCATATCTTGTGAATGATGTTTTTTAAAAAAACATACACCTCTGACAATGTAGTCATCCCTCAGCACTGTGTACGAATGCAAGTTGAGATTCTGGCAGAGATTGTGCCATCTTAAGCAGCGTCCAAGCCAATCCTTTCAGGTTAGGAGATGTAACATGTGACTGGTTTAGAAGTGAAATAAGTGACTTGAATCTTTCCTATTGTAGCATAAGTCCAGTGAAGACAATTAAATGAAGGCAGGATTTTACAGCTGGGCTCGCCAAAGATGGAAATTCCCACCCGAGGTCAACAGAATCTTTGCGTAGTCTGCCACATTTTCTGCTCTGCCTGCTACAATTCCCATGGCTGATGTGACAGGAAATTTCTGTCCATAATATTTACCACTTTTATTCCGGCAATTAAAGAGTTCAGAAAATGAAATTTTGTCATACTATTTTTTAATTTTTGTGTTGTTACACAAGATATAAAGCAATGTAAAATGGCACATTGAGAGACCGAATACTGACGATATTCAAGTATCTTTCAAGTGAAATGATGTTTGCAGTGTTGCTATTGAAAGATAAATGTGTCACTTTATCCCAGCAGATAAGGTGTGCAGCGAAGCTGAATTACTGAGTACATGACAAAGAATCTTTTTGTCAGCTTCAATAATGAAATCTGAATTTCATTTCATGGTGTTAATTAATGAGGGAGGAGACTTTGAAACAAGACCTGTCAGAATTACTGCTGGCATGCCAGGATAGTCAGTCTTCTTGACAGTCTAATTATCTTCTTTTACAGAAATTATAAGTTATTTTGGTGTCTCTAATGCCCCCAACTTTCCAATCTCAACACAACATCCCAACCTCTAGCAAGAGATTCGATTTCTTTTCCCTCTTTAGGTCTCAAAGCAAGAGCTTTGGATTGGTGAGATATGTGTCTTTGACTATCTTATGTTCCAGACCTCTAAATATAAAGCATTTCATTAGTATTTTTGATTATTTTCTCTACCTGTCCATGACATTTAATAACCTTTGCATCTGGACCCAAAAGTCCCTTTGAACTTTCACTGTTTCTAGGTTTTCATTATTTAAAAAAACACTCTGATTGCTCTTGTTTTGGTTCAAAGTGGATGAATGCACATATGTCTACATTTAAATCCATTTGCCACAGTTTTATGTAAACACATTATCTATTAATATCTGTAATTTTATGCTTTTATCTACAGTGCTTACAACACCATTTATCTTTGTGCCTTTGGCAAATTTGAATGGGTTGTCAGGTTTTCTTTTTGATAAGGCTGAATAGTCAAAGACACATTGACCTATATTGACAACAATGATTAAACTTCATTCAGTATAAATGAGACTTGATACATTACAATATCTGTGCGGTAGTTTACAAGTAAATTGAGAGGTATTGTCTAATTTATGCTTTGGTTGAAAGTCGTGGTAACAAGTGCTTGAGCTTTCTGGCCTGAATCCTTGGCACATCTTCCCAGTGTCTTGACAGCATCTTCTGGCCTGAATATTTGGCTTGTCCTTTTGAAATCTGATACACTTGTTAGAGGACCTCATCCTTTTTAGACTCCTTTTTGTAATTCAAAAGCACTAAACTTCACTTGATCAGTCACTGACTTACTGCTATCAACTTATTATCCCATTATATGAATAATATGTACATATTATTTCTGCTTGGGCTTTGATTCAATTACCTTGACATTGTTTACTTTCTGACTGTTGGAGCTGTTATCAATGTTGCTGTGGTACATTTTACATTAGCCTTGACAACCTAAGGATTTCAGCTAAATCACTCATTCTTATCCGATCCCAAATCAAGACACAAATCCTTCTTTATTCCTCATCATATTCCAGTAATGCTATCCAGAATATAACTGTCTGCTTGTCATTCTGTTCTTTCTTACATCTGATACGGTGACACAGTGGTTAGCACTGCTGCTTCGCAAAGACCTGGGTTCAATCCCCAGCTTAGGTCACTATCTGTGCAAAGTCTGCACTCTCCCCATGTCTGAGTGGGTTTCCTTCCACAGTCCAGAGATATGCTTGTTATGTTCATTGGGCCATGCTAAATTCTCCCTCAGTGTACCCAAACAGATGCCACATTGTGGCGATTAGGGGATTTTCACAGTAACTTCATTGTAGCGTTAATGTAAGCCTACTTGTGAAACTAATAATAAAACATTTGTAATCTTTTAAATTTAGCTAAATTAGCCAATTCCTCTATTTCTCTGCTAATCTTCTCCTTTCTCCTTCTGTCCTCCCTTCCCTTGTATAATTCGTATCTTGTATAACCGTTTTTTAAATTGAATTCAAAGATAAAACAATACATATAAGATGTTTATATGTTCTTGGGATTACATAGTGGCATTACTTAAACAGATACATTTTCTAATAAAGTGCTTATCCTAATGAGTAATTAGTGAATATACTACAGGTTGCCTAGATACTCGAGCATGGTAATTAAAGCAAATTACAGTGCATGTTGGAATCTGAAACAAAACCATCCAGACTTGAAATGTTGGCTCTAATCTCTCCCCACAGATGCTATCAGACCTGCAGAGATTTTTCAGCAGTTTTTGTTTTTTTGTGATTTGAACGTGGTTGTTCCCTATCTCATCATCAAAGTCATTCATAAATTCAGTGAATTATTGTGGACCTAACAGAGCGTGGCAGGATACAACTAGTCATATCCGGCAAGTAGAATATATGACCATTATCTCTCCTGCCACTCAGGTAATTTCCCACTCAACTCAATAATTTACCCTCTATTTAATGTGCTTCAATTTCAGCTAACAGGACTTTATTGGAAGCCTTTATGAAGTCCATTTTTATCACATTCACAGACATTCTTGGAGTACTTTAGTCAGCTTTTCAAAACTTCAATCAGATTTATCTAGCATAATCTACCTCTTACAAACACAAGCTACTTAGCCTGGTGACTCAATACAAATTCATATTTGTTCTCTCTAGACAGCTAAAGACTTTCAAGGTGTTTTTTATTTATTTGTTCATGGGATGTAAGCATCACTGGCTAGGCCAGCATTTATTAGCCATCCTTCATTGCCCTTAAGAAAATGGTGGTGAATTACACTCTTGAACTATGGCAGTCTTTGTGGTATAGATATTCCCACAGTGCTGTTCAGAAGGGAGTTCCAGAACTTTGACCCAGTGACAGCGAAGGAACAGTGAAATAGTTTGAAGTCACACTAGTGTGGGCTTGGACAAAAACCTGCAGGTGCTAGTTTTCCCCATGTGCCTTGTGCCCTTGCTCTTCGAGGTGGTAGAAGGCGTGGGTTAGGAAGGTGTTGTCAAAAAAACTTTGATGAGCTGCTGAAATGTATCTAGTGGATGCTGCATACTGTTGCTACTATGTGTAGATGAAGAGTATGCTCCAAGGTGGTGGATGGGATGCTAATCAAGTGAGCTGCTTAGTCTTGGATGATGTTGAGTTTCTTGGGTGTTGCTGGAGTTACTCATCCAGGCAAGTGACCAATGTTCCATCATACTCTTGAGTTATGTCTTGTAGATTGTAAGTAGGCTATGGGGAATCAGGTAACATAGAGTTACTCACTACAGGATTCCTAGTCTCTGACCTATTTTTGCAGATGCAGTATTTATATAGCTTGTTTTCAGCCTCACTAAATGTTATAATGTACATTAATTTCCTGACTACGGATGTTTTCTAATCAGCGTACAATTCCCTGGCTTCACTCTTTCAGTGACCTGTACAATTTTTCAGTCCAAAAGAATGGCTCCTGAAAATGAAAGAATGTTATAAGATTATAATTAGGCTGTCTGCAAAAATCTCATGCCCTTCATAAACATCTGATCCAGGGAATTTGGCACTCTTTAGCACCATTATTTCCTTAATTTCTTTTAACTTGTTTAGGTTAATGCAAATGACAGGGGTCTCCCCACCAGGATAATTAAAATTGGGTGTAGGAAACTGTCCTGTACACACAAAAGAAATTTGCTACTTTTCTGATATGATGCCACCTGCTTATCCAAATCCACGTAGAAATTAAAATCAGGCCCATTAATGGAGTTAAGTACCTAAGGTGCTTTCCAGGAATGTTATCTAATAAAACTTAGTATTGGGAAAATATTGGAACTGATGACAAAATGCTTGGTCAAAGAGGTAAGTTTTGAGAGGTGTCTTAAGGAGGAGCCAGGTAGAGGGGAAAGGTTTAGGAAGGGAATTCCAGATGGTCCATAAATGAGAAGGTATACTGAAACCAAATAGTGCAACAATGAAAGAAAGAGGAATGTGCAAAATGCCAAAATTGAAGAAGCTCAACAATCTTAGAGACATTGAAGAACTTAGGAACAGATGGAAATCTAGGAGATTATCCTTTGTTTACTATTTGCATAGAATAAGAAAAATGTTCCTGACTTTATCTTTATGCCTACTTAAACTGCTATTTAATTAATGCTCCCTGTATTAATTGTATGTTAGAGGCTGAATACATTTCTATGAACATTTAAGCCTCATTGTCACATTTCAAGCTGAGAGAAGAACACTCAGAGTCAGAGATTTAACTAACTGCAAGAAAAATACCATTTAATTTGTCCTGCTGGCTCACTCTCCAATGTATGTTATCTGACATTCAACATACAGTACCTTACAGTATCTTATCTGAACAGCATATGGTATGTAATGCTCCAGTCCACACATATAACTGGCTATCATGACATATAGTTAATAGTGCCTGGTTTAAATTTTTCTTGGTGCTTTATATTTATAAACTTGAATTTCAGGACTTTAACATTACATACCTTTTACTGAGAGGCTCTAACTATCTGTTGGGGGAGATGATAGTTTAGTGGTAATGTCACTGAACTCATGACCCAGAGGCCCAGACGAATACCCAGGAATTATAGGTTCAAATCCCACAGTAGCAACTGGTGGAATTTACACTCAATTCACAAAAATGTGGAAGTGAAGAGCTAGCAGTCGGTACTGGTGATCACAAAACAATCATTAATTACTGTGAAAACCCATCTGATTCACTAATTTCTTGTAGGAAAGGAAAGCTGCCATCCTTACCCAGTCTGGTGTACAAGTGACTCAGCGACATGGCTGACTTTTTTCCATTGCATTGGCCCAGCAAAGCCACTAGTTTGAGGGCAATCATGAGCAACAAATGTTGGCCTTGCCAGCGATGCCCACATCCCATGAACGAATAAAGAGAAACAAACATTAATAGAACAGCAACAACACATTATTTCTCTACAGTTAGAGCAAATGAATGGTTATCGGCCTAATATGCTCAGAATCCAGCATTTTCAGTGCCGTTAGGACATCTAATGTAAAATTGCAGCAATTGATCAACATATAGCACCACAGTGGAACAAGTAAAAAGACATTTGATGCATGATGTTGTATTCAATCTAAAGCTGATACATTAACTGCTTCTTGGCAGGTAGGAGGGATTCTGTGTGACAGAACTATTATGATATTTGATTACATTCAGCTATTTATTTTAACTGAAATCAATTGTACGTATTGTAACAATATCCACATCTTTTGAGAACTGAGTCATCAGGTTTATTTCAATGAGGATATTCATTATTCTTCAGGGTTCCTAGACCATTTGATAGCTATGGATGAAATTCTCCAGCTGTTTGCGCCACTGTGATGCTCTGGTCCCACCTGAAGCATACCCTCTGCCGTAACTTTCCTAGTAGTGTGGGGTGGCTTCAGTGGGAAATCTCATTGATGGTGGTGGGACCAGAGGATCCCTGCTATCAGCGAATAGCATAACCCCTCCCACTGCTAGGAAAAATGCTAAGGGAAGACCAGAGAATCTCACCTTACATGTTTGCTTTTTCTCCAGAGTAACACTGAATAATTTGCTGAATTACTTGCCTGTTGTAAACAAAAGCAGAGTTGCCCACAGGTCATATAACCTGGCACAGATTTTATTTTTGATTGTGTGAATTTATATCTGAAGGTGATCAGGAAAAGTCAGCTCATTGAAGATGTCATCCTTTTTGTCTATAAGGGCTCAAATTTCAAACTATCGTCAAACCTCATTCAACTGAATGACATCACCCTCAGTGAAAGTTTAATTCAAGATTATAATTGAGGGAAAGAGCGTGTCAGGAATGCTATTGGGAAAGGTCAGGCAAGGGAGGAGAATCCATTTTTATGTGCAGGACTCCATTTTGTGTTGTGCCAGCTTTTGAAAAATATGTTAAATTAGGCAATGTGTGGAAAATATTTACAAAGCTTGGACTGCCAAGGTCTCTTGCAAGGCTGGTGGCACTGGCGTCATTCATGATAATTTTCTGGTTTTTGGGGTTTTAACCTTCTGCAGCATAAATATATTTGGTTGACAAATATATGTTTACCATTTTCAGTATATGTAAACAGAGAAACAGCGCATGTCCTGCAGCCCACTATATTTCATACTATAGAGCAAACTCTGAAATAATAAGCTAATGAGCCATAGATACAATCTTGTTTAAAGATCACAGAAGAGTTACAAGGTAATGACATTGTAATGACTTGTCATGTGATGTTAAGAAGAATGGATGCTGGCCACCTTGCTACAGAGTTCATTACATTAATTAATCTCTTGGTGTGGGTCCAATTTCCTCTAGTAAACATATAAACACAAAATTCTGCTCAAGAACTCTCATTTCTGGCAGAGAGACAACAGCTATAAGGTTGTTTCTCTCCAATATGCTCCAGAAGTGGAATAACCTTCAATATTGTCTAATCGTAGAATGTTTTGTCCAGAATCAAAGCTCTGCATTGTCAGTAAACTTAGAAACATCATGCTCTGTCTCTTTGTCATTGATATAAATTATACATATCTGTGGCCCCAGTATTGATTCTTGCAGCACTGCCTTTTACCCTGTAAATGACCTATCTCCAAATGATCCACCCACACTAATATACCACCAAGTTCGATGAGCTTTTCCCCTGCAGTTTAATTTTAGATGCATCACTATGTTGCAGCATGTAATATATCTGGCTTTCAAAAGTATGAAAGCCAAATACGCTACATCGATTGGCACCTTTTGAAAGCCAGATATACTACATTGACTGGCATCTTTTATCTACTGGTCATAGAGTTAAAAAACATCATAGGAATTTGGAGCAGAAGTAGGCAATTAAATCCTTTGAAACTGCTCTGCCATTCAATCAGATCATGGCTGATCTCCCCTGTCTCAAATCCAATTCCCTATCTATTCCCAAATCCTTTTAACCGCCTTGTTAAATCAGAAATATATCTGTTTTCTTCTTAAAACCATTTAATGACTCACACTCCACCGTGCTATGGGGCATCGAGTTCCACAAATTCACTCCTCTCTGCAAAAAGTAGTTCCTCCTCCTCCTCCTCCTCATCAGTTTTAAATCTACTGCCTCGCAAACTATATCTGTGACCTCTCGTTCTAGATTGCGCCATAATAGGAAATATTTGGTCTACATTTACTCCATCAATTGCTTTTGATATTTTATATACCTTGATCAGATTCCCTTTCATCCTTCTCCAGGGATTATAAGACCAAACTGTTGAATCCCTCTTCATACATGCTCAAAAATCTCTTTTTGTCAAAGGGAATTTCTCTTCCATGTTGAATTTTTCATGGAATTTGAGTTAGGTCAAAATTTGTTACCCATCTTAATTGGCCTTGTAGTGAACTGTTTTTTTGAACCACTGCAGTGATCTGTGTGCTGCAGGATTTTGGCCCAGTGATAGTGAAGGAATGGTAATATGGTTCCAAGTCAGAATGGTGTATGACCTAGGTTAGTTTACTGAGATATACAGGACTCTGACAGGGTCGACACTGAGAGGTATTTCCCTGGCTGTTAAAAATCTAGAACATGGGGAGAAAGTCTGTGGATAAGGAGCCAATCATTTAGGACTGTGATATGGAGAAATTTCTTCATTTAAATGGTTGTAAATTTTTGGAGCTATTTACCCCAGATGATTGTGGATGATCCTTCATTGGGTATATTCAAAGCTGAGATAGATAAGTTTTGGTGTTTCTGGGATTATGTACAACATAGAACATAGAACATAGAACATGGAACATTACAGCACAGAACAGGCCCTTCGGCCTTCGATGTTGCGCCGACCAATATAAAAAGCAATGACCCTCCAAACTAAACCATTCCCTTCTCTTCCATATACTTATCAACTAACCTCTTAAACGCCACCAAACTTGGCGCATCTACAGGATGCGCCAGTTCTACAGGAAAGGTGAACTGAGGTAGAAGATCAAACCTCATATCCGCCACCACCCTGGCCTTGCAACACTTTCATTTCATTAAAGCCCTACACAGTGCAGAAGGAGGCCATTCAGCCCATTGAGCCTGAACCAACAACAATCCCAGCAGGCCCTATCTGCTCAACCCCCCTATGTTTATTTTTCTAATTTCCCCTGACACTAAGGGACAATTTAACATGGTTAATCAACCTAACCTGCACACCTTTGGACTGTGGGAGGAAACTGGAACATCCGCAAGAAACCCACGCAAACACAGGGTGAACATGCAAACTCCATACTGACAGTGACGCAAGCCAGGAATCAAACATGGTTTCCTGGTATTGTGAAGCAGTAGTGTTAACTTACTATGCCACCGTGCCGCCCACATTTCATTATTTACCCACCAAGATTATCCTATGTTGGTGTGGCTGCTGGCAACACTTACATCTTGCCCTAAAAGCACCCCCCCTCCCTTGCCGCTCAAGTAATTTCTCCTCTTTTGAGGATTTCATCTTCTCCCACCAACTTCCTCTTATTCAAAATCCTCATTCCCCATCACACTCCCGGTAGAATGAAAAATTTCCCACAAAGATATTTTCACTGATTTCCTCACTCATTCGTGAGGAATTTGTTACCCATTACTGAGATCTTCAGTCCTCATGACAAACACTATTACCTGACTGCTAATTCCATCCTCTCCCTAGCAACTGTCTAAGGCTGAACTAGACAGTGTGCAAATGTGGTCTCACACTGAATCTCTGGATGAGTTTCTGACCACAGCAATGAAGTTTTGACCACATATAGCTATTCTAAGATTGGCTATTTTTTCCTCCATTAAGTTACCTGATTCTACCCCTGCTTCTGCCCACCTGCTGTTGAAACCCTCATCCAAGCCTTTGATAAGGATTGAGTATTCTGATACATTTCTGTCTACTTTGCACGTTCTTCCCTCTATAAACCCAAAGGGATTAAAACTCTGCAGGCCTTACCCTCATGCACACTAAATTCCATTCCACCCACCCTTGCCCTCTCCTCTCCCCACCCCCGCCCTCTCCTCTCAGTGTCTTCTGGTGGAATAACATTTTATGAAGAGTCTTCCAGCCATTCACTCCAGTGGAATCCTTCGGTCCCACTGGCACCCACTTCACAGTGGAGTTGAGTGATATCATTGGGAAATTCCATTGAAAGTGGTAAGACGAAAAAATCTCGCCGCTGGTGAACAGCATGCCACTTCCTGCCACTGAGAAATGTGACTCTGGAGAATTCCCCCCCTTGACTTCAAAATTCTCATCCATGTTTTCAAATCCCTCTCTGGGCTCATCCCTTCCCTAACTCCATAATCTCCTCCAGCCTCACAATCCTTAACCTGCGCTCATGGAATTCTTTGGAATTTTCAACATCCTTGGTTTTAACCATTCCACCATTGGAGGCTGTGTCTTAAATTCCCTCACCCTTCAACTCTGCAATTTATTCACTGAATCTCTCCACCTCATTTCCCTCTTTCATGGACCTCCTCTTTGATCACTTCTTTTGGCCATTCTTCCAACATCGCTACATTTGACTCAGTGTTAATTGCTCCATGAAACACTTTGGAACTCTTTGTTTCATTACAGCCATTATATAAATAAAAGCGGTGGTGCTATAACTGGTAACTTCAGAAAACATTTCAACTAAATTACTCAGATCAGAAATGAACAATTTGGAATGACAGCGAGACTGTACTTTCCACAGTAGTTTTGACATTTTCCTTCCTTTGGGGGAGAATAGGAGAATGACCTGCAAGGTGTCAGGTAGCACTTGCATTCATCAGCATGATCTGCAGTCCCAGGATGACAGATGCAATCAAAATGACAAGCAAAGGTGAAATATGTCCCCAGGAACAAACCAGGTAATGAGCAGAGTTTAAAGCAGCACAGTGGCACAGTGGTTAGCACTGTTGCCTCACACCGCCAGGTACCAGAGTTTGATTCTTGACTTGGTTCACTGTGCAAACTCCACATGTTCTCCCCATGTGTGTGGGTTTCCTTCCATAATCTAAAAGACACGCTGGTTAAGTGCATTGACCATGCTAAATTCTCCTTCAATGGGATCGAACAGGTGTTAGAGTGTGGCGACTTGGGGATTTTCATAGTAAATTTGTTGCAGTATTAATGTAAGACTATTTATGATACTAACAAATAAAATTTAACCTTTAAAGATTCATCTCAACTCTATGGTATGGCTACAGAATCTATTTGGTTTAATTTTCAAGTACTGGATGGATCGGGTCCAAATTAACCTTTTTTACAAATAGTTCTTTCAAACATATGAACCACGAATTAAGAGCAGGAATAAACCATTCAGCCTCTACACTTACTCTGCCATTTTATGGCTGATATGACTGTGGTCTCAACTCTACTCTCACTATAACCTTTAAATCCTTTAAGTCCTTCTCCCTTTTAATTTCAACATAATTTTCAATGGTTGACTCCAATGGGGATACACAGTGCAGGTAAACAGTAACATGTTGTTATCATGTGGAAGGCAGGGTCTGCCTAACTTATTTTTATTGTTCAAAGAAGTTTTTTGCAAAGATATAGTTCTTTCAGACAGCTAATTGAAGTAAAACTCCATGCCTTTTACCTTGGATACTACAAGTACATTTAACATTGATAGGATGCAGAGCTGGGCCCAAAAGTGACAGATGGAGTTTAATCCTGATAAGTGTGAGGTGATTCATTTTGGTAGGACAAACTTGCATGCAGATTACAGGGTCAACGGCGGTGTTCTAAAGAATGTTGAGGAACAGAGAGATCTTGGGATTCATATCCACAGATTTCTGAAGATTGCCACTCAAGTGAATAGAACCATGAAGAAGGCTTACAGTGTGTTAGTGTTTATTAACAGGGGGTTTGAGTTTAAGAACTGTGGGGCCATGCTGCAACTATACCAGACGTTAGTGAGACCACATTTGGAATATTGTGTTCAGTTCTGATCATCTCATTATAAGAAGGATGTTGAAGCATTGGAGAGAGTGCAGAGGAGATTTACCAGGATGCTGCCTGGTTTGGAGAGTAGGTCTTATGAGGAAAGGTTAAGGGAGCTGGAGGTTTTCTCTTTGGAGCAGTGGAGGATGAGAGGCGACTTAATAGAGATTTATAAGATCATGAGAGGGATTGATAGAGTGGATGTGCAGAGATTATTTTCTCAGGTGGATGTAGCGGTTATCAGGGGGCATAACTATAAGGTTCATGGTGGGAGATATAGGAGGAATGTCCAAGGTAGATTCTTCACTTAGAGAGTGGTTGGGGTGTGGAATGCACTGCCTGCTGTGATAGCAGAGGTGGACATTTTATGAACTTTCAAGCAGTTATTGGATAGGCACATGGAGCACTCCAGAATTATAGGGAGGGGATAGCTTGATCTTGGGATTGGACATAACTCAGCACAACATTAAGGGCCAAAGGGCCTGTATTGCGCTATAATGTTCTATGTTTCTATTTGTTTAAAATGCTTAATATTTTAAGATCTTTGTAACAGCCGATATAATTGAAGTGAGGTAATCACAAGGTCATTTCAGTATGTCTACAGTCAGAAAAGTACTCAGACACCCAGTACCTCCCAATTCCACAAAGTCAAGCAAATAGCTGCCCACTGTGCCCCTGAATATTTTCACTCACAGGGGGAAAAAACACACAATGAAATAAATGATTTAAACCTTCTATTTATAAAGGCTTGCTTTACTACAGCACAGATATATGTTTGCACCACGACATGTGATTGAAATAATTCTTATTGCAACTAATTACTGACACAAATCACGTAGATAGCTTGAAATAATTTCAAACGCAAGTTGCTTTCTCTCAAACTAGAAGTCGATGTCAATAACTTGCAAAGTACAGGACAGATTCACAAATGTGCGCCACTTCTAAGCGAATGTTTTAGGGGCCTGCTACTGACTAGATAATGCAATATGCAGATAACAACATGTAAAATTATTCTCAAACTCACAACAGAATGAAATGAGAAAAATAGGAGGAGAGGACTAGCTTGGGGCTGTGAAATATTAACTTAAAAATAAACAAAACAATAAAAGTTTAGCTTCTTACCTGACAATTACT
Organism: Sphyrna mokarran; assembly: GCA_024679065.1. Taxonomy (NCBI): domain Eukaryota; kingdom Metazoa; phylum Chordata; class Chondrichthyes; order Carcharhiniformes; family Carcharhinidae; genus Sphyrna; species Sphyrna mokarran. The sequence continues at coordinate 46,710,522 of JAGIQG010000008.1, forward strand.
AGAATTTAATTTAGTTTTTTCTTATTAATTTGACCTTGGTCATTGCTTGAGGGAAATGCTGTCTGGATTCAAATAGCTACACCCAGGGACACCAGGCAAGGTATGTTAGGCTGTACTGTTCCTAACAAACTCCCCTTGTGAGTGAAAATATTCAAGCTTACAGTCGACGGCTGTTTGCTTCATTTTCTGGGATTGGGAGATACTTTGTAACTTATTGTAGATGTGCTGAGGAGATCCTGTTTTTAGCCAATTTTGATCATATTTGATTTGAGATTTGATTTATTATTGTCACATGTATTGGGATACAATGAAAAATATTTTTTCTTAAGAAAAATCACTGTTCGTAGAGTACATAGGAGGAGAAGAAAGGATAGGATGAGGAACACAGAATGAAAAAGATCATTTTAATATATAACAAGTCCATTCAAAAGTCCGATGACAGTAAGGGATGCTGTTTTTGAGTCAGATATTGTCTGTTACAAAGATGGAACCCACAATTGCTTAGGCCATGACATTAAAAAGCTTGACCCCCTATCCATCCCTTCATGGCAAGATAATGACTCAAAACAAAGAAAGTTTTGTATTTATGTTGCTCCTATCATAGGGCATTTCACAGTTTTTTGCTGCCAATGCAGTACCTCTGAAATAGAGCAAATGTGACAGAAATTTCTGCACTCAGCAGATTCCTACCAGCAGCAAAGAGATAATAATAATAACAGATCATCTGCTTTCCTGGTGTTGCCTGGGGGATAAATATTGTCCAGGACCTCAGGCCCATAATCTACTTCAAATAGCACAATGGGATCTCTTTCATATGCCCATCTGTGTGTAGCAGGCATCTTCTGGAGGCCCTAAACCTTGACGGACCTGGCCTGCTTCCAGGTATCTTGGATGTTTCTATGACATTCTCTTCATCCAGCTACTCCTAAGATGCCCCTCTGTCTGGAAAGGGAATCAGGAGGCATAGCCACAGCCCCAGTCTCCTGACTGGAAGGTCTTGGCAAGGGCTCGAGCCTTCCTCCTCCCTTGGGGGTTCCTGTGGACCTCTGAGTCACTTCATGGGATAGTGGTGCTTCTGCAGTGAGCTCCAGCAGCTCCAACATCACCTTCCACTGCCAACCCTGGAGGACCACATACGTCCTACCCATGGCGGTCGAGCCCACAGCAGTGATCACCCGAGTCAGTGGCCACTTGACAATGGCCACAACAAGTGCTCTATAAAACTGAGTCAGGTTCTCAAGGGCTGCTGCCGTAGCCCGCTGTGTCTCAGTGCTTTCCCACTGGGTCTCCTGCAAGCTCTCAGCCATGGGCTGCAGAACTTTGAGAATCCTATTGAGTCCCTCCGCTGTGGCCTGCTGTGCCTCGACCAGCGCCACTCATGGTGAGGATCTCCTGCCCCAGGCTTTCCACTGCAGATGCCACCCTTACAGTAGTGGCCCAGGAATCAGGCAAGACAGGCAATAGCTGGTCCACCTGAAAGCTTTGGCATCTTCCCAGTTGCCTCACAGTCAGTTTAGTGTGTCCATCAGTCCCTCCTGCATTCTCTGGCTCTGTTGCTGCATATCCAGCAGCTGAGGGGGAAGTGAAGTGATCTGAGGGGCCCAGCATGTAGCCTGGAGCCAGCTGAGTCCTCACCTCCAGCAGCAACCCTCCTATAGCCGAGGCCTTGGATGACACCCCCTCCCTGATATACATCATCTGATGTGTCTTGCTCACCAGAGAGTGACCCAAAAGCCTCACCACTCACCGACATGTCAGTTTCAGGGACGGTCCTTCGCTAGGTGGAAGTTGGTGCTAAAACAGCACCACCCTCGGAGGTCCCTTCGCTCATATTCTCTGACAAATCGTCCGAGCTGTCTGGGGTAGGATAGGCAGGAGCTACAGTAGGGGTCGCAATGCCAGAAAGCCATAGGCCATCTGGATCAGTTCCTGCGCCACTAGACACAAGGTTAAGTGCAAAGAGAAAGAGGATTCCAGAATGCTGAAAACTTGATTCACATTTCTCCATTGAATATAGAATAAAGCACAAAGATTACATCACAACATGCCTTTCAGTCCTCCAAAACTGCAATAACCAGATTGCCCACCTGAATTGTAACCCTCTGCCCTTCCGAGGACCATACCCCTCTATTCTCACCCCATTCCCTTCCCTGGAAAGCTCCAGCACTCACTCCATAAAAGGGGGTGAAGAGGTTGTCCCACCTCACCTCTGCTGCCTCCAGCAGCCTCCCGAGATCACCTTCAGGGGGCTGGTCGTTTGGACATCTTTTCCGGCACAGCCTGTCTGCCTATCCATCCTTGACATTTTAATGGAGCTGCCCCTCGTTAGGGTAGACCAGCTGTAGGCAGTTTGGCAGAACATTCCAGCAAGTTCCACGCAGTTTGCTTGTTAGCATTGAGGGGAAAGCAAGCGAGCACTTGCAGGTGAGGAGGTGGTAGATCAGTGCCTCAATGACTGGGGACAGGGGTGAGAGAGGGAGGTGTCACATAGCCATCGGAGTCTGGAGGAGATTGGAGCCTGTGTGGGAAAGTCTGGGAAAATGGGATCACCCTGCCTGATATCTGTAGGGTGGAGGGGGAGAGGGTGGATCACTCTGCCTGAGATTTGTTGAGGAGAAGGAGGCAGTCCTTGGTCTGGATGGGTAGTGGGGGTGGGGAGGGATAAGTGGGTCAGTAATGTTGGAGGAGAGGGTCGATGTTTGTGGGGGCCAAAAGGAAGCATTATCCAGCCCAGGAGCAATATGGCAGGGGAGCAGCATTCTATTTCTTTTTTGCTGCGTATGCACAGTCAGAGGCAAAACTGCAGGGTTTTGGGGGTTTTAGGCCTTGCCCTTGTGTAGTGCGATTCAGATTCACTGATATTTTTTCAGTCAGAGTGCATGCAGGGGTGCCTGACAACGGGTCTAAAAGTTGGATCTGCAACACTTCCAGTTTCAAGTCCGCACGACACTTGAATCAGAATGTTAAAATAGGGCCCTGAGTGTTGAATTCTCATAAAAAGTGGAGTAAACTATGCTGGGGTTTTTTTTCAGCCTGAGTTTCTAAATGAATCTCACACTCATTGCAATGCAGAGTGCACTGGTATGAATCATCAAAAAATCTGGGAGCAAGGCTTATTCCCACTCGAGGCCGGCAAGTTAGCGCTGAATGGGCCATTGTGCACATGCCAATCTGTCAGCGCCAAGATTGGTGCACATGCAGTGGCCCCTGGCTGCCGGCCTCCTGACCACTGATCAGCCCAGTGACCCTTGCATTGCTGGTCAGGTGACCCGGCCACAGCCCAATTGCTGGGTATCAAACATGCCTGAGGCAGCCATGACTTCAACCCCTTGCCCAGCCCCGATCTCCTGATACCCCCGATTCCTTGCATACCCCGTGCAGTCCAGACACCCCCCTCTCGTGCAGTTCAGACACTCCACCCCCCTCCCCACAACCCTGCCCCCTTCAGTCCTGACCACCTGCCTGCAGCGTCTGTCTCTTTAAAGCACCCCCCCAACCCTGATGGCCATCCCCAATCACTGGCCTTCCTCCTTCTATTATCACTGAGTGCAGAATGGCAGGAGGACCCAATCAATTGCTCCCCTTCACTCCAACCCCCTTCAGGCCCTGCCAATCCATTAGGCCCCCTCCCCTTGGGCAGTGCCAAGGTGCGCCCTGGGTGTTGGCAATTTGTCCCTTTGGCGGTGTTGGGGGGCCCAGGCTGGCTCTGCCAAGGTGGTAATGCCCAAGAGGCACCCCACCCCAGCACTGAACCCTCTTGGAGGGGCAGGGCCTTGATTTCCACACACACACCCCCCCCCCCCCCACTTCACTCCAGCAGGGTTAGACTGCCAGCTTCCTGCAAGTGGAATGATGGAATGAAGTACTCCTGGCAGTGGAGGAGGGGAAAGAGGCCAGCGGGCCTGGAGACTTCTGTCCCGGCCTGCTAATAATATTTAAATTATATTTAAATTAGGTTTGAATACATTAGGCAACTCCATACCGATTTCTGGTGCTGGGGTACAAGTGGAGGCCATGGCGCCCAGCAGGCAGCCTATAAAATGGCTTCCATTGGAGTCTCCCAGCCTTCTGCACTGCTTTTGTAGCTGAGAGAATCCCCACTCCCCACCCCAGTCCCCATATTTATTTTAGGGACCATGAGGTAAAAACACAATGACTGCCAGCACAGTAATTAATCTGAGTCTAATCTTGACGTCCTGACAGTTTCTTTAAATCAGCAGTTAAATCACTTGTACCGGATCCAGAATCACTTGGAGGTCATGTTTTCTGACAGAGCACAGCTTTAGAAATTGGAATGTAATACTGCATTTGTTTTATTACACAGACTCTAAGGACTTACACTCCATCCCAATTTAAGGTAGATTTAAACATGAATGCACCGGTCAGCATCCTTTCTTTTATTTTTAATGCAGCAAGGTTTTGCTCTCGCGCTGAACATCTGTTGATAGAATCAAGCCCATATGAAAACTTGCTTAACCTGTCGTACAAATGCTAGAGGAGACCGTTCGATGCTTCAGCCCGGTGCCAGCTCTCTGATGGATCCAGTTTTCCAATTAGTTCCACTCCGCTGCCTCTTCCACATTGCCTTGCAAATTTACTCTAGTCAAGTATACATCCAATTCCCCTCTGGAATCTGCTGTTGAATCTGCTTCCATTGCTCTTTCAGGCAACCCATCCCAGATCATCGTAACTCACAGCAAAAAGAAATTCATCTCCTGCTTGGTTATTTCAATCATCTATGTTCCCCTCTCAAATGATCAACAGAAACACTTTCTCCTCAATTTATCAAAACCCATCACCATTTTATTTACCGCTTGTTAAACAACAATCCACAACGAGCTTTTTTTTCCCCTCACAACTTCCCAGCTCAGCTTATTAACATTTATCCAGGTGTTCACATTCAGACCTGTGACTTAGTCGTGTTTGTGTCACTTCATGGGTGGTGATAATTCACTTATCACAGCAGCATAAGGGTCTCACTGTAAAACTTCTACTGAACACGGACAAAGCGCATCATAATATCACAATGAACAGAATTACAGTTACAGAACTGCTGACTACTTTCTCTTTCTACTAATATTAAACTGATATTGTCCACTTTAATATACTGTGGAACCAAAGAAGTTTTTGTGTTTGCTCAAATTATAATACAATATATGTTCCAAGTAATGCTATTTTATTCACTGAGTGACTGATGTGGTTCAAGAACTTTATGCAGTATTTTCCATTCTGAATACTAAATCGCTGTCACGTGGAAATGTCCGTGGGGATCCTGGGTGGTATGGTGGCACGGTGGTTAGCACTGCTGCCTCACAGCACCAGGGACCTGGGTCACTGGCTGTGCGAAGTTTGCACATTTTCCCCATGTGCATGGTTTCCTCAGCGTGCTCCGGTTTCTTCCCAGAGTCCAAAGATGTGCAGGTTAGATTGATTGGCCATGCTAAATTGCCTATAGTGTCCTGGGATGTGTAGGTTTGAAGGACGAGAAGGGTTTGTGGGGATAGTGCTTCGGGTGGGGTTATTGTCGGTGCAGACTCGATGGGCTGAATGGTCTCCTTCTGCACTGTAAGGTTTCTATGATTCCCACTAGATGGTGGGAGCAGATGAACACATATAATCTTACAATTTTGAGCTTGTTGATTACGCACAATCTTTGAACTCAGCAAATCTCCTGGTGGGATGGGCAGAAAGTCAACCTCCCTGCCATCACCCCATCAGGTCAAAGGTCTTGCCATTGAGGGAACATCTCACTCAATGCAGACCAGGAACTCTACATTCCTCAATCCAGAGTCCTTGGCTGGGATTCTCCAGCCACGCTCACCCCAAAACTGGGAAAATCCTGCACGAGGTCAATGGACCTCAGCATAATCCGCCCACCCTCCGCCCACCTCATCCTCTACAATTCCTGTGGCAGATGGGAGGGGAAAATTCACCCTCCTCCCCCAAGTGCCTGCAGCTCTTGCTGGAGAAGATGGCAGATGTGAGCAATGATATCCTGGGACACACAAGGGTGACTTTGGCATTGCCTTCCATTCATCTTTAGGAGCAACATAGCCATCGGGCCAATGTTCACCATCTAAGTGGCCTATGTTCTTCTATCAAAATGACTGACCTCGCCCTCTAATACACTGAACGGAATTCTCTGGTTGCTTATACCCACCAACACTGCCAGTGAGAACAGAGCTGCTCAGCCAAATGTCCACTTTGTCCACTTATTGCAGCAGGACAAAAGAATACAAACTATGAGTGAGGCTGGAGACTCCAGCCCAGTATAAACACACACACACACACACACACACACACACACGCGCAATTTAAAGATAAAAGAACATACTGTTAAGAGTCCTTTGAACACTGCGACTGATTTAAATTAGCTGGCTCCTTGGATATGGTCAAAGGTAGAAGATTTTGCAACTATTATGAGATCTCGGTTCACTGTTAGGTTTCAAGTAGAGTTGACTTTGCAAACCAGGCAACATCTTATTCCAAAGGAGAGGGAGCGTGTGTGTGTGTGTGTGTGAGAGAGAGAGAGAGCAGCCCTCAGCCTGCTCCCTCTGTTGAAGACTTTTTTGATATCACCTGTATGACTTGCAATTTCTCTTGAGTGGCTGGCAGCCTTGCCTTAAAATATTCCATAAATTGTGTATTTTCAACAGGTTTTGGGCAGATCTGTCTATTGTATCCATCATTTCTATATCCAGTCATTTGCATTTTTAATCTTTTCTTTTGACAATTACATGTTTTGATGGGTCCTGGATTATAGGAAATGTCTCTCTTCACATTATCTTGAAGATGATTTGTTCATTTCTAACCTTCACTGTGAATTTGGCTTGCATTTTTAACCAATTAGTATCAACTATTCATGTGTGTCTGGTTAGTAATTGGATATTGTAATTAGGCAAGTGTAGAGTTGCTGGGATTTGTTAAATAATACTATGGAAATAAATGAAATGGTCAGAACTGTTAGTTGGGATTGTATACCGATTATGTTTGACTGAATGTACAATTTTGAATAGGGAATGTAAATCACTTGTAACTGAGCCTGAAGGTATAATTGCCATTGCATCCCTATGCTCAGGGGCTCTGTGAGCCCCCAGTGACTGGCAAGCTTCCTTGCTAAAGCTTGAATAAAGATCTTAAACTTGAACTCCAAGCGTTGTTTGGTCAGTTATGAGGAATGAGGTACATGGTAGTTGAATAGCTGTGAATTTCCCACAACAAATAAGATTGAATCTTTATTGCACTCTGACGTGGCTTCAGCAATTCACTCACTTTCCAGGCATAGGCAATAAATACCAGCCTTGCTCACATTCTGAGAAAGAATTAAGTGACTTAGTTATATATAGAGTTAGCCATTAATTTTATGTTTCTACACGTGTCACTGCTGGAACCTGTTATAACTGCGTGGCAGTGGCCATCTTTAAATCTCTCTCTGACAGTTTGCCTGGACAATTTGGAACTGATCTTGACTTCTTCAAAAATATAACATGGTGTTCAGGAGAGATTTGCCTTGCTGCGTATCACACCTCCACCCCTGAGGTGGCCTCTGCCGTTGCTACTATTGTTCTGTGCTCTGTGTGGAAGACAAATATTACAGTTAAATTCCCATGTAGTAGCTAGGCAGTGATGGTGGGGCCAAATGAATTCCACTCCACTGTTTTTGATTCTGAGCTTGATGGCTGCTTCAGTCATTTGTGTCCCTTTCCATGATGAGTTGTTTTTTGACATTACCTATCCAGCGCTTCCTTCAACTTCCTGTTTATGTAAACCGTAACAGTACTTTCATTGTTCACAGTGCCACAGATGCCTCCTCAACACAGTCCATGCATTGTAAGTGCTGCTTCAATTCTTGTGGAAAAGGTAAGTATCCAAGGCAACTAATGAATTCCTTACAGCACCAATTTTCCATCACCAATGTCCCCAAACTGCAATACCCACTGCGATAATAGCTGAAAATGAGGCATTTGTAGTCGGGCTGCTTTTTCTGCACCAGCCGGGGATAATATCCATTGGCCTTGAAGTTATGCTCTGCAAACTTTATTGCAGATAAATGATTGACCCTTAGTGCTCAGCAGAATGGTGCTGTTCTGAGATGCATGACAGGCCTCTTGGTTTAACCATGTGATGAGAAAAAGGCAGATGGAACATTATAATTGCCTCATTTGGCTACAACTCCTTTTCACTGTGTAAAGAGTGTCATGAAGATGTTGCTGTAACATATGTAGAATATGTCTTTTATGTTGTACATACCAGGTGGCCTATCAGCATCTCTAACCACTGGAGGCTGAGTCTTTCTGGATTTACGATTTACTTCTATTTTACCATGTGTTAAAGGCTTCTTGAGGACAATCTAACACCTGGCCCTCCACTCCCTTTTGTTTTGTGTAAATTTGACCATAAAACTTGAAAGTGGTGCAATTGAATAATTCAAACTGATTTTCCATACGGCATAACAATTGCGTCTTAGAATCTATAATCTGCCACTGAAAAACATGAAAGTCAAACCATTTCCTTTAAAATGCTAGGTATGGTGACACCTTCTGCTGCACATTCAAATATTGATTGCAATGAGTTTAATGGATAATTAAAGTGCAAATCCAACATGTTCTTAAAAATAATGGGGAGGGCGAGATGCTACTTGTGGGAAACAGACTAAGTGGCACATCTTGACCAACAGAATTCCAGAGATGTGCTGCTCATGACCTCTTGTCTTAATTCCCTAAACTTGCTAACCTTCAATTTATAATGGTTAACATTGTTAACATGTTTTTTTCCCAAAAAAATACGACACTCCTGCTTTCTCAGGAGGCTAAGGAAACGTAGCACATCAGCTATGATTGTCACCAACTTTTACAGATACACCTTAGAAAGCATTTTCTTTCTGGTTGTATCACAGCTTGGTATGACTCCTGCTTTGTCCAAGACTGCAAAAAAACTACAAAGCGTCGTGAACGAAGCCCAGTCCATCAGTTAAATCAGCTTCACATCCAATGTCTCTGCCTACACTTCCAATTGCCTTGGAAGAGCAGCCAGTGTAACAAAGGACCCCACACACCCCGGACACCATCCACCTTCTTCTATCGGGGAAAAAAGATGCAGAAGTCTGAGGACGTGTATCAACCAATTCAAGAGCAGCTTCTTTCCTGTTGCCATCAGATTTTGAATGGACTTACCTCGCATGAAATTAATCTTTCTCTATACGCTAGCTGTGACTGTAACACTACATTCTGCATCCTCTTCTCTCCTTCTTTATGTACTGTATGCTTTATCTGTATAGCATGCAAATAATACTATTCACTGTATACTAATGCATGTGGCAATAATAAATCAAATCAAAAAACATGGTGCATTGTTTTATTTAAAGACTAATGCATCACTTAGAATTCATTATTCGACAACTTATTTAGAAATTGGTGGAATACTGAGCCTGCAAGATGCAATTTTCCTTATAGTTCTAGAATGGAGACAAGCCGGTTCCCATGGTCACTGAAGCTCAACACACAGATTCTTTGCTCAGCCATTCATTGGAAGATTTGTGTACTCCACATCTGGATGAAAGCACACTTCGCTACTTACGATCATTAAATGGCAATTTACAGGCTTAACTGGTGTGAGCACAACACAAACATAGGTGGATGAGTTTGGGAGACTTGCATCTGTTAATGCTAATGAGTTCCATAAATAACAGGAGTCATGCCAACAGAATGGCAAAATGATTTTCAGAAAATGATTTTAAAATTGCTCTGTTAAACTCAAAACTACGTAGGCTATTAACCATTTTTCATTAAAAGTACAAAATATCTCAATAATAATCTTTCATCTTGTGGATTAATTTGTCTTGCAATTGACTCATTTTAAAATATGCCCCAAAAATAGTTACGTTGGTATATATTACCCACAAACAACAGTACATGTACAGATAGTAGATGAGGTGTCCAAATGTCTGGTGATTAATGTTGTCCATTTTAGTGAAAGAAAAGGAGTGAAAGAAGGCCCAACACTTTTTGAAGCCTGTGTTTGGACCCACAGCATTTTAATGAGGCTGCTGTGGAGAAATCCCCCAAAGCTTTTCAGTAGAATGAGCTTGCTTGCAGTGTGTTTTAGTAAATTCAACTGGGAGACCATGCAGTGGAGATACTTGTGCAGTGCTTTAAAGTTTTGCTGATCACTGCTCTGTTCTTGGACCTTGATTCTAACAGGGACAACTCACGTTAGTGAGGTGTTTTAACTGTTCTAGGCTAGTCTGATAGGTGAGACAATGCAGATCAGGCCTTGCTATTATCTATCCCACCCACTGGACCATTACACCTTGTTGAATTTTGTTGTGGAATATTCAACAGTTGCACTGATACAAGACCATGTGATGCATTCCTCCAATTTACTAATATGAAGTCCCACAACAATAGGTTAAAGTCCAATAAGTTTATTTGAAATCATGAGCTTTCAGAGCATTGCTCCTTCATCAGGTGAGTGGATAGGTAGGTTCACAAACATGACATATATAAAGGCAAAGACACAATTGCAAAATAATGACAGATCTGTAATTGTCTTGCAATTGTTCTGTATTTGTATTTATTCCTATTGACTCAAGCAGACCTATGCAATGCTGTATTAATATCTGCATTGGAAATTATATAATAGATCTGGCAGAGAAAAAAGAGAGATAAGAAGAAGCATGGAAGAAACCACACAACATTAATAAAGCTCCATTCATTTTAACCAAAGACTGTCCACGTATCACTTCTCCAAAACACAACAAAAACTGGCAATGAGGGCTATGCCATGCCTTGCTAGCCGCCTGGAAAGAAGAAATTAACCAGGAAAAAGTCAACATAAAAATAGTAAGTTTTCACACATGCTACGGAGACTAAATGGGCTAGGTGGATATGAATAAATGATACTCCACAAGCAGACTATATAACTGGCTGATTAAATAAAAGGCTAAAGCTTGATTAGGTATTTAAGAGACTTCTGTTTTGCTATGAGGGATTTTAATAGGATCCTGGAGAGACGCAGTCCAGCCAGAGTGCATGCTGGCTTTTTGAAAAAGTTATCCAAACTGTCCCATTCCATAGTTTTGTGAAAACCACAGTCTCTGAAAGGATTTATCCAATTCCCTTTGAAAAGTTATTGCTGAATCTTTTTCTACCACATTTCGAGTAGGGCATTCCGGGTCAAAATAACTCACTGTATTAAGTATTTTCCAACATGCCATCTCTGGTTCTAATGCCTATTACCTCAAATGTGTTCTTTTGTTACTGATGCTTTTGTAACTAAAAACAGCTTCTGGTGGTTTGCCCTATCAAGACCCTCCATTATTCGTATTGCCAGGCTGATTAGAAAAAGACTGTTTCCTCTTGTTAAGGAGTCAATGAGGTGGGATTCATTCATTCACTAAAGCAGTGAGGAGCAAACGGTCTCTACATGTAGAATTATTACTGCTCGGAGTGCTTTGCCACAGACAATAGTTGAGACAGGACTTTCCAAACCTGTGACCACTACCATCTAGAAGGACAAAGGCAGCAGATATCTGGGCCACCATCTCCTGCACATTCCCCTCCAAGCCACACACCATTCTGACTTGGAAATCCTGTTGCTTCACTGCTGCTGAGTCAAAATCCAGGCAATTCCTTTCTAACCACATTGTGTGTGTATCTACACCACATGGGCTGCAGAGGTTCTAGAAGGTGGCCTATATTGGCGCTTTCTCAAGGGCAACTAGGGATGGGCAATATCTGTCCTAACCAGCTACACTCACATCCCGTCAAAGAAATAATATTTATGGGGGGAAAATGAATCAACATTTGACATTGAGGGTGGCACCAGACTATAGGTAGACATCTGACCAGTGGCAATTGTTTTAGATCACTTTACTACGAGCTAGCAGCTTAGATTTGCAGAATTGCTTCCTTCTGTGCTGTAAAAATTCAAAATTTTTTGGATACGGATTTTCACTTTAGGTTACAAGCAGCATTCCTTTTCAGCTGACTAATGTCTTGACAGCAAAGTCTTTGGACAAGGAATGCAACATGAAGAATTATGTTTCCTTTTTATTGCAATGGTGATTCTGTTAAATTTAAATGCAGACTAATTTCTACTGTATATGCATCATTAGGCCATGGATTTGACAAACCCCATATCATGAAGGTTACTCTTTTAAATATAAACTAGTTAATTTAAAAGTTAATGTTGTCAGGGATAGACCAATTTTTCATTATTCCTCTTATCATTGGATTGATGCTAGGCAACTCTGTGTACGGTTTATTTTCCATAAAGCTCATTTTTACAAGCTGATTTCATTGACTTTGAAATTAGATTTTGCCAACATTATTTCAAATACATTATGCTGCGTATTGATATGATATGAAAAAGCATTGTTATAGCTGCATTCTAAAAGAAAGGGCTGGGATTTTCCCCTCTTACCAGGGATGGGCATCATCACGGAAAAGGAGGGGGAAATTTGGAGAACTGTTAACTTTTAACCATTCTCCAAATTTTCAGGTCCTGTCCACGCCAACACTCGCCAGTTGGAAGAGTCAAGTCAATTATTTAGGTAAACGTGCCAAGGCACAATCTATCTGGGTTTGACGCAGTGGAAAGGGGAGTTATATACTTTATTTTAAATTTTTGTAACTAGTCCCTTATTGGATCACTATCAATCATCCAGATGCCTGACAGCATGCTAATATATTTATGCCTGGCAACATTGGGTGGAATTTTGAGGCCATGGTCACCAGGGGGCAATGCCAAAAGAAAGTGCCAAGGGGCAGTACTTCTCCTGGAAAGCAGCATGAGGGATGGGGGAATTCCCTGTGTACATCGGGTGCAGGGGGTGGTATTTGTCCCTGTGTGTGTGGGACATGGTGGTCTGTACGTGTGTGGGGTTTCTCTTATTTTCAACTGGAGACCAGAGCACTCTTTAAAAACTGGCAGCCTAATCACTTGCTGGCTTTTACAGGCCCCACCAGCACAAAAGCGTGGGACATGTCTTCAGAGTGTATTTCTTCTAAGTGTTGCACAATATGGTGAGAAAAGACAACTAATACTTTTCTCACCTGAGCCGGCACTCAGAAGAAAAAAAGCAAAATTCCATCCATTATTTCTGTTCATAGAAGCATCGTGAATCAGGTTTATTCCCTACCCCCCCATCCCTGAATACTAATCAGCTACAAATGGTGCCATCCATTAGCATGTTCTGGATAATGCACCACTGAGATGTCAATGACATCCAACAATATGAAAGCCTCTTTGCAGTTGATTTTGCAGTTCAACAGTTAGAAGGTGCCTCAATCTGGGGTTGAATATCACAAATCTTTCTTTTTTCCATTCATTTAGGCTTGGCACACCTATGAGATTCTGAGGTGCAGCAGAATATTCTGCCCGAAAAAGTGTATGTTTACAGAAAATATATTTCAACAAAAGGCCTTCAATGATTCGGTTTGACAAAGATTCATTTTAAAACAAATAGTGAGAATTTAAAATGATTGTGGAAAAACTGCTGCTTCTCTCTTTGTCTGTGCTGGGTACACACTCATCTGATGCAGGCATCGCCATTTTGGGTAAGTCATTAGCTTGGGCATAGGGAGCATGCGCTGGTGGCAAATGATGTTCTCAGTCGATATGTGAAAGTGGTTTGATATTGGCTGTATCATTTTCACAACCTCAATGCTCCAGTTAAATCCACTGACCCAACAGGACATTGCATTCAACAGCATGTAGTCTGTCCCCTTCACCCCTTTCAGGTGAGTGACTGATTTTTCACCACAATTGCTGTGTTTGTTGACATGTCTGAGGTTTGTACTGTATTTTAAAATTGGTAAAGCATATAGGGAGTGGTATGAGGACAGTGAGGGCACTGGTCCTCACCAGCTCCCAATCATGAGTCCCATGGTTTCTACCTCACTTAATTTTCAGCATTATAGGGGGAATGATCAAAGTAGAACAAGATGCTAGAAGAGGGAGGAGGAAGAGGAGATCTCTCACCAGTGGGCCATATTCATTCAGGGTCTTCAAAAAGCATTTCTCCCTCCTCACTCTGAGATGGGTATAATGTGTGCAATAACTCTGACACACCACGGAGGCACTCACTGAAATTTGCTACCTGCTGGCGACAGACCTGCAGCCTGGAGCAAGGCGAGGACAATCAATCATATTCACGAACCTCTCCAAGATAGGTAGCTTCTGGGCTGGAAGCAGATTTTTCCAGAGAGAAGCAGGTGCAGGAAGCACACAGGATGTATTGCAAAGACTTCTACTCCCTGAATATGTTGTTGGCGTCTGACACCATAAAACACTTCAATGTTTGGCATCCTAGCATCAGTCATTATGCACCAGTTTACACTCCATCAATATTTGAGACACAGTAAGAAATCAGAGGATGATTATTAGATGATTAGGACTATCTGTCTGACCATCTCGCTTATGCTTGCAGTGCACAATTCATACACATGTGGGTAACATGCACAAAATGACAGACATGTTGCTACATGAAATGTCATTGGACAAACCAGTGTGGTGTCTAAACAATGCTTCCACTGCATGGACTACGCTGGATGAGCCCTGCAGTATTTGTCAAAATATATGTCATGTTTTGCCATAGTCTGCTGTAACTCGCACAGCCTCAACATATATTGTGAGCAAGTTTGCTTCTTTTCCTTCACAGAGACCTTCGATTTGTTGATGATTATCTTCTGCTGCCTGTGTTTGTCAGAGAGAGAGAAATATGTCTGAGAATGGTGTGCAGTCTATTTGGGGATGTGTCTACCACATTAGGAAAACTGACAGTGTGTGCATACTTTGAGCAATGGTTGTGAGGCATGTAACAGAGCTAGGTGTACGAGGGTGAAGTGAAACTCTGGACATGATGTAGAACCTGATATTGTCAGACTTCTTACATGTGGCATGAGGCATTGTTGATAGACATTGTCCAGAACTTTCCAGCTGTTCACATCAGTGGGGTGTTCTGATCCAGTCAATAGTGCATCTCCGCCATGGATTTTCTGATTGTATGTGCTGCAGTCAATGGGAAATCCTACTGACAGTGGTGGGACCAAAGGATCCCACCATCAGCAAATGCCTCCCACCATGAGATACATGGCACAAGGATGGGAGAAGGGGGCAAAAAATCATCCCATTGTCAGTAGTTAAGTGAATTAAGCAGTATCTGAATTAGTCTTTTATTTGTAAGGAATATGTGATTTAGAATCCTACAACACAGGAGGAAGACATTTGGCCCATTGAATCTTCACCAACTCTCTGAAAGTACAATTTACCCAAGCCTACCATGGCCAATTCATCTAACTTACATTTCTCTTGATATTATGGGGCAATTCAGCATGGTCAATCCACCTAACCTGCACATGTATAGACTGTGGGAGGAAACTGATGCACTGAAGGAAACCCACATAAACACAGGAAGATTGTGTAAATGCGGCTCAGACATATACCCAAGGTCAGCATCAAACCTAGGTATGGATTACATGGTGGCACAGTAGTTAACTCTGCTGCCTCACAGCGCTGGAGACCCAGGTTCAATTCCAGTCTCGGGTGACTGACTGTGTGGAGTTTGCACATTCTCCCTGTGTCTGTGTGGGTTTTCTCCAGGTACTCTGGTTTTCCTTCCACAGTCCAAAGATATACAGGGTTAGATTGATTGGCCATTAATTGTTTCTTAGTATCAATGGGATTGGGAAGGTAAATATATAGGGTTACAGAATGGGATTGTTGTTGGTGCAGAGTTAGTGGGCCAAATGGCCTCCTTCTGCACCAGATTCTATGATCTAACTCATTCAGTAATTTTGACCACTGATGTGAGATCATTGAACTTACTGTCACCATGTATCAAGGTTCTCGGGGCTATACTCCAGGCATTGACAGAGACAGAAATCAGTCCCTCTGTCCTTGTACATGCACAGCCTT
This sequence comes from Sphyrna mokarran, assembly GCA_024679065.1. Taxonomy (NCBI): domain Eukaryota; kingdom Metazoa; phylum Chordata; class Chondrichthyes; order Carcharhiniformes; family Carcharhinidae; genus Sphyrna; species Sphyrna mokarran. Next base: position 46,726,440 of record JAGIQG010000008.1, read on the forward strand.
TTCTGGTGTGAACTACATTTAAGAATTCTGCCCCAAGAATTAAAGAAATATGAAAGTGTCTCAACACTCAAATATTTCAGCAACTATCACAAATATTTACTAGTCTTTTGTGTGCCATACTACAATGGGGGCAGTTTTGAGCTCACATTTGTTGTCAGTGTAAATGAAGACATAGGTCCAAAACCTCATAAGAATCAGAAAACATGATTCACCCAGAAAGAACAGGGACATAATTTCAATAAATTTTAATATATTTAAATATTATTAAAAGGCTTTCTGGGATAGGGGTGTGGCGGGGCGGAGGGGCGCGGGGGAAACATATTTTAAACATAACCCTTCAAAAATAGTACCCTGATCTCTGTGGATCTGATGTTGCTGGCTTACCCACCCCACTAGTCAACCATAACCTCAGATTTCCTGTCCCCTTCGTGCCAGAAAATCTGCTCTGAAAACTCGCTGTGTTTCTCGAGAAGTACACGCTGCTTTCTCAGTCAGAGCCTGATACGAACAAATTTTGATAAAATTCCTCCCATTCAGTCAAGCACTCAAATGTATGGAAATAGAAAGTTATAAGGAGTTTGTACCTACAAACCAGTCATGAATGGTGAGGACCACATGAATTGTAGGATTCAATAATTGACCAGATATCTTCTCTCTCTAGCTCCAGTAACGACATTCGTTCTGTTAAAATGAGCAATTGCTTTTGGGGGCAGGTCCACACATTCCGATGACCTTTGACAGATTTTGGCTCAGATTGACTAAGTGGGCACTTATCCAGATTGGAAGCATAAGTGCTTTAGCTGTTAACTATTAATTAGCTGTGCTTATCAAGCCCCTAGGAACACAGAGATAAATTCACCTTTTCAGACCCTCAAGGCCAGTTTGAAGTCCTTTTGAACAAGCCTCCTTTGTTTTAGCCCTGATAACACTATCTAGCTTCGTGTGAGAACATGTTCTCATAGTTCTCTTGTTTCAGCGGTGTCAAGATAAAAACAAATTCTCCCTCCCAACAATTTCAATGCCTCTAATGTCTTAAAGCATGATAGACTCGGTTGGTCAAGCTGAAACAATTATATATCATCATGGTCCAATAACTTAAGCAAACCTCAACCAAAGCTAAAGTTCTTTTTCTACAGGTTCCATAACCAACAAATGTCTGTCCGAAGGTTCTGAATTTTGATGCCACGTAGATGTGGGAGATATCTCCTCCTGTCCCCCTTCTACACCAAGGCATCTAGTACTGCATGGATGAACATTGTAGCCCAATCTCTGCCATTTTAATTTCTTTGCCATGTTAACCTGCTCTAGAGCCTCTTGCACTCAAAGTAAACCTCTCCTTTATGAGGTACGGGCTGACTTTAAGTCGTGCAAGTTGGCTTGAACTCATACTATCCTCTCACAATTCTGTACCCCCTGCTTGTATGTGCTGCCAGCCTACAGCGCTGACTGCATCCTGCAAACCTGCAAATGTGCAGGTAGTACAAAGCTTGTGCGTTGCCTGCGTCGGAACAAACGGAGGCGGATTAATTGCGCATTGCGATTCCCCATGCCCATTTCCAATTTTACCTCCAATATCTTTTGTGAAGCTACTAATTTATTATTCGTTCTGCCTAATTTAACTTCTTAAAATAAACACTAATTAGCAGTTTAGCCTGACCTGTGCAGTCTATCAGCATGGTATTTTCTGTTGGTTTAAGGAAACCAAGTCGCATATTCTATTTCTCCTGCGTATATTCCAAAAGCAAATATATTGCTTACTCTATAACCTAGCATCTAAAATCTTTTCCACAAGGAGATGTAGGAACAAGAGTAGGTCATTCAGCCCATCGAGCCTGTTCTTCCATTTAATGAGATCATGGCTGATCTGCGGCCAAACTCCATGTACCTGCCTTTGGCCCATATCCCTTAATACCTTTACATAACAAAAAAAAAATCTCAGATTTAACATTACCAACTGAACTAGCATCAATTGCTTCCCAAGATCTTTCCCACGTGAAATCAAGATTATGTTCAAAATAAGTTTGAGTTTGTCTAGATTTGCAAAGAATTGACATAATGTGCATTAGAAAGAACACAATCATCGCATTTCCTCTCTAGAGTAGTATAAAGAATTGTGGTCTCAAAATTTAGTTGTTCCACACATTGTTCAATACAAATTGGAAGACAAAAAGGCACTTTCAGGTTACTGACATTTAACGTAAATAGAATACCGAGCTAATGTTTGCATGGGGGTCTGTAGCAGAACCATGTGAATGGACTAGTGTTCTTGCACCTACAGTAATTTTACTGATACCATCCTTTGATTGACACTTCTTTCCCAAAGTTAAATTAATTCCTGTAGTCAAGACAAGGAAATCCTATTTATCTTTTTAAAACTGTGGAACTCCTCATCTCCTTTAACCTCTCCTTCCTGTTCCAATCCTCTAGTTTGTAAAACACATGCTAATCACCTGTCAAAGGTATCTTAGCTTCACCTGAAATTACTGTTAGGATATTCTGGCGATGCAATGCAGGTGGCTGTGTATCATTTCTCCAAGGTTTCTACCATTCCGCTGTCATTAAAACACAAGGTTGGAAGATATCTTTGAAATTCTCTCTTTCTTCCAACTCATTTCAGCACTGACAATGTCTGGCATGGCATGCTGCAGCACTTCACTCGCTCGCTAAAAGAGAATGTGAAACTGCTTTGAAATCCATCTTGTGCCCTGATAATGTTAGGAAAATATGGCATACGCTGAAATGTTTTTGAAAGGCACAATGTACAAGAAAAAGAAACTGATTATGAAAGGAATAAGATTAGCTTTAGAAATGACACAGATATGTCAAGAGACATAGGTTTCACAGTTATATGATAGGGTCAATCTTTCAGTCCCTGGTGTAGGAGTTGTTGGAAGAGAGGGCACACATATATAATCCCTACAGTGCAGAAAGAGGCCATTTAGCGCATCAAGTCTGCACTGGCCACAATTCCACTCGGGCCCAATTCCTGAAATCTCATGTATTTACCGTGTTAATCCTTTGTCACTAGGGTCAATTTAGTATGGCCAATCAGCTAACCTGCACATCTTTGGACTGTGGGAGGAAACTACAACATATGGAGGAAAGCCAAGTAGACATGGGGAGAATGTGCAGACTCCACATAGACAGTGACACAAGGCTGGAATTGAACCCAGGTCCCTGGTGCTGTGAGGCAGCGTGCTCATCACTGTGCCACTGTGCTGCCTTATATATGATAGCATTTAGCGCCAGTTCCTAAAGCAGTTCCATCTAGAATGCAAATTGAAAAGCTACAAAATCAGGTGTGTGTCCATGGGGACATTGCTGGCAAGGTCAGTATTTTTTGCCCATCCCTAAAAATCCTGGAGGTTTCCCAGCAAGATTCTAGAAGGAGAGCATATAGGTTAATATCCCACCAGTCTGGCCCCAGCATTATAATTTAAATCAGAGATAAATTATATGATCTTTTTTGGCTTAGCTATTCCTCTGTCTCAATGTGCATGGAGTTAAATTAATCTAATGTGATTAAACACACTCATAATCATGAGGCATAGAAGCAGAATTAAACCATTTGGCCCATCAAGTCTGCTCCACCATTCAATCATGGCTGATAAGTTTCTCAATCTCATTCTCCTGCCTTTTCCTCGTAATCTTTGATCACCTTATCAATCAAGAACCTATCTATCTCTCTCTTAAATATACTCAATGACCTGGCTATCACAGCCTTCTGTGGCACTGAGGACACTGAGTATAGTGCTAACATTTGCATGTGCCTGTGGCAGAATTGTGTGAATGGATCAGTGTTCTTGCACCCTATAGTAATTTTATTGATACCATCCTTTGATTTACACTTCTTTCCCAAAATGCAATTAATTCCTGCAGTCAAGACAAGAAAATCTTACATACTTTTTTTTAAACTGTGGAACTCCTCATCTCCTTTAACCTCTCCTTTCCTGTTACAATCTTCTGGTTTGTAAAACATTATGCTAATCACATGCCAAAGTTATCTTAGCTTCACCTGAAATTACTGTCAGGATGCCCTCTGGTTGAAAAAATTCCTCCTTATCTTGGTTCTAAAGGGTCGTTCCTTTATTCTGAGGCTGTGACCTCTCAGATCCTTCACTCTCCTACTAATGGACATATCTTCCCGACATCCACCATATCCCAGCCTTTCAGTATTCTACAAGTTTAAATGAGATCCACCCCCCCACCCCCATTCTGCTACACTCCGTTGGGTACAGACCCAGAGTCCTCAAATGCTCCTCATATATCAAGCTTTTCATTCTTGGGATCGTTCTTGTGAACCTGTGTTTCGGACCCTCTCTAAGGATAGCACATCCTTCCTTAGATATGGGGCCCAAAATTGTTCACAATACTCCGAAAGTGGTCTGACCAGAGCACCAGCAGAAATGGAAACAGAAGTCTTTGCAAAGATTGTTATGGCATTATAGGCATATAGATATTTTCTCCTTTCCAAATGTAATATATTTGTATAAAACAAGATTAATACCAAATGCAAAACAAAAGTGACTTTGGAATATGTGAAAACAAACATTCTAGAGTGACAGCAGTCTACAACAATTATAATGGATCACACCCACAAAGGCAAGTGCTTATTTGAAATTTGACATGTCAGCTATGATTCTCATCAACTTTTACAGATGCACCATAGAAAGCATTCTTTCTGGTTGTATTATAGCTTGGTATGGCTTCTGCTCTGCCCAAGACTGCAAGAAACTACAAAAGGACGTGAATGTAGCCCAATCCAACACACAAAACAGCCTCCCATCCATTGACCCTGTCTATGCCTCAGGAAAGCAGCCAGTATAATTAAAGATGCCATGCACTCTGAACATTCCTTCTTCCAACTTCTTCCATCGTTAAAAAGGTTCAAAAATTTGAAGTCATGTAACTCAAGAGCAGCTGGTTCCCTACTGTCATTAGACTTTTGATTGGACCTATCTTGCATTAATTTGATCTTTCTCTACACCCTAGCTATGATTATAAAACAACATTCTGCATTCTCTCCTTTCCTTCTCTATGAACAATATGCTTTGTCTGAGGAGGAAAGCTTTTCACTGTATGCATGTGACAATAATAATCAAATTTTACAACCCAATAAAGCAAAGTTTAAAAAGCAGAAAAAAAGCCCACCGATTACAAGAACTCTTCTGAATCAATATGCTACAAGAAAAGAAAAAGTTCGCAGTGTTCTTTGAATTGGGTTAACTGTTATCTCCACAAAACACCTGAGTCATATCTTACGAATCCTGTCCCTCACCAGGCCTGACCTACCTATTGAAATTATGTCCTGACATTTTCCAACAGATCACAAAATGCCTGACATGCCTGTGACATAATACGTAAAGAACATTAGACAACTGTTCAGTAACCTGTGTGCCAAAGAGAAATTTCCATGGCAAATAGTTCTGCTTCAGTAGCTAATCTCCATGATTAGATTCAAGGACATGATGTCCCAATGGAAAAAGGACAAACAGGCAATGTTTTGTGCACCATTGAATGAAGAACTGTATGGCATTGACATTCTTCTAACTGATTGCCCTTTAAGAATAATTTATCTTTGTCTTTTGTTTCATTATTCATTCCAGAAATATCACTGGCAAAGCTGACATTTATTGCCCGCCCCATGCTATCCTGAGAAGGAACTGATAGGCTTCCTATTCTATTTAATAGATATCATTTAATGGTATCATTAATGTAATCCTTCTTTGCTGTTTATCCTTCTTTTAATGAAGCTTCTAGAAATTAAGGAAGCAAGTCTTTGTTTGACTTGATTGCAGTTGGAAACTTTAGATAGCAAGTCCTACAGCAGCTTCACCAACTCAGAAGGAATTCCTTCCCGTCATCTTCAGTCTGACAAGCACTTCTGCTTCAGTCACTGCCCAAGACTGAAAGAAACTACAAATGACATCAATGTAGCCCAAATGGGGAGAGGGCATGACAGCCCAGTGGATTCCCATCCTTTACACTCTATTTGCTGCTCATTCCCCATGTAAACAGTGACTGCATATAACAGAAAGTGGCAGTGGAGACCCAGAGATTCCTCAGTGGAGGAAAGTGGCCGAGAGTAACTTGCTCTCCTTTCACGTCTCATGTTTCAGAGAATCCCGCTAATATGCTGGAGCAAAAGTCAAATCCCACCACAGCAGTGGGTGACATTTAGACCACACACCATGAGGTATAGGCCCCAATCTCTTACCTGCTGGAGATTTCAGCCTTGGTGAAGGTCTACTGTCAGTGCCTTCTTTTTGATCTTCAAGGAGGCCAGAAAGGAATCTGTAGGCCTCCTGTTCTGTGACGTTGCTTAGTCAACATTGATTGCGCAACCTGTCCCTCAGCACTTCACTCCAAGAGCTGTTCCTGTAAGCTCTATGGTGTCCACAGACTTTAACATTATTGTGGCAGGAGTCAAGTGTGAGATAGAACTTAAATATCACGAAGGGTCAGGATTCGTTCCACAAATCTGCCTGAGCTAGTAACAGGACATTGCTCCCACCAGACCCAGGTTAAAATCAAGATTTCAGGTGATTGAAGCCAAGGTTGTTGTGGCACCTAGAAACTATGATCAAGATTTACTTTCTACAGGGGTGACCCAGAGTTTGAAAGCAAAATGAACATGTATCTATCATCAAGGAAGAGATAAAAGGTTTCCGAGTAATTACAGAGCCATTAGTTCCATATCAGTAATTGGCAATTAATGAAATGTATCATTAGCAATAAATTAAAGGAGTACTGATGGGAAAGTACTTTAATAATTGGCAGAAGGACCAGATCCTGCTGCTTCACCATATGTTTCCCTCGTACCCAGCATCAAGTGCAAGTGTAAGTGAACCTCCCGTCCCAACAAACTGAAGCATGACTTTAAGAATAAAGTAATATGGGTCAGGAAGAAACACTTTACATAATTAGCTTATTGAATTGTAATTACCTCCTTAGTATTCCGGCATTTCATAGAATCTACAATGCAGATGGAGGCCATTCAGCCCTCGAGTCTGCACCAACCACAATCCCACTCAGGTCTTATTCCCATAACCCTTCTTATTTTCCCTGATAAACCTACTGACAGTAGAATTAATTTAGCATGGCCAGTCAACCTAACCTACACATCTTTGGACTGTGGGAACAAACTGGAACATCGGGAAGAAACCCATGCAGGCATGGGGAGAATGTGCAAACTCCACACAGACAGTGATCCAAGGCCAGAATTAAACCCGGGTCCTTGATGCTGTGAGTCAGCAGCACTAACCACTGTGCTAACATGCTGCCCTAAATTTGTGGAGAGGCGGTGGGCATAGTATTAATGTTACTGGACTAGTACTTCAGAGAATCCCACTAATATGCTGGAGCAAAGTTCAAATCCCACCACAGCAGCGTGTGACATTTAGACCACACACCATGAGGTATAGGAGCAGAATTACGCCATTCAGCATATCGAGTCTGCTCCACCGTTCAATCATGGCTGATATGACTCTCACCCTTATTCTCCTGCCAACTCCCCATCACCCTTGATCCTCTTATTGATCAAGAACCTATCTATCTTTGTCTTAAAGACACACAATGACCTGGTATTCACAGCATTATGTGGCAAAGAGAAATCCACAGATTCACTACCCTCTGGCTGAAAAAATTCCTTCAAAGGAACATTCTTTCATTCTGAGGTTGTTCTAGTCTCTCCCACTGGTGAAAACATCCTCTCCACCTTCACTCTATTTCAGCTTCTCAGTATTCTGTAATGAATTTAAACACACTTAATACAATCTGGGGTATATGTTTCACACTGGGGTATTTTGTTGTGGATTGCTGGGCATGGGTGGTCAGGCCTTCATCTGCATCCCACTAATGAGTTTCACGTGGGCCTGCAGCAGACCTCCCGATCCACCATAGTGGACACTAGCAGAAGATCTGACTAAATTCATGCTGAGATGTGGGAGGCGGGCATGGTTGGAGTTGGCACCTCTTCCCAACAGCCATCGCTGGCACCCCTGCTCCTTCATCTGCTTCCAGCTCACATCCAAATCTGAATGAGTCGCTCCCTCCTGCCCCACGAGGCTCCCACTGGGGCCCACCCTTTAGCACAGGTTGACTCTGCCAAATATGCACCAACGGGCAGTATCAGAGGGCATTGATATGCCATCACCTGGGCATGTCCCTCTCCCCTGGGGGCTATACTCACCACCATCCCTCCACCTCCCCCACAACTGCCTGGGAGAAACCCCACCACAGGTTCACATTTAGGTGACTCTGTTACAAATGGCACTGGTGAGACATCACGCCAGTGCCTGCTACATTTCCAGTGATGGGGGGTGGGGTTCAGGAGAGAGTGCTCACTAATGTGAGGTAATACATTTTGGAAGTTTGAATACAGATAGGAAATATACAGTAAATGGCAGAAGCCTTATGAGTATTGATAGGCAAAGGGATCAGGGCGTACAAGTACACAGATCACTGAAAGTGGCCATGCAGGTGGAGAAGGTAGTGAAGAAGGCATAAGGCAGCTTGCCTTCGTCAGCCGGGGTACTGAGTTTAAAAATTGGCAAGTCATGTTGCAGCTTTATAGAACATTAGTTAGGCCGCACTTGGAACATAGTGTTCAATTCTGGTCGCCACGCTACCAGAAGGATGTGGAGGCTTTGGAGAGGGTACAGAAAAGATTTACCAGGATGTTGCCTGGTATGGAGGGCATTAGCTATGAAGAGATTTGGAGAAACTTGGTTTGTTCTCACTGGAATGATGGAGGTTCAGGGGCGACCTGATAGAAGTCCACAAGATTACGTGAGGCATGGATAAAGTAGATAGTCAGGAGCTTCTTCCCAGGGTGAAAGAGTCAATTACAAGGGGGATCAGGTTTAAGGTGCAAGGGGTAAGGTTTAAAGAAGATGTACGAGGCAGATTTTTTACACAAAGGGTGGTGGGTGCTTGGAACTCGCTGCCAGGAGAGGTAGTGGAAGCAAATACGGTATTACTTTTAAAGGGTGTCTTGACAAATACATGAATAGAGTAGGAATAGAGGGATATGGTCCCTGGAAGGGTAGGGGTTTTAGTTAAGTCGGACAGCATGGTCTGTGCAGGATTGGAGGACCAAACGACCTGTTTCTGAGATGTAATTTTTTTGTTGTTTGTTCTTAGTGACATGGTAATGTATTAAAATGAGTTTTCTGCGATCCTGTAATGTGTTTCAAATAAAGAACAAAGAAAATTACAGCACAGAATCAGGCCCTTCAGCCCGCCAAACCTGCACTGCCTGACAGAACGAAAACTCCCTACACTTCCAGGGACCATATCCCTCTATTTCCATCCTACTCGTGTATTTATACAGATGCATCCTAAAAGTTTCATGGCACTTTTCTGGCGAGGGACCAGGAAGATCAGAACTCAGAAATCCACCAGCATGACTCACATTCTGGATTTGGAGTTGTGCCGCCATTCCTGTAGATAGAGAATGCAGGCTCAAAATCACCCCTAAATTGTGTGATTTGTGCTCTGAACTACAAATCAGATATACTATTATTAAAAAATTATTAAAGAACCATAGGAACTTTAATTTCCTTGGGTGTGGAGAAGTAACAAAATCTCCGTAACACTGCTGGTACTATTGATCCTGGACCAGTAACAATAACGTAAAATTAATAGAGAGTTTTCATTTAACACGCGGAAGTGTGAGTTCACCTCAATAAATGCTGCAATATAATAATCTGTTTTTATATATTTGAGTAGTTGCATTATTCCTTTAAGAGCCAATCGCATGATTTGGGATGATGTCATTGGAGTGTTTCACAAGTTGCTGGTTTAGTTTGAATTTCTACAATGTGCAGGTAACAAATCCTACAATAAATAGTTGTTATTTTGAATCTATATGTGCAAACCACAGGTGCTGTGATGAAGCATCATCCAAACTCAAAGGGCCCTTTTACCATTTTGATTCTAAGTGCTGGGCAGACTTGAAACTGTGAGTATTTCAGATCTGACTTTTAAACCCATTCTGAGGCAGTCCTGTACACATTCTGCCTGAACAAATATCAGTGATTCTGAATCACACTGTGGGTGAGGCTTAATGTGTCCAAAACCCTGCAGCTCCAATCAGCGTATCCAATTGCGCACATCCAAAAGAAAAACGATAGAATGCTGCTTCTTTATCACATTCTTCCCAGGCCGGATAAATGCCCCATCCCCAAAACATTACTGACCCCTTATCCCCCACCCCCTCACCACCCAGAATAATCATGGCCCCTCATCCCCCTTTTCCCCCCACTGATCTCAGACAGGGGAATGGACTCCTTTTCCATCCCATTGACCTCAGGCAGAGTGACAGCGGACCCCCCTTCACCCCCACTGATATCAGGCACAGTGGCAGCAGACCTTCCACCTCCCCCACTTTACTGATGTCAAGCAGAGAGCCATCAGATCTTACCTCCTCACTAACTGGAGCGTCCAAATTGGACTTCTATGGAGCATGTCTATTTCACGCCATTTCTAGATGGGCAAACACAGTGGTAAAGAGGGAAGTACCAGTAAAGTTGGGCATGCAGCCCATTAAGTCAATTTAAATGCATGCATATGCATTTTCAGGCCTTGGTAAAGGGAAAACCAGCAGATAACACTATTTGTCTCACGCCCGACTTTACCAACTTTTTGCGCCTGAGAATGGATGCAAAACGATGATAAAATCAAACCCAAAATGTTAGCTGTGTTCTCTTTCCACAGATGCTGTCAGACCTGTTGGGATTCTCCAACATTTTCTTTTTGTGCAAACCACATGTTTTTCTTTTTATTTAAAACCCACAATGCCTAACATAGTTCGGACATTACATATGTGAAGGACTATAAATTGTTGATAGAGGATACAATAGTTCTAGTTTATTTCTTAATGTCACAACTAGGCTTACATTAACACTGCAATGAAGCTACTGTGAAAATCCCCCAGTCACCACACTGCAGGGCCTGTTTGGGTACACTGAAGGGTAGAATTTAGCATAGCCAATGATCCAGTATGTCCTTCACGTTGTGGAAGGAAACCAGAGCACCTGGAGAAAACCCATGTAGACAACATGCAGACTCCACACAGACAAGCCAGGAAATGAACACACTGTGAAGCTAATCACTGTGCCACCATTGTTACTAGGCTAGTAATCCAAAAGATGAGAACAATGATCCAGAGATAGAAGTTCAGATCCCATCACAGCATGTTGGAGAATTTAAATTCTGTTCTTTAAATAAATCTCAAAGAAGAAATAAATGTCAGTAACGATGACCAGGAAACTATGGAATTACTGTAAAAAAACACTATCTGGGTCACAACTGTGCTTTAACAAAGGAAATCTGTTGTCCTTACCCAGTTCAGCCTATACGTAACAGAACCAAAGCAACATGATTGGCTTTTAATTGGTCTCTGTGGTGGCTGAGCAAGTTGCACAGTTTATCAAACCCACTGTAAAAAATTATAGTCCAGACGGACTGCAGCGTTCCCAGAAGACGTTGCCAATTCCCCATCCCTTAAAAACTGAAGAACTAAGAGAAGGTTTTCACTTTTATGCACAGATTTGACAGACAGCCTTTGGATACAGACCCCACTGTCAGGTAGACTTGAAAGAAAAGAACCTGTTTCTCAGAAAACTCTCAAGCCTTTGATCTATTCCCAAGCTTTGACAACCTTGATGTGACAAACAATGGCAGCTGATTTAACTTTGCCAGCCGGTCACCTTTGTGAGTTTGACGAAAATCTGAATTACATCATCTATCCAGGCAAGGGTGACCATCTGCCATTGAAGAGTTATTGCGCGGGGATATGTATCTCTTTCAACATGTGGAAACAGATTGAGTTACGGACAGCTGGGGTGTTATATCCCACCATGCAGCAATCACAATATAAAGTGATCAGCCTTTAATTTGGTAGTGCACGCATTCATGGTGATTTTAACTTTAGAAAATAGAATAAAACATGAGATAACAACATGGCCACCAGCTAAATATGTCTCCCAGCTTTCATTCCTAGTAAAGTCGGAGGCCACGGAACTATATATTAAAACTATACCAATTAATATTCTGCCCTTCTTCATTGTCTCTAAATTTTAACTTGGTCTTGAGAGCGTCGTAATGACACAATGGTTAGCACTGCTGTCTCACAGCACTATGGACCCAGGTTCAATTCCGCCCTCAGGTCAATATCAGTGTGAAGTTTGCACATTCTCCCCATGTCTGCGTGGGTTTCCGCTAGATGCAGGTTAGGATGATTGGCCAAGTTAATTTTTCCTTAGCGTCAGAGGGACTAGTTACACGTGTGGGATTGTTGTCAGTGCAGGATCAATAGGCCAAACGGCCTCTATGCAGGGATTCAATGATTCCAAGCAGTTAGCTAGACCACGCTTCTAAAAACAGCAAAAATTTTTAAGTATTGAAGTCAGGTTTCAATGACATTAGCAGGCATTGACTACAATTTTAACCAGTGGCTGAGTTAGAAAACTGTTGTCAATTGAGTCTAGAAGGAGGCAGAATTGTGGCAGGAAGAGTTACAAACATTTCATACATTTTCTAACTCTCATTATAAGGCCAGGACCAACAGGACTGCCACACTCAAAACCCCTCCCTATAACTTCTATCTGAGCAGCAGGATTCATTCCCTTGGTCCTGACTACTGATCTTCTGCCATCCAAAATTTACTCTCACCTGCCTTCCTCATCATTTCAGTCAGTCAAGCAACTGATAAAGAGGAGCTTCAGGAGTTAAAATTGCCTGAGGCTCACCTTGCCCTATTCTGGAAGAGTATGATGCCAGCCCAATTCTTGCTCAGAATTAAAGTGGGGTTTTAAAAGTAGAATAATATAGCACTTTTAACTACATAAACATCATTTGTCAGGTAGCAGCAAAGGAGAAGCTATGGGGCTAGATCTTGCTGCTGAATTCATTGCCTGGCTCAGCATGCAAATGTATTAAACTGGCTGAAGTTGTTACACGTACCTTGTAGATATGGACTAAAAATGGTAATTGTTCCACTTTTGCATTCTTTTACAGGAAAGTGTTAATTGTTGGCAAACAATTTCTTTGGCACTGAAAATTAACTTTACAAGTGTAGATTCTCATTCCTTTGGATTTTAGTTATTATTGATGATTTTACAAAATAGAAAAAAGAAATGATTTCTTTTAACATTTTTTCTCTTTTCTCTCTTTACATTAACCCATCTTTCCTTCCCTCTCTTTATTTCACTCTTTGTACTTGATTTGACATTGAATTCCATATTCTAACTTAAATCCCTTGGTTCAGATCCTGCACGGCTCACTAATGATACTCCAGCCTGATCATATAAAAATATATATATGTAGTTTTTGTCCAGCTTACACAGTTGCCAGATGCCCTGTAGCAAGACTGTATTTTTTGGATAATTGTCTTCTAGGTAGCTGTTGTATAAAAGACTATTGCAAATGAATGGCTAGCTCTGTTTGTTTATTAGTTAGAGCAAAATGCAGCTCAATACAATCACACAAGGAAGAAGATAGTTTAAAATTTATTTATTTATTAGTGTCACTAGTAGGCTTACACTAATACTGCAATGAAGTTACTGTGAAAATCCCCTAGTCACCACTCTCCTGCACCTGTTTGGGTACACAGAGAGAGGATTTAGCATGGCCAATGCAGCTAACCATTATATCTTGTGGAGTGTGGGAGGAAACTGCAACATCCAGAGGAAACACATGCAGACATGGACAGAATATGCAAACTCCGCACAGACAGTAACCAAGCCAGGAATCGAACCTAGGTCTCTGGTGCTGTGAAGCAGCAGGACTAACCATGGTACCACCCTATAATTGGGGTGACAATGGATAATTCCATTACTTAGCTGTGACAGTAAAAAGAAATGAAGTGCAGAATAACATTTGAAGTATTAATTTGTGCTATTTTGTTGTGATCAGATTCCACATCTGGCTTAGCATGTATTTCTAATTGTAGATCGGATTGTGTTATGCTTGAGAGCATCATAGGATTCTGGGCAATCATTGGTTAATTGATAAGATAAAGAAAGTAAGTTGGGCTGCTTTTGTTTAGATAGAAAAGATAATAGTTCTACAGGCTCTACCTCAGGTCCTCAAAATCATGAAGTGAATTCCCAGCATCTACAAGGAGTTTAATTTCCAGAATACATAAGTTAAAATTAAGATGTTATGGTTGACATGATAAATCAGGCATAACATGCAAAGCGTAACAGAATTGTGGAATTAATTATCAAGCAAAGTCATTAAAGCCAGCAATATGCGTATGTTTACGAGACAATTAAATACCTTCTGGAAAGAGAAAGACTTGAGCACTTGTGATGAGATGCAGAATTAATCTGTAGAAATAAGGCAGGCATTTTGGACCCAATGACCTTATCCAGTTTTTAAAATGTCATGGCTGTGAAGGTAAAATTTCCAAAACATTTTTGGAAATTTAGGCAGTCAAGTCGATAAGGTTGTTAAGAAGGCATACGGATTCTTAGCTTTTATTGGTAGGGGAATTGAATTTCGGAGCCGCAACGTCATGTTGCAACTGTACAAAACTCTAGTGCGGCCGCACTTGGAGTATTGTGTACAGTTCTGGTCCCCACATTATAAGAAAGATGTGGAGGCATTGGAGAGGGTACAGAGGAGGTTTACCAGGATGTTGCCTGGTATGGAGGGCAGGTCTTATGAAGAGAGGCTGAGGGATTTGAGGTTGTTTTCGTTAGAAAGGAGGCGGCTAAGAGGAGACCTTATCGAAACATATAAGATGATTAGAGGTTTAGATAGGGTGGACAGTGATAGCCTTTTTCCTAGGATGGAGAAAGCTAGCACGAGGGGACACAGCTTTAAATTAAGGGGTGATAGTTATAGGACGGATATCAGAGGTAGGTTCTTTACCCAGAGGGTGGTTAGGGAGTGGAATGCCCTGCCTGCGGCAGTTGTAGATGCGCCAAGTTTGGTGGCGTTTAAGAGGTTAGTTGATAAGTTTATGGAAGAGAAGGGAATGGTTTAGTTTGGAGGGTCATTGCTTTTTTCATAATTGGTCGGTGCAACATCGAAGGCCGAAGGGCCTGTTCTGCGCCATAATGTTCTATGTTCTATGTTCTAAAAATTGCAGAGAACACAAAACACTTTAATTCTGTAAAAATGGAGGTCAGTTATGGAATTCAGATACTGACTCTTGAAGTGGCAGAAAAATGGCAGAAGCAGTTTAAGGCAGAGATGTGTGCAAAAGGATGCATTTCCTGTGCAGAATGGGAAGAAGCATTTTAAAGTAAAATTGTTCAGAAGAAGAGTCAGATTGGAATCGAAATGTTAACTCTAGATGTTTTCCATTCCTGATTGCATGTGGAGATTCGGTATCAGGAGGGTAAAATATCATGAGAAGTGCAAAGCCACATTTTCCGTCAGTGTAAACATGTGACAGGAATTGCCCACCCTCCCCCCTCTCCATTCAGAGAGGGGTTGTATCTCACAACATTCAAAATCAGGCAGCTTATTTGAATATATTACCATGTAATTACCAGGCCGTTATGCTGGAATCTTCTTCCCTTACTCCCGCCCTCCCCACTCTGACTGCTCACCACCCACCAAAATGTCTACACATGGCAGCAAGGTAGGAGAATGACATAAAACCTGGCTAGTCTCCCAAGGCACGCACTGGGTCAGCATATTTCCTGGAGGAGTCAGATGAGTTCAATGCTCAGGGAAAGAGTGTCATTCATGGGCAATGCCAGTGGGCATTCAGGGTGTTCCCAAGGTGGAAACCCCAGGATTAAATGGTTTGGTCACTGTGCGTTTTAAAGACCTTTTAAAAAAGCCACCCAAGTCCTCACGTTTCTACGTTGCTGGTGGGGCATTTGAATAGGAGGCCATCCAGCCAGCGACACACTGTGGGACCCAATTGTTGAAGTTTTTTTTCTAAGTTGCAGACTACATGGCGGAGAAAGCTCATTGCCATCAGTGACTCCAAGGCTTTGTTGAGGATTAACCAAACAATGCACTGCGAGTACTCAAATCTTCTTAACTTTTATTACTTGCCAGCAAGGAGAATGGAGACAGTGAATTTCGCTGTGATATTCTAACAGAGTTCCTCGAATAATGTCAGTTATAGCACTGTTTACTCAATCAGGGAGAACATGCCAGGTGAAGCATCAATAGCCTTACAGTTTGGTGTACATTTTTAACCAATAAAATTCATTTGCAGCCTTATCACTTACGCAGTTGTAGAGAATCTTTGACATTTTTAGCAGGCAATGTTCAGGAAACATCCAGATCTTCATTAAACATATCCAGCATTGGAAAATTCTGTATTTTCTCAAGGACCCACTCATGCTGCAAAACACATCAGACTCTTCACCTATTAATGGCTAATTCCAACTTCCACAGGCTCTTTTCCCACTAACATTGGCTTTTGCCAATGTCTGGGAAAATCTCATCCTCTGTTTCTCTCTATGCCCAGGATTTTAAAGCAGTTCCTGCCAGTGTTATCTTACAGTCCCACCAATAGTGAACCCCCACAATGTGTTCTCCTACTGGTTGGAGCACAGACAATGGGTAATCCCACTGATAGCAGTGGGACCAGAAGATCCTGCTACCAGCCAATGGTGGGCCTCCTCTGCCTCTGCGAAACATGCCATCACAGGGGAGGCATGCAAAATCCTAATCCATAGGTATACAAAACCTTCTGAGATTTTCTAGAATTTTCTGTTTTTGTAATAAGCTAAATGGTATAAATTTAAACGAGGAGCAAGAACCGAGAGACTTAACAGTGTACACACATTTTGAATTGGTAGGTTAAGAATACATGTTTAGAATTTGTTAAACAGAGGCATAAATTCCTAATTCATTGAATCACCCCTAACTATAGTATTGCATCAAGTTCTATCACCACATGTTAAGAAAGAGATCAAAACCTATTAGGGAGGCTGCAGAGAAGATTTATTAGATGATACCAGAGAAGTTGAGAAGCTGGAGTTGATCTTAAAGCAGCAAAGATTAAGGGAAGATTAACAAAGGATTTAAGCTCAAATTCTACCTCACCCGTGGCTAGAATTCTCCAATCCCACTGCAGTGAATAGAGATTTGTCTGAGCGCCAAATTTTCCTTTCTTGTTGGCAACCGTAGTGGAGCATATGAGACTGTAAAATTCTGGTCTTGATATAGGCATTCAAGACCAGGATGGTTTTGAAAGGTAATTAAAGAATTTCTAGTGCCCGAAACATTGATAATCAGGTGACACAGACTTAAAGTAATTAGCGAATGTACCACCTGAGTAGAATTTATGTATCAAAGTGTTGTATCTGGAATGTGCTAACTGAAAGGATCAGATTGATGATACAAATCTGTAAATATAGGAAGGTTCAGGCCAAGTGGAATCATCCCAAGAATGGCGATGTCCAATTTTGAGTAAGTAAAGTGTGTTTTATCTGCAGACACCAATGGTTGTTTTTTCTCTGTCATATTATGTGGTATTTTGATGAAGAAATGCAGAGGCAGGAATTCCACATCACTGGTGGGACAGCTATTAATTTACCCTCCTGGATGCCATATCTAAAGGACGCCTCTGCACAGAGCTAACCAATGAATGTCCAGTGTTCAGCTAGACTGATGCCTGACCAAAATCCCATCCACATCCAAGACATGACTGAATGGCGGCCGATTTTGACAAGTCAATTGCATCGTGTGCTCTCAGCCAAATGCAGACATTAATCTAACCTCCACTCCTAGGCTGGGCAGTTTACTTGGATAGTCAATGCCTTTATAATTGGGTGTTCGGAGTACCACCCTCAGTGAATGATGTATGAAAATGCTCAGACTTGCCCAATCGTCCAACAGTTCTGCCGCCCCATAACATTTAGTTGATTCTGAAGTTGACATACGAAGGATTAACAGTGCAGTGCCAATCATTGGCACTCTCAATAATCAGTGAGTACTTGAGTGAACATAAATACTTCAAAGGCTAGATTCCAAGCATGGCAATGGAGCTGATATTAAACCATCTCAGCTGCGAAAGAATGCTTAATCTTGAAGTGCTTCACCAATCACATGGTCCAACTGCAATTCCCTGCCATCCTGGTCCTCACTACTGCTTGTGCCCCGAGGTTCCCTACTCTCCCTTCTCTCCAATACCATTGACCTTGCCCCAGTTCAACAAACCAACTATGAAGGAGCCACTGTGGGGATGTGGAGACTTGCCTTTGCCACCGGTCCATAACCCTCAATCCGTGGGTCTGCTTCCTTGCACCGGAATTCTCACAAGTGCTGCACTAATTATGCACTCACCTCAGCATTACCCCCTCCACCCCCACAAAAGTTTAGGTCAGCAGGTACACTCTTATTAAAACCAGTTGTAAATCACACCATTCTGAAATTACATGGAATTCAACATGGGATTTGAATTTGATATGTGGAGATTCCAACGTATGGCCACGATAATAAAATGCAAATTTATTAAAATTAAGTTCCTCACATTGACTGAGGAGGGGAAAATAGCATCCTGAATTTACATTGCTGGAAAACAGGCCCAGTGCTTTAGGATTTCTCTGTCTCACCACTGAACACTCCCACCACGACCAGGAATAGAAATACTTGGGCTTTATGTGCAATTCTGGGAAGAAAAGAAATAAGCCACTTATTTTTCTCAATTTCTGTCAAAGTAATGTTGAGTTTTCATCCAGATACTTTCCAAAACAAAATGGTAATTTCACCTTGAAGCACATTATATTTCAAATTATTTGGTTCTCTGCAGTACAAAGATAATGAGGTTCATTTCCAAATAATTAAGGCATTATAGCTATATAGCATTTCACTTGTACAGGAATGTTGTTAGCCTGAAGCATTACTCAGGTTTATTCAAATGGTTGGCTCAATAATCTCAGTGACAGTGCACCGAACAAGATTTCACAGATTGGCTTTTCATCTCCAATATTGTTAGTGTTTTCAGACTGGGAATTTTTCTCTTCCAGCAGTGATCTATTGGATGCATATATCTCATGGGAAAGGAAGTATTATAAGAATCATTGAGTAATGGGGACAGATTGGGCTAGAGTACTCACTTTTCATTCTGTGGGATGTGTGTCTGAATATGGTCCAGGCTGGTGGGATGAAAGAGTTGTCTCTCTGCTGATGTTAAGGAACTGAAGTTGAAATAAATTTAGATAGTCTCAACACATATATTTTAATCAGCGCGTGTTCTCAGCATGAAACTGCACTAATTGGCACTTTCAGATCGGGACAGCAAAAGCAATGTTGATGTTAGATGTAGAAACGTAACATGGTTCAAGGAAGGGTACACAATCTAAGGTTGAGGTTAAGACACTTGTAGGAAGATAGGGATAGGAGTAAGTTATGTAACTGATGTTACGTGGCATTGTGGTATTTTTGCTAGACTATTCATCCAGAGACTGAGCTAATGTTCTGGAGACCTTGATGGAGGCATTTGAATTCAATAAAATATTAAGAACCCACTGATGACCATGAAACCATTGCTGATTGTCAGAAAAACCAATCAAGTTAACCAATGTCCTTTAGAGAAGGAAATCTGTTATCCTTATCTGGTCTGGCCTACATGTGACTACAAAGCCACAGCAACGTGGTTGACTTTCAACTGCCTTCAGGCAACTAGGAGTGGGCAATAAATTCTGGCCAAACAGTGATGCCCATGTCCTACAAATGAATGGAAAAAAAACACCCCTATGCCGAGCTTTTTCCACTATTCAATACAATCATGGCTAAACTATGTCTTAATTCTATATACTCACTTGTATCCCATATTCTTTACTATGGTCTGGATAATAACTGGCAGATGGGGGCAGAGTTGTGTGAAAGATCTAGCAGCTAGGAAAACAGGGACTACATGATTCCTGTTGGTCCTGTTAATTTTAATAGTGGGAGCAAAGTCTAGTGCTTTGCATGGTTTGCCCTCCCGAGGCATTCAGATTAATGAGCTGGCTGGTAGGTGGAGAGGCAGCCGGAGAGATGGATGAGCAGAGGTAAGTCAGGCATAGAGGAGCAGGTACTCAGCAGCCTACAAGAAAGGTCAGGCATTAAGCACGTCTGAGATGTGTGAGGAGGATCTGTGAGGAAGTTAAAGAATGGAGAGGAAGTTCCAGACTGATTCTTGGACAATGACACATGAGGCTTCAGGCGTTGGGCACTGGAATTCCAATCATGTGGAGGATCATGTTGGGGTTGAACTGATCATGTGGAGGAGACTAATTGTGCAGGGATATTTAATCAATTGGTGGAATCTGATTGCATGGAGAGGGATTGACATTTACATGGGCGTCTAGTTGCGTGAATGATTGCGTAGTAATATAGATCACGAGGACATCTTCCCATTGCTGGTAGTATTAATATCGCAGTGGGCAGGTGGTTCACTAAACAGAGAGCAAGAAAGCCCCCACCTCAATCTGATGCAGGGTCATCTCGACTCGAAATATTAGTTCTATTCTCTCCCCACAGATGCTGTCAAACCTGTTGAAGTTTTTCAGCATTTTCTGTTTTTGTTTCAGATTCCAGCATCTGCAGTGCTTTGCTTTTAGCCCACCCCAATCCCTTGCTTTACAAACCCCTTCTGTCAACATTCGCTTGTGTTGGATTACTCCTTGATCCAAGGCTTCAGGGGAAGCGGGTGGGTTGTTGCTGCAGTACCGCCAGCAATTACCTCCATCATTTAACACAGCTTCCAGCCTCAGATTGACTAGCAGCTTTCGGTGGGTGGGACTTCCTACGCTGGGGTCAAGGACCGGGGGAAAGTCCCTCCATTGGTCATTCATCTGCATGAGTGGCACAAGATGCAGCAGCCTTCCTGAAAAGAGGCAACACGGAGACCAACAGCCGAAACTCCCATTGCCTCCACAAAACTCTAGCTGAATATTGATCTTACAGGGGAAGGGTCAGTTTGCTCGCAGGGTTAGGTCCCAGGTGGCTGAGATCAGAAACTACAGCGCAAATATTCAATTGCACAGAAGAGTAATGATCACAAAAGGGAATTTGAATTCATAAGTGATCCAATCATCCAGAGCTTTCTGTTCATACAATGTGATTTCCAATTGGGTGATTGTGCTCCGAATGGGCCGGGCGTCTAATTGCATGAAGGAGCGACGATAGCACGAGGCTTCCAATCAGGCAGTGGGAGATCTGTTTCAAAAATGGAGGAGAATCCCATAGCATTGTGGGAGTCCAACTGCACCATGGTCCAATCATGCAGGGGAAGTGACAAATCCTGTCCACAAGTGATAATCTGTTAGGAGATAATGTGAGTTAGCCAATCATAGATCTGATAGCAGCGAGGGGTGCAGGTTAACTGAAATGAGTTGAAGGGAAACATTCTTGCTCTTCCTGGTCCACAAGCTTTTTTTTTCAAGTTAAAGTTTATTTATTAGTGTCACAAGTGGGCTTACATTAACACTGCAATGAAGTTATTGTGAAAATCCCCTATTTGGCGCACTCTGGCGCCTATTTGGGTACACTAAGGGAGAAATTAGCATGGTCAATGCACCTAACCAGCACGTCTTTCAGACTGTGGGAGGAAACTGGAGCATCCAGAGGAAACCCACGCAGACACAAAAACCAGCAGACTCCGCGGACATTGACCCAATCTGGGAGTTGAACCTGGATCTCTGGCACTGTGAGACAACAGTATGAGCCACTGTGCCACTGTGCCACCCCCACACAAGCAGTGCTGTAAATGCACTAATAAGAAAAATGCAACCGTACGCTTATTCTTTCAGCTACCGAGTTACCAAGTCTCTTGCTGCCCCAGTACATATAGGTGTTAAAAGTAAGTCTCTTGTTAAAATGGAAGCACAGAGCCTCATTAAAATGTATGCAGTAGGATTTTCTGGCTTTTCATGCTGGTGGAATCTTACAGTTCTCCACTATAGGCTTTCGCAGTGGTGAATCTCCATTCAAAAGTATACCCCGTTGATGATGGCGGGACCAGAAGATCTCACCACTGGCACAGTCACCCTCTTGGTGAGTTGTGCAAAAAATTCCACGCTTTTTTTCTGGACCCGTGCTCCCCTAAGATCTGGTTTGCTAACTTTTCCCATCCCTGCCTCCTTTAAAACTGGAATTGGAAGTGTATTACTGTGTATTTATTTTTAACACACTTGCCTCATTACTATCGATCCCTAACGTTCTTCATGGGGGCATGGAAAGATTTGACCAAATTATTCAAATCTGATATATATTTCACATTCCATCCAGGGATCCTAACTTTAATAAACATAACATTCACCTAAAATAATTTCAAATGAAAAATAAATAAGATTGGACTCTAATCTCATTCATTGAACTATTATCCTTTGATTCTGGCAGCCAGACCAAGCACATGAGATTGCATTCTCTGTATTCCTTCATGACAATTGTCAACACTAACATAGTTCTATTTCCCATTGTACAAAGTGGCAGAAAAAATAGAACACATCTAGAATATGCACCTCTTTGACAATGGAAATAATGCCCTCAGTCTTCTGTAGTGAAAAGGTACTGAGCTGTCAATCACACTCAGAGATTGTTTTTCGAAACTTTCCGACCATCAAAGCAGTAGAATCATCAATGTTCACCACATAGAATGAGGTCATTGGTCCATTGTCCTTTTCCTGTCTTTTGTCAAAACTAAACTTACTGTTTCCCTTTCCAGAAGCCCTTATCTTTCTCAGCTTCAAGTATTTGTTTATTTTTCCTTGAAAAGATGTGAAACTCTTGCCTCAAACACACTCTAAAACATTAATTCTCCAACATTTCACCTAATAAAATTCAGTTCTCCTTCCTCCTCATTCTTATTCGCAAAGTTGATTGTCTCACATCTATCCCCAGCCAGAGGAAATATTATTTTTTTGTTTACACTATCAAATACTTCATAATTAACCTTTTAACATCTTGACCAGAATTTTACCATCCTGTCCGTCATGGGAATTGGAGCAGGCAAGGGATGGACTATGGAAATGTCTGTTGACCTTGGATGGGATTTTAAGGTTTTGGGATAAGCAAAACCATAAAGTTCCGCCCCTTATCTCAGCGTTATCTCCTCTTGTCTCAAATCTTTCCAAGTAATTATAGTTTCCTTTCCTTGACTGATTCTGTTAATTGGCTGTCAACTCTCCATGGGTGAGAAATTGGAATCCTTTGTACCTGTTTTGAGTGCCTCATTTATGGAGCTCATGCTGGGTATGCAGGTTTGTCACATTTGCACAGCAATTTTGATGCCAGTAGTGCCATTTTAGAGTTCAGTGCTCCAGCTATTACCCTCTCTGAACCTCATATGACCTGTCCAGCAGCCAAAATAATTCCCCCAACCATGTTATTTAAAAGGACCATCAACTGGTTGGTTATCTTGACTTGCCTTGATTCTACAAGTGCATGGCTCTTTCTAGGCTGCAAGGCTGGACTTTGGTGCACAGTCAATGCACGAGTACTGCATGTGTACAATAAAAAATGCTCCAAAATGAAATGCTAGTGAGCAGACCATTGGTATGCTAAAACAAGACTGCCAACAACTGGACCATTCCAGATGAGTCTTTCTATGCAAATTTAGGAATGAAATTATGCACACAAAAGTCAATAATTACCCTTATGCATACCCATATTACCTTATTCTGTGTGCAATTGCCTGTCCTTGTTCTCCTATAACTTGTTACGCCAATAACTGCAATGTGAATAGTGACTAGTGAAAGTCTGCTGACTTACGCCAGAGAAAACTGTCTTAGAGGATAACTTTGAGCAGTTCTGGGCCAAAAAGACCTGACTCCAGCCTGCACCACTGTGGCAAGGACAACAGCAGTTTGGACTGACTGGCTGAAAAACATCAGGGATACTGGTGAAGTGGTAGGATGAATGCTGTCCTCCTGCGAGAGAATACTAAGTTTGTGCTCCACGTAGCCACTGCCCCTCTTCTGGGGTTCTGGCTTAGCAATCTGTTGGAGATGGGATTGCTGGTCTGATGTGACGTTGTTCAAGCTTTTTTGAAGACTATAGTCTCCAGTTATGATTTCAGCAGTCTGAACATGCCTGAACGCAGTTTGAGTTTTCACTCAGACTTCAAATGTCGCTTGTGCTGGAGGGGAAGCTGAGACATTGGCCATCGGAATTTGCAACACGGATAGTTGCAAACTGTGTGAATGGATTTGGCCACCACATCCCCAACCTTTATGCAAAGCCCTACTTGTGACATGTTGATGTTAGACTCCTCTGTGTTGCTTGACATTGACCATTTTGACAGGTTTCCCAAAGCAATCCACTGTACATTCCCATTACCATTCTTCTTTAGGCCGCTCCATTGAAGCGCTTAACTGAATCCTCTGCAGCGGGATTCGTGTCCGACTTTGTCCCTTGGTGAGTTAACACTCATGTTATCTAATCAACAGAGAAGTTAGTATTGCTGCACTTTGAAATCAGCAGAAAGTTTGCACTGTGCCCATGAAGCAATCAATGGAACAGCTTAATTGTACATCAGGATCCCCACACCTGGACAGAATCTTCTGAAGATCCCAAGAGTGGGAAACAAAGGCAGGCAAGAGGCAAAATGGCAAATTCTCAACAGCAGCATGAGAGTTGGTTATTAAGTTATCCGTGGATTAAGTTATCCAGATCATGCTTCTGAATGGCAGGTGGAGGGACCTGACTTTTAACACACTAACGTGTGTGCTGATTATCATACAACTTTGCCAGGTTAAGCTGTATCCCTGATGGGAGTAAATAGGTATGTTTCTGGTTGGCGATCTAATGCACTAGTGGTGTGCCTCAGGGATCAGTGTTGGGACTGCAACTGTTTACAATTTGCATAGATGATTTGGAGTTGGGGACCAACTGTAAAGTGTCAAAATTTGCAGATAATACTAAGTCGGTGGAAGAGCAAAGTGTGCAGAGGATGCTAAAAGTCTGCAAAAAGATACAGATAGTATAAGTGAATGGGCAAGTGTCTAACAGATGGAACACAATGTCAATAAATGTGAGATCATCTATTTTGGTTGGAATAACAGCAAAATGGGCTATTATTTAAAAGGTAAAAAATTGAAGCATGCTGCTGTGCAGAGGGACCTGGGTGTCCTTATGCATGAATCACAAAAAAGTTAGTTTGCAGGTCCAACAGGTAATTAAGAAGGCAAATGGAATTTTGTCCTTCATTGCTAGAGGCATGGAGTTTTAAAAGCAGCAAGGTTATGTTGCAGCTGTATAAGGTGCTGGTGAAGCCACACCTGGAATACTGTATACAGTTTTGGCATTCTTACTTGAGAAAGGATATACTGGCATTTGAGGGGGTGCAGAGGAGATTCACTAGGTTGATTCTGGAGTTGAGAGAGTTGGCTTATGAGGAGAGACTGAGTAAACTGGGACTGAGTCATTGGAATTCAGAAGAATTGAGGAGAGATGTTATAGATATATAAAAGATAATGAAAGGAATAGTTAAGACAGAAACAAGGAGGTTGTTTCCATTGGCGGGTGAAATTAGAACTAGGCAGCATAGCCTTAAAGCAAGGGAGAACAGATTTAGAACTGAGTTGAGGAGGAACTTCTTCACATAAAACGTTATGAATCTGTGGAATTCCCACTGCAATGAAACAGTTGAAACTACCTCATTGAATGTTTTTAAGGCAAAGATAGATACACTTTTGAACAGTAAAGGAATTAAAGATTATGGTGAGCGGGTAGGTAAGTGAAGCTGAGTCCATGAAAAGATCAGCTATAATCTTATTGAATGATGGAGCAGACTCAAAGGGCCAGATGGCCTACTCCTGCTCCTAGCTGTCATGTTCTTATGTTCTTAATTAAGGATGTAGCAAATGAGAGAAAAATACTTTCAGATTCACTTTTGATCAAAAGTGGCAAACAATTTTCCTGGGGGTTTGGACAGAGTAGGAACTGCTTTCCTTCCCTGGGAAGTTTTATTGACACAGTGGAAAGGAGATACTGATGCACATAGATTTGGATGCTGCTGTGAAAGGGGATCCAGACATGACTGACTTAGGAAGGAGGCGAGTGAAGGTGGCAGCCATTTGAAGGCCCATGTGGGAAAGAAGCTCACCTAAACAGGAAAGGTCAATGTGTACAGATACTATGGGGTAGTCAAGTGCTATACAGGGATGGTTAATGGTAGGATCCTGAGACTCAAGTGAAGGTCAGGACTGATAGCGCAAGGGTTGAAGATGATTGATGACTGGTCAAACATGATGGGGTGGGGATAGAGGATTAGTCCCAGTGTGGTCAGTGGCTGGCCAATGGTGACCAGGAGAAGCTCTAGGTGAATGATAGCTGCTCAAGAGTGATGGGGAGTTGGTTAAGGGCCACCCAAGTTAAGGCAAGGATATACCACACCAGTTCTATGATACCCTCACTGGCTCTAGATTCTACTCAGAATGAGGTTGCTGCAAAATCTCTTGATATCACTGTGTAAGTAGCAGCTGATCCAGGACTCACAAACTCCTCACAAGCAGCCAGAACAGTGCAGCGGGTTGACAAGGAAGTGGATGCTATCCAGATTCCAATTAAATCTGACACTCAAACATTTAGACCCATCAGTCATGGTGGAGCCTCAATTGCCAACCTTTTCCACTGCATAATTAGTGGGGGGTCTATCAAATTGAATATCTAATTGGCTGTCCACCACATGATTGTGTGCAACCAGCCACTTTGTCTCCGGGAGGAAGGACTGCACACTTCTGATCCAGCCATTGGGACTCGCAACACAAGAAGATTCCCTCCTCCGCCACCAACCCCACCTCCACCTCCTGACCTGTATTCAGAGCTATCAATTTTACCCAGTGTGTCTTTAAAATTTTTTCCATAATGGATCATCCTAAGAACAAGTGGCTTAACAGTGGCTGAAACCAATGGTTTTTCCGTGATTATCCTAAAACTTTGAATTTGTTATTGGCTTTCAAAATCTCACATGAAGTAATAAGTGAACACAATAGGAAGGTAATAGGAGGATACAAAAAGGCCAAAAGGTAAAGCAGATGACTCATAAAAGAAAGAAGTAGAAAGCAAAAAATACTGTGGCTTCATTTTGCGCTACACCGAAGATTCAGTGTCATGATTGAAGTAAGGTCCATTTTTCATTGTTTACAGACCTTCCATGTATGGACAGGACATTGCTCTCTACCTGCCTGGTCAATTCTTCTCATAATTTCTAAAAGGTATGGCCCAATTGCCCTAATGATAACTGAAGTAAATCAGTCACTCAGAGCAGCCGAATCAGTAGTGAGGGAATTGCTCACTGATTGTTGCAGTTTTCCAATTTGCAACCATGGCTGTACTCTTTGCACAAGGCAATGCTTCAGGTATGTGTGAAGTTCTTGGGTAGTTTCAATAAGAAGCATTCAGACTCAGAACTGTATGTTAAAGTTTAAAGTTTATTTATCAGTGTCACAAGTAGGTTTACATTGACACTGCGACGAAGTTACTGTGAAAATCACCTAGTTGCCACACTTCAGCTCCTGTTCAGGTATTCTGAGAGAGGATTTAGCATATCCAATGCACTTAACCAACACATGTTTCAGATTGTGGAAGGAAACCAGAGGACTCGGAAGAAACCCATGCAGACACAGAGGTAAGGTGCAGACTCCACGTAGACAATGACCCAAGACAGGAATCGAAACCAGGACCCTGGCATTGTGAGGCACTAGTGTTAACCACTGTGCCACCATGATGTTAAAACATGGATTCCTTTATTCTCCTTCTGCTGGCACATGTATGCATGATAGTCTTAATTAAACAAAATGTGCAATGCAATCTTCAATGTACAACAGTAAGTAGTTTATTTTTAACTGATAGTTTGTGCATTCTTGGCAAATCTGGCATTTATTGTGCATCCCTATTTTGCTGAGGAAGTGGTGATGGGTATTCTCCTTATATTATTATTTGTAGTTTGATTCAATTGAGTAGCCTATAGACCATTCAGAGGGCCATTAACAGCACAATCTTACCGGCTGCGCAAGCAATATTCTGGCTGCAGCAAGGTTGGAGAATTTTGCAACCAACAAATGAGTACATAGGATTAAATGGGATTGGGAGTTACAGCTAGTTCTATGGCCTGGTAGGTATGGGTATGATCAGTGCAACTTGGGGGCCGAAGGGTCTGTTTGTGCAGTAGTGTTCTATGTTCTATGTTCTAAATCTCTTCTCATTGCTGCAGGATGGGAATCAATCACCAATTAGTGTAGATTTGGAATTGCGTATATGTCAGAATGTTTAAGGAAGACAGTGTTCCTTCTCAAAAAGAGATTAATGAACTTCTCAAATTCTTACAATAATCCAACAGCTTTTATTTCCAGCATTATTTTAACCTGAATTTAATTTTTCAAACAGCCATTGTGAGATTTTGAATGATATCCTCTGAAATGCAAGTCCAAAACTCGAGATCAGCAGCCATAGAATTATAGAATAGGTACAGCAAAATAGGAAGCATTTGGCTCATTGACTTCATACCAGCTCTCTGCAAGCACATTGCAGCTAGTCCCAATCCTTATCTTTCCCCATAACTCTATGTGTTATAAATCTTCAGAGTTTATGCAATTCCATTTTGAAAGTATGTCTCCACCACATTGTCGGAAAATGCACCCCAGATCCTAATGCATCACTGCATGAAACATGTTTCTCCATATTGCCTTGTAGTGCTTTTGCTATATTCACCTTAAGTCAGTTGTTCTCCATCCCTTGAACAAAGGAATCAGTTTCTCCCCATCTACTCTATCTAGACCCCTCTTGATTATGAACACTTTTAATTACTTCTTAACTTACTCTCTGCTGAGGAGATCAACATCTTCTGCAATCTATCCTCATAACTGAAACCCCCTTCATTCCTGGAACCATTCTTGTAAATCTTTCCTGCAACCTCTCGAAAGCCTTCACATTTTTTTAAATGTGTGGTGTCCTGGCTGTTTCAGTAAGATAGTCACTATACCCTCACACCGCTGCTGGCTACTCATTCCCCCAGACTATGTTTCTAGTGCAGTACCAGCTACGGCAGAGCTTTGATTTGGTGTTTGGTTTCTTATTACTGCTATTTACACAACAGATGCCATTCTTCGAGGCAGCGGGAAAGTTGTCAAAACTACTCAGAACAGCAGCAACACTGTAAATTGTGTGACAACATTGTGGGGTTAGTTGCACCACAGATTGCATACATTAGAAAACTGGAACGGTATCTATCTAATCCTCATAGAAGCTTGGATTGCATTGAAACATTAAGAAGTAAGCAATTAAGTCCTTTCATCTCATCCTTGTGAACTGCACCACTAGGTCTGTGAAATTACTCTTTGGGAAAGATTTGGAAGAAATTCCTTCAGTTTTGCAGCATTTTTTTAGGAAATAATATCTTTTCGATGTGGAAAGCACCACAAAGGTTTGAAGATCAAATCCATTCAGTTTACATTGGACCCTGAAAGTTGCCTGTCAATCATTGATCATCGTATCCCAGAAGTTTTGAAGATTAAAGAGATTTTTCTTCGTCATAGCGTGTGATTAGAATATGGAATTCAAGTTGCCATTGAAGTCAGGTCAATCAGGACATTGTAGAGCAAGTTGGAGAAATCCTTGAGAGGGAAGAAATATTACAGGCTATGGAAAAAGTACTGAGAACTGGGATTGAATCCCTAAACTGGGGATTAGGATCAGAATGTGCCAAAATTTCTGCAATTCTATAACTTTCTAAATTGTACCTTCTATCAAGGAAATCTTATAGATTAATGTGACATTTTTCTCAGTGTGAGGAACTCGTGATCCTCGGATTTTTCCCACTTGTGCGATCTTTGCCAATATTCAGAGTTCAGTGTTCAGAGTGTGAACTGTCTGAAAATTTTCAGCATTAAAGAATCAACACGATTGCTCTCTAATGTAGGGATAATTGGCTTCCAACAGCAAAGCAGCTGTTATTTTTTATTTCAGTTGAAAGGCTTTGGGAAAAGAAAAGAACCAAATTGTTAGCACATGCTGCTTTGCAGTTTAAAATAAAATAACCCTGTGAATTCAATCAAGGTGAAGATTGATCAGTTATCAGTTCAAACCAGTTTCAGTGTGAGATTATAGATTTACTTTCACAGCGACCAAGATGTGACGGTGCAACTCTGTAGCTGGATCCACACCTGTAGGAGGCCATCTAATGTTGTCTCCATACAGACAGTGATCCAAGCCAGGAATCGAATCTATGTCCCTGGAGTTGTGAGACAGCAGTGCAATATCTCACATCTCACTTTGAAAGAGGTGCTTGTTAGGTATATCGGCCATGCAAAATTTTCTCTCAGTATACCTAAACAGACACTGGAGTGTGGTAACTAGGGTATTTTCATAATCACTTCATTGCAGTGTTAATTTAAGCCAGCTTGTGACACAAATAAATAAACCAAAACAGTTGCTTTGCAATTTTGCAATGCAGGTCCTTTTATGTATTGGATGAACCAACTAAGATTTAGCTTTAAATATCTGGAGGATGAAACCTTCAACACATGAACAAAATCTTCCTGGCTGGGAGGATTCTGTGTGGATCCAGGAAGTATAACAAACTAAGGATTTTATGCC
This sequence comes from Sphyrna mokarran, assembly GCA_024679065.1. Taxonomy (NCBI): domain Eukaryota; kingdom Metazoa; phylum Chordata; class Chondrichthyes; order Carcharhiniformes; family Carcharhinidae; genus Sphyrna; species Sphyrna mokarran. The sequence goes on from JAGIQG010000008.1 coordinate 46,756,947, forward strand.
AACTAATTGCATGTGATGTGTGGTCATTGTTGTAGTGTAAGAAATGCAGCAACTAATTTGGACTGAAGTTCCCATTAGCTACAATGTGATAATGAGGGATATATAAATGGCTAGGTAATTGGGGAGTGCTCTTAGTGACATGGGGTAATGATGCATTTCCAGAGACTTCATTAGTGAATACAAACACGTTTACTTACAAGGCTCTCTGAGAACAAATATAACACTCTAACCATCACTCCTTGACATTTAATGGTGTTACCATCACTGAATTCACCTCGTCAAAATCCTTGGTGTCACCATGACCAAAAACTCAACTAGACTCACCACATTAAATACAGTGGTTGCAAGAACAGGTCAGAGGCTAGGAATACTGCGACAAGTAACTAACTTCCCAACTCTCCAAATCATATCCACTATCTACAAGGCACAAGTTAGATGTGTGTTGGAAAATTCCCCATTTGCCTGGGTGGTGTAGCTCCAACAACACTCAAGAAGCTTGACACCATCTAGGACAAATAGCCTGCTTGATTGGCACTACATCTACAAACGTTCAATCCTCCACCACCAAAGCTCAGTAGCTGCAGTATGTACTGTGTGCAAGACACACAGCAGCAATTCACCAAAGATCCTTAGACAGCACCTTCCAAACACACAACACTTCCATTTAGAAGGATAAGGGCAGCACATTCATGGGAACCACCTGCAAATTCTTCTCGAAGCCACTCAACATCCTGCCTTGTAAATATATCACTGTTTTTTCATAGTCGCTGGGTCAAAATCCTGAAATTTCCTCCTAACAACATTGTAGGCCAACCTACAGTACATGAACTGCAGTGATTCAAGAAGGCAGCTCATCACCACCTTCTCAAGGGTAACTACAGAGGCGCAATAAATGCTGACCAGCCAGTGATGCCCATGTCCCACGAATGAATAGAAAAAGCAGATGTCTATAGCTAGTTCCGAATGTCTTTTGATTAAGAGAACTTCTCCCCCACTCAGAATCCCAATTGTTGCCCAGGCCACTGCTGCATTGTCCTTAAATGGACAACCACCCACACATGGGTGTTTTCTGACCACTAGACAGGGTATACCATGCTTCTTTCTCATGTCTCATCCAAAAGATGCATGGAACCTCAGACAATACTACAGTGGAGGGTCAGCTTGGATATTTGGGCTCAGGTTTCTGAAGGAAATCTTGGACCCCAAACTATTGGCACGATGGTTAGCACTGCTACCTCACAGATCCAAGGATATGGGTTCGATTCCTAGCTTGAGTCACTGACTGTACAGGGTCTGCATGTTCTCCCACTGTCCACGTAGGTTTCCTCCCAGTGCTCTGGTTTCCTTCCACAGTTCAAAAGACGTGCTGATTAGGTACATTGCCAATGCTATATTTTCCCTTAGTGTAGCTGAACAGGTACCAGAATTGGGATTTTCATATAACATCACAGCAGTTAATGTGAGCCTACCTGTAACACTATTAAATTAAATAAATTTAAATTTATTCTGACTCAGGTCTGAGTGTGCTACCAATTGAACCAATGCAAATGTTGTAATCAATAATGTTTTAAACATGGAGACAACTAATTCTCTTGTAACCAATGGTCCTGCTGCACTACAATGGACGCTCGGAGATATTAACTTGATAGGATTTGCGTCTTGCACAGTATGTTCCATATAATTGAAACATTGCTTCTAGTGACAACACTGCATGCACTGTTTCACTCTTTGGGACGTCACTGCTGCACCTGCCTGCATCTCACTTTTCTGTGGAGCAACTCGACAAAACTGCGTAACAGATTCTAATTGCTACAATGCTTCAATGGCTTTCTTCCTCCAGCATTTACTCAGCATATTAAATATAATGAAGTGGCGTTCGTTTTGAGGACAAGAGTAAAAAGCCTGTTGGGATTTATTTAATGGTTGTCTCAGAAAACTTCTGAATTTGATGCTTAACAAAGCATGAAGGCAGAGTTAATATCTCAGCAAACCTTTTTACCAAGGTGCTTAATTTTAAAGCAATACAGCTCAATGTTCAGTTCACAACTGTGGAAAACCAAAACCCAAAATTCTACTGATGGGACATTTAAAAATGTAATATTTACCTCAATCAATTATTAATGTCATCTGCAATACAAATTAAATGGAAAAGAGAGTTAATGATGCCCATGAAAATCATTAGAACATGCAAACATGATTTTCTGTTCATACCAATAATATAAACGATTGCTTCAGTGCACAGTTCTGTATTGCTTGGATAGGATTTTGCTTTTGGGTCAGGCCTGACCTGGTTTATATTTGGCCTCTGTAATACATTTTAATAGTAACACTCTATCAGCATCCATGCAGAAAGAGAGAAGTAGAGATAAAGATTTGAGTCTAATATGAAAAAGAGTCATGTTGGACCCAAACCTCAGAATCGGCTATGAATAACATTGTCCATATTGCCTGCATGGATCTCTTTGCTGCCTTGTTATTGCATTTGTAATATTTCACAGGAGTGCTGCAGCTCTGTATTTGTTTAATAGTGTTCTACATTGGCTAGGTAGGGTTTTATATTGATCGATTAGAGTTCTTGATTGTTTGCATTGGGTTCTGTATTAGTTGGATACGGTTTTGCCTTAGCTGTGCAGAATTATGTATTGCCTTGCTAGGGTTCTGGACTGGGTAAAGTTATCTGTTGATTGGGTAGGGTAACATTTTACCTGCCTAGATTTCATTAGTGACCGGGATTAACAATAATAATGCATCAACGAATATTGTTCATGCAAAGAATCATAATTTAAAAAATGACATTAAAGGCTTTTTTCCAACTGCCCAAAAGCATTTGTAACAAAATTGACAAACCAGTTGCATAAATAGAGATCAATTAATTTGATTTCATTTACATTTTGGAGACGTGGGGATCGGTGCAGGCGAAGGGGCGGACCATGGGAAAATCTGTTTGGCAGGATTTTCCAGTTTTGGGATGAGCGAGGCTGGAAAATCCTGCCCATGGTTGCAAAGTGACCAAGGATTAGAAATAAATATTCCACGTTACAGAACATTTTGAAAGGAGAGGCAGAATAGGAAAGGAGATATAAAGTTTATTTATTAGTCGCAAGTAAAGTTTACATTTACACCACAATGAAATTATTGTGAAATTTCCGTAGTCACCACACTTTGGTGCCTGTCTAGATCAAAGTACCTAACCAGCACATCTTTCAGACTGTGTTCCTGATAATAAAGCATTGGGACAATCAGAAAATCAGGAAGTAGAATCAATATTGGCTGTGATTAGGGATAACAGGAATTGCTGGTATTGGTTGCTTATTGGATAATAATCTTGTTTTAAGCTAAACAAGAAATAATTGGAGCATCTAACAAAGGAAATATAATAATCCTTAGGGATCTGAATAATAGATTTGTAGATTGTTTAGAACAATGCATCATCAAATCAATTAGGGGCAAAACTACTTTATATTTAGTTTTTTATACTTTTATGGGAAGTGGCCATCGCCAGCTGGGCCATCGTTTATTGCTCATTTCTAATTTTTCATTGAGGAACAGTTAAGAGGACATTACTGGAGATCTGGAGTCAGATGTAGGCCAGACTAGGTAAGAATGATAAATTTCTTTCCCTAAAGGGCATTAATGAACCCGATGCATTAATACAACAATTGACAATGGTTTCATGATCATCATCAAACTTTTAATTTCAGATTTATATTGAATTCAAATTTCACCATCTGCCATGTTGGAATTCGAACCCAGGTCCCCAGAGCACTATCCTAGGTCTCTGGATTACTCATGCAATAACAGTGCCACTGCGTCAATGTTTCCCCAATGCATTATTAAACATTTTTAACTATGAAGATCTGCTTGTGAAAAAACGACCATAATATAATTGCATTCCATACTGAGTTTGAGAGTGAAATTATTGAATCGAAATAATTTAACAAATTATTTAAACAAATCCATGCACATAGTTAGGAGGATGAAGCCGGCTAAAATTTATGACACTAAATAAGCAGTAGGAAACATTCAAAGTAATATAGCAGTAAATAGGAATACTAAACCAGATAGCACTTTTAAAAGTATATAAATAGGAGGATAGCAATGTCTTTTAGGGAAGAAAATTTGCTGCCTTCTGACCTACATGTGAGTCCAGATCCACTTCAACGTGGTTGACTCTTAAATATCCTCTGAAATGGCCAAGCAAGCCATTTAGTTTAAAGGCAATAGGGATGGGCTATAAATCCTGGCCCCAGATAACAATGTCCACATTATATGAATGAAAATAAATGTTGATTCCTTAGAAGAAAAGACAGGAGAGGTGATCATGGAGAGTGGAAAAATAGCAGTGATATTGAACCCATGTTTTGTGATAGTCTTCTCAGTGGAAGACATGAATTAAATAATAGAAATGGAAGATAACTAAGAGGCTAATAAGAGTGCAAAATGTAGAGAAATTAATATAAGCACAGAAAAGGCATTAGAGAAGCTTAATGGGTAAAAAAACCAACAAATCCCTGAATTTTGGTGTCTCGCAACCTCTGATTCTAGAAGGGACAGCTGCATAGGTAGTGGATGCATTGTCTATGATTTTCCAAAATTCTCTTAATTCCAGAATGTTCTAGGACATAGGAAGTTAGCAAATGTAACATTGCTATTCAAGAAAGAAGGAAGAGGGAGAAAAAGAAACTACAGGCTGATTGGCCTGTTATCACTCTTCAGGGAAACTTGGAATATATCATTATTGAAAAATGCTGTCAAAACTTTTCTTCATGCACTCCACAAGACAAATACAAAACTGCCAAATTTCAAAGGAAATAACAGTATACTGCACGAGAAAATGTTGATGAGTGCACTCTGATTGAAGAGGAAATCATGAACCGCAGTGTATTGATTAAAAGATATTCAAAGTATATCACACACATTTTAGGCAGCATAAACTTTCTTTGACACATTGAACAACAGGACTGCATTTTTACAGGTAAAATGTGCACTACAGTTTAAGCTGCAGAACTGATGACAACGAAAAAGAGGATTTTCGAAATTCCTTAATGGAGAAATTGCACTGAACATTTTTCCAAGAGCTTTGTTTTAGTCAGAGTTAAAATTATTTCAATTGAGACTACCAACTCCATTTACAATATATATGATTCTCTAAGGCTGAATTGATAAGGGAAGATGACTTGGTTCTCTTTGTCTGATATGGACAAACATTGCTATGGAGAATGCCCAAGGGAATTATTGTCCCCCATGCTTTAGTTTAATTAAAAATGCAAAATACCTGGACATATTCCTTTTGCTTGCAAAGGACAGGATCCTGCTCATGAATATATGTAGTCTCTTATATGCATAAGTTAGTCACATTTTGAGTCCAACTGAATCACCTTAAATTGGTTGTTAGTATATTCATATAATCATGCAGCAAAATTGTTGCTCCCTTTGAAATTTGGTCATCTGACACATCTCCAGGTGATTGCAAGGCAAAAAGCTTCAACAGCATTTCTCTTTTTTAAGCAATAATTTATTCTTAAGAAAGTTTTAACAATTCACTTAGAAAATCATAGTATTATCAGACAAAGAGAACCAAATCATCTTCCCTTATCAATCCAGCCCTAGAGAATCATATATATTGTAAATGGAGTTGGTAGTCTCAATTGAAATAATTTTAACTCTGACTAAAACAAAGCTCTTGGAAAAATGTTCAGTGCAATTTCTTCATTAAGGAATTTCGAAAATCCTCTTCTTTCGTTGTCATCAGTTCTGCAGCTTAAACTGTAGTGCACATTTTACCTGTAAAAATGCAGTCCTATTGTTCAATGTGTCAAAGAAAGTTTATGCTGCCTAAAATGTGTGTGATAGACTTTGAATATCTTTTAATCATTACACTGTGGTTCATGATTTCCTCTTGCGGTATCTGGTTAATTAAATAATTTCACTTTCTTCATTTGGTGCTTCAGAAATTTTCTTCCCTCCTAGCATGATGTGATATATGAAAGTTTACAAGAGGTGGGATTTTCCACAGCCTGCTCCTCATCAAGGTCATCCAGATCTGCTAAAAATCAATGAACTTTTGTCTGGCCCGCACACCCTATGCGACAATACTCATCGTAAAATGTCGGTGTAATCACCAGGTGGAATCATTGGCAAAGTATGATTTCGGGCTGGAGAGCAACATTTAAACCGTCCATGGAAATGGTTGCTTTTTCTGCCTATTGTGTGGCACTTAGTAAAAACAAACAGGGAACGGTTCCAAGTTGTATCTGTGCCCCCATCACTTCAGTGCTACACTGACATAGGTGTCATGTTTAAAAACAATCCCTGCACACAGTTAACACATTTCCAAAAACACTGCAAAGTTGTGACTTGTCAAACTTAGGTAACTTACAGAACTTCACCAGTGCCTCCCTCAAACTATTCTACTCTCATGCCCTGGGCATTCAAGGTCACCAATCCAGTATGGAAAGCAGTGGCAGTGCGTGCACCCTGCCTGAGAGGACAGCCATCCACTGCCACAAAAAGCTGAATGATCTGCCCTGTTCTGCCAAGGTAAGTCACTCTCTCATCATTCCCAACTCATACACCCATCACACAGCCACAGGGATCTCACTCACTGCCAACACAAGGGACCCCACCACCAACATTCCTTCACACATTTTCATCTGCCCTATCACTTCCCTGGTCCCACTCACCATCTTACCATGCTAGGCATCCTTATCATCTGCCTGTCCTATTTACAGTCCCTCCATCTGTCTTCATGCAAGACAAACTGAGAGAGATCCCAGATGGGTGGACGGATGCCTGAACCATGGACTTCAAGGACAGAGCCATCCAGCTTGCTGAATAGAATATTGTCTGCGCCAGTGCTTGGTAACATCAGGAGCGACAAGCCAGCGCAAGGACCCAGCACTGCAACACCCATCAGACAACCATGTTTCTTGTTTCTCAGCTCCTACTGACCTCTCCTTTCTTTTGCAGCCAAGGGGATCCACAAGCCAGAACCTCGACTTGCCTTGCCTAAGAGAGAGAAGGCAGACAGCAAATCACCAGGCTTCATGTTCCTGACAGTCTCCTCACTACAGAATCAAAGACAGAGGCTGGGCACTCAGCGTGTGTCTGTTATGAACCACTCTTTGTCCATTGAACATCTGCAGCTGCCCATCAAAGCCCATTGACTCATGTCCTGTCAACAATATTGATGTCAGGTCTTTAGTTCACATGTTGGTCAGGCAAGACCCCACAGCATTCCATCCTCATACCACATGACTGAATGGGCACAGGCTTTGCAATTTTACTGCATCCTGAGCTCTCATCTCAGGTTCAGACTGTCCTCACGTTCACCCCAAGGCTTTGTGCTCAGTTTGGCCCATCAAGGCCACTTGACAATAGGCATTTCTATATTGAGCAAAGAATTAGGAGCACTATCCTCAGGCAGTGTGCCATGCCTGCTTTTCTAAGGGGATTTTGTAGTTTGTCCAGTTGAGCAATGGCACTGCCACACCATAGCAATCATTGAATTTGGAAGTCTGTGCACTAAGGATTAATACTGAGCACCAATTGTTGGCAATCTCAACATCAATGTGGCTTAAGTATGCACAATTGCATAATTAGTCTGACTCCAAGAATGTCAAAGAACAAAGAACAAAACAGCATGGGAAACAGGTCCTTCAGCCCAACGAGCCCACGCAGCCACCCCAGTGTTCCCAACTCTACCAGCGATCCCTGTCCATGTTTATAGATCTATGGATTAAAAACCAAATTTGAGACAATTTAGGGAGAATTTGTTTTGCCAATTAGCCTAACAGCACATCTTTGAGATGTGGGAGGAAACAGGAGCTCCTGGAGAAAACCCACGCAAGCACGGGGAGAATGCACAAACTCCCACAGACACAGGCCCAAATCCATGTATCTGCACAGCACAGCTATAGTCACTGCGCTGTCGTGTTGCCCATCAAATGGTCCAGGTCAAGCATAACTAACGATGTGAAGCAGTAGGATACTCTCGAAAAAGGTCCAAGAGAAGTCCTCTCACGACTCATCGCGTGTATGCCCCTCGTTAAACAACAAGGTGGACCAAAGCACCTGTAGGATAAAAACAAGTACATCAATATCATCATCTATTTACACACTTCCCAGGGACTCCCAAGGCTCATGATCCCTATTTTAAATCAGTTTTCTATACCCCTCCATTCCCATTCTGTTCATGTGCCCATCTAAGTATTTCTTAAATAACTCCAGAGTACCTACCTCCACCACTTTACTTGGCAGCGCATTCCATACCCCCACCACCCTCTGTGTGAAAAAACTCCCTCTAGCATCCAAATTATACCTTACCCCCCTCACCCTAAGCCCGTGACCCCTCGTGCTATTTGAGTCCATCCTAGGAAAAAGCTTAACCCTGTTTACTCTATCTATCCCCTTCAAAATCTTGTACACCTCTATCAGATCTCCTCTAAGTCTACGTCTTTCTAAGGAAAACAGTCCCAATTTGCCTAATCTCTCCTCGTAACTCAGACCTTCCATACCAGGCAGCATCTTGGTAAACCTCCTCTGCACTCTTTCCAGAGTCTCCAGTCCTTCCGGTAGTAAGGCGACCAGAACTGGACACAGTATTCCAAATGAGGTCTAACCAGCGTTTTATACAACTGCAACATTAAAGGCCAGCTCTTGTACTCTATACCCCTTCCTATAAAGGCTAGCATACTATATGCTTTCTTCACAACCTTCTCCACTTGCTCTGCCACCTTCAGAGACTTGTTCACCTGCACCCCCAGGTCCCTCTGCATTTCTATACTCTTAATAGGTCTACCCTTTATCATATACCTCCCCCCTACATTTTTTCTCCCGAAATGCATCACCTCACATTTATCATGATTGAATTCCATCTGCCATCTGTCTGCCTAAGCTACCAGCCTATCTATGATCTGCTGCATCGCCTGACAATGCTCCTCACTATCCGCAAGTCCAGCCATCTTTGTATCGTCTGCAAACTTGCTGATCACTCACTGACTCCCTCTTCCAAGTCATTTATATATATTACAAATAGAAGAGGTCCCAGTACCAAGCCCTGCGGCACACCATTAGTGACCGACCTCCAGCTAGAGAAACATCCTTCCGCTATTACTCTCTGTCTCCTATTACCAAGCCAGTTGCTTATCCATCTAGCTACCTGTCCTTGTATCCCATTTGCCCTGATCTTCTCGACTAACCTCCCATGAGGGACTTTGTCAAATGCTTTACTAAAATCCATATAGACGAGATCAACGGCTCGCCCTTCATCCACCGTTTTCGTCACCTCCTCAAAAAATTCTACCAGATTTGTAAGGCATGACCTCCCCTTAACAAATCCATGCTGCATATCCCTAATCAGATTGCAACGCTGTAAGTGCCTATACATCCTATCTCTAAGAATCCCCTCCAACAGCTTCCCTACCACTGACGTCAAACTTACCGGCCTATAATTTCCAGGGTTATCCCTACCACCCTTTTTAAACAACGGTACAACATTAGCTATTCTCCAGTCCTCTGGGACCTCACCTGTGTCCAAGGAAGAGACAAAGATTTGCGTAAGAGGTCCAGCAATTTCACCTCGCACCTCTCTAAGCAGTCTGGGATAAATGCCATCAGGCCCTGGAGATTTATCAGTTTTAATGCTACTTAGAAGCTCTAACACTTCCTCCTTCGGTATGGATATTTCCCTCAACTGGTCCACAGCTCCCTCAGAGACAGGAGCTGTCAACAAGCCCCTCTCCTTTGTGAATACCAACGCAAAGTATTCATTCAGGATCTCCGCCATTCCCTCGGGCTCTAAGCACAGTTCCCCTCCTCTGTCCCTAAGAGGTCCGATTTTTCCTCTAACCACCCTTTTATTCCTAACATAGGAGTAAAAAGCCTTTGGGTTTTCCTTAATCCTATCCGTCAAAATCATTTCATGCCCCCTTTTTGCCCTCAAGCTAAAAAGTCTCAGCTGCAATGGAGTACTATCATTAATATGTATTACTTCTGCCTGCGTAAGCACCCCCACCACACTGCCCGCCCCCCACCTCACCCCCCCATGATTGCGTGGAATCTTTAGGCTGTACTGACCCCTGTGCCTGCCACTACCACCACCACTACCATATCAGTTGCACTGAAATCCATGTGCCAGGCTTCCCTTCCCTTCTATCTATCCAGCCCTTCAAAGAAAGCTGTGCCCCAGCACCAGAAGGCAGTCTCAAAGAAGCTGACGTGCGGAGTTACTCATGGACTACTCTTTCCCCTGAACAGGCAGTATCGCCAGCTTGACTGCCCTCATCCCCAAGGTCCCCTTAAAGCGCTGCTCGCCAGGAACACGCCTTAAGAAACAAGCTGTACATCGCATCGTTCTGACATTGCCGTGCCTTGGAGATTCAGTTTGATGTTGGGTATGTTTCTGGCAAAAGAGTCCTATATTGGTATGCTAATGTTTATAATGACATTCCCCATGTTGAGTGGGTTAACACATCTAAGACCTTGCAATATTTTCCACTTGTGCTAAACCTACTTAGCGTGATCAGGAATGGAAAATCCCATTTAAAACAAAAGGTCCAAATGCAAATGAGTGAATGTTTTAAATCTATTAGAACTGTAAGGGTATATAGTTTGTGAAAAACAGGATTATTTTGAATTGTTTGCATAAAACAAGTGAGTGAAGTGAATGAAGGTTTCTGAAGTGCATTGCCTCCAATTTTCATTCCAAACAACACCCTATTTATTCCTAATCTTTGTTTCCTCTCTGCCAACCAATGTTTTAACAATCTTACTATGCTTCGTCTTATACTATAAACCAGATTCTTTTCTCACAATTTTCTTGTGAGAAGATTCATATACACTACAACAATTGTATCCCTTTATTCATTCAATGCTTCAAAAGTGTAACATGGCCATAATGCATCCAATTTTACTGCCTTTAATTAAAGCTGTGGTGATTGTCCCTTTAAGGGCAATGCAGCAGAAGAGGGTCACCTGGCTTGGGAACCAATTGGGCCATGAATGAGTAATCATCCCAGAGGTTAGCGTCCTCTCATAGGCAGAAGACATGTAGGGACTGGGGTAGTGAGCTGCTCAAGGGCAGCCGGTAGGTTGCTGGCCTCTGTGCAGTTTTCTTCATTGATAAATACCTCTAGTGTTTCAAAAGAAATCTATGAACATGCATCATTACAATCATAGAGATTTCTAAATGCACAACCTGCTCCTTGAACTGTAATGATAAAATGCTTGCAACTAATGTTAGATTTACTAATATATAATTACATCCATATATCCTTCTTGAAAAGAGATGTTCTATTGGCTATTCTCTGTAATTTAAGGAGGATTGAAAATTTGAGGCCAGAAGCTCTGCTATCTTTTCCCTGACCCCTTTCAACAGTCTGGGCTAGTGAATTATCCAGCTTGAATTCTGCTAATCTTTACAGAACCAATTCCTTTGCCACACTTATCTCCAACATTCACATTCTCCCACACTGCATCTACTTTCTCCCTTTGAAGATCATTTGTAAATGCCAGTAAAAAAAATGTTAACTTAATAACTATGTTATACCTTCAACTTCCACAATTAGATCCACACCATCATTCCTGAACAGCCCTATATTTAATTTAAGTAGGCTTTTACTTTCTATAAGCTCATAAAAAGTTTTTAACTAATGCCTTTTATATGATTGGCTGGCCTTTTTCATATTCCCTTTTAACCTTTCTAATCTTCCTTTTTACATCCCCATTGCAATTTCCATATTCCTCATGATTATTCCCACTATTATTATCCCAAGTTTGTCATATGCTTCTTCTTAAGTTTTATCTTATCAAACTCAATTCTTTGTTACAAGTTGAATCTTTATTTTATATTCTACTCATGTATGTTTGACCTGTTTACTAACCATTTAATTCAGCTTATTTTTGCCAGCTTTCCCCTTATCCCACTGAGCTTGCCTTTGTTTCCAGTTCTGCATCCTTCACTGCACATAAGCATGTTTTTATACCTACATTAAGTATAACTGTGCTGTTGCTCCTATTTTGAAATGATTCTCCTGTCGCAAGGTGGCACAGTGGTTAGCATTGCTGCCTCACAACACCGGGGACTCAGGTTTGATTTTTGGCTTGGGTTACTGTCTGCGTGGAGCGTGCATGTCGTCCCATGTTTTCTCCAGGTACTCTGATTTCTTCTCACAATCTGAAAGATATGTTGGATAGCCATTAGCCAAGCTAAATTTTCCATCAGTGTATCTGAACAGGTGCCAGATTGTGACAATTAGGGGATTTTCATAGTAACTTCATTGCAGAGTTAATGTAAGCCTATTTGTAACACCAATAAATAAAATTTTAAACTGGTTATCTCCTCTACCTCTCTTCCTAGAATTAATAGAAGCATGTTCTTAACTTTATTAAAAATGAGTTGAGGTATGATTTCTGAATGTATTTTAAAAAATCTCCTTTCAACATAATCAAACTGCAACAACAATTTAGATTTATATGGCATCATTAACAATGCAAAATGCCTCAAGGAGCATTAACAAAAACAACTGGCATATGAAGAGATATTGGAACAGATCATCAAACCCTTGGTCAAAGAGATAAGTTTTAAGGAATGTCTTAAATGATGTAAAGAGGTAGAGAAGCTCAGAACATTCCAAAGCTTAAGAGCTGAAAGTACGGCCAAGAATGGTGAAGTGAGTAAAATTGGCGATAAGCAAAACACCAGAACTGGAGAGATTTACAGATCCAAGAGGGGTTTAGCAGCTGGAGAAGATTCCAAAGATAGGGAACGCTGTGGTTATACAAAGATTTTTAAAAAGAGGGTGACACTTTTAGATCAGGTTTTGTTGGTCAGGGAGCTGTCAGTAACCAATGAGCACAGACATCTTGGCTGAATTGGTTGGCATGATCTAGGATATGGTGAACAGAACTTGAAAGTACTCCAGTCTACAGGGGTACAAAGTAGGAGACCAACCAGGAGAGTATTTGAATAGTCAAGTCTGGAGCTACATTTCAGCAGGAGGTGAGCTGAGACAGGGATGGAGATAAATACTACATGCAAGTATAAATATACTGTCTTGGTGATGGAGAGGATATGGGATTAGAAGCTCATTAAACAAAATAGGAGTTTGTACCATAACATTCTGAAGCATTCACAATTAATTAGGTTCTTTTGAAGTCGACTTGGATACAGGGATAGAAAATATGATAGCCATATATGCAGGTAACCCTAAAATAGGTGAGATAGTAAGTTGCAATGAGGAAATAGAAAATTTACAAAAGGGTACAGGTAGTTTATGTGAATGGACCAAATTGTGGCAAGTGGAGTTAAATGTGGATAAGTGTGAGGATATCCATTTTGGCCTAAAAAATGGAAAGGCAATTTATTATCTAAATGAAAAGAGACTTAGGGGTGCTTTAGTGCAGAAAGATCTGGGTGTTCTCATGCAGGAGTCACAGAAAACTGGTATTCAGGTACAGCAGGTAATGAAGAAAGCAAATGAAATTTTGGTATATATTCCTACAAGAATAGAGTATAAAAGTAAGAAAGTGTTGCTGCAACTAGACGAGGTATTGGTGAGATTGCATCTGGAGAACTGTGTACAGTTTTAGTCCCCTTATTTGAGGAAGGATGGTAAAACATTAGCAGAAGTACAAAGGAGAATCACTAAATTGATTCCAGAGTAAGGGGTTTGTTTTATGAAGAGAAATTAAGCAATTTAGGGCTATACTCTAGAGTTTAGAAGAATGAAAAGAGAGGGATAAAGGGTGATAAAAGGTATTGTCAGGACAGATGTAGACCAGGTGCTCCCTCTGGGGGGGCAATCTAGAACTCAAGGTCATAGTTTTAGGATAAGGGTAGCAGACTTAAAACAGAGATGAGGAGAAACTTCTTCTCTCAAAGGATCATGAATCTATTGAATTCAATACTCCAGACTGAGGTCAATACCAGGACATCGAGTAAATTTAAGGAGGAGGTAATAATAAGTTTACGAGTAATGAAGAATGAGCAGAAAAATGGAGTTGAGGCCAAGACATGATCAGCCATGATAGTATTGATTGGCAAAGCAGTTGAAGGGGCTGAATTGCCTACTCCTACTCTCGGTTCTTATGTTTTTAGGAAATGTAGTCACTGCTAGAATGCAAGAGATCTGACAGACAATCTGCACATAGCATTTATCTCACTATCTCAGCTAAGTTTTATTATCTATGCTTAGCTTAGAGCCAAAGAACCTACTGAATAACAGAACTTCCCAGAGGAAACATTGTTTGATCGACAGCTCAGGCTCTCTGATTTCTGTTATCAATTTCATATTGTTTGTTAACATTAATCTAGTGGTTTCCAATGTTCAAAACTTCAAAGAGGTCTGGATCATTACTCTTTTATTAGCTTGCCATCCGAACTTTATACTTGAAGAAGAAATTTATCAATCGATTACATTTTTTAAGCTTTTTTTTGTACATCTCATTTTACACTTTGATATTCATTGGTTGTAGAAAGTGCACAGTGTATCAATGGGAATGTAAGTACCAAAGGGCACAAGGGATCTGAGGGGCTAGGGGAAGAGCAGGGCCTGGCTAGGGCCCATAAGGAGCCTACGGGGGTGGATTGATGGCCAAAATCCTGAAATAGAGAACATGAAGTGTCTGAGGGGGATGAGTACAGGGCAGGGACAATGAACATAGAAACATAGAAAATAGGTGCAGGAGTAGGCCTTTTGGCCCATGAGCCTGAACCACCATCCAATATGATCATGGCTGATCATGCACTTTTAGTATCCCACTCCTGCTTTCTCTCCATTTGATCCTTTTAGCCACATGGGCCATGTCCAGCTCCCTCCTGAACATATTTAACAAATTGGCCCCAACAGCTTTCTGTGATAGAGAATGCCACAGGTTCTCAACTCTTCCTCATCTCAGTCCTGAATGACTTACCCCTTATTCTTAGATTGTTCTGACTTCCCCAATATTGGGAACATTCTTCCCACATCAAGCCTGTCCTGTCCCATCAGGATTTTATTTGTTCTATGAAATTCCCTCTCATTCTTCTAAATTCCGGGGAGTACATTCCCAGTCAATCCAATCTCTCTTCAAATGTCAGTCCTGCCATTCCAAGAATCATTCTGGTGAACTTTTGCTGGACTTTCTCAGTAGAAAGATTGTGCTTTCTCAGGTTAGGAGATCAAAACTACACACATTATTCAAAGCATGACCTCACCAAAGTGCTATTTAATTGCAGCAAGACACCTTTACTCCTATGCTCAAGTCCTCTTGCCATGAAGGCCAGAATGCCATTGGTTTTCCTCATCACCTGCTGTAGCTGCATGCCAACCTTCAGCGATTGTTCCATTGTGATATCCAGGTCACGTCACACTTCCTATTTTCCTAAACTGCTACCATTCAGATCATAACCTTCTTTCTTGTTTTTGCCACCAAATTGAACAATCTCACATTTATCCACATTGTATTGCATTTGTCAAGTATTTGCCCACTCAGCTAGCCTGTCCAAGTCACCCTTTTAGCATCCTCCTCAAAGCACACATTGCACCCCCCAGCTTAGTGTCGTTTGCAAATTTGGAGGTATTACATTCAATTCCTTCATCCAAATCATTAATATATAATGTGAACAGCAGGATTGAACTCTGCGGTACCCCACTAGTCACTGCCTGCCACTCTGAAAAGGACCCATTTATCCTCATTCCTGTCTGCCAACCAGTTCTCTATCCATGTCAATACATTGACTTTGAATAGGTGGCACAATTATTTGAACTTAGCTTTTAAAAGTTGCCCTCATTCACACTAGGACTTATGACTTCTCTAAGAGGCCGTGAAATGCAATTGTGAAAATCTGAACCGACTCCATGAAAATTGCAGAGGAGTTCCATCTTTGCAATGGAACTGCTCAGTTCAGGAGTGTCAAATGTGGACTTCTGACAGCAAGCAGCCCATCCCCTTCAAAGGCACTCTGAAAATAAGTCAGCCTCAGGATTGGGGTTGGGAATTCTGGAATCTGGATCTGCCTGCTATTTATCAAGGGTTCCAAATACAGGCCAACATTTCAAGTTGGTGATCCACTCTCAGAAACTGTTAACTCTGGGTAAAATATTACACACTCCACCTATTGAGTGGAGGGAATAATAAAATACAGAAAGTGGCTTCTGCATGTTGCTTACCTGCCTGCCCTGACTTGTGAATGATTTTAAGGGGAGGGGGGCGGGGTGGTGTCTATAGTAGTATTGGTTGGCCCACCTGCCCTTGGGATAACTGAGGTCCTTAAGTGGCTAAATAATGGCTATTTGACTACCTCATCCTGTCCCTGCGACTATATTACTCATGGCAGGAGGGGTCCAACCTAGATTTTACTGTGCAGGCTGATGTCAAACAAGAGAGGCTGGAGAAACCTCCTTACTCCCAAAGTCATAAACCTACTCCAACCCTTCTCCCCGGCCCCTCAAACCCAGCCCCCTATTCTTCTTCTAGCCAGTCCTCTGAATTTCCTGAAGTCTGATATTATGGCTTCTCTTTGGGACAGCCTGTATTTCCAGCTGTGGCCACACTCGAATTTGGTGCTGCTAAGTCTACAGGGCCTGTGACCAATAGGATTGACTGGCAGCTTTCTAAGATGGGAACTTAGAGATGGAGTGGAAATTTCTGCCTTAGAGATGGTGGACATGGTTAGCATTGCTGCCTCACAGTGCCAACGACCCTGGTTCGATCCCCAGTTTGGGTCACTATCCATGTAGAGTTTGTAATTCTCCCTTATCTGTGTCAGTTTCCTCCTGGTGCTCCAGTTCTCTCCCACAGTCCAAAGTTTTGTGGATTGGTTATACAAAGAACAAAGAACAAAGAACAAAACAGCACAGGAAACAGGCCCTTCGGCCCAACGAGCCCTCGCCACCACCCCAATGTTCCCACCTCTACCAGCGATCCCTGTCCATGTTTATAGGTCTATGGATTAAAAACCAAATTTGAGATAATTTAGGGAGAATTTGTTTTGCCAATTAGCCTAAGAGCACATCTTTGGGATGTGGGAGAAAACCGGAGCACCCGGAGAAAACTCACGCCGGCACGGGGAGAATGCGCAAACTCCTACAGACACAGGCCCAAATCCATGTATCTGCACAGCACAGCGATAGTCACTGAGCTGTCGTGTTGCCCATCAGATGGTCCAGGTCAAGCATACACTAACAACGTGAAGTGGTAGGATACTCTCGAAAAAGACCCAAGAGAAGTCCTCTCATGACCCATCCCGTGTATGCCCCTCGTTAGACAACAAGGTGGACCAAAGCACCTGTAGGATAAAAACAAGTACATCAATATCATCATCTATTTACACACTTCCCACGGACTTCCAAGGCTCATGATCCCTATTTTAAATCAGTTTTCTATACCCCTCCATTCCCATTCTGTTCATGTGCCCATCTAAGTATTTCTTAAATAACTCCAGAGTACCTACCTCCACCACTTTACTTGGCAGCGCATTCCATACCCCCACCACCCTCTGTGTGAAAAAACTCCTTCTAGCATCCAAATTATACCTTACCCCCCTCACCCTAAGCCCGTGACCCCTCATGCTATTTGAGTCCATCCTAGGAAAAAGCTTAGCCCTGTTTACTCTATCTATCTCCTTCAAAATCTTGTACACCTCTATCAGATCTCCTCTAAGTCTACGTCTTTCTAAGGAAAACAGTCCCAATTTGCCTAATCTCTCCTCGTAACTCAGACAGTTGTGTTATGTATTGCCTCGTAACTTATGTTAAATTGCTGTTTAGTATCAGGGAGACTAGCTAGGGTAAATGCATGGGGTTATGGGAATAGGACCTGGGTGGGATTGTGTCGATGCAGACTCGATGGGCTGAATGTCCTCCTTCTGATTCAATGATAACACTGTCAATGTTAAATCACTGTGGGGCAGCTGGGATGGGGATGTGTTTCCCATCAACTCCTTGCAAGATTGTGGGGTGGGAATCCTTGCTGTCCAAAAAGCCCTGCACTGTTTTGTTCTCCATGGAAGCTGCCTGACCTGCTGAATACTTCCAGCAGTTTCTGATTCCCAGTATCTGCAATTATTGTGTGGTTGGTTTTTTATTAGTGTACTTAGACCGAGATAGACAAGGCTTAGCTCTCTATGTTGATACTAGTTTGTATTCACTGCACAATTACAACAAATTCACACCATTCAGTTTATTTCAACGGTGACTCAATTTTATTTTCACAAAGCTAATGGCCGAGTGACGAACTCATGCGTGACCTTTTGGATGTTTCTTCCTGTAGGTGTTGTGCCATTTGCGCATTACTAAAGATGAACACTATTAGCCTCAGTGTTATTTTCACAGGTGAAACTGGACTTTTTATTTTATTCTGCTGCATTGAAGAGGTCTGTCTTGAGCAAATTATTCACCACAACGCACATGAAAACCCAGTGTTATCTAGCTGACAAATCCTAAAGTAGTTGGTCAGACTGCTGCTGTTGCAGAGACAGCTATCACTCAGGATACAGACAGGGAGGCACAGTGGCACAGTGCTTAGCATTACTGCTTCACCCCACAGCGACACAGGTTTGTTTCCTGCCTTGGTGACTGTCTGCCTCTCTCCGTATCGGCATGGGCATTCTCCGGGTGCTCTGGTTTCTTCCCATAGTCCAAAGATGTGCAGGTTAGGTTGATTGACCATGCCAAATTGCTACTTAATGTCTCAAGATGTATATATTAGATTGATTAACCATGGTAAATGTGTGGGGTTACAGGGATAGGATGGGGGAAAGGTCCTGGATAAAATATTCTGTCAGAGAGTTGGTGTAGATTTGATGGGCTGAATGGCCTCATTCTGCAATGTAGGGATTCCATGATTCTATGATAGAGCAGATAAGCTCTAATAAATTGATTTAGCAAATGCACTTAGAAATTTGAATTTAACAACCAGTAGCTATAAGAAGAGTTAATAGGGGACTTAGAATGTTTTCCAGGGACATATTATACATTGATGGGTAGGTGATTGATGCTGACTGCCGTAATTTAGACTCAAGGCAGAGTAATTGTTGGCATCAATCAGTCAGCAAAAGTCAATCCTCAAATCCCAGCTGCATGTATCATGACTTTTCTCAGTATAATAACATTGCAACACCCCCTCATCAGCAATGACATAAGCATTTTGTTTTCCATTGCACTCTTCCTGAACATGTTGGATCCTCCAGACAAGTATCCTTTAAATAACCACATTAAATAGCCACAGCTACTGCAAGAGGAGAGCCTTACACTCAATTATTATACAAGATTGAAAGTTGTCAGGGATGTATGACATCCAGCAGTCGCAGCTACAAATCCAATCCAACAAAAACAGCAACTTGCTAAATATATTGATGTGAAAAACATGTTCCAAGGCACTTCACAGAGAGGAAACCAAAGATATGAATGGACTGTTTAAGAGCTTATCCAGAAAGGTATGCTTTAAGGAGTGTTCGAAGGAAAGGAGAGAGATGGCGTAGAGAGGAAATTCCAGAGTTTATGCCAGATCGCTGAAGACACAGAAACCAATGGTGGGCTCTACAGAGTGAGCAATGCACAAGTAGCCAGAGTTGGAAGAATTCAGTTTTGTTGGGGTCAAGACAACAGAGTGGGTGATGTTACAAATGCATTGCAAAACAAGGTTGAAAGTGTTATATTGATGGCTTGGGGACCAGAAACATATTAATAAAAAACAAAGAACAAAGAAAACTACAGCACAGGAATAAGCCCTTCGGTCCTCCATGCCTGCACTAATCATGCTGCCCAACTGAACTAAAATCCCCTACTCCCTACCCTTCCAGGGACCATATCCTTCTACTCCCATCCTATTCAAATATTTGCCAAAACGCCCCTGAAAAGCCATTACTGTATCCACTTCCACTGCCTTCCCTGGCCGTGAGTTCCAGGCACCCAACATCCTCTGTGTAAAAAAACCTGTGTAAGTAATATGTAAATAATGGATACATGGATGCTGGGTAAATCATTCAAGATGCAAAAAGGATGCAGCCAGCAGGGTTTTGCATTAACTAAAGTTTATGGAGGGTGAAGAATTGGAGAAGAACTGGTTCTGGAAAGTGACAAGGGCACTGTTGAAAGTTTTGGTGGCAAACGGACTGAAGCAGGGATGGAAGATAGTTTTTGTGATGGAGAAGCTATGGGATCAGAATCTCAGCTTGAAGTCAAAAACAACATGCGAACAGTCTGTTTTAGACTGGGACAGTAATCAGCAAGGCTGTAGAATTGATGGCAATGGTATGGTATTTGTAACAGTGGCCATAAGGTCATGGGTGTGATGTTTTCAATTTCCAACTGGGTAAGTTTGGATCATCTAGGATTGAATGTCAGATAAAGAGATTGACAACACAGAGGCAGCAGAGGGGCCAAGAGAGAAAGAAATGGTTGCCTTCCACATACATGTGGAAGCTGACCCATCTTTTTAGATGATGTTGCCAAAGTACAGCATATTGATGACTCAGAGAAGAAACTTCGATAAAGTGCTTAGAGAAATCATTATTGATGTAGCATTGAACAGCTAAGATGGGATAGGGAAAAGTTAGATAGGTAAGAGTGGAAAAAGACACAGGCAATCCTACTGAGCTGAACAGTGTGTGAGCAACTCTGGAGCAAAGTGGTGCAGTTGACCATGGCAAAAATGAGGAGGAACAGTGCACCTGATTTGAGAGAATCAAACATAGGCTTGAAGGATTTTGCATTGGGAGCCAACAAATTATTCAAAAACAGAGTTAAGGGCCGGAACTTTCCAGTCGTTCATGCTGGCGGGATCTTCCAGTCCTGCCAATAGTGCAGCCCTGCCGTGGGTTTCACAGCGGTGAGGCGTGCCTTCAATGGGAAACCCCACAAAATATATGACAGATTGAATGGAAAATCCCGCCCAAGATCTATGATTGTTTTGATAGATGGTCACAGAACTGAAATGCTGGGCAGAATTCTCTGCTTCCGGCTGAGGTGGACCTCATGTGGATGGGAGTGAAGCCAAATGTTAGATTCCAGTATGCATTCCCCTCAAGGTGCTGATCCATGTTGGGAACTCCATTCACATGCGTTATTCATGAGCAATGCAACTCCTCTCCCAATTACATGCCAAGCCAACGGGAGATTAGACAATCTATATCACAACTAGATATAGATATAAGTGACATGCAGCTGTCCATTCTCACTTTTCTTGTGACTCCAAGGTGAGAGCAACATTCAAAACTTAGCTGCACAGTGATGCCAGTGTTAGTCCGCCCTGCAGGGAGTGATAGTGAGCTCGGGTGTTGAACTAGCTTGTTCAACTTCAGAAGTCAGTTTAGTTCACTTGGCTAGATGATTGGTTAGTGATGAAGACTTATGCCAACAGCGTGGGTTCAATTCCTGTACCAGCTGAGTTTATATGGGTGGTTAACACTGCTGCCTCACAGTGCAAGGGACACAGGTTCAATTCTGGACTCGCGTCATTGTCTATGCGGAATTTGCACATTTTCCCTGTTTCTGTGGTGGGTTTCCTCCGGGTGCTCCAGTTTCCTCCCACAGTCCAAAGATGTGCAGGTTAGGTGGATTCGCTACGCTAAATTGACCCTAGTGTCAGGGGGATTAGCAGTGTAAATAAGGGTTACGGGAATAGGGATTGGATGGAATTGTGGTCGGTACAGACTTGATGGGCCGAATAGTCTCCTTCTGTAGGGATTCAGTAGAATGAATTTCTATGGAACTTATTGCCATGCTGCTCCAGCAGGACAGCATTGTGTGATATGAGTCTCAGGCAGGGTTGCACTCTATATGTAGAGATCAGCAAGGCAACCAGGGGAGAAATAGAAACATGACAGAGGCATAGGAGTGAAAGGGCCTTCGTAGGTTTGACAAGGGGAGGTGACAGAAACATAAGGGTGATGTGGGATTGAGTGGGGTACAATGGCAGGCAGAGGGGAGACTGGAGTGGGGAAGCTGGAGCGCAGTATGAAGCAACATCACAGAGACACAGAAGTAATAAGATTAGATACATTTTGCATGAAGAGAGGGAAGCATACATACTCTGGAGTACAAAAGGTAGGGGGCTGCAAAGCTTCGTGTGGCACAACAGAGACAGATTGCACAGAGATTCTTAGAGCAAGAGTGTGGGGAAAGGGAAAGGATCTTCAGCCCTTCGTTGAGTGAAAGAACATCATAGTCCCTGTACTGAATCAAAGAGGTCAGGATTACAGATGAGAGATTAATGGCAGTTTCGGGGCTGTATGGCTCCTATAGTCAGGTTGGGAGATTAAAGGCAGTCTCACGGGGGTTCTGTGGATCTCATAGTCGGGATGAGAGATTAAGGGCAGCCTGAGAGCTGTATGGATCCCATAGTCAGGAGGAATGATTAAAGACTGTTGATTTCCACGCAAAGCTCTGTCTGATGTTCCAATACCACCTATCCTTACATCTCCAGCATGTTTGTCCTGGCTGCTTCCAGACATAGCAGGCGCCTGTTGCCCAACATTCCTCCAAGTGCCAGAGAGTTGGATTGTCATTGCCTCTGCATGCTGTGGAGACGTAACAGTGAGGCAGTCTCCAGCATGTAATCCCGAGCCTAATCTAGAACTACGCCTCTGCACTGGTGGAGATTGCAAATAAAAGTTGTGATGGCTTATTTCCAAATGGTTCCTCAGCATCCTCCTGTGGTGATCTGGTGTCTTTGGTTATGTTGCCTGTGCAGGTCTGTCTGGCTCTGCTGCTGCTGTAAATGAGACAGAAGGAACTAAGGCTGGGAAGATTACATGCTGACTGTATGCTAAGCCTGTGGAAGATGACATTTGTGCAGAATAAGATGTTGATGAATATGTTTTCAATGCTGACGTCTTCTCTGCTGATATAGAACATAGAACATAGAACATTACAGCACAGAACAGGCCCTTCGGCCTTCGATGTTGCGCCGACCAATATAAAAACAATGCCCCTCCAAACTAAACCATTCCCTTCTCTTCCATATACTTATCAACTAACCTCTTAAACGCCACCAAACTTGGCGCAAAAGTTTGGCGCAAAATATTGTGTGAGATCCCTGATTGTGTGACACTTTGAGTGCATGATGCCACTATAAAGGTCTGAGTTTGGAGTGAGCTGAAGGTTGACTTACCTTGGTAGTGTAGATTTGATCATTTATCGTTTCCTGCGTTGGACAGCATTTCTCACTCAATTGCTCACAGACCTGACCTTTGAGACCGCCTCCCAGGTCGGCGAGGTGAGATTGATGGACTTCCTGTATCCATGTTCTGGAAAAAGAATCGCCTGGTGCTGTTGGACAAATCTATTTAAATCCTCCTGGAGCTGTGACTAAACTTTGGTGCACTTTTTGTATTCCTTGTGGCCATTTCTAGAACTTCTATCCACACAGCCAGGCTGCAGAGAGTAATGGCTTGTGTTGGGATGGTGTTTCGATTTGGTGGCAGCAAGTGACAGTGGACGAACAAATCACTGCCTGCCCTACCATGTGATTCAGTGACCAGCTCACTTATGCATAATTAATGAAGTTACAAGCAGAGGATTGCGTGTGAAAACCCAACCCACTGATCAGCAGGAAACTTGCCTGTTCCCTCCCTCCACTGCTCTTAGTCTCTGAAATGGAAAATTCCATCCTGTTTCTCTCTCCACTGATGCTGCCAGATCTGTTGAGTATTTCAACATTTTCTTTAATTTAATTTTAATTTCAGATTTCCAACGTCTGCAGCATTATGCCTTTTGCTTTGGAGAGGAATCATGAAGTATAGTGGATGAAGTGATCATTTTCAAAGATGGAAAAGTTGAGATTACTTTACTAAAAAAGGGGTGCACTGAGCAATTTTGAAAGGAAGTGGTACAACAACTGAGCAGGAGAGATCATTTACAGTGGCAGCGAACATGGAGACCAGGCAAAGTTGAGTGGCCAATAGTTTAGTACCAATTGTGAGAGCTGGAGGTGTGTCTCTTGGGAGAAAGGACTTGAAAGAGGCATGGGACGAGATGGGACAGAAACTCAAGGAAGGTGTGAGTTAAGGATTAGTACATTACAAAGAGAGATCTTGGTAAAGGCTTGGTATGGTGGATTTGGGAATAGGGAGATGTGTCTATGGCAGGCAAATGAATGTCTTGACCATTGTGAAAAAGAATTCACGCTTATTGGAGAGAAGTCTTTAATGAGAAGGTTGGTAGTACAGAAAATAAACCAGGGGTGATCTTTGATTTCTCATAATGTTCTGGAGAATTGAACAAGTTTGACAGAGGAAGGCAAACCCCAATATTCTGTGATGTGATCTGGCCAGATCCGATGACAGATAGCTAAACTAGTGGTAGAATCATAGAATCCATACAGTGCAGAAAGAAGCCATTTGGCCCATCAAGCTTCATCCACAACAATCAATCCATCCAGGCCCTATCCCCATATACCACATATTTACCCTGCTAATCCCCCTGACAATAAGCAATCAATCTAACCTGTACACCTATGGATTGTAGGAGGAAACCAGAGGAAATTCACACAGACGTGGAAAGAATGTGCAAAGTTCACACAGACAGTGACTCGAGTCACGAATCGAACCTGGATCCCTGGCACTGTGAGGCAGCAGTTCTAACCACTGTAGCACTGTGCCACCTCCCACTGTGCTATCATATCGTCTTGTGTGTGCTAGGCTATATTCAAGTCTACACTGCTTGAACTTAAACGAATGAAGATAGAAAGAAGAAAATAAAACATTGCCTTCTATAATGTATTTCACAATGTCAGAACACCCAAAGTAGTTTGCAGTCAATTGCTTGCTTTCTAAAGCGCAGTCCCACTAATTTGCAGGCTATAAACTCCTGCAAATAACCATGCGTTAAATGAACAGATCAGCTATCCAAAATGCAGGGGGAAACTGCCCTGTTCTTCCCAGTAGTCCTGTGGTATATCTATTATATAGAACATAGAACACTACAGCACAAACAGGCCCTTCGGCCCACAAGTTGTGCCGAACACATCAAAACCTACCCAGCCATAGACCTATCTATAACCCCCATCCCATTGGATCCCATATACTCATCCAGAAGTCTTTTAAAAGACCCCAGCGAGTTCGCCTCGACCACCACCGACGGCAGCCGATTCCATTCACTCACCACCCTCTGAGTGAAAAACTTTCCCCTAGCATCCCCTCTGTACTTGCTTCCCTGCACTTTAAATCTGTGCCCTCTCGTCGCGACCATTTCAGCCCTGGGAAATAGTCTCTGAGAGTCCACCCTATCTATTCCTCTCAACATCTTGTAAACCTCTATCAGGTCGCCTCTCAACCTTCGTCTCTCCAGGGAGAACAGTCCCAGCTCCCTCAACCTGTCTTCATAAGGCATGTCTCCCAATCCAGGCAACATCCTTGTAAATCTCCTCTGCACCCTTTCAATAGCTTCCACGTCCTTCCTATAGTGAGGCGACCAGAACTGCGCACAGTACTCCAAGTGTGGTCTGACAAGGGTCCTATAAAGCTGCAGCATTACCTCCTGACTCCTGAACTCAATCCCTCGATGAATGAAGGCCAGTACACCGTAAGCTTTCTTAACCACATCCTCCACCTGGGAGGCCGATTTGAGAGTCTTATGGACCCGGACCCCAAGATCCCTCTGCTCTTCCACACAGCTAAGACTCCTACCTTTGATAGTGTACTCATTCATCCCGTTGGATCTGCCAAAATGGACCACAACACATTTATCCACGTTGAAGTCCATCTGCCACTTCTCCGCCCAGTCTTGCATCCTGTCAATGTCATGCTGCAACTTCTGACATCCCTCCAGACCATCCACAACACCACCGACCTTCGTGTCATCGGCGAACTTACTCACCCATCCCTCCACTTCCTCATCCAGGTCATTTATGAAAATGACAAACAGCAAGGGTCCTAGAACAGATCCCTGGGGCACTCCACTGGTGACCGACCTCCATGCAGAAAAAGAGCCATCCACAACCACCCTCTGTCTTCTGCAGGCAAGCCAGTTCTGGATCCACAAGGCCAAAGCCCCTTGGATCCCATGGCCTCTCACCTTCTCAAGAAGTCTTACATGTGGGACCTTGTCAAATGCCTTGCTGAAGTCCATGTACACCACGTCCACTGCTCTTCCTTCGTCAATGTGTTCAGTCACATTTTCGAAGAACTCAATTAAGCTTGTAAGGCACGACCTGCCTTTTACAAAACCATGCTGACTATTTCTAATCAACCTAAACTTCTCCAAATGCTCGTAAATCTTGTCCCTCAGAAGCCTCTCCATCAGCTTACCAACCACTGAGGTCAGACTCACCGGTCGGTAATTTCCAGGACTATCCCTGTTCCCTTTCTTGAAAATAGGGACCACATCCGCAATCCTCCAATCCTCCGGAACCTCTCCCGTCTCCATCGACGACGCAAAGATCATCGCCAGGGGCTCTGCAATGACATCCCTCACCTCCCACAATAACCTGGGGTACATCCCATCTGGTCCCGGAGACTTGTCTATCTTGATAGCATTTAAAAGTTCTAACACATCCGCTTCCTTAATATCTACATACTCAATCTTTTCAGTCTGCCGCAAACTTGTAGTGCATCCTCCCAGATCACTTTCCACCGTGAATACTGAGGCAAAGTACTCATTAAGCACCTCTGCCATTTCTTCCGGTTCCATACAGACTTTTCCCCCTTCACCTTTTATAGGTCCTATCCCTTCTCTTCTCATCCTTTTACTTTTCACATATTTGTAGAAGGCCTTGGGATTCTCCTTAATCCTACCAGCCAAGGCCTTCTCATGACCCCTTCTGGCTCTCCTAATTTCCTTTTTAAGCTCTCTTCTATAAGCCTTATACTTCTCTAGATCCCACCTGAGAAGGCTGATAAGGCCACAGTTTAACAACTGTGTGAGGAACAGCACTGGAGCATCAGCCTAGATTTCATACCCGTGGTTCTGGAGCACACTAGAATTTACCACCTCCCATTTGGCAGACAGGAGTGATGTGAACAACCAACAAAGTCATACTGCTTTAAATAAACAGGCTGAAAGAGATTTTAAAATTTGTCTACAGATGTGTAGGAAAGGGACATAGTTTCTTAAATCAACAGCTGTAGAAATTTCCTGGCAAGTGGAGGACTATTAAAAGTTTGAAAGGATAGTTGTAAGTCCCTAGAGAGAGGGCTCATTATCAGGATGATGCAGACAGATGTGGATTTGGAAGTGAGCAAAGCTACATGTTTGGAGTACGATGGCCTTGTCTGTACGATTCTTTAGTAGATGTCCAGATTGAAGCATCTACAATTATGAAAAGTTAAGGGAGGCAAGAGATCAGAGCAATCAGAGAGGTGAATGCAGATGGAGGTTGAAATGACAGACTCATTCAGTAAGTAGTCTCACAACACCAAGTTAAAGTGCAACAGGATTATCTGATAGTGCAAGCTTTTGGAACATTGCTCCTTCAGCAGGTGAGTAGGAGTTGTATTCACAAACATGGTATCTATAGACACAAACTCAATTTTCAAGACAATGTTTGGAATGTGAATCTTTACAGGTAATCAAGTCTTAAAGGTACAGACAATGTGAGTGGAGAGAGGTAAAGACAAGTTAAAGCATGCCCCAGCATGACAGTGTTGCTGCAACTGCCTCAGTACTCAATGCTGATAGTTGCCAATCTCCACATGCAATTTTACAACTCATCTTCTTCATCTTGGACCACAATGTCTTCACCTTCAACAACCAGTTTTTCATCCAGACACATGGAACAGCCATGGGGACCAAATTCGCACCTCAAATGCCAACATCTTCATGCACATGTTCAAACAAGATCTCTTCACCGCACAGGACCTTCAACCAATGCTATACACTAGATACATCAATGACATTTTCTTCCTTTGGACTCATGGTGAACAATCACTAAAACAGCTATTTGAAGACATCAACAAGTTCCATCTCACTATCAGACTCACCGTGGACTACTCTCCAGAATCAGTTGCATTCTTGGATACACACATCTATATCAAGGATGGTCACCTCAGCACCTCACTGTACTTCAAGCCCACAGATAACTTCACAATTCTCCATTTCTCCAGCTTCCACCCTAAATGCGTTAAAGAAGCCATTCCTTACGGACAAACCCTCTGTATACACAGGATCTTCTCAGATGGGGAGGATCGAAACAGACACCTCCAGACACCAAAAGACACCTTCATAAGAACAGAATATGGTGCTCAACTCATCGATCAACAGTTCTAATGTGCCACCTCATCCACTTCTTCAGAAAACAAACATGGAACAGGGTGGACAGAGTACCCTTCGTCGTCCTGGACTTCCCCAGAGTGGAGAAGCTACGACATCTTCTCCAGAGCTTTAATATGTTATTGATGAAGACGAACATCTCACCAAGGCCATCCCCACACCCCCACTTCTTGCCTTCAAACAACCGCACAATCTCAAACAGACCATCATCTGCAGCAAACCATCCAGTCTTCAGGAGAACAGTGACCACAACACCACACAACCTGGCCACAGCAACTTCTGCAAGACATGCCGGATCATCGACATGTATACCATTATATCATATGAGGACACTATCCGCCAGGTGCACGGTGCATATTCTTGCGACTCGGCTAATGTTTTCTATCTGATGTGCTACAGGAAGGTATGTCCTGAGATGTGGTACATTGGGAAGACCATGCAGTCATTACAATAACAGATGAATGAATGCCACTCGACAATCACCAGGCAGGAATGTTCTCTTCTTGGGGAACACTTCAGTGGTCACGGGCATTCAACCTCTGATCTTTGAGTAAATGTTCTCCAAGGCAGCCTTCACGGACACAACAGTGCAGAATTGCTGAGCAGAAACTAATAGCCAAGTTCCGCACACATGAGGATGGCCTTAACTGGGATTTTTGGTCCATGTCACATTATTTGTAACCCCCACAACTTGCCTGGGCCTGCAAAATCTGATTAACTGGCTGGAGACAATACAAACCTCTTTAATCTGTGCTTAACCCTCTCTCCATTCACATTGTCTGTGCCTTTAAGACTTGATTACCTATAAAGATTCATATTGCAACCATTATCTTGTAAAGTGTCTATGTATGCCCTGTTTGTGAACAGAACTTCCACTCACCTGATGAAGAGGCAGTGCTCCAAAAGCTTGTGCTACCAAATAAACCTGTAGGACTTTAACCTGGTGTTGTAAGACTTCTTTCTGTGCTTACGCTAGTCCAATGCTGGCATCTCCACATCACAGTCATTCAATGCAGAGGCTGAGGGAGGAAAATATGGAGGGAATGCAGTTAAGGAACATGAAATAGGGCTGGAGGAGGACAGTAGAAAATGAGAATTTTTGAAGAAAACGTGAGATTAGTGCAACAAGATGATGAGTTGAAGAGGGAAAAGATACCAGAGGGGTTGAGAAGAGACCAAGGGGTGATTTAGTGGTCAGAATTATGTGGCAGTTTGGGAGAAAATTCAAGCTAAGCCAGGAATGTTCAAGAATAAAAACTGAACAAAGACTATTTGCTGCACATGAAAATATTTATGGGAAGCCTGTGGTGTTCCATTTTCTACTTTATCTAATACTCACATTTTCCAGTGATTGAAAGCATAATATGGAAATGCATCTTAAAATGACAACCAAATCTACCAACTGAGCATGAGAATTATTTGGTCATGTACAACTTCCATGCAGGCAATGTTGTGAGATATCTGTGGAAATCTGAACAACTCATTTCCATTCTTGAATTATATGGCAAAAACATTTCCTAAAAACCTGTTGCATCTTCTGCAATACAGCAACATTGAAAAGCAATATGCAAAAGCTGTCAAGGGAAGATGATGATGGTGATAGTGGTAATAATCACAGATCTAATAATCCAGGGGCTCAGGCTAATGGGTTCACCTCCTGGTGGAATTTATATTCAATTAAAAAAGTCTGGAATCATAAAGTGAGTCTCAGTAATGATGACCATGAAACTATTGCCAATTGTTGTAAACACCCAGTGGCACAGTGGTTAGCACTGCTGCCTCACAGAGTCAGGGACCCGGGTTCAATTCCCAGCTTGGGTCACTGTCTGCGTGGAGTTTACACTTTCCCCCCCATCCATGTAGGTTTCCTCTGGCTGCTCTGGTTTCCTCCCACAGTCCGAAAGATGTGCTTGTTGGGTGCATTTGCCATGCTAAATTCTCCCTCAGGGTACTCAAATAGGTGGCAGAGTGTAGCGACTAGGGGATTTTCACAGTGACTTCATTTGTAGTGTTTAAAAAGAAGCTTACTTGTGACGTTAATAAATAAGCTTAAAACTTCAAATATTTAATGCCTTTCAGGAAAGGAAATCTGCCATCATTACCTTGTCTGGCCAGCATATAACTCCAGATTCAATGATTAGCTCTTAATTGATCTCTGAAATGGCCTTTCAAGCCACTCAGTTCAAGAGTAATTAGGGTTGGGCAACTAATGCTGGCCTTGTTGGTGATGAGTAAAAGAATGAAGAAGGAAAAAATGCATCAAAAATGTCAAAGTTGTCATCATATAAAAGAATTACTGGTTCATGTTAACACAGGGTATGATGGAAAAGGAGTATTGGGAGCCTATTGACATAGATCAATATCAAACACTGCAAATCATCTGTAAAACTTTCACGTTAGAGATTTCATCTTTACCACAATGTTTGCTTACAAAGGCAAGTAAAAGAAAGGTCCTTATGATACCAGTGTTGTCAAGTCTAAGAATGCTCATGTACTTGAAGATAAATTTTATTTATTTATTAGTCAAAGTAAGGCTTACATTAACCTTGCAATGAAGTTACAGTGAAATTCCCCAAGTCACCACATTCCAACACCTGTTCGGGTCAATGCACCTAACCAGCACGTCTTTTAAAATGTGAGAGGAAACCAGAGCACCTGGAGGAAACTCATGCAGACATGGGGAGAATGTGCAAACTCCAGCAGATAGTGACTCAAGTGGGAATTGAACCCAGGTTCCTAGTGCTGTGAGGCAACAGTGCTAACCATTGTGCCAGCATGCCACCCCAGCAGCAACTTATCATATAGCAAAAAGATGATTGTGTCTTTCATTTGGAAATATGCTCTGTGATTGCAAACCCAAAAACAAAAAAAATCGTATACAACTGAAGAGCAAATGGCAAAAACAATTTTATTCTCATTGGTATGGTTACTTCACTGTCATTATTGAAGGTTTAATTGTAAAGTATCCTTCAGAAAGAAAGGCTGGTATTTATGTAGTTCCATATTGCCACTTGCAAAAACATCTCTCAGCGAACTTCACATACTGAGTAACATAGATACCATTGTTATGCAGACAAGCATTAACCAGTTCATGTGTTTTCACAGTACTGCTGAGCTAGGAAGAATAGCTACGATAGCATTTCTTCAAAAGGTGCACTTCCTCCCGTCTTCAAATAGTTTCCTGGGATCTAAAACATTCACTGGAAGAGGTAAATCCTCCATTAATGCTTTGATTAAGAAATGAAAACTCTTCAAATGCAACACTTCCACAATGTTCCCACTGAGCTATCAGCTAGGATTTTATGCTTTAGACTCTTGAGTTCAATTTGCATCCACAAGCTTCTAACCTAGAAAGAAGTCTCACAACGCCAGATTAAAGTCCAATAGATTTATTTGGTATCAGAAGTTTTGAGAGCGCTGCTCCTTCATCAGGTGAATGGAAAGGTGTGTTTCATAACCACAACATATATATATATATATACAAAGATGCAATTGGCAATTGCATTTTTGACTATATATGTCACATTGTGAAACCTACCTCTCCACTTACTTGATGAAAGAGGAGCATTCCAAAAGCTTGTGATGCCAAATAAATCTGTTGGACTTTAAACAGGTATTGTGAGACTTCTTACTGTCCCCACCCCAGTTCAACACAGGCATCTCCACATCATTCTAAATCAGAAACAAGAGAAACAACCCACTGGATTAAGGTTGCACAAATGACTTTTGAGCATTTGTCTTGATCCCCTGCCCTCTTCGTCAAGAGCACATTAATCTGCTGAACCTTGAAATAAAATCATTGCCTCTCTTTCCCAGAGAATTTATGGGTGATACTAGTCAGAATAGGCATTTATTTAATGCGTGCCCAAGTATTGTGTACTGTGTGCAGTTTTGCACTCCTTGTCTAAGGAAATATAGGGCCCTATTTTCCATTTTGGGCAGACTTGAAACTGGGAGTGTTTCAGATCGACTTTTAGACTCGTTCTGAGGCAGCGCCATCCATACTCTGCTTGCAGCAAGCCCAAATCGTGCTGCACAAGCTGTGGGCAAGGTTTAATGCATCTGAAATCATGCAGCTACAATCAGAATCTCCAACTGCAAAAAAAAGACAGAATGCTGCTCTCCTGCCACATCCCTCCTGACTGGGATAATGCCTCCCCCCGATCCCCATAGATATTACCCCACCTCCACAACATTATCGATTCCCTTATCCCCCCATGCACCTGCCACCCAGGTCAATCACGACACCCTGCCCCATTCCTCCACACCAATCTCATGTAGAGTGGCAGTGGACTCCCCCCTTCCCTCCTCTAATCTCAGGCAAAGTGGCAGCGACGCTTCTTCACCCCCTCCCCCTCTCCCACCACTGATCTCAAGCAGAGAACCATTAGACACTCGGCACTTACCTCCTTGCTAACAGGAGCATCCAAATCGGATTTCTATGGAGCATGTCTGTTTCGTGCCGATTCTGGATGGGCGAATGCGTTGGTACAGGGAGAAGTGCCAGAAAGTTGAATGTGCAACCAATTAGGTCAATTTAAGTGCAGACAAATGAATTTAAATGGCTGTAGCATTTGTTTTGGGTGCGGTCCAAATGGTGGCCATTTTCAGGCCTTAGTAAAGGGGGAACTGGCATGGAAGCAGGCACGGATCACATTACTCATCTCGCGTCCGACTTTACCAAGTTTTCACACCTAAAAATTTGGGCATACCCGATGGTAAACTTGAGCTCATAGACTTTCAACAGAGGGAGTGCAACAAAAGTTCACTAACTCAATTCCTGGAATGTAAAGTGAAACAAACGTGGCCTTTATTGTCCAGAGTTTCAAAGAATGAGAAGATGATCTCATTCAAACTTAGAAAATTCTTATAGAGCTCAACAGGGTAGGTGTAAGAAAGATGTTTCCTCTGGCTGGGGGCTGAGGGGGGAGGTTAAAAGCAGGGACACATTCTCAGAAGAAGAGGCAAACCATTTAGGATTGAGATGAGGACAAATTTCTTCAATGAAAGGGTGGTGAATCCCCAGAGAATTGTGACATTCAGTATATGCAAGACTGAGATAATAGATTTCTCCATGTTAAAAACATCAATTTGGCAATAGTGCAGGAAAAATTATATTGAAGTAATAGATCAGCCATGACCTCATTGAATGACAGGGTGGGCCTGAAGGGCTGAATGGCAGACTCCTGCTCCTATTTTTTAATGTTATTATGATGATAATGATTGACTAGAGTAATTATGTTTTGGCACTAAAACTAATTTTAGGAACTAACTTTTCCAAAACTAAAATTGGATGTAATGAAATGAGACGAAAATGAAAATTATTTTAAAGAGTGGAACGAAAGGTAATCAATAAAGTTAATGTAATGTTGGTTTTTACCTCAAGTGAGCTGGAAACTGAAGTGGAGGAAGTTATGCTTCAGCAGAATAAGTTAGATTCCATCATAAATAATGATTCAAATTCAAGTTTTGGACTCCAAACATCACAGAGGAAATTTTGAATTTAAACGAGGTGCAGCACAGATGACAACAAAGGCTTGAAAGATTGAATTCTAAGGATTGAATAATTACTGAGCATTATTATGCATTCCCATGTGTGTATGAGAATGAGATATGATATGATTGAGATGTTTAGAATGTTTGAAGGATTAGATAGGAAACAATTGCCAGAATTTTCCTGCCGTTTACACCAAAAGGATCTTCCTGTCCCGTCAATGGCGCACCCCCACTATAGGTTTCCTGGCGGCATTCAGTGGGAAACCCCATTGGCAATAGCAGGACCAGGACATCCCACCACCGGCTAATAGAGGGCTATCTCTCATATATTTATTCTGCTAATCTGCTGACACAAGGGTCAATTTAGTGTGGCCAGTCAACCCAACCTACATATCTTTGGACTTTGGGAAGAAACAGAGCACCCGGAGGAAACCCACACAAGCACGGGGATAATGTGCAACCTCCACACAGACAGTGACCCAAGCCAGGAATCGAACCCAGGTCCCTGGCGCTGTGCCACCCTTGCTGCCCTAATGAATTATGTTGATATAATGATTCTTGTTTAGTGATCAATGATTTCCAAAGTGCTGAATCGGAACGTGAATAGCACTATTTAAATAGAAGTTTCTTTTTTGAATGTAAGATGGAATTCCCATTGTCGTATGGCACCATTGGTCTGCAGGGCAGCAGCCGCTCCTCTTCTGTCACCTTCTTGTGAGCTAATTCCATTTTGCTGTTTCTGTATGTGACCTGCCCAGGTGAAAACTGGACATAACACATAGTCCAAAAGGTGCGAAAAGCCTCTTTCACATTTGTTCTTCTGACAACAATAAACTACACTTAGCGCCAGTCACTGAATGGGTTCTTTCTCTGAGTTGCATTAGTGTCCTAAGAGTACAAAGCTGAATCTCCCTATTTTCTGCACTGCGGATGCCATTTAGATTAATTATGCAAGCATTTACAGCTTGTTACTAAGATGCGATTGGCTAATACAAATGGACACCTGGGGTAGGATTTTACAGCCTCGCTTGTCCTGAAACTGTAAAATCTTATCTGAGGTCAATAGACCTTTCCATGGTCCATCTCTTGCCCTCGCTGATTCCCATGGCGGATGGGGTGGTAAAATTCCAGTCTCGATGTCCTGTGAGTCAAAAAACAAATAGAATAAGAAGTCACACATCTGGCAGGAAAACGTACTATGATAGAAGCAACAGGCAGGAAAATGGAAGTTAAAGCGGAGTGTTTGAAGAAGCAAAAATATACAGACAAATATTGCAGCTGCTCTGTGTAATGTTGTATCACCACCATCGGACATGTATTGGGTATGTTCCTGGCTGAAGCAGCACTGCTTAATCCAATAAATATTTGCAGCCTTTTATATAAAACTATGTGTTGCTTATTGGTCTTCTGGTAAATTAAGTCATGATATGTGAGCATCACTGGCAATGACAGAATTTATTATCTTTCCCTAATTGCCCTTGAGAACTGCCCTCTTGAACCATAGCTATATGTGTGGTAAAGGTATTCCCACAAAATTTGTTGGCAAGAAGTTTGAGGATTTTGCAGGGACCTGACGATGGAAAGGAATTTCCAAATTGATATTGTTCTTGGCTTTGAGGGGAATTTGCACTTTGCAATGTTCCAGTGCACCTACTTTTCCTTTAGGTGGTAGAATTCACAAGTTTTGGAGATGCTACTCATAAGAGTCTTGGTGAGTTTCTGCAGTGCACCTTGAAAGATGGTACAGTCTGCCGTCACTGTGCACCAATAGTGGAGGGATTGAATGTTTAAGATCATAGATGGGGCACCAGTCAAGTTGATTGCCACGTCCTGGGTGGAGTGTTGTTGGAGTTGCACACATCCAGACAAGTGGAGAGTATTCCATCACACGCTTGTGCCTTATATATGAGGGGAAAGCTCTGTGGGATCAGTTACTTGCTTCAGAATATCGAGTGCCTGCACTGCTCTTGTAACCAAAGAATTTATGTGTTCATCCAGTTATGCTTCTGCTCAGTGCTAACACCAGAAGACTAATGGAGGAGCATTGAGTGATGGTAATGCCATTCATTTATTGTCAAGGGGAAGTGGTTAGACCCTCTCATGTTAATGGGTCAATGCCTGGAATTTGTGTGGAACTTACCACTTATCAGCCCAAGCCTGAATATTGCTTGGTCCAACGCACTCAGACATTTTTTGATACTGTGTAGTGTGAATCTGTAATGGTTGACACTTCAGGAAGATGCCAAAAGGGAATCTCCACCTAGCACTTTTGTCTGAAAATGTTTGAAAATGCTTTAGCCTTATATTTTCCACTGACGTGCTGCACTCACCCTCATGAAAGATGGAATTTTCATGGATCATCCTCTCATATTAGTTACTTAATTCTGCATGACTGGATGTGGCAGCCATGAGATGGAGATGCCAGCATTGGACTGGGCTGGGCACAGTAAGGAATAGAACAAAGAACAAAGAACAAAACAGCATGGGAAACAGGCCCTTCGGCCCAACGAGCCCGCGCCGCCACCTCGATGTTCCCACTTCTACACGCGATCCCTGTCCATGTTTATAGATCTATGGATTAAAAACCAAATTTGAGACAGTTTAGGGAGAATTTGTTTTGCCAATTAGCCTAAGAGCACATCTTTGGGATGTGGGAGAAAACCGGAGCTCCCGGAGAAAACCCACGCAAGCACGGGGAGAATGCGCAAACTCCCACAGACACAGGCCCAAATCCATCTACAACACCAGTTTAATGTCCAGGTTTACTTGGAATCACGAACTTTCGGAGTGGTGCTCCTTCATCGAGTGAGTCTAGATGTGGCAGGACAAGAGAGCTTTGTTCTCTAATTAGCTCTGGCTATTGCTTTGGCTGTTTGGCATTCATGTAACTTTGCCAGGTTAGAACCTCTTACTAGCATGATGTTCCACATTCCTCACTGAACAAAGATTGGGCCTTGGTGCTAATGGTAGAGTGAGCGATGTACCAGGCCATGAGGTTACAGATTATAGTGCAATACAATTCTGCTGCTGCCGATGGCAACGGATCTCCTGGATACCCAGTTTTGAGCTATTAGATCAGCTGTGAGTCTCTCTCATTTTAAATCTAACTGGTCTGGTCAGTTCTGGGCTTGAAATAAGGGAGTCCCCCTTGTTGGACTTAGATTCCATGTTAAGGCCTAATTGGTCTGAGAGTTCATGTGCTTTTCTGACACTTTCCAGAATCTCCCCCATTTCTGCAACTTCAGAAAGTGAGTAGGCTGTCTCTCTGACTTTCTTCTACATTTAGTCTATCAGTAAGGATAGCTATCTTTTTCCACCTCTGAAATTCGGGTTTCATTAATTTTTTTTCAAAATGAGCAGGGCATGGGACTCAGTACATTTGGGACAAAACTCTTGGCTCTCGATGTCTTGGTCTGCGTGAGGTTCTGAACTGTAGCATTGTTTCTCCCATTAAGGAATGAGGTCTTGTCTCAGCAGCTGAACCACTTATCTATAAGGAGAATTAACAATGCTGATTGCCTGCTGTGATTTAAACCAAACTACTTATTTGGAGCTGATTTCCAAATCATTGCTGCAAGAAAATGTTTGTTAAAAACCCTGAAATGTGACAGTCTTTTTGTGGCTTCAGTCACCGGCTCCTTGTGATGTAGGTGTTAGCTCACAACATTCTACCTTTCTGAATGTGGTCTTTGCCGATCTTTCCTCATTACTCAGTCTTTGTAATGCTGGAGTTCTACCCTGTGGCTCTGTGTGGCTACCTCCAAGACTTTGAATCTCTCCCGTCATGTCTGGGTAACCAAAAATAAATACTTGAGGTACAATCTGAACACAGCACTGCAGTCCAACCAGACACCATTAGGCTTGTGTATTTGTATTTGGGCTATATAATTGAGTACTTTATTTGCAATGCAGATTATTGTTTCACAGGCACAGGAGCTGTCAAGCACAATGCTTGCTCACTCATACACTTCAAGTGATAATTCTCATGCACTAAAGAGAAAGAAGAGTTAGACAGTGATTGTGCATGGATCTTCAGTTAAATCAGACTTGACTTATCAGTATAGGCAGTGTATCATCATGGCACTATCCTCTACAAATGCGTCCAGAATGAAATAAAAGCTTTTCAACAGCAAACTTCTTTTGGTCCTTCTGTAATGTACAGCGAGGAATTAATGCAGTTATTGTGGCTATAGTTCTGCTGCTGTTTCGATATGGAACTTTGGGTGACATACAACATTAAAATTATTCTTTCACATTTGCATTGGGAACATTGTTGAGAATCATGGGATTATTTTTATCGTTGAATGTTTTACAACAAAGAATTACATTTGGTAGCACTGCCCTGCTTCAGGTCTGAAGGGGATTGCAAGCATCATCAGCATTTTTAATAGTTTCATTCTCAGATTCTCAATACTTAATCTTAGGCTTTTTAACGCGTGAAGTAAACTGAACGGAAAGAGAGGGGCAACATTTGTAGGGGCTTCTCATCCTCCACTGGGGACAATAACTGAAATTGTACTTTGTATCAAAAATGGTTGACAACTGTGTAACATAGTTGCAGCAAAAAATATAAACATATTGATACCGACATTGTCAGAGCTAAAACATCCTTCAGATAACCCCTAAGCTTTCAAATCAGTGTCAAGGAACCACGCAGAATAATAAACAACAACAACTAAAGGACTTGAATCCAAATATGTTCAGTGTTTCGCTATGTCCAATAAACACATCTATCATTTGCAAATTGATGATTGTTTCATGAATTCCAATTGAGTTTTAAAGGATGGCTCAGCAGTGGTAGAGTTGTTTCTGAGTCAGAAGGTCATAGGTTCAACTCCCGTTCCAAGATATTGAGCACATGATTCAGGCTTAAAATCCAGTTTGGTACTGAGGTGATGGTGCACTGTCAGAAGTGTCATCCTTCACATGTGATATTAAACTGAAGCACCATCTGATCTCTCAGCTGGACGAGAAAGATCCCACTTTTTTACTCATTCGTGGGACATGGAAGTTGCTGGCTGGCCAGCATTTAGTGACCATCTCTAGTTGCCCTTGAGAAGGTGGTTTTGAGTTGCCTTTTAGAATCGCTGCAGTCCATGTGCTGTGGTTTGACTCACAATGTCGTTAGGGAGGGAATTCCAGGATTTTGACCCAGCAACCATGGATTATTCTGGAGAAGAGGATGGGAATTCTCTCCTGATTGTCCTGACCGATATTTATCTGTCAACCAACAGCTCAAGCAGATGACTTGGTTAACACCTCATTGCTGGCTGTGGGAGCTTGCTGTGTACAAATTAGCTGCCATGTTTTCTGCAAGGCAACAGTGACTATGGCCTAGGTTTTGCAATCACAGCAAAGTCACATGGCTGCAAAATCTCGTGAAAGGCCAAATCTCACCGACCTGATCTTGCAACACGATCATCCCCAATGACCAGTGAAGTAATATGGTACATGTCCAGGAAGGTCAGAAATTTATTTAAGTACATCACCATGCTATTAGCGGGCTTTCCAGTTTTCCCCACTCCTCCCTCCTGCCCCCAATGTTTGGATTTCATGTTGGTGAGATTTACAACAGATCTAAGCAATGTGAACTAGATAAAGAGACCACACCTGAAACATAAACATTGAGTACAGCCTCTGGGGAGGGGGGGAGTGGGGGGGGGGGGGGGGGGGGGGGGGGGGGGGACAGAACCTTGGCAATACCTGGACAATACCACCTGGCATTGCCTGCTGGCACTTCACTCTGGTGCTGCCTCTGGCTCTGCCCTCCTGAAAACCGATTCTGCCAGTGGGACAGGTGCCAGTGTGATGCCATGGGGCGTGCCTACAGCATTTTTAAAAATCAAAGTGCTAAAAAATGTGGCAAGAAAAATTGGCTGTGTAGCCAGTGTGCTACACACCACTTTTCCTACAAGAGCCAACATTTCAAACAAAAACATTTCAGTCTAGATCTCAAAAAGGCTTCACTCTCTGCAGAAGGGTTCAAAACAGTTTGTAGTTGTGAAAAATGCTATGCAAATCCAATGTCTTTCATGCTTAGAACAAAAATTAGATCCAAATTAATTTTTTACAACCAGTCAGTTTTTCCAATTTATGCTGTTCCTTTTGATGGATTGAGATATTGAACCATAGGGGAATAGTTTTCTTACAGTGCAGAATGAGACGATCTTACCCATTGAGTCTGCCTTGACTTTCTAAAAGAACATCCCACACAACACATTCCCTCCACCCTATCCCCGTAAACCCAGGTATTTATAATGGCTAATCCATCAAACCTACACTATGGGGACATTAAGGGGCAATTTAGCACGGCATATCCACATAACCTGCACATCTTTGAACCGTGGGAGGAAACAAGAACATCCAGAGGGAACCCACGCGGACATGGGGAGAATGTACAAACTCCATACAGTCATCTAAGGCTGGAATTGAACCAGGATCCCTGGCATTGTGAGGCAGTAGTGTATATTTTTCAAATTAAAATACATACAGAGATATGTTCAATGCTATCGCAAAAACTTTCAAACTGAACAAAGTCTGAAATTGGCTGAATCTATGATTGCTTGTGATGCCAAATAAAAGGGTTTACGTGGTAGTATTGGAGAAACTTGCAACTCGTTATCCCCTAAGAGCACAGACCAAATTCCAAGCTATACAAAGAACATCTATATGCCCCAACCAATTGCCGCCCCATTGCCCAATTAGTAACCCCGCCCCCCCCACCACAAGCCTGTCCTGGCTGATCGCCATGCTGGCCAATTTCCACCCTACACCCATGAAGAATATACCCCCTTCCCTCCCCTCCCACCATGGAGATCTCCATGCCTTCCCATCAATGGCCTTCCCCTACCATAGCTATACCACTATCATGGACCTGCCCCTTTAAGCCCTGCCCTCTTCAGGTTCCGCCTCAATGGCATTTCCCAGTGCACCATGCCAGGCTGCCAAGCTGGCAGTGCCGAGGCAAAGCTGGTACTACCCAATGCCTGGCCCTGCCCCTGACCATTGTTGGGGGGGGGGTCATGAATGGCCTCCAGTCCTACTAGCAAGACCACCATATCAGGTCTTCATTGGTGGAAACCACATATGAATCTCATCAATGACGATCTTGACCAACAAGCAGATAAGGACAAGTGAGCACAGATGCTAGCGTCCAGGATTCACTAATTATATTCAAATTACCAACTGAATTTGCACTCCTTTATGGGTGCAAAGCTGATTTCATTGGCAGAATGGGTTAGATAACATGCTGAGAGATGAGAAACTGGGCATGAAACTCTCGCTTAATCTTTCTGGCTAGCCATGTCGGTAACTTGTATGACAAGCTTGTAAGATTGCCCCCATTATTTCTTTTCTCTGTGGTCATTGCATTGTAATTCTTTCTTTTCTATCTCTCTCTTTTCCAGTATGAATGCAAAGAAGGCAATATTGCTCCCCTCCTCCCATAATTTGAATATGTGCAATTAAACTAACTCTTTGAATTCATCATATCGCCAGGTTGTTGTGGGGTTCATAACAGAAAATTGGATTACACTGAGCTATGCTTCTGCTCATAATGGGGGAGAGCAAATCAGAAACATATTTCTGTTTTCAGATGGATAGTGAAAGGAGAAATTAGTGCCATTTAAATTAAACCCTCTTCCCACCCTCACTCCTCTTCATAACACTTCATTTTATTTCTAGAGGCTGGGTGGAATGTTGTTCAAAATGTACCGCTATAATTACAAATGTTAATGGTGTCAAGAAATTTAAGAAGCTTCTAACCATCTATTCACACTGCAGTAATAGCAGCACTGCACACTGATGTTGCAGTTGCACTGTTAGTGTAGCTTGAATCCAGAGCAGACACTCGAGTAAAGCAGAGTCAGACTCACTGGAGAGGAACCTTTGTCTTAATTTGGTGTGAGCCCAGATTTTTGCATGTGATTTGTCCAACAAAAGTTCAGCATTTTGCTAAGCAAAATTGTTTCATGCAGGTAGAGGGGGTTAATTTTTATCTGCATTGCTTGGGTGACAAATTAGCAGAGCAGATTGTCTCCTAGGCACAGAAATCTTCCTCTCTCAATAGAAAGGAAAATCACGCTAATTGTATGCAGTATGTGTGTGTGTGTGTGTGTGTGTGTGTGTGTGTGTGTGTGTGTGTGTAAATGAATTCTGCCATCAGTCGGATACTGCGGATACTAGTGGCGATTCCCATTTTTGGCCTCCCGCTTAAATTTCCCGTTCCACTATGCCAATCGACCAGTGTAGCGGAGCAAAAATATTGCACCCTCTGTGTATTTCCAAGAAGCAGTTCAATGTAGCACTTGGGGTGAAGGATATAGGGGAAGGCAGAATCAAGCTTTTGAGTTGGATGATCAGCCACGATCGTAACGAATGGTGGAACAGACTCAAAAGACCATATAGCCTCTTCCTGCTCTTACTTCATTTGTTTTTATTACAGTTGAGTGTAATCACTTCCTTATCTAATGTGTCCTTAACCATGTATCAAGCAGGGACTCTAGGACAGCAATAAGGAGCAGAAACCTTGGATGATTTCCCTTTTCTTTCGATCACTCCCCTTTAATTATTAGCACAATGCCAATTCACCACCATCCTGGCTATGAGCATTTAGCTTGTCACAGAATACAGATTAAACCTGACACCACATGCAAGCACAGCAAGGGGAAAAGATAGTCAGCTGAATCTGGCTTCATCTTCTTGGCAGGGTTGACACCAGT
Source organism: Sphyrna mokarran (assembly GCA_024679065.1). Taxonomy (NCBI): domain Eukaryota; kingdom Metazoa; phylum Chordata; class Chondrichthyes; order Carcharhiniformes; family Carcharhinidae; genus Sphyrna; species Sphyrna mokarran. The sequence goes on from JAGIQG010000008.1 coordinate 46,799,353, forward strand.
GTTTGGGCAAAGATTGGAACATGACTAAAAAAATACCCAAGGTCACTGCAAAGGATTATTGTGAGCAGTAAGGGTTATATCAAAATGAGTTTCAAGTGGTTGTCAATCTCATCATCATTCTTTGTCCAATTCAAATAAAGCATTGGGATTTGTCTGTGGATCCAACATCTGCCACATTCAAACCACCACATTTCACAAGTTGGGCAATTAGGAAAGAAACTGACCCCCAATTTCCAACTGTAGCTATTGCTGGAATTTACTGCCGCACTCACTCAAAGTTCATAATATCCTGCCTGAGGCCAACAGAAAATACCATTCTGCAAGCCTCACCTGCTCCATTCTGGGGTAAGCATGCCAGTAAAATTTCGGCCTATAATCTACATTGTTTGAAGACTGGCTGAAAAAAGCCCAAAGGAAAAAATAATAATCTGCTTTAAATAAGTCTTACAAATGTTCCTAAAAATATATTTTCTCATCTATTCTCTCCCTCCTTTTCTGTCTCATTGCTAAATAATCATTCCATGTTGGCACCCAAAACTCCATCCAATGGTGATTGTTCAGCTGCAAGCCCAGTCAATGAGCTTTGTGAGGGTGGTTGTCAATAGAGGGCAGCAAATTGAAGCAGATTGTTCATAAAGATGTAGTTGCAGAAAGAATATATAACTAATGAGATTAGGAACCTCCCCGCTTCCCTTCACCCCCTTCCCCGTCCTCCTGAGTCCATGGATACTTGGCGTAGCCAATTCTCTTTCGCTATACAGGATTTAAGTTTTGATTATACACAGCAGTTTTTCCTTGCTAAGTCAGTAGAGACCTGAGACTTATAATTGAGGTGCATTAAAGAACTGAAATTAGTCTACAAAAACGACGCCAAATTCACCCAATATTATTTTATCAATGCAGTATATTAAATGTGGCAAAGGAGATCATAGTACAGCCAACATAGGAAAGGCTGTTATGTTAGAGAATCAATTCTGTTTTAGTGTATTTTCACATACATTTTTATCCCACTTTGGGAAATAGTGTATCAATATTGGCAATTGCATCTTTTGACATTATTAAGCCAATCGCATAGTTAAAGACAGGTGATAAGTATTCGCTCATGTCTAAATAGACACAGCTAGAGCAATTGGGTGTGGGAAGCAGATGGAGGCTTTTGATCTGCTGTTCTGTTCTGGGAATAAACTTAAATCAGACTTATTCCTTCACCATAAACTGTTACTGGATCTACCAATGGAAAGGTGATGGAAGCATTCTTGGGCTGATTGTCAGCCCAATGAACCACATCATGGATGCTTCTTCCATGGCCAACAAGTCCTGGTTAGGGCTTGAACCAGGATCTTCTTTTGTATGCTTTACTTTAGAGATGCTAAATGCAGACTGGGTGGCCACTGTACAGAACACCTTTGGTCCATCTGCAAACAAGACCCAATTTGTTTGCCATATCAACACAATGTACACATCCTTGGTTTTTTGCAATATTCCAGTGAACCTCAACATAAACTGAAGGAACAGCATCTCATCTTCCAATTAGGCCTTAGTACAACCTCCCAGACTTAGCATTGAAATCAATAATTTCAGGCTGTGAACTCTCTCTTCCACATTCACTCTATTTCCACCCACTTGTATTTTTTCCATTTATTCATTTCCATCCCTCTTTTTCTTACCACCCTTTCCATCTTTTTTCCTTACCCCTATCTCCCCTCCCTTTTTAGCCATGCTCACCACCATTTACATTCCCTTTATGAATAACATCTTTGTCTCCTTGCCTCCACCTATTTCTGGCTCTCTATTCAGTCTGCTTTTCCTTCTGGCCCATAGAATCCCTACAGTGCAGAAGAGGCTATTTGGCCTATCAAGTCTACACTGACCCCCTGACAGAGTATCTTACACAACTCCTCTCCCCTGTCCTATCCCTGTAACCCAACACATTTCCCACGGCTAATCCAACTAACCTACATATCATAGGACACTAAGGGGCAATTTAGCATGATCAATCCACCTCACCGGCACATCTTTGGACTGTAGGAGGAAACTGGAGCATGTAGAAGAAACCCACACAGGTAGCCACTCAAGGTCATAAATGAGGTCAGGCCCCTGTTGCTGTGAGGCAGCTGTGCTAACTACTGTGTACCATGCCACTTCTGGGACCCACAGATAGGGACAATACCACTAAGCCACAAGACCTCCAGATTAACAATCAAGAGGAGTCAGAAAAGGGAAATTCTAAAAAGTGCACACAATTTGTCACCACTCCAATGGCAAGAACCTTTACTTTGTCCTAACCAGGAGGGAATGGAACAAACAAAGACCATGCAGCTCATCAAATCCAGTTTTTTCCATGAAATAAATTAAAGAAAATCTATTGCCTGTCTGAAATTCATACCACTCATTTAAGGTAGACAATATCATGTGTTATGTCCTACTGCAGTTACTAATATAAAGCAGTGTGCTATCTTTTAGAAGAGAAGGAAATTCAATTTACCATTTGGCTCTTTAACATATGCTTCAAGCCATCTCGTTGCACACTGGTTGATCCCAATATTTGCTGCCCATTGACTTTGGCTAAGTCAACAGGGTTTTCTTGATTTCTTAACAAAACTGGCTTCTCACAACTTTGGATGTGTCTGTTGGCCATTAAAAGCACACCGTGTTATTCTAATGTATTGATACTATGGCACGACACTTCTCACCATGTTCATTGTGCAATCCCAGCTCATATATAACATTTTACATGGTTACATTCTGACAATATCTATCATCTTTCTCTTTATGTGGTAGAAGGTAGATCAATGAAAGACAACAATAAAAATTCAATAATTTTTAGTCAATTAATTTCAATAAAAAATACCAGATAAGTACAGGAGAAACATTTCATGGTATTTACTCAATCTTTCTTTAACAAATGATATCAACAATACTGATTACAGTGGAGCCTACTTATGATCAACTCATTTTAATTTTCTTCAATGCATTTTTGCTAGCCTCCCAATGAGCAGAGCAGGTGAAGCTGGGCACTGAGCCACACTATGGCAGTATTCAATTCTGGACTTTGTCAATGCTTGAGGGAGAATATCTCCTTAACACCCCCCAACCACCCACCCACCCACCGCCACTAAAATTCAATTTTGTCATTTACCATTCAATGGTAAAAAAGTCAACAGCCACCACAAGGCGCTTTACTCCAACATCCCAGCCATGGTTCATGCCCATAGGAGGCACCTGATTTGGTGTGTTGGTCAAGCCATTTGTTCTTACCCAGACCCTCTTCAATGGGTCTCACATCAATGTGTTAGAGGCAAACATGCTGCAAGAAAAACATTTTTAAGTGCAGCGACCTGGATGCCATATTTACAGGACCAAGATCAAGTGCCTTTTAAGGGTCAACTTTCTTTGGTAACACGGAGTTAATTTTGTTAGGGATCCACTGTAATAAAGAAATTAAAACTGGAAGCCACTTACATTCCAGTACACACCTTGTTAACATAGGATCACTCCACCACTGCTTACATTCACCGGTTTCACAACGTTGCTCTGTGTAAATCATGTACCATATAGAATTATTTTCTAGCGCTTCACCAAAATTCATGCAGAACTTATACTGTCAGTGTCATGCTAGGGATGATTATGACTAATGCATATTCTCTTAAGAAGTGCGGAAATGTGTATACGTAGCCAAGTGAAACTAGTAGGCTCTTGTCAGATGGGAGCACTGACTGGAGAAATGAGGGAATAAACATAAAGTGGATCTCACTGCAATGTTGCTCATCATTCTGTCTGTGCCACAATAAAACTGTGAAGCATTCATTACATGGATGAAAAACTCTGGGCTTGTAAACTTAATAAATTCCATTTGGAAATACTACACATTCCTTTCTTGCTTCACCCAAGTGCTTAATGTGATATTATATTAATCCAGAAGTATAATTTGTTCTTTCCTCCCATATGCTTTTCTTGAAAAAGGTAGATGTCCATTTGGTCCTAATTCAGTAAGCAACGCCTAATGCAATGTTTGTTCTAAGACTGACTCTCTGCGTTATCTTGGGTAACTATGGCTGGTTGTGGGGTGAGCAGAAAAACTTTACTCTTGTCTTTTGCTGATGTCTCTTTTTCCACTCTGTAATGTTTTGATATGTCTTTTTTGGATTTAAAGCACTCAAAATGGCAACAGTAAAATGCTCTGAAGCCATCACTCTTGAGTGAAATGGAATTGTAATCATAACAATTTCGTAATCTCAGGCACTAGCTTAGGCCGGCCTAGATAATTCAAGAAGCCTTAATTTAGTTCAGTTTCTGCAGCTTAAAGGTGATGGACTCCCAGTGGTAAAGTGTGCGTATGGTTCTCTTATGGTCAGTAGTCCAGCAGTAGAACTTCCAGTGCAAATTTATCACTAGTTTGGTTGTTGGTGTGGAGAAGAAAATTATTTGGATGTACAACTACTTATTGGTCATTTATATTGTTTACCCTGGATATTACAGCTGCATTGTTTCCAGCTGTGATACAAAGATTTATGATGGCACTGAATCATTTGTGTTTGAATTGGCCTGCATATAAAGGCTCACTGCATTCATTTTGAAATGACCACAAATCCTACAGTTACACTTCTGCTTTTACTCATCTAAAAATCTGGATTGTGCTGTGTTATCTCTTAATGCACCTTGGGATGCTTTACCAAGTTAAAGGTGCTTTATGAATGTAAGTTGGTGTATTTCCTTGCATTTCTTAGCTGCCCCGTACTGTATGTATTGCCTGAACTGAAAGTTGAATGGAAAAATAGCACCATATTATTAAGCAGTTTGGGATTTGGGTGAACTGATCCACTCCCTGTGGTCATTTTTCAATAGCTCTCAATTAAAACAGAATCCTTTGTAGATATACCAGATTGTATAAATATCCAGAAAATAAACATGAATGTGTATATTGTATAGTCCTAGTACTGTCCCAAATCTTCTAAACCATAACTATAAATCAACCATGATCTAATTGAATGATGGACAGGCCTGAGGAGCTGAATAGCCTACTCCTGATCCTAAATTCCTAACCTCTTTTATAACAGATGTTAATCAAGCTCAGTGTATGTGTTGATAATGTCCATTTGCTCCAGCCAATCAGTCTCAAAATAAAACATAAAGTGAATTATTTCCACCTTTTTTGGCAGCCACGGACATGTTTCAAACTAGATTACATTTGAACCTGCAACCCAAAAAACTCTGAATTTTGTAAAACATTCCTTTATTACAAATACATCCGTTGTATAAAAATTAGACATGCTTCAACCTTTGCATTTATTTAAGTGCCACGCAGTTGCGATCCAGCTAGTTCGTACACACAACAAGCCCTTTTGTTTTCGCATTACACAGGGCAGAGAAAGCCTTTCAAAACTAAGTTGAACAAGAATGAAAAATTGCACAATCACAAGACTTACAAGTAGAACAACAGGCATGGGTTCACTCTCATTGACATTCCTTGCCAAAAAAAAACTGCCGATTGCATGATGACCAGTTTCGAGTTTTCCTTGTCACCAGACTTGTGTCTTGGAATCACACGGGGACCCCTCATACGACTGAGGCGGGGGCTGCTCTTTCTTCAGCCTCACAGCAGGCAGTACACTCTGAGCACTTTCGAAATGATGAGACGCGAGGGTTTGTTTTCATACATGCAGTCTCTTCAGACTACTTCAGATTTTGCAACGTCAAGTCAGTTTGCATGGTTGCTGTAGCTGATATACGTGGTCTTGGTAGAAGAAGCTGCGAGGACAGATTAACAAAGATTACATAACTGTCAGCAAAGGAAGACTTCAGTTACCTGGTGAGACTGGAAAATATGAGATTATCTTTCTTACAACACCAAAGTTTTGGTCAGGCAGAAGAGTATCTGGATTTCTTAGAGGTCTACAAAATTATGAAGGACTTTAAGAGAATAAAGATTAACTCTTCCGACTGACAGAGAACCAAAGTTTATAACCCATTATGCAACAACAGTAGCCAAAGGAAAAAAAAACAGGGATGAGAACTTGTTTTCACACAACAGCAATTACAGTTTGTAGTTCACTATCTGAAATGATAGTGCAGATAAGTTCCATTATAACTTTCAAAAAGGAACTGGATATTCACTTGAAGGGGAAAAAATTGTAAATTTATAGGGTCAGGGGAGGAGGGTGGAAGTAATTGAATAGCTCTTTCTAAAAGCTCGTATGGGTACAATGGTCTCTTTCTGTGCTCATTTTTCTTTAATTATCAGTAATTATACAGAAAAGAAGGCGACATATTCAAATGATGAGTACAGGCAATCACCTCATGTATTTTTATTTCTCATATTTGAACTATAGGACTGCTCAGGTCTTCATGGATAGAGAACTGAGCAGAGGCCTTTGGGCAGACGACTATGATATATATTTTTTTTATTCCTAATTCTATGCATCCATCAAGATGATAGAATGACATTATTGTTCACTATTTTGATGCCAATTCTGAAAAGTCAATGCAATCTACAAAAAAAAATCGTGTTACTTAGACCCTCAGTCTAAAAGTACTTTTACTACTTGTGCTGTCATTGTTATTCAACATTATGAATTTAGATGCAAACTTACTGATTGCCATATTTTTGACACAATTATTTGAAAATTTTATCTTTATTCATTCAGGTGTGGACATGGCTGACAAAATCTATTGTCCATCCTTAGATGCACTTGATGAAATGGTGGTGGACATTCTTGTTGATCTTCTGCAGTCCTTATAGTCAAAGTACTCCCAGGAATGCGGTTTAGGTAAGGGTTTCCAGAATTTTGATCCATTGAAGATAATGGAGTGGTGATTTACGTCCAAATGTGACTTTAAGGGAAATGCAGAGGTGGTGCTGTTCCCATGCACCCACTATTCATGTTCGCTTATTGTGCCAATTTTAAAATGAACCAGTTGACATATGATATGAAACTCCTGTAGGCAGAGGGTGATTTTTTTGTTAACTATGCTTTATTGGAGACTGCTTTGATATTCAATGACTAACATAAAAATACTTAAGAACGATAGTATTTGGGGGGGAGAAATTTGAGACATTAAGTGGAGCTACAATTCCTGTGTGCTTCTCTGTGTCCGAAAGATGGACTTTATTTCACTGAAGCCATTGGACTTGTTGATTTGATCAAAGCAATATCATCACAAAAAGAAACAAACTTAGCAAGATCATTTCCTATTAATCCACAGTGCTGCAAATCACAACATCAAAAGTGTAGCTATAACACAGTTATAAGGATTAGCAAGCACTTGCCCGAGGACAATGTCCCTTTAAAGGTATTACATTATCATAACAGTGAAAATCCAAAAAGATGCAGTCGTGACCCAAATATTAGACACAAATAAAGCAGTATTGAAGTTCCTGGCTCTGCTGTTTAATGGACTATTGTCTGGGACAATAAAGCACATAAATGGATTTAATTGCTCATCAAGGAGTCTATTGTTTGCAGTCCTATCTGCTTTGTACAATGCACAGTCACTACGTACAACACGGCTCCAAATATAATGGAATAGATTACACTTCTGCCTGAACACAGAGGTCACATTTTTAACTAGCGGCCTGGTATTCATATCTGTAAAATGTCATTTACAATAGCTTTATCACATCCTTGTGCTACAAGCACTCACTTTTATCTGTGTAAGTTAATTAAAATATAAAAACTAAAAGCAGGCCTTTTGAACAGAAGTTCTTCACTGAAACAAAGTATCGGAGTGAAATTTCAAGGAATCTATTAACTGCAGCTGCCGAGATATGTTATTATTCAGAAATCTAACCAGACCTTAAATAGAAGTAGCAACTAGAATGGGGAGGATTTCTCCAACTGAAAGTTCACAGTAGGTTTTTCACAAGAGCATCAGAAAGAGATCACAACTTCAGGGTTTCTCAAAATGCTTTACTCCTACTGAAAAGTACTTTGTTTTGAAAATGCAGGAAGATTGGCAGTTTTAAACTTTATTTATTAGTGTCACAAGTAGACTTACGTTAACACTGCAATGAAGTTACTCTGAAGATCCCCTAGTCACTGCACTCCAGCACATGTCCGGGTACACTGAGAGTGAATTTCGCATAACCAATGTAGCAGTACATTTTTCAGTCTGCAGGAGGAGAGAGGAGCACAAATAGGAAACCCCCACTGACATGGGGAGAATGTGCAGACAGTGGCCTAAGCAAGGAATTGAACTTGGATTCCTGATGTTGTAAATAGCAGTGATCTAGGTACTGTGTCACTGTGCCACCCCAAATGTGTGCACATCGAGATCCCATAAACAACAAGGCTTTAACAGTCAGATAGTCTGCTTTTAGTTTTTTCAGTGATACTTATTGTGGGATAAATATTGGCCATAATAAGGGCAGGGCAGTTGATGTAGTGTATATGGATTTTAGCAAAGCGTTTGATAAGGTTCCCCATGGTAGGCTACTGCAGAAAGTGCAGATGCATGGGATTGAAGGTGATTTAGCAGTTTGGATTAGGAATTGGCTAGCTGATAGAAGACAGAGGGTGGTGGTTGATGGGAAATATTCAACCTGGAGTGCAGTTACAAGTGGTGTACCTCAAGGATCTGTTTTAGGGCCACTGCTGTTTGTCATTTTTATAAATGACCTAGGTGAGGGTGTAGAGGGTTGGATTAGTAAATTTGCTGACGATACCAAAGTGGGGGGGGTTGTAGACAGCGAGGATGGATGTTACAGTTTGCAGAGGGACATAGATAGGTTGCAGAGCTGGGCCGTGAGGTGGCAAATGGAATTCAATACGGATAAGTGTGAGGTGATTCACTTTGGTAGGAATAAGAGGCTTATGAAATATAGGGCTAATGGAAGGACCCTTAATAGTGTTGTCGAGCAGAGGGATCTTGGGGTACAAGTACATAGCTCTTTGAAAGTTGGCGACCAGGTTGATAAAGTTGTTAAGAAGGCGTACAGTGTGTTAGCTTTTATTGGTAGAGGGATTGAATTTAGGAGCCGTGAGGTTATGATACAACTGTACAAAACTCCGTTGCGGCCGCACTTGGAGTATTGCGTACAGTTCTGGTCGCCGCATTATAAGAAAGATGTGGAAGCATTGGAAAGGGTGCAGAGGAGGTTTACCAGGATGTTGCCTGGTATGGTGGGAAGGCCTTATGAGGAAAGGCTGAGGGACCTGAGGTTATTTTCATTAGAGAGAAGAAGGTTACGCGGTGACCTAATTGAGGCGTATAAGATGATCAAGGGATTGGATAGGGTGGATAGTGAGAGTCTTTTTCCTCGGATGGTGATGACCAACACGAGGGGACATAACTTTAAATTAAGAGGTGGTAGTTATAGGACGGATGTCAGAGGCAGGTTCTTCACACAGAGGGTGGTGAGGGCGTGGAATGCCCTGCCTGCAGCAGTTGTGGACTCGCCTACTTTGGGGGCATTCAAATGTTCGGTGGATAGGCATATGGATGATATTGGAATAGTTTAGGTTAGAAGGTCCACTGGCTGGCGCAACATCGAGGGCTGAAGGGCCTTTGCTGTGCTGTAGTGTTCTATGTTCTATGTTCTATAATACTGGGTGAACTCCTTTGCTCTTCTGTGAAATTAGGCCACCAGAGAGAGCAGACAGTGGGCAGAATTTTCCCATCCCATCTGCCAGGGAATCGTAGAGGGCAGGACACAGACTGTGCAACAGTCCATTGACCTTGGACGGGATCGCGGTGAGTGCGGCTGGAAAATCCCAATCAAAGTCTCAGTTTGACATCTCATCCGATATTCAGCACTTCCGACAGTGCAGCAGTCCCTCAGTACTGCACTGGATTGTCAGTGTGGATACAAGCCCAACCTTCAGGGTGCAACTTGGACCCAACATAGAAGCAAAATCATCTAACACATAGAAAATCTCGTACATTGAAGGGTGGGATTCTCTCCCTCCACCCTGCGGCTATGTGGCAGCAGAAGAGGCATCCCACCATTGACCAATGGCAGGATTCCTTGGTCTCACCACTGTCAACAGAGTTTCCCAACATTTGCACCACCTGAAGGTGGGGGAATCCCCACAGTAGGGGTTTGCCATTGTTGGGACTGGCAGATGCTGCTGTCAGGGAAAAAGTCAGCATGCTTACTGAAGTATCCTAATATTTCAATAGTTTCCTTTTCACATGATGGAGTTGTATTCCTATCTTTTATATTTCTCATGGCAAATTTTACTGAATATTAGCCATAAGGGCATTTGAACCCATGGTGAGACTGTTTCCTTCCCCCCCACCTCATCCTGCCAAGTTCTAAATTTGAACATTGGGGTGGTAGAGTGGCACAGTAGTTAGCACTGCTACCTCACAGCAGCAGGGATCCAGCTACAATTCTGGCTTTGTAGTCACATACTACACTGTATGTGTAGAGCTTGCACATTCTCCCCATGTCTGCCTGGGTTTCCTCCCGGTGCTCTGGTTTCCTCCCACAGTCCAAAGATAGTTTTGGCCCATGCCAAATTGATCCTTGAAAGAAGTCTGACAACACCAGGTTTAAATCCAACTGATTTATTTGATAGTAAACTCACAAGCTTTCGAGCCTCTGGTCTTCGTCAGGTGAGTGAGGTGTTCTGGTCTCAAACAGCACGTATAACACACAGACTGTTTACAGACAAATTGATCCTCCCTTCAGGAGTTTAGCAGAATAAATATAATGGAGTTACAGGACTAGGGCCTCGGTGGAATTGTTATCGGTGCAGGCTTGATAGGCCAAATGGCCTTCTTCTGCACTGTAGGGATTCTATGATTCTACAATTCGTAAATTAGTTCAGTTCTGATTTAACCTCTAGCTTAATTTTCTTAATAACTGGTGTAAACTGGGATCATCAGTTTAAATCTAACTATGCAGTATGACGCTAAATGACTGCTGATCAGAAACTGGAATATCCTTCAAACACAATGTGGAAGAAACTTTTAATTTCAAAGAATGAGCAGATTTTGGAGTGGGAAAACAATTAAAAGTGCTGAAATTAACAGCGCATTGTTGAGCTGGGTCCAACACACTGACTTGTGTATTATTTAACGGCAGTACATTCAGCTGTGTGACAGAAATCACCTCTGGAGAGGAGGATTGCAAATTTAAATCTTGTTGTAATCTTAACAGGTATTTTAACAGGAGTTTTCAACTTTAAGTGTGGGTGCCCGGCTTTTCCAGGTTTCCTGGAACATGCCAGTACCAGCAGCAGTTGATGGGCCTGGAGAAGTGACAGGCAAACAAAGTCCCGTAAGTACGGAAATATCACACCTGCTGACTTGCTTAAATAGTATCTTTCATTACATTGAAGTGTCCCAAGATGCTTCACAGGAACATTACAAAGGCTGGCACTGAATCACATCAGGAGATATTCAATCAGATAACCAAAGATTTGATTTTAAAAAAGTTGGTTTTTAAGGAGTATCTTAAAGAGGGAAAATGAGGGAAAGAGAAAGTGAGGTGCAGTGAGGGAATTCCAGGACTTTCAGTCTGGGTAACAAAAGGCACTGGTGCAATAATAACAGAAAAGATGGGAGCAGGAGTACACAACACAGCCTATCGAGCCTGCTCTGCCATTCAATAAGAGTTTGGGTGTTAAGTTCATTTTCCAGCCCTGTCCCTAAATTCCTTGATTCCCTGAGACCAAACATCTGTCTCCACCAGCCTTAAATATAGCCAACAAAGGAACATCCACAATGATCTGGGGTAGAGAATTCCAACCCTTCAAACAAAGACATTTCCTCTCATCTCAGTACTAAATATCCTTATCATAAGACTATTCCACTCCCCTCCTACTCCCCCACTCCACTATGTTCTAGATTCCTCAGCCAATGGAATCTGTCAGTGTCTATCCATGAAGTCCCTTCAGAGGACTTTAATGTGATTGACTCATTCTTCAAACTTACAAAGAACACAGATGTAGTTAACTCAGAGTCTCATGGAAGACAACTCTTCCATCACTTTTAATAATGCAATCCTTCCTTAAATATGGAGACCAAAATTGGGCACAGTATTCCAGGTGAGGTCTCACTAAAGCCCTGTTCAATTGTATTACGATGATTTATTCCTGTACACAGTCTTTCTTCTATGACCAATCTCATACTTCCTCATATTATACTCCATGTACCTTCTTTTTGCCCACTCAGTTAACCTACTGTATCCCTTTGTAACCTCTCTGTGTCCTCTTTAGTCTTACATTTCACCAGCTTTGTATCATCAGCAAACATAAATACATTAAACTTTGTCTCTTTATCTAAGTCATTAATGTAGATTACAGATAATCACAGCCTCAACACTGATCCTAACTGCAGTGTGCTGGGGCCCTAATCCTGATTCTTATGCTAATTCATTAGTCTAGGTCTGTTACCTTGATACAGCCCTATTTATGCCTACTCTTTGCTTTCAGTACATTAACCAATCATGGTGGCACATTGGTATAGTCATTAGCACTGCTGACTCACAGCGCTAGAGGCCCAAGTTCAATTCCGGCCTCGAGTTACTGTCTGGATGGATTTTGCATGTTTTTCCCATGTCTGTGTGGGTTTCTTTGGGTTCTCCAGTTTCCTCCCACTCAAAGACATGCAAGTTAAGTTAATTGGCCATGCTAAATTGCCCCTTAGTGTCAGGGAGACTAGCAGGGTAAATATGTGGGGTTATGGGGGTAGGATATAGCTGGGATTCTGGTCGGTGCAGAAGTGATGGACCAAATGGCCTCATCCTACACTGCATGATTCTCTGATCTATCCCTGCTAATATATTATCCCAACTTCACAAGCCATCTCACCTATTAAGTTCTGTACACCTTATAAAATGCCTTTTTTGGAAATCAAGGTATCCTTTTTCGCTTCTGCTTTACATTACCTTGCCAGTTACATCCTCAAAAAGCTCTAATATGATTGTCAACACAATTTTTTTTTGTAAAACCACACTGACTTCTTCTGATCAAACCATAATTTTCTAAGTGCTTTGTTAAGATTTCCTCAGTAACAGATTCTAACATTTTCCCAATGACCGATGGCCCCTCTTATCTCCCTCCCTCCTTTCTTAAATAGTGGTGTCACATTTTCTAACTTCCAATCCAATAGGACCATTTCAGACTTAAGGAATTAAGGAAAGTTTGGAAAATCACAGTCAAAGAATTCACTTTCTCTGCAGATATCTTATCTAAAACCCCAGGATTTCAGCCATCAGGTCCTGGGGATTATCAGATTTTAATCTGTTCAGGCTATCAAACTGTTGCCCCAGCGAGGGATAGAGTTGATAAGCAGGAAATGGAGTTTGGGGCAGGGACCAGAAACATTGGGATGAATTTTACAGTCCTGCAGGCCAGGGGTGGGCCATAAAAATGTCTATCGATCTGGTGTAGGATTTTCTGGTTTTGGAGCAAGCAAAGCTGTAAAATGTCTTCCAACTATATAATTTAAGGAAATTTCTACTCCTTCAGTATTGGATGTCACACAAGCAGTTTGATAATTTAGTGGTCGGAGACAAATCAAGTTGAGGAAGAGCTGAGTATTGTCAGCCTATATGTGAAAACAAATAAAATGACAACATGTAGATGAGAGAAAGGAGAAGACTAAGGATAGATCCTTGGAGGACACCAGACATGGTTGTGTGGGAGCAGGAAACAAAAACCATTGCAACTGATTGCAAGTTAGATAGGTAAGAAGGGAGCCAGCAAAGATCAATGCCATTGTTGATAGTTGGGAGGCACTAAAGGAAAATGATGTTATCAACATGTGTCAAAGATGGCTGAAAGGTTGAGAAGGACAAGGAGAAATTGTTTACCTTTGTCACAGTCACATCGGATGTCATTTGTGACTTTGGCCAGTGTTATTTCGGTGGAAACCTGATTGGAAGGATTCAAACGTGAGGTTCAGGAAAAGATGGGAATGGATTTGGTAGACAAAAACACATGGAAGGACTTTGGAGAGGAAAGGGAGATTGAAAATTGAAGTTCACAAAGACAATGGAGTCTAGGGTAATTTATTTTGAGTGGGATAAGCAAAGGATGTTCTATATGTAGTGTCTGTCTCTTTAAGGCAGCACAGCAGAAGAGAGTCACCTGACTTGAGGAACTTGGAGAGCTGAGAGTAAGCAATCTCACCATAGGGCAATGTTAACTAGCAGCCACATAGTTAACATCATAAAAGCCTGGAGTACGACTCCAGGGCAGCTTGGAGCTGCAACTCCTGTATCTAGCTTCTCTTATCAATAAATACCTTTCATTCCTAGCAAAGTTTGGAATCTCTAGATGATACTGAAGCACATTAATATCATAAAGAACAACACCCGGAGAAAAGAGGGCTATTTAAATTATTAGCTAAGGTGAGGTCCAGGAGGATGAATGTGAGAGAAGTTGGGAGTGGTTCACTGGGAATAGGATCTGGAGCACAGAAGGTGGGTGTCATGAACAAGATAAGCTTGGAGAGGGCATGAGGGGAAATAGAGAGATAGAAGAGGAACTAGAGAAAGAGGCAAGTTTAGGGCTAGAGCATGGGGAGAATTAAAAGAAACATGCCAGTATCTCTAGCATCTGTCAGTCAGAATCCAGATTTATCCCCTTCATTGGCAGCCCTCAAGGCTCAGCATCTGTGGCCAGCTGAGCAGTGACTGTACTCTGGGGAGGTGATGGCCTAGTGGCATTATTGCTGGACTATTAATCCAGAAACTTGGCTAATGTTCTAGGAATCTGGGTTTGAATCCTACCATGGTAGAACGTGAAGTTTGAATTCAATAAAATAAATCTGAAATTAAGAATCTACTAACAGCCATGAAACCATTGTCGATTATTGGAAAAACCCATCTCATTCACAAATGTCCTTTAGCGGAGGAAATCTGCTGTCCTTATTTGGTCTGGCCTACATGTGACTCCAGAGCCACAGAAAATGTGGTTGACTCTCAACTGCCCCTGGGCAACTAAGGATGGGCAATAAATACTGGGCCAGCCAGCAATGCCAAAGTCACATGAACAAATAAAAAAAGCTTCTCCATGACTGTCATTACTGACTGTCTTGCTGACTTGTGATATGTAAAACACCATGTGAATGCCCAACCTTTTGATTTACTAGTCTCACTGAGGTGTGTATATTTGAACTGAAACTTGGTCTGCATTAGTCCTGAGATGGTGTGGTCCTCCTCTGAGATGTCTACACATCTACTCAGACTAATCAATCAGGCAGCATGGAAATCAGTTGTAAATCAGGGTTGGAAAACCACTGGCAGAGGGGCTGCAGTAATCTTTAAACTCCACATCAGTCCAGTGTGTCACCATTATAAATGGCTAAGATGTGACATATTAATGACAGTCTTTCATAAAACAGCCACAAATACAGTGAAGCAACAGTTGCATGAAGATGCACCTAACGGCAGAACCTCGATGCGAGATGAACACACAGTTACCAGAACTCTGTTTACGGTGGAAAGATGCCAAAGAGGAGCATAATGTCAGAGAGGACAATTCACAAGATGTACTACCTCAACTTGTTCTTGCAATATAACGTCACTGGTTAAACACATCAACTTCAGCCCATATGTAGCCACTTCAACAAGATACATTTAGACTTACAGCTCATGGGCTCAGTACGTCTAAGAATGGTTTGATGATTGTTAGCACTGACTTATATTGGATGAGACAGGTCGGATTTTCTAACACCGCCCATGATGGGACACGCCACGGGGAATGAAATGGCCCAGCCAGAAGACCATCAACTATCGTCAGGACTAGACAATTCCAGCAGTGGGTGGGACCAGAAAACCTTACTGCAATGAAACAAGTATTTAGCCCAACTAGTCTATTCATTATGATGTTCCACACGATATTCCTTCCTCTCTACATCATCTAACTCGGATGTCATTCGATATCATTCTCCTCTATGTACTTAGAATCACAGAATCCCTACAATGCAGAAGGAGGTCATTCAGTCCATCCAGCCTGCACCAACAACAATCCCATCCAGACCCTATCCCTAGAATCCCATGTATATCCGTAGCTAGGCCTCCTGACACTAAGGAGCGATTTTAGCATGGCCAATCCACCTAACCTACACATCTTTAGACTATGGGAGGAAACCTGAGCACCCAGAAGAAACCCACACAGGCACGGGGAGAATGTGCAAACTCCACACAGACAGAGACAGACACCGGCAATCGAACCTGAGCACTGTGAAGCAGCAGTGCCAACCACTATGTCACCGTGCCACCCTCTATCATTCATTTGCTTTAATGCTTCATGTTTCACATTCTAACCATTATCTGACTAATGACCGAAGTCTCTCATTTTGATGTAAATAATATTTTAACCCCACATTAAAATGAAGCTGAAATAAATATTGAGTACATTATTTCAAACTGAATCAAAAATTGTAAGGCAAAGTCAAGTTTGAGATATTAGAAATCATGATTTTCTTATCAAGTCCCAGAAAATATCAGTAAACATGCTTCCATTAATTACATGTTTTCACAATAGTTTTCACATTTCACCCCTTTCCTTGCATGCTTTCTAAGATTTAGTGTTGAGACAGCAGTCTTATTTAAGGCTTCCTCACTGGAAAAGTGCTAGACCTGAGGTGAGAGACTGAGTAAGCTAGGTTTGTACTCTTTGGAATTTAGAAGGCTGAGGGGATCTTATAGAGACATATAAGATAATGAAGGGGATGGATAAGGTAGAGGTTGAGAGACTCTTCCCACTTAGCAAAGATAGCAAGACTAGAGGGCACAGCGTCAAGATTGGGGGGGGGCAGGGGCAGCGGTTCGGATCGGAGTTACGGAGAGGTTTCTTCACGCAAAGGGTGGTGAATCTTTGGAATTCTCTGCCTGATGAGGTGTTGGAGGCTTCCTCACTGAACATGTTCAAGTCAAGAGTGGATAGGTTTTTAATTGACAAGGGAATTTAGGGTTACAGGGAGAAAGCGGGAAAGTGGTACTGAACCACTACAGATCAGCCATGATCTTATTGAATGATGGGGCAGGCTCGAGGGGCTGGATGGCCTACTCCTGCTCCTATTTCTTATGTTCTTGCTCAGTGAAGGGTCACCTATACCCTCTTCAGGAGATCGCCACAACTCAGTACAGTATAGATTATGTGGAGGACCATGTCTTATCACAAAGTAAATCAGCATGTAGGTGCTCTGACTTAATAAAATGCAAATATTCCAAATATTATTCATTCATGTGCTTCCTTTTCCAACTTGCCAAAATCTTTCCACCAGCTACAAGGCACAAGTTGGAAGCGTAATGGAATGGACGCCAACTGCCTTGATAGGTGCAGTCGTGACACGCAAGGAGCTTGTCATTGTCCAGATAAAAATATCTGCTTGAACAGTGCTCCTTGCTCCACTTGCTGAAACATCCACCCACTCCACCACTGATTTACTGAAGCTGCATCATGTTTCATTCACTGTGTGTACTGCAGTGAATTGCCAAAGCAATTTTTTGGGGAAAAAAAACTCCCCCAGCCTTTGTAAACAAAAACAATAACTATAGTGAGGATGCCATATAGTACATGGCACTGTGAGTCATTCTAATTGGGGGAGTGGAAAGGAATGCAGTGGTAGGAAATTACAATACAGTTAAGAGACACTCTTCTCTAAGCCAAGAGTGTGAGACCTTAAGATTCTAGTTCCTGCCTGACATCAGGGCGAAGGACATCTCCTTGAAACTGAAAAAGAACTTTAAGCTGAAAGGGATAGATCCAGTTGTCTTGATCCAGTGACATAAGTGGGATTAAGAAAAAGAGGTTCTGCTGCGGGGATATGAGCAACTCAGAGTTAGATTAAAAAGCAGAACCTCCATCATTCAGAAGAACAAAGACATCAAGTTCATGGGAACATCATCACTTCCAAGTTCTGTGTATCATTGTTCCCTCACCATCGCTGGATCACACACCTGAACATTTAGCATTGTGGGAGAAATTCTAACACATTGACTGCATCAAATAGGCAGCTCAACATCACCTTTCAGGAAAACTAGAGATGGGTAAAATAAGTGTCAGCCTCACTAGTGGTGCCCATGTCCTGAGAATGAGACTTTTCTTTGAAAAAACTACATTCAAAATGAAATTGGGTTTTATAAAAAATTGGATTAAAGGGTACTCCTAATTTTTAGATGGCCGATATTATAGGCACTTTAGCTCACTGAGGAAGAGTATGATACTTGGAAATTATTGCTGTGAAGAACAGTGGATGAGCAGTTTACAAATATAAAATGAACTGAACCCTTCTAGCCTTTAAAATATTATGTTCTTTTAATGACACAATTACAGAATACTCATTGCAGAGATTCCTAAATGCTCACATAATTACTTAAAGATTAGAATAGAGAGCCGGGAATAATTATACATCAATAATCTAATATGACCAACAATGAAAGTGAAGCTTGTCTCTTAGTTATAAATATCAGGAGCTGTCAATTGGATTTCTCTTTACAGATCTCTGTCCACTACTCACCTGCCTGTCTTCAAGGGGCTATATCTTGACATTGCTCAATAGTGTAAAATGGCTATTGGAGAAGTGACAGCCCATTTTATTTCCATTATAGTCACAGGAAAGATGTGAAATCAGCCATCCACTCGCTATCGCAGTTTTAATCGTTATGCAAGTTCAAGATCTATCCTATTAATTTGGATGGCAGGTTGTTTTCTTGGGCTAGTTACTAGAACACTATCAGGGAGTGAAGGTTGAGGCTGAACACAGTCAGTGGGGTTGAGGGGGTGGTGAACAGAGTCACAGAATGAGGGAGGATGTGATAACTGTCAGGGGGAGTGAGGAAGAAGGGTGGACATCGTCAGGAGGAATGAGCGAGGAGGGTGAAAACCATCAGGGAGAGTGAGGGAGAAGGGTGAACACTGTTTGTGGGGGTGAAAGAGGGTGAACACTTATATTGTCCCCACCTGATGAAGGAGCAGTACTCCAAAAGCTAACGATTCCAAATGAACCTGTTGGAATTTAACCTGATGTTGTGAGACTTCTTGCTGTCAGAGAGTGGGGGGAGGGGGCACGGGTGGGAGCGAACACTATCAGTGGTTGAGGGAAGGGGTGAACAATTGGAGGGAAGGGAGGGAGGGGATGAACACTTGCGGGGGATAGGGGTGAACACTCAGGGGGGGAGGGAAAAGGAGAGAGGGTATGACACCTCATGGGGGAGAGGAAGGAGGGGTGAATACTGTCAGGGGGTAGGGTGGGGGTAAGGGAGGGGATGAGGAAAGGGAGTGAACATTGTCATGGGGGCTGAGGGAGAGGGGTGAGGGAGGTAAAGTGAGGGAGGGATGAACACTGTCATGGGGGTGAGGCAGGCGAGTGAGAGGGGGGGGTGAACTCTGTCAGAGAGTGAGAGAGTGGTTAGCATTGTCAGAGAGTGAGGGGGGGATGGTGAACACTGTCAAGAGGTGAGAGATGGGGATGATCTCTGTCGGGGTGTGAGGAATGGTGTGATCACTGTTAAGGATGAGACAGAGGGGTGAGTACTGTCAGGGAGATGAACAATGTCAGGGGAGTGATGGAAATGGGTGAACATGTCAGAGTGGTGATGGAGAGGGGTGAACACTGGCAGGGAGTGATGGAGAGGGGTGAGCACTCAGGGTGGTGATGGAGAGGGTGAACACTATCAGGGAGGTGAGGGATGGGGATGAGGAAGAGGGATGAACACTATCAGAGGAACGAGCAAGAGTGTGAACATTTTTGAGAGTGAGGGAGATGTTAGCACTGTTACTATGCAGTCTTGCAGTTTGACATCTCCAGGCAATCTTAAACCCATGTGATTACCCCTTCATCTCAGCCTGTTCATTCAAAGAATTGCAAGTAATTTGATTTTGAAATACTGGCCAAGGGACATTTATTAAATGTAGTTGCTGGAAATCATATTTTCTTCTGTGAAACAGAACGAGAAATAGTACAATAAACACAACCTTCTGGGAGATTTAAATTTCCCTGAATACAGCTAGTGCCATAAGAAGGAGATATAGCTTGGCCACTCCCGCAGTGTGCCAAGGCTGGAGGCTTCAGGACATGACCAGCATCAGCATTCTGACCATAAGGATTGCTGGCAAGCAAGTATGTATTGGTTTGTCTGACTGGTGTCAGTCAGAATTCTCCTGATACCATTCAAAATATTTGGGACAGAAATAAGTAAATAACATGGAAACCTGGTTAATCATGACATTTTCCAACAAGTGCACAGGTTCAGCATTTCTTTCTCTTTAATCTTTTCACACATTCATTTCTTACAAGGCCAATTTCAGTACTGTGACGTGTTGTAAAGCTCACAAATGCTATCTCTGATACTCTCAGTCTGCCCACTTCTTGCAGTCTGACAACCTGGCAATGTGCGGATGACAACGTGACAGCTTTATGCTTTGTTATGTTTCTGAAATCAAAATGCCTCACAACCAATAAACCAGTCGCTGTAGAAGCCAGATGACAGAGATTTTTAAGAGCCCTCTGTTTGTGTTCATTGTGCGCAAGAACAGTACATGATTAAAGCTATACTTACTGTTGGTTTCAAGGCTTTCACAGAGTTCAGTCTTGACCTCTCCATTTGGTCTGTCACTTGTTTTTTGTGACAGTTTATTTGACATTGTGGCTGCCGTCACCACCGCCTTGAAGCTACGCTTACGTTTTTGCACATTCTGCTCTGGATGAAAGATGATAATATAAACCTTAGGCATGTACAGCATGCCTAGAGATACAGAAGCACTTAAACTCATGGAAATGGTGAGGGTTGTTGTCTGAATGTACATCTGCAAAATAAAACAAAATATTTTAATTGAAGGTTGAGAAGCACTGATGTATATAGACCAAATTCATTACTCCTATCAAACAGACTGTACACTGATTGAACAGTGGAAGGATTTGGTGCATGAAGACATTGACTTATTCACACAAGAGGGGAGATATAATTTTTTATTGCAAAATTATAAAAGCTAATTATATGCCACTGAAATTATATAAGCTAATAAGAAATTAGCGTGAAATATTTGCATACAGATGTTTAAAGGATGACATTTTCCAAGTCTTTTAGCTTAGCAGGTTAACCATGTTTAATCTCCCCGATAAAATCAAAGCGAAGCCATGCAAACACATGGAACGTTCCCACTTTATTATTGGAAACAATGTTTGGAAAGCTGTAATTTCTCCAATCAGAGGCACTTTTGAAACTAATGGCAAATGTGGACATCTTAGATTTAATGTGTGGATTGGACCCAATTCCTGTATCCTCCAACAACACAATTAGTTGCTTAATATGTTTGCATGCCTGGTATTACTGGGCAGCATGGTGGCACAGTGATTAGCACTGCTGCCTCATAGCACCAGGGGCTTGGGTTCGATTCCCAGCTTGTCTGTGCAGAGTATGCATGTTGTCTGTGTGGGTTTCCTCTGGGTGGTCTGGTTTTCTCCTGCAGTTGAATGATGTGCTGGTTAGGTGCATAGGCCATGCTAAATTCTCCCTCATTAGACCTGAACAGGTGCTGGAGTGTGGCTACCAGAGGATTTTCACAGTAACTTTATTGCAGTGTTAATGTAAGCATGTTTATGACACTAATAAATAAACTTTAAAATCCAGCATGTGATTGAACACATTTGCCTTCCTGTTTTTCATCAGATGCCCTGGCCTGTTGCCTTTTTCTAGTGTTTTCCACTTCTAAACATTTTAGCAGCTCAGTAAGACAGCATTTCATTGCTAATATTCTCCATTTGCTTGTGAGCATCAATTCAATGCCTTGAGGAGACTGCTTACTGCCAATGTTTCACCATCAAACAGTCTGGATGGCTGCCTGCCACTGCTGAAATTAAAGAAAGCAAAGACAGGACGCCATTCAACAACAAAGTCTTGCATTTATATAGCGCCTTTAGTGTAGTAAATCATTCCCAAGGACTTACGTTGGAACACTGACTGACAAAATCTGACATCAAGTCACATTAGGGCAGATGATTGGGAGTTTGGTCAAAAAGGTAAGTTTTAAGATAGAAGCAAAACAGTGCGGTTCTGGAATCTGAAAGAAAAACAGAAAATGCTGGAAAATCTCAGCAGGTCTGACAGCATCTGTGAAAAGAGAATGAAGCCAATGTTTCATGTCTGGAATACACTGCATCAGAGTGGTTTTAAGGAACGTCTTTAAGAAAATTGGGTACCAGGAAATTTGGGACCTCGGGGTGGTCATCTCTGACATTTTGCAAGTCACCTCAGTCACAGGTAAGAGTCCACGTTCAGGATTATGAGCCACTGTCAATGGGCAAAGCCAGGAATTTTTAGGTGTGGTGACAGAAAAGTGAGGCAATGAGCGCTTACAGGCGAAGGATCCTCTGAGAAGAAGACTTGTATTTCCTTTAAGCACACACAATGTTATCCCTGTCATGCTTCTTGAAGTAAGAAGTCTCACAACATCAAGTTATCATATCATAAAGTCATAGAAACCCTACTGAGCGGAAAGAGGTCATTTGGCCTATTATATCTGCACCTACTCCATATCCCTACATAATTACCCACTAATCCCTCTAACCTATGCATCTCAGGACATCAATCTAACCTGCACATCTTTGGAGAGTGAGATTTCTGAAATCCCACTCACCTGGTGAAGGAGCAGCGCTCGAAAAGCTAGTGGCTTGTGCTACCAAATAAACCTGTTGGACTTCAACCCGGTGTTGTGAGACTTCTTACTGTGTTTATCCCAGTCCAATGCCAGCATCTCCACATGATGCTTCTCAAATACATTATAAATGGGACCATTGTACAAGAGCTGAAAAGGAAGGTGCAGGCCTATGAGGACTGTTTAAAAAATATATAGATAGAATCAAAGAATCTCCACAGTGCAGAAGGAGACCATTCAGCCCAACAAGCCTGCAATAACACAAATTCCACCCTTAATCCCATGTATTTACACTGATAGTTCTCCCGATACTAAGGGCAATTTAGCATGGCCAATCCACATAATCTGCACATCTTTGGAGTGTGGCAGGAAACTGGGGCACCTGAAGGAAACCCATGCAGACGCAGGGAGAATGTGCAAATGCCACACACACAGTGACTCAAGGCTGGAATTGAACCCAGGTCTCTGATGCTGTGAGATAACAGTGCTAACCATTGTGCCACCATTTCACCAAAGTGTTGGGAAGAAAGTAGCAGGGTGAAATTGCAGAGTTTAGGATATAGATGTAGCTGCTAATGGTGGTGCAAGGAAAATCAGCTTGCAAAAGAGGTTAGAATTGAAAAAACATGGAATTCTAGGAGGTTAAAGTTGATTACAGGAATCAAAAGAGACAAGACCAAGGAAGGATTTAAAAAAATGAGCTTAAAAATGTGAATGAGAGATTTAAATCCGGGTTATTCCTTTATTCAGGCCAAATCATGTCAGCAAGCACAGAGTGAACTGGATTTGAACAGGGGCAACAGAGCTCTGAACAAGCTGAAATTTATCAAGTTGAAAATGGGATAGTATGGCTTAGTTAATCCTGAAGGGATCACAGGCAACAATGTGAGTTTCAGTAGTAAATGAGCTAAGGAAGGAGCAGAATTGGTGATATTTTCATGGTGAAAGTTTGTGATATGGGGATATGGCATCTTTCAAAAGGTGTATAATTCTCGCAGCTTCGAACACAGTTATCATTGATCCACAGGAAAATGAGCGAACACTTTTCAAATCTTAAATCTTCCAATGCAAATACTCCCTGTATAAATATTCCAATGCAATTCAGTCCTTGTTTCTCAGTGTCATCAACTGGGGACAAAGACACACTAATCGCCTTTCGAAAGAACTTAATGGCTGCAATTAGGTGTGTGCAAATACCCTGATTGCGTTAATGAACTTGAGAAAAGAAACCAACAAGGCCCTGATGGCAGGATTAATCAGCAAGTTGACTTTAAGTTGTTTAGACACTGAAGTTTTACTTCAAGGATTACACTGCTGCACATTTAAATAGTGTTTCCTGATTGTAATTGAAGTGAAAAGCATGCCTCTTGGCAAAGAATAAATATACATTATCTATAAAAGTTATTTGGTGATTTGTCATTGTCTGCAGCATCTAGTCATGTGGATACAACAAATGTATCTGCCTAGGAGCAGATTCTAATGAAGCAGTCTTTTACTGTTCAATGCATGAAGACTCAGCTAAGCACAGGCTTGCAGAGAATATACCCCAAATCACTTGATTGGTAATGCATTTTATTAATGATATTTAGATAGCAATAACTTCAAACTTAAAAGAATGTTTCCAATCTTAGAAATGCAAACCCTGTTCCTCTGCCTTAAGTTAACACTTTCTGCCATTTTGCCTTCATGTATTTGTTTTATCTTCTTGTAGTTTTGTACTCCTGGGTAACTTGCTCCTCCTTTGATGATACAGCAATTACAAAAGTTAAGGGCATCAATATGATTTCTGGGTCCCATTTCATATGGGACAATGGCTTGCAGACAAGACTGCCTCCACATTCACCATTCAATTAAGGATGATGGCTGTATTAAATTTAAAGGCAAATCATTGTGGTTTCAAGCAATAGTTGATTTATTAACAACTATACACACATACACACACACACACAAACACACAAATATAAGGGTCTAACCGAACTGCTATACACGTCTACACTCCCTGGCTACAAGTGAGGTTCCTCCCCATCCCAGCGTTTGTGCCCTTTCTTGCAATTGATTCAGCTTCCCATGCGGCCTCTCCACAGGCTCTATGTGGCCCCCAAAGAATCACCATCTTAAAAGGGGCACATTACCACAGTG
Organism: Sphyrna mokarran; assembly: GCA_024679065.1. NCBI lineage: Eukaryota > Metazoa > Chordata > Chondrichthyes > Carcharhiniformes > Carcharhinidae > Sphyrna > Sphyrna mokarran. The sequence goes on from JAGIQG010000008.1 coordinate 46,824,048, forward strand.
AGAGAAATAGGGAGGCAGGAGGAATAATGCAGCAGTTTGCAGGAATGGCGCCCACTGGACGGGGTGAGTACTATGAGAGTCTTGCGTCCTAGCGGAAGCCTCAAGATAAAGGTTTTTACAAAAGACTCCAAAAATAATGGTCAGAAATGTGAGGGAACTCAAAGTGGAATGGCCTGTGGCCACAATCTTTCAGCTTTGCCGAGCCCTGTGATGCCATTTCAACCAGCATCCAATTGGCCTCGTATTGCCTGCTCAGAGGCTCTCTCTGAAGCATTGCTGGGCTCCTAACATTGTGAGAGTTCTGTATGATGCTGCAAAATAACTCCAGTAATATCAAAAAGATAGCCTTAGCTTGAGGCCTCAGCTATGTTGATGGCCAATTCCAGTGACAGCCTGGTCCTGGGAATCTTGTCCAAAGGCTCTAATGGAGTTTGCTGCAATTTCTCAGGCCTCCCCTGGCTGACTATGAGGCCAGAAAGATTCCACGCTCAGTACCTCATAAGGTACTATTATTATCCTTGACATACTAATGGAAGGCATCAAGGTCACGCTTTAACTTGTCTACTGGGATTGTGAGAGGGAAATAATGAGAATGATTTATTAAGGGATATTTCTCAGGGTTAAATGTTTCATCAAAAGGAATAAGGGCAAGTATGTAAGTCACTAAAGGGATTTCTAGGGATTTGTTAGAAAAGTTAAGTAAAATTTCACAATCAGGGTAAAAGGAAATATTGATGTGGCAAGGACTGCTTATGTGGCTAAGCAGCCATTTAGTATCAGGAGCTGGAATGCCTGGTGACCTCCATACGGCCTTAAAGTTGGCAGTGCAAGTCCAAGTTTGGTAGCAACAAAAGGTTAGGAAGATAGATAATTCTTGACATCTGCCAAGTGGCATCTGTAAATTGTTTAAGGTGAACCTAAAATAGGCAACGTTGGAATTTAAGACAATATAACGTGCATGCAATCTTCACAGTATAAAGGAACAATTCTCCCCGCTAAGTTTTTGGAAGGTCAGGCTGGGAGATATGCATGTGTGTCGATTTGCAGGATTTGCTGATGCACGCGTATCTCCCACCACTGGATGCGAGCGCATTTGGAACCACACAGAAACATCAGGTAAGTGATGTTATCTTTTTTAAAATGTGATTTAAATATAATTATTGGGCCCAGGACTGAATTCTCCAGGGCTGACAGCATCTCCCACCCTACCAATACAATTTCACTCTAACAGGGTTTAGAATAGCTCCCCACTTTTGGGAGACGCCACTGAGAAAAAGGCAGGGGCAATCGGGGCCCCTCCCGGGGAGTCAGGTGACGGGGGCTAATTCCCCCTGGGCATGGACAACTTTAGCAGTGCCAGTCTGTACCTCCCAGCACTGCCTACCAGGCATCAGACAGTGCCAAAGGGGTGAGGTGTAGGGCATGAGTCTTAGGTAGCAGCACCAGGAGTGGGACAATGTCTAGGGATGGGCTTGGGGGGTGAGGTATGGGGGTGGGGCCAGCTGGGGCAGGGCCTAGAGGTAGTCAGTGGGGGGGTCCTGCTGCCAGTCTGCAGACAGGATCGGTTGGGGATGGAGGGAGGCCAACAATCAGGCGGGCTGAGGGTGATGGTCTGCCAGGGAAATTCTGCCTCTCATGGGGTGGTTTGCCTCCAATGGGGGGGAGACCAGCCCACGAATGGTCATGGTGGCTGTGATCGGGCTATGGAGGAGGCTGGAGGGCAGCACTGCAGGGTGAGGGTGGTTCCTGAGTTGGCCAGCAAACTGCAGGCTGACAGATCAGGGCCATTGTGCATGAGCAGAATTCTCAAACTGTCAGCCTCCAGTATTAATAGGCCCTCCCCCCTTCACCCTCCCCCCTCCACACCCCGCACCAACCTTCCCTCCCTACCCAAGCTTTCAATGATATCCACGATTGTGACCTCTCCATTGCACAGAATATGGAAGATTTGAGTCTGAACTCTCACTGAAAAAACAATCATGACGTACATGATTTTTCCCGCCAAGTCAGCACTTAGAAGAACTTTTTTGGGAGCTTCACCCCTTTAAATGTCTCAGAGTTTTTCGACTACAATCCACTTCAGAGGCATTTGTCTGAGATGGCATTTTCTGAATGTGTTGGCTAATAAACAATTGTTCTGTACCTAAACCTCCTGAGATTATTTCATATAATAAGCTAATATGCAGCAGAGACTAAAACTGTTGGAAGATAGAAACAATCTGATTTGTTCTTCTATTAACTACAAAAATATATCAAATGGGAAGTTGAAATTTACTTCATTATCTCAGCCAAATGAAAATGTTAGCTCTTTAGAAATGGCTCTCAAAGAGCATCATTAATCACCAAACATGCAATGACCCTAATCCACTGAGTAACTGTAGCTACATTTCAACCAGAGTCCAGTATTCTCACCTCACTGAAAAGATTATACGTTCAAATCCACATCCCCCTGTCCCCCAGAACTTTGAGGTTAATATGTGTGTGAAATGGAGAGGTGTTATCTTCCACAAGCAACACAAAGTTGAAGTTCCAACTGCCCACTCATGCACATGTGAAAGATCTCATCTCGCTATTCAAAGAGCAAGGGGGCTTTCCCTGGTACTCCAACCAGTCTTTAGCCATCAAATCACAAATTGAATCTCAGAATACTGCATCATTGCTGCTTGACAGCATCTTGCTGCGTGTGCAACTTGTCTGTTTGTGTTTCCTACATGACAACAGTGTCACTTAAAAAGATTCCTCAATCATGTAAATCATTCTGAGCTATCTGGTGGTCAAGAAAGGTTCTGTTGGCAAGATTTTTGCCTTAATTGTGACAGTAAAAATCAGGAACTAGCTTAATTACTGATCTAGGATTGAGATTGAAGAAATTATCTTGTTAGGTAATCTAATTGTTTTATCTGAAAACCCCTTTCTCTTTCCAATATTTTTATTGAAGTTTCCTGGAAGGCTTTAATGGTCAAATTAATCTTCACCTCATGTTTTTTCTCTTTGCTGTTTTTAAATAAACACAAATTAAAAAAAAAAAAATTTAATGTTGTTGATCCAAAGCTGTCTGAGAATTAGGACTCCAATGAATCACATCAGCCCTGTCTCTCAGATTTTTGATTTTCACTTACAAGATAATAAGAATGCACAAACAAAGAATAATTTTCAAAGATTCCTAAGGGGATTCGCCTTCACTTTTTATAGATAAACTCAATTTCAGTCATTTAAGTCAATCCCGGTTCAATCATGCATTCAGTCTGTGGATTTAAAAAAAACACGTTTTCTGCAAAAGAAATATAAAACATAAACACAGATCAGTGAATATTCTATAATTCCTTATGAGAAAATACTGGCACAAATGTAACTTTCAGCTATAGAGATAAGAGACTGCAGAAGCAGCAAGATATCACCACATGCCGCAATGTAAAAGCAAGAGTAAATGGATTTTATGAACTGATTCAATTTCTAAAAGTCCGCATGAGAAATTTTGCCAGTTTTTTTTTGTTTATTTACAATCTCCACGTCTTGACAATTTGTAGTTTTGCCTATTCATATCTTCAGTTCATTTGTGAGGTGAAAGGACATTTGGTCCTATAAGACCATCAAACATAGGTGCAGAAGTAAGCCATTCAGCCCATCGAGTCTGCTCCACTATTCAATAAGATTGTAACTGATCTGATGTCATAATCCTCAGCCTCACTTTCCTCTCGTTTCCACAACCCTTGATTCCGTTACTGATTAAAAATTAGGTTTTGGTGGATCCAATAAGGAGAAACTGTTTCTGCTGGCAGAAGGGTCAGTAACTTAAAGGCACAGAAGTAAGATCATTAGCAAGAGATACAGATGAAAAATAGGAATTCTTTTATTTCCATACAACAAACTTATGATCTACCAGTATTTGAAAGAATATTGAAAGAAGATTCAGTGGGATGTTTCAGAAATAAATTAGATAATAACCTCATGAGGCTTATGGTGAAAAAGAGTAAGGATAAATGGTTCTTTTTAAAGAGCTAGCACTGCATAATGGATTAAATGGCCTCCTTCCATGTTGTGGTTCTATAATCCTATTATTTAATAGCAATCAGGAGTATAAAACTTCTAGTCAGGAATGTGATGACATATCCTAATCATGGATGAGATTTTCAAGCTGCCTTTGCCCCAAAAGCAGAAAATCCTGCTTGAGATCACAGACCTTTGCATGGTTTGCTCCTCCCCACCCCACCTTCTATGAGTCCTATGGCAGGTGGGACTGGAAAATTCTCCCCGCCTCCCAAACCCCCGGCTCAATGAGTTGACTATTCAGGCATGTCGCTTCCACACTTACAGTCCAGAGTATCTATAGCTGGGAGTTAGACCATATTTATAGAGCAGCGTATTAGACATTGAGTAGAAATTGTGCCCTGAATCAAATGGCATAGTAAATGAGTGGCACAGTGGTTATCACTGCTGTCTCACAGTGCCAAGAACCTGGGTTCAATTCCAGCTTTGGATGACTGACCACTTGATGTTTACACGTTCTCCCTGTGTCTGTGTGGGTTTCCTCCAGGTACTCCAGTTTCCTCCCACAGTCCAAAGATGTGCAGGTTAGGTGGATTGGCCATGCTAAATTGACCCTTAGTATCAGGAGGAATAATAGCAGCATAAATACATGGGATTATGGGGATAGGGCCTGGATGGGATTGTTGTCAGCGCAGGTTCATTGGACCAAATGTCTTCCTTCATGGGGATGGGTGAATAACAGTATGCAGTGGAAGGGAATTAATGAAGGACTCTCTGTGTATGAGGCCCGATTAATGTTCACAATTTTAAACAGCCTCCAGGCACCCTCACACTTTAAGAGGGTTTAAAACAGCAGGAAGGGAACATAACATTTGCATCTACATTCTTCTTGCATGACAAAGTCATTGCTGAATTCTTGCTGCCATGTTTCGAGAGGTGATCAGCACTAAAAGCTACCTCTCAATAACAATGTTCTTGAAAGCCTGCTTCTCTTGCTGGGTACATTTGACTTAAAATAATTGCAACCAAATAAAAACAATTCTGTTCAAAGTTACATTTACAAGTTGAAAGAACAGAAATGATTGGTCCTTTCTTATATTTTTTAGCAAGCTGAGATTTTATCCGAAACAAATTGTCATGTTGAAAAAACAGAATAATTTTAATCTTCACTGCCTACCCGCTAATCTGCTGGAACAGACAATACAACTATCTCCGAATCCACTGATTTTCACTGAAATGAATACTGGGCACATCTTGTTTAAGGCAGGTGACCCACTCCAGCAACAAAGTTCAAGATTACCTCCATTGTCCAATACATTTATGAAATTATAGCGCAGGATTCATTTCAGTGTTACTTGATTCATAATTTTGACTTTCTACAGTACGATTTGAGCTGAGTTTGAAGGTTGAAGATTGGTGGAAACAACATGACTGTTATTAGCCAACAGAACTGAACAGAAGCTAGAGGTGAGAATGACCATGGCTAGGTTAGTTATACATATAGCTTCACCTACTGTGTGTACAAAGTACAATTTCTAAAAAATGCCATGGTTTCACTTCTTGATCACACATCAGATCTTGCCTGAGCACAATCTGATCTAAACACATCATTCTCCCCCATGGCTATTCTTTAATTGCACACATGCACATCAAACAGCCTTGATCTCTATCTCTGTGGAGACATTCCAAAAAAAAACAAGAGGCGATTTTACTAACTTGCTCCATCTATCGATAGTCAATCAACCTAATAGCACACCTTTGGAGTGTGGGAGGAAACCGAAGCACCCGGAGGAAATCCACGCAGACATGGGGAGAATGTGCAAACTCCACACAGTGCCCCAAATCTGGAATTCCTGGTGCTGTGAAGCAGTAGTGCGAGCCACTGTGCCACCTTTTTGTAAATTAAATTCTGCAGTGCACTACATTAAGTAAAGCATAAATACATTTAAGGTTAGCAAGTTAGACTGAACAAAGGAATTTAATGCTAATACACTCAGCCTCAATATGCACGGCAGAATTTTCAATCCTCCCCCACCCCATGCACTCTGTATTCTCCTTAAGCTCCCTGCTGAGTGTGGAAAGGAGACAAATCAGGGCACAATCAGAAATGCTGATTATTTCTCCTTTTCCAATCCATTTCGTCATCCCCATTCTGACCCTATTCCACACAAAAAGAATGAATCACAATATTCCTTCAGCTTATTGAAGAAACAAAACTACATGGGGATGGGGGAGCAATCAGTCAATAAGAAATTGAGAGCAAACGCTTTATATAGTGTCATGATGGGAGAGGAATTCAGTAGGGAGTTGGCCAGAGGGCCAGGAAAATTAACAGCACTTCCACTGTAGACTGGCTGTCTCTGCAAATACATGAAACATGATGTGGAGATGCCAACAGTTGGATTGGGGTAAAAACAGTAAGAAGTCTCATAACACCAGGTTAAAGTCCAACAGGTTTATTTGGTAGCAAAAGCCACTAGCCTTTGGAGACCTGGCTGCTCCTTCATCAGGTGAGGAACTCTTATTGTGAGACTTCTTACTGTGTATACATGAAACAGTGCAGACACATGGAATGGTTCACTATATCTATTAACAAGACATAGCTGAATGTTCTTGCTAACAGCACTGAAACTATAATAAAAAGACATGATTAAGTGACCATTGTCTGAATAGACATTCCATTCGTCTACCACTAAAGATTATGACATTACCAATAGAACGTAATTAAATAGCTATTGTCTCAGGCTATTTCTTTCTATCATACATAAATAATTTACCGATATAAACAATTATTTCTACTTGAAGTTATGCCCTATAAAAAAGACTAACTGTACACAACTGAGCAGAGCAGAGTGAAGAAGCCTTAGAAGCCTTAGGAATTCTTCAGTTCTCCCCTCCTTATTGATAAGAAGGTAATAAAGGATCCATGACTTATAGATACTGCCTGAATTTCTTCTTAGCTCCGACAATGTCTTTAATGGCCTCAAAACATCCTGATGTGCTTAACTGTTTTCTCGATTATTTTGTAGGAAACAATCCTACAAAATTGATTGTTGGATCAATTGTTAGGGTTAGGGTTAGTCACTAAATATATGCACAGCAAGATCCCACAAAACACCAATTAGGCAACCTGTTTTGGTGATTTTGTTCAAGGACTAAATGTTCACCAGAATTGCCCTATTCTTCCTCAAGTTGTACTATGGGATCCTCAAATCCCTCTCCTCCCCCTCACCCCCACCTCTCTGACCTGAGGGGACAGTTCGGAGGTTTGGAACATTAGAAATAGGAGCAGGAGTATATCATTCAGACTGTTGTGCCTATGCTGCCATTCCAACAGAACATGGCTGATCTAAAATCAGCACTACCCTGCGGGTGCTGGGATCTGACAAAGAGAATGCTGGAAAAGCTCAACAGGTCTGGCAGCATCTGTAGGGAAAAAAAAGAGTAAACATTTAGAGTCCGTTTGGCTCATCTTCAGAAATGAGAATGGGAAAATCTGTTAGAAGTTGTAGTGTCTCTAGAAGAGACTGCAACAATGGTATAGCAATCTTAAGAACAAAATTACAGAAGGTACAACTCCTGTCCCTTTACCTTCCTTATCACTCAAGGCCCCAAACACACCTTTCAGGTTAAGCAGCATTCATTTGCACTTCCTCCTATTTGGTCTACTGTATTTGCTGCTCCCAAGGTAATCTCTACACTGGAGAAACTAAGTGCAGACTGGGCGACAGTTTTGCGGAACACCATCATTCAGTCTGCTTCCTCTCGCTTACCATTTTAATTCTGCACCTTGCTCCCATTTCCACATGTCCGTCCTTGACCTACTGCCCTGCTCCAGTGAAGCCCACCACAAAGTGGAGATGCACCACCTCATCCTCCAGTTATTCATGTTACAGCCATCAGGACTGAACATTGAGTTGAATAACTTAAAACTGCAACTTTTCTCTTCCATCTTAACCCCTTTTTTCTATATCCCATACATTTTAGTCTCAATGAAAAAACACTCCCTCCCCCTCCCCTTCCCTGCCACTTTCACCTGCACTTTCCCCATGCCATACCTCTTGTTCTTATGATTGCTACTCTTTTGTTGCAATCTTTTCCAGCTATAGTATAACGTCCAACAGATTTTCTCTCTCTCTTAGTTTAGATGAAGGGCTAAGCAGACTCAAAATATTAACTCTGTTTTCTCTCCTTATGAACATTGTCAGACTTGTTGAACTTTTCCAGCATTCTCTGTTTGTTATGGCTGATCATCCATCCCTTACACCATTTTATCCCACAATTCTCATATCTCATAAAGATCCTTGGGGTTGTGATTTAAGCTCTCATCCTAATGATGGTGATTCCAACAGTGCAGCATTCTCCGAATGTGACACTAGAACGTCAGGATGGATTACGAGCTCAGTTTGCTGAAATTTAAGCACACATTCACTTTACTCAGAAATAAATGTGCAACCAACTACTTCAAAGGTTGATTTTTCAAATCACAAGTATGCTGAAACCATTTGCATCCAATGTAATGGTGCAATAGCTTCAGACTATGTTGCAAATGTAACACTCCTCAGAGATGGATTGCCAAAAAGCATTCAAAAATAAATATCATGGTTGAAATAATAATTTCATGAATTCAATTCAAAGTAGGCATGATTAGGCCAAATGGGTAAACCATGTGTTATGGGAATGAATGCGTAACAGCTGGATGGCCCACTGTTCTACCACAAAAAGGACAGTTGCTGGCATGGGAATTTCCATCTCTAGCCAAAGTACACCATTAATTGGCTCAGTGCAGTAAAGATTAGGAGAGGGAGCTAAGCATAAAGTAAACAAGATTTTCAAATCTTCTAAGTGCTCAATTGTACGATGGCATTAATTTTAAAATACCACACACAATTATTTTTAATGAAAAGTATGATGAATGTTGGTCCATTGTGTTGCGAACAATTTTGACAGTACATCAAGAGCTTGGAAATTATGTCATGACATGAACCTTACACTGTATGAACCTTACACTATATGAAGCTTACAGTGTATGAACTCAATTGATAGGTGCCTCAGATGGTGGCAGCAGAAAGCACAGCAGAGAAAGGTTCCTTCGATAGCTAAGGCCACAATGTGCTCCAAGGAATTGAGAAACCTGCTTCTGTGAGCCACACACAGAGTGGGGCGGCTGGCTGGCAACCAAGTAAGAAGTCTCACAATACCAGCTTAAAGACCAACAAGTTTATTTGGTAGCAAAAGCCATTAGCTTTCTGAGCGCAACTCCTATGTCAGCTAAGTGGGAGTCCTGTTCATAAACAGGGCACGTAAAGGCACAAACTCAATTTATAAAATAATGGTTGGAATGCGATCTTTACAGACAATCAAGTCTTAAAGTTACAGATAATGTGAGTGGAGACAGCATTAAGCGTAGGTTAAGAAAATGTGTATTGTCTCCAATCAGGGCAGTTAGTGAGATTTTGCAAACCTAGGCAAGTCGCAGGAGTTACAGATAATGTGACAAGAACCCAAAATCGTGACTGAGGCCGTTCTCATGTGTGCGGAACTTGGCTATCAGTCTCTGCTCAGTGACTCTGTGCAGTCCCGAAGATCAGCGGTCAAATGCCCATGACTCTGAAGTGTTGCCCGACAGCAAGAGAACACTCCTGTCTGGTGATTGTCGAGTGGTGTTCATTCATCCATTGTTGAAGGGTCTGCATGGTCTCCCAATGTACCATGTCTCAGGACTGTGATTGTCATCCACAGGTTTACCACTAAAGAGCAGCTAAAGTAATAAAGTCAGCCAATGGGCAGCACACTGGCACAGCAATTAGCACTGCTACCTCACAGTGACAGGGACCCAGGTTCAATTCCCAGTTTGCGTCACTGTAGGTGGAGGGTTTGCACATTCCCCCTGTTTCGATATGGATTTCCTCCGGGTGTTCCGGTTTCCTCCTAAAGTCTGAAAGATGTGGTTAGGAGGAATTTCTTTAGCCAGAGAATGGTGAATCTGTGGAACTCTTTGCCGCAGAAGGCTACGGAGGCCAGGTCATTGAGTATCTTTGAGACAGAGATAGATAGATTCTTGATTAATAAGGGAATTAGACGTTATGAGGAAAAGGCAGAAGAATGGGGATGAGAAAAATATTAGCCACGATTGAATGGTGGAGCAGACTTGATGGACTGAGTGGCTTAGTTATACTTCTATGTCTTATGATCTTATAGGTGCATTGGCCGTGCTAAATTCTCCCTTGTTGAACAGGATCCAGAGTGTCGCAACTAGAGGATTTTCACAGTAATTTCATACTTCATTGCAGTGTTAATATAAGATACTTTTGACTAATAAGTAAGCTTTAACTTTTTTATTTTGGCCTCTTTTAGGTTTTTTTTACTTTGGTGATATGGTGATCTGGGCATTGGTGAAGTCTCAATTTAACGTTCATGCACAAGTGGATCTCTTGTGCAAGTTAGTCAGGATGCTGTGTTATGAGGCAGCAGACATTGCACTATGGAGCTGTCAGCCCTAAGTCAGACAACAGCATTCTCTTCAATAAGTCAGAAGGACCCGAGTTCAGATTCCACTCAAGAGGTTCAAGTCCATTACAATGCCTCTCCTAGCAGTAGACAATAAACAAGCCCCACTCATAAAGAACTGCAGAACAGAATTAACAGGGCAAGCACAGTGACGGCTTATAGTTATGATCCTACTCATCCCAGCATCAGATTCATGCAAAATAAAACTTTGTGAGCTTACATTTTGAGCAGCTGCTGTGCATTGATGGAAGAGATGGCCACATACAGTCAAAAATAAAATTTCCCAAAGAACCCTAAACAGACATTACACTTGGATATGACAGGTCAGTAACCAGAGGGCAAGGATTTAAAATCATTGATGGAAGAATTGGGGGAGGTATTGAAAAGGATTTTTGTCAAATTCGTGTTGGACAGACGCTTACTGGTTGAACTTGAATGCAGAGGCAGGAATCTTCATCATGTTTACAGTATGTTTTGGATCTGCACCAGACAGCCATAATCTACAGGGCAACCAAATGGAAAGTGGGACTAGGCTAGGTATCTAGACATGATGGATCGAATGGCCTTTTTCTCTGCTGTACTTTACTATAATTCCATGAGCACTCATTTCAGCTGAACACTCCAAATGTCTAGAGCATAGACTGAGCATGCCATATTGGGCCATGTTGTGGAGATGCTGGCGTTGGACTGGGGTGTGCACAGTAAAAGTCTCACAATGCCAGGTTAAAGTCCAACAGGTATGTTTGTAATTGAGCTTTCGGAGTGCTGCTCACTCACTTGATGAAGGAACTACACTCTGAAAGCTTGTGATTCCAAATAAACCTGTTGGACTTTAATCTGGTATTGTGAGACTTCTTACTGTGCCAATATTGATCCTAGCAGTGCTTGTTGTTTGCTCCAACAGAAAGGCAGCGCACAGTCAAATGTTCAGCCCCAGGATGCTATTTCTCTATAGGTTCACTATGCTCAGGTTTACTAATAAACTGCTGCAGAATGAGAGTGGAAATGAATTGGTACTTGGTGCTTTCAGGTGGAAACTGGCACAGCTCAAGTGTCTCAACTGAGAGAAAGAGTTGCTAGTTGTGTTCTGATGATGTTTCACATCATGGACATGGACAATTTTCCTCCAGTGCATCCTCAACATCAGAAGACCTCTCTCCAATATGTCTTTGTGGCACTTCCATTTCCAAACCAACTGCACTTATAAGTTCTCTTGTGCCTCATTTATAGTTAGAAGGTGGGGCTATCTGCACTTTTTCAACCAAAGATACAACATAAAGGGAAAAGCAAGCAAGGACTTGCATTTTCTCAGCATCTTTCACAAACACAAGACATTTTCAATTTGCAATATAACCCTGCAGATGTGGCACTGTGGGCATCAGCGAGAACAGAGCAGGGACAAGAGGTCTGATCCTGTAGTGAAAGCCAGAATTCTGTGAGAGATTGGTTGTCCAACGTCATTTTTAATATCCAATAATTAAAAAACCCACAGGCATCCTTCACTCATTGTTTGCACTCCCCAAGATTAAGGAGCTACACCACCTCATTTCTTTTCATTTGGCAGAAATTTAACCAGCAATTAGAAACTAATGATTGGACATTCACCCACAGAAGTGATTCACCTGTAGGAAACTTGTGTTTCCTCACTCAGCATTATGTGAATGATTACTGGTGTAAATACAGTATAACATTGCGTCCAAGTTAAAAACCATAGAAAGGTTACAGCACCGAAGGAAGCCATTCAACCCACCTTGTCCATGGCAACCCGAGGACACCCCATTTTATTCCCACCTGCTTGGGAGCATGGTGGCACAGTGGTTAGCAACGCCGCCACACAGCACCATAGACCTGGGTTCAATTCTGCCTTGGGTGATTGTCTGTCTGGTGTTTGCACCTTCTCCCCATGTCTGCACAGGTTTCATATAAGTGCTCCAGTTTCCTCCCACAGTCCAAAGATGTACAGGTTAGGTTTATTGGCCATGCTAAAATTGCTCCTTAGTGTCAGAGGGATCAGCAGGATAAATACGTGGGGTTACGGGGATAGTGGCTAGGTGAATTGTTGTTGGTGCAAGCTCGTTGGGCTGAACGGCCTCCTTCTGCACTATAAGGTTTGGATGATTCTTGGATGATTCCTGCACCCGGCCCATAGCTCTGCAGTTTATAGCACTTAATGTACTTTTTAAAAAGAGTTTAGTCTCTGCCTTCACTACCAACTCCTGCAGCGAATTTCAGACACTTACCACCCTTTACATAAAACTTTTCTTACTCATATCCCCTGAAGCAGTGCTGAATTATGGATTATGCTGAAATTTCTCCCATGAATTGGTGCCTGTTGAGCACTGGATTAAAAATAAGCAATCAGATTTCCCGTAACACTATTAGAGCAATTGACAAGGAGAAAATTATTTCAGTCCTTCAATCTAATTCAGCTTCTAAAGTTGAGAGGACAAGTTTCTACACCCATTGCACCACCCACTGCTTATATATTTATCTAAAATAAAAATTAGTGCCTGAACAGTTTTATTTCTTTCTCCCTCCTTTAAAAATATTACATAAAACGTGTTTGTCCATAAACGTATTCCCTGATGACAAGGAGACTCTGCATTTAAGCAGCTGAACTAATTCAGTGTCACACTAGTCTGTGCTGTTCTTAAGAGATAGACTTGCACAGCTAATCCAAAAATCCTGATAGCTGGTTCTACCAACAATATTTATAGTAGTGATTTTGCAATATTTTTATCATGCATTATATATTCCAAACAACTGTATACATAAGCATAAGGTTTTGATACTTATATAAGTGATAGAGTGGCATTCAAATTTTGAGATTTTTGTTAGGTTAAGGTTTTAAAGAATATGTATGAAAGTTGGGTGGATAGTGTAAAGTGACTAGATATAGATCAGGCATGATCTAACGGAATGGCAGAACACGTTTGAGGGACTGAATGGTCTGCTCCTGTTTCTATGGTCCACTGACTGTGAATTTGTGACCCAATCTTGGCATTGTGACTAAGGAAACAGATTGATCCAGAAGACATAAAGGAAGACATCCATGCACCAATCAACCATGTGAGACAGAACCACTGAAAGTGAGGAAATTTAATCATACAAACCCTATACTGCAGAAGGAGGCCATTTGGCCCATTGAGTCTGCACCGACCATAATCTCATCCAGGCTCCATCCCCACAACCCCATATATTTACCCTGCAAATTCCCCTGGTACTAGGGTCAATTTGGCATGGTCAATTAAGTTAACCCGTACATCTTTGGACTGTAGGAGCACTCACAGGAAACCCATGCAGTCATGGGGATAATGTGCAAACTCCAACAGACAGTGATCCAAGGCCAGAATTGAACCCGGTTCCCTGGCACTGTGAGGCACTGTGCCACTGTGCCACACATAAAACCAAGACTGTGAGATGGTCTTTTCTTTGGGGTTTGAACATAAGAGCACAGGAACATAAAAACTAAGAGCAGGAGTAGGTCAGCTGGCCTCTCGAGCCTGCTCTGCCATTCAATAAGATCATGGTTGATCTTTTTGTGGACTCATCTCCACTTACTCTCCCGCTCACCATGACTCTCCTGCTCACCATAACTCTCCCGCTCACCATAACTCTCCCGCTCACCATGACTCTCCCGCTCACCATAACCCTTAATTCCTTTACTGATCAAAAAACTGTCTATCTTGCCTTAAAAACATTCAACGAGGTAGCCTCAACTGGTTCACTAGGCAGAGAAGAAATTTCTGAATTGGGTTCCTACACCTTCACAACAATCTGTTTGATGGGTGAAAAGCAAAGGGTATTTTTATCCTTTAAGGTTCTAAATTACTCAGCACAGCACCTTATGATACAAGATTCTGTAAGAATTTGGGAAAACAGATCTAGAAGTAGACAGAAAATGGTTAGTTGTATACATTTCTTTCTAATGTCGCCTATGTTCCATGCTCCAAAGATTGGTACATACATTTCTAATAAAAAATTATTGCCTTTTGATTAATTTCAAGACACATTTTTAACAAATCTAAAAAAGACTAAATTAAATTGGAAAAGTAAATGATATTTGAATTTATCCATATTCAAAAGATCAATTAAACCACCATTGTTTCCTTGGAGGCTACCAGAACAGTGTCCTTTACAGAGGGATTCACCTCCATTTAAATTTCAACGGTTGGCTCAGAGAGCTGTCCCAACTCTCCCCCACAACCTGTGCTGCATTTCCACCGACAGACAACTGCTCTTTGAGTTCACACTAACTCTCCCATCTCACGCCCACCCCAAATCACACTGGTTCTCTTTTCTTACATTCACAATGACTGGCATCTCCCTCTCCTTCCCCTAGCCCAGTGAAAGCAATACTGAGAAACCAAATGAATCTGTGTCACCAGGATCACAGCCTTGGCATGCTGCAATAACAGGGGAAGGGAGGCTCACCAAGTTGTTGCAATGCATCTGTCAATGGTACACACACCACTGTCATTACGCTGGAGGGAGTAAGATGGGTGGATGGGGTATTGATCAAGTGGGCTGCTTTGTCTCGGAGTTCCTTGCATGTTCTTGGAGCTGTGCTCACCCAGGCAAGCATCCCTACGTACCATTACCTAAAAAAAAGTCTTACCAATCTCAGTCTCAAAACTAACAGGTTAATTTTGTAGCTCAGTGCAAGAATATAAAGAGAAAACAAAACATTTGAGTGCATCTCCGATTTGGTGACTTGCTTCACTGAACTCAGTAAATTGCAGATATGAAGAACAATATGGTGTGTTGAAATTAAACAAAATGAAAAGGTGGAATTGAATAGTTTTTTTTAGGATTAAATTGTATGAAGCTATAAAGCCTTTAGCAAGTGTCCTCTACCATTGAGGAAAATGCTGTTGCCAGCTCAATGGTCATGATTAGAAGCTCCAAACTACTCTGCTTAAAGTTCCCACGGCAATATTGGGACTGAACCACAGCAGGAAGCAGTTTTTGCAATATTAATGCATCCTATAGCTTTATTGCACAATAGCTCATATGCTTCCCTAGCTGAGAGTTAATCCTTAAATTGGAGCACTGTTAGGTCAATTTAAATGGTAATATCATTGTTGAGTGTGAGGCACAGATGTTCTCTCCAGATGATGCCATGAATAGTTCATGAGAAATCTGGAGCTTTGCATGTAGGCAATAAAGTTTTACATTTTAAATTTCTTTTTCCAGGATTCTGTAAATAATATTAATACATTATCTTTCAGTCCTGTGCCAGCAGTAGAAAGAAAGAATGAAAGAATGCTCCCTTTGCACGATTCTGGATTTTATTAATGGTGGCATAAAATTAAGGGCACAGAGGTGAATGTTAAATTTCGATAGATCACTAGTTCAGCTTGAACTGGAGTTTTGAGTCCAGCCCTGGGTGCTGCACTTCAAGAAAGATGTGAAAGCAGTGGAAAAAGCCCAGAAAAGATTCATGAGAATAGTTCCTGGGATAAG
This sequence comes from Sphyrna mokarran, assembly GCA_024679065.1. Classification (NCBI taxonomy): domain Eukaryota; kingdom Metazoa; phylum Chordata; class Chondrichthyes; order Carcharhiniformes; family Carcharhinidae; genus Sphyrna; species Sphyrna mokarran. The sequence goes on from JAGIQG010000008.1 coordinate 46,840,011, forward strand.
AACTTCAGTTATGATGATAGTTTGGAGAAGATAAGACCGTTTTCCATAAAGAAAAGGAAGGCTGAGAGGAAATTTGATAGACTTCTTTTCAAAATCATGAGGGGTTTGGACAGAGAAATTATTCCCACTTACGAAAGGAACGAGAACAAGAGGGCACACTTAAAATAATTAATAAAAGAAACAAAAAATGGATATAAGGAGAAACATTCAACGCAGTAAGTGGTTTTAAGGTCTGGAATGCTCTGCCTGAGAGTGTGGTGGAGGCATTAAGTTCAACTGAAGCATTGTATATGGGATTTAATGGGATTGAGAGTTATAGATAGGCCTAGTAGGTATGGATATGATCGGCGCAACTTGTGGGCCAAAGGGCCTGTTTGTGCTGTAGTGTTCTATGTTCTATGTTCATTCAAAAGGGAATTAGACTGTTACCTGAAAAGGAAGAATGAACAGGGTTATGGGGAGAAGGGGGAATGGAACTAGTGATTGGCTCATTCAGAGACCCAGTGCAATCACGATGGGCCAAATGGCCTCCTTCATTTCCAAAGCAATTCTGTCATTCCATGATATTTTAACTGTTTTGCATTTCATGGCTCAGGACATTCCAGATCACTTCAGTTGGTGAAGTATTTTTGATGTACAATCACTGTTACAATATAATAAATTCAAAAGACGATTTGTATACAAGTCCCACAATAAGCAATTTGATAATAGATTATGTGATTTTTTTTTTGAGAAATAAATATTGGAATAGAACACGGAATAATATAAATTTGGGATAGAACTTGACTGTTCTTCCTCAGTTAGAACTTCTGGGTCTTTTGCATTCATCTGAGCGGACAGTTGTGGGGGTGGCGGGTTGGAGGGTGGGGGCCATTTCAGTTTAAAAGCTGGTGTGTTTTGCCATGCAGCACTCCCCCTGAAGTGCGTGGTGGTGTCACCCTAGACTTTGTGCTCAGATTTCGAAAAGAAACAAAGAACAAAGAACAAAACAGCATGGGAAACAGGTCCTTCGGCCCAACGAGCCCACGCAGCCGTCCCAATGTTCCCACCTCTACCCGCGATCCCTGTCCATGTTTATAGATCTATGGATTAAAAACCAAATTTGAGACAATTTAGGGAGAATTTGTTTTGCCAGTTAGCTTAAGAGCACATCTTTGAGATGTGGGAGGAAACCAGAGCACCCGGAGAAAACCCACGCAAGCATGGGGAGAATGTGCAAACTCCCACAAACACAGGCCCAAATCCATGTATCTGCACAGCACTGCGATAGTCACTGAGCTGTCGTGTTGCCCATCAAATGGTCCAGGTCAAGCGTACAGCAACGACGTGAAGCACTAGGATACTCTTGAAAAAAATCCAAGAGCAGCCCTCTCACAACCCATCGCATATATGCCCCTTGTTAGACAACAAGGAGATTTGCACCCACAACCTTCTGACTCATCATTATGCTTTAAGACAATGAGTATAAAGATGCAATGGTGTACAGTGAATGCAGACACACGTGCAATGGCCCTTTCACCATCTTGAACTTTGCATTCAACATTTCAGAATCTAAAGTTTGCTATTGGTGAGATTCTAAAGCAATAGCAAATTCATTTATTACTTTAGCAAGATGAAAGACTTGCATTTATATAGCTGTTCACAGCCTAGGAGTATCCCAAGGTACTTTGCAGTCAATTAACCACTTTTGAACCATAATCACTCTTAGGACAACACAGTGGTTAGCACTGCTGCTTTACGGTACCAGGAACATGGGTTCAATTCTCGACTTGGGTCACTGTCTGCGTGGAGTCTGCATGTTCTGCGCATGACTGCCTGGTTTCCTCCAAATGCTCCACTTTCCTTCCACAATCTGACAGACAAGCTGGTTAGAGTTTTTTTTAAGTTTTATTTATTAGTCACAAGTAAGGCTTACCTTAACACTGCAGTTAAGTTACTGTGAAATTCCTCTAGTCGCAACACTCCAGCGTCTGTTCGGGGCAATGCACCTAACCAGCACGTCTTTCAGATTGAAAGGGGAAACTGAAGCATCCGGAGGAAATCCATGCAGACATGGAGAGAATGAGCAAATTCCACACAGAAATGACCCAAGACAGGAATTGACCCAGGTCCCTGGTGTTGTGAGGCAGCAGTACTAACCATTGTATCACCGTGCTGGTATTGGTGCATTGTTCATGTTAAATGCTCCTTCAGTGTACCCGAACAGGCACAGCAATGTGGCAACTAGGCGATTTTCAAAGTAACTTCACTGCAGTACTAATGTAAGCCTACTTGTGACACAAATAAAAAAATAACTGCAATTGCCAATGGGCACTGTTTTATGGCTGAGGAGATGGAGCTGGAAAATGCACCAAGCTGTTCAAACGTCCATTGACTTTGGTGGAAGTGGAAAATCCCATCAGCTGGAGGAGCCATAATATCTTGTATGGCTCCCATTAACAATAACATGATAATGACCAGATAATGTGCCTTAATGATATTGGTTGAAGAATAAAGGACTTTCAATCCTTTTTCAAAAGGCGACTTTATTCGACAACCAAACAGCAGGATGAGTCAACAAGGTATCTTTAGCTTTTAATTTACATACAGATACTCATTTTGGGCGTTTTAATTAATGATGTGCTAATGGATTGATTTTCTCAGAATTTGTCACAATTTGTTCTATTGTTGTCACAATGTGCTGAAAAGCACATTTGTGCTTTTGTTTTCTTTCTTTGTTAAGATTAGTGAAGGAATTGGGAAATCAGCTTTCTGCTCATGCTGCCTACGTTAACAAACATTATAAATGGAGGGAAACAGAGCCAATGACTTAGGAAAATTTTCAAATCAGGGACCAACTTAACATATGCAAAGCAATTGCAATCTCAGCTTATAAACTAGTTAAAAATCAGGCAAGCTGGACTGAGACCCACTTTATTCCACAAAACAAGTGACTGGGTGCTTTCATGCTATACTTAGAATACTAGATTAATTTTCATTATTTCATTATTTTATGGGATTAAAAGTCCCAAGGGTTATGTAACAAAGTTGTATATAGAAATCTATCTCAATGTGGCAAATACTTGCTGCATTCAGACTTTGGGGAAATAACTTTAACGATGCTTATGCATCCTATACACAAGCAGTCAGCCACCTTTTAGCTTCATTTAAGTGAATTACATTTGCTGATATTGTAATAAGTCGTAACTTTGCATGGTGGCACAGTTGTTAACTCTGTTACCTCGCAGCACCAGGGACACGTGCTTGGTTCCCAGCTTGAGTCACTGTCTATGTGGAGTCTGCGCATTCTCCCCATGTCTTTGTGGGTTTCCTCCGTGTGGTCTGGTTTCCTCCCACAGTCTGAAAGACATGCAGGTTATGTGCAGTGGCCATGCTAAATTCTCCCTCAGTGTGCCTGAACAGGTGCCAGAGTGTGGCGACTGGGAGATTTTCACAATAACTTCATTACAGTATTAATGTAAGCCTACTTGTGACACTGATAAATGAACTTTAAAAAAGTTTATTTGTATTATTTTGTTTGGTACTCTTCCTCATGTTTCATTGTTATAAATGCAATGAGGAGCAAATTAAAATCGTCTTTTTTTTACTTTAAGAAAATGTGTCCGAGATTAGATTGAGTTTTATAATTTTACAGCCAGTTGATGTGGTTTAGATTTAATTTCTCATATTGCAACCAATAGCATTCAGGAATAAAATGTTTACATGTGGCTAATGGATCCTATCAACTTGACACAAGATTTGTGGATTCAACATGGCCGAAACTTTTAAAAAGTAAAGCATAAATACCCAAGAAAGTTTCAAAATATGTAACAAAATAAATTAAACTCTATTTAAACTGGTATGATTATCAGATCAGTCTCAAAGACTGAAGTGCAAGGTCCCAAGTCACCAGTCAATTGCAGTTCCATGAAATGACTATATTGTTTGACTGATTCAGTTTGTTGGGAAATAAATATCCATTTTACAATACCTATCCACTAAGACATTTTGCCAACAGTGCATGGTCCTTATAAGCACTGGCATCTTGTCATTTCGAGTGATCTTCTCTACTCATTGTCATTTTCCAGTGAGGGTGACTTCAAGTTAACATAATGGAATGTGATCCCATACAATTTTCTCAGTCTGGTTCGAGCTTTTATACCTCCAGTCTAACAACACTGATGCTTAAAGGAAGAGGGTTCAATGCTATGTAGAATGGATGGATGACAAACAAGACACAACCAAACTACAAGTAGATTATATCTTGCTGTTTAAATAGAGTCATCATAGGATCTAGGAAGATAAGTAAGACATGGATGACTGTGATGGGGTGCTATTCAAATGGACAGCTGACATGCTAGCTTATGCTGATGCATTGTTCAAAACAAGAGGATAAGGGCCTAAAAAGAAAAGAAAAATGAAAAAGAAGGTTGAAATTAAGATATAATAGAAAGATTTATATTTATAGAACACCTTTCACAACCTCAGCATGTCCCAAAATGCTTTACAGCCAATACTTTTTAAAAGTGTAGTTACATTTGAAATACAAGAAAAGTGGTTATTGGTGCACACCTAAGGCCCATAAACAGCAATGTAATAATAATCAGACAATTGATTGAGATTGATGGTGATCAAGAAATAAATATTGGCGTGGATACCAGTGAGAATTTCCCTGCTTTTTTTCAGAATGGTGCTGTGGAATCTTTTATGTTCACCTGAGAGAGCAGTTTAGGCCCTGATTTAATATTTTACCCTGGAGGTGGAACCTTCACTAGTTTAGTTTATTTATTAGTATCACAAGCAGGCTTACATTAAAACTGCAATGAAGCTACTGTGAAAATCCCCTAGTTGCCACACTTCAGCATTTTTTCGGGTACAATGAGAAAGAATTTAGCATGGACAATGCACCTAACCTGCACATCTTTCGGACTGTGGGAGGAAACTGGAGCACCCGGAGGAAACCCATGCAAACACAGAGAAAATGTTCAGATTCGGTACAGACTGTGTTGCACGCTGTGAGGCAGCTGTGGTAACCATTGTGCCAGTATGCCAAGCCGTGCATTCCTAGAGTACTGTGCTGGATACATAAGGCAATGCCCTCTCTCCACTCTGCTCCCACTCCACTCCATTATCACTTCCTCACCCCCATTCAGCTCGCCATGGAATGTTTTCAGGCGGTGCAGGTGACTCCTTATTGGTTGCTGGCACGATCTTCCGGTCTTGCCAATGTCCACACCGTTTTGTGTACTGCTCGCCCATCCCACCGCTGAGGAACCCGCTGTGAGAGGGTAGCCTTTGACGGGACCAGAAGATCCTGTCAGCAAGAAGAGCTGGAAAATCCAACCCAAAATGTGCAATGTGACATTTACCAAGACTCTGGAATGCTTAGTTTAATAGCCTGTCCTGAAGTCTGGATCATTTGAACGTTTAAACCCTCTTCGCAACTGAGTAAATTAGCTCTCGCTGTTGATTACAAAGAACACAATTAGGATAAATGTTTTAATTGGATCAGTCTTCATCCAACTGTTTCCTGGATTGGCTTCCCAACAGCAGAAATCTTTGTGCAAAGCTAACAGTCATTACTCACAGTAAGTTGGTGTGCTGTTTTATAATAATGGAATATTGCATCATATTCACAATGTAATAATAAAACACAATGTAATATTAGACTAGTGAACTGGAGTTAGACTTGAATTCCCCTAAGGCCATAACATAACTAATTAATCAAACAAACACAATCTGAGGTAAATCTCAGTTTAGGACCAGCTGGTGAGGGAAATTTGCAGATTGGAAGGTGCACGTAAAACTGCCCAATCTCAGAGCGGAAGAAAACAATATTAAATAACAACCTATCATTTCTTTTCTAATATTTTGCCATATTGAAGTAATTTGTGTTCTCAGATCTATCATACATATAGCTAACAGATAGATGGATTTTCCTGTGTTTTTTCTAAAGCATTTTGGAACATTTTATAATGTTAAGATTCCTGATTTACAAGGGGGCGAAAGGGTTTTGGCGGTAGGCTGGAATATGGGGTTGACATTATAAGCCATCAGCTGTGATCTTTTGAATGGCAAAGCAGGCTCAAGGACTGAGTGGCCTACTCCTGCTTCTAATTTGTACGTACGATGTTCGTAGGAATTATATTAGATCAAGTTGTTGTTACTAAAATGACATCTCTCACCTTACATTATGGATAGTTATAAATCTTATCAATGTTACACAAGTTCTAAAAGGTATACATGGTCCTTTAAAACACTTCCCACTTTTCCCATCCCATTTAGTTGAACAGATTAAGTAAAGAGCTACCAATATAAATGCAGGTGCTGAACCATTGATTAATAGTTATAAAGATCCCACAAGCCAAATTTACAAAGTCCATTTCTGTCTCCTGATAAATTTGAGAACCTTAAGAAAAATAAAACTGCAAACAGGATTGAATTAACCATCCGTGGCAGGAAGGCCAGTGTTTGGAGGTACACATTGCTGATAAGACAGATGACTGAAATGCATTAAACAGAGACATGCATGGTGAGCCAAGAACTTGCCTTGACAAAGCAACATCTTCACACAGCTCAGCTAAAAAAGAGATTGCTGAATAAATAAAGGCATACATAAAGATCAGAATGTTCAACAACATTGTAATTGGTTTTATTCCATGAGTTGGAGAGTTTGGGAAAGTTCAATAAAACAGTTGGGAGGAATTCAAAAGAGAATTTTGAGTGACTAAAGTGGATAGACAGCTGTGATAGGTATGATGAAACTTATCAATGGCAGAGAATGAACAATAGAAAACAGATTAAAACAAACTGCAGCATGGAAAGCTAAAGAAGAGCCTTCATAACTTGTCAAACAAGAGTATTAAGCTATGGAAGCAATGCAGATTTGATGCCAAACTAAACTCTGGATACAAGAGGATGGCATCATTTCATTGCTTCTCTTCGAATCATCTGAAGTCCAGGAAGAATTGAAGTTAATAAAAAAGAGTTTCCTAAACAATACAGCCTGAAAGAGATTAAAATTGCCCAGCTCCACTTTCATGCAAATTTCATTTCCTAACTGGGAGAGGAACAGACGGAAGCTTCCCTCAAGGGTACCAGTGGCAGGTGGGGGCATTCAACTTCACTCAACATCAAATTGGCAACTTCAAAATGAAATTAGTAGCAGCTAAAATCTTTCTTTATAGATTCTGTTGCACTTTGCATCTATTGAGGAAAAAGAAGACAACTCTTCTCGAACACCTTTGTTCATTATGTGAGCTCAATTGTGCATCATCACTTTGACCTGCATTTCAAACACTACATCCTACGTATTACTATGACTGCATAATAATGCCTGCTTCAGTCCCTATCACACTCAGTGTCGTTCAGACTTCTATCGATCTTCAGTATCTCCAGCTTTGCATGCTTCAACATTTTATCCATGAAATCCTGAACCCCAATCTAAATGAACCATAACTGATCCACAACTTCAGTATGCAGATCTGATCCAGTATCAAGGTCCTCTCACCTTCCCATGCCTCCTCATGCTGACTGAAGTGGATTACATCTCACAACAATCACCCTCACAGGGCAGCCACTTCACACAGACACATACACCAGGAGTTTACAACCTCGCTCAGGCAAGGCTCATAAAATCCCACCTAAGGCCAACAGAGAATTCTGTTCTGCAAGCCTTGCCCACTCTAATTCCAGGGCTGGCGAGGCAGTAAAATTTGAGCCTTAATCTAGGTTTGAGAAAGTGAACCACATCTCCCCCAAGGAAAATGACTATTCAGAGATGTTACCTTTTCTCAGGTTGTCTCTTAAATAATTTGTTGGCCTAGACATAATGACCTGGATTCTATAATGATCTGGGGTTCTCTTCAAATATTGTATTTTCCCACTTTCAGAAAATACAAGTGAGGAATGTTCTTATACCCCATGCAGAAGACTATGAGAGAAAATCATACATTATCAGCCTACATGCTAGTTTATTACAGAACTATTTAGCATGCAACACACTTGAAAATGGACAACTACATTACAACATTAATGACTATAAAAGATTAAAAATACAATCTTAGTTCTAAGATAGAATCCAATCAAACTTTAAAAATACAATTCCACAGCTAATATCAATTTAAGATTACCCATCAGTATTTAAAGTAATGTTTTACCCAAATCCCCAGGTGAGGCAGTTATTGGGGCAGCTGGATACAAAAGTTATTTGCTTAGTGATATCCAACCCCTTGACAAGCAGAAAAAAAGACATTGAGGGGGAGATCCCAGAAGCTGTATAATATTTCTGATTTTCTGAAAGAAAACTGGAATAGTTATACCCTTCTAACCAGGTAACGTAATTCACTAGCTGCAATGGGTGTTGCCTTTTTGCTTGGCACTCCTCATGGATGTGTTTTTATTATTTACTATGATTTAATTGTTAAAATGGTTCTATTGTCCACACTGTAAACAATCATGTTCTTAAATATGTCCTGAATATCTTTCCTGTTTACCTCCAATTCTTTCTATTTTTACAGAAGTGATTTCAAACTTTAATAGAGGAATAGATTTTTTAAAGTCAGTTTTTCTAATTTTCTGAGGTATGTTCTAAGAATGCCTTTTGAACAGATAAAAAGAGAAACAATCATAAAAACTTTTAAAGTTCCTTTGAAAATTACTTTAGAGCTTTTTCTCATCTTTATCAGTTTGAAGAGAACTTGAACGGCCTTGGTGTTACTTTATGTATGGCACAGATAATCTCTGTTTAACACCCCTTGAAACCAAAGCTGTCAGTTAATGTTGCCCATGTAGTGCTTTAAGCCTTGTGTGTGAAAAAGGCTACACGTGAAGATGTGTCCGCTTTCTCAATTCCAAAGTATAGTCATCAATGCTATCAAGTGGTACTAACTCAGCAATAACCTGCTCATGGACACTCAGTCCGGGTACCACCAGGATCACTCAGCTCCTGACCACATTTTAGCCTTGGTTCAAACATGGGCAAAAGAGCTGAATGCCAGTGGTGAGGTGAGTGGTTGCCTTTGACATCAAGACAGCATTTGACTGTGTATAGCATCAAGGAGCCCAGCAAAGCTGGAGTCAATGGGAAATGGGGAAAACTCTACATTGACTGAAGTCATACCTGGCACAAAGGAAGATGGTTCTGGTGATTGGATCATCTCAGCTCCAGGATATCACTGCAGGAGTTCTTCACGGTAGTGTCCTGGGTCCAACCATCATCAGCTGCTTCATTAGTTACCTTCCTTCCATCAATAGGCCAGAAGTGGGAATGTTTGCTGATGATTGCATAATGTTCAGTACCATTCTCTACTCCTCAGATACTGCTTCAGCATCTGAGGAGTGGGGAATGGTCCCACGTCCAAATGCAGCAGGATCTGGAAAATATCCAGGCTTAGGCTGACAAGTGGCATGTAACACAACATAACACACATGGCAGGCAATGACCATCTTCAACAAGAGAGGATTCAACCTTTGCTCTCGACATTCAATTGCATTATCATTGCTGAATCCCCCACTATTGACATCCTGGGTGTTATCATTGACCAGAAACTGAACTGGAGTCATATAAATATTGTAGCTACAAGAACAGATCAGAGGCTTGGAATTCCCTGGCAGGTAACTCAACTCTAAATCCCCCAAAACCTGTCCACCATCTGCAAGGCACTAGTTAGAGATGTGATAGAATACTCTCCACTTGCCTGCATGAGTGCAGCTCCAATAACACTCAAAAAGCTTGACACCATTCAGGACAAAACAACCTACTTGATTGCTACCTCTTCCACAAATATTCATTCTCTCCACCACCAAAGAACAGTAGCAGCCATATGTACTATAAGATACATTGCAGGAACTCACCAAAGCTTTTCAAGCAGCATCTTCCAAGAGACACAAGTTAGAATCCTAGGCCCCCACACAAAACATTATGTGCATCCAGAGGCTAGACCAAAATTTCACAGTGCAAGACTCATGACCTGTTCGCCGTATGAGAAGGTGGAGACCGAATATGGATAGTTAAAAGATTTGGGTATTATCAAGCCCATGCAATTCACTGAGTGGACATAAGAACGTAAGAAATAGGAGCAGGAGTAGGCCAAAAAGTCTCTCAAGCCTCCCCCGCCATTCAATAAGATCATGGACAGCTCTGGGTAAATAGATTTGATGCAGATTCACCAAGATCCAACAGAAAGGTGGAGGGGCTGAACGGCCTATTTCAGTCACTATGTCCTACAAGTGCAATTTGTTATTTTTCAGTGGTGACACACATAACCTTAGTGCAGGAGTTCAATGCAGACGCAGGCTCCAACCTCATTCAGCCGTGTCATGTGAAACTTCACTCAGCTTTTCGTCATTGTGAAAAACTTGAAGCCCCAGGGTTGCCTGTCACTCCAATTTTCTTACTTAGTTGGGCAAATTCAAATCAATACTCATCTAGGCTGCTGAATGATCGGTCACACAGAGGTGAAGTGCTGCACATGGGAGGAGAGGCGAACACGCACCCAATCACCCAAAACAAAGCATGCCTGCTGCCAATCAGAACAGCATTAATGATGACTGAACGCGGCTTAGGGAAATAGCAAAAAAAACCAGCATTTCTACATTAATTTCAGAGTACGTGCTTGTCAGAAGTACTGCAGAGTTCGATGTCAGGACTTGTGTTTTGTACACCCCAAACAATGATTGATTAAAGATTGCACTTACTTCAAGCACTGATTATAATTCTGATATGCAATTTTAACCATAATTATGAAACAATGGTCCCAGGTTATAGCCTCAATTTTGAAAAATCTATTACGGTTCTACCATATAATATCCAATTGATATTTGCACTTATATATGGAATAAGCGAATATTACTTCAATTTTCCCTTCAGTCATTGAAGCATGCTGGTAGTCTTTTGGAATATCTCATGATATCCCCTTTTTTACCTCTCCACTTTTCTGGTCTGCTATCACAATCACTAACTACCTGCTGAGAACAGATTCTCCGATTAGCATTGACAACATCGTGGATTTGAAAAGATGAGTTGTGTTCAGTTCCAGCTTCTTCATCACATGTGGAACTAATCATGAAAAAGGATGCTTTATTCCAACTGTTTTGGCTAAGGGCACTTTGTTCCGTAACGCTGTGCATCAGGATGGTTGATGCTCAATCGGGTGTTGGGAGTTCCCTGAATTAGAAACCTATTATCAATCGTTTCTGGCCTGCTGTTTAGGGCTGTTCCATTTTTCATTCAAAATCAATCCAAGGGCTCATGTCCATTCTCTGTGTAAACTTTATTAAAGCCCCAATTTAGTGCCGAAATGTTTAAATACATACTTCACACAGCTCAATTTCTCTGGCTCTACTTTGTTATTTAGCTTTCTAGTTTGTTTTGAATAGGGGAGGTGGTGGGGTAGCTAGAGAGGTTGCCCAAGCATAGAAACTCTAAGGTATATTTTGGAAGATTCAGGGTGGAATTTTACAACCTTAGTGTGAAAATGTCAGGAGTAAACTGATTAGCGGGAATAGTGTCCATTTTCATGCCCATTCTCATCTTACCAGAAAAAAATCAGCACGATCGGTAGCCCACGCTGAACAGGCAAAACGTCAGTTTGCATTTCTTTACATTCATTACAATGTCATTAGTGAGTTTCACTCCCAATCGTCCCAGCTCAACTTGCCCTAACCACCTTGTTCATTGCAGCTGCAACCAGCATGCAAAACACCTCATGAATAAAAGTTGACCTCAGGCACTGGAGTGCTGACTTTGGGTCCTAATGCTAGCAGCATCAAGCAATGTTGGAATTCTGTGAAGTAATAATGCTGCAGACTCAGGGTTTGTCAAGCAGCACTGTCTGGCCCACTACTGTATGAATTCTGGCTATGAGTACATTGAGTGGGTGGTGGGTGAAGGGGGACTGTGTTGCCATTTTGGAGGCTATGGTGGCGGGGGGCAGGTGATGTGGGAAGTGTGTGTTACTAGGGAGGAATTGAGGAGTGTGTGTTGCTGGGGGACTGGACGGGTGGGGGAAGGGGAAGCGGAGTGTCTCTGTGATGATCGCGGAGGGGAGAGAGAGGGTCTCCCCTCAGCAATCGAGACTAGGGAGGTGATGAGGGGCCAGGTGCAAGGGGATCCCTGGGGGAATAAGGGGGCTGGAAATTTTTTGTGGTCCCCGATGACTGTGGAGAGAGGCCATATATGGCCTGGAGGGGGTCTGTTATCAGAGCTGCTGTTTTTTAGTTTTTCCTGTGCATAAGCAGTTTGTGGCTTTGATCTGAGCTGCAGGCTTCCTGGTGTATTAAGCCCAGCCCAATGCCCCAGCGCTAGAAACAGTCTAGCCCATATTTTCAACCACTGAGTGCGTAAGATTAGAACAAAGAACAAAGAACAAAACAGCACAGGAAACAGGCCATTCGGCCCAACGAGCCCGCGCTGCCACCCCGATGTTCCCATCTCTATCCGTGATCCCTGTCTATGTTTATAGATCTATGAACTAAAAACTAAATTTGAGACAATTTAGGGAGAATTTGTTTTGCCAGTTAGCTTAAGAGCACATCTTTGGGATGTGGGAGGAAACCGGAACACCCGGAGAAAACCCACGCAAGCACGGGGAGAATGCACAAACTTCCACAGACACAGGCCCAAATCCATGTATCTGCACAGCACAGCGATAGTCACTGAGCTGTCGTGTTGCCCATCAAATGGTCCAGGTCAAGCGTACACTAATGACATGAAGCACTAGGATACTCTTGAAAAAAATCCAACAGCAGCCCTCTCACGACCCATCGCGTGTATGCCCCTTGTTAGACAACAAGGTGGACCAAAGCACCTGTAGGATAAAAACAAGTACATCAATATCATCATCTATTTACACACTTCCCAGGGACTCCCAAGGCTCATGATCCCTATTTTAAATCAGTTTTCTACACCCCTCCATTCCCATTCTGTCCATGTGCCCATCTAGGTATCTCTTAAATATCTCCAGAGTGCCTGCCTCCACCACTTTACTTGGCAGCGTATTCCATACCCCCACCACCCTCTGTGTGAAAAAACTCCCTCTAGCATCCAAGTTATACCTTACCCCCTCACCCTAAGCCCATGACCCCTCGTGCTATTCAAGTCCATCCTAGGAAAAAGCTTAACCCTGTTTACTCTATCTATACCCCTCATAATCTTGTACACCTCTATTAGATCTCTTCTAAGTCTACGTCTTTCTCAGGAAAACAGTCCCAATTTGCCTAACCTTTCCTCATAACTCAGACCTTCCATACCAGGCAGCACCCTGGTAAACCTTCTCTGCACTCTCTCCAGAGTCTCCACATCCTTCCGGTAGTAAGGCGACCAGAACTGGACGCAGTATTCCAAATGAGGTATAGCCAACATTTTATACAACTACAACATTAAAGTCCAGTTCTTGTACTCTATACCCCTTCCTATAAAGGCTAGCATACTATATGCTTTCGTCACAACCTTGTGCATGATGAGACTTGTGCACCTCCACCCCCAGGTCCCTCTGTGTTTCTATACTCTTAATAGGTCTACCCTTTATCATATACCTCCCCCCTACATTCTTTCTCCCAAAATACATCACCTCGCATTTATCAGAATTGAATTCCATCTGCCATCTATCTGCCCAAGCTACCAGCCTATCTATGTCCTGCTGCATCACCTGACAATGCTCCTCACTATCTGCAAGTCCAGCCATCTTTGTATCGTCTGCAAACTTGCAGTTCACTCCACTTACTCCCTCTTCCAAGTCATTTATATATATTACAAATAGAAGAGGTCCCAGTACCGAGCCCTGCGGCACACCACTAGTGACCGACTTCCAGCTAGAAAAACAACCTTCCACTATTACTCTCTGTCTCCTATTACTAAGCCAGTTACTTATCAGTAGTGAAAACGCATCCAAAAAACAGATCAGGAACACTCCTGTTTTCATGCCAGCTGGACATTTTGAAAAATCCCTTAAAATTCCACTTGTTGTGTTGTTGTAATGTTGTACTGCAATATCTTTGTTCTTCCACACCACCCATTTGTCTGCCATCTTCATTGTTGTGTCTTCCTGGTGCAAAAGCTAAAGACTGATTGAAGACATTGATAAAGGCTCTAAGAATTTTATCCCTTGATATGCAGCCACTTACCTTTAAGAAGCCACGCCTCTTTAATTCCCAGCGATATGTGGCCATGAGTAGCTACTCATTACATGCCCACGCAAAAGGTCAAAATGCAAATTATCGTATATTAGCTGACCTTATCGATTTCACTAAGCAACAATCCTCATTCCAGCTGCGCAAAGTTGAACATAGGTATTTAACGAATCCAAGAATGCTTATCTGCAACTATTAATAATGAAACATTTATTCTAACGCACTTAAACCAACTGCTTAATATTAAAATAAAATGGATGACAGCTACTCTTCATAGTTTTGTTATTTCTGATTAAAAGACGTGCCATGTTACCCCTTATTAACCCCAGGGGCTGGAAGCCTTGAGAAATCACAATACAATTTCTTCCCAAGTATCTATATATTCACTTGGAAAGTTATGACACATAATAAAACATAAAACCTTGGAAATATTACTATGGTCCAAGTTTTAAACTGGCATATAAGAACATAAAAATCAGGTACAGGCCATTCAGCCCCCCATGCCTGTTCTGCCATTCAATAAAATTGTGACAGATCTATATATCAAATTAATTTACTTGTCTAAGTTCTATATCTCTTGATCTTCTAACTTGACAAAATCTATTTATTAATCCCTAGTCTGCAAAGTTTCAATGAGCTCTGCATTTACGAACCTTTTGCAGGAAGAGTTCTAAAACCATTTTTGTTTAAAAGCTCTTCCAGATTTATTCCTCATAACCTAGCTCTAATCTGAAGATTGGGCTCGCTAGGTGTCAGTTCATCTGGTGGAAGAAAAAAGCTTCTCATTCAAACCTTTTTGACATTTATGTATCTTCATTAGATCCTCCAGCAAACTTTTAAACCCGTGAGAATACTATCCAATTTTATATCACGTTGTGCTCTTAATTGTATTCTTTAAACTCCACTGTACTTCCCCTAAAGTTACGCTCTGCATAAAATGTGGCTACAAGGAAGGTCATTTTTGCCTCATGTCAAATGGATGATATCTTCAGATCAATCATAAATTCTCCACACAAAGCACTCCATGTGATTCTATAGGATATTTGATCAATTCTGGTCTTTAAATGAACATTAATGCAACATCCCAGGAGGTGATTACTTAATTAAATTGCAAATTACTTCTGTTTATAACATTGATCCTGGCAATGTACACCATTGTTATGGTGAGTTGTACTCAGCACCAACAGCACAGCAACATTGTGAGTCACTTGTACTTATGCAGAACCATAGGCTGCATAATGGCTTTAGAGCAATTGCACATGCACAAATCTTGCTTGTGTGCTAAGATATTCTGGAAGGGTTAGCTTCAGCTGATTGGGAAAGCCTTTCGCTGACTGGAGAACAGCAAAAGTGCTTAATTAGCCTTTACAGATGAGCCAAGATGTCAGACCTCCTCACAGTGAGTTCCAAGATGGCACAGCCACAGTCAAATGCTTCCAGCAGAATCCCATGTAGCATTTCTGCCAATAGTACTCTACAATCACAGGCCCACAGTGAGCACCCGCCCCCCTCCTTCTCATTGAGAACAATCACTTTATTAGAAAATGTACACACATTATTAGCTTCAATGCAAAATGTTCACACCACAGCTCTGAACTTCTCATGCAGCAAGATAAAACATCCATTTATTGTGCAAATGAACCACATCTGCTTTCTGTCACTTCACATATTGCTCTAAATAATACCTCATGAGGTGATAATTAGATAATGCTACGGTCTTTTATAAGTATTGATATTCCTGCCCTTGTATTTTTAACTGTTGGCCCCTCTTCAATATCTGCAATGATTGATGCCACACAGTGCTATAGATGGCTGCTGACAGCAGCTTGTGAAAGTCGTTATGCAAAACCTTGCAGAATGAACAAAGCTCATAAAGAAACAGGACTTTAATTTTAGATGGTGCATTGCCATTTCGCAAAGACATAAGGCAGAATTCTCCAGTCCCTTCATGGTGATGGGATCCTCTGGGCAAGGGTGAGGAATGTAAATCTCCATCGATCTTTGGCGGGACTGGAAGATCCCACTGATGGCCGACGATGAGCCACCTCCAGTTTGGGACAGCCCATCGCAGGGTGCCAGAAAATTCGGCCCATACATGCATGCTAACTTGTGTCTCAGTGAGCGCACGCTAATATTTAAAGCATCTTTTTCTCCAGTTCTCTGCCCAATATTAGGTCCTTAGTGATTATTCGCCAAATTGTGGCCAAACGTTATGACTATTTACTATGTGCACGGTGAGGAGGCAGGCCCTGAGCTTACCTTCATTGGAACAGGGATCAAATCTCATAATGTTGGTATGAATATGATCCACACGTTAGCCATTTAGCCTGAGCTAAACACATCATATGCCCCTTCCCCTGTTAAAACTTTAACATAACATTTTTTTTATACACTCGACCTCAGCTGTACTATATTGGATACAGCTGAGCCAAATAGGACCATAAGATACGGGAGCAGAATTAGGCATTCGACCCATTGAGTCTACTCAGCCATTCAATAGTGGCTAATATGATTCTCCTGCCTTCTGTTTAACCCTTGGTCCCCTGATTGATCAAGAACCTATCCTCAATATTAACTTTATTAGTTACATAAGTTCATATCAAAATTTGTTTGCATTTGCCAAATTTGCACAATATACGCTATTTTCTTTTGTGTCAGAGGTGGTGAAGTTAAAGCATCCTTCCTTCTGAATCAAAGAGTGCTGGGTTCCAATCCCATTCCAAGGATTTGAGTTCTTCAGCGTTGCACTGAGGAGGTGCTGCACTGTCAGAGGGGTTGTCTTTTGATGAAGTGTTAAACCTGGAATGGAGCTGCTATCCAAGCTGGACGCAAAAGAGGCCAAATGGCACTATTTCGAAGAAAAGTAACAAAGTTAACCGAGTGTCCTCCTTATTATTTATCTCCTCAACCAACATTACTAAAACAAATGATCCTATTGTCTATTGCTGTTCTTATAATGCGTAAATTGGCTGCTGCATTCCCAAGTGACAACACTTCAAACACACTTCACTAACTGTGAAGTGTTTTCCAAGGTCCTGAATTGTGAAAAGTGCTTTATAAATAAAGACTCATCTTTTCCTTAGCAGTAGTTAAATAAGAATACTGACTGTTTTGACCAGATAATTGTAAATAAAAGAACTCCACCAATAAAATTATAAAAATAAAATGAAAGAAATGTCATCACCATTTAGGTTTTGTTTCCTCCGAGCAAGTAACACAAAATAAGTATTTCTAACAGTTAATGGTTCC
Source organism: Sphyrna mokarran (assembly GCA_024679065.1). Lineage (NCBI taxonomy): Eukaryota > Metazoa > Chordata > Chondrichthyes > Carcharhiniformes > Carcharhinidae > Sphyrna > Sphyrna mokarran. The sequence goes on from JAGIQG010000008.1 coordinate 46,857,369, forward strand.
TTGGACTTCGATATGTCAAAGTCAAAATGTTCACTCTCATTGTCAGGTTCTCCCTTGGCCATGCTCTACCTAATCAATGCAAGCTCATGCATCTCAAAGTCACACTGTTTTTCTCTCCTTCAGACTTTGGTCTTGAGCTGTCTCCATAGAATCTTTATTATGCAGGAGACCATTCAGTCCATCAAGTTTGTACCAACTGTCCAAAAGAGTTTCTTATCCAGGCCTACTATCAAGTGTAACCATTCCAGGGCTGGTATATGAGCAGAAACCACTGAGGCTTACTGCCAACTTTAGTTCTCCAACTTCAAGGGCTTCAATATTTGTTTCAAAGTATTCACTTTTCTTGGGTATGTGACATAATGCAAAGTTCACAAAGGGTTGTGATATGTGACTGTGTTGCAAAATCTGTGGCATGGGCTTTTGTTTGCTGAAGGGGGATTTGTAAAAAAATATTGTGCAGATACATGGATTTGGGCCTGTGTCTGTGGGAGTTTGTGCATTCTTCCCGTTCTTGCGTGGGTTTTCTCCGGGTGCACTGGTTTCCTCCCACATCCCAAAGATGTGCTCTTAGGCTAATTGGCAAGACAAATTCTCCCTAAATTGTCTCAAATTTGGTTTTTAATCCATAAATCTATAAACGTAGACAGGGATCACGGGTAGAGGTGGGAACATCGGGGTGGCAGCGCGGGCTCACTGGGCTGAAGGGCCTGTTTCCCGTGCTGTTTTGTTCTTTGTTCTTTGTTCTTTGTTCAGTGCATTAGTTGCCCACTAGGTAATGTTTAATGAATGCTGCTTTGTGTTCACTTATTGCAAGTAAACTCTTAAAACTTGAAATTGCATTGTGTCGGTCAGTGGGAATTTAAATATCTTTGCAAAAGGTATTAATCTCTTCTGTGCTCATTACATAATATCCCATAATTGGCCTTGAATTTATATTAATTGGCTACTCAAGTACACCAGGAAAATGGCTCAGGGCACCATGATGCCAGCAACCTGTTGCTTTGGCTAGTGGCATAAATTTACAACACTGCCCGCTTCTGATCCCATTGCTATATATTCTCCAGAAGACAAACTGCAGGAGCACATGAACGCACACATGCAAGCACAGCAGAGGGCCCAATCCACCCAGTGTCTCCAGAAAGCACTACTCATCTCACTCAAGACCAGAAAATTAGAGAACTGCATTTTATAAAAGAGGCAGACGTGAGGTTTGTGGTCCACATGAAACAAAGATTCAGATGGCAGCACAGCCAGCGTTGTGAAGCTTATCTTACCAAGGTCACAGGTGCACGTAGTTTATATACTATTTGGAACCTTCCAGGCTACCACAGGTTTTTATCAGTCAAATATCACAACTCTTTATGCACTTTGGTACAAGGGAGCTGTAGCTCCATATGTTCTGAGAAATGATTATATAATATTTCCTAGAGCCAGAGAAGAGCAGAGACTCCAAGAATTAGCAGAAATTTCTATGATCAGGAAAGCTATTGAAGGCACATGGCCACATGAACTCTTCTTACATTTTGAGCTTTAGGAACAGGAAGGAATTCCTTTCCCTCAATAGCTCACATACGACCACTGGCATTGCATCAAAAAGGTGAGTGCATGGTATCGAGGAAGCCAACACAATAATTTATAATGAATCAGTCATTATCCTGCAGATTTATTAATCCCAAGGCGATATGTCAACAAATCACTTCTGTTGACATGTCTCATGAATCCCCCGGGATAGCTGTGACATTTATGCGATGAGAATCTCTTAGTCAACATGAATATCACTGTTGTCCTCAAGCAAACATTTAGATGCCTTGACAGGCCAGAAAATGCCCTGCAGGACTTGGCCAAGAATGTCTCCAGTTTCCTAGTGACTTGCTGCACGGTCCACAGCTTGGAGATCATGAAAGATCTCACCATTATCAACTAAAAGTTGTGCCAGAAGGATATGCTTAAGAGCCACATGAGGAGAAAAAGAAAGAAAAATAGGAGGATTTAGAGGAGAGGGTCCAGGAAGAGCACTACATTGCTGCAGGTAAATAGTTTGTGCTTAGAACGGACATTCACTCCCATCTAACTGAGTACTATTTCTGAGAGACATCCTCCCCTATCAATACCGTGGCACATGGTTTATCTCTCTAGACGGAGGATACATCAGGAAGATCTATCAAGAAGTCTAGAAACTGCACTCAATTCTTTCCGCATGGGGAATACAACATAAAAACCCACCAATTCCCCCATTTTACTGTTTGTTTGCAGCAGAGCAATGGGAACATAAGTGACAAGTATTGAACTATTCACTCTGCTGCTTCTCTGGAGTGACTTTCCTGGAAGGGTTCTTTTTCACTCTGGTATCTTTACAAAGTGTGACTGGAGAGGCAGCAGCAGGCAAGGTGGATGGCTGCTGGGATTCTGAAGGTTCAATTGTTTTTCTCCTCCAATAATACGCTATTGGCCATGATGCCAGTACCTCAGACTGGACCATCTTATCAGTCTGGGCAACCTGGCTGACAGCCAAATGAAATACTAGGAGTACCAGTCCAGAAGCCACCACGGAAGCAGCAATTAAAGAAGCTGTTTGGATTTGCACCATTTTGTCTTTCCTTTTCAATTAACTTTCCATAGGAATTACAAGGATTGCAATGGAAGCTATGACTCAGTCAACAGTGTTGGGGTACACAAGTCATTGGCTGGAAGTTACCATGTTCTCCATGATGGAGAGGATGGGTTCCAGGCTGCATAAAGCTACAGATCAAGCTGAAGGCGTATTCCTCCATCCTCTTAGTCATGACATGTAAACTTCCAGGTAGGCTGTCCATTGCACCAAGTGCTATGTGTCAAAGACTCAGGGTGGAACTTTACCATGCCACCCGCATGGGAATCATAGCAGGCAGTGGTAGACTATGCAAAGATCTCTTGACCACGGATGGGATTTTCTGACCTATGGGATGAGTGCGGCCAGAAAATCTGGTCCTCAATCCGAAGCTTAGCCCTGCAAGATCCTCCACAACAAGGATGATATGTGCTTTGGCACTTGGCAAGATGACTGTCCATTGCACCAAGTGCTATGTGTCAAAGACTCAGGGTGGAACTTTACCATGCCACCCGCATGGGAATCATAGCAGGCAGTGGTAGACTATGCAAAGATCTCTTGACCACGGATGGGATTTTCTGACCTATGGGATGAGTGCGGCCAGAAAATCTGGTCCTCAATCCGAAGCTTAGCCCTGCAAGATCCTCCACAACAAGGATGATATGTGCTTTGGCACTTGGCAAGATGACCCTTCCAAACTTCTTGACTGTTGCCCTGTAGTGCCTACTGCATCTCACTACAGGGATCCATGTTGTAGCCTAGCCTCCAAGTTTCCCATGGTACCAGTGGTCTGAGCTGGTATCTGAAACAGAGGTGGTAATTGATACAGTGCATTCTTCCTGATTCTGCTCATGTGTTATACCTCTTAATGTTGAACAGCTGCAAGAATTGTCTGAGTAGTGCTGGTGAAGGATGCAGTAATGTGGGGTGCAAAGATATTAGTGTATTTTAACTTACAGTGAATGTATCATGTTGAGATTATGGTACTAGCGGCAGAATTAGTGAGTAGCATGTTTGTGAAATAGAATCTGACCCTAACTACTCATATCAAATTGTTAAATTCCTTGCAGCATTGGAGCCTTATCCAAGGACTACTGCCTCTTGGGAAATCTCTCATTCCATTCTCTGCATTTGCTGCCTCTGAAATCTTCTGTTTCTCATAGGTACAAGAACATCATTTCTGCTCTGAACACCCCCAACATTAAGTCCAATACCAGAGAACTTCTCACTTAGTCATTGAGCCATCCTAAAACATGCTATTGTCCAACCTTTAGTGGAAGTGGGTGTGTTTTATACAATGCCACATAAATGGTTATTAATTAGCAGTTGAGTGCTAAAAGTGCAGACCTCCGTTTGTGTGTCTTCAGGTACATTGAAGTCACAATAATCAGCAATCATCTCCCAAATTGTAGGCTCAATTCAGAGTTAAGCAGATGTTTCTTATCAGTGTAACACCCACTTAGTTCCTGCTTTCATCCTTGCACCAAGCTTCAACTGTTTCATAGAACCCAGCACAGAAAGAGGCCATTCAGCCTATCAAGTCTCCACTGACTCTCTGACAGTGTATCAAACACAGGCCCTGTTCCTTGTCCTACCCCTATAACCCCACACTTTTATTCATGATTAATCTGTCTACCATACACATTGTGGGACAGTATCAGCTAATTTAACTAAGGAATTTGAACAACCTCTTTTGCCATTACTAGTTATAGTCACCAGAGGCCAAATGATGTCAGTTAGTTTTCAATGGTGGAGGCGAGGGGGCAGCGGTGGGGGGGGAATGTACTTGTGCAAACTCATCCTTGAAAGCATGTTTGCCACATGCGCATCCAAATCATTCTTTTTATATTTTGGACATCCTCTTCTTTCTCTTAATGAAATTGTGTTTTTTTCATGGCCCTAATCCAATGAAACTTTTGTGAGAATTCGGTCCATTTGTCCAGCAGCCAAATCTATAGAGAGTGCAGCCCTGGTGATTCAGATTCATATCCATGGCGCTGACCATCTCGCGCTTGGCATGCTCGGTGTAGGTGACTACATCCCTGATCACATTCTCCAGGAAAGCCTTCAGCACCCCATAGATCTCTTCCTAGATCAGGTCCGAGATCCGCTTGACCCCGCTACCACGGCAAGCCAGGCAGTGGATGGCTGGTTTGGTACTGCCTTGGACATAATCACAGAGCACTTTGTAGTGTCACTTCGTTCTATCTTTCCTGAGTCCTTTGCTTCCTTTCCCTCTGCCAGATATGAAGGCCGGAATTCTCCCATCCCACCACTAGCAGTCACACCATTTTAAAGTCCATTGAAGTCAGGTAGGAATCTCCAGTTTCCAGGCGAACAAGTCGGAGAATCACAGCTATGCTTCTTCAGTCTAATCACTGCTGAGTGGTGTATAGTTCGAATAATATTACAAGTCAAAGAAGACTTTAAATAAGATTTTGAAACAGAAACTTTTCCTGCAAATGTAATAATCCGAAGTATATAAATAATTACTCATCAGTGGGCACAACTGCTAATCTGGACAGCCATCAAATCTTAATCATTTCAATCTACTGTTTAAACTGCTCATAAAGCATCTGTTTTAATTATTCAGGCAAGTGATTTCTCCATTTTCTTTGCCACAGCTTTCAGCAGTGATAAATTTAATGAGTGCCTGATTATAGCAAATCCTTCATCCTTCCTCGTCAGTTTGTGGCACAAGTTATAGGCAGAGAGAGTAGGCAGAAGCAGTCATCCACTGCTGATGGATGTGTCATTATTTCAAACTTTTATCACTGACAAGCTAACTAATAAGCCAAATCTGAAAGTTGTTCTTGTACAGCATTCGAATGATAAATATCTGTCTGACAATCAGTGAACATATTTTGCCTATTTTGCATCATGCACAGGCTGGACAGCTCTATGTCTGTGTGGAGTTCATGCTTTCTCTCCCGTGTCTACATGAGTTTCCTATGGGTGCTCCAGTTTCTTCCCACAGTCCAAAGATGTACAGGTTAGGTGGATTAGCCGATCTAAATCATCCGTTGGTGTCCCAAGATGTCTGAATTGGGGATTAGCCATCATAAATGTGTGGGGTTTCAGGGATAGAGTGGGAAGTTGGGCTTGGGTAAGATGTTCTTTCGAAGAGTCAGTGCACATCTAATTGGCCGAATGGCCTCTTTCTGCACTGTAGGGATTCTAAGCACCCACCAAAGCCTAAATATAATTGAATTTCACAAATAGGAGAGGTTAATCTAAATTCTCTTCCCCACCATTGAGTTTTAATAATGAGCTTCACATGGAAAGACATGAATTTTGCATGTAAATGCAGGATTTTATCATATCTGGTCCAGTATATATTTGAAAAAGAGCAAAGAGTGGCATCAGTTGGATAGTTTGACAGGATGGGCTAATGGCCTCCTTCTGTGCAATTTCAACAGATGTCAAGTGGATACTCACCTGACATTCCTGCAACTAGATGAGGAGTTTAGCCAGTCATGTTGTAACCCAGGAAATGTAACAATGAACTTTTTGTTCCAAACAAATAACGTGCATCTCTAGTGATCCAGAAGTCAAGCAACGCACACTCTAGTAAGACATACATAACTGTGAACCAGACAATCTGTGAATGAACACGCCGAATTTTGGTAATGTTAATCATGTAGGAAGTAATAAACTGCAGCGCAATCGCAATTAATATACTAAAGTCATTTTTCTGACTACTAATTCTTTGAAAGTAGATGGTACTAAACCAAAAAAAGTTCTTTTTTGGACAGAGACCCAAAGAAAGACTCTGATTCTACCACAGTTCCCATCTCTGGGGAACAGTCAGTGAGCTTGTCGATCAAACTAGCTCCCATCTCCCAGGTTGGACTTCCTTCGAAGCTCTCCCCACTGGATTCATGAGCTTGATGCCATTTTGGTATATTACAAGCCAATATGGTATGCAATAGATGTTTAAACGGAGAGAGACTGCAGAACTCTGAGGTACAGAGAGATTTGGGTTTCCTGGAACAAGAATAGATGTAGCAAGTGATTAGGAAGGCAAATGAAATGTAAGAGGAATGGATTATAAAAGTTGGATGTTATTCTATAGTTGTACAGGATAGTTGATGAGTCCATATCTCAAATACTGTGGATAGTTTTGGCCTCCTTATTGAATAGAGGAAATAAATGAGCTGGACAGAGGCAGTTCAGACAAGGTTCACTCGACTTGATCCATGGGTTACAGAAAAGGTTGGATACGCTGGGCCTGTATTATTGGCATTTAGAGTATTGAAAGTTGATCTTATTGAAATATATAAGATCCTGAGGGGACTTAACAGGGTGGATGCTGAAAGTACGTTTCCCCTTGTAGGAGAGGCCAGAGCTAGAGGATACCGTTTAAAAAAGTGCCTCCCACTTAAGACAGAGATGAGAAATAAAGAGTTTCTCTCAGAAGGTTGTAAATCTTTGGAATTCTCTTTCCCTGAGAGCAGTGAAGGCAGGGTCATTAAGGCAGAAGTAGTTAGATTCTTGATTAACAAGGGACTGAAAGATGAACAGCATGCTTTGTCTGTACAGCGCACAAGAATCAATACTTTTCACTATATACTAGTTCACGTGAGAATAATAAATCAAATCAAAGAAATCAAATTATCATGGATAGGGGCATGTGGAATTGAGGCTAAAATTAGATCAGCCATCATCTTATTAAATGAGAAAGTAGACTCATGGGGCCAAATGCCTTATTCCTCTCCTCATTTGTATGTTTCATCTGGATTTACTCTGCCTACCCATTAGCTTTTAATGTGTTGCCGTTAATGTGTTGGATCAAACTTGATCATAACAACTTGATGCAAAAATTCCTCCTAGGTCAAATAGTAAAATGATAATTGGCTGGAACAAAGTGATATAGACCAAACTACGCTGAATTTAAAATTGAAACTAATCTGTCACTGTCAATTATGTCCCATGGCTACAGAAAGTATAATTCAAACAAATCAACCCTAATGCAGACTGGTATCTGTGACTGGATTTTCCTTTTAATTTCAATATTTGCTTTGAATGTGCCCGATTGAAGTTAAAGCAAGAAACAAAATAAGAAATCATCGAAATTTTGGTAAAGGTAAGTGAAGTAAGTTCAGTAATAAACACCAAATTTGTGGCCTCCTACTCTTAAAATTAATAATTTGAGCATGAGAGGACAGCTCAAAGATATTACAGTGGTTTGACAATAAGGAGAATATTCTGAAAACTGCTTTGTCCATGTATTATTTTTCAATGCTTTTCTGCATGAAATATGGCCTGGGATTTTCCCAGCCAGCCCAAAAAACAGCTAATGGGGAACAGGCGTCCTCACCCAGGTGGTGGGGACAGTTGACATTGAGGCGCCCCCAGAGGTCAGGAGAAAAGGGGGTGTTTCTTGGACAATGCCAGCCTGGCACCCTATCCAAGTAGCACACAGAGACTGTGCACTGGGCACTTTGGCACTGCCCACCAGGAACCAGGCACTGTCAAAGGGCAGAACTGGGGATGGGGCCTATTGAGGGGAATGATCAAAGATGTGGGGGAGCCTGTTGCCATTCTGCAATAGGATCAGTGGGAGAAAGGATGGGGGGGGGGGGCAATCAAGGATGGCCATAGAATGGCAGGTGGAATGGGAAGGCCAGTGATTGAGGGAGGTGTTGGGAAGTGAGAAATCGGGGGAGGCCAGTGATTGGGGAGGGGAATGGGAGGAAGTGGAGCATGAGATAACATTGGAAGGTCAATGATCGAGATGCAATGGTGGGGGCAGGAGGGGGAATGGAAACACAGTGCACACGCACTGATCTCTGCATTGACAGATCAGCATATGCGCAGTGGCCCGTTCAACACTATGCCACCAGCCTCTCCAGTGCAATGAGGTCCCACCACCCACTTTCCAGTGTGAATCAATCCGAGACACTCTGTGAAGGTAAGTATACCCAAAATACAGGTGGGAAACTCTCCAGTTTTTCTGCCCGTTGGGCATTTATTATTTTCTGGGAGAATCTCAGCCATGGAATGTAAACTGAATTGAGGTAGACACCTGCAGGTCTGGGAATGATGAGAGGAAAATCTCTCCTCTCTCTGTGCATTAACTATGGATAATGACTGTGAGATAAATTGCCTCCAAGTCAACAAAGACTAACAATTGAATTCAAAGATAGGTGACCAGTGTGAGAAAGTAGAAAATGACCAATTGGTGTAAGACTTGCCCAAGAATGGATCTAGGAAACATTGTTGGCATGTGTGACACTACCATGACCTGGTAATTTTTTGCTGCGTTCACTTCCTGCTCTCTGAAATAGGACATTTCTCCAATATTGACATCCATTACTTTGATAAGTATCAAAAATGTACTTGCAGCCAAACAGTTCCCATTATGTTCAGGGGCAAGTGGGTATACATTTGCCAGCCAGGTCTGCATTTCCACTTATCACTTTGGCCCTTGAGCGACCCTGTCCCCATTGGGCTGGAGAGGGAAAAGGGATTGGCAAAGTAATTGGGACAGGCAGAATTTCCAAGACAGCCCAGGAACACGCAAAGATTTCCTTTGCTTGCTCTCCACCACTACCCCATCACCCACCATTACTAGCACAGAAAAAATAATGTTTAAAATTATTCCAAGTAGTTGGGTACTTTGTGACAAAATCTATCAGCAATTATTACAAACCTCTAGCTGCATTTTTCTCTCTGACACACGGACATTCTCCCACACAATTTCAATCAGTCTTAGATTTCAGATTTGACAGCAAACCATTAAGCAAGAGTTCTCCCCAGAGGCACATTCAGCTATACCTTTTTGATACGACTGGTGTGTTCTACAATATTACATAAAATGACAGCTTCATAAAAATATAAGTCATCAATATAAAAAATGCAAGTTTCTGTTAGCTGTTAACCATGGCTCAGTTTTGTAGCTCTCTCAATACGCAGTCTGAAAGTCGTGGGTTCAATTCAGACTCCAGCTACCTGCATTTACAACTCTCCATGCATTACTAAAGGAATGCTGCACTGTTGGAGATGGCATCTTTCAGAACAGATATTAAATCAATGCCCTGTCTGCCGTCCCATTTGAGCATAAAAGTATCATCCTACAGGATGATACTGAAAATCAAAGGTGTCCTCTTACCAATAATCCCAAAACCAATACAGTAAAATCAATTATCTGGTCAATATTACCTCCTAGTTTGTGGAATTTTGCAACATGCACTTGGCTGCCATGTTTCATACATTACAACACTGATGGCACTTCAGTGTACCTAATTGGCTGTAAAATTCTTTTGAGATAATTTCGAGGTTACGAATTTTACGTAAGTGCCAGTCTTATTCTTTTTCGACAACCCCTCCCACCACCAACTCTGTTTGATTCTGAATTATTTCTTTTGCCTCATTGCTCACTCCAACATAAAGCTCTGATTGCAAAAGACAACCAAGTAGCAATAATCGAAAGTCAAGTTGGAGCTTTGGAGTTCAGTGACCATTGTATTTTTGGACACTAGCTGCTCAATAATACATGCTTTATGTTAATGCCTCTCACTGTGCCAATCAACGTATTGAAGGTTTAAAGTAATACTGGTATCAGCAAATATTGGGCAATCTCATATAGTCTTTTTTATTCCATGAATGTGGCTCTTCACAATAACTCACTAGCAGAACAAAAATTTCATCAGATAATTTAATATGCTACATCCTATTTAAGCCATTATATAGAGATTACATAGAAACTGCAGCAGGAAAACAGGCACAACTGGTTTGTGTTGGTGTTTACAATTCATACATTCTCCCACTTTATTTGTCTAACTCTATGAGTATAAATTTCTATTTTACTCTTCCTCACCTACTTAATTTAAGTTTCTCTTAAATGCTTTCATGACAATTGCCTCAGCTACTTTATATAATTTAATTTTCACCTTCTAACTATTGTTTGGTTGAAGAGATTCCTCCCAAATCTTTTTTAGATTCGCATTGGCCTTATAGATGGATTCCCCAACAGAAGCCCTTATAAAACCTATTCATAATATAAGTCATCCTATATCCTTTATAACACGATGTTCATTATAAGTAACTGCAATGTTTGAATTTAGCTTATAGTTTGACCAATTTAAGCTTTATTGTTAACATTGTGCAGCCATGAAAGTAGATTGAGCCTGTTCAGCCATACAGCCAAAGGGAGCAATTTTCCCATCCCGCTTATCATAGGAATTGTAGTGGATGAGCGGGGGGAAGCGGTGGGGGGACCATTGCAAAGGTCCTCAGGCTGATTTTTCCAGTCTTGGGATGAGCGCGCTCAGAAAATCCCTACCAGGGAGAGGAGTTTTCCCATCTTGCTCCCCATGGGAATTATAGCGCATGGGGTGGGTAACTGGTGGTGGAACAGACAAAGATCTGTTGAACTTGGGTGAAATTTTCTGGTTTTGGGGCATGCGCGGCCAGAAAATCCCATCCATTGGCCTCAATTTTACCATTTTGATTCTAGGTATTGAATCTGGGTGCAATTCAGGTCTGACTTGGGAATCTGTTTTCAGGCATCCCCATTCTCACTTAGACTGAAAAAAAATCGCGGGTCTGAATCGTGCTGTGAGCGGGGCTTATTGCGTCCGAAGTACTGTTGCTCTGATCGAAGCTTTGAACCGCTCATGCGCAGTGAGAAAAAAATTTGAAAAATGTGTCCTTGTCACATTTGCTGGGCCACAAAAATTGGATAAAGCAAAAAAGGGGACCAATAGCCCCAAAGACATCACTCCAACATAATTGTCTCCCTTATTCACTCACACCTCCCTGCTGCCCAGACCGATTGTGAGCCTCTGTCCCCCTTCTCTCCTACCAATCACCTGCAGAGTGGCAGCAGTCCCCCTACCCCCACACCCTTCTCTCCCCTCCATCAGAGAATGATTGGGCCTCCCTCCTCACCAGAGAATGATCTGGCCTTCCTCCTCCCTCCCCAAGATACATCTGATCCACCTTCTCCTCCCTCCATCCCACCAGAGAACGATCTGGCCTCCCCCCTCTCTGCCCAGTCCTCCCCACCAGAAAATGATCTGGCCCCACTTCTCCCTCACCCCCATCAGAGAATGATCTGACCTCCCTCTTTCCTTCCCCACCAGAGATACATCTGACCCGCCTCCCTCCCCCAAACTACTGATCTGAGTCAGACAGCCATTGAACTCACCTCTTCAGAAGTTGGAGTGCCCGAAACAGACCTTTGCAAACATGTCTGTTTCATGTTGAATCTGGACGTGCAAATGCATTTGAATTGTTGTTGCGCCCATTTCGGGCATGGTTCAGATCGTGGCTATTTTTGAGCCTTGATGAAGTGGCATCTGCACAGGCGCAGGCACGGATTGTGCTAATCACCTCATGCCTGACTTTACCTGAAAACAGGCACGACACAAGGGTAAAATCAGGCCCATACTTTCCGTTTGTGATTCACTGAATGGACTGGCACTCAGGGGCAGGATAGACTGGGACTTTTTTCCCTTTTTTCGGAGGCTTAAGGGTGATCTTATAGAGGTCTACAAAATAATGAGGGCACAGATCAGCTACTTAGTCAACATCTTTTACCAAAGGTAGGGGAATCTAAAACTAGAAGGTGTAGATTTAAGATGAAAGGGGAAGATACAAAAGGGTTGAGAGGAGGAATCTTTTTCACACAAAGAATGATAAGTGTCTACAAAAAACTTCCAATGGTTGTAGTAAAGGTGGGTACAATTTTGTCTTTTAAAAAGCATTTAGACAGTTACATGGGTAAGCTGGGTATAGAGGCATATGGGTCAAAAGTGGTCAATTGGGATCAGCTTAGTGGTTAAAAAAAGGATTGCGTGGACAAGTTGGGCCGAAAGGCCTATTTCTATGCTGTAAATCTTTATGACTCTATGACAATGACTTCTAGTTCCTGTGTTGCTAAATGAGCCAGAGCAGTTCAGACGGGGATCAATATAAATACATGGTGGGCAATGCCCTGCAGTCATGCTTGCTTAACAAATTCTACTTTATAACTGTTGCCATGAGACAGTGACAAGCTATTTAATTTCAAGGACCACCAAGGCACAAACAGTCACCTCATGCAGCGGAAAACTGCCAAAAGGAAAGAACATCAAAGGCTAAATTTGGCTGCTTGATGTCATAACTGTTACACTAATGTAACTATGCAATATTGGCAACATGCTGCACTCTTTAAAGTGCAAATTCAAGAGACTGAACAGTGAAAACAAAGCTGCTGATAATATCTCCATCATTTGCTCCCAGCAACTATCTTTTGTTTAGCTGGGCCATTGGTGGAAGGTAAAAGTGAGAAATGGATTAAAGTAACAATTAAGAACTATTACAAATTATTTTAAATACATTCAGACATCTCGCCTCAAGGGTTAACTGATAAGTTCTCGAGGAAAGCTTGGCCACCTGTAGCTAAGCAAGAACCAAACAATTTAACCAAAGTCCATAAATTCCACCGAGTCTAAGTAAAGAACCTGTGGAGATGATCCTACTTGAATAGTTCAATAACAAGACAACATACTTTAGGATCCCGTTAGGGGTTACATGGCAGAGAGGGGGCTCCCAGATATTCAGACACCACACTTGAGACTCTGCTGCATGAGTTGGGCAGCAGCAGAGGGGTCCTTTTCCCATCGGAACCACGGAGAAGGCCTAGACAGTCAATTGGAGGGGAATGGGAGCACTTATTCACAGCGATCAATGTGAACAGCTGTTGCTGCAAGGATTCGAATGCAATGCTGCACGAGGTTTAATCACCAGATCTGAGTTTCCAAGTTCAGGTGAATTCATTTCAAAAGATTAGAATGGAAATATTGGACTCATACACCATTCAATTCTCCATACCTCCTCAAACAACATTATCAAATTAACCACTCCATTTTTATGTCAGGCCTGGCTCTTTTGGTTGAAATCTCACCTCCAAGTCATCAAGTGGTGGGCTTAAATATCATCCCAGAGATTTGAGCACAAATATCAAAGCCAACACGCAGTGCAGAATTGAGGGAGTGCTGCATTGTCAGAGGTGCCATCTTTCAGTTAAATTGTAACATCAAGGCCTTGCTCGTACTCCTGAAGATAAAAGATCCCATGGCACTCTTTCGAAGACCAGGACAGTTATCTCTGGTGCCTTGCCATTGTTATTCCCCAAGCTCTGTTCCTCCATCCACAGATGCTGCCAGGCTGGCTAAGTACTTTCCAGCACTTTCTGTTTTTACTTCAGATCTCCAACATCTGCAGTATTTTGTTTTTGTTATGGTAACACTCAAAAGTTAGTTTACCGGTTGCAGTAATGATCACACATATTTGACTACATGTACTCTCTCTGTTTGGACAGGATTCTCCAATCTCCTTTGTTCCCACCACTGTTGTCAGTGAGAATGGAGAATTTGGTGCTCAGCCAAATCTGCATTCATCGCAGCAGCACCGAAAATCCCAGTGGCACTGGAAAATCCCTGCTGCACCGGAAAAATCCAGCAGCAATGGAAAATCCCAGCTGCACCGGCAAATCTCAGCCGCAGAGGAGGTCAGAGGTTTCTGGTGCTTGGGCCTACATTCCTTCTACATTCCAAGCTTTGATCCCATGCTTTTAACCAATTGTATATTTTCTCTCTGTGTCTTGAAATTTCCAACATGATCCTAATGACTGACTGAGTAAAAATTTCACTATCTTGACATTTCTGGCAAGGGTGTCAGTTTGATCAAACGACTTTCATGTAAAAGGGGTTATCTGGCCAGTAGTGCCTTGTGGGAACCTGCTCTGTGCAAAATGGCTGCTACAGTTCCAACATTAAAATGGTGAATATACTTCCAAGTATTTCATTGGCTATAAGATGCTTTGGGATGTTCTGAATTTATGAAAGGTGATATCTAAATCAAGGGTTTTCTTTCTCACAGGCACAACTTTACGCTGAAATGCTTAGCACCACTGCACTCCAGCTCACCCCTTGTGCCTTTTTATTAGAGCTCCCAAGAACCAGGGCTTGCTCAGGTAGTGTTGGAAGAGTGGGAAGGCTGAGTGGAGTGGAACACTGGTTATGCAGAAGCAATGTCACCAACTCAGACTTTGGTATTGCATGGATTTTATAGTGTAGCACCATGGTGGGATCTGCTTGCTGTGAGCCAGTCACAAGTGGCCCGCAGCCAGGACAGGGACAAAGGATAGTGCAGGTGCCAGACTCCTGGAGGATAAGATTGGGCACATGTTCTGCTGTATATGCTTTAGATAAGAAGTTGGATGGGGCAGAAAAACACTGACGAGCACACACAGAACCGTTTGATGCATTGACAGCTCTGCCAGAAAGCCTAATATCATTCCCAAGGAGCATGGATCCAACTTGACACACGGCTTTGCACAGAGCTTACCACCCATCCTTACCAGGTTGCAAGTGGTGGCCACAATTCTAGCAAAACATTATGAACATGACCATGATATGAGGTGGGATTTTACAGTCTTGCTCGGACAGGACAGGAAATACCCGCCTGAAATCAATGGAGATTTCTGTTGCCAGACCCTCACCCGCTCTGGTTCCATGACGGGCAAGGTTGTAGAGTTCTGGCCATAATATGTGATAACTAATCTCTCAGCTTCTATTTCAGCACTAGCTGATGCCACCCAAAGTCTGAGTGATACATGGAGGCTCAGACAAGAGTCATGAAACCTCAGCTACTTACCTTACAGCCTCAGACTGCTACCATCAAGAATACAGTACCAGTACTCTTAGTTTATTTATTTATTCTTGGAATGTAGGTGAGAATTCATTATCTTTCTCTAATTTAAAGTTTATTTATCAGTGTCACAAGTAGGCTTATATTAATACTGCAATGAAGTTACTGTGAAAATCCCCTAGTCTCTGGTGCCTGTTTGGGTACACCGAGGGGGAATTTTGCATGGCCAATGCACCTAGCCAGCACATCTTTCGGACTGTGGGAGGAAACCGGAGGAAACACACGCAGACACGGGGAGAATGTGCAGATTCCTCATAGACAGTGACCCAAGCTGGGAATCGAGCCCGGGTCCTTGGTGCTGTGAGGCAGCAGTGCTAACCACTGAGCCACCATGCCACCCCAGAAGATGGTGATGGTGAGTCAAATTCTTGAACCACTGCAGGCCATGTGATGTAAGTACACCCACAGTGCAGTTAGGGAGAAAGTTCCAGGATTTTGAAGGAACAGGCAGATGTATAAGTTCCCAATAGTTAAAAAACTGACTATGTGTTGCATATGTTTAACTAATAGGAAGATCAGTCACTCAAATTTGCTTCATGTATGTCATTTTTAAAAATTCATTTCTGGGATATGGGTGTCACTGGCTAGGTCAGTATTTATTGCCCATCCTGATTTGCCCTTGAGAAGGTGGTGGTGAGCTGCCTTCTTGAACTGTTGCAGTCCTAGAGTGTAGGTACTCCCACAGTGCTGTTAGGGTGGGAATCCAGAGTTTTGACCCAGCAAAAATGATGGAAAGTGATATATTTTCAAGTCAGGATGGTGAGTGGCTTAAAAGTTTCCCTCCAAGCGATCCAGGTATCTGCTGACCTTGTCCTTCATGGTCATAGGTTTGGGGGGTGCTGCCTGAGGAATCCTGGAGAGGTCAGGCAGTGCATCTTGTACACATAAGATGGTACACTCTGCTGTCACTATTCATTGGTGGTGATGTGTTTGAGTGTTTGTGGGAAGGGTAGCAATCAAGCCGGCTGCTTTGCTCTGGATGGCGTTCTTGAGTGCTCTTGGAGCTGATCCCATTCAGTCAAATGAAGAATATTTCATGCCAATTTAGTTTTCTTGGCGATTTTTGGTTTTCTTGCTCCTTAATCAATGGATGGAATTCTCCCCCAAAAAAATTCTAAGTTCTAATTCACTCCAGCAGGGTCAGGCCACCAGCTCTCCTCTAGTGGGGAGCTGTCATAAACCCAGCTCAAGTGAAACACTCCTAGCCGACCGGGGTGGGAGAGCAGGGCGGAGGGGGTACTGGAGACTTCATTATTGGGCTCACTAATCAGATGTAGATGGTAATTTAAATAACTTATTCAGCTCCACACCACAAATTAAATTATTTAAATTACCATTTACAATGCCAGAAATCCAGCAGCCAGAGATGCATGGAGGTCATGGCATCCAACGACAAGCCCATGACACGACCTCTGCTAATGTTTCTCCATCCACTGCGCTACTCTAACTGTGTGCAGGCTGGGAGAATCACCCTCAATATCCTGGAAGTTCAGGCCCCATTATGCAGGTGAGCAAATCATCTACTCTGCAGTTTGTGTGGTACTGAGGGAATGCTGCATTGTCAGAGAGCCTGGGCGGGATTTTCCAGCCATGCTGAAACCAGAATATCCCACGTAAAGTCAATGGACATTTCCTTGGTTTCCTCACCCTCTGCCACCTCCTCCCCACTGCCATCCGCTACAATTCCTGTGGCAAGCTGGATGGGAAAGTCCCCCCCCATTATATTTTGGATCAGACAATAAACAGAAGTCCTGGTCAACTGATAGGCAATATTCAAATAAGAGCAGAGAGTTTTCCAATTCCTGGAACAACATTCCTCCCCCTTATTAAAAACTGGCCATCTGGTAGTTCATTCTTTTCTGACTTTAGATCACCTGCCCAAAGATGCCTTCATGTAACCCAGTGTTAAAATTTTATCTGAAAACACTCAACTGAATTGTCTTTTGTTAAAGGTGCCACATAAACGCAGGTTGTTGCTGAATGTACAGGCTCTTGTGTTTACCTAAATGATAAATCGGATTGCAGCACAAAAATCTTGGTTATTGGTTACTTTGGGAGATCCTGGAAACAGGTTAAGGGCCATAAAAATACCAAGTCCTGTTTCCTTTGTCGATTAATTTGGTTTCTTCGACCATTGTAGAACCAGACAGCCACCTCAAGCTTGGATTGTAATACATAAAACCTTTTTTAGGCTTAATTGGGATATATTGTGGTTATAATAAAAATGCATAATTGAAACAACCAGAACAGTGATTAAACATTTCATGAAAAAGACAAATGGTTGATCTTTGTTTATCATGGTTCATTGAGATAATGAGGGGCCAAGATAGATTTATGAAAGTGGATTTATACAAACACTAAATGGCACACATTGGTACTTATGGCATCGTGGATGACTATCAAAATATGAAAACACTTACCCTTTCTGCGGACTGGGCTGTGCCAAAAAATATTGGAATAAAAGCTAACCAAATTATGCAGGTGGTGTACATGGTAAATCCAATAGGTTTGGCTTCATTGAAGGTCTCTGGAACCCCTCTCGTTTTAATTGCATACACAGTGCATGTGACCATCAGCAGAATGCTGTATCCCAGGGAACAGATGAGAGAAAGGTCAGAAATGTCACATTTCAGAATGCCCCTGGCATTTTCTGGATCAACAGTTCGCTGCTCCCCATAGTCTACAATAGTATGCGGAGGATCGACAGCAAACCAGATAAAGACTCCCAGGAGCTGCAGAGAAATTAGGCTAAAAGTGATTGCCAGCTGGGAAGCTGGGCTGATAAATCTCGGTGCAGAGACAGACGTCTTACCTTGTTCAAATATTCTGTGAATTCTGTTAGTCTTTGTAAGCAATGCTGCATAGCTAATGCACATGCCCAGTCCTAAGAATATGCGTCGGAAAGAGCAAAGAACGGTGTCAGGAGTGGCAATCATTAAGAAGGTTACAGCATAGCACAAGAATATTCCAGTCAGCAAAACATAGCTTAACTCTCGGCCAGACGCCCTTACGATTGGTGTATCGTTATGACGAATAAAGGTGGTAATAACAAATGTGGTCGCTATAATCCCAAGCATAGCTATGAAGACAGGTACTATAGCCCAAGGAGAATGCCATTCTAGTTTGATTATGGGGATCAACTGGCAGTCTGTGCCATTCGCATTTGGCCTCCTGTTAAAAGGACACATTTGACAAGTTGTCTCATCGATTTGGTACTGGTAGCCTTCACAGCGCTCGCAATGCCAACAGCAGGGCACGCCCTTCACGGTTTTCTTTCTCTCGCCAGACTTACATGGCAGGCTACAGACTGACTGTGGAATGGTGCGTTCTCCTCCGCCCCAGTGCATGTTCTTCACCTAAGGAGAGGTAAATAAGTGAGACTCCACAGATAACAACATAACCGATCATGTCAGAATTTCAGCAACATTTAGACAAGCATTCAACTTTTGAAAATAAGCTTCTTGTGTATTCTGTAACAGATTCATAACAGAAAAAATTGCTTCAGTGTAATGTTGTGGCATCAAACGATGCACTTAAAAACCATAGATAGCACAGTGGTTAACACTATTGCCTCAGAGTACCAGGGACCTGGGTTCAATTCCAGCCTTTGGTAACTGTCGGCACGTTCTCCCCGTGTCTGCATTGGTTTCCTCCCAGTGCTCCAGTTTCCTCCCACAAATCAAAGATGCGAAGGTTAAGTGAATTAGACATGGTAAATATGTGGAACTACGGAGATATGGTGACGGAGAGGCCCTGGGTCAGATGATCAGCCAGAGAGTCAGTGCTGACTCGATGGGCTGAATGGCCTCTTCTGTCCTGTAGAAATTCTATGACTTAACTTTTATAACTGTTATTTTCTTATTGTGTTGGCTTGTCTGGTCTACTAATTGTTATTCTAATCCATCGCTCATCTTTTAATACTGCAGCAGAATACAAGCTCAAACATTCCCAAGACAATGATTAATTCACCACTTTGCTGACAATAGGTTTGATGATGAAATGTCACGAAGTGTGGTGGTTACGTTACTCGAGTAGTAATCAAGAGAGCACAAAATCCCAACATTACTATTTGCAAATTTGAATTCAATTCTAAAATGTGTGAAAACGAAAAGACAGAAATGTAAGAATATAAGAAATCGGAGCAGGAGAGTTGGCCATTCAGCCCTTATGCATAATTGGCTTATTGGCTGGTTCTGGCTGTAACTATTTTCTCGCCTGTCCCACATAACCCTTGACTACATTGTTGACCAAGAGTCTGCCTAACTCAGCATGGGATATATTCAACAACCCAGTCTCCACTGCTCTCTGAGGTCAAGGATTCCAAAGATTGACGACTTTCTAAGAGTGGAAATTCCTCCACACCTCCACCTTACATAGAGAGGTGGCAGGGTGGCACATTGCTTAGCACTGCTGCCTCACAGTGCCAGTGACCCGGGTTCAATTCCAGCCTCAGGTCATTGTCTGTGTGGAGTTTGCACATTCTCCGTGTCTGCATGGGTTTCCTCCAGATGCTCCAGTTTCTCCCATTGTCCAAAGGCGTGCAGGTTAGCTTGATTGGCCATGCTAAATTGACCGTATTACACGATGGTCAATTAGCAGGGTAAATGTGGGGTTCTGGGGATAGGGCCTGGGTGGGATTGTGGTCGGTGCAGACTCAATGGGCTGAATGACCTCCTTCTGCATTGTGGGGATACTATGAAGATCCTTCATTCTGAAACTCTTCCCCGGTCCTTACTTATCTCCCTCACCACCCTGATCACCAGCATTTCTCAGCAGCACCATCATGAGAAGTGACTGTTGCTGCTGCTTTTAGTGGACAATTGGGTCAACAACATGGAGAGCTTACTCAGCATCTTTCATTGCCAATTAGGAGGCCTCCTGTGTTACATTGCCAAATGCCTCCCATTAGTGGGTCTCTTGGCAGTGAGAGGCAGCACACTGTTCGTCAGCAGTGGGATCTTCTGGTCCCGTTGTTGTCAATGGGATTTCCTACAGTAGTTTTCCCACGCTGCTGGAAAATCCGTGATGGGAGTAGGCTGGTGGGACCAGATAATCCACTACTCGTGAACAGCTGGAGATTTGCAGCCCATGGGTCCTGCTGCCAGCAAATGCAGCAAGTATCAGCAAACGTGACATCAAACAGTTGAACCGATAGAGAAAATCGGCTCCTCCACTTTATGGAAGGAGATCTGCCATCTTATCTCAGTCTTCTATCAAAGTAATTGAATTTTAACTGCTCTCTCAAATGGCCGAGCAAGCCCTTCAGTTGCCACCATTTTTTTAGACACCAAGGGAATAAATGTCTTTCCAATAGCATCCACATCCCAGGAATCAATTTGAAAAATTAAGGCATGATTCAGTTGGGATGTTCAAAACATCAAAATGAGTTTTTTAAAATTAACTTTAAAGAACTTCCTGAGTGGCTTAAAGAAGTGATAGAGGACAGAAAATTACAGAAATTGGTGATAATAGCAGTAAGAGAATTTTCTTTGTGCATAGACATCATTACTATCTCAATGGGTCTCATTACTTAGCCATCCACCCCTCCAACCAGCACTGAATAGCTCAGAGGTTGATAATGGCAGTAATATCCCCTATTCAACAAATTAAGTTATTGCTGTAATATGAATTCTTTATGAAAGGACAATGTACAGCATCCAATGTTCCAAAAAGCAAACTTGTTATATCACAGTGAGCACTGAAGCACAATTGGAACACATCAAGGAATGAATAAAGAATGTTAGAGATATTTACTATCTGGCCAGACCTGATATAGCTCAGCATTTTATTGAATCTGATACACAAGGCTCCCCACGCCTCACAAAAAAAGGTTTAGCTTCCTGCAAATTGAAAACTTTTCCAATATAACTTCAAACCCACCCTGTTACTTTCGTTGTTAGCAAGAATAAAATTGCTGCTTACGTTCAAGTGAAGGGAATCAGTCCACTGTCCGATGACCTTATATTCATGAGAGGTCAGATTGGAAAGCTGATATTGGTAGATATCATAGCGCCCCGGAGCATCTCCATTTTCATTATATGTCACAGGGGTTCCAGCACTTCCTGTGAGAACATTACAAAATGCATGTGAAAACCATGAGTGAATGCAACTATCCTATGTGAAAACCATGAGTGAATGCAAGGAATATATCATTCAACATGAGAATGAATGGCAGGAGCCCCTGGGATTGTACTTGGTGCTTACAATTAAAACTTATCAAGAAGAAACATATTTTTAAACTCATTTTCAGTTAGCTGCAAGGAAAAAAGACTTTGGGGAATAAGTTTCATATACACACGAAGTCACACATATTACTTGAAGTACACAGTGATATAAGGTAAATTTGCATCTTATTCAGTCTATGACTGATTTTTATTTTGTATTTCTGGGAGAAAATGTCAAAATAAAACAGCATGAAAGCAGCACACAGGTGCTGGTGAAGGAAGGTTGTGATAGCTGTGTTAAAACCTAGATTGGCTCCACTTTGAATTGCTTTATGTCAGAAATACAGTGAAACCAGGAGAATCTCTGATGGAGAGAAAGCATTTTTGTCAATAATCCAAAACAAGTTCAAAGATAGAATCAGTACAAAAATGTTATTGCACAGAGCTAAGTGGCACAAATGGAGTTTTCCTTTCCCCCTTCAGTTCAAATTCAGTCTTGACTCAGAGAATTTGATTCTCCTGTTTGTCAGTTATAGGCTGTGACTGAATTCAGGTTAAAACATCTCAATCGTGAATGGGCACGAGCCCGTATAGTGTCAAACCTTCAAGCATAGATCATTTCACTGTAAGAGGCAAGGATAATTGTTCCAAAGGTTTTGCAAAACTGACATTGAAGGTCTATTTGCGAGATCAGAGTCAAAGGCAAACCATTGGGACAGAGTAATGGGAATTTTTTTTTACTGATTCGGCCTTGTGGAATACTTGGTCCAAAAATAGTAGAGGTGATATCAATCTCTATTGCTTGAACCAGCAAGTTGTCAGAAATACCACACAGATAGCAAAGTGAAAAAAAAAATCACACTCAGTGTACGCTCAATGTCGTCACCCCTGAGGTCCACTTCTGTACAATTGGGTGTAATATGGGTGGATAGATAATGTTCTTCATCAATGAATCCCAGAATTTCTTCAGTGCACAAGGAGGCACTTTGGCCCATCGAGTCTACATCGACCACAATCCCACCCAAGCTCTATTCCTGCAACCTCATATTTACCTCTGAGGCTAGGGTTAATTTAGCTTGGCCAATCAACCTAACCCATACATCTTTGGACTGTGAGAGGAAAGTGGAGGACTCAGAGGAAACCCACGTAGACAAGAGGGGAATGTGCAAACTCCACCTGGAAAGTGTGGAGTTTCCTGAGGCCGAAATTGAACCCAGGTTCCTGTATGTTTCTAGTGCAGTTATGGGTCATTGATCATTAATTGATTTGCAATTTTCCGACATCGATCACGGTGAATTATCACAGAATCTCTACGGTGCAGAATGTTCATTTGGCTCATCAAGTCCACCTAAACTGCATGTCTTGGGACACTAAAGGGCAATTTAGTATGATTAATCTACCTAACCTGCACATCTTTGGACAAATAGGGACAACAGGGTCTTGTTTTTTTTATTTCATCCAGCACAACTTGACAAGCTACAATGTGACAAAAACAACTTTCCATCCTTTCCCTCAACCTCAGGCAGATGCTTCTGTGACACTGCAAATGACCTGGCTCCTCACCTTACCATGATGATGACCCTACTTCAGCAGTGAACCATATTAGGGACAGGCAAGGATTGAGTGAGTGGAATCTCTCTCCTGTCGAAACTCCACCTTCATGTGATCAGAAAAAGATCAGACCTGGGCTCTCCAAACTGCTAAAGCATTGCACTTCCCATCATTAGAGTAACAGTGGCCAAAGAAACAGCAGGAAAATCATTGTACTAGCCTTCAGCCTAAAGAACAGCTTTGACTTCACTGTTGCAGTGCCATCCTTGTCCTTGCTGTCAATGAATTCCATGGCAGCTTGTGGAGGACTACAGATCGAGACAGCACCTCACTGTGTTTGTATCATTCATTCTACTGATTACAAGGTCCAGTCCAGGTATATCCCGATGTGCTGTGAAAAGCATCAATCATTCATAAGGGATTGAAAAAACACGTTGAGGGCTTCATTTACTTTGTATACAGGAGAAGAGCAGGAGAGTTGTTATGCTGGGATTTCTGGAAATGGCCGAGATGGATCAACTTGGCACTTTTGGCTGAAGATTGTAGCTAATGCTTCAGCTTTAGTTTTTGCACAGATGTGCTAGGCTATTCCAACATTGAGGATGAGTTATTTAATTGTCCACCACCATTCATGGCTGGATGTGGCAGGACTTGCTTGGATCTGATTCATTGGTTATGGACCTCTTAGCTCTGTCTATTACTTACTGGTTATGCTGTTTGGCATATAGGGAGTCCTGTTCCGTAGCCTCATTAAGTTGACATCTTATTTTTAGGTATGCTTGTAATTTCTCCTGTACTCTGCATTAAACCAAGGTTGATTCCTCTGGCTTGATGGTAATAGTACAGTGGGGGATATGCCAGGTTACCGTTTGTAGTTGAGTACAATTCAATTGCTGCTGTTGGCCCACAACGTCTCATGTGTGCCAATTTTTGAGTTGCTAGATCTATTTGAAGACTATTCCACTTAGCACAGTAGTAGTGCCACACAACACAGCATGGTGGTACAGTTATGGGTCACTACTGCCTCATAGCGACATGGATCCGAGTTCAATTCCAGCCTTGGGCATCAGTCAGTGTGGACTTTGCACGTTCTCCCCATATCTGTGGGGTTTCCTCTGGGTGTTCCGGTTTCCTACCACATCCAAAGATGTGCGTGTTAGGTTGATTGGCCATGGTAAATTGCCCTTAGTGTCAAGGACGCTAATAGGGTAAATACACAAGGTCACGGTTGTCAGTGCAGACTTGATGGGCTACATGGATTATTCTGTACTGTAGAAATTCTATGATTTATGAACACAGTGGAGTGTATCCTCAATGTGAATTCAAGACTTTATCTCCACAAAGACTGTGCAGCGGTCACTCCTACATTTCAAGTTGAAAGGTCCTTCAGGTTATTGGTAACATTTACCAATCAATAAAGAACAAATCATTGGAGTTTATTCCTGTGACGACAAAAAGGCAGTGACATAATACAAAAACTAAAGTGTAAAAGGAAAGAGGCTGTTCTTATCACAAGTTGCAATTCGCATTATTAAAATGCGTGAGGAAAGGGTGGATGAAGCAAATGGTTAAAAAAAATCTTTAAATCATTAGAACATTATTAGAATAATAGAATAGGCAGCAAGGTGGCACAGTGATTAGCATTGCTGTTTCACAGGGCCAGTACCCAGGTTTGATTTCTGGCTTATGTAATTGTCTGTGTGTAGTCTCCAGTTCTTCTCATATCTGTAGGTTTTCTCCAGGTGCCCCGGTTTCCTCTCACAATCCAAAAGACGTGCTGGGGTTAGGCGCATTGACCATGTTAAATTCTCTCTGTGTACCTCTCTCGCACCGAAGTGTGACAGTTAGGGAGTTTTCACATTAACTTCATTGCAGTGTTAATGTAAGCCTACTTGTGACACTACTAAATAAACTTTAAACGTGTCAAGAAGTCAAATGTCAGAATGAGCCACAGTTAAAAACTTGTGAGATTATCTGAGAAAGTAACCTTTGCAGTAATGCTTTCAAAATCTCCAGAATCTGTAACAGAATTATGTGGTGAATTATCTGGAATTAGCAAAGTATTCTATAAATACAGAATGGAAATTTATGTGGCTCCATTAAAATCAGCTTAAACCATAAAATTCAGCTCACCAACTGTTCTGCTCAAGAAACAATAAACGCTCTTATCACACATTTGTGTCGAATTGGTAGAAAGTTGGTTGGTGAAGCTGTTAGAAGGTGCAAGGACCGAGTATAAATCTTAGTGGTGTGTTTGTGAAGGAGAATCAATATTCAATCAGACTGCTGATGTGTCAGCTGGGAAAAGCTCGGAGTTTAAAAGGTCAAACTCCCTCGGAAAGCTGGTGCTTAACTGGTGACGCGAGAAGCTCAGCATCCAATAGACATATCGGCAACATTACACAGCAGGACGGAGATGGAGTTCAGACAATTGGCAGCAAGAGGAGAGTTACCTGGAACAAAGTCTATTTTCTCCCTCAGACAGTTGAAGTTGAAACTAATTACAACGTATCTTCCTTACACAATGTATTTTCTTTACACAAGCACAGGTTAGCATAAGTTATTTTTAAAAATTAATTTATGGGCTGTGGGTGTTGCTTGGCTAAGCCAGTATTTATTGCCCATCCATAATTGCCCTTAAACTGAGTGGCCTGCTAGGCTATTTCAGATAGTAGTTAAGTGTCAACCATATCCAGTGTCACATGTAGGCCAGAACATTCAAGGATGACAGATTTCCTTCCCAACAACAATTGGCGATGGTTTCACGGTCATCATTGAACTTTTAATTTCAGATGTTTTAAAATTGAATTCAAACTCCACCACTTTTTGTGTTGGAATTCGAAATGATGTGGAGATGCCGGCATTGGACTGGGGTAAACACAGCAAGAAGTCTCACAACACCAGCGCTGCTCCAAAATCTAGTGGATTTTGCTACCGAATAAACCTGTTGGACTTAGTGTTGTGACTTACTGTGGAATTTGAAGCCAGATCCCCAGAGCATTACTCTGGGTCTTTGGATTGAAAATAATGAAAATACCGCTGCACTACTGCACAGTCAATTAGAAAAAAGATAAGAAAGGAAGATAAGAAAGAAAAGATTAGAAAATAGGACAAGCAAAGAAGCAAAAAAAATATTGAACCTGGTGGCAGCTGCTGAGAATGTCCTAACATGCTTTCTCAAAACTTGCAGTCATAATGGCTACAGAGAGTGAACATAGCTACCATTTTGATTGAAACAACACCAACATGTAAAAACTACAATGCAATATTTGATGTAACTTTGGCCTCATCTTTAAAGCTAATGTAAATCATTCAGGCAATGGTTATTCGATGTTATACACAGTGATTATTTCACAGAACATCAATTGTGTCTTATAAGCACACTCGATTATGACTCATAGCTATTGATTTGAATTTAAGAAATGACCACCAATTCACTGGAGTAAAACATCCATCACCAGCAATAGGCTTTAAAATTGATCAACTAGACAGTAATCCCATATTCATAGGAAGTTAGATGCTCAATTTTTTTTTAACAATTCCATTATTGTGCGCAGAAAACATCAATTCCACACCTAAGCTCATCGATAGTTATTTTATTACTAATTCTTTGAAGCTTTCTGAATAGGCGCTGAAAACATCCAACAAAAGTAAAAGAGTTCTGAGTCTTGGAAATGACTGTGATTCTTGAAGAAAAAAGTGCTGGTGTAGTAATGTTAAAAAAAACACCAAGTAGCCTAACATATCTGAGAGGACATTCATTTATTTCATTCAAAGTCCACTTCCCTTGTTTGCTATTCCATAGCTTCACAGCAGCAATTCAGGATACAAGAGACCCTAATTTTCATTTAGATTTCGAGTTGGAAACAAGTAAAGCAAAAACAAACAAAATAAAAAGGAAATCAAAGTTGCAGGAAAGCGCAGAAATTTAATGGATATCGAGGCAGAAGGGGCACATGATTGGTGCTTCCAAACTGGGACACTTGAAGCCCGTCCAAAATTGGGTCTGGACCTCAATCACGTTATTTTGGAAAATAAGCATGATGAGGTCTGATTTCTCCCACATCCCGAAAAGTGAGGAGAAAACGAAAGAGATAAACTAGTACTTAAAAAAGAGGTTGAGATACATGCAATCATGCAACTATACTTGCTTCAATGTGTATCAGAATATTTCCATTTTTCTTGGTGTATTTTCACTTGTGTAAAAGCAATGAAACACAAGGCAAATATAAGCACCATCTGGGAGCTTCCTGATAATTGTTCATGCACTGCACGTACATCATTCTTATTTATAAATAATACTGTTAACATAATTTGTCCGAAGATTATAAGCAATACAAATTTGTCTTCTGATTAAACATCATTACCTACAGCCACATTTAAATCAAGGTTGAAATCATTTATCATCTCATATATTCTTGACAAGTGGAAGGTACCACTCAATTATGTTTATTTGTTAAACACAAAACTGGATCTCAATGAAAATGAACTGTCATATAGATTACATGGTATTCTGAGCAATCCAGAGTAGGAACAGCATTTCATCATTGTTCTGTCAATCAGTGTTACAAAAAGGAAGTAAAAAAAATAGCTGGAGGGTGAAAAGGGGGCATGAAGATAATTATCCTACAGCATCTTATTTTTTGGCATTCTTAACAATGGTACAAATGTGGCTAAACAGGTTCTCACAGTCAGATTTAATGCTATAGATTAGCTAGAATGTTTCTGTATGTATGAATGGAGCTATATGAGCTTAAAACATAAAATCTTTCATCACTTTACACTGATTAGTGTCCAGAGAGCAAACAGATTGGCTATGTTAGTGAAATACTTAATATGACAGTACAGCGAGAAATATTTCAATTTGGCCATTTTTCAGAGCAGTACAAAGCGGAATGCTGCATTGCCAAAAGTGCTATGTTTTGGATGAGAACCAGGGCCAAATACAGAGTTCAATTTTCCGGAAAGATTGCCTGGGGTCAATTCTGCACCTGCATTCGTAGTCAGCAAGAATGACAACAGGGGTGCAAACTTTTGCGAGTCGGTAAGCGAGTTTCTCACCAAGGAGATTGTGGGCAGAATTTTCCTGTCTCACCCGCCATGGGAATTGTAACAGGACCTGCAAAGGTCCGCTGACCTCAGGGTTTTTCAATTGTGGGGCAACAGTGGTGAGAAAATCCCGCCATTCGTTTTCCTGATCTTCCCTGTCCCTCGCAGGTGATGTGGCAAGGTTCCTGCCAGAAAGGGTGGGAACCTCATTCAAATAAATGTTAATACACTTACATTTGTTTAAACATCCTCCCTCCACATTATCCCTTGTCACAGAATGTTAAAACCTTGCTGATGTAACATCATATTGGTGAGGTTCAAACAGGTTTGTGAAGATGGAAAATAGTTACAGGCATCCTGCTGAGGCCGCCAAGGTAAGTACAGCCCTCAGAGGGAGAGGGACATGCCTAGACAAGGGAGAGTGCCCCGAGACTGTGATGGTTGGCAGGCAGGTTTTTTTGGTCAGAGTGTCAGAAGATTGGGTTTGAAAGTCATCTTTGCATTTGAAAAGATCCGCACCTGTTTTCATCAAAGCCTGACACTCTGACAAATTGTAGCAAAGTTCCACCCAGTGTGTCTTTCATCACATCACTAGACAATTGCAACAACCCTGAATAAGCAAAAAAGCAAACAAACCACTAAACAATGTTAAATTGAATGCAAGGGCGGAACTCAATACATTGGTAATGCTGCAGGGTGTTTACCCTGGCTTTTTAACGTAGCTACTGTGTTTGTAACTGGTTTCTATGTCTCCTGACCAGAGTGAGCAGGTGTGCCTCTCTCAGCTTGACTATTTAAAGGGACTCTGTGAATGGAAAGATGCTGGAGCTTTATTGGCCTTGCTTCTGAATACAATGCTGCAAGAAGTTTCATGACCTGATCAGTCAGGAAGGATGTCACATTCAGTGACAATCACCCTCACTTTACCTTCTCAAGTCTATCCTAGAGGTCACCAGCATAACCCACAGGCTCACATTTCCCCCTCTGCCTAGGCAATGCCACACATCCCCATTTGACCAGCTACCACTCATTCTACTTTATCATTTGTATTGTCAGACTGAACCCATGTCCTATCACGGAACCATATAATTCTACAGTGCAAAGTAGGCCATTCAACCCATTGACTCTGCATTGATCACAATCCCACCCAGGCCCTATGCCCACAAGCCCATGTATTTACTCTGGCTAGTGCCCCGATACTAAGGGACAATTTAACATGGTCAAATCCA
The DNA here is from genome assembly GCA_024679065.1 of Sphyrna mokarran. Lineage (NCBI taxonomy): Eukaryota > Metazoa > Chordata > Chondrichthyes > Carcharhiniformes > Carcharhinidae > Sphyrna > Sphyrna mokarran. The sequence goes on from JAGIQG010000008.1 coordinate 46,886,651, forward strand.
CCTAACCCACACATAATATGTAGGGATATGGGGATAGGGCCTGGCTGGCTTTGTGTTCTGTGCAGACTCAATGGGCCGAAGGGCCTCTTTTTGCACTGTAGGGTTCTATGATTCTATGATATTTGAACTCTGGGAAGAAAGCAGAGCACCTGGAGGAAACCCATGCAATACGGGGAGAATGTGCAAACTCTGCACAGACACTGACTCAAGCTGGGAATTGAACCCGGGTCTCTGGCGCTGTGAGGCAGCAACGTTAACCACTGTGCCACCATGCTGCCTCACTCTACAGTTCACACTCTTAAGTTTGGTCTTTCTCTCCTGGCGGGAGAAGAGGGCACAGTAAAAAGTCTCACAACATCAAGTTAAAGTCCAACAGGTTTATAAATGCCACAAGCATTCAGAACACTGTTCCTTCGTCAGCATCAAAAATTAAAATTCTACAAGACGTAGGAACAGCAGAAGGCCATTCAGCTCATTGTATCTTCTTGCCATTCAACGAGATCATGATTGATCTGATATGAGAAACCTCAACTCCATTTTCTTGCCTTATCCCCATAACCTTGATTCCTTTACTGATTAAAAATCTGTCAATCTTAACGTTGAACATACTTGATGACTAAGCTTCTACAGCCCTCTGCAGTAAAGAATAGCACAGGTTCACTAACGCAGAGAAAAAATTCCTCCTTATCTCTGTCTTAAGTGGGCAAACCCTTACTCTGAGGTTATGGCCTCTGGTCCTAGACTCTCCCATAAGGGGAAACAACCTCTCAGCATCTACCCTATCAAGCCCCTTGAGAATCCTATAGGTCTATAAGGTCGCCTGTCATTTTTCTAAACTCCAATATGCACAGGCCCAACCTTCTCAACCTTTTCTCATCAGAAACTCCCTCCATATTATCTTAGTGCATCTTTTCTTGTGGAAATTAAGTTGTAACAGCGAAATACCTAATTCACTTTGTTCTGCAAAATCAAGGGTGCTCACTTCAAATAAAGCAATAAATATACTGAAACTATAGTTAAAAGCAGTTACAAAATGCAGAAGCTGGTATGGAAAAAACTAAGTTACAACCATTGTGGAAATTAAGTTATGATAAACAACTCTGTCAGTAATGGAAAATGATTATTAACCAAACAAGGTCGTCAGTATGCCTTCAGTAAGGCCAGCGCTTATGCACTCAGGATAACAGACTAATCTAAAACCTCGTTCCATAAATACTGCATTCCAGGTTAGGACACAGGATGAGTTACCATGACAATGATCAAATAGCAAGATATGGGGGCATATTACGCTAATGAATGATTGGCAGGAGATAGTTTTTTACTGGATAAGAAAGAATAAAAGGTTGTGCTATGGTCGGTGGTTATGTATGCAAATAGAGGATGAGAAAGTTGTTCATTTCTCATTTGTTGTGATGAACTATAATATTGCATTTTCTGTATGAATCAGCAGAACACTCTGCAATGTTGCATTGCGTTCTCATTTGTGCACAAGTTATTGAAACTTGGAATTTGAGTACTCTGGATTTAAGTGTTGTCTGTACCCAAGTCGATTGCAGTTTAAGTGTTATCTGTACCCAAAGTCTACGACACTCTAGACTGCCTCCAATGCGAGTATATCCTTTATAAGGTGGCCAAAATTGTTCACATTCTCTCCCAAGAGGCATGAAGGAAAAATGTCTTCAGAAATTGACTCCTCATTTGTTTCTTAAAGCAGTAATAGACTTAAAGTGCTGGAAAAACTGGAGGAAATACTGGCACTGCATAAACAAAAGCAATAACTTACTCATTGTGAAAGCTCATAACTATGTACAAAAGGATCATTCTTACAGGTAAGGTGATGCTGTTATAACTAGACTATTGTGTGATTCGAATGTTTTAGAAAGCCAGATTGTCAGAGTATTGCAGACAGTGAAGAGAGAACATTTGTTCTATGACCAAATAAGGTTTGAAAACTTAAATCGAAAAGCAGCAGCAATGTGGGGCCTGCTGTTACGTCAGAAATCATCAGCAACTCCTTTGGAGCTGCATGGCGCTGTTTTTAACCACACAAAAGTAGAAAATGTCATTTTTTCTCCAAATTCCTAGGTAATACAAGATCAAACAGGTTGTACACAGGATAGTGATGAGTGTTGTATCTTTGTCAGTGGCTGCATTTAAACAGAAATTCCCACAAAATTAGGAAAACTGTAAAAATTATCAATGTTTCCTCAGAGCAATACCCAACAATGAGACTAGCATATATTGCCATGTGGATATTAGTACATCAATGCTTGATGCTTATGTCTATTTGAAATTTATTTGATTCTCCTTCTGATGGAAACAAAAATCCAATTCGCAGCCTACAAAGCAATGGTCAGTTTAATCAGTCAGTACATTCTCACCTCGGAGTCTGAAGGTTGCACATTCCAGCTTCACTTCAGTGATAGCAGGCACAGCCTCATCTAGCACTTCATTGCAGTAATGTGGGAGTGTTATATTACTGATGGTAATGGCACCTAAATTGGATAGCTCCCAAATACAGGTGTTAGGATCAAGCCACGTGACTAACCCATGCCACTTCCATATAATGCAAGCAACAGAGTGTCTGTGCTACCTGATATTATCATAATTTTCTCATACTAAAAGCATTGTTTATTGGCTGCACACATTAGCAGGGAATCCAAAATTAAACTTTGCCAGTGCAACTTAAAGCTAACATGCTCCTCTGAAAAGGGACATGTGCTATGGCTAGAGCAAACACTGGGATTCTTTTGTAAACTGAATCTGACATAGAAAAGAAAGAATATTTGAACCTTGAACGAGAGAACACCATGCTTTTCAAACACTGAAGTGGGAGTCTTGGTGAAGGCATTGAAAAGGTCAAGAGATAGTGTATATTTGCAAGAGATCAGGAGGCTGCCCAGATGCATGTTCAGATGTGGTAAGTGTGGAGGTCAATGCTCCAACAAACCGGAGGCCGTGTCTCAAGAAATTTAATAAGCTAACACACATGGTCAAGGTTAGTAAATGTTTTTTCAAATCCCACATTGTATAATTTACCAAAAGCATCAGGCAAGGTTCAGATCACTACATTCAGCATTCACTTTCCAGCAATTTTCCAAAGTCATGACTCAATCCAACATTCATGTACATCACCTTACACTCATCCACTTAACAAAGCTGTCTACATGTATATCATGTACATCACCTCACACCCACATCCCACTGCGCGTTAGTATTATCAGAGAGTTCATGGTTGACGCTGTGACTGTGGCCTCTGGTGGGGCTGAATACTCTGAAGGGGATGGTATGTTCTTACCCTACCTTGCTTTGTGCATCCCACTTACTGCTTATCCCAAACCCTGTTCTGATTTACAAGCTGCACATAGTCAAAGCACACATCCCAAGATAAGCTTCTGTTCAGGTCTTATGAAGAGAGGCTGAGGGATTTGAGGTTCTTTTCGTTAGAAAGGAGGCGGCTAAGAGGGGACCTAATCGAAACATATAAGATGATTAGAGGTTTAGATAGGGTGGGCAGTGATAGCCTTTTTCCTAGGATGGAGAAAGCTAGCACGAGGGGACACAGCTTTAAATTAAGGGGTGATAGTTATAGGACGGATATCAGAGGTAGGTTCTTTACCCAAAGGGTGGTTCGGGAGTGGAATGCCCTGCCTGCAGCAGTTGTAGATGCGCCAAGTTTGGTGGCGTTTAAGAGGTTAGTTGATAAGTACATGGAAGAGAAGGGAATGGTTTAGTTTGGAGGGGCACTGCTTTTTATATTGGTCGGCGCAACATCGAAGGCCGAAGGGCCTGTTCTGTGCTGTAATGTTCTATGTTCACACCTCCATGCCATCATGAAGACCCTTATTACACCTCTGGAACATTATCCAACTCTGTTGTGCTTTTGTTCATCTGTTGCTGAGACCTTCATCCATGTCTTTGTTACTTCCAGGCCTGAGTATTTCATATGATTCTGACTGGTTTTCTGTGAATTTTACATCTTCAAATTGTGTCCCAACTCACAAATCCTGTTCACTGATCACCTCTGTGCTCAGTAGCGTACACTGACAAAACTTTGATTTTAAAGCTTTTATCTTTGCTGTCAAGACTTTTCATGAACCCAACCCTCTCTCTCTCCCTATAATCTCCTACATCTACACAAATCTTTGAGATATATGCCTCCTCCAATTCTGACCTCCCTGATTTCAGCTGCTCCATTATTGGTGGCCATGTCTTCAGCTTCCCTAAGCTTTTGGAATTTCTTCTCTAAATCTCCTTCAGCTCTTCCACTCTTTCTTCCTTTGACCAAGCTATTGCCCGACTGTCCTACTATCTGTTTTTGTGCCTTGGTGTGCGACATCGATCTATATGATTCTTTGCCCATGATCACAGGTCAGCTGGACTTTGAGGGGCGGAAGTCCCTTTCTGTCCAAGTAAAGGGCAGAATTATCTGCAGCATCCACAAAGCAATCTGCACCATGGGGAAGCAGCAACCTCTTATGACACGAGATTAAAATGAACGAATCTCTCTTTGAACAGAGAACCTTAGTGATCTCCCTAATGCAATAATGAACAGAAAACTGAAAGCGAAAACTTGTCTTTTAAAAAGCATTTAGGTAGTTACATGGGTAGCATTGGTATAGAAGGAAATGGGCCAAATGTGAGCAATTGGGGTGAAATCAGGGGTTGAAAAAAGGGATGGCATGGATAAATTGGGCTGAACCTCTATGACTCTATGAATCTAAGAATCTATCTCGCTCTCATCTCCAGCAGTGGCCTGGAAAGAACCCAGTCACAGTTATTGGCATCGTAGTCGATGCACCCCTCTGAGGTGGGATGCAGTGACAATTTCCTGAGTGAATCATAAATGTAATTTTGGTCATCACTAACATTCAAGTAGGAAAATTGTTCTCTGACTAACTTGGGAAGATATTAACACCTTCTGAATGTCCTTTCTCCCTTTTCTAACAGTTTGACTTGCACTGCACAGCCCCTGTTCATTCATGCAGTAATGCTTGATTCCATAAGGAAGTGCTGTTGTATACCCATATCTAGGGGTTAGGCCACATCTAAAGTACTGTGTACAGTTCTGGTCACCACACTATTAGAAGGATGTGGTTATAAGAGAAAGGATGCAGAGGAGATTCACCAGGATGTTCCCTGGGCTGAAGCATTTCAGCTATGGAGAGAGACTGCTTAGGTTGGGGTTGTTTTCCCTTAGAGCAGCGACGGTTGAGGGGAACCTGACTGAGGTGTACGAAATTATGAGGGACACAGATAGAGTAGATACCTCCTTCATGGAGGGATCAATAACCCAGGGACATATATTTAAGGTAAGGAGTAGGAGATTTAAAGAGGATTTGAGGAAAAAAAAATGTTTTCACCCAGAAGGTAGTGGGAATCTGGAAGTCGCTACCTAAAAGGTTGATAGATATAGGAACATTCACAACATTTAAGAAGCATTTAGATGAAGGCTATGTGAAGGCTATGGACCAAATGCTGGAAAATTCAATTAGAATGAATAAATAAGTACTTGATGGCCAGTATAGACATTATGGGCTGAAGGGCCTGTTTATGTGTTCTAAAATTCCATGAGCCCTATTTTACCATTTTGATTGTGGTCCTGGGTGGACAAGAAACTGGGAGTGTTTCAGATCTGACGTTTAGACCCGTCCATAGACACACTGCCTGTAAAAATATCAGCAATTCTGAATCGTGCTGCAGAAGCCAATCAATTGGGCTTAACGCACGCGCAATCCTGCAGCTGATTGGCACCTCCAATTGTGCATGCGCAGGAACAAAATGATAGAATACTCTCCTGCCACATTGCCCCCAGGCTGGATAATGCCCCCCCAGACTCCACAGAATTACCTCATCACCACAATATTACTGACCCCCTTATCCTCCCACCACCTCCGCCACCCAAACTGATCGTGGGCCCCTCCTGTTCCCCACCACCAACGATCTCAGACGGAATGGCAGTAGACCCCTCCCTTCCCACCCACCGATCTCAGGCAGAGTAGTAGCATGTCCCCACCTTCCACCTTACTGAGCTCAGGCAGATTGGCAGTGGAAGTCCTTCTTTCCCTCACTGATATCAAGCAGAGAGCCATCGGATGCTTGGTACTTACCTCCTCACTGACTGGAGCACCCGAGTCAGACTTTTGTGGAGCATTTCTGCTTCGCGCTATTTCTGGATGGGTGAATGAGGTGGTAAAGGGGGAAGTGCTGGTAAGGTTGGGCGTTCAACCTATTAAGCCAATTTAAATGCATGCAAATACATAATTGGCTGTCGCCAGTTTTGGACATGGTACTGATCGTGGCCATTTTTGGGGCTTGGTAAAGGGGGAACCAGCGCAGAGGCAGATACAGATTGCTCTATTCGCCTCATGCCCAACTTTACCAAGTTTTCACACCCGTAAATGGAGAGAACTTGATGGTAAAATCGGACCCTATGACTCTGAAAGTGTTTTTTGCAAAAACCTTTAAATTCAGCAAATCCTTCATGATGCACCACACCATTCCTCACAGACATTTGAAACTTGAAAGGAATATGCAATTCACCACAACCTTATAGAATTGCATCAGCCAGCAGATAGCAATTGCCAATTAACCAATAAGAAGTGCATAATCCTTTTAAGTAGCACCAGGGGTGCCATCCTTCACATTAATGAGTGTTCAGCTGTGTGGGAAATATTAAGCCAGGGCATCAGTGGGAACTTGGAGCTCCAAAGTGGTAGGACTGGAAGCTGATCAGTGTTTTTTTCCCATTCTTGCACAGAATGTGTGTCATTGGCCAGGTTAGCATTTATTACCAGTTCCTAATTACCCCTGAGAAGGTGGTGGTGAGTTGCCTTCTTGAACTGCTGCTATCCATGTGGTGCAGATACATGCACTGTGCTGTTATGGAATGAGTTCCAGGATTTTGACCCAGCGACAGTGAAGGAACAGTGATATAGTTACAAATCAGGATTGTGGGTGACTTGGAGGGGAGTTTGCAGGAGATGATGTTCGGATGCATCGGCTGCCTTGTCTGTCTAGGTGGTGGGGGTCGTGGGCTTGAAAGGTGCTGTTGAAGGAGATGCAGTGCATCTTGTAGAAGGTACACTGTGTGTCAATGATGAGGGATTGAATGTTTGAAGACAGCCAAATAAGCAGCCTGTTTTGTCCTGGAAGGTGTTGAGCTTCTTCAGTGTTTTTCAAGGCAAGTGGAAAGCATTCCATCACATTCCTAACTTGTAGATGGTAAACAAGATTTGGGAGTCAGAAGATGGGTTATTCACTGCAGAATTGCCAGCTTCTGATTTCTGCCATGTTGTAACAGTATCTACATGGCTGACCCAATTTAGTTTCTGGTCAATGGTAACCCCCAAGAAATTGATAGTGGGGGATTTAGTGATGGTTACATTATTGAATATCAAGGGAAAATGGTTAGATCCCCTCCCGATGTGGCAGAAATGTTACTCACCACTTATCAGCCCCAGGGGCTGATAGCAGATTGGAGTTACACAATGATTGACCTCATGATCTACCTACTCTGCATATTTCTGGAAGACATCAACTGCGTGCTTGCTAATGCTTTTTCCAAGCTGACATCTGACGAGCTTTGTAAAGTACCAAAAATGTGCAAGCATACCAAAGACATCATTTGACGTCCCATAACGCCATGAAAATTAATGCCACCAAACACCTTTCCAAAACACTGTTAAAGAAAACCAGTAAGTCATTCTGAGTAACCTTCAACCTGAAACAAAGACATATTATTAATCAAATTTGCTTTTTAAGAGAACCCGCTGTGTGTAAAACATGCTTGCCTATGAAATAAATAATTTGTTGGTTGCAGAGATTAGAACTGACCTTTTGATGTAAAAGGTGCTGTATCAATGTATATTTCCTTCTTTTTAAATGTAGGTCTAAAAAAATATACTGTCCCAATTATACAGCCTCAAGAAACAGGCCTGTGAATTGTCACATTAGAATTCATGTTTTAGAAAAGAAGAAAATCACATTTATGTATCACTCTGTCATTCCTTTGGGACATCTCAAAGCACAGCATGTCCAATTAATGAATTCCTTTCTCCAAGTGTAAACAGCTATAGTACTAATGTGCTGTCTCCACATCTTGGAAGAAGGAATGGACTCACAAGATCTCTCAAGGACGTGGGAGGTACAAAGTTCTGTGGTCAATGAATTATTTTTTCATCAGTTATTGCTACCTCAAGTTTGCAGTGTTACAATGTTCATATTTTACAGTGAACAAAATTGGATGTGAGGAAGTATGTTTGAAGATAGCTCAAAATGGTCAAAACAAGATTAGCTGATTTCTGTAATTCATGTCATTCATCACGCACTATAATTCTCAATAATCACAGTGTGCAAATAAAAGAGTTATTCATCAAATAGACATAATATTGACCACTGGCCTCATGTGGGATAGTCAGTTTCCCTTTACGCATTATTTTGGAGATTGAACCCAAAAGTCACCCCTTCCTTCAAGCCAAGCAGTAGTTTCTCCTGCTGGGGTGGTTCAAGGCACCATACTTTACTTCAGCACATTTCATTAATCGACCATAAGCTGATCAGAACCCACAACAGACACTCATCCCACCCTGGCAGTACCCCGCCCCTGCCGATTCCCAACACACCCTTTCACTGAGCACTGTAAGAAGTCTCACCAGCCACCCTCCCCACTCCCACCAACATACATCTTTTCACTGAGCATAATAAGAGGTCTCACAATCCATTCATCAGGTGAATGAGCTGCGCTCCAAAAGATTGTGATTGCAAATAAACCTGTTGGACTTTAACCTGATATTGTAAGACTTCTTACTGCGCTCACCCCAATCCAATGCCAGCATCTCCATTTCATGACTGAGCACTGTGTGTGTCACCAAATGTCTCACTGAAGTGCATTACTCTAATCCTCTGCTATTGAGCACCATATCCCTTTCCCTATCCCCACCCTCCTTTTATCTCCCAGATCTCTCTAATGCTTCTCAACCTGCCTCCTAGTACCTCAGCAGTTGAATTAGTCTCTAACTCTGCTTGACCTGTCTATTTCACTTTCCCTGGATTTTGCACACTCAGCAGGCAGCTCAGTTGACCCTTCCATTGAAATCTAAGTACAGACGTTTCTGTGAAGTTGCATTTTAAGCATTTGCACTTCTCTGGTGATGGACATTAATGAAATAATACATTATTTCATTAAGATGCCACTCTGGGACATGAGAAAATTTTATACAGTTTCCTGAACTTTGAGCCATAGGACCCCTTGTAACCTACCAAGAGTTTTGAGTAACCCCAACCATTCTCATAATGTTGATGCCACTTTTTTGCCACAATATAGGTGCAAACACAGAAATTAAATGTAAACAAGTGTTTTCAGCTATATCCATGCATATATTTATCTGGTAATAATTTAAAAGTTCTCTAATTAAAAATATACATGAGGTGGAGATGCTAGTATTGCATTGGGATAGGCACAGTAAGAAGTCTCACAACACCAGATTAAAGTCCAACAGGTTTATTTGGAATCATGAGCTTTCAGAGCACCGGTGATTCACCTGATAAAGGAACAGCACTCCGAAAGTTTGCGATACCACATAATCTGTTGGACTTTAATCTAATGTTGTAAGACTTCTTACTAAAAATATACAAGTCTTACCGTTTGTTATTTTTAATGGCAGCAAAGATGCAGGAAAGCTAATTCTAATACGGACACACGCACATCCCTGTCCACCTCATTCTCACATCTGTCTCATATTCATCACACGCCATTGAAGTCCTACTCTTCAGATTCACACACTCACCCTCACATCCTCAGACACACAAAAACACACTCTATGAGGCCAGAACATCCACCTCCACTCTTTTCCTGAGGCCAGAACCAAGTGCTCCCTCCTCTTCCTGAGACCCAAACTGCATCACTCCATTCGCAACGACTGAACACAACAACTCCTTTTTTCCAAAACCCTATTGCTATCTCCTGTAAATAACATGCAGCCTTTCCTCACCTCTGTCACCCAACTTCTGGCCAATTTGCCTCTTGCTGGCTCCTGTCTCACCTTGGCCTTGCTGTTGGCTGAGGCCTATTCTGCCAAGCAACAGTGTGATAGAATAGATCAAATGGAGCAAGCCAGCCTATTGGCAACCAGTGCTCTTGAAGGTCTCACTTTCATTGGGCAATTTGACCGCGGACCCCAGTTTGGAAACTCCCAATTTAGAACTGCTTTGAGCAGTTTTAAGTTCTGGCCACTGAGTGGTGCTGCGGATTTGTTGGTCACTATTTCCCCTGACCCCTCTGCCTTCTTACAGATTTAAGATAATTGGCAGAAGGAACAAAGGAAACAAGAGACAAAACTTGAAAATGTAATGAGTGGTTAAGATCTGCAATGTGCTGTCCGAAAGTGTGGTGGACGCAGGTTCAATCCTGGCAATTCAAGGAGGAGTGTGCAGGGTTACAGGTAGAAAGTAGGAGAATAGCACTCAGTGAACCGGTCATTCAGAAAGCCAGCACAGAAATGACCTCCTTCTGTGCTGTAGTCATTCTGTCATTCTATGCCAGACTGAAAGTGTGTAAGCTGAATACGATATAAGCTCTCTGTGGGGGTCAGTTTAGCTCAGTTGATTGGATAGCTAGTTAGTGATGCAGAGCAACACCAACAGCATGGGTTCAATTTCCATACTGGCTGATGAAAGCCTTCCTTCTCAACCTTGTCCTTTGCCTGATATATGGTGATCCTCAGGTTAAATCACCACTAGTCAGAGTTTATAGTCACCTGGAACTATGATGACTTAACTTTAAAAGCACCTCATCAAGTTTAAAAATAATGGATATATTTGAAAATATATAATCATTCCTCCCACACGTTTCTCCTCCTTGGCATCTCCTCCAATGTTGATTTTCTTTCATCAGCTCTGATAGTTTCTTTAGACTTCTTTCATCCCAGCTAAGCTCCCAAAGCAACTCCCACACTCCCTAGGTGCTGTTTATTCTTTTATAAGATTCATTCATGGGCATCGCTGTGGCCAGTATTTATCGCCTGTGCCTAATTGCCCTCCAGAGGACATCGGCTTGGGTCTGGAGTCCCATGTAAGCCAGACCAGGTAAGGACAACAGATTTCCTTTCCTAAAGGGCATCAGTGAACCAGATGGGATTTTCTAACAATCAACAATGTTTTCATGGTCATCATTAGGTTTTTAAGACTACCATCTGCTGTGGTGGAATTTGAATCCAGAGCTTGCCCTGGGTCTCTGGATTACCAGTCTAGTGACAATGCCACTATGCCACCACTTCCCCTGCTGTTTCCTGCAGTCAGCCACTTGGCCTAGCTATGATTCTGACCCACTGGCTAGATCTTTAGGGCTGCTGCAGATTAGGGACTGCAGTCAGCAGCTGCTATTTTAAAATATTTACAGACTTCATCAATGGCAGACTCCCAGTCTATGCCAGGACCAACAAAGTGAATCTTGGAGCCTGTCGCCCCTGAATCTTGGCAAAGCCACTCTTCAGCCTCAATAAATGCACATCACAGAGCCAAAGGCAAAACAGCTTTTGGACAAGAATAAGCAGTGGCATGATTACAACTTCCTCTCACAACTTCACAATCAGCGCAGCTTTACTGGAGCTGATCACATGGACATTGAAAGCGAGATAGATGTTTAAAGATTACAGAATCAACGTTAGTTAATGGGAATAAGATACAGTTTGGCCATCATTTCACAACCAGTGAAATGAATATCACAACCAGTCCAAAGTACTGCATGGTCTCCTCCTGTTGTCACAAATCTATCGGAAAGTTCCAGGCAACAATGGCAGCAATCGAGGCTTAAGACCAGCCAAGCTTTGCAGTGGATAGAGGATGATGTGCTTAAGGTTATATCTCCAGAAGCTGTTTATTTTTTTGCAGGAGTAAGCATAAGTTTCTGTAAAAGTATCCATTTCAAGCCAAGAGATTATATTAAACAGGGTTACTTATTCAGTCCTCTTAGCAAAAAACTAACATCCAACCTGACATGCTTTCAAGAGACAACATAATTGTTTCAAACTACTATATCATTATCAAGGATACTTGAGATATTAAGGTTTCAGTAAACCTAATAAAGATATTCTTATCAATGTATGATACAATTATGTTGTGGTCATTTCAAATACAGGCATTGGAAAAATGTCCATGTATCATTTGTATGTCAATGTGGAAAACTCTGGGACATAAGGCTTTCAGTCACCAGTCTGCTTCATGCCAGAAGAGTTAAATTACACTAAAAATATAAAACAGCACCTGTATGCGTCACATGGTTAAACATGTCCACATTTTCCCAGAATTTGCTGCTGCAAGTCACACGAGAGGAAGTGTTTTCTTTCAGGACAGGCTTCTTCTTGGAAAAGTGGTTCCAGAACATAAACAATGATGGGGATATAAAAATGCCCAAAGTAAATTGATTCTGTAATCCAGCATTCCCAGCAGGAAGCAGCACTCAGAACTTCTCACAGAGGGAAATCATCTCCAAAGTGAACTGCCAACACATGCTGACTCACAAGATCACTCTTTTCAAATTAAAAGAGATTCTGCTGAACAATCATTCACATTTTATTGATTGAAAGTGGATAACTCTTCAGCTGTCCTCAAACATTTGAGATCACAATAGTACTTTAAGAACACATGAATGAATATGGTGCCAATCAAGGCAGAATACATGAGATTAAATGGGGACAATATAACATCACAACTGCACAGGAGACAGATTTGTGTGGAACGCAATCATACAGTTCAAGAAAGGAGGGAGAGTGAAAACAGGGAATTAGTTCAGGTCAGTCATTGAAAAAGTAATGGGAACCTATTATTAAGAAGCCTGAACAAAGCATCTAGAAAATCATAGAACGATCAAAGTCAATATGACTTTACAAAAAGAAAACAGTGTTTGCCAAACTTAAAGTTTTTTGAGGTTGTAACTGCATAGATAAAGCGGAACCAACAGATATAAGTATACTTGGATTTACACAAGTCATTTCATAAGGTATCAAGGAAAAGGTTGATAAGAACTCATGGACTTGGCGCAAACTACTGGCATGGATAGAGGATTAGTTAGTGTCTAAGAAGCAAAGAGTAGGAATAAATGGGGTATTAATGGATGGTTACTAGTAGAGTGTTGCAAGGATCAATGCTTAGGCATTAGCTATTTACAATCTGTATTAATGACTTATATGCAGACACAGTGAGTAATGTATGTAAGTTTGCTAATGATAGTAAGCTAGACTGAAATGCAAGCTGTGAGGAGGACAGAAAGGCTGAAATTTTTTATATAGATAGGTTAAATGAGTATGCAACAAGATGGCAGATGGAGTATAAAAGGAGGGAAGTAGAAGATTATTCATTTTGCTTATAAGAGTGAAAAAACAGAATACTCCCCAAAGTACCAAACTTGTAAATGTTGATGTTCAAAGGAACTTGCATTTACTCATAGGGAACCCACAAGTTAACTTGTGGAAGTAGTAAACAATTAGGAAGGCAAATTGCATGCTGGCCTATATTGCAATGGGATTGGGATACAAGGATATAGAAGCTTTGCTACAATTGTATAGGGCATTGGTAAGACTACACAAGAAATCCTGTGCACAGATTTGATCTCCAGATGGAAGTAAGGATACAAGTGAATTGGAGATGGTACATTGAAGTTTCACTAGATTTGTCACAAGGCGAGGGGTTGTCCAAATTGAGACTATATTCTCTGGTGTTTAGAAGAACAAGAGGTGATCTCATTCCAACATACCAGCTTCTGAAGCATCTTGACAGGGTAGAAACTGAGAGATCATTTTCCTCGGGCTGGGAAATCTGGATCACAAGGTCACAGCCTCAGCATATGTTGCTGATGATGTAGGTTTTGAAAAGAAGAGAAATTTTTTTCTCTAAAAGGATTGTGAATCTATGGAATTCTCATCCCTGAGTGTCGTGGGTGCTCCATCTTTGAGTATATCAGGGGATTAGGTCATTACACGAACTGAAATAATGTGTAGGAATACAGGGAAAAGGCAGAGGAATGGCACTAAGTCATGATGCTCCTTCGAAGAGCCGGTGCAGACTCGATGATCCAAATGGCCTCTTCTATGCAGTTCTATGATGTAGACAGATTTTGCGTCTCTCAGGAAATCAAAGGAAATGGTGAGCAGGCAGAAAATGGAGTTGATGCTGAAGGTCAGCCATGAAGATGTGAACTCCAAATGGCCTATTCCTGCTCCCATTTCTTATGTTCTTCAATTCTTGTTTGAGAAATATACATTAAGACAATTAAATGCTTTTGGGAAGGCTAAAAACAGATTCAGTCTTGATTTTATTCATAGCCACTGAACAACGGCAATATATGAGAGTTATTCACCAGAGGAACTGAATTGTGAATGACATAGGCAAATTAACAGTGGTCCCTAATCTAAGCACCTTATCCATAATTTGTTCAAACAAGATAATTTTCAATGATGTCAACTCTCAAAAGAAAATGAAAAACGGAATCTAATTAGGGAAGTTCAGGGAAAAACCTGCATGTATATTCAATGAGAAAGTCATATTAAAATATTACCAATATCATTAGCAATGCTGTACCATTAAGTGACCTTCAGTGAACTGAGGGAAAATCTTATTATTTGGTAGCACAGTAAGAATGAAGAAATATTATATCTCAATTCCAAATAAAATTAAATTCTCATAATTAGCCTCAGTGGAATGTAGTTCTAAACTCACTTGTGGCTAGGAGAAAACCAATGACCAGTAAAGCAAGAAACTTTAAATGACACAGCTAAAGGACTATAAATATCTGATTTCTACCAGAAAGTTCATGGTGGTTGGTTACAAAAGCTTATGGTGATAATATCAATTGAGTTTAAATACGTACAGGTGAAGGGCAATAGTTGGATGGTTCCTTAATCACATATAAAGATCTTTGATTGAGTCGAGTTTGGAGATATATACCTGTACTGTTGCATTCTGTGAATGAAAACTACTCCAGATTGTTAGGTATTGTAAACCAATGTGGGCAGTGTGACATGTGATTACATGTGACAACTGCACACATGTGATTATCATCAGGAGCATTGGGAAATTTTCCTTCTTTCTCTTCCTGGAGAAAGCAAGGCTGCCTCTGTTTCTTCCTTCACCAACTGGCCATTAGGTTATTGTAATGACTTTAATCAGACAGCTGATGTTGACCTGTTAGAACATGAACTTCTTGATTTAATCCCACACTGATGGGCCAAACAGGGAATCTCTTGTATTTAACCAGGCGTGTCAGTTCCTCTGGGACTCCTAGTGTAGTCTACTAACTGAAAGCACTCTTTGCTGTAGTCAGATTTGCAAATAAGGGGATTTTGGTGAAGAGACTTCTGCCTCCAAGGTGTTACAATTATAACACCAATACAAATATATTTTTAAAAGAGAGCATGAAAATAAAATTATGCCTGGGTACAGCAAAAAAAATTAAAACACTTACCACTGAAGTTTACAGCTCGAATAAACCGCAGCAATTCCTTGCCATCCACAGAGCTCATAATGGGGCACAGACCAACATAACCAGGGCACAGCTCTTT
The DNA here is from genome assembly GCA_024679065.1 of Sphyrna mokarran. Taxonomy (NCBI): domain Eukaryota; kingdom Metazoa; phylum Chordata; class Chondrichthyes; order Carcharhiniformes; family Carcharhinidae; genus Sphyrna; species Sphyrna mokarran. The sequence continues at coordinate 46,902,205 of JAGIQG010000008.1, forward strand.
GTGCATATTGTGTAAAGCATGTGCCATTGAGTAAACAGCGTCGATGACAAACTGCACTTTTCCTTCCTGCTCATACGATGAATCCTTTCCAATTCTTTCCAATCCTAAAAAAAATGAAAAAGATCAACATTTAAGAGGTTTTTTTAATATACTGCATCAGAACCAATGAGTGCAAGGATGCTTATGGTGGTCAATTATTCAACTTCAGTATGGTGTTTCTCTTTAAACATCTTCTCTCCATTGCTGCCTAGTTTCAACACATCACGGATCTTTTTTCTTCACTTCACCACAGAACAGATGCTACTCACTCTCCATTTGTGTCTTTTATCAATGTCTAATGCAAAGAGCAGCAAGATCTTCAATGCCTCAGGCAGTGGTATTTCAAGTTGATACTTAAGTAAGATAGGGTTCAGCTGTAGCTGCACTGTGCTTCCAATGAACACAGGGTCATAATGAGAAGTTATTACTTTCAACGACTGATACAATGGAATTGAAAGGTAGCAACGTATCAGTGCACAAACTCACCACTTTTGATGTTGCAAGTCAAAAATGTTCACAGGTCAGTTTTGTCACATGAAACAGTCTTCCATTAATGAAGCTGCAAATCAGGAACTGCAAAATGTGACAATAGCTGCTTTGCCAAATGTTACTAATTCCACAGTTTTGCAGATTGTCTAATGAAATGAGGACAACATGGTGGCACAAATGTTCGCACTGCTGCCTCACAGCACTAGGATCTAGGTTTGATTCCTGGCTTGGGTGTCTGTCTGTGTGGATTACTTCTGGGCACACCAGTTTTCTCACACAGTTCGAAGGTGTGCTGGTTAGGTGGATTGGCCATGTTAAATTGCCCTATAGTGTCAAGAGGACTACCAGGGTAAATGCATGTGGTGATAGGGAGAGGGCCTGGATGGGATTGTGGTCAGTACAAACTTGATGGGCCAAATGGCCTCTTTTTACACTGTAGGATTCTGTGATTTCTATGATACTATGAAAATGAAAAGTGTATGCCCATATATCCACAAACACCTACAGGAAATCTTCTTACACATTCTTCATCGGATATGATAACTTATCTCAAAAGGTAACCACAATTACTGCTGAGACTTTACATCAACACTAGCAGTGGGAGTGAGATAGTGAGAAACAAGCAAGACAAAATCTTTGCATGCTTCACCAGGACTTAATGCCGAACATGAAGACAAATTCTGTAAAACCCCATCAAACTTTCTGTTCAACCCTGTTTTCACAAATGATTGTGTAAAATGCTGAAATGAGTGATGCAAGTTCAGCCTCTATTCACGACTAGTAAATACTGAGTAAAGGCTTGGAAGCTGATGATGGAGGTTTTGCACTGTTGTAGAATTTAATAAACAGCAAAAGTGGTAAAGTACCAGATTATGATTCATATTACAGAGTTTCAAATTATTGAGATTACTGGTTGACATTGGCTGATTGAGTCAAGTTGCATTTCCATTACCATAAGAAAGAACCTTAACATTCCAACAGGGCAGAAAGAGGACCGTTGGCCCATCGAATCTACACCAGTGTCCAGAAGAGCATCCCACTCAAGACCTCCCCTCCACCTTATTCCTGTAACTCCACACATTTACTATGATTAATCCAACTAGCCTACACGTCTTTGGACACTAAGGGGACAATTTAGTATGGCCAATCCATCTAATCTGCACATTTTTTGGACTGTGGGAAGTAACTGGAGTACCCAGAAAAAACCCATGAAGACTTGGGTCAATGGATCTTTGCATGGTCTGCCCCTTGCCTGCTACAATTCCTATAGTGGGTGGAATGGGAAAATTCCCCTCTCTCCTTGTCCTTTTTTTGAAGACATCAGAAGCATCAGGCTGAAATGCTACCAGAGATTTTAAAACATTAAATATGGTTGTGGGGTCAGGTTTCTGAGGATTATTTCAATATGCACAGGAATACAATCCTAATTCTCCTCCAAATCACACACCGTACTGTGATGTATTTCACCCTTCATTCATCATCATAAAATTAATATCCTGGAATATCCTATCTGATATACAAGGTGGACCAAGAAGGAGCTCTAGCCTTACAAGGGCAACTCAAGATGGTCAATAAATATTGGCCTTGCTAGTGATACCCACTTTCCAAGAGTGGAAGGACAATGCAGTTTAGTATGGTTCAATCAGAAGTTGCAAGTACAATATAAAGCCAATTTGTTATAAAATTAGGAATGGATCAATTCTATAGACTGCTTCACTCTCAACTGCGACATGAGTGACAGTGAAGGACAACTAAACAGGTTTAATATAATAAACAGGTCATTATATTATGACATCACCATCACAGTTTGAGTCAAGAGATGAAGGAAAACATTTGCTTTCTTCCAAACAAGAGGCACTATTTTGCCAATACATTGCAGAGAAGGTTGAGATTAAGACTGCATAGATTTTGGATTAATTAGGTGGTATCTATCCTAGAAATTAACAATGATATCAGACCAATGCAGGTAATTGTATTTCCATATCAATGTCAATATACATTGTTTTATAGGTCCAACAGTTTAACTGGAACCATTTGTCACATGTATAATGAATTAAAAACTTTTAAAGTGACAGTAAGGTTCCAACTTGTCTATATTCCAGCAGTTGTACAGCTTGTGTCTTGGCCAAAAGAAATAATTATAGCACACATTCCATGAAACATTCTTTTCCACAAAATTTCAAGGCAAGCCATCCTGTGCTTTTGTTAGAAATCATAAAGAGATTTTTCCATATAAAGGGTGTTTAGCTCATTGGGGCGATACTCCCAACTGCTGAGCTACTTTTCTGGTACAGGAGACTCTCGCAGAGGCTATCTTGTGGGTTCCCCGCTGGCCACCATGGCCTCAGCTTATCTCCCAGAGCCAGATTTCCGGTGCCATCAGATGCACACCAGAGCTGAACTGTATAATATATTCAAGCAAAGAGTCTGGGGAGCAATCAAGGCTCCCCAGAGGGTCAGACTCATGGGAGTCCTGCCTAGTCATTGGTATTTTGGTAGTGCCAAACTGGGTCCCCTTGCACTGCCCAAGGGATAAAGTGCCAATGCCCAGGGACACATTGGCACTGCCGACCAGGAATGGGGCATTGGCAAGGGAGTGGGGTCTAATGGAATGGGGCCTGATGAGCCTCCAGGGGTAATCTATGGAGGTGGAGTCCTGCTGCCACTCTGTACTCAGATTGAGTGACAGAGGGAGGGAGGCCAATGATCAGGTCTGCCACTGGAGTGGGTGGGGAGATTTCGGGCTTCAGGGTGGGGTCAGGGCTGTGGGGAGGGGTGGTCAGTGGCAGATCGGGAAATCAAGGTTGTTGGGAGGTGGAGGGGGAGGGAGAACCATTGGCAGGAAATGGAGGTGGGTCTGGAAGAGAGAGTTATGGTTAGGTTGGGCCCGGATAAGTATGGAAGGCCAACAATTGGATCATGTGGGAGTCATGGGAATGTCCAGTGAACTGCAGGCCAGCAATCAGGAAGCTGGCAGACAGACACCACTCTGCATGCGCCAACCTTGATACTGACAGATCAGCATACACGCAATGGCCCACTCAGCACCATGCTGCTGGCCTCTCCAGCAGGGATAGATCCTACCTATTGATTTTTGGACTGATTCACACTAGTGCAATCTGCAGTGCACAAGAGTGTGGGAAATTCATTTTGAAACTCCCACTGAAAAAAGAGTGAGATTTACTTCAGTTTTTACACAAATTTGACACTCAGAATGCTTTTGGGAGAATCACCCCCATCATGTCTTGTGCTCATTTTAGCTCTACACTTGGAGCTAATACATTTTTTAATGCAGCGGCTCGGTGTGTGGATTACCAATGTGCTAACTGCTTATGCACCATCACTTTTGCATTACTAATGATGCTTACTAATGATGACTAATTGCCCCAAAGACTATGTTTTATTCCTTTACTGCTTCTTTACTACTAAGTGACAGTTGGCCACATGCTGCTTTTCATCCTTGTTTATTGTTCATTTGCATATTCTCTTAAAGTGATATCACAACAGACACAAGACAATTGAGTGGATAAATTTGATCATTTTAAGATTAACCAGGTAATTTTTGAGGTTTGTTGTGTTCACCCTTTTTTGTATATTAGAAATTTCAGTTGCTGACAAATCATGCAGAATGAATGAAGAAATCAGAGGACATTTAATTTGGTTCCTCCATACCCCAGGATTACACTGTTTGATACTATTCAGTTACAAGATAGAAACTGTTGCCTTTTTCATGGAATGGTAATTTAACATTGATAAAGCTAACCACAATGCCACTATCAAGAGTAACAGGCACTGCATGCATTTATGATACCCCATACAACAAATTTGTAGCAAATAGCAAATTAAAATTAGGTGCCTACATCTAATTCAAAACCTTGAATGTTCACATTATGGAGGAAATTGAAGCCAAAAATGCAAAAGATGTTAAAAATCACTGTGACACAGAATTTTACGTTCATCAAATACTAATTTTGATTTATACTGAGCGACATTCCAATGGACAAAACTTTTGAATTCATTGCAAATGCTATTATTTCAGTTAATACAAAGCCCATACATTCATTCAGTATTGTAATCGACGTTACTGCGCCTTGGGTGGCATCTACCCCAAGACAAAGAAATCTTTTTGACAGCCAGAAATCATCTTTCAGATTCTGCTGTGTTTTCAATCCCTGACATTAAATGTACCTTTCATTCTCAAATGAATAAAATTTATATATTAAATTTGTTGTATGGGGTATCATAAATGCATGCAGTGCCTGTTACTCTTGATAGTGGCATTGTGGTTAGCTTTATCAATGTTAAATTACCATTCCATGAAAAAGGCAACAGTTTCTATCTTGTAACTGAATAGTATCAAACAGTGTAATCCTGGGGTATGGAGGAACCAATTTAAATGTCCTCTGATTTCTTCATTCATTCTGCATGATTTGTCAGCAACTGAAATTTCTAATATACAAAAAAGGGTGAACACAACAAACCTCAAAAATTACCTGGTTAATCTTAAAATGATCAAATTTATCCACTCAATTGTCTTGTGTCTGTTGTGATATCACTTTAAGAGAATATGCAAATGAACAATAAACAAGGATGAAAAGCAGCATGTGGCCAACTGTCACTTAGTAGTAAAGAAGCTGTAGTTCTGACTGTGAGTAATGTTTGCTGGAATCCTAGAGTAGATATGTCTGTTGAGCCACCCTGTATCATGCACCCATATCAGTTGGTGCCTTCAAGTGAATTGAATCTACTTATAGTTTACTAGTCCTGTGTGTGAGAATGAAACAGAAATACTACAGCATTTTTAAAAAATCTTCAGTAAAGTTCTCACTTGGAGACCTCTACTTCTGCCAAGGTTTGGACTCTGACATGATAATTTTGCCTCAGAAAACTCTGAGTTGAATTCTAATTGTACAGTTTGAGCATTTGCAGCACATCTTATTTCCATATCTGTATTAGCACCAGTCAGCTTCACTGAAAAATAGAGGACTGATGAAAATCTGAAGTTCAACCTGAAAAATAGGTGTTTGGCCATCTGTTGTTACAGTTTCCAGATTGCCTCATTATGAATGCTCGGCTGAACTCAAAAATAGCTAATGGACTCAGCTTAGTAGGCAATGTTAAGACAACTTGAAGAGAAGTTCTAGTTTTGTTTGATTGATCACTCTATAAGATTGAAATCTCTCATTTTTTGTTCTGGTGTGCTTTTCAATGCTTAAATGTCTATTTAGAAAGGATTACTAAATAGATTGTAAGTGAATTAAATTTTTTGTTATTGCTACTATGAATATCAATGTTTCAGTTACTTTTATGAGGTTGTACCTATGTTTTTTTTTATCAAACGGGAGTTTCAAAAGTATTTGCTTATTTTGTCAGTTTCAGAAGTCTTGCAAAGCATGCCAGTCTTGCCAATAGCTCACTGGTTCTCTATCTGGTGGATACTGGATGAATGGGTCTGGAACATTCATGAGGAAAATGGGGGGAGGTGGGGTGAGACATTGAATAGGAGCACAGAGGGAATATGGAAGGAGCATGAAAGACATGGGAGATTTGGAGTGGGGATGAGGGGGATTGAGGAGCTGAAGGGGTGAGGACCAGGGAACCTAAAAACCATGAGAGAACAAGTCCAAGTCCGTGAGAATCTAAGCAGTACATTTTGGCATCTACTCAAATCTATCACTATCTTGGACCTGCTTACAGAGACCCAAACCCATGGTTGCCCATATATCATTGAGCTGAAAATACTATGGGAGTAGGAGGAGGTGACAAGTTCAGGATCGTAAAGTAAGGAAACAGTGTGACTCATATTTCCCAATGCAGAGGGGAGACCCAGTCTCTGCTCTCTTTGACAGTGACTGCTGCCTTTTCAATAGAATAAGGAAATACTCCTTAAATCCAGAACAAAGAAGATAACTGTCATTATGTCAAATACACTTTGTACATCAAAAGGAGCAAATACCTCATTTCAATTTTTTGTGTGTCTCTACAATGAAATGCATCTTTGTGTATCCATGCGGAAAAGGGTTTGGTTGTAATCGTTCATTTTAATAACACTCCAGTTAACAAATTTGGATAATGGGCTTCAAACTAATAGTTCATTTGTGAAACCATGGCTGAAATCTCAAGGCACATCAGTTGACAGCACCCGTAAGCATGACACCCTCACACAGTGATACACACTTACACAGTGATGCTAATCTCCTCCCTTCACTTAGGTAATAACACAACAGTACGATTGCAGTTACACAACTAAATCTCAGCTCCACAAAGTCTAATCTGCACACACTTACAAGTGACACCAACTCTGCAATTTTTGTTCTTTTATTGCTTTGCTAAATTGGATTTCTGATGTAATAACAGGCTGTTTACTGAAAATAAAATTCTATTAAGTCAACCCGAATAATGATTCCAAAGTCATTTGATTGATCTCCTTTTTCCTGATGCCTCAGGTTTCTGTTGTGTAACCTCCTCAAAAAGTCTGACTTTGCAATAATTTGTCTCAAAAGATTCCGTATTATTGGAATTTCAAACTGTATTTTCAGATCCAATTTCTGAACTTTACAATAGTTGGTACACTTCAGTAAGCCTGTGGATATCTTTTCCACACCAAATATATCAGAGATAAGTCAAAAGTATCCAGTGATCTGTTTGCTCAAGTATTCCCTTAAAGACATGTACTGATAGTGGATCTATTTCCAAGTACAGCCCGTGATACAAATTGACAGTGTACCCAACTTCTTCTTGGGTTCTCAGCAAACCAAGAGGGAGCAATTAGCTAGTCCAACACTTCCAGATGATTTGCTCAAGAATTTTCATCTGTGGGGGCATAGGTAAAAATTTTAAATTTACTTGAGAGCAGAGTTCAGTTTTATCCAGATGTGCTTACAATTTACAAATCTGTAGCTTGGCTTATGGCAGTTATAGTACACTTAAGCATATTTATAGCCCGGTGTTTTGTAGAAGGGTCATTTAGATCTGAAATGGCCCCTTTCCAGACATGCTGCCAGACCTACTGGGTTTATCCAGCATTTTCTGTTTTTATAACCATGTTCAGTCTGGCTACCACAGCTTGAGCTATTATAGACGCAGGAAGCAATCGTCCATTTTACCACCACATTCATGATACTGAGAACTGTGGTTGTTTCATGGATTAAGCCCCTCTCAATGAGCAGAACATGAATATGTGTCGAGTAGGACTTTTGAAAATTCAATAATCATGGCGCAATCAGTATGAAAATAGCAGTTCTTCACATTTGTCAAGTGGGTAAATAAGAGACCCTTAGTCCATGCAACCTTTTCATTATGGAGTTCCTGTTTTAGGACCTGGTCTATCATGCCATTTTTGTTTTCCTTTCTATTCATTGTATATATCAGGTATTGATCCAATTCTTCTCAAAATACTTCAGCTGAATTATCATTTCCTGTGCAGCAGAGATTGTCTTTTTCAAGGACATTAACAAGGAGGTTGTTACTTAAGGTTTAGCTTACAGATTTTTTGCTAATCATCATGTCTTCCAAACCTTTTAGCCAAGATTTCCTCAAAATACCCTTGCACAAATGCTTTGGATGTGGCAACCTGGCTATTTATTGCTTAACCAGCGTCAATAAAACAGATTAGATCTTCATTATTATCTTGCAGTTTGTGGGAGCTTGCTTTATACAAATTGATTATCACATTTCCTGCAGCAGAACTGTGACTGCTCTTCAGAAGTACTCAATTATTGTGAAGTGTTTTAGCATGTTGGAAATCATGTATGGCACTACATAAATGCAACTTCTTTTTAAAAATGTTTGCTTTTATTTAATTTTATTATGTGCGCATGAAATTGCTTGCACTGAATTCCCTCTGGGTTCTTGCTTGCCCCAACCTGGTTGCGATTTAATGCTGGGAATGGGCAGGATATCTAACAGGAAGCCCACCCTTGTCCCAGTTAAGGCTCATAAGAGGCCACTTGAAGATCGCTTAAAGGCTTTTTTCCACACAGCCTCATGCAGGCACATGATAGATTGGAGAGGGAACCCGCAATTGAAGAAAGTTAGATCCTTGTGGGAAGTGCGGTTGCACAGGAAGTGGGGGTGGGACATGGACAGTGGAGGGGGAGCACAGCGAGGAAGTGGTGGGGGTCGTTTCCATCAGTAGCCCCCTTCCAACTTTGGGCATAGTAATCTTCAGACTTTCCTCCCCCTCTAACCTATTCCCTAACATGCCAATTTCCCCCTCCCTCACATAATTAGCTGGCAACTCTTCAAAGCCTGTGTTCCTCCTGGTTTCAGGCAGAAGTCCCACCTTTTGGTAATCAATGCTTGTTTGAGCATGAAATAGCATTGGGCCTGTGTTCTCTGCTGGATTTTCTGGCCTTTATTCCGGCATGGATGCCACATATTCCAAAGAGGTGAAAATGACAATTCCTATTGGTGCTTGGAACATATTGTATAAATGAAATGAGGGAAAGAATTAGTGAGATTTCAGCCTTTACATGCCACCCAAAAGATGCAACTTCCATCAATGCAGCACTCTCTCAGTACTGGATTATATGCTTAAATTCAGGCATGGAACCTGAACACACAACTTCTGACTCAGAAATAAATATATTACCAAACTGTCAAGAGAGATTGTGAATGGCAGAACTCTTGGATTATGCCACTGATCATTGCTGCTCATAAGAACTAGAGACTAATCTCCAGCCTTTACTCCTTTTAGCCAGTCAGTTGGCTTTTCCCAAGGACTTTCATTTCACTACAAATCGTTCAATATGGTCTTGATCACATACACCCCAAAGATAAAACGATCAAAAATCCACCTTATTGTAATTACTCACCAATACCATTACATCCAAACTCATTCTTGAAAATACTCGAATGGCTTCCTTTACAACAGCTTATAATGTTTTACAAGCTGTAGACGTCAAGCTGACAGAAGCCCAAATTGCCTAAATTGTGCTCATGAGCAATTTTTTTTTCTTTTAATTAGGTCATTGTATTTTTTTAAAATTGTTTGTCAATAATATAATCATCTTCTTGTTCATCCAACGAGGTGAAGAAGATGATGTTCTATCATCTGGGATGTTTGGAAAGGTTCGGTGAATGTATAGATGACTGCCAAGGTAGATCTGCACCCAGAAGGTTCTGCTGTAAACAGGACAGCGTTCAGCAGACGATTGAGTCTTGGGCAGGTTCTTGGCTCAGGATTTTCTCTCTTGCATCTATCCTCTTCCTCTGATATACATGAACTTTCAAAGGAGGACGCACCATTTCTTATTTGGTTGCGACAGGTGCAGCAATCCTGGGTGAGCTTCTCCTAGGACTCAAGAAAAACTCCTAAGTGAAGTCTTCAGAGTACTGCTGTAAGCTTCCTTTAACTGCCATGAGAGCACATGCTAAACTCAAAGAGTCACTTTGCTAAGTGAATGGCAGACATTCTCACTACCAGATCAGCCTAACTTAATCATACAGCACAACAAAGGCCATTTGATCCATCATGCCTACACTTTGAAGTGATAATTTAATTAATTCTATTTTCCTGTTCTCCTAGTGCCCTTTCAATCACTTTTCTAATATCTTTGATTTGATTGATGATTGTCACATGATATACAGTGAGAAGTATTGTTTCTTGTGTGCTATATAGACAAAGCGTACTATACACAGAGAAGGAAAGGGGAGAGAGCAGAGTGTAGTGTTAGAGTTATAACTAGGATGTAAAGAAAGATCAATTTCATGCAGGATCGGTTCAATCAAAAGTCTGATGGTAGCAGGGAAGAAGCTGTTTTTGAGTTGGTTATATGTGCCCTCAGACTTTTGTATCTTTTTCCTGACCAAAAAAAAGGTGGAAGAAATTGAATTAGAGCATTGTTAGAGAGTTTAAAAGAGTTAGAATAAAATGTAAAAGCATAGAACAAGAATAAAAAATAGAATTAGAAGGTATGCTGGACACAGCTTGCAAGTAGTCGCCTCGTTCCATACCGTCTTGACAAGAAATCTAACCAATTACGTCCATGGGCTGGGATAATTTCAAACTCTATTAACCTAAGTGCCCCAGATGTTCAGATTTTTATTCTGTTTGGTGAGGGGGAAGGGGTGGTGGTGGTGGGGGAGCTGTGGTGGGAATAGAAAATGCCTGCTGTCCAGGGTGTGGAGACAGACAGGGCAAAAGACTGGCCTCACTGCCTCAGCATTTTGTTGAAGTTATTAAAAAGAAAGAAAAATAAAACCAGCACTCACCTCTCATCATCCCCCACACATTCCCCATTCGCCATACATGCCCTTATGAATTCATTATTACAAAAAAAAACTGAGAAAAAATCAATTATATTTAATTTAATGTCTTATTTAAAAAAAGTTTGAATTGACATGTTGGTCTCCAATAACACTTGATTTTCATCCAAAATCTATCACCTATCATTTTCAACAGACCTTTTTTTTAACGAGGAAATCACTAAAATCCCTGGAATTATTTGCAATTTTTCCTATTGCTTTTTCAGATGATCTTTTCTGCACTATTGGTTTTAATTGTATTTGTTGTTTCATTTCCTTTTTTTAACTCTTACATCTTTTGAAGTATTTGCATTTTTAAAGGATAATATGCATTTATAGCTGTCAATGAAACCATAGGCTGAAAGACATCCCACTGTGATAATGACAGGTTGTTAAATCAATCACTCAGTACTAATCTTACAATAGTCACCTTCAGGTTTAAGACAGTGGAGAACAGCAAAAACTTACTTTTTTAGCATTTCAGATAATTTTATTCCCAAATGTTTAAAGGGCAGATGATTTAAAATTGTTGACAGCTTGATAATTGTCTTTGATAGCTCCCTATGACAGTTCTCTTTGTAGCATGGTAGCACAGTGATTAGGACTGCTACTTCGTAGTGTCAGAGACCCGGGTTTGATTCCATTTGTGAGTGACTACTTTATGTGTGGAGTTTGCATGTTCTCTGCATGTCTGCATGGGTTTCCTTTGGGTCTCCAGTTTCCTCACACAGTCCAAAGATATGCAGCTTAGATACACTAGCCCTGCTAAATTGCCCCTTAGTGTCAAGGGGATTAGCAGGGTTAATATGTGGGATTGGGGGATAGGGACTGAATGGATTAGTTGTTAGTGCAGACTCGATGGCCAAATGGTCTCCTTCTGCACTGTAGAGTTTCTATGACTCTATGATTCTATGAGTAGTCTCAAACTTGACAATTGCAAAGAGTTTATGCACATTTGTTTCTACAAGGGCACATGACCTTCTCAAATAGTCCCGGGATCATATGCAAAAAGTAGCTTACCTCTTAAAAAGGGTACCCTAGCTCTCCTAAGTATTCTAGTATGTTTCGATCTAATCCTAATGCTAGGTCTAAAGTACAGTTGTTCTGTGAATCAAGCGTGTGCTATTTAGAACCTGTCCTTATTTGTTCTCTGTGGAAGTAGCAGGAGCCCAATTTTGAGAGTGGAACTTTCAGATTTGTGTCTCTGCAACTGCTTTTATTCTGTCTGCACAAAAATTCAGGCCATCTTGCCTGGCTCCAACCAAATATTCCATTCCAAGCTCCCATTGTTTCATTACCATTCTACACAATGAAAAAAATCAGCTGTAGTTCCTCTATATCTGCCCATGTTTCCTTCATGCAAAACCACTACTTATTGATTCCATTGCCTTGATATTGAGAATACCGCTCCAGTATTTTCACACGAGCATTTATTTCCTAATCTCAATTCATGCTTCATGAATTGACATGTTACTCTCCAATAACACTTGATTTTCATCCAAAATTTATCACGTATCATTTTCAACAGACCTTTTTTTTTAACGAGGAAATCACTAAAATCCCTGGAATTATTTGCAATTTTTCCTATTGCTTTTCACATTAGATGATCTTTTCTGCACTATTGATTTTAATTGTATTTGTCGTTTCATTTCCTTTTTTTACTCTTACATCTTTTGAAGTATTTGCATTTTTAAGCTTCTTTTTCTAAGTACCCTCTTTAGCCAGACAGGTTTATGTTTGGAACCTTAAAAAAAATTCTAACCGGAATTTAACCGCTTCACTAGCCCCAGAATTGGGGTGGGCGAGGCTTGTAGAACAGCATTCTCTGTTGGCCTTGGGCAGGATCTTACGAGCCTTGGGCGGGCGAAGCGGTAAAACTCCAGTCTATGTTTCCCTCATTCCAGATTCCACCTCACTCTCTAGTTTCTTATTCATGGTGAATCAACATTGCATCCTACTTGACCCTGAACTTAGCTTCTGACTCATCAGGCCATCTAATACACAGCCCGAATCTTGCTCACAACCCCTCCCCCCACCTCAATCCCATCACTGCTAAAACACTCACCACTGATGTTTTCCTATCACTCTATCCCCACTCTGTCTTGCCTAGCCGCTCTTAGCCAAACTCCCCACTTCGTCCTGTCAGCCTGGCTGCTGCAAGGCCTTACCTGGGCTCCTGGCTCCCCTTCTCCTTACTCTAATCCCAATAACAGCGCTGAAACAAGAGAGCTGCTAAACATTTGGTTATCAACTTTCGGAGGTGGTTCTTCCTTTTGGATTGAAGTGATCATCCTATTTCAAGCTATTAAAAGGCCCAACAGTTGTACTATAAGTCAGTGTTCACCTGACTTTTACACTGGGAGCGTATGATTCAGCCCTAAATTTATAAAAGTATACCAATTGTGCAACCACCATGTGATGATAATTAAGGATGGTCAATGAATAAGGCACTGCAAAGTCACTTACATCCCAAGGGCACACATATTTTTTAAATGCTACCCATGTAAACTACAGTATTTCACTGTTTTCATCCAATCCCAAACTAAATCCCATTCTCAAGTATATTTACTTAAAAACCCCTGTCCTCACTTCATTCTGTCCATTTTTTTGAGTTTGACCATTGCGGAATTACAGGCAGTCTTGCACCCACCTTGCCAGGCCACAGTTAACTCTCAGTCAATTCTGGAACTTTCCTAATGTATTCTTAGCCCTCGTCACAATCATCTCCTTCAAAGACCTTCTCTTTGATTTTTGGTTGCGTGCCTAACCTTTACAATTTTCTGTTCACCTTGGGATGCTTCACTACATCAAAGGAACTTTGAAAATGCACCTTTTTTATCATTAACCTTCCCATTTACATATCTTGTTCTGCTCATCCGGTCATTTCTAAGCTGCCTCTTCCAGTTCCATTGCCCTGTGGGAAACTCACATGGTCAGATTGGCTACCCATTTTATACAGCGCTCTCTTGTAATCTAATTGTGACAATTTCCTATCAGACAACTTAAATGAAGACTACTGACATCTCTGCAGGACAACTTATGAATTAGAAACACTTGTGCTCCCAGCACTGAGAAACTTCTTTTTATTCATTCATAGTACTTGGGCACTGCTGTCTCACCAGCACTTATTGCCCATCCCTAATTGCTCAAGGGCAGTTGAGAGTCAACCATATTGCTGGAATCATATGTAGGCAGGTAAAGATGGCAGATTTCCTTCCCAAAAGGACATTAGAACAAAAAACAAAGAAAATTACAGCACAGGAATGGGCCTTCAGCCCTCCAATGCTGCACCAATCATTCTGCCCAACTAAATTAAAACCCCACCCTTCTGACGACCATATCCCTTTATTCTTATCCTATTCATGTATTTGTCAAGATGCCCCTTAAAAGTCACTATTGTATCCTGCTTTCATTACTTCCCCCAATAATGAATTCCAGGCACCCACTACTCTCTGTGTAAAAAAAATCTGCCTCGTACATTTCCTTTAAACATTGCCCCTTGCATCTTAAACCTATGCCCCCTAAAAATTGACTCCTCCACTCTGGGAAAAACCTTTTGACTATCCACTCTGTCCATGCCTCTCATAATCTCGTAGACTTCTATCAACCTCCCTCGTTCTAGTGAGAACAAACCAAGTTTCTCCAACCTCTCCTCATAAATAATGCCCTCCAAACCAGGCAATATCCTGGTAAATATTTTCTGTATCCTCTTCAAAGTGTACCAGATGGTTTTTTCCAACAGTCAACAATGATTTTGCAGTCATCAGTAGATTCTTAATTCTGGATTTGGTTTTATTGAATTCAAAGTCCACCAGCTGCCGTGGTGGGATTCAAACCCAGGTCCCCAAAACATTGAGTTTCTGGATCAATAGTCTAGCCATAATATCACTTAGTCATCATCTCCCCACACTCATTCAGTACCTCACTTTAATCTAACATGATTGCTTCAATTGACATAGTTTCCTTTCCTTAAATATCCTTTTATTTATCCCCAGCTTTTGACTCTGAATCCACAAAAATGTGAGATAATTTTTAGAGGGACCAGAAGCATTACATCATGTGGCTACTCCCTGGTGCACATGGAATTTCACCTCCATGAAGAGGTTGAAGAGATTCGCTAGATACGATCTTTGTTTCTGAATCCATATTGACCACTGCTATTGAACAGGTGGTCCTCAATATACCTGAGAATTCATCATTTCATCCATTACTTTCATGTACTTTCACTTGATATTTAATGGGTGGGATGGCGGGGGGAGCTGGTGGGAAACAGCATCAGGCAGGCGGGGGGTAGTGGGAAAAATAGAAGTCTGGATTTCTGCTGACATGCACCTTTGTTTTCAAGCAAGTTTCAGTTCCAGAGCATGGGGTCAGGGAAATGGAAGTACAGTACTGATCTAATCTCTGGGTATAAAGGGATTATTTTTGATCCCAGGTGATGATGACAGATCCCTGATACCAGGTGATACCATTCTTTGGATCCCAGTGTGGGAAGTGCAGTTTAATGGTTGGCATGGAAGATAATAAAATAGTGGATGTTGGCAGGAAGTCCTAACCCCTCCCTCTCCTTTCTTCTTGGTCCATAAAACAAGTGCCAGGAAGGTAACTGGGAAGCCAGGATTAAATCTGGTAGATGGATTAAGTATGAGGCACTATGGCATAATATAACATTTAAATTACCAGCACACCTTCTGGGAGCTGGCTGTTTCCCATTTCCCATCCCACCTCGCTTAAAATGGAAATGGGTGAGTTGGAAGCGGGTTGGGGTCATATTTGAGATTTAAAAAAAATGTGCATCCCTCCTGATCCAATCCAACAATTTTGGGAGGGTTCAAGTTATTCCCAATAAGCTTAAAAACACTGAAACCTGTGCTAAATACTGAAAGTCTGACATAGCTCCTTGTTGAGTCTGATTTCACAATGGTAAGGATCCTCAGTGCCAATAATGATGATGTGTTAAGTTTTACCATTATTGAATGTCAGAGTGGCCCAGCAACTTCCAGCATAGACCTACACTATGATACCTAAATCTAATTGTTGGCATGGGCTAACCAATGCTGTGCCTGAGGGCTCACTATTTCCAAGGCAAGTAAAACCAGTGTGAATTTGAGCTTTCGTCTGTTAAGTATTATTAATTATTCAAATGGGATCTCAACATCTACATTGCCCCACATCCCCCTGATTCATGTTGTGAGGCGGTGGAGTTGCTCCACCATTGGTAAGTGGTGAGATTTTCCAGTCCCGCTACTGTCAACAAGGTTTCCTATAGTTTGTACCCTCCACTGCTGGAAAATCTGCAGATGGGAGAGTTGGCATCAGTGGGACTAGAAGATCGCAACAGCAGGAATGCCAGAAGATCCCACCATTTCCAGACATTAAGGAGCCTCCTCTAACATTGTGAACACAAGGAATCCCAAGCAGATCTGACCTTCTAAGTCATCATTCACTTGAATTCACATTAAAAACATTACTCTGACTTTTAGTATTGGAGGAAGATTTATTATTCTTTGGCATCATTTTAATGTAAATGCCTTTTTTAAACAAATGAGATAAATCTCTAATACTTGAAAAAATTCCTTCAAATCACTCCCCTTCTGCTTTTTGCTTCAGCTATCCACCTATTGCAGGATATATTCCCAGTTAAGAAAGATTTACGTATAGTCTCCATGTGTTTCACGGTGATTCATCATTCAATTTGTTCAGGAGTTTTTTCAGCTCTGAGACATATTCCATTTTTACTGATGTTTTAAATCTGTTTGATTTCATTACGTTGGTTTATTTTCTGTTTGATATGAATGTGGAATTTTAACGTTTGCTCTTCTAGAATTTAAATGCAAATCTTAATCAGGATGCACCGCCATTTCCAACTCAATTATTGCATCTTTTCACAGCGTTGGTTCCACTCTTTATAAAAATATAATCCGGAAGATATTCAGTAAGTTCTGTTTTCGACAAAATACAAGCAAATTCCAAGTTCCAGTTCTATTGAAATGAAGGATTTAATTTTTTGTAACTTCTAGGGAGATGCCTTGAGGAGAAGTGGATCAATTAATGTATTGGACAGTGTTGTGACAAAAGATGTCAAAATCAGGATCATGCAGCTTCACAACTGTATATCATGTACTGCTGTGCTGAATGGCTGGTCTTACTGAGTCAGATTAAAAGCACACCAGTGACCATCTGGCCTTGCTTTTCCATCACTTCAGTTAGCACTGCATGGGAACAATTAATAATAGATACTAACAGAACACTTCAATATTTAGTCAATACCAAGATAGCTCGTTAAGCTGGGTCACAGGGATGCTGGGTATGCTTTAGGTGTCATATCAGCATTAGAAGTACCATTCAGACCATTTCTGTAACTTCCATTCACATGTTTCCTATTACATGATAAAAGGTACAATAATTGTGTTTTACAATTTTTTTTAAATTGATGTTATGAACAAAATCCATGTTACAAAGAACCACAAATAGTCTGGAAGTACTGTTCCTGCAATGGCTGATTTATAAAGAGAGAAAGGTCAGCCAGCTGTTACATTTGCATATGCCACTCCACTGCTGTCTTGAATACATCCAGATAATCATGGGCTATAGCGTGCCAAGGATGTCCACATGGAATGGTCCATAATTCACTGGCAGCCACAGCCCAGTGGTAGCATTCTCACTTCTGAGTCAAAAGGTTTCAGAGTTCAGTCCTATGCAAGAAACTTGAACACATTATCCATTCCAGTGCAGTTCTGAGAGAGTTCTGCACTCTTGGGGAAGCTTACTTTCGGGTGAGATATTCGAGTGTCATTTTAGCTCAGCAGAAATGACACTGCAGTGTGATTTCAAAGAAGAACGGAGGGGTTCTCACCAGTATCCGGTCAATACTTATCCATCATTATTAACAGAAGACATCTCATCAGGGCATTATCACAATGTTGTTGTGGGATCTTGCTCTTTGCAAATTGGCTGGAACCTTTTTGACACTACGACAATGATTACACTTCAGAAGTGCTTTGTTGGCTGTTGGGAATGTACGTAGGCTGCAAAAGGCTCATCATAAACATAAGCTTTTCTTTCCTCTTCAATTGATGATCTTTGTAATTAAAAAGTACCTGCAATTTTATTACATTGTTGTTCACATTTATATGTGAACTAGAAATTATCTATTAATTTACCACTGTTGATGTTAAAATACCGCCAGAGACAAATTCATTGTTAATGCATATTCTCTGTTTAGTATGCTCCCTATTTAGCATATGGATGACATATTCTCCTTATTTACAGCATGAAGAAAAATCTTCAAATCTCCTCCTCAAGGATAAAATACATTCCTTCCTGTTCTCCTCTCCTGCCATCACCACTTTGAGCAATTAACCCAGCAACACCACAGGAAATGTTTAAAAAACTTGTACAATACATCAGCACAAATCAGGCACTTTCTGAATCATCTACCAGTAAGGGAAAAAAAATCTAAAGAGCATCAGAGCTGCCCTAACACCATTCACAGATTGCCCTCCCCGTGTCAGTAGTAAATTATCGACTGTGTATGTGATGTGAACATTATGTGGAGACGAAAAGGCCCCTTTTTTCAAAAAAGGGAAAGAAAACTAAAATCCAATATAAGCAGTTTTTGTGCAATTTGTAATTCACACAAAGTGGCTCAATTTTGTTCCCTTTTCATTCTGGATTTGGCCCTGATCCTAGTTCTGTCATTTAAGTGATGATTCCCTTTTCTCAGCATTTGTAAAAGGGTGTTTTTGTCTCATTTAGGCACGGCAATTCAGTTCATTCATTCTGGTTATTGATTATTCTTAATTATGTTTGATATCAATAAATGAAGCAATTATTTTTACAGGCCTCATTCTCGTTAATCTGTAAGCAGCAATCTTGGATAACATTTTTCTGTTGTGTTAAACTTGGAAAATAAACATGCTGGGGACAAAGATTTTGTGATCCATATCAATATGTGAGTACAGAGTTCCTTCTTGTTTGAAGGTTGTTCAACATCTAACCACAGATGAGCAGCTCATTAACAAACAAGAAGAAAATAGCTTGAGAAAATGGCGATCATTTTAACTTTGGATGATGGATCTCATTTACTAGCTATTACATGACTAGTCTGCTTCCTTCCCATTGAAGAAATGAGAATGACCTTATCAACAGTGTCTGAACTATCTTTGTTCAATATTCACATACAAATGATTTGTGCTGAATTAATTGAAAAACTAGAGCCACTTAATTGTTCAAACCACCTAATTGCACTGCCGTAATGACGGCTGCAATTCTCTAGACATTCATGCCGATGGGATTCTCTGGTCCCGCCGGCAGTGCACCCACGCCACAGGTTTCTTGTTGGTGTGGGGTGATGTCCATGGCAATTCACATTGGCAGTGGTAGGATCAGCAAATCCCACCATTAGCAAGCAATGTGACACTTCCTGCCTGTGGGAAACACAAAACTGGGAGGCTGGAGAATCTCGCTCAAGACTTGTCATCTTAAACATTCAAGAAAGACTACAACTTCCAATAAAAACAAGCACATTTTTTTTGTTTCAGCTTCGGAAGGAGAATTTGGCCAAAGGGTTTACCTCCTCACAAACTGCAACAGAAACCAATGGATAAAGCTGAGAGCTACACTACTTATACCTGCTTTCATCATTAAGTTGAAGGTTTGATGAAAGGTAACAGTGTTGAACTTTCAAAATATTGATTAAATTCATACAATCCTTTTGGGACAATTGGGGGAAATGGAATTTGCTTCATCTAAAAGATGATGGAAGGGCTATTGGACTTTTTGAAATGTCAATTCAATGCTTCTTATTGTTTTCTTATTGTAAGTGGGGTCTGGAGTATAAACAGACAAGGTTAAAAGCATTTGCAAAATAATGTTATAGCAAGAAAATGAGGTGATCAGGTGAGTTGAGGGGTCAGGAAAAAATGTCAAGGGATTAAAAAGATAAGAAAAGCAAGGAAAAAAACTGTTTCTTCTCCATATTGTGAGTCTCAACGCATTCTTAACATTTTCAATCTACTCTTTTGGATTGGTAACACTTTCAAAAGTAAGAATCACTGATGTGGGTAAGATTAACAGAATAATATCAGTTTACAAGAATATTTCCAGATATGCGAAACTTCAGCTTTGAGGATAGATCGGAGAGGTTGGGACTGTTCTTCTTGAAGAAAAGGCAGCTAAGAAAAGATTTGACAAAGGTGTGCAAAATCATGAAGAGTAGACAGACTGGATAGGAAGAAACTGTTCCCATTTGTAAAAGGATCAAGAATACGGCACAGATTTAAATTAATTTATAAAAGAAGCAAATACAATAAGAGAAAGAACTTCACACAATGAGTGGTTTGGGTCTGGAATGCACTGCCTATAAATGTGATGGGGACAGTTTAATTTAGGCCTTTGTACAATCATAGAATCCTTACAGTGCAGTAGGATGCCATTTGGCCCATCGAGCCTGCATTAGCAACAATCCCATCCTTGCTGTATCCGTGTAACCCCATGTAATTACCCTGCTAATCCCTCTGACAAAGGGTCAATTTAGCATAGCCAACCATATAGTCACATCTTTGGACTCAGGGAGGAAACTGAAGAACCCGGAGGAAATCCATGCAGACACGGGGAGAATGTGCAAACTCCACACAAATAGTCAGTCAAGGTTGGGATTGAACCCGGGTTCCTGGCGCTATGAGGCAGCATTGCTAATTAGTGCTAATTCAAGAGGACACTGAATGATTACCTAAATAAAAATAACATGCAGGGCTTTTGGAAAAGAAGAGCTGGCACAGATACAATGGGTCAAATTGCCTCCTTCTGGACAATAATCGTTCTGTGAGTTATCTTAGCACAGTTTCCCATGCTGAAATTAGGAAATTAAGGATTGCTGCTGTGATAATATAGTTGAAAGGTGTTCAGAGCTTCTAGTCCTCTTCCTACAATCCCATGATTACAATGGGTAGATACTTAAACAAGTGTGCAATATTGTACTTCAACTGATTTCAATTGTCAACAATCCTGTTTAATGACAATGCAATATTGTAGACAATATGAATTTTCATAAATGTAACATTAATCCAGATTGTACGCCAACACTCAATAGAATCAAAATATATTTATTTACAGGGTGATAGTAGCCTCCTGACTGAATGGGTAGTGTGGTTTTGTGGATGTCATGATATCTGTTAATCAATGCCAACAAAGCCACTTACAGAATGAGTGTAGAAGAGTAGAACAAAGAACAAAACAGCATGGGAAACAGGCCCCCCTGCCCAACGAACCCACGCTGCCACCTCAACGTTCCCACTTCCACCCATGATCCCTGTCTATGTTTATAGAAATCTGCATTGGAACCAATTTTGCGAGACAATTTAGGGAGAATTTGTTTTGCCAATCAGCCTAAGAGCACATCTTTGGGGTGTGGGAGGACCCGGAGTACTGGAGCCTCAGCCCAGCAAAGCCATCTTCTGCATCTTCTCCAACAGGCAGCATTGTTAAGGCAGGCAGCAAGGCCACTCACTGCTGCATCTGAAGAAAAGCAGTTGAAATTTGTCCCTGTTGTGCTTAAAAATGGGGGAAAGAATACAATTATATAATCCCTACAGTGCTGAAAGAGGTCATTCCGCCGCACATCAAGTCTGCAAAGGTGCTGACGGTCATCTTACCCAGACCCCAACCCCATAACTCCACATGTTGGGGCACTGAGGGGAAATTTGGCATGACCAATCCACCAACCTGCATATCTTTGGACTGTGGGGGAAAACTAAAGCACCCAAAGGAAACTCACACAGATACAGGGAGAATGTACAAATTCCACACAGTTACCAAAGACAGGAATTAAACCTGGGTTCCTGGTGACGTGAGGCAGCAGTGCTAACTGCTACTTAAAAGGCAAAACCTAAATGAAAGAAACTTTTGAAGAGAGTTAGCTGCAACTCAGCAGTTTTCTTTTCCTCCAGTTTGTCTGAACTAACATTAGTTTTTGCCAAGCAGTGGAAAACTTGGCTTCAGAAAGCTTTGTTGGCATTCAGCTTTGGAATGGTTTGTTCAATGAGATTCAGCAGATTGAGAATCCCCGACACTTCAGACTGTGTGAAGTTGGAAATGATCTCAGATTTGATTAACACACACAGGCACACTTACTGCCCTGGGGAGTTAGCCTGGATGATGTGCCCAAATCTCTGGAGTGGAACTTGAGCCCACAATATTGTGACTCAGAGTTGAGACTTCGACCAATAAACCACCAGTGGCACTAATAAAAATCCCACATTAGACATTAGAAATTGTAGAAGTTGACATGCAAAAAGAGGAATTTGATAGGAATGAGATAAGATACAAACTTTTGATTGAGATGATAATATAAAATGCATAATATCATCTCAGCCATCCATTCAACACCCCACCGGTGGCTACAATGGAAGCAAAAGTTGAGGGAAGCATTTTACATGCAGCCTGACACATATCACACAATCAACACTGTTGTCTCAAATCAGAATTATGTCTTCTGTCTTTGGAAGTTTGTGTCCCATGCAAAAGTCATGATGTAAGCTTTGTCCGCCAAGATTACAAGGTGGTTGCAGAAAATCTGGTCTTCTTCCTGAAAACCTGTTGGATAGAGACACCACGATGTCTGTCTTTTAAAATTGGTGGCACATGATCTCTAACAGGATGAAGAAAAGTGCATAAAAATATACACATAGAATAACTAAGTTCCACGTGTATTGCTTCCTCCATCACTGTCAAAACTGCCACCTCCAGCACTCAACTCCACAAATGATTGATACGAACGCTACTGTTACTATCACACAATTCAACTTCCCTTTGTCAAATTCAATTTACAATACCAATGAAAGGTGTTCCAAAGTTAACATGTACATGATTTTACTTATTTAGCACCTCAATTTCATTTTTATATCACCTCATGGATAATGTTTTCCTCATTTTGAAGTCTAGCATTAGATTCATCAAAAAATAGAATGATTGTTTTAAATGTTACAGCAACAAAGGCTTTGTAGGACAACAGACAATGTTCATAGCAATGAAGGAAGTAAGGTGAGATGATTTCATGCTGCTCTATAAGAGGTCGCCTCTCTCTTTGACTCTGAGAAGCAGTGCAAGACGGACAGTAATAACAGTTTCCCAAGCCAGCATGAGCAACTAATGGAATAAGTTTAGCTAATCCACTGTGCAGGCGGAATGGTGATTGAAGAGGTGACAGCAGTAAAGGGGGAGGCAATGGTGGTGTATGATATATGTTTCAGAGCTCTAGGGCAAAATTTTCCCATCCCACCCACTACAGGAATTGTGCAGGATGGGACACAGACAATGCCAAGGTCCACTGACCTAGGGAGGGATTTTCCCTTGGGGTGAGCA
The DNA here is from genome assembly GCA_024679065.1 of Sphyrna mokarran. Classification (NCBI taxonomy): domain Eukaryota; kingdom Metazoa; phylum Chordata; class Chondrichthyes; order Carcharhiniformes; family Carcharhinidae; genus Sphyrna; species Sphyrna mokarran. The sequence continues at coordinate 46,925,344 of JAGIQG010000008.1, forward strand.
CAGCCAAAAAATCCTACCCATAATATTAGTGTCAGGAAAATTTTTAAAATATGTTTACACTGTACAGAGTGAAATGATTGCAGCCCAGTTATCAGCAAACAGTTAACAGAATCCTTCTACTTCTGTTTTCAAGTTGCTGTGAAGTTAGTGTTTGTAAAATTCTAAAAAAAACATGTAAAATGCTAGCAGTTGTAAAATTTCATGATTTGTTTAACAAAAAAGGTACTTCTTTCTACATTAATGGGATGCAGTACACAGAGAACATAGATTGAAACAATACTACTTCTAAAATAACAGAGCATTTTTTGAATTTTAATCAATCAATTTGAAATAGGCACTTGAATAGCAGCAGCGCATTAGAGTTCAATCTGATGTTTTATAACCGGTAAGCCAATCCTATTGCGAGGATTTTTGGTATGTCATCAGAGGTATAAAAGCAAGACAACCATTGCGTCTGCCAGAAACTGTATCTGCCAGAGTTTGCAGCTTGAGAGATAAGAACTCAGTAAGAATTTAGCAATACCAATTTTTAATCCAACCGATTTATTTGATAGTAAATCCGCGAGCTTTCAACACTCTGTGTCTTCCTCAGGCAAATGCAGTGTTCTGAGGAAGACTTTTGCCTGAGGAAGACACAGAGTGTTGAAAGCTCGCGGATTTACTATCAAATAAATCGGTTGGATTAAAAATTGGTGTTGCTAAATTCTTACTGAGTTCTTACCACCCCAATCCAACGCCAGCATCTTTACAGCTTGAGAGATAGACAGAGACAGCAATTGTCTCTAACAGCATAACAGCCACATTTATGTCTGAAAAGAAAGCATCATCTCAATCATAAAGGTACCAGCAGAAGATAGTAAAAACAGAAAATAAAGACAGAACATTTGGGAAAATGACAAACCTGATTAAAATTTTGAAAGTGACTGGAAGTTCTATTTGTTTTTGTTAATAAGTGGGAATTGTATTTATCTAAACAGGATTCCATTAGAGTAGTGTTTATTTGGCTGTTAATAATTTAGTTAACCTGTTTACTGTTAGTTAAATAAATAAAATGTTGTTGCTTTACAGAGGGAGTCTCAGGTAGTTATTTTTGATTTGACCATTAAAAGTTGTTGAAGTGCAGATAATCTCCCTTCTCACTCACACTTTGATTATGAAGGCAGGTACTTCTCTTTGAGTCATTGAGTGTTAGTTCTCAGAGAGGAAATCAACCTCCCATTTATAACAAAGTTCAAAGCACGATGCTGTTGTTAACCAGTTGGGTTACTGCATTGAAAGTAAGTTTTGATGATTCCAAACAATAGCTAATTGGAATGCAATAACAATTTTCTTAAGATTGATCCAGGGAGATAGTGTTCCTCAGTGAGTTGCACCAACATTAAGCTCTTCACATGCAGGAAGATGCTCCTATGCATATTGCAGCAATCAAATAAGAATTTTGGTGGATAAAGTCTAATGAGAAAAGGGAAAATGTAGAAGAAACACCAGAAGTGAAGAGTTTTGAAATGTGAGGGCAAGTGACAAGGCAGAGGGAGCTTGGTTGCTCATTCCATTTGCAAAAACATACTGATTGGCTGATGCAGAATGTCAAAGGGCTTTGTCAGAGGAATATTGGATTTTATTTTTTCTTTGTCTAACTGTGCTGTGCCCATTCTGAGAAAAGATGTGAAAATGTCCACAGTTAGAGAGTGAAGTCTGTAAAGGGTCATAGGTCAGAAGGAAGCTGCTAATGCCTGGATATTCTGACCACACTGTTGTGGAACCTGTTGCTCTGCTAATGATCCATTGACTTCCCGCAGGACCAGAGAATCCCAGTAGCAGGCAGGACAGGAAAGTCGTAAGATAAGGCCAAGAAAAAAAATCTGAAAACACCTAGGATCAAAAAAATCCCTCTACACTTAACAATTGGGCTGTTCCAGGACAGGCAGGGAGAGTAGAGGATGTGGAGGGGGTGATGAGGAGTGTTTTTTTGGGTTGATTTCAGTTAGTTTTCATTTCCTTGTTGATTTCCACCTATTGTACATTTTCACAGTGAATTTTAACGTAAATATGCATTTCTGTGTTTGCAGCTCTTTCCAAATCTAATCAGCATTTTTGCCAAATTTCAACAATAGTCATGGTAAACCATTTTCTATTTCTTTTAATATAGGTACCAATTATTGAATGCTTCTCCAAGGAAGTTAGATATTTATTACAGTTGTTATATTGTTTTATTGCACTGACAGGGAAGTTGGCATCAGAGGACAGAACATGATTTTACCATTTTTAATGCCCACTGCTAACAGCAAGGGTTCTGAATGAGAAGTACAGTAGAGCAAGGCATTAAACAATTATGATGTTTCTCCAAGCATGCCTTATAACCTTAGGAAAGTGATCCTTCACTGCACCAGTGTAAATTTCCCATATCTATCACCATTGTGGCTGTGAGAAAAAGATTAGTGGGCCAGTGCCTATCTGCCCCAAATTATAAGTAACTTTCTAATAAGGGAATTGGATGGAGATTACCCAAACATATTTCATGAGGGGTGCTTAGAGTTGGTACAAGGAAACATTTAGCTCATTGGTGAATGGGGATGATGTAGTGGCACTATCACTGGATAGTAACTAGAGATCCAGCGTAATGTTCTGAGGATCTGGGTTTGAATCCTTCCATGGCAGCTGGTCAAATCTGAAACCACTAAAAATATCTGGAATCAAATATCTAATGATAACCACGAAACATTGTTGTAAAAACCCATCCTTTAGGAAAGGAAATCTGCTGTCCTTGCCTGGTCTGGCCTACATGTGACTCCAAACCACAGCAATGTGGTTGACTCTTCACTGCCCCAGAAAATGGCTCAGGGACACTCAGTCAAAGACTGTTGGGCAATAAGTACTGGCCCAACCAATGATGTCCACATCTCATGAATGAATCTGAGCTGGTTTCAAACTCATACCTCAGATTCCAGCAATGAAAAGGAAAACATGGTTGTTGCCATACTTTCAATTTGTTAATCTGACTGAGCCAAATCTTCTTTCAGTGAGATATTGGGAAAAGTGAAGCCTTCTCTTTTGCCAGAATCTCAACAAGGCCTTAAGCAACATGTACCCAGCTGCCATTTCTCACTGTGTCAGAAGTGTGGGACTTTGGTTTCCTGTTGGATTCATTACTGAGCTTCCTTCCCTGTATACAATCCTTTACCTGATTCATTTTTTTCCACTTCTGTACTTTATTCGGCCCTGTCTTTTCAACTCTGTCTACTTCCTGTTGTTTATGAAACCTTTATTACAGCAAATATACTTGCGTGGAAAGCTTCCATACAGACTTGCTGCTTTCCATTTGCGTGACCACATCAGCAATCTTGTTCTGGCACACAAGCTCAGTTTCTTTCGTGTCTGAATTGCTGCTTCTGCATTCAAATTCAATGTTTCTTACCTCTTCAGTTAATTTGTAATTGTCAAGTTTCCTTTCTTCAAGCTCTTATTCCCTCTTATTCTGATTCAATTCTTCAGTGGTCTCTTTCTTATTCACTTTTTTGTGGAGTTCAGCTTATTGTCCATTGACTCATTAAATTCTCTTTATTAGCTTCATTTTGTCAATATTTTGCACTTCTTTTTTGAGTTTGCTGTCAATCATTCCATTGTGTCGTTTTAATGTCTTCTCTAGAGCTTTAATTGTTTTTGCTGATTCTTCTTTATGTTCAGTAGTTCTGTGTTTCTTTTGAAGTCTTTAATTACCGTGTTTCTTCCAAAGTAACTCCATTATGTTCACACTGGAAATAATCACTTCTCAAATGGAACCTTCATTGTGCCTGCTCCCAAGCATCTTAAACCTGTGTCCTCCCATAGTGACCATTTCAGCCCTGGGAAATAGCCTCCGAGAACCAACCCTATCTATTCCTCTCAGCAGCTTATAAACCTCTATTAGGTCGCCTCTCAACCTTCGTCTCTCCAGGGAGAACATAGAACATAGGACACTACAGCACAAACAGGCCCTTCGGCCCACAAGTTCTGCCGATCTTATCAGTACCTACTAGGCCACAGAACTATCTGTAACTCCCAATCCCATTAAATCCCATGTCCTCATCCAGAAGTCTCTTAAAAGATTCCAGCGAATTCGTCTCTGCCACCACTGATGGCAGCCGATTCCATTCACTCATCACCCTCTGAGTGAAAAACTTACCTCTAACATCTGCTCTGTACTTGCCCCCTAGCACCTTAAACCTGTATCCTCTCATAGCGACATTTCAGCCCTGGGAAATAACCTCCAAGAATCCACCCTATCTATTCCTCTCAACATCTTATAAACCTCTATCAGGTCGCCTCTCAACCTTCGTCTCTCTAGGCAGAACAAACCTAGCTCCCCCAACCTATCTTCATAAGGCATGCCTCCCAATCCAGGCAACATCCTTGTAAATCTCCTCTGCACCCTCTCAATAGCTTCCACATCCTTCCTATAGTGAGGCGACCAGAACTGCACACAGTACTCGAAGTGGAGTTTGACAAGGGTCTTATAAAGTTGCAACATTACCTCCCAACTCCTAAACTCAATCCCTCTATTAATGAAGGCCAGTACACCATATGCCTTTTTGACCACATCCTCCACTTGCGGGGCTGATTTAAGAGTCCTACAGACCCGGACCCCAAGATCCTTCTGCTCCTCAACACTGCCAAGACTCCTACCCTTGATATAATATTCCTTCATCCCATTGGTCCTGCCAAAATGGACCACCACACATTTATCCACATTGAAATCCATCTGCCTCTTCTCTGCCCAGTCTTGCATCCTATCTATGTCTCGCTGCAACTTCTGACATCCCTCCAGACTATCCACAACACCACCAACCTTCGTATCGTCGGCGAGCCTACTAACCCATACCCCTACTTCCTCATCAGGTCATTTATGAAAATGACAAACAGCAAGGGTCCTAGAACAGATCCTTGGGGCACTCCACTAGTGACTGACTTCCATGCAGAAAAAGACATCAACAACCACTCTTTGCTTTCTGCAGGCAAGCCAGTTCTGGATCCACAAGGCCAAATCCCCTAGGATTCTACACCCTCTGACTTCCTCAAGAAGTCTCACATGGGGGATCTTATCAAACGCCTTGCTGAAGTCTATGTAAACCAAATCCACCACTCTTTTTTCGTCAATGTGTTCAATCACATTTTCAAAGAACTCAACTAGACTCGTAAGTCATGACCTGCCCTTGACAAAGCCGTGCTGACTGTTTCTGGTCATATTAAACTTAATGAGAAGCTTCTTCACTCAGAGAGTGATAAATCTTTGCAGAAGTCTGTGGAGGCTCAGTTATTGAGCATGTTCAAGAAAGAGATTGATAGATATCTAGGTAATAAAGATATCAAAAATGCGGGGATAGCTCAGGACAGTGGTATTAGAGTAGAAGATTGGCCGTGATTAAATTGAATGGTGGAGCAGGCTCATGGAGCCAAATGGCCTCCTCCTGTTGCCTATATTTCTACAAATGTGAAAGGACAGAAGCTGTCAAGCATTATTAAAACATAGAATCCTGAAAACCTACAGCACAAACAGGCCCTTCAGCCCACAAGTTGCGCTGATTATATCCCTACTTACTAAGCCTACCTATAACCCTCAATCCTATTAAATCCCATGTACTCATCATTATTAAATATTACTATTTAGAAGATATTAAGTTCTGGGCATTATTCCTCACTGGAGCATAAAGAGTTAATTTATTAGGACAGGTTGCATAACTGCTTGTATTCCCTTGAGTTAGAAGATAAATGAACGATTTAAATGAGGTGTTTGAAATAATTAATGGAGTTAATAGAGTAGGTGAAAACACTAGCCGCTTTTCTCCCATCACAACCCAGGGTGGGAAATGTGTGTCATCAACCTTGATCCGGGATTTGTATGTACGCCGGGAACGCATGCACATCTCCCAGAGCCAGCAAATCGATGGGAAGGCAGATAAGTGATTTGAATCTCTTTTTAAAATATGTTTTGAATGTCTTTTATATTTCATTTTTGGAAACTTGCCGGTCCCAATTGAATCTTCCACTCCACCAGGGTTACTTCATTCCAGCGGGGTTGAGAGTAGCTCCCCACAGTTGGGGAACGAGCAGGGGATGATGCCGGAATGAAGGGAGGGGTGGTGCAGTCAAGGCCTCCCAGGAGGCTGGGCGGCGGGGCTGGTGCCTCATGGGTATGAGCACCCTGGCAGTGCCAATCTGTTCTCCCTGGCATTGCCTAAGGGGCAATGTGCTCATGCCCAGGGGGAACACTGCTCACTGGGCATATTGTGAGTGGGGGCCTAGAGGTGATCAGTGGAAGTGGGGGTCTCGCTGCCATTGGGATCCATCTGGGATGGAGGGAGAGCAGCAATTGGGATGGGTGGGGGGTGTGGTCTGCCAAGGTGGGGGGGGTCTGTCACCTGGGGGGTGGGCTGACCCCACCAAGGGTAAGCGGGGAGGGGAGCACTGGTGGGATCTCAGTGCTGGGGAGTGGGTTGGACATGGGTTGCTCTGGGACAGAAGGTTCAGAGCTGGCCCCATTGTCGTGGGGGCCAAGATTGGGCAGTTGCAGGGGCTGGAGGGACAGCACTGTGGGAGTCTCGGGCTGGTCAGCAATCGAGCTGGCCAGCAAATGGGGAGACTACCAGATTGGGACAACAGTGCGTGCGCAGAGTTGCAGAACAGTTAGATTCCAGTGCGAATAAGCCCCCCGCCCCCTGGGTTTTTAATGAGATTCACGATTGTGACCTTTGCAGAGCAGAGAACGTGAAGATTTGGGTGAGAGGTTGAACTGAGAGTATTGTTGTGATCTACAACAGTTTTCCCACCAATTCAGCACTTTTGGGAGAATCACAGCCGCTATTTGCAAGAGTAGGCAAGTCCAGAGCAAGGCAGTGCAATCTTGAAAATAGAGTTTGGCCATTCAGGGAAAACGCTTCCTTTTCTTGAATCTGGAATTATCTCCCCCAAAAATACTTCAAGATCAAGAAATTAATAACTGGGATTGGCAAGTTTTTGTCAAGCAATGGTATCAAGAATTCAGGGAAGACCAGTAGATGGATTTTAGATATAGGTCAGCCTTGACCTGATTGAATGGCAGAACAGGCTTGAGGGGCTGAATGACCTTCTCCTCTTCCTCTGTTCCTGTTACTTTAAAACACAACGCATTACTGAAAGATATAAAAGGAATTCCCAGGCAGTGGAGAAAATATTATGGAACTAGTTTTAGTGTTGTTTATTCATAAAATGCAAATTGGTGCTTTCTCTTCTTAATTGATAAACGTCATTGCATCAAACAATCTTTTTAAATATCTTTTTCTGACAATGAAATACTATAAAATAAAATGGAATGTCATACTTAAAAGAACACTTCTGTGGCTAAAAGCTCAACTGAGGTTAAGGTAGCTTCAAGAAATTGAAAAAGTCACTCTAATGTTGCAAGATAGCCCGTGAGACCGTGCTGACATAATAGTTCTACTGTGTTCACAGATTATTTGAGCGAAGGGATTCTCACTGTAAGTTTTGTTCTGTGTATGCATGGAAAGAATCAGCTTAATAATTTAAAGCAAGCCCCGAGTCATTTTGTGTTGGCATGGTCTACCTTTGGAACGATTGAAGAAATACAGATGCAAAAGATCTTGTTGCATCCCCAGCTCCTGCTGTTGTACAAGCAGAGACAGAACAGTCTGAGACAACTGCCATAAAAGGAAGATACACAGATTGTTGTCGTGAGAGTATGGGGTCACTAACCCCGAGAGGATATGCATACCAGGTTCTAATGCATGACACTATCCGAGAGTGAAGTGTAGGCTTAAAGACACAGCTACAGAGGTGGGAGCAGCATTCAAAGTGAGAATGAATATTAGCATTAGAGAGAGTTAAAAATTACTGAAGAGAAAACAAATATGTTAAGAAAAGAAGAAACCTAAATCAACTGAATTGTAGCAATGTAAAAGAAAGATCTGTAGCAGTGTAGCAATGTTAAAGAAAAGAAAAATCTAGAAGATCTGAGAGCTTCACTTGAGAAAAAATGAAATTGTCAAGTGTTAATAGATGAAGAAAGCTGGAGACATCAGAAGTGGGGCTTGTTTATTTATCTTGTGATGACACATGAAAACTTGAAGTGGATTAAAGAACATCTTATCACCAAAGTATACTCATTGAATTCTTGCATGGTGATTTAAAAAGAATTTGAAGTAATCTGAAGAATCATCTGCAAACAAGTTGATAAGATTTGATGGAAGAGGCTGTCAATAAGAGGAATCACCAGAAGATGGGAACTTTGGAACCCATGAGTTAACAGATGAAGGGCCTGATTTTACCGACAAGTTGAACCTGCTTTCGGGCACGAAAACTTGGTAATGCTGGGCTTGAGGTGAGTAGCGCAAACCATGCGCTGGTTCCCCTTTACCAAGGCCCGAAAATGGCCATGATCGAGATTGAAATGGCCATTTAAATGCATTTGCATGTATTTAAATTGACTTAATGGGCTACATTAACGGCACTTTAAGGCACTTGCCCCTTTACCACCACATTTGCCCACCTGGAATTGGCACAAAACAGACATGCTCCACATAATTTTGATTCGGGTGCTCCAGTTAGTGAATAGATAAATGCCTAGCGTCCAACAGCTTCTGCTTGATATCGGTGGGACTGGGAAGTGGGGGTGGAAGAGAGCCTGATAGTTCTTTGCTTGAGATCGGTGGGGGTGTGGGGAGGAGAGAAGAGGAGGGGGCCCACTGCTACTCTGCCTGTGATCAGTGAGGGGAAACGGGGGCCTGCTGCCAATCTGTTTGCGATCAGCGAGGGGGGAAGCGGGGTCCACTGCCACTCTGATGAGATCGGTGGGGCGGTGTGGATGGTAGTGGAGGGGCCTCTGATCGGTTTGGGCATTGGGAGTTAAAGGGGATCAGTAATTTTTTTTTTTAGGGGGGGCAATGTCTGTGGGGACCTGGGGGGGGGGGGGGAGCATTATATGGCCTGAGAGAAATGTGGTAAGGGAGCGGCATTCTATTATTTTCTTTCTCCACATGCGCAGTTGGAGGCGCTGATCGGAGCTGCAGGAATTTGGGCGCATTAAGCCCTGACCACAGGCTTCTGCAGATTCAGAAATGCTGATATTTTTTCAGGCAGAGTGCACATGGGGGCACCTGAGAACGGATCTAAAAATTGAATCTGAAACACTCTGAGCTCTATTTTATTATTTTGCTTCTAAGCGCTGAGTGGACTTGAGACTGGGAGTGTTTCAGATGCCCCCTCACTGATCACAGATAGAGTGACAGAAAACCCCCTTCCCCCTCACTGATCGCAGGGAAAGTGGCTGCTGATCTCCCTTTTCTCCCCCCACTGATCTCAAGCAAAGAGCCGTTGGACGTTAGGCACCTACCCCCTCACCAACTGGAGCACCCAAATCAGACTTTCGTGGAGTGTGAATGTTTCACACTGATTCTGGATGGACAAGTGAAGTTGTAAAGGGGGAAGTGCCGATAAGGTTGGACGTGCAGCCCATTAAGTCAAGTTAAATGTGTACAAATGCATTTAAATGGCCATCATGCCCGTTTTGAGTGCGGACCCGATTGTGGCCATTTTCAGGCCTTGGTAAAGAGTGAACCAGTGCTAAGGTTGGCGCGGATCATGCTACTCACCTCATGCCTGACTTTACCAAGTTTTCACACTTGAAAGTGGTTGCAACTTGACGGTAAAATTGGGTCCTCCCAGTTTCAATTCCGCCAGCATTTAGAATCAAAATGGTAAGATAGGGCCCGAAGATAATGAGTGATCAAATACAACATGACAATTCAGTTTACAGCAAGCCAAAAAGCTATCAACAGAGTTTTGAGAGGCTATTCAGTCACTAGACTGTGATGCCTGACTGTCAAAACATTTAGAAACCTTGGAAAAACTCAAATTTACATTTGTGAATTAGATGAAATAGCAATACTCCACTTGTGCCCATTCCAATTAATCCATTGTACAACCACATCTTATAATTGGCTTTTCTTTCAGACTTAATGGTGATATTCCTTAAACACTTTTAGTCAATGAGGGGACCTAGTCAATGAAATCTAACGAGTCATTACCTCTCACTGCAGATTAACTGGATAGTACGGTGGCACTGTGATTAACACTGGTTCCCCACAGCATCAGGGACCCAGGTTCAATTCCCAGCTTGAGTCACTGTCTGTGTAGAGTTTGCACGCTCTCCCATGTCTGCATGGATTTCCTCCGGGTGCTCCAGTTTCCTTCCACAGTCCAAAAGATATACTTGTTATGTGCATTGGCCATGCTAAAATCTCCCTCAGCGTAACCAAACAGGTGCCGGAGTGTGGTAACCAAGAGATTTTCAAATTCATGTCATTGCAGTGTTAATGTAAGGCTACTTGTGACACTAATAAATAAACTTAAACTCAACTTGCAAAGACCACTTACAATTGCAGCACTGTTCTTTAGTTCTCAGTTAATACCTCATGATGGCAGGTTTCAATTGCCATTTGGAAGAGAGTGTGCATCTGGGGATGGGAAGTCAAATTCCATTGCTGAAATCTGAAATGCAGGCTAAAATGGAACCACCGGCAGATAATGGACAATAAATGGCTTCATGTCAAAGTTGCTCCTCCAGAATGAGCACTTTGCTGTCAAGAGGACTTTTGGAAATGCTTACTTCCAAATCTTGCCTGTGGGAGGCTGCCAACCCATTTCTGGAATATAGGGCAATATCGGCTGCCGACGTCTCAAGATAGATCATAGTGCTAAATGATTCTGGAGCAAACCTTCACCAGTAGCTCGATTAAAGAAAATAATCACAGACAACCAGTATGTCATGATTGTCACAACTGCCACATCAGCAAGAGATGGCAACTGGCAAGCATGAATCATTGTGCAACAGGATGTTAAAAAAGATCTTTCAACGGATGTTCAGTTGTCAGCTGCATCTGAGGCCAGGTACAATATTCCAGAGGGCTACACTACACTATAATATTAATTCAGACACCTAAAATGACTAGTAGGAATATCCACCCATACTTCAGTGCCTATCCCTGACAGTGTTAGTCCAGGAGGAAGATAGCTGTTTAACTGACCCAGCAAACCAGCCGAGGATGTCTGGTATTTTTGCCCAGTGACAAGACAGGTGGCTGTTTCTCTGTCATAGTCTGCCAATCTAATACCCTCTTGGGGACCAGCAAGACTGCTCTGCATGCAGGGTCATGCACTGTGTGCACTGAAAAGAAGCATCACAGCAAAGCAGCACAGTAGTTTTGACTCCCATTGCTAAGTATCTATCCCCCTGACTGCTCCCAATTTTAAAAATAAAAATGTACCTTTGCTTTCACTGTTGGATTCATTTTAACTAAATTAGACTGAAATGCATGTTATATACATATAAGTAGAGGGGCTGTAATATTAAACAGAGCCTGAGAACAGATACACGTATCATAATTTGTGTTTAACCCGTGCTCATTTTTTCTAATGCAGGCAGATTGCAAACTTTGTGCTACCTGTAATTTGTAAGGTATTAATCTCATTTTGGTGTGCAGCATGTATTCAGCAGGGGGCCTGGGATTGTGTGACACCTGCACATTTAAAGTCAGCCTGCACCTCTTAAAGGAAAGGTGTGTTTTGACTGCATCAGCTGCTGGAACTGGTTGTAGCAAAATATGTGCACAAAAATAACACTGAATCACAGTGTAACAGGGCTGAGAGAATGCTCCAGGGTACCCTGGCACTGCTCTAGATGACTAGATTCCTAATAATCATAACTCAAATCCAGCTTCATGGCTGGGATTTTCCTAAAAAAAAACTAAATGCCCTTTGGGCATTTTTAGTGAACTTAGTGGAATGAATCTCTGACACTCTGTGCATCACACAGGACCTCAGAAGGATTCATGCTGGAGAGTAGGGAGCAGAGGAGCAGAGCCGAACCCCACCTGAGAGACAGCAGCATAGCACAGTGCAGTCCACTGCACTGTCAGTGGGGAGATCAGGCCAGGGCACTGGCTCCCATTGCCAGCTTCCCGATTGTTTCCCAGACCCCAACCCTCATAGTCACTGGCCTGCTCGACACCCCCTCCCACACCTTCCACTACTGATTGCCAGCTGCCTTGACCACCCCCCCCACCTCCAATCGCCAGCCTATCCAATCACCCCCTCCTTACCCCGTCGTCACCTTTCCCAACCCTACACCACAATCACTGACCCATCCTCCACAGATCGCCAGCAGCCCTAACCCCCACCTCCCCAATACCGATCGCCAGCGTACCCAATCACCCCCACACCACTGATCATCAACAACCCTGACTCCCCCCACCTCCGATGTCAACCATCCGATTGCTATCCTCCATGCCAACTTGGTCATCAGCCTCTCCAACCCCACACCCCAATCACTGGCCTACCCAACTCCCCCATCAGGCCAGTCCCAATTGCCAGTTCCCCAAGGCCAGCCAGCCCCAATTTCCCCCCACCTTGACTAGCCCTGACCCCCACCCTTCATGGCTAGCCCCTGAGCCCCCCACATGGTCAGCCCCGATTACCTCCTCACCCCTTCCCACTGATCCTATTGCAGAGTGCGCAGTGGGTCCCTCTCCCCTTCAACACTGCCTGGTTCCCTCTTGGCACTGCTTGGTGCCCATTGGGCAATGCCTCAATCTAATCCCTCTCAGAAGATTCAAAACAGCAACCTGTGATATTCAATGGTATTCTAGGAAAGCTGATCTTTAAAGTGGCTTCCTCTACATCCTTCCCCATGGCAACATGAATCACATGGGCTTTGTGTGCTAATAAGCTATTCTTAAGAGCCCAACTCTCTTTCATTTTGGAACTAAGTAAGATAGTTTATATTCAATATTCTTCACAACTTTCTTGGAGTTTTGGGGATGATAGTCTACCCAATGTTAACACTCGGGCTACTGCCATGAATTCCAAGTGCAAATACTTTGCATCTTCTTCCCAGTAAAACGATCTAAGCCTTCCTTGATATATAACAAACAAACGATCTAGATTTACTGTCAGACAGCCTTCAAAACAGGCCACATGACCCACTTCACTTTACCTCAAATTTAAAAAAACCCACTCCCAAAATATAACAATCTTATAAATCGCACAATGGTAACATCAGTCCAAAGTCAACTCATTGTAATGCAGCCATCATAATTGTGGATTCCAGTATTCAAAGGTACTGGCAGTCAGCAATCTGTACTTCAGATTATTAGAACTGTTGAGGCGTCCTGCCAGGACAGTGGCCTTGTCAAACACAAACCTTCTGTCCATTCTCAGAATAACAGTGTTTTTCCTCCCAGCGCTGTGTTTGCCCATCAGTCAGCCAGCCGGCCCATTCTGCTGCTGCTCATGCCAAGACAGTGCAGCGCAGAGCCAGACCTTCTAGAGATGGAGCTGTAGGAGGTTAACCAGCAAGGCCATCCGCAGTCTCTCAGTTTGCAGGTGCCACCAGCGACTGAAGTGGCATTGTGAAGGAACAGGACAAAGGCACATAAGAAGTACCAAAAACCAAGACAATGCAGAGTTTAGCCAGACCACGTCATTTGGCTCCATAACCCTTGTTTTCATTGGGATTGGAATGTCTATTTTGTGGTGGATTTTAGATTGTAATCAAGAGGGTTATGATGTTAAGTGGCAGAGGGAAGATAAGATTTGGAACTATTGGTGATGGCGTTGTGTCCATCAGTACTGCAGTCAGATGACTTGCTCACGGGCAGCCTGACCAGGAGATAGCTGTGGCAATTGCCTCCTCACCTCACCCACTTTCTGCTCCTTTTTTCCATGTATAGCTCATGGCAAGAGTTCTGTCTTCATAATGACGAGCTTGTGCAGAAACAATAGAGCACAATCAATCTAGAGCACAGGCTCCTCAAGGTTGGTCTGGGCAAGGAAAGCACTGCTTAAGCAGCTCAAGGGTTAGAGTTAGGGTTAGGGCTATGACATTTGGCATTCACTTTATACAATGCTGCCCATGTGTATTATGCACCAGAATCATGAGCTATGTTGACAAAGGATAACCCTGGATACCCAGCCTTCTGCTTCTTAGGGTGGTTGAAATTCAGATAACACTGCTGCAGAATGAAGGCATCATGATTGCTACTAGAATACTGGGCATTGACTTGCAGGGTATGCTACATATAGTTGCACACACCAGCTGGACGTTGAGGGTGTGGAATCCCTTTCTGTTGCGGTGCCTCTCAGAATTGACATGTGGCGCCTGACACAGCAACATGGCATCAGTGAATTATATCCTGAGCCTGTAATCCTCACGAAGCCACAAAATCATTCTGCCAGCTTCTGTCCAGCAAGAGAGAATAAATTGTGTTCACTCTCTTGAACTAGGAAGGCACAGTGGTCTCCCCTATGCAACAGTGGATGTGAATCGAGATGTTACCAATATCATCTGCTCCAGCCTGTAACGAATTTGAAGCATAAAAGCTCATTGTCATGGCACAGCCACTGAAAGACCAATCTTTCCCTGATCTGAAGCTGTTGTCATGGTTGCAGTAAGTGTTAGATATCAGTGAGGATTTCCTTCAGAAAGCACAGATGTCTGACATACTGTCCCTCACTGTGATTCAGCTAGGAGAATTTTTCCTTGAATACATGAGATAGATATGGCCTCCTAATTTTCCTCCTCCTCCTCTTCCAGCAGGTTGTCCTGTTCTGTGTTACCTCTATTCATGTTCCTTGTCATTCTGTTGGCCAAAGGAAATGTATATCATTGCACAATATCTTGGAGAAATCAGTTTCTACAGAATCCTTGAAGGAAGTGTAAAGTTCTTCAGCACCTGCCTCACTGCTTCCTGGAACCTTTAGCAACTTTAAACAACTCTGGGGATCACAAGACACTTCTGCACATCACAGCAACAGCCAGTCAAAATCAGCAGATACTAAACTGGAAGTAATTGATGGTCGCTTTGAATAGCAAGAGCAGTGTCGTCTTTTGCTCAATGTATGCTCAATGTGTATGTACAAAAGAGGCCTTAGCTGGGCTCTGCTCTGCATATTTCTAACAGACATTGTCTTGGCAGAATAGCATCCACGTGGCTAGTGCCATACTTGTGCCACATGCCATAAGTGGCATTCATGGCGCCAGTGAAAACAAGAGTTATGGAGCTAAATGACATTGTCTGGCTAAACTCTGTATTGTCTTGGTACTTGATCCTTATAGTTGAAAAGCTTTCTTCCAGCTGCTCATTTTTCTTGCAGAATCAGAACTGGAAACATTCTCACAAGATAAAACGTACCTTCCATTTCAGGGCATTTTCCTCATCTATGCAGCAGGAAACCTCTCTTACGGGCAAACAAAAGCAAGCAAGTTACTACTACTGCGGTGCACAGGTCCAAGTAATTCACTGAAAATAATGTTATTCTTTGCTTTGCTTTTAGAATCTTATTTGTTTATTTAGGCTGCTGTAGTTTGTCATACAGACTAGCAGTGAAGTAGAGGAAAACTAGGATTATTTTCAGTTATTGAATTTTTGTTCACTGCATATTATTCATAATATAAAGACTGGCCATGGTATGTATTGCAAAAGAGAAAACAACCTTACAGACCTCAAGGCAGCAATCAAGATAGATCATTAAACCTTCCAATAGATTTGCATCATTGAGATAGACATGGTCAGGCTTCTAGGGGATTAATGTCGATGTTTACTGATGTAGACTGGAGTTCACTTCGACAGAGTTGCAGATGGTGATCCATGAAGAGCGATCTGTTATGTTTCTTTCTCATTTTATTTTGTGTAAAAACATACACACAGCTAGAAGCAATCAGCACTATGTCATCTGGTGAATTTCGCCTAGATTTAAGTTTCGTGCAAAGAAAATTAACTCATCTCCTCAGTTTTTTTTTCCACTTGCTATAAAATGTTATTCATCCAATGCTGGAGCTATTTTCCCAGCTTTCAGATTTCTGTAGGTGTCCAAAGGTGATCTCAAGGAGGATTGAAGTATCCGACAGCGCAGAAGGACAAAAACTCAAAAGATCAATCTTGATCTTCAGCTTGAGTACAGATCTCTAAAACCACCTGAACTTCTGATCTCATGGTTTTAATCTTACTCATTAAACCTGTTGTTTAAATTGCAGGTATGAGGTGGATAAATACCAGCTTAATATCTAGAAGTATGAAGAATTATCATTGTTAGTTTCCCTTTATTATTGAAGATGGCTGCTTCTTGCCAATGTAGAGTTATTGTTCTGCATCCTAACATGGTTGTGCAGCTCAACCACAGGCCCTCATAACTTTCCACACTGCAGGGAAAGATGAATTGTCTCATTTTGATGGGACTGCCCATGCTCTCTAGCTTTCCTTTTGTCCTTTTTATTGCCTATAGGCTTTGCTGTTCAAAGAAAATAACACCACCACATGGGATTTCTCCTCAGGTACACCTCTTGGGCCTTTTCCTCCTAGTCTGTGGTAGACGTACCACAATGTTCACCTTCAAAGACACAGGCAGTGTCCAAGTTTAAATAGTGAATATATGACCACCTTAAGGATTTTATCATCAGTTGTAGGGACATGTCCACTCCATCTGAGTACACTCTGATGAGGACGGCTTCAGTTCCAGACATTTCTACTTTGAATTACTTCAGCGTTGGGCACTTTGTCCTCCCATTTGATGCTCATGATATTCGGAATGCATCTCTTGTGAAAGCTGCCCAACTGCTAAGTATGTCAGGAATAGGTAGTCCATGTCTCAAAGACACATAGAACAATAGTTATTACCACACCTTTGAGCACAGCAAGCTTTTGTCACAAGTTTAATGTCTTGTTTCCTCAGCAAGTGAGAACTGTGAGCTTCCTTTGGGAATTCTATCTGCCATCTCGCTGCCAATGCAGATATTTCTGGAGATAATGGATAGTTGAAGTTACCTACAGCCTCCAGCGTTGTGTCATTGATAGCTATGCTGGGTGGAGTATCGTTAGAATTTGATGGCGGTAGGTGGAATACCTTTGTCTGTCTTAAGCTGGTGGTTAGCCCATAGTCATCACTTGCTTTTGAAGAATAGTCCATGATCCTTCAAAGGCCTGCTCAGTGTGACACGAGAGCACAGTCATCGGCAAACAGCAAGAGTGAAGAATTGTATGCTAAATAAAGCTCATATCTGGAACCGAGCCTCAGATTTAATACAGAAAGTCATTAGCTCAATATTATTGATTTGTTTGTGCATAACAACTGCTCTGTGTCCATAGAAAATCTGAGATGCCTGTGACAGTGTGGTTGGAAATTAAGTGGAGAGTTTACTGGAGTGAAGGCAGGGTCTTGTTTTGCAATAGTTGCAGAATAAATGCATGACGCTCTGAAGCGTGTTCATTAATGATTTAGTCAAACATAATAATAGAGATTGGCAGGTGCCTGAGGTGGATGGATAAATGAAGTATATTTATAAATCTCTGCATGCCAAAAGTTGCAGAAAATGGTTATAGTAAAATGATTTCCACCTCAAAGGATTTCAATTCAGTGAAGTAAATGTAATTCTACAAAAACACAAAAGCACTCCACTTCTAACTTCAAGCATTATGCCAGTGCAGAACGCAGTAAAGTAACTTGATATTTAGATTTATGCTCCTATTCTGAATGTATGCTTTTGAATTTCTTTGCCGTGATGTTATGGGCAAATAGGTCAGAGTACAACATCTATCACGTTGCCTCTGGTGCTCCATTTCAGTCTAAATAATTGGAGCACTTTAAAACCAGTGCCAGCGTTTTATCTGAAAGAGTTCACAGAAACAGAATCAATACGACAATGGCCAAGATTCCTGTCCCAATCATGGCTCCAATGTTCAGGAGATACTGCCTTTGGGAATTAGAACCAATGAAGTAATATCCTTAGCAATCCAAAAAGAATGAGATATATTGTACCACTCTACTACAAGTATACAAAGTAAGACAAGCAACACCAGCTGAATAAGTTTTACTTACATTCATAGAACAATATCATAAAATCCCACAATGCAAAATGAGGCCATTCAGCCCATCAAGCCTGCACTGACAACAATCCTATCCAGGCCCCATTGCCATAACTCCATGTAATTAACCAGGGTAAAGTCCCCCTCATACTAAGGGTCAATTTAATATGGCCAATCCATGTGGCCTGACATCTTTGCAGTGAGAAAGGAAGCCAGAGCATCCAGATGAAGCCCCTGCAGATATGAGTAGAACGTGCAAGCTCCATACAGAAAATGACCCGAGACCAGAATTGAACCTTGGACCCCAGTCAGGTAAGGCAGCAGTGCTAACCACTGTGCCACTGCACCGCCTCTATTCTTGTATCTATGTACTTACATTCATATAGGTCCGAGTTAAACTGAAGGAATTAGTAACAAATAAGTTCCATTGATGACTATTACGCAAGTCATCAATTCTTCAAAAGTATGTTATACCTATTACTGGACATTTAATCTATTGTCTTTGTCTCCCACTATGCTCCTGGTCCTTGTGGGTTCATCAATTATAACTTGGTTTCATTCATCCACTCCAAGAAAACCATCGTATTGTACCTGAATGCCAACACTCATCCATTACATCACAGCTGTTAATCTTCTTCTTAAAAAATTCAGGAAATGAGATCAGAACACAATTAAGCAAAAACTCAATCATTTTCATTACAATTCTGTCCTGAGGAACCCACTTTTCAATAACTTCCAATTGATTCTATTCATTCTCTTGTAGAAACTAAAAACATCTGAAATAGTTCTTGCTTCATGTTCAAATGTATGTCAAAGTTTTAAAATTTTGTAGTGTCACAAGTAGGCTTACATTAATATTACAATGAAGTTACTGTGAAATTCCCCTAGTCACACATCCAGTGCCTGTTTGGGTACACTGAGGGAGAATTTAGCATGGCAATGCATCTAACCAGCACGTCTTTCAGACTGGGGGAGGAAACCAGAGCACCTGGTGGGAACCCATGCAGACGCTGAGAGAACTAGCAGACTCTGCACAGACAGTGACCCATGTCAGGAATTAAACCTGGGTCCTGGTGTTGTGAAGCTGCAGTGCTAACTACTGTCCCACCATGCCACCCCGTGTTATTAAAACTGTAAGAAATCAAGTCAAAAAGAAAGGCTTGTATTTATACACTGCCAATAATGACCAGCAATATGGCAATCTGAGTACTTTTTGAAGTATTGTTACCTTTGTGAACGCAGCAAGCTCCCAGAAACAGCAATGCGATAATGACCAGACAATTTAATGGTCCAATCTCCACTGCTCACTGTTACGCTTCATCTCATTGACACATTTCTGTGATTCATATGGCTTAAGTTATCAAGTTACATTATCTTATAGGGAGGCAGTGGTTTAGTAATATTGTCACTGGGCTGGTAATCCAGAGTCCCAGGGTAATGCTCTTGGAACCCGAGTTCATATTCCACTGTGGCAGACATTCAATAGTATTACTATCATGAAATTCCCCCAGTATTAACATCCTGAAGGTTACCATTGATCAGCAACTGAAATGGACTAACCACATGAACACTTTGATTCCCCAAAGCCTATCATCTATCTAAACGGCACAAATCAGGAGTATAATGAAATACTGTCCACTTGCCCAGATGTGTACATCTCCAACAATATTCAAGAAAAGGACAAAGCTGCTTGATTGACTGACACCCATTTCGTAAACATTCACTCCCTCCACCACTGATGAATATTGACATCAGTGTCTCCCAACTACAAGATGCACTGCAGGGACTCACCAAGCTTCCTTAGGCAACACCTTCCAAGCCTATGGCTGCTACCAACTGGAAAGACAAGAGCAGCAACATATGGGAATACCACCATATGGAAGTTCCCCTCCAAATCAGTCACCATCTTGATTTGAAAACATATTACCATTCCTTCACTGTCGCTACATCCAAATCCTGAAACTCCCTCTCTAACAGTGCTGTAGCTGTATCTTCACCATGTGGACTGCAGTGGTTCAAATAAACAACTCACCACCATCTTCTTCAGGGCAATTAGGGATTGACAATAAAGATTGGTCTAGCCAGCCAATATTGTAATTTAGTTTAAAAAAACTAATTTGTATGCATGATTTGAACTTTGCTAAGGACTCTTTAATCTGGCATTGCCTTAAGCACTAAAATGTTTTAAATATAGTTTATAGAGAAAAACACTGCAATGAAGTGAGATAGGAGTCGGGGTACATTTGCACTTTTGGGTTCCAGTGAATTTAGCATTAGCTGTAAACAAAAACCAAAAACTGGGATTCTGATTGGCTAGCAGGAAGACCTGAAGCAGAGAGTACAAGTTAAGATTAGTTCGTTGGTTTAAAATTGGAATTATTAGTTTCGAAGCTATTAATTATGTTGCTATAGGTGCACAACCTAGAATGAATGGTGCAAAAGCTGCCTGCAGAAATGGTATAAAAATAAGGGAGCATCATTAGAGCCTTTGTATTTGTCAGGGTTTAGCACATTTCAGGGGACATTTGCAAAGGGAGGTTCTTGTTGGGAAAGTAAGTAGTAGGGCCCTTGCGAGGGAGTTAGCATTTGTGTAAGCCATTGCCAGTTGATGGGTCATAGGTTCACGATTGCTACAACAATCCAGAAATAACTAATTGCCATTGGCTGGGGATTGTCTTAAGAATCGAGAAATGATAACCATAGTCAATGAGTTTGGGGTCCAGCATAAGAAATCAAGGTAGATATTGAAATCCAGTATTAAAGCTAAAGTAATTGCGTTCAAAAAATTTGAATCTTGTCAGGAAGAAGCTTTCAGCTTCAGGGAGAGAAAGAGGGAGTGGGGCACACATGACATGTGAAAAATGAAGCTACAGCAGTTAAATTAGACTGGAAAATTAGAGCTGAAGTGCAAAAGCTTAAAAAGAGATTTTGCTGTGTGTTAGAGTTAAGTTGACTAAGTTGTAACGTCAAAGAATATCCTGTATCAAGAGACCAAGTTCAAGGAACCAACAAAATTAAAAGGCTTCAAAAGTCTCGTGAAGCATGGGAAAAACAGTGCATCATCTATGCCCCATTCGTGGAATGTTAAGTGTTCATCTTTGATGTCCAATAAAACATGTTGGTTTGCATTCAAAATTAGTGATTGTCCTTTTTGCCAATAAGGTTATTCTCCGGCAAGAATTTTCTCATTCTGGGGTTTGGTATAAAGTCCAGATTCCAATATCTTCTTTAAAATAATGCAGTGAATCTTTTACATCCACAAGGGGGTAGTCAGGACTTTGATTTAACATCTCAACCGAAAAACAGTACCACCAAGAGTGCAGCACCCCCCTCATTACTAAATTTTGTGTTTTGGTCCTGAGGTGAAAATTGAACCTACAACCTTCTGACTCAGAGACAATGAGCGAAGTTATCTGGCTGCGCTCACCCCTAATTCCACCCCAGGTCAACAAACCTGTACATGATCCGTGCCCCTTCCCCCCCCCCCCCCCACCCACCCACCCACTACAATTCCCATGGCAGGTGGGATGTGAAAGTTCCATGAAAACTCTAACCATTAAGCAGATTGCTGGGGTTAGGGGATTTACTGCATGGTTTGCTGGTCTTGGAGGATGCGCTCTTGCTCCTCCTAACCCACAAGCAGTGCTGTAAAGACAATAATCAGATAGATACAGCACTCTTCACCTCCTGTTGTGTTTTTTCTAGGTCTGGTAAATCTGCCTGATATAAATCAAAAATAGAATGACCTTTAAACTGAAGATAACGGACCCGATTTTTTGGTCACAGTCAACCCAAAACAGGAAAATCCCACCCAAGGTCAAAGGATCTATCCATGGTCCGCCCCTTGCCCACTCCACTTCCTGTGGTGGGCTGGATGGTAAATTCCAGCCAAGCAGTTTAATAATTATATTTAAATGGCCAAAATGCCTCCCGTGAGTTTGTTCATCACCCATAACTCATCCTGCACCCATTAAAACCAAAGGTTCAAGACAGATTGAGTTCCTGTTTCCAATTTTTCTATTTTGAATCTCTGACCCCTCTCCATCCCACCAGTTTTTGCATTCGGCCCATCCATATCCTCCTGACTGATCTCTATAAATTGGACTAGTATTATTTAACAGCAATAACCCTTACATCTACACTTCAGCAGTTGGTGCTGTTAAATGATCCACAGGTACCGTTTTGTAACATGTTTGAGGATGTTCTTCACAAGGATCTGTGGAAGTTTTAATTTGTTTCATTTTATATAAGAGCATTCCTATTTACGTAACAGTGTTCCATAAAAGCAGCCCTGTGACCTCATATGAGCTGCCACCAAAGCAGATTTGTTGATAATATGAAGCATTAATCTAGCGTGCATTTCTTGGTGATCACATTTGCTCCATTTGGGAGGCGATGGCCCTAGTGGTATGGTTGCTAGACCATTAACACAGAGAAACTCAGCTAACGTTCTGTAGACCTGGGTTCAAATCCCACCACAGCAGTTGGTGATATTTGAACTCAGTAAAAACATCTGAAATAAAGAACCTACTGATGACCATAAAATCATTGTCAATTGCTATAAAAACCCATCTGGTTCACTAATGTCCTTTAGGGAAGAAAAGCTGCTGTCCTTACCTGGTCTGGCCTATATGAGACTCCAGACCCATTGCAATATGGTTGACTCTCAAATTGCCCTCTGAAATGGCAACTAGGAATGAACAATAAATGCTGACCAGCCAGCAATGTCCATCTCCCATGAATTAATTTTTTAAAAAAAATCTTTTTGCATCACACTTTAGTAATCACACAACAATCACGTAAAACTGCAACTGTATTCCAGTTTTAAGAAAAAACAATCTGAAACAATTGCTTTAAATGAACGTCACAGCAGAGTCGTGACATAGGAAACTCTTAATTGTTGCTACGACTGTTGGTCTGGAAATCTGCCTTTTGTTGTGATCTCCTAATTTGCTAAAGATATTTAGAAAAGCCAACCAAAGACAAAAACTTGCTGCTTAAATAGCAAGTAAATTCAACATGAACTAATTTATTGTTCAATTAAAAGCAATTAGATACTGTCCCGTTAAAATTAGCTTCACATTAACAATAGCATAACACATCATGATGGATGAGGTAAATATGTGTGCCTTTAATGATTACGTCTAATAATGGCACAGCAATCCTCTTTTTATGAAACATTTATTAGTTTAAAACAGTACGAATACGAGATGGAATTTTCTATTCCCTCCCCCCCCCCCCCCCCCCCCCCACCCCATACCAAAGCGCTGGCTCAGGTGAGAAAAGTGGTGTGCAGCACACCAGCTATCTACTGGCTTTTCTTGCCATATAAGTTAAGTTTAAGATTATTTATTAGTGTCACAAGTAACATCACATTAACACTGCAATGAAGTTACTGTAAAAATCATCTAGTCACCACATTCTGGTGCCTGTTTGGCACACTGAGGGAAGATTTAGCATGGCCAATGATTTGATTTGATTTAATTTATTAGTGTCACGATTATTAGTATAGAGTAAAAAGTATTGTTTCTGATATGCCATTCAGACAAAGCATACCATTCATAGAGAGTTACAGTCATAGCTAGGGAGTAGAGAAAGATCAATTTAATGCAAAGTAGATGCATTCAGAAGTTTAACAGCAGCAAAGAAAGTGGAAGAGAGTATGTTTGGAGTCCAGGGGTCCTCAATTATTCAGCTGTTTTGTCAAGGTAGCAGCAAGTGTAGACAGAGTCAATGGATGGGAGGTTAGTTTGATGGATTACGCTACATCTACAAATCTTTATCATTCTTTTGAGGTCTTGGGCAGAGCAGGAGCCATACCAAGCTATGATTCAACTAGAATGAATGTTTTCTATAATGCATCTGTAAAGGTTGGGGAGAATTGTAGCTGGCTTGCCAAACGTGTAAACTCTGCACAGATAGTGGTCCAGGCTGGGAATCGAATCCAGATCCCTGGTGCTGTCAGACGGCAGTGCTAACCACTTGCTACCCTCTTTTCCAGTACCTAGAAAAAGAAGTCCCAGATATGTGTCCCACACCACCAACTTGGTTGGGTGAACTCAATCTGGACCTATCAGAGATTTGGACACCATTTTTGAAGGTCATCCTGATTTCGAGTGCTAAAAATAAAAATGCAGTCCACTTCCCACCCACTCCCCTTCACCATTAACATAGATCATGTCCAACCACCCCCCCGCCCCCATGGATATGGGCCATGGAATAGGCAAAAAGAGGAAATAAAGATGAAAAAGGAGGCCAAAGGCTGGATTGTTTGATGTTCTGTCTTAAGATGGCAAGTGTCCAACTGTGCTGAGAAAATGATAAGAGAAGTGATACTTCAGCTCTGATAATCATTGAAACAATGAGCCACAAACTCAATGGCTGCATTTATCAAGAACAACATATGTAACAGTCAATATTTATCAAAACGATAGAATTAACATATTGCTCATTATAGCTGCGTGCATTATTTTCAATAGTATGTCTCTGATCTATTGCAGAATTGGACATCATCCAGGAGAATCTATGGGCACCACTATCTATAAGAGCAAAGACCATCACACACAACAGATTCCTCCTTACACATTTATTATCCTCGCAATGACTCTTTGGGGATCTACCACATCACAAAGCAGTTAAAAATTTGCAAAATGTATCTCAGACCATGACCCAGAATACAGATGAGGTTTCTGCTTCATCAATAAACTCGTTACAAGATCTGAATATATACAGTTAAGAGCCGGAGCTAACCCTGCCAACAATTCTTCATCCGTAAAAATCAGTCTATTACTAAAATAGCCAGTAGCACAAATCTCTCTATGAATACCAATGTCTCAAGAAGGAAACAAAGGGCCCTATTTTACCATTGCCTCACGCCAGTTTTTGGGCACATAAACATGGTGACCTCAGGTGTGAGGTCATTGATGCGATCCGCCCTCGCGTCCGCGCAGATCGCCACTTTACCGAAACCCAGAAATGGCGGTGATTCGATTCGCGCCCTCAATGGCGCAACAGTGGCTTAAACACATCTGCATGCATTTAAATTGAATTAACGAACCGCCCACCCAACTTTATCAGCATTCCCCCCCTTTATCACTGCATTTGCCAATTTGAGAGTGCGCCGTAATGGACCTGCTGAATAAAAGCCTGAATTGGGCTCTCCAGCTGCTGAAGAACACGTTCAGTGTTTCCAATGGCTCTCTGACTCAGATCAGTGATAGGGGTGGCGAGGAGGGTAGCAGGCCTGATCATTCTCTGATTGGGAGGGGAGGAGAGTGAGGCCAGATCTTTGTCTGGTGGGGCGGGAGGGGGGAGGAGAATGTGGGTCAGATGTATCTTGGTTGGTGGGGGGGGTGGGAAAGGAGGGCTGATCGTAGTCTGGTGGGAAGAGAGGAAGAGGCGGTCAGATGTTCCTGTGGGGCGGGGCGGGGGGATGGTGAGTAAAGCCAGACCATTCTCTGGGGGGGGGGGGGGGGGGGGGGGGGGGGTGAGTGAGGCCAAGATCATTGTTGGGGGTGGGAGAGTGGAGGAGGGAGATGGGTAATATATAACTCAGGCGAGGGGGTGAGGGGGGCAGATGGATCTCTGGTGAGGGGGCAGACGAATCTTTGGTAGCAGCGTGGGGGGGCGCTGCCACTCTGCAGGTGATGGTGTGGGGAGAGGGTGACAGGGATGGCGATCGATCTGGATAGTGGGGGGGGGTGGATAAGGCGGACAGTGATTTGTGTGGGTAGCGAGGGGTGTGGATAAGTAATGTGGGTGGGGGGCAATCGCTCCTGCTTTTCATTCCCAGGCTGCTTTTTATGCTTTCTGTGGCTCGGGAGCAATCTAACACGTGCACACTCTTTCAACTTTTTTTCCTACTGTACATGCGCAGTTCAGAGCTCCGATCGTTTCGGCCGTGCTAAGCCCCGCCCACAGCGCGAATGGAACTGGAGATGGCTGACTGAGTAGGGGGGTGCCTGAAAGCAGATTTCTAAGTCGGATCTGCATTACACCCAGATTCAGCACTTAGAATGAAAGTGGCAAAATCAGGCCCAAATATACAATTGGGAAAAATTGTACATTTCCCAAAATATACAATTGGGAGAGAATATTTTCACCAAGGATGCATGTGATTTACATCACGCAGCAGCAGATTTGCAAACCATGCTTTTCATTCATGCCCCTACTCGGAAATAATGGACTGAATTTTACGTGATGACATTGGGTCAGCAATCCAATGTTATCCCGCCGGTCTCTGATAATTTTGAAGATGAGTAGGTGTCGAAATCGGAAGCCCGCTCGCCCTTTTGAAAAGATAAACAAGCTATGGGGCTTCTTAAAAAGCCAATAGATTGCAATTTTTCATTGCCCACTCCTTGTTTCATAGTCCCACAGGCAAAAATTGGGAGCAATTAACACCAGGCATGGATAAAATAGGCCTGTAAACATCTCCATATCTGAATGTAGCAGTGGAAGGTAAACTTACTTGTTCAGTTTTTACAGGTTGACCTAACAATTAAGGAGAGAGTGAAGGGGAAGGAGGCCTTTAAATTGGTGGCCAGAACTGACTATCAGTTCACGGCCTATCACCTCTCATGCTGGATATCCCGATTGGACATAGAGCCCTTTTCTTTTTTTTTAAAGTTTATTTATTCATCACAAGTAAGGCTTACGTTAACAGTTCAATGAAGTTAGTGTGAAATTCTCCTAATTGCCATAGTCCGGTACCTGTTTGGATCAATGCAGCCAACCAGCACGTCTTTCAGAATGTGACAGGAAACTGGAGCACCTGGAGGAAACCCACACAGACACGGAGAGAACATGCAGATTCTACACAGAAACTGACCCAAGCCGGGAATCGAACGCAGATCTCTGGTGCTGTGAAGCAGTAGTTCCAACCCCTGTTCTATCAAGCAGCCCCAATGCTAATAGGCTGCAATCCTGCTGGCCAGCCACTGACTAGATGGCTGACATTTGATTTGATGTGCTGAAACAGTGGGGATGGGGGTCAGAATGAGAAGATCATACACTTCCTGTTCCACCTCCCTTACCGCAAACAGAACCTACCCAAACCCAACCCGTTAAGTATTGCCCTCATTTCAACACACAAATAAACATGTAGTATCATCATACCATAATTTACATCCATGCTAAAAATATAAATTAACTCCAACTAAACAGAACAGAACCAATATCTGGTAAAAGTGGTTTTGTCTTGAAGCTGAGCATGATTTAATCTGGTTTGGCAAAGGGGTGGGAATCTGAGTACAGATTCATAAGGGGAAAAGAAAAAGATGAAAATCGAAAGCAGAAAAACTACTAGTCAAGTATGGAAAGCAGAGGAATCAAAGATTACAAAGATGGGTGGATGATTAGCACACTGCCTCCTCATAGTATTAGGGACCTAAGTTCGATTACTGTTTGGGTCACTGTGCAGAGTCTTCCTGCATTTATGTGGGTTTCTCTGGGTGCTCTAATTTCCTCCCACTGTCTGAAAGATGTGCAGGTTAAGTGCATTAGTCATGCTAAATTCTCCTTCAATGTACTTGAACAGGTGCCAGACTGTGGCAACCAGGGAATTTTTCACAGTAACTTCGTTGCAGTAAGAATGTAAGCCTAATTGTAACACGCATAAATAAACTTAAAAAATAATAAACAGTGCTTAATGGTATATATTTCAATGCAAGGAGTGCAGGTTAGGTAGATTGGCCATCCTAAATTTCCCCATGGTGTAGAGGGACTAGGTTGGGTAAATGCATGGCTTATGGACCTGTTATGGGATTGTGGTCAGTGCAGATTCAATGGGTCGAATGGCCTCCTTCAGCACCTTAGGATTCTATGCATCTCGTAAATAAGGCAGATGAGATAACAGCACAGCTAAACACCTGAAAGTGTGATAGCTATCATTGAAAATTTAAGAAGGGCAGCAGCGATAGTTCAACATTCCTGGCTGTGGGGCTTCAGACAAGGTAGAGTGGAGGCTAAAGTTGATGGGGTTACTATCTTGTTCAATGAAATAATTCAATGATATGATGGAAGGATCAGCAAATGATGGTAAATAAGTTGAACTGAGGATTAAAGAAGGCTAATTACACTTCTAGGAGCATTACACATCCCAGGGATTTAGGTTTGTGGATCATTGGAATCTCTTCTGGGGAAGGAGCGACCTGTTCAAGAGGAATGCGTTACACTGGAGGGGGACAGATATCCTGGTGGGGAAATTTACTAGCATCACTCGGGAGGATTTAAATTAGTTTGGCAGGGGTTTGGGAGCTAAAGCAGTAAGGAGACAAAAAAGAAGAGTGAGGACAGCACAGAAGTTAAAGAGAGCACATTAAATAGTAAAGGCAGTTTAGTAATCCTAGACAGGCCAGGCAAAAGCATGACAGAGAGGAGGGAAGTCCAGATTAAACTGCATTTATTTCAATGCAAGAAGACCGATAGGCAAGGCAGGTGAATTCAGGGCATGGATGGGTATATGTGACTGGGATATTATGATTATTAACTGAAACGTGTCTAAGGGAAGGACAGGACTGGCAACTCAATGTTCCAGAATACAGATGCTATACGAAAGATAGAACTGGAGCTAAGACAGGAGGAGGATTTGCACTTTTGATTACGGAAAATATCACAGCAGTACTGAGAGGGGATATATCCGAAGGTCACCCATTGAGTCTATATGGGTAGAACAGAGAAATAAGAAGGGGGAAGTCACATTGATAGAGTTGTACTGTAGGCTCCCAAATAATCAGCAGGAATTTGAGAAGCAAATATGTAAGGAGATTACAGATAGCTCCAAGAAAAATAGGATGCTAATAGTAGAGGATGTTAACTTTCCCAACATTGACTGAGATAGCCATAGTATTAGGAGCTTGGATGGAGAGAAATTTGTTGAGTGTATTCAGGAGGAATTTCTCATTCAGGATGTGGATGGCCCGACTAGAGAGGGGACCAAACTTGACCTCCTCTTGGAAAATAAGGAAAGACAGGTGAAAAAAGTGTTAGTGAGGGATCACTTTGGGGCCAGTGACAATAATTGTCAGCTGGGATCAAGTGGATCCCTTAGAGAGTATAGTGGGGTGTAAGAGTAGAGTTTAGAGAGAAATCAGGAGGGCAAAAATGGGACATGAGAATACTTTGGCAGATAAGGGAAAGGAGAATCCAAAGAAAGGGCAAAAGAGTAACTAGGTGAGGATAGGATCATTTAAGGATCAACAAGGCCATCCATGTGCAGATCCACAGGAGATGGGTGAAATCATAAATGGATATTTCTCATCAGTATTTACTGTTGAGAATGGCATGATGTTAGGGAACTTGGAGAAGTAAATAGTGATGTCTTGAGGAGTGTATAAATAACAGAGAAGAAGGTCCTAGAAGTCTTAAAGCCTGAAGAGCGGAGGGTGGCAAATGTTATGCCTTTGTTTAAAAAGGGCTGCAGGGAAAGACCTGGAACAACAGGCTGTGAGCCTCACATCTGTAGTAGGTAAGTTGTTCATAGGTATTCTGAAAGACCAGATCTACAGGCACTTAGAGAGGCAAGGACTGATTAGGGACAGTCAGCATGATTTAGTGAGTGGAAAATCAAATTAATTGAGTTTTTTGAAGAGGTAACCAAGAAGGTCGATGAGGACAGTACAGTTGATGTTGTCTACATGGATTTTAGGAAGGCCTTTGACAAGGTACCGCATGCTAGGTTGTTGCATAAGGTTAAGTCTCATGGGATCCAGGATGAGGTATCTAAATAGACACAAAATTGACTGATGACAGAAGACAGAGAGTGGTTGTAAAGAGTTGTTTTTGAAACTGAAGGCCTGTGACCAGCAATGTGCCTCAGGGGTCAATGCTGGGTCCACTGTTATTTGTCATTTATGTTAATGAATTGGATAAAAATTTAGGAAGCGTGGTTAATAAGTTTGCAGATGAGACCAAGATTGCTGGCATAGTGAACAGTGAAGACTGTTATTGAGGATTTCAGATGAATCTTGATCAATTGGGCCAGTGGGCTGATGAATGGCAGATGGAGTTTAATTTTGATAAATGTGAGGTGATGCATTTTGGTAGATTGAACCAGGGCAGGATTTACTCAATTAATGGTAGGCCATTTAGAGAATTATAAAACAGAGAGATTGAGGGTACAGGTTTATAGCTCCTTGAAAGGGGAGCCATAGGTAGACAGAGTGGTGAAGAAGGCATTCAGCATGCTTGATTTTATTGGTTAGAACACTGAATACAGGAGTTCAGATGTCTTGTGAAGTTGTATAAGGCCACTTTTGAAATACTGTGTACAGTTCGAGTTACCCTATTATAGAAAGGATAGTATTAAATTAGAAAGAGTGCAGAAAAGATTTTTACTAGGATGTGGGATTTGGTGGTTCGAGTTATAAGGAGAGGTTAGATAGATTGGGATTTTTTTTCTCTGGAGCATCGGAGGCTAAGGAGTGATCTTATAAAGATCTATAAAATAATGAGGAGCAGCTAGATAGTCAATATCTTTCCCAAAGATAAGGGAGTTTAAAACTAGAGGGCATAGGTTTAAGGTGAGAGGAGGGAAATACAAAAGGGTTCTGAGAGACAATTTTTTCACACAGAAAGGTGGTGAGTGTCTGGAACAAGATGCCAGAAGTATTAGTGGAGGCAGATACAATTTTGTCTTTTAAAAAGTATTTAGATAGTTACATGGCTAAAATGGTTATGGGGGGAATATGAGCCAAACTCGGGCAACTGGGACTAGTTTCAGGGTTAAAAAAGAGCGGCATGGACAAGTTGAGCTGGAGGGCATGTTTCCTGTATGACTCTATGATTCTAGTACTGATCAATCATCGAATCCCTACAGTGCAGAAGGAGGCCATTGGGCCCATCAAGCCTGCATGAGTAACAATCCCACCCATATCCTTGTAACCCCATATACTTACTCTGCTAATCCCCCTGACACTCATGGTCAATTTAACATGGCCAATCCACCTAACCTGCATATCTTTGGACTGTGAGAGGTAGTGGGAGCTCCTGGAGGGAATCATACAGACATGGGAGAATATGGAGACTCCAAACAGACAGTGATCCGAGGCTGGAATTGAATCCGGTCCATGGTGATATGAGACAACAGTGTTAACCATTGTGCCATCTGATCTTCAAACTTTAAGTGAGTGGTAGAGGTGCAAATATGCAACAAGTGCAGATGGTAATAGTATAGAATTTTAACTAGCCTAATAATGTGGGATAGATAAGTGAAAAAAAGGTACAGAGGGAATAGAAGTCTTAAAATGCATTCAGGAAAACTATTTTAGCCAATATATAGAAATCCCAGAAAGCTATTCTGGATATAGTTTTAGGGAATGAAGTTGGGCAGTTGGAAGGGATATAAATGGGTGACCATTTCAGTGCTGATGATTATAATTTATTTAAATTTAGCATGGAAAAGGACAAAGATAGACCAGGAGTAAATGTTTTCAATTGCAGAAAGACCAACTTGTATTAGTCAGTATGTGATTTAGCAAAACCAGACTGAAAATAGCTATTTGAAGGTAAATCAACATCAGAGCAGAGTCAGGTATCCAATGAGGAGAGAGTAAGGGTTCTGAACATACATTTCCACAAAAAATTTGGACTGTCAGATCTAAAACCCACAGTATTTTCAGCAGGTACAGGGCAGGATAAGGTTAAAAAAAATAGATGCTTGTGATGTGTCAGACACCAAGACAGCTAAGTCAAGAGAATCATCAGATCCAGGAGTTGAATTAAAAAAGGTTATTAGAGAGGGTATGAAAAAGATTTGACAAGTTAAATCAAGACTAGCTCAAAGGTGTTTTATAAATATCTAAAGAGCAAGAGGATATTGAAAGAAATGATAGAGCCAATTAGAGGCAAATAAAGATCACTTGTGTGTGGAGGCAGAAGATGTGGACATAATGAATAATCTGCACCAATCTTTACAAAAGATGGAGGAAATCCAATCATTTTCTTTGAGGAGGAGTGTGAAGTATTAGACAGGATAAATAGAGTGAGAGAGGAAATATTAGGGGATTTAGCATCTTTGAGAGTAAATGAATCAATGAAGTACAGCCCAAGCTATTCAGAGAAACAGGTTAGGAAATAAGTGAGATCCTATCATTATTCTCATATCCTTTCTGACTACAGATGTGATCCCAGAGGACTGGCAATGGTGAACAATTATTTAAATGGGGAGGAAGGGATAGGCCATGAGATTGTAGACCAGGCAGTCCAACTTTGGTGCTGGGTGTTATTGAGCTGAAAGGCCATTTCCACTGAAGTCACAAAGGGCATTGTACAAGATCCTTGCTTTTGTGGATACATTTCAATGATTAGAATTAAATGTAGATGGTGTGACTGAAAGTTTGCAAATGAGGCAATGGCAATGGAAAAGAAAGTTGAAAAACTGTAGCAATTTATCAATAGACTGGATAAGTGGAAAATAAAGTGACAAATGAAATTCAATCTGGAGACTGGAAAGAGAAAATGCAATTGGGGAGGGCAAACAAGGCAGGAGAACTGAGGATGGAGCAAGTCTGGAACTCATTGTCTAAAACGATAGTAGAGATAGAAACCCTTGCTGCATTTAATGCAATATTAAATATAGGGACAGAAATTTCCCTAATTCCAAGATTACGGGCCAGATGGCATTAGACTGGATAGCACTTTTTAGCCAATAAAGTAATGGTAGACTGAAAGCCTCTTTCTGTACCATTCCTACAACTCTCCAGTCCTAAAATAATGAATTTCACCAATGGGGATAACAGAATGCAGTTGACTATCTAATCTCACAGGCACAATCATGTCAATTAGATTAATTAGGTTGCAGGGCACATTTGAAAGTGCTCAAGGCTGCAGCATACAGTTATCTCAAATTACTTATCACTCTTGTCAGCCGTAGGAGAACTTAGTTCAGTCACCTTTCAGGAAAATGGTCATTTAGAAACAAGTTAGAAGAGACCCAGGAGGTGGTTTACAAGAGGAGATTGAGAACCTTGAGGCTTTCATTCATGAAAAACAGACATTTTGCAGTGATGAAAGAGAGGAGTTTAAATAAACTAATGTTAGGATCCAGAACCAGAACTCAAGGTACATTAGGAAGCTGGACTACACCGAAGAGATTT
The DNA here is from genome assembly GCA_024679065.1 of Sphyrna mokarran. Taxonomy (NCBI): domain Eukaryota; kingdom Metazoa; phylum Chordata; class Chondrichthyes; order Carcharhiniformes; family Carcharhinidae; genus Sphyrna; species Sphyrna mokarran. Next base: position 46,958,324 of record JAGIQG010000008.1, read on the forward strand.
GCTAGACTGTTACCATGGTCAAGGGGCCTCACTTACATGGAAAGACTGGGGAATATGAAGTTGTTGTCCCTGGAGCAGAGGATAAATAAGGAGAAGCTATTTCCAGTGTCAGTAGCATGGGTAATCAGAGAACACAGAGTTTGGGTGATAGGCAAAAGAACCAAAGACGATGGGGAGGATTTTCTGGCCTCCCTGTAGCAGGAAGTGGCATGATGTGCACCAGTGGCAGAACCTTCTGGTCACTGACAATGGGATTTCCTATTGATTGCACCACACACTACCAGGATCCCACAGCAGGGCAACACTGTCGGCAAAACCAGAAAATCTCGACGTCATGAACAACCAGAAAATTCCAGCCAATCCAGGAAAAAAAATTGCAATAGGCCTTTGTACATTCTCCATTGTGATTGCATCCTTCCTGTAAAGTGGTGCTTGGAAGCGTACATAGTATTCCAGTTGTGGTCGAACTGGTGTTTTATACAATTCTTGCATAACTTCCCCGCTCTTATTGTCTATTAAAGGAAAGCATTCTTAACATGCCTCTTAACATATTGATTTGTCCTATTACCCCGAGGAATCAAGGCATTTGCACTCCAAAGTCCCTCCATTCATCCTTGTGTTTCAATACCTTATTATGTCATGTCCATTCTCCTGCCTTGTTTGCCCCCACCTCCCAATTGCATTTCCGGATTGAATTGCTATGATCTGAAAGGTTGTTAGAAGTGGAATAAATATTTGCTTCCAAAATGGAATTGGATAACTATCTGAAGGGAAACATTTTCTAGGTCTGCAGGGCACAAACAGGGAAGCAGGACTAATTGCATTGCTGAACTAAAGACCCAGCCTGGGCACAATAGACTGATGGCTCTCCTTATACCTGATACAATACTCTATGGGCTGAAGTTTACAGCTCATCCCATTGGTGGGATTTTCCCACGCTGCTAAAGTCAATGGACGGGCTGTAAAATTTCATCCAAGAATCGACCTTTCCCACTCTATCATCCACCTCTTTTAGCAATGTCATTGCAATCGACCAGTGGGGATTTTTTTCTGAAAACATCACAGGTTACTACCTCCAAGTTAAAATGTATAATTTTTTTCTAAAATTGCTGCTATCCTCTTTGCAGATCACCATCAGGAAAAATTTGGAGCCACTCACTTTCATTTTACTGAACAATATAAATTTATTTTTTCTAGTTTCAATGCATTACAAGCAGCTGAAAAAGCTCCGTAGTTAAAGTCATGGACATTTTCCCCTCTCTGAAGGCCAAACGTCTTAAACCATGAAAACTGTTAAGGCCAGCAAACTAAACGGTTGAGATAATAAAACAGTCACAACAATGCCGCATTCCTTTGTTTATGAATATGGTTCTCTGTGTTAGATAAAAGCTTCATACCGATTTCAACAAATGTCCATTTTCACAACTAAATTTGTTTTTGCTTTAGGTAATGGACACTCTTTCTATTTGCACTGAAGGCTTAAAGGGGTTCAATTTGGAACTTCCATTGCTTATTTTTGTTATAGACAACTTAGAGAAAGAATATCAAGTCAACTTCAAAGCAGTAGTCAATTAAGTTAGCCAATGTGTATTCACCTAATGGGATCTGGATGGGCTTCACTGGTCCTGCAATATCAATGATGTAGAGATGCCGGCGTTGGACTGGGGTAAACTCAGTAAAGTCTGGCAGCACCAATTTTAAATCCAACTGATTTATTTGATAGTATATCTGCGAGCTTTCGGCCTTTGTGGCGAATGAGGTGTTCTGGTCTCCAAAAGCACACATATCAGCACAAACAGTTTACAGATTGCTTATTAGAATGCGAATCCTTACACCTTAACATGCCATTCAAGTCTTAAAGTGGCTAACAGCAGAGGTTAGAGGGATGTGTATTGTCTCCAGACAGCACAGTAATATCAATACAATAGTTATTGTAAGAGGTTCAAAAATGGATAATTTGCAGTGAATGCCTCACTCCTGACATCAGCAATTTCTCTATGAATGGTATGTTTTGTCTGTTCAACGCGCAAGAAACAATATTCTTTACATATGACAATAATAAATCAAATCAAATCAAGTCAAATCCATACCTCCACAATACATGAGGTGGGATTTTGCAGCCCTTTCTGCCAGTGGAAACCTGGTCCCACTGAAGACATGATGTAAAGATGCCGGCGTTGGATTGGAGTGGTAAGAACTCAGTAAGAATTTAGCAACACCAATTATTAATCCAACCGATTTATTTGACAGTAAAATAGCGAGCTTTCAACACTCCCGTGTCTTCATCAGGCAAGTGCAGTGTTCTGGACACTGCACTTGCCTGATGAAGACACGGGAGTGTTGAAAGCTCGCTATTTTACTATCAAATAAATCGGTTGGATTAATAATTGGTGTTGCTAAATTCTTACTGAGTTCTTCCCACTGAAGACAACCATCCCCGCACACCCACTACGCACAGCGGGTGCCTTGCCAGCAGGTCGAACGGGCCACGCAAAATCTGCATAGACTCCCACCAGCAGCCAATGGCGAGCCATCTCCGCTGCAAAGAAACATGTCAGAAGGAGGGCCAGAATATCCCAACCAATGTGAAGCAACTTCACGTCAGATAACGGTGGCACAGAGGTTAGCACTGGTACTTCACAGCGCCAGGGACCTGAGTTTGATTCCCAGCTCAAGTGACTGTCTGTGCAAAGTCTGCATGTTCTCCCCGTGTCTGCGTGGGTTTCCTCCACATACTTCGGTTTCTTCCCACAGTCCAACAAACATGCTGGTTAAGTGCATTGACAATGCTAAATTCTCCCTCAGTGTACCCGAACAGTCACTGGAGTGTGACAATTAGGGGATTTTAACAGTAACTTCGTTGCAAAGTTAATGTAAACCTACTTGTGACACTAATAAATAAACTTAAACTTTACATGTAACTGACGGGGACAATACAAACACAGGAACTTTGAACATGCTGGTCAATGTTACATAATTGCCACGAGTAATTTACACCAAAAGCACAATCTAAAACAACCTGGTCACCCAAACAGCTTTTACTCTTAATAAATAAATTCCCTTACCTGTGCACTTCTTGACCTTGCTATTTCTTTTCCCATGCCAGCTTAATTTACAGTTGAAGTTCTCCTCCCAAAATTCTGCAAACCAGACATTCCTTCTGTTGTTCTCCAGCGTACGGCTTCTGAAGTATCTATCAAAGCCTGAGGGAAAAGCAAAATGGTCAGCTCTGCCAAACAGTACTCTGCACATAAATCCTTCTGAACCATCTACATTTCGTGATCTAAGTCGATAAAATGATGGCATTGGCAGCACTGTCACTTATTTCCCTTCTGTGACTTTTAACATGTTTGATTTTTTTTAAGTCCTAAAATTTATACCACTGGCAGTGTAGCTAACTTTGGATAAGAAAATACAGGAAAACTTATCACCAGTGTCCTGAGCTTTGACAGTCTGCAGTGTAAATAAATTAATGTGGTTCGTAGCCAATTTCCCTCAACACTGATCTTTTCACCTCTGGAAGGAAATATTACAGGGTTTGGCACTTTCTGCTCAGCTTGGTCTCAAGTCATGAATTTCAATCAGAGCACAGGAAAATAAGCACTGAAGATGGTTCCCATTAGGAGCCAGCACCTCAGGTGATCCTACCTTCAATTGAGGCTCTCTTCGGGAGGATGGTGACGGCCCCTTCGGCGACCTCTTCCTGTTGGTGAACTGGTGCGACCTTTGAACCCCAGCTGTCAGAGCCCACCCAGAGGAAGTGCTTCGTCTGATTGGATCTCTTGGCGGCCTCCAGTAAGCGGCTGTGGGTAAAGGTGGGGGATGTGGGTGGGGGGAAACCATGAAACTTTAGCTTGTGCTTGGAATTAGTAGCAACCATTTCTAATTCATAAATCATAAAACCCCTACATTGTAAAAGGAGACCATTAAACCTGCACCAACAATAATCCCACCCAGACCCCGTAACCCCCATCCCGCTGACACTGAAGGGCAATTTAGCACAGCTAATCCACCAGCACATTTTTGGCTTATGGGAGGAAACCCATGGGGAGAATGTGCAGACTCCACACAGACATTGACCCAAGATCAGAATTGAACCTTGATCCCCGGCGCTGTGAAGCAGCGCTACTAACCACTGTGTCATTGTGCCATCCCAGCTCCTTCATTCCTCCCGCCAGGCATTAAAAAGGCAAAAGTGCAACCCATTTAACCAATCATTTTGACAGCCCAATACATAAAAAGAAAACAGCAGAGACACCTGCTTGAAGCCTGCATTCGTACCACAGGAAATGGTCACCTAATCTGATCTAAGTCATTCCAACTGTCGTGTTCAGTTTGTCATTTTCCCCCACCTCAGCGGTTAGTTTCTGATCTATTGCATTTGCAGACTTCAGAAAACCAGCTCTATTTCCCAAAGGATCAAGGCAGCAGCCTGAAGTGTAATTGCATTAGAACTCCCTATGCACCTCAGAGGAACTTGCAGCCATTACAAATCATTGTTTTGAACAGCTTTATTCATTAGCAATGTTTCTGTGAACGGAACACCGGCTGGAATCCTGAACTATCCCTTTTGTCAGAATCGAAACTGGCCTCAATTTGAACGAGCACTTAGGTTTTCCAGAGGCCTGAAAGGAACACAATTTCAATTTTAACAAAAAAAAGAGCAATACGCACCTGATGTCGTCTTCGTTAGCAAATATAATTATTCCACGAGCATTGGGGGTTTCCAGCAAGCGTTTGATGATTTTATCAAATTCACCTGGTTTCGGCTCTCGAGGGATTTTCAGTGACTGCGCAATGCAAACCCTACCTAAGGGGAAGAATATCGCCACATTACTAACTACACAATCAACTACTATAGTTGATGACAAGTATTAACATATTATTGTGCCTTCTAATCTAGTTTGGTCTGTTTTGATTGTGGACGACACTGAGCTGCTCCAGTATCAGCAATAAAAAGCAGAGGTCCCCATAAGGGCACTGCAAATATAAGAAAACAAGTAGAATCCAATTAAACTAAGGGTAGGGGTGGTTTTCCCAGACCACAGTGCTGCTCTAGCAGCTCAATGGGCCGGGAGACAGCAGCAGAGGCCATTTGCTGGGCTTCAAGCCTGGTTCCACAGCCTCCACGGGTCTCCAGAATCAGGATTTGGGCATTGACAGCTCCATGCTGGAAATATTAAACTAGACATTTCTCTATCATTAGCAGACCCGGGACTGAAATCCCCAAGTCCACTAGCCTCTCCACCTCCCCTGCACCGCCCCCCCCCCCCCCCCCCCCCCCCCCCCCCCCCCCCACCAGTCTCCAAGCTGGAAATGGTTCACTTCAGCGGTTTACAACAGCTCCCTACTAATGGGGAGCTGGCAGTCCGATTCCAGCCATCGAGGCCCCACCAGAGGATGAGGGTAAAAGAGGATGTGCCCCTGGGCATTGCTAGTCTGCCATCATAAGCCTGGCCTCCTGGCACTGCTCAAGGGATAAACTGGCACTGCCCAAGGGTCGCTTCAGGGCCAGAAGAGGGTGGGGCTTATTGGGCAACATTGAGGGGGGGGTGGTTTGGTAGGGTTTGGGGATTCTGCTGCCATTCTGCAGTCAGAATTGGTGGCAGAGGGAAGGAAGTAGCTGATTGGGATTAGCCATCAAGGGTGGGGGATACATCAGGAGTGGCCCAGAGACACTGGGGAGACCGGCAGTCAGTGGGGTTGGGGGAGTCAGAGGGGCAGAGATGTGAGGTCATGGGGCTGGCCAGTGATCAGGAGACTAGCAATGAGAGGCTACTGCATATACTCTGATCTCTGCTCTGACAGCTTCATGCCTGTGCAATAGCCTGCTCAGTGCTATGCTGCTGACATCTACTTTGGCCTGTTTTGATTGTGGATGACACTTTCAGTGAACTTCAGTGTGAATCTTGCTAGTGCGCACTGTGATGCCCTAGTTTAGGAGATTCTGCACTTAGAATTTTTTTGGGAGAGTCGGCCCCAAAGTACTTCAATTAAGAAACAAAGCCACAAGTGGCTATGAGATTTTTAACAATATGATTATAGGATAAAGAAAATATACTGTAACTTGATTGGCCCACTGCAAGCAAATGTCTAATAAACACGATATGGACTCTCTCCAAGACCATCCAGGGATGGACAATGCCACAGGAGAGAGGCAGAGTTGACCATTCTCTACTAATGGACTCTGCCCAAACTGGGGCCTGTAAACTGTTGTCTTGTCAAGTGCCAGGAGGACACCCATGGGAGGGTCAGCTTGCCCATTATTCCACCTTAGAAACAAATGATGCAACTTATATCAGTTGTGGCTCAGTTGATAGCATTCTTGCCTCTAAGTCAGAAGGTTGTGGATTCAAATCCCACTTCAGAATTTGAACATACATATTGAGGCTGCTGCTTCGATGCATCATTGAGAGACTGCTTGCACTGTAGGAGGTGCTGTCATTTTCCTGAGATGTTAAATTGAGGCCCCATCTGCCCTCTCTGTGGACATAAAGGATTCTATCACTCCATTGCAGAGAAGAACAGAGGAGTTATACCTCATCCCCTGGCTAATATTAAGCATTCAATAACAAAATGCAATGATCTGGTTCCTATCATATTGCTGTCTGTGGGATATTGCTGTGTGAATTGGCAGGTGAGTCTCCAACATTACAGCAGTGGCTACACTTCAAAGTACTTCATCATCTGCAAAGTGCATTGCGATGTGTGCTGGTAATGAAAATACTAAGCAAATGTAATTTTTTCTTTCAATTCCATCCCTTTCACACCAAGTAATCAAAGATCAGAAATTAGATCAGATGGCTTGAGGGGTAGATATTTTAAATAACTGAACAGCTGCTGTGACATCCTTTCTTCAAGCCATATGAGGGACATGTGGCTTGAGAATCTATAAATGTCTTTCAAAAGGTATTGCACAAGAGGTCTTCCTGCAACAATCTTCACCCGAGATGCCCAGTGCTCAAAGATAATCACAGTGTAAGAGCTGCATGCATACAAACATATAAACTAGCAGCAGGAATAGGCCATTCAGCCCTTCAAACCTATTCCTCCATTCAATGTGATCATGGCGCATCTGACTGTGATCTCAATTTCACAATTCCGTTTACCCCCAGTAACCTTTCACCCCCTTGTTAGTCAAGAATATATCAAATTCTGCCTTAAACATATTAAAATACTCTGCTTCCACCACCTTTTGAGGAAGAGTTCCAAAGATTCACAATCCTCTAAAGAGAAAAGAATTTTCTTAATCTTCCTAAACGAATGACCCCTTATCTTTGAACAGTGGCCCCTGGCACTTGATTCTCTCACAAGTGCAAACATCCTCTCCACAGCCAACCTCTCATCCCCCCTCCAGATTTTATTGGCTTCAATCAAGTCAGTTCTTACTCTTCTAAACTCCAGCAGATACAAGCCTAGTCTGTCCAACCATTCCTCATAAGACAACTCGCCCAATCCAGATATTATTTTAGTAAACCTTCTCTGAACTACTTTCAACACATTTGCACATTTCTTTAAATAAGGAGACTAACAATATTTTAGTGTTCATGGTACTCCAAACATGATCTCACCAATGCCCTGTGTAACTGAAGAATAGCTCCCTACTTTTGTAATCAATTCCACTTATCATAAATGATAATGTTTTATTAGCTTTCCTAATTATTTGCTGTACCTACATACTTGTCATACAATTCATGCACTAAGACAGATAGATCCCTCAGAACCAGAAGAAGACACATTTATACCTAGTCTCTGTTTTTTGTTGGATGAGCAATCTTTCAGCTATGCTAATAAGTTATCCCTTACACTATAGGCTTGTATTTTATGCAATAATCTTTGATGTGGCAGCTCATCACATGTTTGTGGAAATCTAAATACAATACATCAACCGCTTCCCCTTTAGCCACAGCTAATTCTTCAAACAACTCTAATAAATTGGTTAAACATGATTCACAAAACCATGTTGATTCTGCCTGATTGCTTGATATTGTTCCAAGTGCCTCACTATAACATCTTAATAATAATAACTTCTTACATTTCCCTATGACAGATTTAAGCTAACTGGTCTATAGTTTCCTGCTTTTTGTCTCCCTCCCTCTTTGAATAAAGGAGTAACTATTTCCCAATCTAATGAAACGTTGGTTTGACCTCATTTGGAATACTGCATCCAGTTCTGGTCACCTTTAGTAAGAGTCTCCACGTCCGAGACTCTGGAAAGAGTGCAGAGGTGGTTTATCAGGAGGCTGCCTGGTATGGAAGGTCTGAGTTATGAGGAGAGGTTAGGCAAATTGGAGCTGTTTTCCTTAGAAAGACGTAGAATTAGAGGAGATCTAATAAAGGTATACAAGATTATGAGGGTATAGACAGAGTAAACAGAGTTAAGCTTTTTCCTAGGATGGACTCCAATAGCATAAGGAGTCACGGGCTTAGGGTGAGGGGGGTAAGGTATAATTTGGATGCTAGAGGGAGTTTTTTCACACAGAGGGTGGTGGGGGTATGGAACGCGCTGCCAAGTAAAGTGGTGGAGGCAGGCACTCTGGAGTTATTTAAGAGATACTTAGATGGGCACATGAACAGAATGGGAATGGAGTGGTATAGAAAACTGATTTAAAATCAGGATCATGAGCCTTGGGAGTTCCCTGGGGAGTGTGTAAATTGTCAATGATATTGATATATTTGTTTTACCCTACAGGTACTTCGGTCCGCCTTGCTGTCTAACAAGGAGCATACACGCGATGGGTCGCGAGAGCACTGCTCTTGGATTTTTCGAGAGTATCCTAGTGCTTCACGTTGTTAGTGTACGCTTGATCTAGACTATTTGATGGACAACACGACAGCTCAGTGACTATTGCTGTGCTGTGCAGATACATGGATTTGGGCCTGTGTCTGTGGGAGTTTGCGCATTCTCCCCGTGCTTGCGTGGGTTTTCTCTCGGTTCTCTGGTTTCCTCCCACATCCCAAAGATGTGCTGTTAGGCTGATTGGCAGAACAAATTCTCCCTAAATTGTCTCAAATTTGGTTTCAATGCATAGATCTATAAAAATAGACAGGGATCACGGGTAGAAGTGGGAACATCGAGGTAGTGGCACTGGCTTGTTGGGCCGAAGGGCTTGTTTCCCATGCTGTTTTGTTCTTTGTTCTACCCCAAATCTTGGGAAGTTTGAAAATTGTAAACAATGCATCAACTATCTCATTAGCTACTTCTTTTAAGAGCCTCAAATGAAATCCGTCAGGACCCAGAGATTTGTCAGTCTGCATCTCCTGAAATTTTCTCAGTACCACTTTCACAGTGTTGTAATTTTCCCCAGTTCGCCCATCCTTTCCCATTTCCTGGTTTACAGCTTTTTCAGGGATATTCCTGCATCATCTATATTGGAGACCGACATGAAGTACCTGTTCAATTCATCTACCATCTACTTATTTTGCATTATTAATATCCCAGACTTGTTTGTTATAAGACCAACATTCAATTTGCTAATACTTTTCATTTTCAAAATGTTAATAGAAACTCTTACTATGTCTTTGCATTTTTAGCCAGCTTTCTCTCATACTCTAATTTATTCTTCCTTATCAATATTTATCATTCTTTGCTTTGTTTTTATATGTTATCCAATCTTCTGACCTGTCATGTATCTTTACACAATTGTATCCTTTTTTTTTAAGTCTGATATTATCTTCAATTTTTTTAAGTTAACCACAATGGTGGGTCCTCCCCTTAGAATTTTTCTGAGATAACTCAAAATGAATATTGTTCTCCAAATAGTGTACTTGATCTACTTCTACTGAAAGGCGGGATAGGGCCAAGAACACATCTTTAGCTGCAGAGTTACCAGTTCAGAATTCACTATCCAAAATGTATTTCAGCCGTAATTAAAAGGGACACCCTAATTGCATCATCTCAAAAGCTTGGCTCTGGTCTCACTTCACACAACTACACTGAGGCTGCCGTCATCTGTTGTCAGAGCTTTACTTCCATAGTTCTTAAGTCAAGTAAACACAGATGCAGTATTGAAATGCTGGGTCAAACCACCTTCCCTCATATCCTGTTCTGTTTGTATTGACTTGATGAAGATTGGGAACTCAGTGAAATATTAAGAAAGATGTCATATTTGTGTAGCACCTTTTGCCACCTCAGGTTGTCCCGAGGCAGTTTGCAGCCCATGCAGTACTTCTGAAGTGTGGTCACTGCTGTAATGGAAAATAAAAGAGCAGCCAGTTTTCACACAGTCATATCTCTTATGCAGAAATATTTTACTGGCTGACTGCTCAGTTTTAGGTATTGGTTGACGGATAGATATTGGTCAAGATACCAGGGAGAATTCTCCTGTTCTCCTTCAAGTTGTGCTGATGGCATCTTTTATATTCATGTCAATTTAATATCTCGCAAAGGCTGCATCTCTGCAAATCAGAAATGGATTTTGTGTTCAAATCTTCAGAAAATTTACAACCTTTCTGATACTGAGGCAAGAGGGCTAACCATTGAACCATGGCAACTCTGCTCCCTTACAATTAGCAATAAATTTAGAGTACTATTGTGATATGGATTTGCATCACTGGGAACAGTGAAGAAAAACAATCTCTACTGTATTGGTGTGTCTTTCCCAAGCTTCATCTGCTTACTTCTTACAATTTTCCTTGGAAGGATTGGCCACTGTGGGTCAAATATGAAAGTATTTTTTATATAATGGATTTATAAACTGATTCAAAACTCAATTTGCAATCATTTGATGACTCCTGTTAATTAAATTTTCCTTGGCTCGATCTGAAACCTTGTTTCAGAGATGAAAGGCCCGTGTTCAAATAAACGCAGCTACCCAATTCTTTCATTGACATATTGCAGATTCAATTAATTAAACATTGATTCTAAGATATGGTGTTTACAGGAACAAGATTACATTGGCATTGCAATGGCTGGAAGATGTCAGCACCACTGTTGTTATGGATTTTGGCCTCAATAATGAATTGGTTATGGAGATCTTATCTTACTCAAGCCAACGAGTGAGCTTTTACAGTTTGTTCGGGTGGGAGGAGAAACTGTCATTCTGTTAATCTTATTCGCACCAAATATTTCTGCTGCAATAATCTGGCTATTGAAATGTCATGGATCTGAAACGTTAACTGTTTTTCTCCCCACAGGTGCTGCCAGATCTGTGGCATTCTCTGTTTTTATTTTCCATCTCCACAGTATTTTGCTTTTGCGTTGTGGCCACTAATCTGTTGTGTCATTAAATTATCAATCAGTTCACAGCATGTTTATTTCTTTAATTAATTAAGACGCTCAAATCAGAGGCTATGGTTGGAATTTTCCTGAAGATTCTCTGAATCTCCCAGTGTAACCACTGGAAGCCATAGAGACACAAATTAAGCAATCATTATCACTGATGTTAGAAAGACCGTTGAAGATATTAAGTAGCAACATGGAAGAATAAGCTTTAAAAATCTTGCTTGGGCATAGACAAAATGTTATTTGTAGAAGAGAATAAATTTTTCTGCTGAAATGACCAAAACCTCAATCTCAGTACCTTGTCTACCAACACTATCCCTCTCCCAGCTTTAACTCATATCAAACCAGACAGCTCACAACCAGCTATCCCAATTGATGCAAAGTTGTGCTTTTAGCCTCATATCTTTTCAGTCATAAAAACTACCTATTTCCTATCCATCCCTACCCCAGATTCATCCCATCACCTGCTAAAATCCTTATCCATACTTTGGTCACCTCTAAGTTTGCTCATGCCAATTCAAATCTGGCTCCCGCATCCCCCACCTGCATCCTACCCTCTGTAACCCACAACTCTGCCGTCTCTATTTCATTGACACACTGACTCATTACCCCTATTCTGACTCATGCTTTGTTACCATTTTAAAATTCCATCTTTATACTAAATCCCTACATATCCTTATAACTCATTATTTTTATAATTATCTCCCGCCATACAACTTTTCTGACTCCAGAATTAAGTGTATTCTCCTCATTTGGCTTCATTGTTGGAACTGCATTTTCAACTGGCAGGGTCCTGTTTGCTGCACTCAACCTTTGTACCTCCCTCTCCACTGCTGGAAGAGCCTCCATAAAACTCATCTCCTTTGAACAAGCCTTTGGTCACCCTCTCCTAAATTTTTTTGACTCAGAATTCATTTTCTTTCCCACTGCCCAATTCTGCGGGATAATTTTTTCATGCTAAGGACACCCAATAAATGCTGGTTGCCATTATCCTCATCATCTTACCTGGGCCTGTGTACTATTCATAGCTGGCAGCAGAGAGGATGATCTAACAAACCTACACCCAGACCTCTACTGATATCACAGTGCACTCGATAGCAAGAAGCATAGTATGCAAGCCCTGTGACAAAAGTCTTCTCCACAGTTACCTCCTACCTAGGCAAGACTGCCACAGAAATTGACTGTCTTTTTGTGTAAATAATGCTTTCATCCATTTGAGTTCAAGAACAGAACAAGGGAAAGGTAAACATGAGGTACAGTTGTCGTACAGATCACAGGCTGAAAAGATACTTGAACTCCCTTGACTGTAGCAGGAGACAACCATCTTAGGCAGACAATGCATGTTTTGGATTATCTGACCTCCAATACATGAAAAGACAATTCGGATGCTTTTGATCAATGCCTTTGACTTCCTGCGTGCTGATATAATAACACTGTATGAGTATCACATCCAGAGAAGAAACGAATAACACTCATTTGCCAGCAGTGAAGGTCAAACTCCTTGAATCAGATCATACATTCTTTGTGTAATAATTACAAAGCAGAAGAGAACCAGTGTCTAATTTCCAGAGTGGTACCATTTACATGCTCCATTAATAAAATCAGAACATTTTTGAAGGGGAAAAAATGTGCAACAGGGAACTGATTTTCTCACACAGTGGCAAACCGCCAGACTAGCATGAGTTCCCACAAGATGCCAGCTCCTGGGAACCAGACTCTGGAACCAGAGTGGCAGCCAGTATCATGGGGAATCTGTGGGTAAAATGTGAGTTTCACCTCAGATTTCAAAAGTGGAGAAGACTAGGATTGGGATTTTGCATTCCACATTTGCATTGGGCATGAATGTTAATGGGAGTGTGCAAAATCTTGCGAGGAGTTCTAATTGTTCAATATTGGGAACTCCATTAGAATAAATTTAAACGTAATTATCGGGACTCTACACATGATAACCAGCACTCTTCCCCTGTTAATTATCCATTCATATCAGCATGAGGGCACTGCCCCAGGTATTATAGTGCATGGGTAGTGCCAGGGTGACGTTGCATTGTGTGAGGTGATGGTACAGCACATGGGGCAAGGGGGGTGGGTAGTGGTTGCATGGCGGATGCTGGTTTAACTTTTTTTTTATAGAATCCCTACAGTGCAGAAAGAGGTCATTTAGCCCATCATATCTCCATCAATAACAATCCCACAACTATCCCTGCAACCCTACCTATTTAGTCACTCTGACACTAAGGGTCGATTTAGCATGGCCAATCAGTCTAATCTGCACATCTTTGGAGCGTGGGAAGAAACCGGAGCACACGGAGGAAACCCACGCAGACATGGGGAGAATGTGAAAACTCCACACAGACAGTTACCTGAGACTGGAATTGAACTCGGATCCCTGGCGCTGTGAAGCAGTAATACTAACCACTGCATTACAGTGCCACCCAAACTGAATCGGGGCAGCCATTAAAAAGGACTCCCTGATCTTCAAAAACTAAGCCGCTTGCAAGACACTTTGGGACCCATCCCTTGGATGTTTTATTCTATCAGGTGAACGATATGGTGGAGAAAGCTGGGGCCAACAGTTTCAGCGTCAGTTTTCCCACCCACTGCAACACCCTGCAGGAAAATGGAAAAGTTCTGCCTTAGGTTATTATTTTGTACAGATTGGTTTTCAAAGAGAGCTGCTGGATCAAATAAGGTAAATACAATCCTACTTCATTATTTGATTCCAGATAACTTTCTTGCTGATTTATCGATATCACCACTGGCTCAATCTTCTTTTCTGGCCACATCTAGTGTTAGACAAGTCAAGCTTTAATGAGGAGCAGAAAGGAAGAGGGAGATTGTATTCTTGCCCTGTATTCAGCACTATGCTTTCAAGAAAAGCAAACAACAGATGAGCAAAAATGATGACATTGCCAGAAATTTATAAATCAATTCTAACCATAGGCATTTTTGCATTAGAAACAATGCAGTTTATAACAAGCGTTTGGTTTTAATGTCACTCATAAAGGTAAACAACTAACCTTTTTTATACCACAAAAGTGGAGTCCTAAATTTAATTGCTAAAATAATAAAAGCAAATTATAGCAGATGCTGGAATCTGAAACAAAAGGAGAAAACGCTGGAAAATCTCAGCAGGTCTGGCAGAATCTGTAAGCAGAGAAAGAGCTGACATTTCGAGTCCAGATGAGCCTTTGTCAAAGCTTAATTTGTCAAAGCAGTAATTTAGTTGCTGTTGAGTCTCCATTTCAAATTAATGGTGCAGTGCTGGATTGCCTTGGGGTAAGTTTTTTTAAAGTTTATTTATTTGTGTCACAAGTGGGCCTACATTAACACTGCAGTGGAGTTACTGTGAAAATCCCCGTGTTGCCAATCTCCGGTCCCTGTTCATGTACACTGAGAGAGAATTTAGCATGGCTGATGCATCTAACGAGCATGTCTTTCGGACTGGGGGAGGAAACCAGAGCACCCAGAGGAAACTCAGGCAGATACAGGGAGAATGAGAGACTCCGTGCAGACATTGACCAAGCCAGGAATTGAACCTAGGTCCCTGAATTGGGAGTCAGCAGTACTAACCATTGTGCCACCATGCCACCTGTGCTAGTTGTGCCACAAGGTTGTGGGCGGGAGGGGGGTTTGGAGTGCAGGGTCGTCAGGAGTCTCGAATAATTGATGCCACCTGGAAAAGGGTCAAGTCATTCAACCTGATGATGTGTTCTGTCTTTCAATTAGATCATGTCTAATTGAAAGACAGACTTCAATCCAATTTTCACATCTTTTTTCATTCATTCATGGGAATGACGGCTTCACTGGCTAGGCAAGTATTTATTACCTATCCCTAATTGCCCTTGAGAAGGTGGTGGTGAACTGCCTTCTTGAACCACTGCTGTCAATGTGGTGTAGGTACAACTGAAGTGCTGTTAGAGGAAGGGAGTTCTGGAATTTTGATCCTGCAACAGTGAAGAAATGGCCAATATATTTCCAAGTCAGGAAGGTGAGTGACTTGGAGAGAGCTGGCAGGTGGTGGTGTTTCCATGTGTCTACTGTCCTTGTCTTTCCAGATGGCAACAGTTGTGGGTTGGGAAGGCTGCCATAAGAGTCTTGGTAGGTTCCTACTGTACACAGTACACTCTGCTACTACAGTGTGTCAGTGGTGGAGGGAGCGAATGTTTGTGGATGGGATGCCATTCAGGTGGGTTGCTTTGTTCTGGATACCATATACCTTCTTGAGTGCTGTTTAGAGCTGCACTCATCCAATCAAGTAGATAATTCCATCAAACTTGTGACTAGTGCCTCTTAGAATATGGATTGCCTTTGGGGATGGGTTAGTCACTGCAGGATTCCTAACCTTTGCCTTGTTCTTGTACCCACAGCATTTATATGGCAAGTCCAGTTCTGTGTCTGGTCAATGGTTGCCCACAAAATGTTGATAGTGCGGGATTCAGCAATGGCCATGAATGTCAAGGGATGATGGTTAGATTCTCTCTTGTTAGAGATAGTTATTATATGGCATTTGAGTGGTGTGATTGTTACTTGCACTTGTCAACTCAAGCCTGGATATTGTCCAGGTCTTGCTGCATTTTAACATGACTGCTTTAGTACCTGAGGCGTCACAAATTGTGCCAAACATTGTGCAATCATCAGTGAACATCCTCACATCTGACCCTATATTGGAAGGAAAGCCAGTGATGAAGCAACTGATCCAATGATTGGACCCAGGTCACTATCATAAGGAACATCTGCAGTGAGTCCTGGAGCTGAGATGCTTAACTTCCAATCCCCACTACCATCTCCCTTTATGCTGGTATGATTCCAACCAGTAGAGAGGTTTCTTCCTAATTTCCATTGATTTCCCATTGATTCCCATTGATCCCCAATGCTACTTTAATGTCAAGGGCAGATAATCTCACCCCACCTCTGGAATTCAGCTCTTTGGCCTATATTTTAACCAAAGTTGTTATGAAACCTATACTCCTTGATGATATCCTTATCCAAGTGATATATATTCATTTCAAATTATCCATCAGCACGCCAATCTTTTTTGGGGTGAGAAGTCCAGCTTTTATTGTGTGAAAAAGTATCTCCTGATATTCCTGCTGAATTGACATGTTCTATTTTGAAGTTGATGCTCCTTCATTCTTGATTCCCCCATCAAAGAGAAGAGTTTCTCTGCATTTACCCAAATCAAATCTTTTTTAAAATTAACCACTGGAGGCAGTGGTGCAGCAGTATTGTTGTTGGAGTGGTAACCAGAGACCCAGGATAGTCATCAAGAGACCTTGAATCCTGCCAAGGCACAGAATGAAATTTGAATTCAATAGATACCTGAAATTAAAAATCTAATGATGACCACGAAACCATTGTTTGATTATTGCAAAAACCCATCTGGTCACTAATATCCTTTAGGGAATGGGTAAATAATTTTTAAAAAATTTAAACATCAGGACCCCTTTGCAAGCAGAAAGTTATGATCTTCAGTTCCATGCTAACAGTACATAGCCCATCATTATATAATAAATACAATGTCCAGATTCTGCATCAAAATGTAAATTAGAAAATTGCTGCCTGAGCTGCCCTGCTCTTCCACAAGTTTGCCAAATTGATATCTTGCTGAGGGTCACAATCAAGCACATGTATGGTGATTATTCCTTTAAGGGCAACACAGCAGAGTAAGGGTCACCTGGTATGGGTGACCAATCAGGACTCAGAGTTGGGAATCACTCCAGGGAAGGAATTCTCTTAGGCAGAGGCTCTCCAGAACTAGCTGTAGACATCCTGCTGCTGTTGTAGATCTAAGTGAATAAATCCTTTGCTGTTCACTAATGAACTCTCTGGTAAGTGCATTATTACAACATGCGATAGTGTTAAGTTGCTGGTTACTTGCTAAACACATTTTGGGGTGTTAAAGCTCCCCCTGTGTGATTCAGTGAGGATTCTTCAGTCTGACTAGTTGAGATGACACCCTACTCATAGACACACACACACACACACACACACACACACACACACACACACACACACACACTCACAACAGATCTCTCCATAGAGAGATCTACACTGAAAATAATCCCAAAGTTGTTGCCCTGTCTAAAAGCATGTTGAAGTGTGGGTAGCTAGAAGCAAAATGAATGTTAACTCTGCCTTTTCACTGCTGAGCACAAATTTTGGGCCCGCATATACTTCAATAACAATTCTGCTGCTTCTCGTGCTAATTTGTTATTCATTGTTTATACTCTGCCTCTGAAATGACTGAGTGAAAGGAGTTACTTATGGAGAGAGTGCAGCTGGATTCAACCATAGATTCCTGCCCAGTGAGACAAATAAAACCTATACCAGTTATTCCTTTTGATGTGCTTGATGAATCAAATAAATAAAGGTTTGCACACCAAACTGTGACTAAATTTTATTGCCACTAAATTTATTATAAAATAGAGCTGGAAAACCAATTTCTTCCTCATTTCTATCACCAGTTTTTTTTCATTGTAGCAACCCTTGAAGTGTGAAAAGATTTCATAGTCTTCCCGACTTAATGTACAAATCAAACTGCAGAAATGGAATTCTTTACAATTAATATTAATGCTTCATCATATAAATTATATTTTCCTTTATACCTTCTCTTGTGCTACGTTTATATAAATCTCTATTAATAGAGACAATCTTCAGCCCACATTTGCCATCAGTGAGAATGGCAACTTGGACACAAAATCCAGTGAAACAGCAACATAGAAGATAGGAGCAGGAGGAAACCACTCGGAACTTCGAGCCTACTCCATCATTCATCACGATCAGGGCTGATCATCCATAGCCTGATCCTGCTTTTTCTCCAAAGCCTTTGATCCCTTTCGTCCCAAGTGCTATATCCAACCACCTCTTGAATGCATTCCATATTTTGGTATCAACTACTTCCCGTGGTAGTGAAACATGATATCACTGGCAAGATCACATTCCCTGATTTTCCACACTACACGTCAGTGATGAGTTTAACACGAAGGAAATCCCCATTTAAATGCATCGACATCTCATTATTAAGACCTTTCGGCCAGACTTCCCCCTGCCCCTGATTCCCCCATCACTGAAGATTCATTGGGCGCCAACAATTTACAACAACTCTATAAAAAAACCTCACTTCCAAAGGGGATATTGGATATGCGTGCTCAGGTCGGTATTGCCCTCCAGGGTGGCAATTGCAGAGGAGGCACTGAAGAGTGAGTGGGCTATCCAGATAAATGCAACTTGGGGGTTGGTGGGGGGTGGGGAAGTGGGGGTGGGGATGGTGGGTGGTTCGGTCTCAGTATCTGAAAGGTGTGATTAGTCGCAAGCCTCAGCAGCTTCCCGTTGTTTAAAGGGTCTGACAATTGGTGCGCAGGCAGCGATTCCTGTGCCTTCCTAACTGGAATAACTGTGATATCACCAGCAAGGGAGTGCTTTTGCAGATTGGCAGCTGGAAAGGGAATGGAGCAGATGAATCTACAGGGTCAGCACAGGGGTGACTGTGCAATCCCTGGGTGGGTCCCATGAGATGCCAGGCTGCATGGACAAAGTGGGAAACTCAGACAAGGGGTGATTACCAGCTTTGTGAGGGCTGAAGACCATCACACAAGGGAAGAGGGCAAGTAGTCAGAATGAACCCCCTCCCAGAGGCATTTTGCAGCTTGAAGACATGTACTGTCTGGGAGGCCAAGGCCACTGGCTATGGGAGCCAGGCTGTCAGAGATTGTGGTTGTGATTTGATCTGATTTATTATTGTCACATGTATTAGTATGCAGTGAAAAGTATTGCTCTTGTGTGCTATACAGACAAAGCATACCATTCATAGAGAAGAAAACGAGAGTACAGAATATAATGTTACAGTCATAGCTAGGGTGTAGAGAAAAATCAACTTAATGCAAAGTAAGTCCACTCAAAAGTCTGACAGCAACAGGAAAGAAGCCATCCTTGAGTCAGTTGATACAAGACCTCGACTTTTGTCTCTTTTTCCCAAAGGAAGAACGTGGAAAAGTGAATGTCCGGGATTGCAGTTGGTCCTTAATTATGCTGGCTGTTTTGTTGAGGCAGCAGCAAGTGTAGACAGAGTCAATGACGGAGAGGCTGATTTGCATGATGGACTGGGCTACATTCATGACCTTTTGTAGTTCTTTGTGGTCTTGGGCAGAGTAGGAGCCATACCAAGCTGTGATACAGCCAGAAAGAATGCTTGTGTGTGGGTGGCTGGCTGTTCAAGATAGAAGGCTCATTTAATCCGCAGCCATGAACTGGGAGAATGTGGGTGCCCTGTCAGGCTGAAGCTGACTGTAAATTGCAGTCTTCACATGCAGTAGGTGTGCCTCGTCTGCCATAAGAGGAAGCCAGTTGCCTAATTAGCTCCTGACCTTTACTCAATGGTTCAATTGTGCCAATTCAGTCAGCATTGCAATGCATAATTGTGCCACTCATTGGCACCCAACCGTTAACACTTTGGAAACTTAGCCCCCCAAACATTGAACTCCAAGGCTAATACTCACGTCTCTATAACAGAGAGGTGACACAGACATTGCCTTTATGCAAGGCATCATGATGAATGAGCTCAGCATCATCCATGAAAAGGTTGCTGCATCTCATTCCCTTGTAAGGCGAGGACGTAAGTCCATTGAATGCACTCAACTGCCCTCATTTCTCACCTTAGGAGAGTAACACGCCTACTGAGGGTCTCATGTGTCAAAGTGTTTCATTCAGGTGGAGTTCATTGGAAAGGTGCTCACATAGTGGGTGAGGATGTCTCAGATCCTGAGACGGCTGTAGCTCAGGGTATTGTCAGAACTCCTCATCAGTCACTTTGTTCTTTTCTTCCTTTCAGTTTCCGTTTGGAGAGAATCACGTTGACAGTCAACTCACAACTCTATTGAGCAGCAGCAATAACATCGTTGTGGCCAGGAACAGCACCCTGCAGAGGAGGGGGAAGCAGGGTCGACTGATAGTCCCGGTGCAGGGCCACAAATGGTGGAACCTCAGAAGAGGTAACGGCATGATTGGGTGATATGGTAGCACAGTGATTAGTATTGCTGCTTCACAGCTCCAGGGACCTGTGTTCGATTCCTGGCTTGGGTCACTGTCTGTGTGGAGTTTGCACATTCTCCCCATCTCTGCGTGGGTTTTCTCCAGGCGCTCTGGTTTTCTCTCACAGTCCAAAGATGTGCAGGTTAGGTCAATTGACCATGCTAAAAATTGCCCCTTAGTGTCCTGAGATCTGTAGGTTGGAGGGACTAACGGATAAATATGTAGGCATATGGTGTAGGGCCTGGGTGGGATGATGATCGGTGTAGACTCAATGGACTGAATGGGCTCTTTCTGTACTGTAGGGTTTGTATGATGATGTATGTAAAATGCATGCGATATTACTGGCTACTTGTATTGCACCATAGAACTTCCTGCCAAATATTAGAGGTCCAGTGCTAGAGAGGACTGTGCCTGTCCCAGGGAACAGTACCAACTGATTCAAGAGTTGGCACCATATGGATTAGGAGATCACTCATTACCTGTGGCCATGAAAGTCACTGCTGCTCTGAACTGCAATGCCAGCGATTTGTTTCAGGGCTCCATACATGACTTATGCAGCATCTCCCAGTATGTTGCACACAACTGCATAAAGGAGATCACAGATGCACTATTCACTAGATCCCACATGTCCATCACTAGGCCCAGGTCCAGGCTAGCCAAGAGAATAGGGTCATGGGATTTATCTGCAGAGCAAGTATACTCTAGAAGCAGGGTGCCATCAACTGCACTCACATGCCTCTGCATTCCCCATGGTAGTATAGGGTGCCTTTTGTGAATTGCAGGGTATACAATTCCTTCAATGTCTGGACCATCTTGACCATGCAGTGCCCATTATGCAGATGTGCACCCAATTCCTGGGGACCATCCATAACAGTTACACCTTAGGATGTTCACAGATCCCAGCTATCTTTGAGAGAGAGTAGCAGCTAGAGGGATTATTCCTCGGAGAAAAAGAGTACCCCCTCAGGAGGTGACACTAATGCAAAGATCACACCATGTCTGCATGTGTTGAGAGTTCTCACTTTTGTATCTTGCTCTCACCATGACACGAGCCTTACCCTGGCTGCACAAAGTACACAAAGAAGGTCATTCATCTTCTTCTGGCATTATAGCCCTGTCCTCTTATAGTGTAAGCTGACACTCACCATGGTGGCTAGAACCTCCCTGCTGTGCATGGTGACTTTGCTTGCTTGACATCTGTGTCCCTTGGGTCTATGTGGAGTTTGCACATTCTTCCTGTGTCTGTGTGGGTTCCTCTGGGTGCTCCAGTTTCCTCCCACGCATGCTGGTTAGCATGGCATTGGCCATGCTAAATTCTCCCACTGTGTAACCCAAACAGATGCCAGTGTTTGGCAACAAGGGGATTTTCACAGTAACTTCATTGCAGTGTGAATGTAAGCCTCCTTGTGACAAATAAATAAATAAATATAACTCTGTGCAAGGTGGTGCTATCTTCCTGGCAGCCATTCCACTCCCCCCCTCCCCATTCCCACCAGACTGGATTTGGAACAAGGAAAACATGCTGGGGAGCAGTTTAACAGGAGCACCCCACTGATTATGCATTTGTACTGGGGGATGAATGAATCAGACGCAAGCCAACATGAGAGTGGTGTGAAACGTGGAAAAAAAATGTTGTCAAAGTTGGCTTTTCCTGCTGAAGGCGCTGGCGGGATTCTCCCTTGGTTTTCTCACTGGAACCAACACTTTGAAAAATTATCTGAAAATCCTATCCCAACAGTTTTAGTTCCTTTTAACCAATGCATCTGCTCAGTTTGCTTGGTTGAAACTTTTTTATGTGTGCTGCAAGACAGACGGAATTCTAGCCATCTGTCTGCCAACACTATGGCAGAAGACATCTTGGGGGAGATAAATCGAATTTGAAATGTGGCTCAAAGGCTCAAAGCCTCAGTCAAGGTTAACATCCAGTAGTCTCTTTCTGTTTTGTGTGGGATTGTTTCATTCTATTGTTATTTTCGAGGTATTTACAAAGATGTATTGACAAAAGTGATACATTTTGGAAGCAAATCTGATTTGGCATTTCAACTGTTGCTTGTCCAGCTTGTCCAGTGTCAAGTTCCAGTCCAATGGGAAACATACATTTTTGTACGTCTCAAGAATGCAAAGATGATTTTCCAAAAAAGATGTTTCCAGTACAGTATTCTAGCTATTAATATTCCATTAGTTCCAGCTCAATGTTGTCCTCAACATCACAGATTACTGGACTCTGAATCATTATTGTCCTTATTGATTGGACACCTCAATGTACTGATGTCCAAGTCATCATGAGGAAGCTATAACAGTATTTACATAGCGTCACCATGGCTACAAAACTGCGCTCCTTGGCACCTGTACTTTTGCCACTATGGATTTTGGTACCAAATTGGCTGTTGTAGCCTATGTATCCACTTGCCAGACACTATGGTGATGAAAGCATTAATGAGGTGTCAGAAGTATGTACGAAGCACATTCAGAGTAGACAGCACATGCATCAGTCACTGCGCAATGCTGATTTTTCAACACTCCAGCTGATACCTTCTCAGAAAGGCACACAGCATTCAGCAGCAGAAAGGAAACCATTGTTAACACTGTCATCCACCACTCAGCATAGTTGCTGATCCATTTTGACTGCCTTGGTTTGAGTTTCTCATCATATTTGGTGATTTACGGAATTTGCTGAAGTTGCAAAATTCAACAAGGATGCTGTGTGTGCTGAAGGCCATGGCCTGTGGCCTGCAGCATGAGGGGGCGGTAGTGGATCAGAGGCAGCATAGCAGAAGGCAAGCTGTTCACAGAGGTATGAGGAGGCAGGGAAGAGTTCTTAGCGTTGGGCTTTATCCAGGAACATTTCATCTCTGCACAGCCTGAGGCAGTATTCACACCATCTATGCTTTATGATAAAAGGTGCTCCCAGAACTTTGCCAGTACCTACAAGTATGACCTGAATCTCTGAAGAGGACAAGGTTGGTCCTGCAGTAAGTATGAAGGGGAATGTGGTGCTGAATTTCTTCACATCGGGATCCTTCCTCACAGAACAGGCGATAACTGTAAAATCTCTCAACTCATTATTCATTGCTATGTAAGCAAAGGCTCTGATGCCAAGAGAAGAAAGTTTATCATGCACTCCCTGATCAGAGAAAGGCAGGCAGAGTATGCATGTGGCTTTATGGGATAGCACTCTCCCCTGATACAGGGTGTCATTGAATGCACATGTGGAACTTTGTAATTAAGCATCGTGTCTCAATGCTGAGATGTACCGCAACCATAAAGGTTACTACTTGCTGAACATGAAGGTTGCAGACCATGCTGGCGAATTTCCAATATCCTGCTCGGAGTCGTGATGCTTTTATTCTACACCGGCCTATTGTTCCATCTGAGCCCATGTTTCACTCTGAAAAATGGTCAGCCAGACTCAAAACATTAATTCTATTTTCTCTCTCCACAGATATTGCCAGACCTGCTGGGTTTTTGCAGTAGTTCCTGTTTTGGTACAAAAGGCAACTGTTCACCCTTATGATTCCCTGGCTGCCTTGCCCTCGTGCTGCTACACAGTGCTACCCCAGTAGCTGCAGCATGGCTGGTAGAAGCCTGTTTATTTTCTGTGCAAGGAATCTTTAGATGGCCTCGCAGAACACATTTGAGCCACTCTGGATCTAAATGCCTAGCATCAGATCGCACCATCTCAGCACGGCTGGCAGCAGACTGATCTGGCTGACTGACAGGCAGCAAAAGGACGTTGACAGAGTAGTAATGTTGGGAGCAAAAATCAAGACAGCAGGTTGGTGTCTCCCAGAACCATTGTCACTTCCCTTGAGCAATGCCACAGCAATCCTGTTGCAGCTGCACTGCTGTGACACCTTAAAAGCCCACCAAATGCCACAATGCAGCAGTCGGATCCTGCAAGGGCCAAGCAGGATTTACATGGCAAGTTGGGCTGAATACCTACATGGATGTTGACACTGACCTCAAGCCTCTGGTGTTAGCCTTATCCTGGGCTGCACATCACAATTATTCAAATTAGGAGATAATGTAAAGTTTGCCTGATATGGATGCATGAAGACTAAGGTTAATTTAACTCAAATAGTCTTTGCCAGTGCTACTGTTCCAAATGATCTGAACTATCCTCCCTCTTCAAACATCACATTTTTCTACTTTTTTCTCCCTCATATACTAATCCAGCTTCCAATTAAATGTATCTATGCTATCTTTCTCAATCACGTGGTAATAAGCTCCACATTCTACATACTTTCCAGGTAAAGAAATTTCTCCTAAATCTCTTATTGATTTATTACTATGATGGCTATGCCACATTTATGACCTCAGGCTTTGCATTTAACCATAAGCAAATCTCTGTGTCCCGAGTAACTCTCAACTCCTGTCCTATCAGTAGGTTGAATTTACTCATCCTGGGATTAGGCCCAATGTATGGCACAAGATGTGGAATGTCTCCTGCTGTGTAGACCAAGGGGAAAACATGCCAAATCTTCTGACACTGATCTTATTCATTATGCAGCTGAGGATTTTGCCCCTTATTCTGTGGTTAGAAATCCTGATGGCATGTGGCCCGCTATTGTATCCTGGTGCCTATTGGAAAAGCAGCCAACATCACTGACCCACGATTGAAGAAAGAAGATGAAGCTGTTGAAAATAAAGATGGATCGCCAGGAACAGGCTAACACTGGATAAGGACCCCTTCCAGGATACTGAATGTGGAAGGTCCACCTGCTTTCACAACCCACTGTGGTGTTGTTTCATGGTCCAGAGTTGCCATTACTCTCCATCCTGTATTCCGAAGGCAATACCGGACATTGTTCAGGTGAGTCCCAACATCTACAAACCATGTTATTCCAAACATATTTTGCATCTGTGTGATTACCCACTAGCCACCATGGAAAGTTGGGAATGACAGTGGGTCAGTCCTTCATCTATATCCCATTAGTGGGATGCAAATGAATTTTATGCTAGCCTCCAGAAAGCTTTCCAATCCACCATGGGCACCAGCAGAAGATCCTGCCAAAAATTCATACTGCCAAGAAACCCATTTTTGGCCTTCCTGCCACACTCTCCCCCTGGCCTGCTATTGAACTGTTAGTGGAGGTTTGCGAGAATCCACCCACAATTTTAATGATCTCAATCAGCCTTGAGCTTCCATTTTCAAGAGGAAAGAGCACCAAGTTGGTTACATGCATTAGCAGTGCTAAGTTCTCCCTCAGTGTAATCGAACAGATACCCAAGTGTGGCAACTAGGAGATTTTCACAGTAACTTAATTGCAGTGTTAATATAGACCTACTGCTGACACTAATAAATAAACTTAAACTTTAACTTTAAGCTGGTCAGTCTCTCCTGATCGATATGTTTATGAAGACAATGTTCAAATGAAGTATAAAACTACATTTTGAATGTAGTTTTTACGTCAAAATCCATGCACATCATCAAAGATATTTTATATTTTAGCAATGGTCAATAGCACCACACCACCACATATCGTGAGAAATAAACCACAATTATTGATATCATACAATTTACACTTAGTGTTCTTGTTGTAAAGATATGATGTAAACCTTTATGCAATTGTCACTTCTCCTTTTACTGTAGGGCATTAACACCATAGTTGTGCCTTGTTACTATTGAATACTATTAAAGATGTATAAAGTAAATGCCAGACACAAATCATGATTGTAAATTCCTTTAGAATTTTACTTTTCTTTTGCAGTGGACAGGAAAAGTGGTGTTGAAGCCACCACCCGCAGTGGCAGCTTTCTCAGCCATATAGTTCGGAACTTAGAGAAGAGAAATCCAAAGGATGCGTCCCACAACAGCATGTTGGTAGGGAGGGTTCTGACTGCCAGGGTATGTTTAGGTATGGCCTGCTGAACGATATATTCATCTGAGGTCCTCCAGCAAGGCTGGATAATTAGAGTTAAATTTATTATCATGGGATTCCATCGGGAATTGAACATCGGGAATCCTGTTATATGACTGGCTGGGGACGGGGAGGAGGTTGAGACACTTACGTTTTCGCCAACATGGACACAATTGGGACCTTTCAGAAATTTCTGTTCCTGTCACCATTCACCACAGATAAGGGCGGGAGTGGAAAACCCCAGTTTTGCAACCTCCTCACATAAACGTCCAATTGTGTCAACATGTCTGTCCTGAGGTAGATTTCAACCAAACTAACTCAATGCATGCATTTAAGACTCAATGTCGCATTACATTCAACAGTGTAATATTGAATGATGACAATGTTTCTGATTTATTGAGTTTACTTTCAACTATGTATTAATTATTTCCAGCCCAAGGATCATGGAGTTTTATAATCGGTGCCTTCACCTCTCTTCATCTGTCAAGATAATAACAAGAGAATGGATTTTGGATTCAACCTCATTTGGCAAGTAAGTTTATGTGCTTGAATACTCAGAAATGTCAGGAATAGTCTAAAATTCTTACTAAAATGTGGGGAAGCCAAAAACTAATATGATAATTACTAATAAATCCAAAGGGACATGTAAAATACACTGGTTCAGTCTCATATGGACTATTGTGCCCAGTATTGGGCACCACCGTTTTGGAAGGAAGTGATTGGGGAGGTATTAAGGAGAATGCAGTAAAGATTCACAAGAATAGTTCCAGGGATGAAGGACTTCAGTTACATAAATAACTGGAGAAGCTGGGACTGTTTTGGTTGAGAGGGGATTTGACCGAGGTATTCAAAATCATGAGGGGACTGAGCAGAATAGGTCAGAAAAGACTGTTCTCGTTGGTGGGAGGGATTGAGAATTAGAGGGCACAGATGTAAGGGTAATTGGCAAAAGAAGCAAATGGCAACATGAGAGAAAACCATTTTTTGCAGCGAGGGGTTAGAATCTGGAATGCCCTGCTCAGGAATGTGTCGGAGGCAGATTTAATCATGACATTCCAAAAAGTGAATTGGATGATTATCTGAAAAGTAAAGAAATTGCAGGCCTACAGGATAAAGATTGGGAGTCGCACTAGGTGAGTTGCCTTGCAGGTATAAGCCCACAGAGGACTGGCTGAATGGCCTTCTTCTATGAAATGTTTACGCTGATGTTCTTTGATCTGATCATTCCCATGATTTATTACAGCTCTAAGAGTGTGAGAGTATTTTTACAAAATACTTGCAACTATAAAGAAAAGAAAGACAGGTGTTTCTATAGCCCCTTTCACAGCTCAGAACATCCCCAAAGTGTCTTAGACCCAATGAAGGACGTTAGTCATTCAGGAAATATTGTGCACAGGAAGACTCCACAAACAACAATGAAATCAGGACCACACAATCTGTTTTAGTCATGTTAGTTGAGAGATAATAACTGAGAGAACAATGGGAAAACTCCCCTCCACTTATTTGAAAAATGTCCTGGAATCTCTTCTATTCAGCAGACAGGACACACAGGGCTTCTACTGAACCTTTGCACCTGATTGTTGGCACCTCCCACTGGGTGTCAGCCTGGATTTCATAGAATCATAGAATCCCTACAGTACAGAAGGAGGCTGTTCAGCCCATTAAGCCTGCACCGGCAACAAGCCCACCCAAGGCCTAACTCCGTAACCGTGTGTGTTTAACTTGCTAATCCTCCTGACACTAAGGGGCAATTTAGCATGGCCAATCCACATACCATGCACGTCTTTGGACTGTGGGACAAAACCAGAGCACCCAGAGGAAACCCACACAGACACGAAGAGAACGTGAAAACTCCACAGAGACAGTCACACGAGGCCAAAATTAAACCCAGGTCCCAGGTACTGTGAAGCAGTAGTGCTAATACTGTGTCACCATGCCCCTGAATTTATGCTGAAGGCTTTAGAGATGGACCAAACCCACAATTTTCTGACTCAGAGATGGGTGTGCCAATAAGCCAAGGCTGACTTCTGTGGAGAAAGTAAGAAGCTCTTTTACATCGACATCTATCTCTTGTCAAAAAGAACTAATCACTACCACCCCCATATCTGCCCCCACACAGCATATTTGTACCTTCTTTCAGCTAATCTATAGTCTAGAAGTGCTCAATGAACATCCAAGTGCTTTCTCAACAAAGCTTCCTTTCAAAAGAAATAACTTTATATCTAACTTCCAGACACTTGCTTCAATGAACAAGGGAATGCTTCTATGTATTGAAAAGTCATCTTGCCCTCTTTAAACACACCACCTAGACATACAAGTACAGTGACATATCAGATCAAATCCATGATCTTACCTGGTTGATAAATGTCTAGCAAGTAGAAAAGGACAAAGCCAGAGATTTTTTTTTCCCTCAGGAATAAAGAGGCAAAGATCATAGAAATCTTACAGTGCAAAAAGAAGCCATTTGGCCCATTGAGTCTACACTGACCACAATCCCACCCAGGCCCTACCCCCACATATATTACCTGTTAATCTATGCATATCAAGACACTAAGAGGCAATTTTAGCATGGTCAATCAACCTAACCTGCACATCTTTGGACTGTGGGAGGAAACTGGAGCACCTGGAGGAAACCCACACAGACATGAGGAGAATGTGCAACTCCACTCAGACAGTGACCCAAGCTGGGAATTGAACCCAGGTCACTGGAGCTGTGAAGCAGCAGTGCTGACGACTGTGCTACCATACTGCTCAATATAGGAGGCAGATAGGAGGCACAAACTAAGATTATTTGGACGCCTAATGATAATGAAAAGAAAATCATGTCGGAACAGAATAAGAAGAAGAATCACATAGAGGAAAGGAATTCAAGTTGACACAATGATGAGCAGAGGCAAAAAGCCTGCTTTTGTGATTAACTTCCAACTGGGAAAAGATGTGTGTAGAAATTACCTTCCTTTTAAAGGTTCAGATAAAAGCTCCAAATGCAACCTGGTTTCATATTGCTTCAGTAACCCAGAGAAGGTACTGAAGATGGAAAATGGTAATTATACAGTGGGAGGTGATAGTCAGCAACCTCTGCACAATGCAAAGCTATGATCCAAAATAAATCCAGCTCAAAGAATTTTCTTCTAACAAAGTGTGTAATTTCAAAAAAGACCACTGATATGTGACAGAAATGACAGGATGCATGATCTGCACCTGTCTGAATTAGACATGCTCCAGTGCTGATCTCTGGGGAAAGGTTTTACATGCACAATTTGAGCCCAACGTTGGAAGGGAGAGGGATAGGTGGTGGGACAGATAGAGCAATTTATAAGAGAAATAAGTTCACTCAAGAGGTTTGGATGACTGTAGCAACATGAACTTTTCCATTCATGTTGTGTTTTGGAGTTATTGAACAAGGATGGTAGAGGCTCTAATTTTCTTTCCAGTGCGTGGCTGAGTGACCAAGAATCTCTTCTACACTTACCATGTGTTGGAGGGTTTTGCAGATTGATAATCAACCTGTTTGGTGACATTATGAACACAGCATCCTTAGTCAGCAAGTCCTGGGATGGGACTCGAACCAAGGACCTGAAAGCCAAGAACTTCTGGCACAGAGACAAGAATGCTATCTGTTCTGCCACAATACCTCCTGAAGAGATAGAGTGTGTTACAATAATGAGGTTTATGAAATTGATATAATAAAATTCATGAGGCAGCATCTTGAAATTGGGGTAAAATAAAAGGGGCTCAAATGACCTATGCTAAAGTATCAGTGGCATCAAGTCTGAGTGATGAGGCTGTTAAAGATTAATAGAAGACACAGATTGTTTTACTGGGAATTTGTAAGGTGTACACACAAGAAGACAATGACAGTTGTATCTGTTTGCTGCAGAATTTTCTGAAAAAATGAGAAAGTGTAATTTTTAACGAGACCACCAGATGGCACGATGACCATAGAATCCTCTCAATGCAGAAGGAGGACATTCAGCCCATCAAGTCTGCACCTACTACAATCCCACCCAGCCCCTATCCCCATATTTACCCTGCTAATCCCTCCGACACTAATGGACAACTTGGCATGGCCAATTTACCTGACACACAACTTTGGACTGTATGGGGAAACCGGAGCACCCGGAGGAAGCCCACGCAGACATGGCAAGAATGTGCAAACTCCACACAGCCAGTGATCCGATGCTGGAATTGAACTCAAGTCCCTGACACTATAAGGTAGCAGTGCTAACCACTGTACCACCATGCTGTACACACCATGCCATGATCCGGGCTGCAGTTTTCAGGTACTTAGAGAAAAATGATTTCTCCCATGGCACAATGAAAAACAGTGCACCTGCTGCATTAAGCATCAGATTCATCCAACCCGGAAGTGGTCCGAGCACCTCAATAAGGACAATGTGGAATTTAAACGGTTTCACAGCAGTTGCTCTCATTGAAGCCAGGAGGCTTCAATGACAACTTGGAAACTCACTCCTTGGCTTATGGAGGGGCCCTCCGCCATTTGCTGGATACTGTGTGGAGAGCTCAGCTACATATATACTCAGGTTGGCAGGAGGCCATCAAGCAAGTTGGAAGATGGTGACAGCACTGGTCAGTGCAAGCAGCCTGATCAAGTGGACGAGTTTGCAATAAGAAGAATAAGAAGCATAGTCTCCTCTCATCACTCAACCTCTCAGTCAACTCACAGAATGTCACTCCAATCCCACATCCTGCCACGTCTCAGGGCCTCAGTTCCTGGCCTCCCGCCAGCAACCTCAGAGAGGAACTTCACTGTGAAATACAGTTCTGAGATTAAAAATTGGCTGGCTTAGAAAGGAATAGAAAAAGAGAAAACATTTGGTAGCTAAGAATTACATCAGACTGTTTGCAGAAGACATCCATGTCTACTTAAAGGATAACATAAATATATCTGTGAAGTGTGTTCTCAGTTGTGCTAAAAGTAAAAGGAGGAAAATTCTGCTCTGCAGTTAAAGTGTAAATTGTTTTCAAATATAGTCAATGGTGTTTTCAGGTTTTCATTACAGTCAAAGTCTTAAAATGTGAAATCTTACCATGCCATCCTTTCAGCTCTCAATCAGAAGTTCAATTTATTTTTAAGGTTATCAATGTCTACAGGGATTAGAACAAGAGGGAGAGATAGAGAGAAAGAAAGAAAATGTACTGGTGTGCTGCTACAGTTCCCATCTATTATTAAACACAGTATAATTCAGACACAACCATGTTTGGAATTTGTTTTGGAAGGAGTTGAATTAATTAATTTTTCAGATACTATGCAGACAGGAATCCACTGAGTATGCAGCGCCAATCCTATAAGCAGGAAGAAGCTGATTTGTTCCAAGCCCGCAATAGGATAATACTTCAAATAATTTCAGAAATCATGCAAACCTGGAGATCCATGATGTCAGAAAACATGTCAGCTGACCACTGGATTTAATTCTTGAGCGAGGTATATTAATTCCATATCCCCTCAGTTCTATAGTCAATCACCAATTGCAATCAAACTCTGAAAATTCCCCATTTCAAATGAAATTAGTGAAAGTTTAAAAATGTATGGGCTAATCAAAGGCATCCAACTTGATTTGCTGAAGGAAAAATAAACACTTGTTTGAAAAAGTGAGTGATTGAATAGATAAATGGACTGCAATATATCCAGTGTATGTGGATTTTCGTAAGGTAGCCCTTAGAAAAATTCAGGGTGTAATTGGAGATCAAAAAAGTTAGTTGATTGACAGGATATGCTGCCTGCAAAATTCATTTCCCCATGAGTTAATCACACTCCAGACTCACTGCTGTATGTGCTACAGCTTTGTGATGACATCTAGCCTACACTAATAAATATTAGTGGGTTGTCATTAATGAATCAAAGGACAGAGGAATCTTAAGCTGATATAAGAAAAAAATCTCTTGCTACAGTTCAATGTAAATACGTAATTCCTAAGCAATCAGAAATTGAATACTACACATCGTGCATTGTTCCATATAACTTAACTACAGATTTCTTTAACTGATCCCAAGCATATTTGCATAGAGTTGTGATCTCTTCTCTACAATATGGGGCTGAAATGTGGACAACATATTGAAAGGCACCTCAAAGCTCTAGAGTCACACCATCAAAGCTGTCTGTGGAAGATCTTACATATTAAGTGGGAGGACAGGTGCACCAACATCAGTGTCTTCTCACAGGCCAGCACAAGCATCAAGGCTATGATCATCCAGCATCTGCCTTTAGCATTGATCAAACAGTTCAGATTTCAGATAGTAGACTCCAAAAGCAGGTCAACTTTTCCCAGGTCAGTCAAGGCAGATGCACTAGGGAGGAGAGAAGAAGCGTTTCAAAGATATAGTGAGAGCCAATGTGAAGAAATGCAACATTGACTCCTAGGAGGCCATTTCCCTGCAGGGCAGAGTCTA
This sequence comes from Sphyrna mokarran, assembly GCA_024679065.1. Classification (NCBI taxonomy): domain Eukaryota; kingdom Metazoa; phylum Chordata; class Chondrichthyes; order Carcharhiniformes; family Carcharhinidae; genus Sphyrna; species Sphyrna mokarran. The sequence goes on from JAGIQG010000008.1 coordinate 46,990,847, forward strand.
TGGGAAGGATGCCCCCAGCATTCTGAGACTCAGCAAAGTCAAAATGATGAGGAAAAGCAAGTGTGGCGAAAAGAACATACCTCAACTCAAATTGATAATAAAATGACTAAATGTCCTACATGACAACATTGTACTACACGCCATTAAGTCTGAGACGGGGGTACAGTGATATTGTCTCTAGATTTAGTAATCCAGAGATCTATGGTAATCCTGTTGGGGCTCAGGTTCAAATTCTTGGCAGATAGTGATATTCAGTAAAAATCTGGAATTAAAAGTCTAAAAATAACCATGAAGCCATGAAATATCCTTTAGGGAAGGAAATCTGCCATCCTTACTTGATCTGAGCTACATGTGACTTCAGACCCACAACAACATGGGGGACTCTCAAATGCCCTCTGCAATGGAGGGCAGTTTTGGATGGGTAATAAATGCTGGATCTGCCAGCGATGCTCACATCCCCATAAATGAATTTAAGAAGAGACCCTGGATCAGCTTTGTCAGCCATCTTAGGACCCAAGGAAGTTAATCATCCTTGCTAGCAAGCAATAGCCAATATTAATAGCTTGTCCTATAGTTTAATGCTGGTTAACTGAGCAATATAAACAGGAATCCAAAGAAAGTGGCTCACATGGCCTTCTGTAGCTATGCAGCAAGCTGTTTAAGTGTCAAGATAGGAAATGAAGGAACTTTATTTCAAGAATCCTACAATGTTAATTTAACAGGGAGAAATGTAAGTCTGAAAGCATAAAACCTAGTGATATACTGCAGTCGTTTTACAAGTGATCGCAGTACTGTGATAATAATAAACAAATGCTATACCAGTGCTACTATGTTCTTGACATACACTTGGATGTTATTCTGCAGGCAACTCATTTTGCATCTTAATGTTCTGGGTATATTATGAAACAGTGAAATACAGAAACATGTTTTGTGTATTATCGCATCTGTGGTAGGGTTAAGGTCCATCATTGGGCACGCATTCAATTTCTGGATCACATCTCTTCCATATGCAGTCAGGTAATTCAGTGTATTGTGAGTTCAAGATGATCTTTTGTTATCTGCATTCTGAAAGGCTTTCTTTATCCAAGTGAGGGAGGAAAGACATTAGACACGTTGCTATGTTTCACAGGGAAATGATCTATGTTATCTGTTTGCACTGTCCATTCAGAAACAAATAAGTTCAAGATTGTTTGGCTGGTTGATCAGGTTTATGTTGTTGACAATGATAATGAACATTGTAGTTACCATTCTGCTGAGGAAACATCTGGTGACTATTCAAATGAACCTGCCCTCCATTTCAAAGGGCAAAAATTTGCTGTCCGTAGTGTTGTATGCAAATTGCGAAACTAGTCAACCATATAATTGTATTACAAGTAGAAAAAAAACTCCTTTGACTGGAGGTGTTTGTGCGATAGATTTCTCTTATACAAGACAAGTTGCAAGAGGTTCCTGTGAAGTCTAAGTTACCCAAATTAAGGGCTACATCATCGGACCTCCAAAAAGGTTCCTGGGAGAAGAAACATTTCAGACTTTTCATGATGCCTGCGTCTACCTGAATTTAGTGGTGGCTCAGGGATTAAATCGGAATCACGTGGAGTTCCTGTGCCTCCTGAAGATGCCCAGCAAAGCTAATTACATTTGCCAACAGCCTACCAGGCTGCTTCCTCAGTGCCAGGCACTCAGTATCCAATCTGGAACTCTGTGGTGTGAGCTCCCGTTGCGTTCTTCACGGAAATCAGAAGGCCCGGGAAAGGTCCGTTGACCTCAGGCAGGATTTTACGGTTTCGGGACGAGTGCGGCTGAGAAATCCTCCCCCCTCAAACTCTAGAAGTGGGGAGGAGGTCACAGGCCACTCACCCTGTGATCCCGTCCCACAATCCCCTCCCTGCAAACCTCATCTTGCCCTTGTTCAGCTGAATCCAGGGATTTGTCTGACGAAGTCCCTTGAGCACTACCAGCAGCTGCCACTAGATCTGGTGATGCTGCCAGCCCCGGCTCCCAGTGGGCAGGATTTCTTAACTGAGTTGTTTAATTGAGTTGGGCCTGCCAACAGAAGCAATGCAAGTTTTCCACTGGCTCTGCAACCAGTGGGGGGGGGACTTGCATTGAACACATAAAGTTCCACGCACAGTTACAGACACTGAATGAACGTATGAACTGGAGTAGGATTAGCCCATTCTGCTTCTCAAGCCTGTTCTGCCGTTCAACAAGATCATTGCTGATTTGGTTGCTATCCTAACTTCCCACAGTGCATTTTGATTCTCTTGAATCTAGCTGCCTCAGCCTTGAAAATATTCAACAACGTGTCTGAACTGCTCTCTAGGGAAAAAATTGAACAGACTCATAACCCACTGGGAGAGAAACATTTCTGCTCATCTCCGTTTTAAATGGGGGAGGCTAAAACTATACATAGTACTCAAGAGATCGTCTCACCAAAGCGTTATACAGCAATAGCAAAATATCCTTACTTTTATATACCATTCCTCTTGCAATAAATGATAACATTCCATTTGCCTTCCTAATCATTTTCTGTACTTATATGCTAACTTTTATAATTCATGTAATAGGATACATGGTTGTGATGGTCAAGAGGTTCAAACTTTTCGGTATCCAGATCACCAACAACCTGTCCCAGTCCCTCCATGCCAACATTATAGTTAAGAAAGCCCATCAATGCTTCTATTTTCTCAGAGACTAAGAAAATTTGGCATGCCCACTAAGACTCTCACCAACTTTTACAGGTGCACCATAGAAAACATTCTTTCTGGTTGTATCACGGCTTGGTATAGCTCCATTTCTGTCCAAGACTGCAAGAAACTACAAAGGGTTGTGAACGAAGCCCAGTCCATCACTCAAAACCAGCCTCCCAACCACTGACACTGTGTACATTTCCTTCTGCCTCCGAAAAGCAGCCAGCATAATCGAGGACCCCACACACCACAGACATTCTTCCATTGGGAAAAAGGTTCAGAAGTCTGACGACAACCGACTCAAGAACAGCTTCTTCCCTGCTGCTGTCAGACTTATGAATGCAGCTACATTATATTAAGTTGATCTTTCTCTACACCCTAGCTATGAGTGTAACACTACATTCTGCACACTCTCGTTTCCTTCACTATGAACAGTATGCTTTGTCTGTACAGCAAGCAAAAAACAATACTTTTCACTGTATACAAATACAATAATAAATCAAATAAAAAAAAACTTTCCTCCATGCGACATTGTTTAGCAATCTCTGTCTATTTGAGTAATATCTGCAGAAGTGCAGATGTTCATATTTTCTCGCAATATGCTTCATCTGCTATTTTTTTCCCATTCCACCATTCTATGTCCCATTGAATCTATGTCCCATCGAAGCTACGTACCACTACTTCCTCTCCATAGCTTATTTTCTGACCTATCTTTGTGCCATTAGCAAATTTAACAATGATTCATTTGGTCCCTTTGTCCAAATCATTGATTATGGATATCGGAATGGGAAACATCATGACAAAATTAAAAAACATGGGGAAGGCACAAATTTTAAAACACTGTTAGAATTGAGGACTTTTGCAGGATTGTTTTGGGATAAGATGGGGAATATCTTTGGATGGCAAGTTGCAGAATATCTCCAAAATGGGAGACACGCTGCTGCAGGCGAGAGCCAAGTATCTATATGAAAATGAGAAATGATTTGAGCAGCAGCAGCTGTTAGTGGAAGGGAAGGAGAAGGAGGAAGAACTTATTTATATTCTGCTTTGACTAATGAGCCAGGATGTGCATTGAAAACAAGGATGTTTTCTCAACTTCAAGCATTAATGTGGTCATTGGGGATCATAGCATGTCAGTGGGAGGAGTTGGCTAGACAATATGTGCAGCCTTGCATGACTGTTTTATAACACTGTGTAGTTCACTGTGCAGGAACAGATAGGAGAAGTGCAGGGCCAAGAGTCTGATTCACTCCCTTTCTCAACTTCGTTGGGGTTTGAGACTCACAGGGTCTTCATTTAAAAGCTGGATTTGATATGCACTTTTTCACCCTCATCGAAGGGACTTTGAATTTGTATTGAATTGTGAAAGAATACACTGTCTGAATGTTTACAACCATTCATTACAATTCAACAGAATTTCATGGCTAAAATCAAGTATAAGTGTTCAGATGGTCAATGAGGTTAAACTGGAGTGCAGAAGCTGAAAGGATGGTGAAGCTGATATATGACTGCCGGAAGAATTTGCAAAGCTATGGGGAAAGAGCGAGATCCTGAGAATGATCAAGAGAACAATTCAAAGAGCTGCCACGGACACATTGGGTCGAGTGGCCTTTGTTATGTATGATTCCATAAGGATTAGATTCCAAGAATCCCAGGAGCCATCCGTCTACTCTTGTCTCCCACGAGATGCTGGGATTGTATAAAGAGGTCACGCGGTGACCTCACTACGTCCTGCATCCAAGAGTCATGATGAATTGTTGCCCAGCCCTTTCATCCTTGCTGTCTGTCAGGAAGAAGATGAAGTTGTTTATCCTGGAGAATAATGCTTCAGTCACCTGCTCGATTCCCAACTTCAGATTAGCTGCTCTCGCAGAGACTCCATGTGGCAGCTTAACACCAGCCAGTTTCAGGCTGCTGTGAGCCTGACAGTCATTGATGGTGCAGTCGTGTGCTGGGAGGTTGTCTGGAGGTTATACTTCTGGAAACAACACAGGTCTATCACTGTCTTCCGAGTGAAATGGAGCCTGTGGAGAGAGCTTTTCCTCTGACATTCCAAGACAAGAATTCCTCTGCCTATAGATGAAGCCAAGTGGATTAGTGTTGATAAAGCCTTTCATCCTCCTCCAAATAGTAGAACTAAACAAAACGGGATCAACACTGCAATACTCGCTTTCTTAATTAGACTGACAGCAATAGAAAAGCAGGCTCAAAATGGAAACAAAGGCCGTGATTTTCCCAAAAGTGCTGAGTTGGGGCAGAACTGTTCTAAATCGCAACTGTTTTCTCAATTCAGCTTCTCACCCGAATCTCACACTCTGTACACTGCAGATGTCCCAATCGTGAATATCATTAAAAATCCAAGGGGCCTATTTGCACCAGAGTTTGACAGTTCTGGAACTCTGAGCGTGCACAATGGTCCCAGTCTCCCAGTTTGCTGGCCAGCCCAGGATCCTTGCAGCAAACACCACCCCCATGGCCCGACCGTAGCTCCCATAACAATTCCCGGGCCAGCCTTGACATCCTCTGTCCCGGAGTGCCCTGATGCACAGACCATCTCCCCACAGCACTGAAAAATTCCCCCCTCTCCCCATTCACCACCTCTGGGGTCAGATCCAGAGGGAGACACTCCCCCAGCAGACCACCAGCATTTCCCCCCAGCCCACCCCAATTGCTACTCTCCCTCCATCCCAGATCTATTCTATCTGCAGAGTGGCAGCAGGATTCCCCACCCCCACCTATTGCCTCTGGGCACCGCCCACAATAGGCCCTGCCACCTCGGCATTGCCTGATGCCCAATGCATAGTGCCAAGATGCCCCCCCGGACATGGGCACTTTGTCCCTCAGGCAGTGCAGGGTGGCCACAGGCTGGCACTGCCAGGATATTCATACCAAGGGGGCATCACCCCTCCTCCCCCACCTGATCCCCTGGGGTGCCTGATTGCAGCCTTCTTCATTCCGTTGGGGTCTCCCGCTAGTTCCCTGAATGTGAGGAGCTACTATGAACCCTGCCGGAATGAAATACCTCCGGCGGGGTGGGAGTTTCAATTGGGACCTGACATGACAGATCCCAATAATGAACAGATATACGTATTTAAAACATATTAAAAAAAATTAAATTACTTACAGCCTTCCCGCGCATGAACAAATCCTTGTTCAGAAAATATGCGGGTTGCGATGGGAAGATCGCAGCCGTGCACAAAAGTGCCATTTCGTGCAGATCTCAAGGCGATCTGGCTGATTGATGGTTAACCCAAGGTGAACCTGTCAGCTTTATAGGAGCATAATCCTTTCCTAACAAGATCTATAGGAATATTTTGTATCCCCTGCCTATGCCCCTCAAGCTGTAAGAAGCTACTTGATTGGGAAGTACTTGTCGAAGAAGCCTTGATGAGTTACTGAGCATTTTTATACATAGTAACCACAGAGGGAGTAACTCTAAGGTGGTAGATGGGATGTTGATTGAGGAAGCCTTAAATCTTTCTGTGTTTTTGTGTTATGATCACTCCATCAGAGGGGAGAGTTAATTGTGATTAAAGTGCAGCGGAAATCTTGTAGTACCTAACATGATTACACATAATTTACTGCTCCAATCTTTTTCTCCCATAATGATGCACTCATGTTTTAAAATACAGTCATTTGGGAAATGTCCCAGCTGCATTCCTTACTTCTGGAATACCATATCTCTTCAGATCATCTGAGCCAATTTTTTAAAATAACTAACACTGCCCCTTATTTGTACCATTTCTGCCATGGGGCAGCATGGTGGCACAATGGTTAGCACTGCTGCCTCAGGTGGCAGGGACCTGAGTTTGATTTCCGGCTTGGGTCATTGTCTGTACAGAATCTGCACGTTCTCCCCATGTCTGCATGAGTTTTCTGCTGATGCTCCAGTTTCCTCCCCCTGTCTAATAGACATGTTGGATAGGTGCACTGGCCATGCTAAGTTCTACCTCGGTGTACCCCATCAGGCGACTAGTGGATTTTCACAGTGACTTGATTGCAGTGTTTATGTAAGCCTACTTGTGACACTATAAATTTTAAAAGGTTTGCTTCCACAGGTTTCAGCAACAGCCCAAGCAACTCACCAGAATAGATGTGTGTGTTTTGGTGAGGCTGATGGTGATCACCAGCAGGCTTAACGACCAGATAAAGGTGAAGTATGGATTAGGAGAAACAGGTTATCACAATCAAACAGAATTTGTCTTTAGCCAATACCCACTCAGAGGCATTTCACAAGAGAGACCACTTTCTGGCAATTTGAAATGGAAATCTGGCCATATCTCCCTATTCTTGGCTCAGAGGTACTGACATCAATTACTACATGTCACCAGTCTCTCAGTTCAAGATAATATTTCTGCATATCACAGTTTTCACAATTGGAGCCTGTCCACGTGATCAGTACCTTGCCGCCTACTACACGATTTCTGCTGATAGAAATCAACATAATTTGCATTTTTAAGGAAAACATACTTCTTCACATTTTTACTGTTAGGGGACAAGTCTAGCTGTTCCTGTCTCAGGGTCAGCTAGTGCGACATATTCAGTGGAGAGCCAATTGAAGTTTGGTTCTATTCAACAAGCTGCTGCTTGAAGAGATTCCAGCTGTCAGTAGAATCAGAAGCTTGTTTCACTCTGAACAACACTTCAACATTCAGATAAACAGCCTGGCAATGGGTGATCGGTGCCAGTACAATTCAGGTGGATAAATAGACAAGCAGCCAGATCTACATATAGATTGACAAACAAGCGTATAAATACTCAAACAAATACAGAAATAATTACATATACATAAACAGATAACTCAAAGGTTTTGCATCTACTACACACCTATCACATTTCAAATATTACAATTCCAAATGTAAATTTATTTAAGAGAACACTACTCATTTCCTACTAATTTTCCTGACCTTACACACAGCTGGGCAGTCACAGAGATGCAGTTATTTAGATTGGGCAGGTTTAATGAAATTCCACTTTATGGTCTTTAAGGCACAGGCACCTTTCTATGTAGTTTTGCAGTGAAATCCTATATTGTACAATCTTTGATATCATATCCTTGTCCTTATTGAGCATAGTTTCCATTGGAAAGCTGCTGTAATCTCAACAGATTTGAATATAAAACTCCTCCAGGGAACTTTAAAACAGAAAATTATATACAAATTATCATGTAAACAATGATGCTGGGAGCAGGTTTCAGTCATAATACTTTTCCAGCTTCTGTTTATTCCCCAGAGGTCAGCCGAGACAGTTTAATGTCCCTGTACTGCAATAGTAGTTACCCAGATCAAGAAGGTTAAGCAGAACTCAATTATTTGGTAATTGAATGTTCAACTGATTTATTAATATAGTTCAACTTATATTTGAATGCATTTGGTCAACAGGAAAGTGACAAAGGTTCTTGGTTAAATGAACAGAATTTGTTTTTGCAAAGCAATGTATCTTGTCAAAGGAGCTCCAGTTTGTTGAGCGTACATTTCTTTTTGTCTATCTTGTCATTTATTAGTTGTCTAAAAATGCACATCAGGTTTTGTTCCCTGCAACCACAACATTCTCACTGGGATTTTGTAGAACAAGATCTGAAGAGCTAACCGACAACACTGCATCAATTCTTCAGCATGGACCTCAATGAACATTTTATATTTAGCCATACAAAGATGAAGATGACATTTTAACATTCATTACATGTACTCATATTTTAAGTATCTGCAGAAGTGATTCTTTTTCAAATTGCCTGGTAATTCACCTGGTAAGCCAAAGCAGCGTTGAAAGAAAAAGAACATTACGCAACTCATAACATGCTGGTAATGAACAGTGTGTGCACACCAGGGGTTGTGAGTGAAGCACTTGGGATTGCTCTGTTGACAATCATTCAAATTAATACACACATTTATTTAATTTATTGGTGAAGATGGAATTCTCAGTGTAGAAATAATCCTGAAAGAACAAGGTTATCATTCTTTAGTGCAATGAAGCCGAGGAAAATTCCGTTACCTAGATAATGCTTTATACAGGCACAGATTAATGGATTTCTGTATGCAACTAACGCAACAACTAAATAAATAAAAGTTGACAACAACTTTAGGAATGACCCATATAAACAGATAATAAAAATACTTTCGGGGAATCAAAATAAATATTAATTGAAATGTTATACAACCCCATTCAATCCCTGCATTGCAGAAGGATGGCACTTGGCCCATTGAGCCTGCACCAACCACCCACCCCCCAACAGAATTCTTATCCAAGCTCACCCCCAACCTGCTCTATCCCTGTAACCTTGAGCATTAACTATGGCTGATCCTGCTAACCATGCAGCTTTATTGAACCTTAGTCAGGCTTTACTTGGAATATAGTGTTCACCACACTACCAGAAGGATGCAGAGTCTTTGGAGAGAGTATAAAAAGATTTATGAGGATGTTGCCTGGTATAGAAGGCAGTAGCATGTGAGGAGAGGTTGGAGAAACTTGGTTTGTTCTCACTGGAACAACAGAGGCTGAGGGGTGACCTGATAGAGGTCTACAAGAATATGAAGGGCATGGACAGAGTAGATAGTCAGAAACTTTTTCCCAGGGTGGAAGGTTTAATTACTAGGGGACCTAGATTTAAGGTGTGAGGAGCAAAGTTCAAAGAAAATGGATGAGGTGTACAAGTTTTTTTATACAGAGCCTGGTGCGTGCCTGGAACATGCTGCTGGGAAAGGTTGTAAAAGCAGATACGATAGTGACTTACAAGGAGCATCTTGACAAATACATGGAAAGATGGGAATAGAGGGATATGGTCCCCAGAAGGGTAGGGGGTTTTAGTTCAGATAGACAGCATGGTCAGTGCAGATTTGGAGGACCAAAGGGCATTTCCTGTGCAGTAATTTTCTTTGTTCTTTGCATGTTGAGATATTAAGGGGCAATTTACCCATGGACAATTCATCTGACACTATTCTGACATCATTTTGGTGCCAAGGTATTGATACCATCTTTAAAAAGACGTATATCTGGAGCAATAGCAAGGTTATTCACTGGACCATGTGCTGGACTGGGAGAAAAACAGAACATTCTCAACACTATTTGATAATCTATGCTGGAGAGAAAATGATATGGACATCATGAAAAATACCGGATTTTTATGACTGCTATCCATTCCTGGACTTTGTACGTTGCTGGCAATGTCCATGGTGGAAGCTTATGACCCCTATCATGGCAGGGGTGGGAGGTGTGGTGGAGGGGGGTGGGCTGTGGGTTGTGATGAACAACTCCAAATTCCACTTACCTCAATGGGAATGGAAGATCCCGCTCGCAGGAAGAGCTGTAAAATTTTGCCCAAGATTTATCGTCCTGTCATGAAATTGGTTTTGACTCTAACTATGAAGCTGAGGATTTGACATGAAGGATAGGCACCCAATGTGACAGTTGATACTCATAAAACCAACATCATTGGCAACAGAGAAGATAAAACAGATAAAATGATGAAAATATTCTAATGATCAATGAGTCAAGTCTGAATGATTAATAACCGCTAGAGATGAATCTGGCATCTGATTTTTTTTTTAAAACAGAATGTCAGATTAACCTGTAACTCAGATCACTGCAGACTTTCTCAAGGTGCCTCTCAGACGAAGCCACAGTCACATTAAGTGAAGCGAGTCAATTTAATTGTGTTACACACGTGACAATTGTTATTGCAATTAGGCTTGTAATTTATGTCCCTGCACAGTATAATTTTCTCATCAAGGCACAGTCTGGTGTGGTGTTTAATGACAGGTGTCTAGAATAATGTCAATACTGCCTCAGAAAGACACAGAAAAAACAATGCATCAGTGCGCTAATGTGCTAATTTATTTGTGAGTTGTGAGCATTATACTTCATTTATTAGGCACAGAGAACAACAATAGGCTGTTGCAAATGTATTATCTGTCACCCGTGCTTTGATTGAAACAAAAGATGTGGAACTTCCAAGAAATATCCAGACTTTATTCAAATTAACAGCGGATACCAAGATTTTTTCTGTCTGGTAATTGAAATTTAATAGCCTGTAAAGCACCTCTGTGCTGAACATCAAAGCTAGTTTTTAATGGGAGAGAAAAAAAAGTAAGCATCACACAAATCATCCAACAAAGATAAAATATTATCGTGTAACTCAGATGGTCCTAACAAATCCAACATTAGATTGAAGCCAGTGCCAAATATTGTCTACTTCGAAAAGAATTGTGTGAACCACTGTAGATTAAAATATAATAAAGTTAACATGTGAGTTCTTCTCTATTCTCCTTGATGATGATATAGCGATACCAGATTATTGTGAAGTAGAAACAGAAAATGTTGGAAAATCTCAGCAGGTCTGACAGCATCAGAAATGTTGGCTCTATTCTCTCTCCACAGATGCTTTCAGACTAACTGAGATTTTACAACAGTTTCTGTTTTTGTTTCAGATTCCAGTATTTTGTTTTTATATTGGCAAAGTAGTTTGACGACCTCAAGGCATGTGAGCCCTTATTCTACATCAGATAATGCAGATTATTGAAAATAGACCCTGGTAGATAACAGACCATGTATCTAGCATCAGGAATGTGCCAGATACAGGGATTTCCTGGATTTTGAACCTGGGAAGCTGTGGTGGGAATTGGCCACTCAGAACAGGGAACAGTGAGAAATGGCTGTGATCCAGATATGCAGCATAGCGGAAGTACCCCACCACCACCAAGATGAAAAGAACAAACAATGATAGGAAAACTAACAGGGGAAATGTAATCACATCTGGGACCATCAATGAATCCTTTGATAATATAAGATATGGCAGACGGCAATCCAGCTTTCATGTCCTTCAGGATTTTTAGATGCCAGATAAGGCGTTGAGTACTTGTATAATGGTGCAAAGCACAACCAATGAATGATGTTGCTCAGCAAAGCCCATAGCAGGGGAAGATTTCAACCTCAGACACTGCTTAAATAATGAACACCTTATGTCAGAGTCTGTCTCTTTATGAAAAGAAGGGAGGAAATTTTGAACACTGCACAATATTTATTGACTGTTTCAGAATATCAAGCCGACTTGAAGCAAACTACACTTCCACCCATTTGGCTGTAACAAAGCAAAGAGTGTTGCTTTCAAGTTAAACTGCAACGCCACAAGAAGACTGAACACTGTAGGATCAATATGCAAATTAATAATAAATAAGAATAATTACAAAGGGAAGTTGATATTAAATTTGGACCAAAAGACATTTTTTGAGGACTAGCAAGACAAGCTATTTATTTATCCATCATGAATTATCAGGAAATGCATTATGCGGTAGATTTCACAGAAATATTTTTTGAAAGGTCAGATAACACTAAATTTATTCAGCTGCCAAAAGCATAGTACATGAATTCAAATAATTCTCAGTGAATTTACTTTCCAATTCCACCCTCCTCTATCTATATATCAACACCATTTCTTTTTAATTCCAATTGCTTGCCTAATTATAAGGAAATTAGTAGGAGATTTCAAGTAGTCAATAAACATGTCTCTGATGGGGAATTCTCTCCCCAATCTAGACCAGATTTGCTTTATTTTTAATTTGGAATAGGATTGACATTATGTTAAGCTTGATCTCCATTCATCATACTAGAGTATTTTGAAAGAATTTTCTAAAAGAATCTGCTTCACAAACAAATCTTCCAGATCACTGCCTAAAATTGTCCCCTCTGCATATCTAATACTGAGAACCTCATCCAGTAAATTCCAAAGCTCTCGATCTTCCACCTCCATTAACGTGAGTCCACTCAAAATCCTGCCATCCATTTTGCACACCACATTATGCCCCATCCACCTGCGTTCGCTGATCTATATTGATTCCTGGTCAATTTTAAAATTCTCATTGTCATGTTCAAATCCATCCCATAGCCTTGCTGGAACATCCTATATCCCACTGGGAACACTGCATTACTCCAACTTTAAACCCTTGTGCACTGGTCAGTTAATGGTACAGAATTTGGAAATTGCTGGAAATAGAGGCACTTAGGACATTTTGCAAGAATATCTGTATAAGAGAAAACAACAATTTGTGCTTATGAGAAAAGAGTACTGATTGGTTGGCAAGTGAACGCAGATTGGTAGAGGTATTGCAATGGAGAATGCATCAGTTGATGATGTTTGACAGAAAACTGCCGAGGATTGTTTGAAATTTAAACAAAGCAGCTTGATCCTGTTTGGTCAACACATCGTCCTGGAGAATGAATCAGTGAATGCCTGTCTTACACTATTTTTATTTATTGAAACAGATTAACATGTGAACATGTTCTTTCTGTCTGCAAAGAATAGGGCCTTATATATTATCATATGTAGCTCCAGCACACCACAGTACAAGGCTGACAGATAATTTTAAATTGGCTGTCAGCGTAATCCATACTGGAATCAGTATTGCTTAATAAATTTTGTCCAATTGTGGAATCACATCTAATATTCAAATGTTTGAGCTTCGCAAGCATGGGCTGGTTGGATACAATCTATATCTTGCCCATTGTGAACACTAGCTGTTACATGTGTTTAATATCTTCGCCAACCTTTGGGACATATGAACTGCGATTTTACTGGCTCACCTGATGGGTGGGGTGAGCCAGCAAAATTGCACAAAAATCAAGAAATCAGGTTCACACCTGATTTCTCGCCTCTCGTGATCTTACCAGCACCGGATATCCAGTGCATTCAGCCTCTTGCTCATTTCCAGTGAGACGCTTTTTGGCAGTAAAATACTGGAATTATTTATTCCAGTAAATAAATAATAATTTATTTAAATATATTTACGTCTTCATGAACATGTGTTTAGCGAGCCCGGGACACAATTGTCCGGGCTCACTTGCCTTTGTGACCTTGCCAGGAGAGGTTCTCTCAAGTGAGGAAAACACCTGGCCCCCAGAAACGGGGAACAGTTGTGTTGGCTTCGCCTGAAGAACCAAAGGCATTAAGGCCCCCAGGAAGGTTGAGGGCATGGTTGGTGCTGCACCTTGGCAGTGCCAGCCTGGCACCTTGGCATTGTCCATCTGGCACTGCCTACCAAACAGATTTTTTGTCTTCTGAGCATCAAGGGATATGGGCTGGAGATGGGATTGTGGAGCTGAGGCAGAAGATCAGCTGTGATTGTACTGAGTTTTATAGCGGGCTGGACAAACTGTAAGATCTATTCGTGCTCCTATTTATTAAGTTCTATTAAGTTCGTTGGTTACGGGTGTGGTTCCGGAGGACCGGAGGATAGCGAATGTGGTCCCATTGTTCAAGAAGGGGAAGAGAGAGCTGGGCCAAGAGGTGGCAAATGGAGTTTAATGTGGAAAAGACCAGGGAATTATAGGCCAGTGAGTCTTACTTCTGTTGTGGGCAAAGTATTGGAGAGAATTATTAGGGATAGGATTTATAGTTATTTAGAGAGAAATGAATTGATTGGGGATAGTCAGCATGGTTTTGTGAAGGGTAGGTCGTGCCTTACTAACCTCATTGAGTTTTTTGAAAAAGTGACCAAAGAGGTGGATGGGGGTAAGGCGGTTGATGTGGTATATATGGACTTTAGTAAGGCGTTTGATAAGGTGGCCCATGGAAGACTTCTGCAGAAAATGCAGATGTATGGGATAGAGGGTGATTTAGCTAATTGGGTTAGGAATTGGCTAGCAGATAGAAGACAGAGGGTGGTGGTTGATGGGAGATATTCATCGTGGAGTTCGGTGACAAGTGGTGTACCTCAGGGGTCTGTTTTGGGGCCCCTGCTGTTTGTAATTTTTATAAATGATCTGGATGAGGGTATTGAAGGATGGATTAGTAAATTTGCAGATGACACTAAAGTCGGTGGAGTGGTAGATAGTGAAGAGGGGTGTTATAGTTTGCAGAGAGACTTGGACAAGTTGCAGAGCTGGGCCGAGAGGTGGCAAATGGAGTTTAATGTGGAAAAGTGTGAGGTAATGCACTATGGCAGGAATAATAAATGTGTAGAGTATAGGGCTAATGGTAGGATTCTTAGTAGTCTTGATGAACAGAGGGATCTTGGTGTGTATGTGCATAGATCCCTGAAAGTAGGCAGTCAAGTCGAGAAGGTTGTTAAGAAGGCATATGGAGTCTTAGCTTTTATTGGTAGGGGGATTGAATTTCGGAGCCGCAACGTCATGTTGCAACTGTACAAAACTCTAGTGCGGCCGCACTTGGAGTATTGTGTGCAGTTCTGGTCCCCACATTATAAGAAAGATGTGGAGGCATTGGAGAGGGTACAGAGGAGGTTTACCAGGATGTTGCCTGGTATGGAGGGCAGGTCTTATGAAGAGAGGCTGAGGGATTTGAGGTTGTTTTCGTTAGAAAGGAGGCGGCTAAGAGGGGACCTTATCGAAACATATAAGATGATTAGAGGTTTAGATAGGGTGGACAGTGATAGCCTTTTTCCTAGGATGGAGAAAGCTAGCACGAGGGGACACAGCTTTAAATTAAGGGGTGATAGTTATAGGACGGATATCAGAGGTAGGTTCTTTACCCAAAGGGTGGTTCGGGAGTGGAATGCCCTGCCTGCAGCAGTTGTAGATGCGCCAAGTTTGGTGGCGTTTAAGAGGTTAGTTGATAAGTATATGGAAGAGAAGGGAATGGTTTAGTTTGGAGGGGCATTGCTTTTTATATTGGTCGGCGCAACATCGAAGGCCGAAGGGCCTGTTCTGTGCTGTAATGTTCTATGTTCTATGTTCTATAACAGCAATGCAATCAAATGACCAGGGAGGCAATGGTATTATGGTGTAATGGTACTACTGATATGTTATTAATCCAGAAATTCAGATAGCGTTCTGGGGACACAGGTTCAATTCCCGTCATGGCAGATGATGCAATTTGAATTTAGTAAAAAATATCTGGAATTCAGAATCAATGGATGACCATGAAGCCATTGTTGATTGTCGGGAAAACCCATCTAGTTCACCATATCCTTTAGGGAAGAAAATCTGCCATCCTTACCTGATCTGGCCTACGTGTGACTCCAGAGCCACAATAATGTAGTTGACTCTCAATTGCCCTTGGGCCACTATGGGTTGGCAATAAATGCTAGCCAGCCAGCAGCGCCCAGGTTCCATGAACTAATTTTTAAAAGATCAGTATAAGGTGTTGGTGAAGGGGTCAATATTGTCCAGGACACCAGCAGAACTCCCCTTTGTTGAAGAGTATCATGGAGCCCTTTACCAGTTCTATCCAACGGGGCAGAGAGGGCCTTGGTTTAAACTCTTATCTGAATGAGTCCATCAGTATTCCACTGGGTTTTTAGCCTTAACATTGTACTCAAGTCTTTGGAATTGTTTTTAAACTCACAAATGTTTGGCTCATGGAGAGTTTTCCCATGACCAAGCCATGGTTGACAATCTCTCAGAGTCAGGAATTATATCTTTGGCTTATATTGTGGAATCTGGTGATACCTTTACACACCAATGCAGGATTTGTTTTTTGTAACTTTCCTGAACAAAATACCCTTTGGAAAACCAGGTCAACACTTCTTGCGTGGCTAAGAATAGACCATCCTTTAGAGTACCCAAGCAAATCATGCAGACTTATAGCCTTTGTAAACAAACAACAGCCTCTCAATCTGTGCTGCAGAAAGAACGGTATCTTGGGGGATAAAAGCTTTTCATCTTCTGTCCTAATATCTCCTGTTTTGGCTTGATATCAATGTTTGTCTTATGCCCCTGTGTAGAATCTTGGGATATTTCTTTATTTTAAAGGGACTCTATCAATGTTGCAGAAGCAAAGCTGCAACTGAACTGAGTTTCGATTTAAGATGCCTCGTGACATTTACTGCATCGCACTATTTACTTAACAACAGCTTCTATTTAAACTTGCAGAATCTTGGTATGTAATCCCCAATAGCCATGTTTAGCTAATTAACCAGAAGCATTTTTTTCCTCATTAAATTTACAATATCCCACAGCACAATTATTCAATATGAAAGTGCTGCATCAAACAAGTACACATGCCAAAACTGAAGTGTCAAGTACAAAGTGTTCCCTGGATACTTCCCTTTTTGCAGCACAGATTGAGAGGCTGGTGTTTGCTTACAAGTGCTTTAAGTCTGCGCGATTTGCTTGGGTGCTCTGAAGGAGGTTTATTCTTAGCTAGGCAAAAGCATTGACCCAGATTTCCATGGGGCATTTTGTTCGAGAAACTTACAAAGACTCTTCACAAGCTAAAGTAAGCTTACTATTCTAGGTGAAAGAATGTTAGGTGCAAATTTAACCACAAAAGAAAGTTGATATATGCTTGAAAAGAAAGTTTGCAAAGCTATAAGGAAAAGAGCAGGGGAGTGGAACTATCTCTTTCAAAGATCCAGCACTGGCATGATGGGCCAAATAGCCTCCTTCTGTATGTGTGATTGAATGGCTCAGGGACCACTGTGTTAGAATACTTCACGGCCAGCAACATAAATTGACTTGATTTATTATTGTCACATATATGGGTATACAGTAAAAAATATTGTTTCTTGTACACTATGCAGACAAAGCATACTGTATATAGAGAAGAAAAGAGGATGGTGCAGTACATAAAGTAACAGTCATAGCTAGAGTGTTGAGAAAAAGCAACTTAGTGCAACATAGGCCCATTCAAAAGTCAGATGGCAGCAGGGAAGAAGCTGTTTTTGAATCAACATGTGATTTCAAACTTTGGTTTCTTTTTCCTGACATGTCCAGGATATATGGGGATCCTTGATTATGCTGGCTACTTTTCCGAGGCAGCAGGAAGTATAGTAGGAGTCAATAGATAGGAAACTGGTTTGAATGATGGACTGGGTTTCGTTACAGTTTCTTGCAGTCTTGGAGCCATACCAAGCTGTGATACAACCAGAAAGAATGCTTTTTATGGTGCATCTGTAATAGTTGGTGAGAGTTGTAGTGGAAATGCCAAATTTCTTTAGCTTCCTGAGAAAGTAGAGGCATTGATGGGCATTTTTTAATATAGCGTCAGTGGGAAGGGACTAGGATGGGTTGTCGGTGATCTGAGCTCCTAGAAACTTGAAGCTCCTGACCATTTCAACTTCATTCCAATTGATGTAGATGGGGCACGCCCTCTTGAACTCAATGACCATTTCCTCTGTTTTGTTGACACTGAGGGAGAGATTGTTGTCATCGCAGCATTTCACCAAGTTCTCTATCTCTTTGATTTTCTTCCTTCTCCTTCGGATCATGCAAAATTTCTACCATAAATTGCTACAAATGCAAGTCGATGCCAGTGCAGCAACATCAACAGGGCACTTGGCACTTCATGGACATTTTGCCCAATAGTCTAGCACTTAAACAAATTAACCGTAAGGATATTCAAAAAAATACATGAAGTGAAAAAGGTAGAATGAAACGGAATGAATTACAGTCAAAGTAGTTTCAGGAAGAGAAATAAGGAGAGGAAGAGTAAGAAAATGGGTGATGGGAAGGAAGAAAAGGAGAGAAGAAAAGAAAAAAGTTGCACAAGCCATTGAAGAGGGCATTGTAATCAAGCTGTGTTTGATCAACATTGGTCAACACAGATTTTTTAATGAATTAATACCAGAGTTTTGCGTGAAATCGACAAACATTCTTACTCATATACAGTATCCCAAAGTTATTTCCAGAAATAAATCTATCTAATTTGCATTTCTGAGTGCACAAATAACACTGTCAGGTGAAAATTGTTGTCATCTGACACTCATAGTTTGAGTGGCAGAAAATTAAAACCAAGACAGATTTTTAATGAAAGTTTAAATCAGGATAGGCAGAGACCCTTTGAAAAAGGTGATGAATCATTGGCTGGTGAGATCCAAATGTGTCAGCTGTGAAATGTAAATGGTCAGAGTTCGTAATGTGAATTAAAAAGCTAGATTAATACCTTGGAGACTTATTTGATTGATTTTGGGGAACTGGAATAAATGTCAATGCCTTTATCACTTCATCATTAGTTACCATGTGTTCAACTGTTTAAGCTTCATGCTTTCCTCCTTAAATCTCTGCCTCACTGCATCTCTCTTTCCCCCTTGTTTTTTAAAGCCGACCTCTTTGACCAAGTCTTGTCCCATCTGGCTCAAATATCTTCTTATGTGGCGTGGGACCAAGAACTTGTATTGGCAGCATGCTGCCACAGTGGTTAACACTGCTTTCTCACACAGCTCCAAGGACCATGGTTCAATTCCGATCTTGATCACTGTCTGTGTGGAGTTTGTACATTAGGACACTAAGGGGCAATTTTAGCATGGCCAATTAACCTAACCTGCACATCATTGGATCGCGGAAGGAAACTGGAGCCCCTGGAGGAAACTCACGCAGACACCAGGAGAATGTGCAAACTCCACACAGACAGTGCTCCATGTTTGAAATTGAATCCTGGTCCTTGGAGCTGTGAGTTAGCAGTGTTAACCACTGTGGCAGTGTACTGCCAATACAAATTCTTGGTCCTGCTGCCATATAAAAATATATTTAGACCAGATGGGACAAGACTTAGTCAAAAAGGCAAAGGAGAGAGAGAGAGAGAGATGTAGTGAAGCAAGGGGATTTAAGGAGAGAAGGATGAAGCTTAAACAGTTGAAGACGTGGTCACTAATGATGGAGTGATTGACATTTATCCAAGTTTCCCAAAATCAATCAAATAAATCTCCAAAGTATTCATCTAGCCTTTTAATTCACACTATGATTTGCTTAGTATCACTTCCCCGGTGATTGTAAATTTCCCTCAGTTCCTCCCTCCCTTTTATTTATTGATCCTCTCATTAGAATGTATCTATTCAGTGCTTTCTGAAATATCCCCTTAAATTTCCACCACTGCATCTTTTATAGACCTATCCCTTAATCTATTTTGACAGTTCATCTCAACTAGCTGTGCTTTCATGCCCTCATAACATACAGATATAGAAAAATTAGGTGAGTGGGCAAAGGTCTGGAAAATGGGAAATTTTAGCAGGAAACATTCAAAGGAAGTATATTATGTCAATGATAAGGGATTGCAGAAATCTGAGATGCAGAGGGATCTTAATATTGTAGTGATTGAACAGCAAAAGGCTAGTATGCAGATACACAAATTAATTAGGAAAGCTAACAGAATGGTATAATTTATTACGAAGGGAGTTGAATACAAGAGTAGGGAGGTTATGCTTCACCGGGCATAAGCGAGAGCATATCTGAAATATTGTGCACAGTGTTGATCTCTTTAATTATAGAAAGATGCAAATGTGTTTGGAGCAGTCAGAGAAGATTTACCTGACTAATACTTGGATTAGGCAGATTGCCTTATGAGGAAAAGTTGGACAGTCTCTGTACCTGCTGGACTTTAGAAGAATGAAAGGTAACTTGATTGAAACATGTCCGATCCTGATAGGGCTTGACAGGGTTAATGTGAAGAAGATGCTTCGTCTTGTGGGAGAATCTAGGACTAGGGGCCACAGTTTAAAAATAAGGGGTCACCCATTTAAGATGGAGATGAGGAGAAACATGACTGAGACCCTGAAGATTTGCTCCCCATTTCCCCCCCCCCTCCCCTTAACCCCACGCAAGTTGCTGTTGATTAGTTGTGGTCAGTTGCCTTTCCTGGGAGTTAAAATTAACTAGTAGGGCAAACAATACTTGGCCCATGATGAGAGCTGGTTTGAATCCCCTTTTTTCATTCTACTCTTGTTCTTCTTATTACGAAGAAGTTATTCAGCCATTGTCACTTGGGCAGTTATTTGCCAAATGCTTTCAGTAACAACCAAGGATTTCAATGCTGGGATTTTGATGACCCAGATAGTGAAATGCCTATCGACCAACACAATAAGTTAAAGTGTGGCAAAGCTGGTTTTGAGTGTGTCCACGTGTCACCTGCCAAATTATACAGACAGAGTTGTCCCCCATACCTGTGGCAGGTACATGAAGCACTAAGGGCCCATCTCATGAGTGGCAGTGGCAGTCCAAATCACATAACAGTCAAATACAAAAATCCTAATCACACTGATCATCGCCATTGCATGCCTTTTGATATTTAGGTACAATTTAATAAGTGGACGTATTCAACCACACAATTTCAAATTAAGATTTCATTAGCAGATTGAAGGAAAGTCGTTGCTTGTAAATATTTATCAAAATGATGCATAGATAATGCACTGTGAAGACTCTTAGGATATGATTTCGAGCCCATGAGTGCGATGATCTGATAATTGAAACAACAAAAATAGCGTGAAATCAAATATTAAGATAGGAAACCAGAGGAACTGTTGCCTTTAAAGTGTTACCTGATGTCTGGCCTAGGAATTCTAATCTAATGTAATGATTCTGCTTTTAATCAAACAGCATCCAACACTTCTTTAGTCATCAGTTGGCCAGCTGTCTCATGCCTATCCATGCACATTTGCACAGTTTGACTGAAATAACACACCAGTCCATTTTATTCAGTTGCTCCGCTCTGCGTTTGCCTTAGAGTTAAGACATCCTCCCAACATGATTAATGATATGACTAGCTTGATTAATGGTTATGAATTACACAGTATGAATCATTATATCAGAAGCAACCTGAATTTAGAACTGCTCTGCTGAAGACTCTCCTGGGCTATAAGGGGAGTATATGCTTGGCTGTAACAGAGTCCTTTTTACTCTCTCAAGGTGCGATGAGAATTGTAGAGCTAATTAGTAACAAATTAATGAGTCTAATTAACATTGTCAAATATTGTCATGCTGAAAGTCCAAACAATGAGGAAAATCATTCAATTCAATATTGCAAAATAAAATATATGTTATCCAATTTTGTTCATTCTGTTAAGTGTAACAATGCAATTACGACAAGGTAAAGTATTCAAGCAAAAGTTGTAAGGCATGTACCTTCACGCAGAGTCAGATTGGCTTAGCAGTTAACATTGGCCTTCCTTTCCAAAGATTGTGCATTCTGATGAAAGATTCATGACCTGAAATGTTTACATAGTTCATGTGGAGGGAGAAACAATCTGTGTAAGGAACTTCTGGTTTGTACTTTTAGCATCCACAATAATTTGCTTTTCTATTAGCATTGCAATTTTAAGCCTTGGCTCAGGACAGGAATGTGATAGCATGGCCTCTTTAAGGGGCATTCCTTGAGGGCCAAATGATTGGGCCAGTCCCTATGGAGTGTTGGAATGGAAAGCTGAGCCAATCCAGAGCAAGAGTGCATATCTTGAGTCAGGAAGGACTGACAATTGGGGCCACTGCAGAAAGAGGCCATCCAACCCATCAAATCTGCACCATTCCTCTGCCTTATTCCCATAACCCTATCCATTTGCCACTAATTTACCTAATCTACACATCTTTGGAGTGTGGGAGGAAACCAGAGCACCTGGGGCAAGCTATGCAGACACAGGATCAGTTTTGTCCCACAGAATATCTGGTGGAGCAGAAAGATTTGTTGCCTCGAGGATGTTGTCTGAGATGGAAAAGAAACATTCCCAAATTGATAAGGAAATTTTGGTGGTCATATATGCAGTCAAAAAGTTCCATCATTCCATTTATGATCAACATTTTACAATTGTTTCAGACCACAAGCCATTGCTGGGTTTATTCAGAGAAGGGAAGCCAGTGCCATCAACAGCTTTGGCAAGAGTACAGAGATGGGTTCACTTATCAGCGTGTACAATTATACTTTTCAGCATCACCCGAGGATACAGGTGTCAGAGTGTGATCTTCCCAAAAAAATGATAAGTATCATAAAAGTCTGAAAACAGGTGTGTTTCATGCCAGTTTTTTTTTGTGAGCACTGCACTGCAAACTCTCCACACACTTGTCAGTTTTTCTGGCAATTCTGGCTTTGCCTTTGCAGAGGAAAGGAGCCTAAATGTGCCAGAGAAGCCAGCTTCAGAGCACTCAGGAGCCATTGCACAGCGCACTCTGATCTGATAGTGAACTGGGGGACTGTGCCAAAATGAGGATCTGCTCAGCAGGTTGCCCTTGCCACACACAGTGATGTCTCCACAAGTTCCGCAAGAGATAGCGCTGGCACTGCATATAAAAGCATCCTTGCCGGTTTCAGCGAAACACAGAATGATGGGCGGCACAGTAGCACAGTGGTTAGCACTGCTGCTTCACAGCTCCAGGGTCCTGGGTTTGAATCCCGGCTTGGGTCACTGTCTGTGTGGAGTTTGCACATTCTCCTCGTGTCTGCGTGGGTTTCCTCCAGGTACTCTGGTTTCCTCCCACTGTCCAAAGATGTGTGGGTTAGGTTGATTGGCCATGCTAAGAAATTGCTCCTTAGTGTCCAGGGATGCATAGGTTAGAGGTATTAGTTGGTATAATATAGAGGGATATTGGGGTAGGGACTGGTTGGATTGTATTTGGTGTAGACTCGATAGGCCGAAGGGCCTCTTTCTGCACTGTAGGGTTCTATAATCGATTCTATGTGTATAGTATTATCAAAGGTGAAGAAAATGGTATTAAAAGGGTGGAGATACGAGAAGTCTAAGCTATTAAAGTTCTACCAACTAGGCAGGATGAAGATAACTTGATCAACATGGGATGTTGTGGTGGGGGGCTAGAGTTATAGTCCCATCCCAGGGAAGAGGGCTATTATTGCAAGAGCTGCATGACTCACATGCAGGTCAAAGCAGGATGAAATCACTAGCCAGAACATATGTTTGGTGGCCAGGCCTTGATACAGAAATAAAGAGGATGGCTAGTCAATGTCCCAGTTGTCAAACACAACAGGCTTTGCTGCCACCGACTAATCTGCATCTTCAAGAAGGGCCAGGCAGATCCTGGGCAATAGTACACTTTATGGGCCATACGGTTTTAATATTAGTGGACAGACATTTGAAGTGACTGGATGTCCAATTGAAGAAGTCCACAATGGCCACTGCCAACACTGACAAAAATTTTTGCCATCACGATATTCTGGAGGTGTTAGTGCCAGATAATGGCACATCCTTCAGGGTGGAGGACTTTCAGAAATCTGTAAAATCAAATGGTATTTGCCATGTAAGGTCAGCACCTTACCATCCAGAATCAAATGTATTAGCAGAATCTGCTGTGCAAATTTTCAAGGCTTCAATGAAGAAATAAATCAATACCTTTATGGATTGCCAGCTTTTTGTTCTCTTACAATATACCAAATGTGACCACAAGGGTCACTCCAACTGAGTTGTTAATGGAATGCCATTAAGGACAGACTTGGATATGAAATTCCCAGATTTGGCGGGGAGGGTGGAGACTAGGCAAGTTTCTCAGAAAGAAAATCGGGAAGAAAGATGGTGTTTGCGCCGGTGAGGGTTTAGTTATGGTCTAAACTTTGCAGCAGGAGCCGCCTCGGTCAGATGCAATTGAGTGCGAGGGCACGCATGCCAGGTCAGGAAGGATCGACAATTGGAGTCAGGGAGGAATAAAGTAAGTCGCATATTTATTCTGTCAAACTCTATATATAATTATTCATTGCCTTTTTGTTCTGAAGCCTCATCAAGTCACCCTTGATTTATTACAGCAAACATAAAGTCAATCTCCGTTTTAAGTTGCTGCATTCAGGATCATTCCACTTTATTATCATGCATGTCATGTGGCTGGTGTGCGGACTTAATGTTGAGATTTCCATTTTAGTGTTAATCATACTGCGACAAAGGTGGCATCACGTCATCTTGGGACAATTTTGGAGTAGCCTATCCTGCTCAACAACTTTCTCCTCCCCTTGATTGTCTCTCCACCAACTCCCTTCCTCTCACTCCCCTCGACTTGCTCCTTCTCATTCCCCTCAACTCTCTCCTGTCTTACACTCACCACTTCCCTTCTTGGCCTTTTGTTGACCCACCTACTTGCTAATTTTCTCCCTGGCCCTTCCACTTGTTGCCTCGTATCTAAACCCTCCCACTCAACTCCTCCTTTCGACAATCCTACTGGCCATTTCCCTCCCTAACCCTCATGCCCACCAGGAAGTTGGGGATCAGCCAGCAGGGGAGAGGTAGTATGTGGAAGGTAAATACACATATTTCTTCTGGGGGTTTCAAACTTTATTTTTAATTTTCTTTCCTGTGGGAATTTAGAAGCGTAAAGCATTTCACCTTACAGGATATAATTGCTTCGGATGAGGAATGACTTATTTTCTTTTTCATTGGTTGTAATGGGAAAATCTGATTCGCTAAAAGTTGTCTGACTTCAAGTTGCACTTTGCATTTACAATGTTAACCAAGGAATTACTGCATAATCTAGTGTGCCATTCAGGAGGGTACTGAGGGAAAGCTGCATTGTCAGTTCAATGTTTTGCTGGATAATTTTCCCATGAAGATATTTCAGAAGCAGAAGAAGCCATTGTCTTGGCCAACATAACTCCCTCAGCTAACCTCACCATCAGATGCTGATTTTATTGCAACTTCTGAAATGGCTAGCCCACTTGTTTAAACAATACTTCACATGGGTGTGTGGGTGCCCGCAAAGTGGGACATGATAACAATATTTTTTTCTTTCTCAAAAGCCCTCAGTAAATCCAAGGAAAGGAGTTCTCTATTAAAATAAGCAATCTTTGCAATAAATAAAATTATGTTAGAAGGTCAAATAAGGTTTTCTGACACACAACCACGTTCAACAAGAACATAGACTAGAATTATTGCTTTCAACAGGGTGTTGTAATTCCCGACTTGCAAATTAAATGTCAGAGGGGATCCCGCCCAAGATCCCAATGGCAATCCCCCCAGTTATTTAACACTAGGAACAGCATTAATTGGTTGGGGGTGAGGCTTGTGTTTCTCTCTAAGGCCTAAGAGAACTGCTGGCCAATCAGATGGCCAGTCAACCTGTGATCTGAGCCACTCAACCAGGAGTAGTGGCCATTGTGATGAGAAACAATCCCATTATGTTGAGGAGCCCAGACTGATAGAGAAATTCAAGGTCCAGCCAGGGCATGCCAACCTCATTTTGTATGCCTGTGGGAAAGCAGTCTGTGACCTATACAAGAAACATCAAAACTGCTTCAAACACAATGAATGAGACAAGTCAGCTATCATTAAGCAGGCTCAACTTAATAACCACCACATCTGGTGGTCTAACTCTGGGCTTCTCATGTTCATCACACATCAGCATACAAAACCCATCAGAAAGACCATGGAGAACCACCAACATCACATCATCCCAAAAGGCAGCAGTCTTCTCTTCATTAATGTCTGGCTCCACTTACTCAGGAAACACAATCCTATCTGTTCCATACAGTTTATCAATCAGCTGGAAGAACGTTAACATGAACCGACCTATTAAAATGACAATAGCCTGACCAATCAGTACTAAGGTCCCACCCATATGCCCATCCTCCTCTATACTACCACGTTCACCAATTCCATTCACTCCTACAGATGCCTGCCATTTCTTCCAAGAAACTCTTTTGAAGTCACAAGAAGTCTTTTCAAAGTTATATTTTACGTGGCGTAGCTGTAAAATCAGCTTACTCAACAATAAAGCAATTTCGTGACAGGTTAAATTGTTGCTAACACTATTCATTGTTTTTTTCACACAATTAACCTTACACACGTTTCCTATTGAGTGCCCTTGAGGAGGAACCTTATACAACATGACATCCATATGCAGCCCTGATCCCGCTTTTATCACTCGTTGCACGCTAATGGAAAGTTGCTTCATATATAGCAAGTTTCATGTCTGAATCTACATTCACAAGATGGAAAGCTGAATCTTTAGCCATTTAAAGCCATTTTAATCAACAGATGATTAAAATTTTTCTTTGACTGTCATTCTTGGTTATTGGATCTCTTTGCAAAATGCAAAGGAAATCAAAGAATTAACTGCCCAACTGTCAATAAAAGAATGACTATCCAAATAATTAAAGCAAAGATGATGGGGGTGATTCTCCCAACCTGTTGTGCTGATTTTTTAGTGCAGTGGACCGGCTGATTTCTGTAGTAACAGATTAGCATGATCTGTGCTGAGCGGCTAACCTTAAGCATGTCTTCCAGTGTCGGATTTCCAGCACTGTCAGCTCCACACTTGAATAGAAGACCACAGTCTCAGGGTCCACTACCCTCTCACTCCATGTCTGAACGACTTCACTCCAGCTGGGTTTACAGGAGGTCCCCACTTGTGGGGACCACTTGTTGGAGTAAAGAAGGGACAATCAGGGCGATGAGGTAGGTGCCCCCTGGGCTTAGACACTACCAGCCTGAGCCTCCGGCACTGTCCAAGGGGCAAAGTGTCAATGTTCAGGGGGTACCTTGGCACTGCCCATTAGGCATAGAGCAGCACCAAGAGGGGGACGGGGTCTTTGGGGACATCTGGTGGGGATGGGGTGGCTGGTCCTGCTGCCACCCTGCCTTTGGAATCACGAGCAGAAGGAGAGAGGCCAGCAATTGGGATTGGGCATCGGAGTGGGGAGGGGCAGTGTTCAGCTTACAAGGGGAAGTTGTCAGGGGTGGGGAGTGTGATTGAGGTGGGCTAGACCAGGCATGCTTGGGCAGACCAACGAATGGGCCATGGAGGGATGTGAGACAGCCAGAATTGCAAGGTTGCAGGGCTGGCCAGCAATCAGGAAGCCAGCAGACAAAGGCTACTGTGCGCGCACAATGGCGCACTCAGCATTATGCTGCTGGCCTCTCCAGCCGGAATAGGCCTCACCTACAGATTTCTTACGTGATTTACACTGGTACATTCTGCAGTGCACAAAGTGTGGAAGATTTTTCTCTGAACTCCCACTAAAGAAACCAGCGTGAATTACTCCAATTGTCAGAACAATTCAACACAGAATGGTCCCCAACATCTCTATTAAATGGTGACAAAATATAAAAGTTTCAATCACTGTGAAGAGAGGATGTTGATTGTAATGATGCAAGTGTTCAATTCTTTCAGTTACTAAAATAACTAATTTGCATTTTGTATTCAAAATCCAAATTTTCCTTTGTCTGAAATCTCAAGGGTTATAAATGCATGTTGATGAAAAACCTCAGAAGGTTTCAAATGCAATGTATCAGACCATGCAGCATGAATTCTAACATAAACCAGCTTTTTTCCAAATAAAACTTAACAATAGTCTATTTCACCTGATTATAGAATAGTAATCTGGCCTCCATCTCACCGCCGCCCTCCCCCCCTGCTCTTGAGGGTGAATCATAACATGTGTCACTTCACTTATTGTTCGAATAATACCAATCTCTGACCAATATCTGTAACACAATCAAGGTTACTTCAGCTTGACAGAATTCTCAAGAGCATACTACATCGCAGGCAGGAATTGTTCAGGTGTAGTCCCAATGTTTTCCGTTCATTATGGAACATCACAATTAATATGAGTTTCCAATATGGACTCCTAATGGGGGAAGCTTCACACTGGAAGTATACATTCTGAAATGCTTCCCATTCGCACAGAAACAATAAAGCAATTTCATGTCAGTCAAAAGTGAAAAACTGAAGGTTTGTGAAGAAGCAGTCAGATAGATTCCTCTCCTTAAATAAGGGGAGTGCTGCCAATCAGGGCTCTCTCCCTCGAGACAGAGAACATCTGAGAAGTATTGTTTACAATTTAAATAAAGTTGTCAATCATCTGTAGGAATTGAAACACATCAATTGTTTGCCACTATTGTTTCACAATGCCAGCATGTCAACAAACACACAATACGTACAAGGCGAATAACATCTCATGCTTGGTTCCAAGTTACAATCGTACATAGGGAAGTCATTCAATTTATCATATCTGTGCCAATTCTTTGAAAGAGCCATTTATTTGGTTCTTTTCCTTTGACTGACTAAATTCTGAACAAAGCAATAAGGATATAATGAGATATTAGCATATTAAGGACACATTGACCCCATTTTAAAATATACATTCTTGCAAATGATGTGGGTGTTGCTGGCTGGACCAGCATTTATTGCCCATAACCAATTGCCCTGAGGCAGTATTAATTGGGACACACCCCATGGGTAATTGGTGGCAAAACAGTTCATTTGATGCAATAACGACACACTGAATCATAGGTGAGGTTTTGTTCCACATGTAAAATTGCATTTTGCATCCTTCATAAAGTCTACATCAGAATAAATGGATTGTATTAGATTAAGTACTGAATTAATGTAACAAAACTACACAGACATGCATCTTCTTTCTTCAGATAACAATTCGGAAACACAGAAATGTGTTCAATGACTCTTTACACATCTATCTCAATTGTCATCCGGGTGTAATAAAAATTGTGTGGCCACATCTCAACTCCAGTATCTAAGAGGATCTGGGAGAGTTCATGGCTGACAAGATAGGAGCAAATTCAACAATAGGTGCTTAAAGGTTGTCTTCTGATTCACCAATATCTCCCACGAATTGGTGCTGGAGCTGTGAGGTGCCAGAGGGGTATATTGTTCCCTCACAATAGAAGCAAACCTGCAGCAGAAATGAAGAGGACATGGATGGAGGGAGTAACTGGAGCATTAAGTGCCTCTAGGTGTTGTGCAAGAGACATTTCAATGACCTAACCAGGCAGGAAATAGTGAGTACAATCGGACATTGACTTCATCCTGCTGAACTCATCATCACAACACCTATTTGGGCCTTATCAATTCTAGTCCTTCACATCACTCCTCACAATATTTACCATGCAGGTGATCCTATCTTTCTCTATGTACTTTCTCAAAGTCCCATCTATCTATCTGATGCTGCCAGACCTTACTCATTTCATACTTTTCACCAACTCTCATCCTCAGTTCAATTATCAGATGAATGCATGCCATTACAATCATATTTTTATCATTCAGCACAATGTGATACTGTCAAAGATGCCATCTATGAAAGGAAATGTTCGGCTCAAGCTTTGGCTGTGAAGAGGAGGGGAGTTCTATCAGTGTCCTGGACAATATTCATTCCTCAACCAACCTCACTAAAATAGATAATCCTGTCATTTGTCTCATTGCTGCTTGTACAATATTGTTATCCTCAAAATGACTGTCCCAGTTCCACTTGTTACAACATTGGCTGCAATTCCAATCCAATTAAGTGAATTTGAAGCCCTTAGGGACATCCAGGAGTTGTTAAAAACAGTAGCTCTTCAAGGCAAAAACTTTCATCAATATGAAATATGAAAAAACGCTCATGAATATGCTTCCCCTTCACATGCTGTGCTGATTTTAGCAGAAAAGGCAAAACAGTTCACTTGATGCAATAACAACACACTGAATCATAGGTGAGGTTTTGCTCCACATGTAGAATTGCATATTGCATCCTTCATAAAGTCTACATCAGAATAAATGGATTGTATTAGATTAAGTACTGAATTAATGTAACAAAACTACACATTCATGCATCTTCTTTCTTCAGATGATTGATCTCCAGTGTGCGGGAATCAAGTTCAGAGAAAACAAATATAATGGAGCTAGAATTTATTTATGTCCTTTTAAGCCATTTATATGGGAACACTCAGAAAGCTGCAACTAAGTGTGGGCCAGGAACATCTAGTAATATCTGAGTGTATGGCAGCAAAGGCTTAATTGAATTTTGCATTCAAATAGTGATTCTGAACAGCACTTGGTATAAATGGACTGAGACAAGACCAATAGACAAAAATTTACACCTCATTTTTTTAAGGAAATAATTGATTTTTGACAGACTTCACCAACTATTTACAGTTTAACCTATATGCTTGTCAGAACCTTTCTTGGTGAAAATAGATCACTCAGCCATTCTGTCCATTTGATTTCTCCCTTGCAATATAAGCTACGACTGCCTTCCAAATACAAAACCTAGATATTTTTGAATCTGTCTGATGCCTTAGCCTCCAGCATGTTTCTTGGTAAACTATTACAATTTATTTGAAAATGTCATTGAACAAATGGTCAATCTACAGAACAGGCTCCTTCAGGGGATGAGGAAAAAAGTTACTGATGCAACCAAATGCAAATTAGATGGGTTTTTTTATTCTTCAAAAAATTAAAATTCTGGGATACAGTGTTATGAGTAATTGATGGAAGTGTAACAGAGTTGGAGGAAAATGAAGACTTTGGATCTATAGTTCATAACGCTCTGCACCATAGTGGTTTTCCTAACGTCAAATCTGATCTGTTGCAGACTATTTGATCGAGTATGATTGCTGGGATTAGTGAGCATCCCAATTATCACCGTACCATGCAAGCCTGGATTGTAGAAGGTGAACTAGTCTACTCTCTCAACCAGCAATTTTCCAATGTTCCTATTTTGTTGATCAGCCTGTGTGAATCCATTCAAATTGTGCCCTTCCCTGAAACTGTACCCTTTTGTCCCTGTTTGACCTGAAAATATAGGTTCAAGTTCACTTTCTCATGTGGTATTTCACATACCTCTGTTGAGACATTTCTTATTGAGGCTGAATAACTCATATTAGAATGTTTATTACATCACAAGCAATATGATCAAATATATATAGCTATGACACATATCTTCACTTTCATATTCAATGTTGGCTTGTTCAATGTTGGCTTGTCTGCAATGAGCTATTCAATTCCAACTGAAGCTGCCATTAAGATGACACCTCCATTCATAATCTTGTATTCTAATTACTATTCTTGGTAGAATATATCTGAACTACCAAATAATTAAGATTGTGTTTGAAATGTGTTATGTGGTATTTTGTTCACATGCTGATGGAAATAACTGAGGTACTGTCAATTCAAACAGACATATGTGCATTAGGTTTTAACCCTACACTGCAACAACTGCAAAGGGAAGAGGCTGAGCAATTCTCAAGTCTATTTCATTCCCTGTTAGGGATGCAAAGTGAGTTTCAGCACTGCCAGCTAAACAAAGTTTTGCTAAATTTGATTTCACCATAGAAATAGAAATAGAGCAATGGCCACAAGTTGCACAATTCTGCAACCTCAGAACAAATGATTTCTGCAGATCACCCCAAGATCAACCCAGCACAGAATCGTTACCCTTCCTGTCCTCTCCCATGTCAACAATCAATTCCCCAACGCCAGCACCCCGCCCTGCTCCCTGAGAAAAGCCCTGTTACTCGTGCCCTTCTGTATCAGTTGTACAAAAAATGTTTTGAAATTTTCTTCTTTGTCAAATTCTGTCCTACCAGGTGTACCTCCTCAACCTCTATATTTATGAATAGTATATCTGTATGTTGTAATGGTACATTGAACTGTAAGCAAACAGAAATTTAAATCGTGGCTATATTACTTAAAGTATATTTCTTCGACAGGCTAAAAGTTATATATGCTTCATTCAAACAAATTGTATTTCATTAGTGTTTATGAAGTTAATATGTAGGTTCCTTTTCGATTTTGAAGTTAATGTTTGGACAGTGTGATGTAAAATAGCATGAATTGCCTTTCAAATGTTGTGAAAAGGACAGATGGAGAAAACCTATTTTTCTATCAGCCAGTTGCATACTTTTCACAGCACACATCACCCACTCCACGAAAGGTGACAGAATCTTCTGGGAGAGGTGCAAAGGGCCAATTAGGGGAGCAGAAATGGGATAATTTCTCTCCAATTATTCTAACAGAAATATTGGCCTTGACTACTGCTATGTTTATGTGAGAGCATGTCCCTTTAAGGGGCAAGCGCTTGGAGGGTCATATGACCTATTTGGCCAATTGGGCCAGAACACACAAATCCTGGAGTTGAGTGTGAGTTGTCCTGGCCAGTTAGGTAAAGTTAATATCACTCTTTAAACACAGTTCCTCACTTTATAAAATCATTTATTCTTTAATCTACTTAGTAGTCACCTGTCTTTGCAAGATACTGCAGCCTACCTCTTGAGGTAAGTGATCTGCACCCCTGTCAAAATACATCCAGCTTTCACTTGAGGTAACATGCATGGTGAATCATCATTCTTCATACCACATTTTATTCCACAAGTTTGCTATTCCATAGGAAAAACTGCCAAACATAACCTCATTCTGTCCAACAGTTTGGTCTCCTGAATCTCTTCAGTTGAGGCAATGCTCCTTCACTGTTCCTTCACTGTTTTAGGGATCAAATCGCCCCTAAATCATTCATTCAGCAGATGGGCACCCTTATTTGAACAGTTTTGATTATTCTGCTGAACAGATTAATGTCAGAGTATGCGAAGTTCCAGAAGCCTGCTTACCCTAACTAAACTTTTGTAAGTTGCCACTTACCAGTCTCCCTTGAGATCTGTACAAATGCTTCCACGCCACTTTCTCCATAGTTACCCTCTGAGGCTAAAGTCGAGACATAATTCCACCCAAGTGCTGTAACAATATCCACCATGGCTTGAACTTGGTATGAATCAGGTGGGACTACTCGGGAAAAGAAGTCATATCTACTGTTGTCACTGAGCTCTGGGGCAGTTGATGCATAGCTGATCTGAGGGATCTGTGGCAAAAAAGAACAAATATCCATACAACATGAGAAAAGTAATTAAATATTACTTTATTCAGATTCAAAATTAATAACTAAGCTGATAATTGTCAATGCTGAGTTTTAAACAGTACCCTTACCTCCTTCCCCATAAAACAATGCAATTTTCCATAGCTATTATGATCACTCAAAACCACATAGAATGTGATAGTGTAACTGCAGTCACATTAGATGATGTGGAGATGCTGGTGTTGGACTGAAATAAGCTCAGTAAGAAGTCTCACAATACCAAATTAAAGTCCAACAGATTTATTTGGTAGCAAATAAAGTGTTCCTCCTCCCTCAGCTGACCTCTTCTGAGTGAGGTTGTAAAATACCTACCATTGTCTCTGTTTCTCTCTTCACAAATGCTGCCAGAATTGCTGAGTTTATCCAGCATTTTCTGTTTTTATTTAATTTATTTAATAAATTTAATTTTATTTAATTAAGACCAGTATATTCATTGCAAATATCTTTCAGTTTCTTCAGCTTATTCCCCAATCCATCCACACGTAAAATAGATAACCATTGATGCATTCCTTACGTGGATCTCTCATACCTCACCTGTATGGCATACAGGCAGGAAATGTTAGTCGGCTACTCGGCTAGGGGGAGCATCATAACTCAATCCAATTCTGTCTTCACCAATGGTCAGCCTGTACAGATCATTGGGAAGCAACCAGAAACCAAAATTGGCTCAGCTAACTCAGCACAAAGATCAGGACCTAATTTGACAACACCCTATTCAAATAAATAGACACACACACACACACACACACACACAGGAACATGCATGTGCACACACAATACAAGCACACACACACAGTGCGTGCACAAAGATACACGAATGTATAGATGCATGCACAAGTACATGCATGGATGCTTATGCATACATACACGTCCACCCCAATTGTATAAATCTCTGCTGATTCTCTTTGCTCTTAGCTCTGATAAAGGGTCATCTAGACTCGAAACATTGGCTCTATTCTCTCTCTACAGGTGCTGTCAGGCCTGCTGAGATTTTTCCAGCGTTTTCAGTTTTTGTTTCAGATTCCAGCATCCATAGTATTTTGCTTTTACATCATTTGAATGTTGCAGGCTGTTTCAGTTTGGCTTCATTTTAAGCTATTCTTTTTCCTCTGGTATCTATTCAAGTAAAATTTTGGGTGCAAAATTCAGATGAGTATCTCCACTATTGAAGCCAGCCAGTCTCACAGTCACATGTGACACAGTACAAGCCTTTGGCAGTTAAAACAGTGAAAGCTAAAAATGCATTCTAGTCAAACACCCAAATATTAAATAAAACCCTGACTAACCATAAAATATTTCAATGTGTAGGATCCATCTGGAGAATAACCCTGGCGAAGGTAAGTCCTGTACGTGCTGAAGTGAGGATGTCATGATGTCACACAGCCCAATCGGTTGGCAAATTTTCCAAATCTCAAACATGGAAGCCCATTCAACATATTCACATGTCAGTCACAAAAAGAAAAAATGAAGGGTTTAGCCATTTGGTGGGCCTGCATTAGTCTTATTTATGATGTGGAATTGCTGGTGTTGGACTGGGGTAAATAGTCTAACAGCACGAGGTTAAAATCCAACAGGTTTATTTGGAAGCACGAGCTTTCGGAGCATCACTCCTTCATCATGTAAGTGCAGGCTGCACTCACCTGATGAAGGAGCAGCATCCCAAAAGCTCGTGCTACCAAATAAACCTGCTGGATTTTAACCTAGTCTTACCTAAAGAGCTAGGTACTCAATTTGGAAGTAAGGCAACTTTGTGTAAGTTTTATTTCCAAGTGTCTAGAAATTCTGTGGATTCATTTTGAACATTCCGTATTTCCTTGCTGGATTTGGTAGGCAATGCTAAATTCTCACTCTCCGCTGCACTCTCACAGGGAGAACAGAGGATTAGATGAAAACAAAATACTGCAATGCTGGAAATCTGAAATAAAAACAGAATATAATGCAAAAATTCAGCATTTCTGATTAGCCATGTTACAGCCCTTAGGACTCAATATTGAGTTCAACAGTTTTGGATTATGATCCTTTTTCTCCATCTTAAATCACCTTTTTAGTATCCAAAACATTTTTTGTCTTAATATAAAACTCCCTCTCTCACCAGGTCATTTGTCATTTGTTCTCTAGTTTTCTTTTCACTGAGCACTAACACTTATTCTTCCATGAACACATTCTGCTCTTTTACCTATTAGCACCTTTTCCTGCTATTAACACATTCTCTGTCTTGTGACCTACACATCTCTGTTGCGGTCTATCCGAGCTCATATCAATCACTGAGCTTTTACTCTGTTTCACCTGCTCCATCCTCTCTTACGCAGGATAAAACCCATCACTTTTCTGCGTCTCTTTAGCTCTCAAGAAGAGTCAATCCTACTTTCCCTTTCCACAGACATTGCCAGATGTGCTGAGGTTTCCCAGCATTTTCTGGTTTTATTATTAGAGAATTGGATGATGTGTCTACACAAGGGCTACAGTTGCAGCATGTCTGGATCCACAGGGAGAAGTAGGCACTGCAGAGAGGGCCTTTGCCAAACAGGATCTGGACTCATCCATGCTATGGGTCAGGCCTGCTATCACCTCGCTGTGCCCATCAGCAGTCTGCTGTGTGCCAGCCCATTGAGATTCTCATTTGAGACCATAGCACCAGAGCTAATCTGTGACTTTACGGTCTGGGGAGCTGATACCCGAAGCATCTTTCCCTCTGGTGTCATTGAATTGAATTGAACTGAATTGAATTGCTGCTCATTCACACATATTAATTTAATACTTGTGGATTCCAACTCTGTACCACCATCTAAAGAATGCATAGTGCCAATTTCTGAGCCGCTGTCTGTGAGTGTCACATCAAGTAATGGGGCCACTTAGCATTCCATGCACATTTAACGACACCTAAGTCTGTCAATTCTCAAATTTCAAGCAATTATCACCTCGGACAGGATTTTTCATCCATGCTTGCCCCAAAGTCGGAAAATTTCACCTGAGGTCAATGAATCTTTGCATGGTCCGTGTCCTGCCCACTACAATTCCTATGGCAGGTGGGATGGGACAATTCCACCCCTTGACGTGTATCACACACCTGTAAGATTTGGGTGGAGGAAAAGCAGACCCACACCTGACATGGCAATCCCGTGCATGAAATGATAGCACCAAATTTAGATAGTGTCTCCCCCGCTGCAGAACCTATATGAGGCAGGCTGCAAAACAGGAGCCCCCTGCCCCAAACGCAGCTCATGCCAAATTTTAATCTTACGTCTTTTATTCTTATTGCCTGGGCTTTATTACCTTTACAAACCCACTAAGAAAGCATCAGTCTTTTTCGAATGCACATAACCTTCCCATCTCTGTCTTCCCCCAACCACTGAGTTTAGGAATGTGTGGCCAAGTGCCTATCTGTCAGCGAGATGAGGTCGTGCAACCTTTTCCCACTCGAGACTATCTGTCACTGCTCAAACTGTGTCTTATCATCTCTCAGCCAAGCTGCCAGATGGAGCCCCATGCTACGTTGGGACAGTCCGTCACACTGGAGACGCAGGAATAAGAGTGAAGGATTGATATAAAACAGCTTAACCTGCTGCTATACCTCCTGCCATCTGATTGCAGTGGTTGTGAAGATATGGAACAGTGAATTGGGCAGGTAGAGAAAAATTAAAAAGAACAATATTGAACAAAACATTATGTGAAATATGTGTGTGTACATCAGTCCAGAGCTGCAAAATTCGGTTCTGTCCTAATCGATTAATCAATGCTACAGCAGGAATTTTACCCCGAGAATGGCATCTGTGGTTTGCTCACACACTTCTAGGCAGCGTGCCATGTCCACCCAGGGGGCTCAGGGAGAAATTCCCCTACATGGACCTTAGCGAGGAACAGTATGTGAGATGTGCCAACTTCACAAAGGAGGCCGTCACTGTAATTTGCCACCTGTTGCAGCTTCAGAACAGAGCGAGAATGATACTGTTAGGGATTTTTATACAACTGTCTCTTTTCAGACACCAGCCACACCTCCATTTCTCACCCACCAACAATCTGAATCCATCTGGACTTATACATAGCATTCATAACTTCACCCTCATTTCTCTACCTGCTGTTGCAAATTTCACAGTTACAGCTCAGCTTCCCCTCACTGACAGCTTATTCAACTGTGATCAGCCAAACCCATTGCACTACAGTCACTGACGTGCCTTCTCTTGCAGGTCAAGGTGATGTACGATAGTGACAACAACCCTGAGCTAGTCTTCCCTGTGACAAGGTACGCTCGCTATCATTGCAGTGGCCAGTTGTGTATCTGAAAACATTAGGAGATGATAGTATTTTCATATTCAATCCTTCTTCATCCTTTCCATGCTCCTCCCTCCCCGCCCCCACTCATCATATAACCTCTTCTGATTTCTAGTCCATAACTGGTATAAATATGCACCTCTAGTTATGCCCCACTCCCTTTATCACAATCCTACTCTTGTAATGACATACTTTCAGATACCCAAAATAGATGCACAGATAAGTAGCCTTACCAGGCGATAGTGCAGGAGCAAAAAGTGGTTGATAAAGTAAAGATCATAGAACCCTTACAGTGCAGAAGGAGGCCATTCGACCCATTAAGCCTGCACCAACAAAAATCCCACCCAGGCCTTATTCCCGCAACTCACTGGTTTACCCTGCTAATACCCCTAAAGGACAATTGAACATGGCCAATCAACCTAAGCCTCACATCTTTGGATTGTGGGAGGAAACCAGAGCATCTGGAGGAAACCGATGCAGAAACAGGGACAACATAAAAACTCCACACAGTCACCCAACGCCAGAATTGAACTCGGGTCCCTGGCACTGTGATGGAACAGTGAGAACTGCTGTACCAACGTGCCGCCTAATGAAGACAATGAAGAAACACCATCACTTGCATTCATGTCCACTAGCTCGATTCACGTACTTCAAAAGTGAGATTACAGACACAAAAGGCAATGCAAGTGCTTGTTGTCTTCAGCAAGATCACACACAAGTTCTATTGAAGAGGCTGAAATGAGAATTGAATGGCGGAGCCTATCAGAGCAAGTTGATAGTTATGCACAAGGTGAATTGGGTGTACTGGTTCCACATTGGTACAAGGCAATGTGAAAGTGGTGATTAACTCCATGGGAATGCTTCTGGACCAATCGCTGATGTGGTTGATGGCTGAGGTCTCAACTGCTATTCAGCACAAGCAGAAGCCATCTTCCACCCCCAGGGTGTTGCAGTGGAAACTGAAGACATGCAGGCTCAGCTCGTTCTCATGCAGGTTTGCGGTGTTGCCATCATAGCTGCAGATTCCAATGCTCAAAGAGTCCACCAATCTGCACTCCAGCAGGTTACTCAGATTGCTGAGACACTGCCCTTTGAGAATGGCACTGGTTCCATGAAGAACAAAGACACTATCTGTTAATATTTGTCCTCCTCCGACTGTCAGTACCCCTGCTGTTGCCTGTCAGCATTCAGTCCAGACTGCTGCTGCTCATTCTGAGGTGGTACACTCTGAAACTGGGCCTTCTAGGGTTACAGCTGTCTGAGGTTGACATGTAATTCCATTTGCCACCTCCTCCTAAAGGAGGTACCATTGTATAGTAATACTAGGACAGGCTCATGGAAGACAGGAACTAAGGGAATGCACAGAGGTGTACTGAATATTATGTGATTTATTAGATAGGGCGGCACAGAGGCAGAGTGGTTAGCTCCAGGGACCGAGGTTTGATTTCCGGCTTGGGTCACTGTCTGTGTGAGTTTGCATGTTCTCACCGTGTCTGCATGGGTTTCCTTTGGATGCTTAGTTTCCTCCTACAGTCCACAGATGTGCGGGTTAGGTGTATTGGCCATGCTAAATTACTGCTTAGTGTTCCAGGATGAGTAAATTAGAGGGATTAGTGGGGTAAATATGAGGGGTGATGGGGATGGAGCCTCGATGGGATTGTTGTCAGTGCAGGCTGAATGGGCCGAATAACCTCCTTCTGCACAATAGGGAATCTATGATTCTAATGATTGGTGGGAAGGGAGTCTTTCTGCTGCTGCACAAATGTTTAGCTGTGGAATATCGAGAGAACACATTCACTAGAAGATTGAGGTCCAGCCTCACAAGAGTCAAATCAGTGCTATACCCTGTCAGATGTCATAACTTGCCTACTCTGCATACTTTCAGGTGCTGTTATTACTGACCTATCCAAAATAGCGATCCACACCAGAACAGTGCGAACTCCTTTCTGGATGCGGAAAGATACTTTAGCAACAATTCAATAGCAAGAATAGCCCCCAGCCATGACTAGTACTATTTAAAGGGCTCATCAATCACTCTGGGTTAATTGCTGAATGATTCTTACCGGCTGCTGCTGTGTTGGAAATTTCTGGTGGCTCAACAGGCTGTGGCTTGACAAATGGTGAAGGCCTTGATTCTCAAGTCAAAGGTTCTGCTCACACCTCTTGCTTCCAGACACAGATGCTGTGTTTCTATTTTGCCACCTTTATTTTTTAAAATTGTTGTCTGGCAGAGAATATGCATAGATTTTAAAATCCTAAAATCAGTAGCTTTTCAAGAATATACTGCGCATTTTTACAGATAATCCGTCAGTATTGCTTTATCAGTGTGACACTAGCAAACCATCTCAGTTCTTGGTAGTAAAGCCATGCTGCACTTGAAAGAGGAGCTACATCAGTGTGTAAATGACACATGGCCTTGCGAGAACTTCTTGCTTGTCAATGGAACATCTCTAGAGAGTATGATGTTTATAGTCTGAGGCAATAAAACATCACAGTTCTTTGAAAAAGGATGAATTTTCTTTTCTGAGGTGCAATGGGCTAGCCTCACCAAAGGAGGATCTTGTTTTTCAAAGAATATAATTTATTCATAAAGTTTGTAAAAGTACAATACATAGCATTTAACAATGCATTCAGTGCAATACAGATCTATTTCTTTTGATTCAGTGCATGAAGTGCCTCACTACACTTGCCTTTATAGGTTATACTTAGTGCACTATGAGATTTCAGGTCCAGCGTTCTCTGTGCATACAGCCTGAGGAATTTTACACAGCTTCTAATCTTTTGGCATATAATGGTGTGATGGCATTAGGCAGTGACCTTTTCCTATTCTGCCTCTGTGGTGGCTGTCTCAAGCTTTAGTGCATCTCTCTGCGTGTAGTTCTGGACCTTGAAAGGTGCCGGTCTGCATGACACATCATCAATAACTCTTAACACTGGAAGAGTCTATGCACATCTTGTTATAACTCGACAGGGAGATGGGGGTGGCACTGAGAATATTGTTCCCCATTTATCTGGAGATCTGTGCATCATGTGGTTAGCACTGCTATTTCACAGTTCAATTCTGGCCTCAAAACATTGTCTGTGTGGAGTTTGCACATTCTCCCTGTGTCTGCATGAGTTTCTTCTGGAGGCTGCAATTCCTCCCACAATCCAAAGATGTATGGGTTAGGTTGATTGGTCATGCTAAATTGACCCTAATGTCAGGGGGATTAGAAGGATAAATAAGTGGGGTTATGGGAATAGCGCCTAGGTGGGATTGTAGTCAGTGCAGACTCGATGTGCCAAATGGCCTCCTTCTGCACTGTAAGGATTCAATAAATTCTATGTCCCTGTGGACATAGTCAATTTTTGATATCCAGATCAAGCAGCAGATAGCGCAGAGTGAATACCACGACACAGAAGTGAGGTACGGACCAGACCTTCACCATGTACTTACATCAAGAGCATCTCATGACTGCGCTCTTAACCATATGGGACATCATTCTCACACGTTCAGCTTCTGTTTCAGCTTAAGCATAAGATCCAGCCCCTCCAAACCATTTTTAAGAAAATATTTCATAGGATGATAGCATCGCTGGCAATCCAGCATTTGTTGCCCATCCCAAATTGCCCTTGTGAAGATGATGCTGAGCCACTTTCTTGAATCATTGCAGCCCAACTGGTGCAAGCACGCCCACAATTAACAAGGCAATTTCCAGATTTTTATCCAGTGAAGGGATGGAGATATAGTCAGGATGGTGTGTGGCTTGGAGAGGAACTTTGCATGCATGTTCATACACATCTGCTACCCTTGTACTTCTTGGTGATAGAGGTTTTGGCTTTGATACAGTGCATTTTGTGCATAGTACACACTGATGCCACAATGCGTCAGTTGATGGAGAGTATTTTGGGAAACGAGATACTGGTCAAATGCATTGCTTTGTCTTGGACA
This sequence comes from Sphyrna mokarran, assembly GCA_024679065.1. Taxonomy (NCBI): domain Eukaryota; kingdom Metazoa; phylum Chordata; class Chondrichthyes; order Carcharhiniformes; family Carcharhinidae; genus Sphyrna; species Sphyrna mokarran. The sequence continues at coordinate 47,032,002 of JAGIQG010000008.1, forward strand.
ATGTTGAATTTCTCGAGTGTTGTTGGGACTGCACTCATTCAGCCAAGTGGAGAGTAGAACATAAAACATAAAACACTGCAGCACAGAACAAGCCCTTGGGCCCTCAATGTTGTGCCGAGCTATGTCCAAACCCAAGATCAAGTTTTCCCACTCCATATCATTCTTGTGTGCTCCACGTGTCTACCAATAACCGCTTGAAAGTTCCCAAAGTGTCCGACTCCACTATCAAAGCAGGCAGTGCGTTCCACATCCCAACCACTGTCTGAATAAAGAATCTACCTCGACATCTCTCCTATATCTTCCACCATGAACCTTATGGTTATGCCCACTAATAACAGTTACATCCACCCGAGGAAATAGTCTCTGCACGTCCACTCTATCTATCCCTATCATCACCTTATAAACCTTTATTAAGTCACCTCTTATCCTCCTCTGCTCCAAAGAGAAAAGCCCCAACTCCCTCAATCTTTCCTCATAAGACCTACCCTCCAAACCAGGCAGCATTCTGTAAATCTCCTCTGCACTTTCTCCAATGTTTCCACAGCTTCTTATAGTGAGATGACCAGAACTGCATACAATATTCTAAATATGGTTTCACTAAGGTCTGGTATAGTTGCAGCATAACCCCATGGTTCTAAAACTCAAACCCCCTGTTAATAAACGCTAACATACTATAAGCCTTCTTCACGGCTCTATCTACTTGAGTAGTACCCTTCAGAGATCTGTGGACATGGACCCCAAGATCTCTCTGTTCCTCCACATTCCTCAGATCCCTGCCATTGACCCTGTAGTCCGCATTCAAATTTCTTCTACCAAAATTATTCACGTCACACTTGTCAGGGTTAAACTCCATCTGCCACTTTTCAGCTGAGCTCTACATCCTATCAATGCCTCTTTGCAGCCTACAAAAGCCATCAGCCTCATCCAGTACTTCACCACGCTTGGTGTCATCAGCAAATTTACTAACCCACCGTTCAGCCCCCTCTTCCAAGTCATTGATAAAAATCACAAATAGCAGAGGACCCAGCACTGATCCCTGTGGTACACCAGTGGTAACTAACCTAGTCTGAAAATTTTCCCTCCATCACCACCCTCTGTTTTCTATGAGCAGTCAGTTACTTATCCAATCAGCCAAATTACCTTCTATCCCACACCTCTTTACTTCCTTCATGAGCCTACCATGGGAAACCTTATCAAACGCCTTACTAAAATCTATGTATACGACATCAACTGCTCTATCCTCGTCTACACACTTAGTTACCTCCTCAAAGAATTCAATTAAATTTGTGAGGTAGGACTTATCCCTCACAAAACCATGCTGACTATCCCGGATTAAGCTGCATCTTTCCAAATGGTAATAAATCCTATTTCTCAGGACCCTTTCCATTAACTTACTGACAACCAAAGTAAGAGTAACTAGCCTATAATTACCAGAGTCATTCCTAATTCCTTTCTTGAAGAGAGGAACAATATATGCCATTCTCCAGTCCTCTGGCACAATCCAGAGTATTGCATCACACTCTGAACTTGTGTCTTGTAGATGGTGTATGAGCTTTGGTGGGTCAGAAAGCAAGTTACTCTCTGCAGAATACTAGCATGTGACCTGCTCTTGTAGCCAGAACATTTATGTGACTAATCCACTTCAGTTTCTGGGAAATGATAAACCATAGGATGTTGATGGTAGGGGATTCAGTGATTGTAAAGCCACAGGGAGAGGATTAGGCTCTCTCTTATTGAAAATAATCACTTGTGTGATGTGAATGTAACATGCCACTCATTAGCCCAAGCCTGAATGTTATTCAGATCTTGTGGCATACAGAGATGGATGGCGTCAGTATCTGAGGAATTGCAAATGGTACTGAACATTTTGAAGTCATCAATCAATATCAATCAATATCAACTTATGAACTTACGATGGAGGGAAGATCATTGATGAAACAGCTGAAGATAGTTAGGCTTAGGACACTTTTTCTTAATTTGCTCATGGGATGTGGGCATAGCTGGCTGGCTGGCTAGCATTTATTGTCCATCTCTAGTCCCCTTGGAGGAAGTTGAGATCAACCACATTGCTGTGTGGGTCTGAAGTCACATGTAGCTAGACTGGTTAGGGACAGCAGATTTCCTTCCCTGAAGGACGTAAGTGAGCCAGATGGGTTTTCCAACAATCGACAGTGATTTCACGGTCATCAGTAGATTCTGAATTCCTAGATATTCTCTCTTGAATTCAAATTCCACCATCTGTTGTGGTTGGATTCGAACCTCGGTCCCCTAGAACAGTTTCTGGATTGATAGTCCAACAATAATACCACTAGGCCATTGCCTCCCTACCTAGCACCTTGAGGTAATTTGAATTGATGATGAAGGGGGCAAAGGATCAGTTGGCCCAGTTCCCAAGAACATGACATTGCTCTTGATGCGATTTATTTTGCTCCTGAGGTCATTTCATATCGTTTGCAGATGCCCTTTAGTCTGCAGACGACAGTGGATTCAACTAGAAGGTAGTATAATCATGGATGCACATGGACATTTTGACCTGACTGCCTTAATTGCCTGTCTCCATCACCCCATGGTATGAATCAATAGTGGTGCCAGGTTTCCTCTCTCCTCGAATTCCATTCTCCTTCCAAACATCTTCAGGAATTTCACATATCCTATAATGTTTTTACACATTACATTGAAGCATCTGCCTCAAGAGAAATCTTGCAGGCAGTAAATAGGGGGAGGTGGTAGCATGATCATAATGTCACTCGAATTGTAATCCAGAGGTCCAGGCTTATATTCTGAGAGGATAGATTCAAATCTCATCATGGCAGCTGGTAGAATTTAAATTAAATTAATAATCTGAAATTGAACCATGAAATCATTATTCAATGTCATAAAAAACCTAGTTCACTAATTCCTTTTAAGGAAGGAAATCTGCCACTCATACTTGGTCTAGCCTACAAGTGACTCCAGACCCAACCAATTAAAGCCATTCAGTTCAATGGAGAATTAGTGGGGTAAATGTGTGGGGATTAGATGCTCTGTCGGAGAGTCCGTGCAAACTTGGTGGGCTGAAGGGCCTCCTTCTGAACTATCAGGATTCTATGATTCTATGTAACAAGGCAAATCGGTGAGATTACAATAACATCTTCTGAAAATATAGCATGCAGTGTAAATTTGATTTGAAAATGGCAAGCATAAAGAGAATCTTATGAAAAACAAATTACACTGCTGAATTTTAAAATATAATTTTTGTTTTTGCAAATGAAATTCTGTTTTCTTTCAATTTCACAACATGGGACGTTCCTTCTTTCAGAGGTGCATACAACACTCTACATTTCTAGGGCAACATCTTTCCCAACCTATTGTAAAAGAATACTTCTCAGCTGAAGAATATCCAATCTGTCTGACCAGGTTTAAAATATCAACAGGTAATCAAAAGATGCTTTTCTTTGAAGTTTCAGAAAGCAGCATCTTGCAGAGTTCTGATAGATGAGTATGATCTTTTCCATTGCCCCGCTCCTCATTCTCAGAATTCGGACAAAACATTATCGTGAAGATCAATTTTCAGCCATTCAGACTGGTATGTGGGGTTATGTTGCAGGTTGCTAAGTAGCATGAGAAACAAGCATAGAATATAGTCCTATTTTTATTCAGTAAACATCAGGATAAGGTGATATAGAAGTGGCAAGATAGCCAGACCAACAAAATGCCGCAAATACATTTCCAGAACCAGATGGATAACTTTGGCTCAATAAATCAGTAATGGTGAACCTCAAAGCTGAGTTCCAAGGGGATTTTTAGGGTTCACATTTGCCAGGACTCATCTGATGCCTATACACGGGAAGGCTACAGAATAAATAAAGCATCTGCCTGCCTCCAGTATATTTCAGATTAATACACAGGATGGAGTTTGTTTCAGCCAGATGTCGAGGTCATGTGGCTCATCTGCTCTGTTCCTTCTATTCTTAACAGCGGGAAAGGTCATTACACCCCCTTCCCACACAGAGGACAGCAACAACAGCAGGGCAAACATAAGTTCTACCAAATTGCAAGCTTTTTAACTGCTCAGGGGCCAATCGCCTCCACATACGTGATTCACATTCCACCTGTCCTTAATGAGGACATCTTTTGGGAAACGGTTTGAAGCATGAACATTTAGGTCAACTTAGATCCCAATTATAAAATGATAATTATCCTCAACGTCCAGTTATTGCCTTTGGCATGCAGGACTCTGTCATTTTATATGCCTGCTGAGCAGATAGTCAGTGTTGACCTTGTCAGCTACACCTCATTTTCTTTATATTTAGGACATCCTTATTGTTATGTGGCACTTTTGCTTCATTTACATTTTTTGACATCTTAGCCAAATTGTGCTAACCTGACTACCTTGAAGTCTTACTTCCAAATAATCCTTGCAACTGGAGGGAAACAAGGAACACTGATTTAAAAAAAAATGCATCATTCAAAAACTCAAAACATCTCAAAGCTCTTCAACAGAATGAAGTACTTTGGAAGTGCAACTACAATATGTGAGATCTTATTCTCCATTTTGTGATGGGACAGATCTTAATTGAAGAAGGAAATTAAGATCGGGAACCAAAACTCCTGGATGAAACAATATGACAGGAGACAGAGCCACCAAAGCTCAGGAGACATTGATGAGTCCACTAGTGCAGTAGGGACAGGCTGAAGAAGACAGTGGTAAAGAACAAGCAAATATGCAGTTGCTGCAGCTGTTTCTATTACTTGAAGGAACATTGGTGGATCCAGACCAAATTAAAGAAGATTTGCAGATGTGTGCCATTATTGGTGGAGACTGTACCTGTGTGACTCAGGTTCATTGTGTGCTGCTTTCAGCTGAGGATCAGGCTAAAATCCTAGAAGAGATGGATTCTTCATGGGAAAAACAGAATTTTGAAGGATTTTTTGATGAAGATTCCGTAGAATCCTCACAGTGCAGAAGGTGGCCATTTGGCTCAGTGAACCTGTATTGACTTTCCGATAGAGTATCTTACCAAGGCCCAAACCTACCCCCATGCTCTAACCCTTACTTCCAGGCATTTACCATAGATATTCCCCCTAATCTGCATATCTTGGGACACTAAGAAGGAATTTTGCATGGCCTGTCCACCTAACCTGCATATCTTTGAACTGTGGAAGGAAATTGGAGCACCCAGAGGAAACCTAAGCAAACACAGAGAGAACACGCAAACTTCACATAGTCACCCAAGGCCTGAATCAAATCCTGGCACTGAGGTAGCAGTGCTAACCACTGTGCCACTATGCTGCCTTGTATGTTAATCTGGTGAGTAGATTGCCAAGCCAATTCAGAAGATTTGTCTTAGTTGTGTCTGTCATTTAACATGTAATTTGTTGTTTATAATCAACTGTACTTTGCTTGTTAACTCACGAGTAACTTATTCTTTTTCTTACTTTTTCATGAGAGAGAGAAGACGGTGGTGAACGACATTCTTGAATCGCACAAACTGCAGGATTCTATTTTGTGCATCATCGTTCAGCCCAATATTTTGGGAAGGGATCCTTTTCTTCGGAAGACAATGGTTGCCAGATCTTCTCATCAGTGGCCATTGCCAGGCTGTCTGCTGTTCATTGCCAGGATGTTGGATGGGCACTATCTGATGAACATTGCTTGGATATGTATCCAACCATCTGATGCTTCGATGGCCTCTGAGCCTCCCAGCCTGGCCATCAGGCCTGAAGTTTAGGTTGATTAGCTATGCTAGGGGGATTAGCAGGGTACATATGTGGAGTTATGAGGGTAGGGCCTGGGTAGAATTGTGGTCAATGAAGATACAGATGCGATGGGCCAAATGGCCTCCTTCTCCTTCTGCACTGTAGGACTTCTATGATTCTAGGACTTCCGCTAATGGAGATCAATACGATTTTAGCCCATGTGATTTCCTGCCAGAATGATGGGAATATTCCGGGAGGTGGTAGATTGCATGTCGAACTCATGAATAAGGTTGGAACCAAGTCAATCTGATGCTAATCAGCCTCATACCCTTTCTGTGTGCAATCTGGTTTGCACCAGTAGAAAGGGCCAGACAATTGCAAACCGTTTGGTGCCGGGACAGAACCGATTTTTAGGTTTGCACACTATTTTCCAGGATCGACACAATCTGCGCCAGATGCTGAGAAGTCAGAAAATCACCCCCAATCTCTCAAAGGTTAGAATTTGTCTTCATGATCATTCATTGCCTATGAACCCGTTGATTGTACTGCTTGCTCCAGGTGAGAAACAATGGAATCATCTTGTTGGGGATTTTCATATCTTTACATATTTTCCATTTTAAATTAAACTCTCCCGCATTTCATGCAAAGTGCTTGGACACAGCCTGTGGCTCCAAATGAAAAACTCAGGCTTTATGTGAATCAAATCGGGACATGCTGAAGGAATTCCTGAACAACATCCAACCCCACATGCTGGAAAAATTCAGCTCTCATTGGGCGCGTTAGTTAAATATCTCAAATAACAATATAAAAGTCTGTGGTTTTCAGGCAATTGTTCCCTTGCATGCAGGAGCAAACTACAAAAGGTACATTTCACCACTATTTCTGCACATTGTTCACCATCACCAGTCATGTTATACAGAAAGACCACTGCATGGAAATAAGGCTTGGAAAATCTTATGGAACAGGTGGTGTACAGCAGTTACAGAATCAAGGACAGCAAAAAGAACATATTGTCAGACCACAGGGGACTCTAATTTCCCTTGCTGCTGAACTATCCAAAGGAAATATTTGCTACAAAGCCATAATATTGTACATCAATACCCTATCTCACCCGGTCTGAGAGCTCAAAATGCTAGTTCAAGCCACTAGTCACAGGACATATTATTTTCTACCAATAAGAAAACTGAACTCCATAGAGGATTAAGAATTACCCCCTGATTATGGTATTAATGCATAGGAAGAGGTCAGATATGATGACTACTATATTTTGCTGTCTTTTTTGAAAGGCAGAAATTGCGTACAATTTACAGTACGGAAATTGGCCATTTGGCCCAAATATTTATATTTATACTCCACATGAACCCCTCCTCAGATTATTTCTCTCCACCTTGCCGCAAATCCAAATTCTTCCTTTTCACTCTACTTGCATTGGAACTTCACATCAGCCACATATAAGATGGTATTGTGAAATTGGTGGAAGACTGTTCCATCAAACAGATTGGCTGAAATTTTCTGGCCCACCCAAAGTCCAGGGATTTTTATCTGCCTCCCAAATTTTCTGCCCCACTCGTGATAAGTCCTGCAAAGGGAAAGATTCAAGAGGAGCAGCAATCCTCTGAAGATTGCCACACCTCAGAAGATCTGGGCCATTGCGTTCCACAAAGGAAAGGCAACCCCTCAAGAAAAGATTCTATTTTGTTGTAGCAAGAACACTCTTCACCATTGCACTCAGTGTCTTGCTGTGTTTTGTTACTTCTATGCTGGCAACATAGATCTTAGTCTGTTTCTTCTAGCTTGAAAACTTGGCATAACCTAGAAGAAGTTGGTTGGCCATCCTTCCACACATCCTCCATTTATACTATATAACATAACTTAAGAGTAACTATCCTCAGTACAAGAGAAGCTCATTCACTGATAGCATGCACAGTTGTTTAGGGTTCAGATTGGGAAATATTTTTGCATTGCGAAAATAAGACAATGAATTGTGAGCCAGATCCACGCAGCAACGTGGGAGGAGTGGCAGTATTTTTATAACGTTTAAAGCAATTCGGTGAAAGCCCATGGAAGTGCCTAAAAAGTCCCACAAATCCCTCAGCACTTTGAATCAGACTGCAGGCAGCGTTAAATCACAGCCACTCCAAAATGGCCTTTATGAGTGACAGTTCCATGCCACCCCACTCCAGACTCAGAGACTGAACTTGAATCAATAGTTATAAGGTCATGTCTAAATAGAAACCGCTTGGCAACAATCTAATAGTGGTAATTTAACTGCTCCCTTAATTACGACTGGCATGTTCACTCAAATTTTAAAACACTGTGCCGGCAAGAGAAGATGAATAATGGAGCCAAGGCAACCACTGCTACTAAAATCTTAGCACATTTTCTGGCTGCTATCGCCTCTATTTGTCAATTGTTAGACATGAGCCTCTAGCATTAGAATCTCCATCTTCCCATTCCAGACAATATTTCAAGTGCCTTTAGCAGTGACAGAATATAAATCATAAACCACATTCCCTATATTAATCCTGTTTAGCAGCTGGATACGAGAACATTCAATGTCCATGACTATATTTATCCACAATTAGCATTTGCAACATATTAGTAATTAGTTTAAGCTTTCTTTCATAGGCAAAGGTCATAAAATCTTTCCCACCCACTAATAAATTAATCCTTCCATCACAATCTCTCACAAAACTAATGAAGCACAGCAGATTGTTTAGGGGGAAAAGATAGGTTACAAAATTTATAGATGCTGGCAATTTAAATTGTAATGATGTTGATAAAGCTTCATACAGAAATATGTTGATAAACACACTGAGCAACCAAATGAACAATGCAATTGTTGGGACTTAGGTGGATGTATTTCTTATCAAGACATCCTCTGGGCCAATTTTATGTCACATCAAAGCTGCATAGAAATTAGTGGAAAAGAGAATCTGGGCGCAGTGCAAAATGGGCAGCTGATCAACACTTTCACTAAAGCTTTATTCTTCCCCTGTTGTAGCTGAGACTGTGAGGAGCTGTTTCAATTTAGTCTTGAGGCAATCTAGCTATTAAATCTTAATACAGGCTTAGCATTAATAGTAGCCAGCTTCCCTTAATTGGAATTATCCAAGCAATGGCTCAGGGCTTTTGTGAACTTGTAATCCAGTGCATCACTTACTATTATAGCTTAAGTGTATTTGTTGCTCTTTAATAACTTACCTAACCTTTGTTTTTTTCTCTCTCTCAAGTTGCTGTCCACAACAAACTGCTGAAGCATCTTTATCTTATTACTCTTTTGGGCTTATTATTTATTTTTGCAAATAATTCTGCAAGTGAACTGGGGATTGGGTGTTTCAAAATATATGGGAATGAAAGCCAGTTTTGACAATGTCAGTCTTGGCTCAGTGATAGCACTCTACCCTCTAAGTCAGACGGTCACAGATTCATGTCGTACTTCAGAGATTTGAACATATAGCCAGGCTGATTGAAGAGTGCATAATTGAGGGTGCACAGCATCATTGGCCTGTTTGCCTGTTCAACTGCATGTAAATGATCCCACTGCTTTATCTGAAGAGGGCAGTTGTTCCCAATAACCTGGCTAATATTAGTCTGTCCTTGGTGAAGTTTAGAAGGACGAGGAGGGATCTTATTGAAACTTCTAGAATAGTGATAGGCCCAGATAGAATGGAAGTGGGGAAGATGTTTCCATTGGTAGGAGAGACTAGGGTCTGAGCACACAGAGTAAAGGGACAACCCTTTAGAATCGAGATGTGGAGGAATTTCTTCAGCCAAAGGATGGTGAATCTATGGAATTCTTTGCCACAGAAGGCAATGGAGGCCAAGCCATTGAATATATGTAAGACATAGATAAATTCTTGACTGGTAAGGGAGTCAAAGATTATAGGGAAAAATGGGAAAATGCAGTTGAGAAACTTATCAGCCATGATTGAATGGCAGGGCAGACTCGATAGGTCGAATGGCCTAATTCTGCTTCCAAATCTTATGGTTTTAATATTAATCTTTCAACCAAGTTTCAAAGCTAGATTATTTGATTGTTCATCTCCTCGATGCTGTGGGACCTTGCTACGTATACATTGTCCACACTACAAGAGTGACAATGGTTTAGAAATCGGGATGTGAAAGGCAATATAGAAACAACAATGCTGTCTTTCTTTAACATTTGTCTTGCACAATTGAGTCCAAATAAATGCAATGCAGGGAATAATTCTCCAACATGTGATGAGATGCTAACAAATTAGCTGCATCAGTTTCAATGCAGCACTCCTGTGAACCATTCGTCAAGGCAATTAACCTTCAAAATGTAAAAACAAATTTTAAAATCCTTCAATAATTATAATAGTCTTGGAAATCTCATTGTGTCACTTGAAGGAACAGGCAATTTCACTCAGTAACCCAACAGCCTCATCCTTTCAGCATATTTCCATCACTCAATGCTATGTGGTTATTCAATACTCAGGACGGCATTTTATGAGATTTTTTTTTCTCTCAGCATCCAGTTAGCGTGAAAATGGGAGAGTTCCTGATCCATTTTTTGGGTAAGTTTTCAAGCCCAGTCATATGCACTCAGTCACTGAAAACCACTTCTAGCCACTAGAGACAGCGGGCAGGACCTAATTCTTCTGACAGCCTGCAGCTCAGATCAGAGCCACAAACTGCGCACGCGCAGAAAAAAAAGCTCAGCAAAAATTGCTGACCTCAGGAGAGGAAGGGTGAGGAGTTAAAATGGAGAAATTTACATTTTCAGAAAACCCTTTTTTCTCCTGATCTGAAAATGAGTACTGGCTGCCTGCCCCTTGCCTTGTGGAAGATGTCAATGCATTGATTATCTGATTGCAAGTTTGACAAATGACTTCTCTAGCACAGGACTGCAATTTTACTTACCTGGACAAGTCGTTACACAGCTGCCAACAAAAATCAAAGCCAAAAGGAGCACAGCATATTAAAAGCAAACAGTGCTCAAATTTCCTCTCCATAGTACTCAGCACCCTTTGGCTGAGACACATTTTCAGAGTGGCCAATGCTGGAGATCCCAGCATATACTAGAAGCCTCAGAACAAAGCTATCCTGATGGCACATAATCCTACTGGAACAATATGAATGAAAGCATTTGATTGTGTTGTGAACATTAGTTTTCACCAAAATGCCAATATTATGATGCAACTGTGAATATGTGCTTGTAGCATTTCTTTCATATATCTAACACATAGAAATATAAGATGTTAAATCAAAATCAAATCTGTCCTCTCAGGTGGACACAACAGATCCCATATGACGCTACATCAAGGAAAAGAAGGACGTTGCGAGTGTCCTGGCCAAAATTAATCCCGGAAAATGAGAGGCAATCTTACTGAAAACATAAGATCCAGAGAGGCTTGACAGAATGGATGCTGAAAGGATGTTTCCCCATATGGGACAGACATTGTGTCAAGATAAAGCATCTCCCACTTAAAACAGAGATTAAAAGAATTTTCTTTCTCCCAGAAGGTGATGAGTCTGTGGGACTGTCTTCCACTGAGAGTGATAGTGGCAGTGTCATTGAATAATTTTAAAACAGAGGTAGATATATATTTAATTAACAAGGGAATCAAAGGATACTGGGGGAGGTAGAATAGGGGTTTTGTGGTCACAATCAGACCAGCCAATATCTTACTGAGTGGTGGAATAGGCTTGAGAGTGTGAATGGCCTATTCCTGTTGGTAATGTGCATGCTCAACCAACACCAATAAAACAGATCATATGGTCATTAGTTTATTGTTGTTGTTCAACATGTTCGCAAGTTGGTTATCATCTTTCCTTTATTATATTTGAATTCTCTTCCCGCATATATTGGTGCACTAAAGCAAACTTGCATCTGGTTCCAAAGCTAGTAATTCCTGGAACACGTACCTAGTCTGTCACCAAGGGCTTACAACTTGACGGGTGCTATTCTACATTTATACAGTTTGTCAGATAAATCTAGGCAAGCCCCTCTCTGTGTGGTTTGAGATAGAGGCGGTCTTACACTTTTAGAGGCCCGTTTTGTGGACCCCCTATGACATCACACCCTGCCTCCTGGTGACATAGCATCTCACCTCCCCCACACCGGTCAGGGTCTCGTTCTCACCTGCCCAGACCTCCTCAGCCCTAGCCTGAGTGTCAGAAACTGCTTCCCGAAAACCATACCAGTGACTGCCTGGGACCCGCACTTCTCAACCGCTCACCACTTGCTCAGTTGGCCAAACCTCAAGTCTCGATGCATACTCCTGGCTGGCTGCCATTGTTGGCTTTATCAGGCCTGCCTTGGCCTCTGATCTCAGCAGCCCTTGGTCGGTGGCCTCACCGTCTCCAGTCTTGCCACCCTGTTCTCTTACTCTTAACACTGGACTCTGGCTGACTCACACTGCTGGTCCACAAAAACTATGCAAATTCAGAGCTACCAGGCTCTGAGTGGTTCTCCCACAGCCATCCTCTCATTATTGGACTGGGGCCCCACGCTGCAGTGCTGTGTGTTTCATAATAAATCTGCCTCTGGTTTAAAGGCAGCTCGGCTTAATTCTTCCTCACGGCAATCCCACTTGTCTAGAGTCCCTCACTGGTTCTCCTCTTCCTCCTCCAGAAAACACAAACACAGTGGGAATTCCGCAGCTTATGAGTGGAGGACCAAATTAAAATATCATGATAGCAAAGCCTGTTCCAAAAATAATGCCCAAAAGGATGTTTGAGGAAAATGTTGATGAGAAAACACTTCCAAAGCAGTCTAATAGTATTGTATATGTGGGACCTTGTGATAACATTTGTATGAACCGTATCACCTGGAGATCCATATGGCTGTTTGGCAAGTTAAATATAGAAAATGTGCACTTTCAACATAGATTATGGGAAATGTCCCAGTGATACCAGTGCAACTACATTTTCATATTGTAACGAAATTGCCATCTGTTTACAGGCAGCAACTTCCTGTGTCCAATACCTGCCCAATTACTAAGGCACATCATGCACATGATTTCCATTCAGGACACAAGCCAATTACATCCCCAGTTATAAAAGCAAAATACTGCGGAGGCTGGAAACTTAAAATAGAAACAGAAAATGCTGGATAAGCTCAGCAGGTCAGACAGCAGCTGTGGAAAGAAAAAATAGAGTTAAGTTTTTGAGTCTGTCTGACTCTTCTAAAGGTGAGAAGGGGCAGAAATATGCCGGATGGTTGGAGAAGGGCATAGACAAAGTGGAGCAGAAGAGAAGGTTAGGGATAGGTCAAAATAAAAGAGAGATTAGCAAAGATGTCATGGGCACAAGACAAAGCAAGTGTTAATGATAGCATTAAGGACTAAAGAAGATGCTGATAATGGCAAAAAGGTAAGTTAGTAGAATGTGTTCACAGGAGAACTTGGTCAGTGATCAGTGAAAACAAAACTAAAGAACAAGTGAAAGATGGTGTGATGTCCATTTATAATATTGCTAGATTATGTCGATATATGGATATGGCCGAGCCATAAAATGATCGTTAAATGCAGAAACAGAAAATTATGAAGGATATTTTCTTCTTCAGTGCCAAGATGCAAGAACTTGAGCACAATTGAACACAAAGTGACTTTTCACTCAGTGCAATGAATGGATAGAAAAGCACACAAGCAGCTAATGCTTGGCTTTACAATGAGGGCCCTGGTACTGCCCAGGTCATGCCCACCCCTAAAGTGGAATGTCCACCCTTTCAAGTTAAGCCACATTTCTCTAGTAATGTGCACCGAAGGTAAAAGTGAGATAAATCAACTTTATCTGCAAGTCATCAATTTAAAAAGTGATATACTGTACACAATGTAAAAAAATGTTGTAATTCTCACTGTGAATTCATACTGACACAGAACTTTAAAACTAATAAAGTAACAATCACTTGCAAGATCTGCTACATATTAGCTAACAAGATGCGTTGAATGACTTATCAACCAGAAGGTGACACCACAACCCTTCCATTGGAAAAATGCAAAGAGCTCTGCTCAGTGATCATATCCAGATTTCTTGGAGAAGAGAAGCAGCTAATACACTATGGGGGTTCAGCACACTTGGCTCTAAGTCAAAAATGTTGTAAGTTCAAGTCTAAATCTCAGTGCAAAGGTTCAGACAGATAGTCTTGGACTGAGGAAGTGCTGTACTGTCAGAAGTGCTATGTTTCAGATGAAACATTAAGCAGAGGCCTCATTTTCTCACTAAGATAAAAACAACACACTGCAGATGCTGGAATCTAAAACAAAAACAGAAAATGCTGGAAAAACTCAGCTGATCTGACAGCAAGTGTGGGGAGATCTGATGAAGGATAATCCAATCTCGAAACATTGGGGCAAGTCTCCCATCGTGACCCACAATTTTTCTGGCGAGTTGGGGTAGAAGATACATGTCATCTTCAGGATTTGCCGGGGACCCAGGCTGGAGAACAGTTGGAGACCAGACCACGCTGGAAACCGAAGGGAAGACAGGGAAGTCATTTGAATTCTTTTTTAATGTATTTTAAATGTCATTTCAGGAACTTGTCAGTCCTGATTGAATCTTCCACCCCACCAGGAGTATTTCATTCCAGCGGAGTTTAAAGAAGGTCCCCACATTCCGGGAACTAGCGGGAACGTTGGTGGAACAACCGGGGGTTGGGCAGCAGGAGGTGGTTCCCCCTGTGCTCCCTGGCCCTGTCCAAGATACAAAGTGCACATGTCAGGGGGCATCAGGCAGTGTCAAGGAGGTGGAGCCACTGCAGGTGGGCCTTAGGGATGATCGGTGGGGGTGGGGAATTCCACTGCCACTCTGCATGGGAACCAGTCTGGGCTAGGGGGAGGCCAGCGATAGGACGGGGCTGGAGAAGGGGATGGTCTGACAGGGGGAGGCCTGCCTTCCAGAGAGGGGATCTGAACCCAGGGGGATAGGAGTCAGCTTGGGGGATGTCTGCTGGAGTGAGGAGGGTGGAGGGATCGCCACTGCTGGGAGACTGGGTCTGGATATTGGGGCACTCCAGGACTGGTGGGGTTAGGGTTAGACTGGGAATGGTTGTGGGCTGTGGGGGTGCCAGAGGAACAATATTGCGGGGGTCCCGAGCTGGTCAGCCATTACCGCTGGGTTTTTAATGAGATTCATGATTCGGACCTCTGCAATGCAGAGTGGGGAGATTCGAGTGATCTAGAACAGTTTTCCCACCAATTCAGCAGTTTTGGGAGAACATCCCCATTGGCTCTATTCTCACAGAATCATAGAATCCCTATTATACAGAAGGGACCATTCAGTCTTTCAAGCCTGCGCCAACACAATCCCAACCAGGCCCCACCCCCATTACCACATATATATTTACCCTGCTAATCCCCACAAATGCTATCAGACCTGCTGAGATTTTCCAGCATTTTCTGCTTTTGCCTCATTCTCTTATGTAAGCAATTGTAAACAATCTCATGGTACTTTCTGAAGGAGAGGCAAATTCTCTCTGATGTCCTGGTCAATATTAATCCCTCAAACAATTTCACTAAAACAGAATACTTGGTCATGGTGACATTGCTATATGTGGGAGTTTGCTGCCTGTAAATTAGCTTCCTACTGTGGTAGGGGGGCATTACCTGAGGGCCGCATAAACAGGCCAGACCATATGGAATATCAAGATGGGCAATTAATCCAATCGGGAGGGGAGTAGGATGCATACTCAGGGTCATCTGCAGAACCTGAAAGGAGAGTTATTCAGTAACATAGTTAATTCAGTCTGACCTTTTGTATATATAATTATTTATCATTGGCAATGAAGCCTTTGTTAATTCAAGCCACTTTGCGTCATCCTCAATTTATCACACTTACGTTACAATACTGAACACTCAAAAAGCAGTTTGTTGGCTGTAAGCTTCTGGCTAATTTGCACACATGGTGTGTCAAGGGAAGAATTGTGCTGTGCATTATTTTTTGACATCTCAGCAAATGTCACATTGCCAAACATCGTTCACCATTCTTGGAAACAATATGAATGGACCTGTGCTTTGTTTTAAGCCTTGCACCGCAGAAGCATGAGTGGACATTGACCTGACATGTTGGCTTGAATTTTACCCTGGATGTCCGGACCCCAACGTCACAGAGAAAAATGGGACTCGATCCCAAATTTGCCAGCTGCTTTGGAATTTTACTGCAGGCATCTTTCCAACAAGAGAGCTGGCAACTCTGAAGTCTGAGCAATACCAGGTGGACAGGTGGTCGCTGATGATAAGTGAAAGGGAAATCGGGAAATGATCCAGATCTGTTTAAACAAACTAAGAATAAGCTTGGGGGCTGAGGGCTGGAGGGAAACCTCTCAGGAGGATCACTTTAGGCCTTCAAGTTGCTGGTTCTGTTGACCCATCCTGCTTCCAAAGGAAGGCTGTCTCCATTTAGATGGCGGTTTCCCTTGTGGAGGGATCACCCCACCATCAACAAAATTCCAGGAGCTCTATAAATGGTTCCTAATTCAGCCTTTACGTATGCAAATTAGTTGCCTGAATCCTCGAAGCCAGCAGCCACTCCACAT
Organism: Sphyrna mokarran; assembly: GCA_024679065.1. NCBI lineage: Eukaryota > Metazoa > Chordata > Chondrichthyes > Carcharhiniformes > Carcharhinidae > Sphyrna > Sphyrna mokarran. The sequence goes on from JAGIQG010000008.1 coordinate 47,048,182, forward strand.
CCAGTTCTGTAGTTGGTAAGCTATCCAAGTGGGGGAGCTGTCCCAGTTTGGCTCCCATTCATTTTACCAGCTCCCCTCCACCTCTTCCTTCCCTGCCACACAGGACTCATAAAATCCAGGCCATAAACCCTATTTTGTCCTTTCCACAGACGCTGACTGGCCTATCACTGCTTTCAAGCATTTTCTGCTTTTATTTCAGATTTGCAGCACTTTGCTTTCGTCTTCAAGTATAGACTGGATACCTGACAGTTTGAGGATAAAAATGAAAACTCTGCCAGTAAAGCCAGTTCATTACCTGCAAGCTATCTAAAATTCATTGGGCTGTGGGCAGCGCCGCAATGAGGGAACAGTGATCCCAGTATAAAGTGTTGGGATCATCTCATTTGGAGCTGACTATTACTCAACATGTCATTACTCCTACTTTTTGTGCCCTGAGCAAAGAGCGATCGACATGGAGAGGACATACAAATATCATTATTTTGGTATTCCATAGCAGACCATTACTGATCTGCTTGATCTCCTGTCCATTAAAGTTATCTAATAAATGAAAAACATGAGCATCCTCTATGGCCAGCATTCTAAAATTCACTGGCAAGTGATGTTCCACAACAAAAGCGCACATCCGGAATATTACCCAGTGTTTTCAAAGTGATGTTGGTTCTGACGAAGATCATCAACCTGAAATGTGAACCCTGTTATTCTCTTCAGAGATTTCATTTATTTACTGGTGTCACAAATAGGCTTACGTTAGCACTGCAATGAAGTTACTGTGAAAATCCCCCAGTTGGCTCACCTCGGCACCTGTTCGGATACATTGAGGGAAAATTTAGCATGGCCAATGCGCCTAACCAGTACGTTTGGAGAAAACTGGAGGATCTGGAGGAAACCCACACAGACATGGGGAGAAAGTGCAGACTTTGCACAGACAGTGACCCAAGCCGAGAATCGAAACCGGGTCCCTAAAGCTATGAGGTAGCAGCGCTAACCACTGTGCCACCATAAAATGCTAACATGTTGAGTATTTCCAGTATTTTCTGTTTTTATTTCAGATTTTGACATTTGTAACGTTTTGCTTCTATTTTGGTGGAATTATCTCCCTATTAAGTATTAGTTCTATGATTTTATTTGACATAAACTGTTAAAAGATAGCGAGGGTTAATACGCAGAGACACAAAATACAAAAATAAGAAATCTGTGAGAAATCTTTATAAAACATTGGTTAGGCCTCAGCTGAAGTACTGTGTCCAAGCGCATACATCACATTTTAGAAAAAAGGCCTTGGAGAGGGGTTTCATCAGAACGGTAACAGGAACAGGGGATTTGTGAACTGGGATTGTTCTGCTCAGAGCAAAAAAATATTCACGGGAATGTTGAACTCTTCAAAATTATCAGAGGTTTGTTTGAACAGATAGAGAATAATTGATTCCACGGGATGGGGGAGGGGGAGCTATAGCATCATATTCAGTGATGAGGGGCATGTTAGTGCAAGGGATGCCATATTGAAAAGGCTCCCATCATCACTGAACCACCATTGGAGAACAAAATGGACCTCATGAAAAAGAAGCTGGATCTCCGGGAATGCTCTGAGGCTGGAAGATGGACCTCCACAATGACACTGAATCTGGAAGATCCATTTGTAGATGCTTTCTCCTCCCAATCCTGAACTCTGGAACAGCCCCAGGCATTGTTCAAGTGAGTTCTGATATCTGCCTGCCACATTGCTCCAGGCATGTTCTGGACTAACATATCCTCCTACTGGCATTGTGGAGGAAATGAAGTTTCTGGTTGGGCCTTTATCTGTGTCCAGTTAGCAGGATGACAATTCATTTCATGCCGGCCTTCAGCAGATTTCCTGCAAATGCCATAGAGAGAGGTGGGGTCCCTGGTGCCATCTTCAGAATATGGATCTATTTACATCATCAGAATCATATCTGCAATAGGGCCCATTTCAGCTTGAAATGTCAGTTTCCCCTTGCCCCTGAATAGCTGTTGAGAACTCAGAATTGTTTCTTTGTTTGAAACCATCCTTGTCCAAAGCTGACATACGTTGAACACAATGGCAAAAATCCAGCATTAGGCAGCATCCCCTATCCCAGAGCCAGGTGGCCAGTTATGCCAGAAATAGTTATTGGCTTTCACTCACTGTGATAAAAGCTCAAGACTTTGGTCATCTAGGCCACATTAGGCTGATGGCTGATACTGTATTTGCAGTGGCAGAACACAGTGCAAGGAACATATTGTTCCTATTGCCTATAAACAGCGCTGCTAAGTCACTTTGCAGTTATGTAACACCTCAAAGGTTTTGTATTTCAGTTAAGTACAGCTTAAAAATTAAATAATCATTCTGCATTGTTATGTCGCTAAATCTGCAATATTCAGTAATATTGGGTATGCTGATTTTTTGAAGATTTCCCCCACAAAAGCCTCAATATCCAGAATGATTTCCCCTGTGGTTTTGTGCAAGCAGTCTAGCTGTGCAGATTGAAATCAGGTAGAGCAACCAGGATGATATTTCGGAGGGCTGACCACACTGCCCCATAGTCCCTTGATACCACAACACAAGATTGTGGTGCCAAGACTGAGAGTATTTTTGAAGCTTGGGTACAGCTTCAAAGCTGCAGCTGGCCAGGGATGCCGATAAAATTGAGCTCATTATGTTGTCTTTTATTCATAATATAAGGAATACAGCACATAATTAGGAATTACACAGACAAGAGAGAAGGATGCAAATTGAGCTGCGTTTGATCCCACCATATGCCATCGGCATGGTTCTTGATCAATGTTTCAGCACAGAATGTAACAGAAACTCACAGAGACCAAAGCACAGAAAATATGGATTGGACAGGTTGTGTTTGTTTAGTGTAGCCTAGATTTTGGAGTCTCATACATCTTCATTGCTCATTTAATGTTGTAAGTACGGAGGATCCTATGTATAATGTTATCTTTTTGGAACATGCAAGAGATGAGTTTTTGCAATGGAAGGAGGCATTAAAAACGTTTTTCTTTTCAAAAAAAGATTTATCCATTCCCAAGAACAGCAATAAAAATGAATGTTATGTCAGAAACTATATATTAGATTGCGAGAGTAAGTGACTACTGTGTTTTGATTCAGACTTATTAAATCAATTTCATTTAAAATTTCTTCCTGTTTGAATTTCGTTTATGCTTTTTATTACATTGAGTGTATAATTGCAACTTTCAGAATCATTATGCCTTAATAAGTTACTCTGGAGAAAGGGTCACAGCTATTCACCAGTGTGAAGGGGCACGACTAAACAGCCAACACCAAAAGCATTAATGTAACATTGCAGTTTGCAAGAAAGTTTCCAATAGTAGAATCTTTGAAGAGTTGAAACAACATGATCTTCAATCACCAGCTTTTGGAGCGAAACACTTAGTGAAATTGCCTTAAGAATAGTCACGTCGGGGAGGACAAATGTTACTGTTTCTTGCTAATTAATGTCAGCAGGCTTTCTGTGAGCAATGAAAACAAAAAATAGAACAGACTATTACCAGATGGTACCATATAGAATTAGAAACAGCTTACTTCAAAAAAGTGTCCTGTTTTTAAAAGATAACTCCAAGGATTAAAACAGGAATCTAGAGCACAGAAATATGGCTATTCAGTCCAACTGTTCTTTGCTGGTTACACATGAAGCTCCTCCTGTTCTTTATCTTATCCTATCAACAAAATCTTCAGTTCCTTCCCCTCTTGTGTTTATTTAGCTTCCCCTTAAATGTATAAACAAAAGAAATCCCTTAAATGCATCCATGTTTTTTGCCTCAACTGCTTCATATGATGGCAACTTCTTATTGGAATAATTAGTGACTATTTTATATTAATGCCCTTAGTTTAAAACTTCCCTTCAATCAAATTGTTGAATCATTTCCAGTTAGATCACTTTGGTCTTCTATATTCAAAATAGTAAATACCTAATCTATATAACCTGTAAACCAAGTAGTCATATGGATATTGGGAGTACGCGGATGCATCAGCGATCACATGTTGGGAGGACAGGAGTTCTCCTCGAAGCATGGGCAGACACACAGCATGTAGGAGCTTCTCAGAGTGCAGAATAAACTGTTATTGTCCTAAGTCCTTTGTCGTCAGTCATTGGAACCCAGCTCTTCTACATTGGTGTCAGCACTTGGTAGAATGGCACAGGGAATTTGCTGCATCATAGAACATAGAACAGTATAGCACAGAACAGGCCCTTTGGCCTGTTTGTCGAACCCAAGATCAAGCTATCCCACTCTCTATCGTACTACTGTGTTCCATGTGCCTAACCAATAACTGTTTGAAAGTTCCCAAAGTGGCCGGCTCCACTATCACAGCAGGAGTGCATTCCACAGCCCAACCACTCTCTGGGTAAAGAGTCTACCTCGGACATCCCTCTTATATCTCCCACCGTGAACCTTATAGTTATACCCCCTAGTATGAGCTACATCCACCTAAGGAATTTATCTCTGAATGTCCACTTTATCTATCCCCCTCATCATCTTATAAACTTCTATTAAGTCACCTCTCATCTTTCTCTGCTCCAAGGCAAAAAGCTCCAGCTCCTCAACCTTTCCTCATAAGACCTACCCTCCAAACCAGGCAGCATCCTGATATGGACTTTAGTAAGGCTTTTGATAAGGTGGCCCATGGAAGACTTCTACAGAAAATGCAGATGTGTGGAATAGAGGGTGATTTAGCTAATTGGATTAGAAATTGGCTGGCAGATAGAAGACAGAGGGTGGTGGTTGATGGGAGATATTCATCGTGGAGTTCGGTGACGAGTGGTGTGCCTCAGGGGTCTGTTTTGGGGCCCCTGCTGTTTGTAATTTTTATAAATGATCTGGATGAGGGTATTGAGGGATGGATCAGTAAATTTGCAGATGATACTAAAGTTGGTGGTGTGGTAGATAGTGAAGAGGGGTGTTTTAGTTTACAGAGTGACTTGGACAAGTTGCAGAGCTGGGCCGAGAGGTGGCAAATGGAGTTTAATGTGGAAAAGTGTGAGGTAATGCACTTTGGCAGGAACAATAAATGTGTAGAGTATAGGGCTAATGGTAGGGCTCTTAATAGTGTTGAGGAACAGAAGGATCTTGGTGTATGTGTCAATAGATCCCTGAAAGTAGGCAGTCAAGTGGATAAAGTTGTTAAGAAGGCTTATGGAGTCTTAGCTTTTATTGGTAGGGGGATTGAATTTAGGAGCCGCAGCATCATGTTGCAACTGTACAAAACTCTAGTGCGGCCGCACTTGGAGTATTGTGTGCAGTTCTGGTCGCCACATTATAAGAAAGATGTGGAGGCATTGGAGAGGGTACAGAGGAGGTTTACTAGGATGTTGCCTGGTATGGAGGGCAGGTCCTATGAAGAGAGGTTGAAGGATTTGAGGTTGTTTTCGTTAGAAAGGAGGCGGCTAAGGGGGGATCTTATTGAAGCATATAAGATAATTAGAGGTTTAGATAGGGTGGACAGTGATAGCCTTTTTCCTAGGATGGAGAAAGCTAGCACGAGGGGACACAGCTTTAAATTAAGGGGTATGAGTTATAGGACGGATATCAGAGGTAGGTTCTTTACTCAAAGAGTGATTAGGGAGTGGAATGCCCTGCCTGCAGCTGTTGTAGATGCGCCAAGTTTGGTGGCGTTTAAGAGGTTAGTTGATAAGTATATGGATGAGAAGGGAATGGTTTAGTTAGGAGGGGCATTGCTTTTTATTTTGGTCGGCACAACATCGAAGGCCGAAGGGCCTGTTCTGTGCTGTATTGTTCTATGTTCTATGTTCTATGTTCTAAATCTCCTCTATACTCTCTCCAATGCTTCCACATCCTTCTTATAGTGAGGTGACCAGAACTGCACACAATATTCCATCCACCCACTCGTGTTCGGTGAAAACATTGCAGACAACTGGGCAAAATTTGAAAAAGCGTCGTACATCTACTGCAGGGTTAGTCTATCAGACTAATCAAAGAATGCACTGCCATACACTTTATTAAACGTACACTGCCCCAAGGTCATTGAGGAATTTGAATCTTTTGATTTCCAAATGGAGAAGGAGAAAGAGGACCCAGCAATATTGTTCAAAATGATTGAACACATTTGCATGCCAGAAAAGATCATCATATTGGATTGACACAAAATCAGAAAATGTTGGATAACCTCGGCAGATCTGATAGCATCTGTGGAGAGAGAACTATCATTTCAGGTCTGAACTCTGTTGAAAAGTCAGCCAGGCTCGAAACATTGGCTCTGTCCTCTCCCCTCAGATGCAGTCAGGCTTGTTGATATTTTCCATATTTTCTGCTTTTATTTTAGATTCCAACGTCTGCACTAGTTTGCTTTTATATCAAATAGACACACACTTTTAATGCTATCAATCAAAAATTTGATGAATTTAATCAGTTCTGCAACGTGACTATAAAAGTCTTAGCTGAAAAATGTACATTTGGCACCCTTATCAATCAGTTCATGAGAGATCACATTGTGTGTGATGTCCTCAGTGCTTTTGTCCAAAAGCAGCTCCTTTGTGAGAAAGATCTAACTTGGCACTCAGCCATCAGCATTTGAATGCTGAATGAACAGATAGAGAAAAGCAGCAAGGAAAACAAAAGTTTTTATGGCATAGAGCACACCCCTGCCCTAATGCAATGGTTATTACTCACAGAATTGAACTACATATTTGGCTTTTTGTAAATGCTGCATCAAGTATGGCAAATGGAACCATTTTATGAGATGCTGCAGATCTAAACCACAGCAGTCTTCCTCTGCCACCAGCCACATTGCAACTGGTCAAGACACAAACAAGGTAAAAATCAGAACAACTAAACCACTCAGTTTCCAATGGCTGTCTACTGTGAGGGTGTCAACACTATCAGGGAGAAGGATGAGATTTGCAGCAAAGTGCAATGCACTACCCAGGCAAGCTCTGCAGGAACGAGACCTATAAGAAGCACCAGATTCTAACAGACAGGAAATCCTCATGGCCTAAACCAGACAACCCATCTTCATGGAAGATGTGGCCTCTATCCATTGCACACAGGGCAGCTTCAAGACCAGAACGTAAAGCAGCTGCTGGGTCTTTGGGACAGCATCACACAGGAGCCAATCCATCTTGGCCCAGATGTACACACTCAGAAGCACCAGGCCCAAGAAGTGATAGATATAAAGACTCATTCAATTGTGAAGTTTTTGGGAAGCTACTTTTCATATGTCATATGAAGCTAGATGACTCAGTATTACAGTTATGAAGCAGAGGATAGTCAATCAGTTGCACTGGATGGCAATACTGGCTGTCATAGCCCTGAGTCTACAGAATGGTTTCAGCCATGATGGCTGCTGCAGTGAAGAAAAATGACATAGCCATAATTTGCATTGACCAAGTCCATCTAAACAAGGTGTTGCTCAGACCTCATCACCCTGTTAAAATGAATAGGTTACAGCTGACATGCCCAGCGCCAACATTTTCAGCATCTTGGATGCAAAATGCGCATTCTGGCAAATCACATTCAATGAAGAATCTTCAAAACTAACCATATTCACGTCTCCTGTAGGCAGATATTGTTTCTTCTGCATGCCCTATGGGATCTCCCCTGGCAATGAGGTCTTTCAATAGTGCAGGGAGCAACTCTTTGCAGGACAACCCTGTAAAATCATCTTCAATTACATTTTGATCTGGGGTCGTACAATGTAAAAACATGATACATACTAGAGGGATCAGGATCAGGATCAACGGGATCAGGATCAGCGTCGTTTTGTTAAAGTTCAACGCTGCTACTTGTAGATTCAAGGCCAAACACATTCCCTACTTAGGGACTTCTTCACAGCTGATGGTGTCAAACCAGATTCAGACAAGATAATGGATGTATGATATTGTACCTACACGAGATTCCTGACCTCCTATGGTCACTCACAGTGGCTGACATTTTCAAATGGAATAATAAACAACTCTTAGTCCTAGTTAATCTGTACTCGGCTAGTTCGAAATCAACCACCTGCCAGACATCAAGAGCAATACTGTCATAATCAAACTCAAGAGGCACTTTGTTACACATGGCAGCCCTCAGAGGATAATGATAGACAACACTCACCAATTCATCTCCAGTGAATTTAGGAACTTCATAGATACGTGAGACTTTGAGAACGTTACAAGTAGTTCCTAAATCCACTGTCCAACAGTCTGGTGGAATAGGTGATATGCTCACCGAGCACCTCCTTGAGAAATATGCCTGACACCACACTGCACTAAACACCTTAGTCTGCAAAATGTGCAAGACAGGGTCTGTCCTTGTAAGCACAGCCAACTGGCGCAACCACGTGTTCAGACCATGTCAAACCAAATACAAGGTTCCAGAAACTGTTTTATTGATTAGTCTACAGCTGGCCTTTGTTTTATTAAATATTTTTAAAGGTGGGCGGCACAGTAGCAGGTGGGTGATACGGTAGCACAGTGGTTAGCACTGCTGCTTCACAGCTCCAGGGACCTGGTGTCGATTCATGGCTTGGGTCACTGTCTGTGTGGAATTTGCACATTCTCCTTGTGTCTGCCTGGGTTAGTTGATTAGCCATGCTAAAAATTGCCCTCAGTGTCCTGAGGGCATAAGTTAGAGGTATTTGTGGGTAAATATGTAGGGATATGGGGGTACGGCCTGGGTGGGATTGTGGGGGTGCAGACTCGATGGGGCGAATGACCTCTTTTTGTACTGTCAGGTTTCTATGATTCTCTAGTTTCTATGATTCTAGGGGAGAGAAAGGAGACAAGATGGACTATGCATCAGCTTCAACGGCCCAATTTGTGTGTTGTAAGTATTTTGCATCCAGTGACTATCGTTGCACACAGTTACACGTCAATACTACTGGTAGTCCCAACTTAAATGAGGAAGATGTGGATGGTCACATGGGTGCTGGATGATGCAAGTATATAAAGGGTCACAGGTCACGAGCTCAGGAGTTCTCCCTGAAGTGTGGGCCGACACACAACTTGGATGAGCTGTTCAGAGTATATAATAAACTATTATTGTTCTAAGTTTTTGGCTGCCAGTTAATGGAACACAGCACTTTTACACAACTGATCATAATTTAACCTGCTGAGCCTATGGACTGTTCTGATTAATCTGTGCTACAACTAACCAAAACTGAATGCAATGCTTCAGATGGGGTCTAACCAGAATTTTGTACAATTATAACTTCGATTCCCTTGTTATTGGGGGATGTTTTCCCATACCACCAACCATGGGAATGACACCAGATGGTGAGGGGGAAAGGGGGGAAGGAGGGTGGGGTCATACCATGCAAAGGCTCATTGATCTCAGACATGATTTTCCGGTTTTGGGGTGAGCACAGCCAGAAAATCACAGCCCTTAACGTTTTTGCACCTGTACACCAACATGATTTCTGTATTGTGTCAGGAAAAATAGTGATGTCATGGAAACATCAGGAAAAATCAGTAAATTGGAACGTTTTCTGCTGGTTATATACTTTAAAATTGGAAACTGGGGTCTGCACAAAGGCAGAACAGTTTGGTTAGGTTAATGGAACTAATGCTTTTGATATGCTGATGAGCCTCGCAACACTGCAAACAGATGTTTATTCAAGGCAAACTGTTAACAATAGGGAATAGAACACAAATGATTTGAAGAAGGGGTTTGAATAAGGGGTTAGAAATTCAAAAAGGAGACAAAGGGTAAACTTTGTATTTATATTCCTAAAGGTAGATTCACAAAATGAAATCAATTAAGTTTGATTTCTGAAGCGGTTAGTTCAGATAAGGGAAGACCGAAAGAGAGGAACTGGATATCAGAAGAAAATTCAATCTTTGCAAAGGTGGCCATTTGAGTCTTCAGCCAACAGCAAGAATGGTTGTTTCAACTCTGAGCAAGCTGTGTCTGTGAAGACAGCTTGCTCAGTAACTAATGCAATGACAATAGTCTACCCCTCAAAGTCAACAAAATAAATGAGCTGGCCATTGACTTCAGGAAGGTAGTGGAGGACATGCCCCTATCTACCTCAATGGGGGCAAAGTTCAAGTGGTTGGGAACTTCAAGTTTTTAGGTGTCCAGATCACCAATAATCTGTCCTGGTCTTCCATGTCAACACATAGTTAAGAAAGTCCACCAATGCCTCTACTTTCTCAGGAAACTAAGGAAATTTGACATGCCTGCTACAACTCTCACCAATTTCTATAGATACGATACAGAAAGCATTCTTTCAAATTGTATCATAGTTTAGTATGGCTCCTATTCTGTCCAAGACTGCAATAAACTACAAAGAGTTGTGAATGAAGCCTGATCCATCACTCAAGCCAGCCTCTCATCCATTGACACTGTGTACACTTCCCGCTGCCTTGGAAATGCAGCCAGCATAATCAAGCACCTCATGTACCCCAGACATACACTCTTCAGGTTTACTGAATGGAGGTCTGTAACTAGTGATGTTCCACAGGGATCAGTCCTGGGACCGCTGCTGTTTGTAATATATATAAATGACTTGGAAGAAAACGTAGCTGATCTGGTTAGCAAGTTTGTGAATGATACTAAGACCGGCAGAATTGCGGATACTGATGGAGATGGTCAGAGAATAGAGCTGGATATAAATAGGCTGGAAAATTGGGCAGAGAAATGGCAGATGGAATTTATCCAGACAAATGCAAGGTGATTCATTTTGGTCAATCCAATTCAGATGGGAGCTATAAATTAAATGGTAAAACCATCAAGAGCATAAACACACAGAGAGATCTGGATGTAGAGGTCCACAGATCCTTAAAAATAGCAGCACTGTTGGAAAAGGTGGTGAAGAAAGCATATAGCATGCTTGCCTTCATCGGACAGGGCATCAAATATAAAAGTTAGCAAATTATGTTATAGTTGTATAAAACGTTGGTTCGGCCACACTTGGAATACTGTGTCCAATTCCAGTCACTACACTACCAGAAAGACATGGAAACTTTGTAGAGAGTACAGAAAAGATTTAACAGGATGTTGCCTGGAATGGAGGATAATAATTACGAGGCAATATTAAATAAATTGGGTTGTTCTCCCTGGAAAGACAGAGGCTGAAGGATGTCCTGATAGAAGTTTAAAAAATTATGAGATGTATAGATAAGATGAACAGTTGGAAGATCTTTTCCAAGGCAAATATAATAATTGCAAGGGAGCACAAGTTCAAGATAATGGGGGAAAGATTCAGTGGAGATGTGCGGAGAAAATTTTTTTTACACAGAGTGTGGTTGGAGGCCTGGAATGCACTACCAAGTGAGGTGGTTGAGGCAGTTACATTAGCCACACTTAAGACTTATGTGAACAAATAGGGAATAGAGGGTTACAGGTGGTTGGCTAGATAGATAAATATGATTGGCGCAGGTTTGGAGGACAGAAGGGTTAGAAACTAAACTCAGTATAGTTTCTGTGCTATACTGTTCTTTGTTTTTTGTTCCACCTTCTTTCATCAGGAAAAAGGTACAAAAGTCTGAGGGCATATACCAACTGATTCAAAAATACCTTCTGCTATTTGGGATACCCGGCATTTACCATCAACAGTTTTCTTAACAACTTGGAACTCTGAATTTCTCTGCTCATCTATAGTTCGTAGCTTGTTACCATTCAGCAAATATTCAAATCTATTTTGTTGCGTTAGGCCATTGCTGACCTACTACCTTTCTTCATGAAATCCCATCTATCACAGTTTTGGCCACTCACATCATCTATCAATGTCCCTTCACAACTTAATGCTGCCGCCTATGCTATTTACTGTGCCAACTAGCTTAGTGCCATCATCAGTCAGAGAAATAGGGTGTTTCATTCTTTCACCAAGTCATTTATAAATATCATGAAAAGTTGTAGTCCAAGTATCGATCCCTGGGGGACACCACTAATCATGTCTGACCTATTATCCGTGGTCTCTGTTCACTAACCCTCTTTAACCAATTCCCTGTCCCGTCTCACTCAGAAAATAATGATTCAGCTTATTTTTATACAGTTATTCCGGAATGAATGAATGTTTCTGTAGCATAATGGCTATCACTTTCATCTAACACAGGAATGGTCCTTGGTTCAAGATCAGGCAAAAACAAGTTCAAAGCCATGTGGGCGACACAGTGGTTCACACTGCAGGACTCGGATTCAATTCTGGCCACGGTTGGTGTCTGTGTGAAGTCTGCACATTCTCCCCTTGTCTGTGTGGGTTTTCTCAGAATGCTCCAGTTCCAACTACAGTCCAAAGATGTGCAAGCTATGCAATTAATTATGCTAAACTGCGCCTTTGTGTCAGGGGGTTAGCAGGATAAATTCGTGGGGTTACGGGGATAGAACCTCGGTGGGACTTTGTTGGTGCAAGCTCGATGGACCGAACGGCCTTCTTCTGCATCTTGGGATTCTATGAATGATTTTGGACTGACAGGGGAGCCAAACTAATTCAAATACAGTCATACTTGGTTCAAAAATGTTCTTAATTGGCCAATCTTATTGAATTTAAGACAGGCAGACAATTATTTAAACACTCTCTAAGTAGAAGGGATGCGGGGTTTAAGGATCACTTCTTCTGGGACTGACAATGCTCTCTTTTGTTCCATCAGCATGCCTACCAATTGTTTACACCTACTGCTGACTTTGTCATCTCTCTTAAAGAAATCTTCTTGTTGAAGATATCTATCATCTGCTTCAGTTGTTTCTCAGGTACGTTGGGGAGCAAACAGGACTTAATTGCATTCTGCAATTAGTTGCACTTTTCCATGTCTGCCGCACTTGTGCAGCATTCCATATTCCCAGTCAGAATGACACATAATATCCCCTATCCACCATCCAATCCTAACTGAATGTCGCTCATTATGCCATTTGGCCATATATACATGGAGAAAAACACACATGCTGAAAATCTGAAATAAAAATAGAACAAGCACCTTCTCAAAATAAAGGAGGCACTGGTGAAGATTCCCATCAGAAGCATTAATGGCATGTCACGAGCCCTTAGTATTTTTGGTTCTCTTAAAAGGAACAGCAAAGATTTGAGCTTGCTTCTTCAGAGTCAAATCTTTATTTCCAGCCTGTTTTTAAAAAATGTTTACCATCTCATTCATTCCATTTTGTCATTCCTTCAAATGAGCTCCTGCATTTTATATATGGAGGAAACACAGAAATTTATTCCATACAATTCCTCACAAATTATCTGAAAACCATGCATCCTTAAAATCCCATGTTATCCATTCTTTTCAGGGTTTTGAAGAAAGGAAGGTAAGCAGAGAGAGAGAGAGAGAAAGAGAGGGAAGAAATGAAAAGCAGGATGAAGCTTGCATTTGAATAGTAATAATTTTCACATCCTCAGGATATTCAAAGTATTTCACAGCCATTCAATTATTTTTGAAGTGCAGTCATTAATGCAGGCAAATGCAGCAGCCAATTTTCACACTACTGACTCCCAAAATGGCCAATTAATCTATCTCCAGTGGTGCTTACTGAGAGATATTGACCAGAATACCAGCAGGATTTCACAGCTGTTCAAATGTTTTCTTTTATTCATTCGTGGGACATGGGCGTCGCTGGCTAGGCCAACATTATTGCCCATCTCCAGTTGCCCTTGAGAAGGTGGTGGTGAGTTGCCCTCTTGAATTGCTGCAGTCCACCACCTTCCAGTCCATTATGAGTTCAACTCTCTAAAAAGGAACTTGAATCCAAAACCTTCTGAATCAAAGACAAGATGGATGTTGACGAGCCAAACTGATACATAAATAAACTTAAAGTTGGCTCCCTATGATATCAAGAATACAATTTGTGTGTACAGGTACAGATTCCCTGAAGGGGTTCGACATACTATATTGTGAGAACCGCGAATGCTTCTGCCCATACCTGCCTGACTCTGTACTGATAGCAGAGGTACTATGTGTGCTCCCTGCCATTTGGAACCCAAATATTGGTAATAATCACATTTTAAACTTGGGAAGATAAAAGCTGTTTATGCCTAATATTTGCCATGCTACCTTGCACAAAGAACTGGTCATGGTTCTGTCACACCTCACATGAGTCTCTTGTGCAGTGTAAAATGAGGCCCCTGGAATATTTACACAGAACAATTAGTTCCTAGCTGATTACAGATATTGTAATGATGCATTTCTACATATTTCATTAAAAACACAAATGTTATTTATTAATTTATTATTTATTTATCAATAAGAAAATTTGTACAAAGGCATCTGCTGCCCAAAGTCTCTATGTGGCTTCTTTTTCAGAGAGATCTCCACACCTTGGGCAGATTACCCACTGTGAGTTGCAATCATTCCCCCAAGCCAAGTGCCCCTAATTCTGCTGTGTTGCCCCTTAAAGGGACAATCATTACAAATCATCACATCCCTCCCCCTTTAACACCTTTATACAATCTTCAGTTCTAAATTCTAATTAAACATTACATACAGAGCTGGACAATTATAAATCGAGTCTTTGATGGGTTTTTTTGTTTCTTTTAGAGCCGTATAATTCTGTAGTCTGAGATGCTTTCACAGGGTTGACATTAACAGCGATTGCAATAATGGGTACCTCTTCTGGAAAAGGCAGTTCATCACTTCTTGCCTCCACGGAGACATCAGTTATGTTGATGGCACAGTGGCACACTAGCTAGCACTGCTGCCTCACAATGCAAGGGACTCAAATTCGATTCCCGGCTTGGGTGTCTGTCTGTGTGGCAATTGCACATTATCCCGCATCAGTGTGGGTTTCCTCCGCATGTTCTGGTTTCCACCCACAGTCCAAAGATGTGCGGGTTAGGTGGATTGGCCATGCTAAATTGCCCCTTAGTGTCAGGAGATTGGCTAGGGCAAATGCTTGAGATTATGGGGATAGGGCCTGGCTGGGATTGTGGTGGTGGAGACTTGATGGTCCAAATGGCCTCTTTCCACACTGTAGGATTCTATGTTGATAACAAATTGATCAAGTATTTCGGTGTTCACATGTTTGAAAACATTTCTTGATGGTAACACTGATTACTGTAGTCTTTAATTTATGTGTTTCTTCTGAGGGGAATCTATCAGGTTTTTATTTGACATATTTATTTCACAAAGTGAACCTTCATTTCTATTTGCCTTAACTTCAGCCAAACCATTTTGGTTTCATTGTTGGTCAAGTTTGTCTCTGACAAAGTGTTGACTTGTTTCCATTCTGCCATTCTCTCATTGCCCTTCTTATGGGGTTGTTTGCTGGCCTCTTTCTGGGGCTTTCACTGCCCTGCCTCAGAGATTTCTGTTACCTCATTTTTAGGCCTTTTGTTGCCTCTTCCTTGAGATTTTTGTTGCTTTTGGACTTTTTTTGAGAGTTGCCCTTTATTTGGGATCTTCTCCAATTTTCCTGTCCAGTGCTATTTGTTCCTTCATGTAGTTACTACTTTAAATGTAATACCTCTTTAAATACATCACTGCTTTAAAACTGTTTTTTTTTAAACATAACTTTCAGCAGTTGTCAGCTCTCCCTCAGTGTTATCCCACACTTTTGAAGTTGCGGTGCAAATGTGGCTGCTATTTTTCGAAATTTTAAACTTGAAGGGGACAATTTTCCTAAAAAGAAAGTAAGTGCCCTATTGACAGGAAAATGGGAGACTTTGGAGCATACTTACTCTGTTGAATTTCTGGCACTCTGTGCATCACAGAATCTGCTGGGGGATATACACTTGTAAAGGCGGGGCTGTGGCAGGGGGGGAGGGACTAATGCCACCCAAGAGGCCAGCAGCATAGTGCTGAGCGGGCCATTGCACATGTGCTCATCTGTCAGTAGAGAGATTGGTGCGTGCGTACTGGCCCTCCCTGTTGCTGATCTCTTGATCATCAGCCTCCCAACATCTTCCTGACAACTCCCCCACTCACCAATTGCTGCTCGAGTAGTTCAGTGGGCTGGAAAAATCACATGCCAAATTTTAGTGAAAGAAAGTCTTTTTAGTGATCGCCATTTAGAGAGCCGTTTTTTTCTTCTTTTTGGTGAGTCAGTTTTTTTGGAAATTTCACTGGTATTTGAGGTCAGATGGGGCTGTTGTTATTAAATAGTTAATTTTTTTTGAAAAGGTTGAGGATTTCTCTTCTTTTTCACACTTCAGGCCTTCTCTGTTTGAAGCCCATCAGTACAGCAACTGCTTCCATGGAACCCCCACAGGGTCTGTTGCGATCCAACACACCAGGAGCTTGTCAACTTCTGCCTCTTGATTTTCTCACACTTCAGGAGACCACACTCCTTGGGGCAAGTTTTTTTCTTTTTCACCCAAATCCTGCTTTCTGTGCTCCGGTTTCTCCTTCAAAACTTTCAACAACTCTTTTTTAAAACTAAAATTCATTTTCTAAAGTATAAAGCCACAGAACATGCTTCTCATTATCTTCTCTTGTTTTTTCTCTATATGTTTCCAAACTTTTGACTTTCCCAACCAATTCAGGTTTGTTCTGTGTTTGTCTCTCAGGATTTGGCAATATCTGAACATCTCAAATAGGTCTATTCACCCAAAGGGAGCGTTCAATTTGTCAATTAAGACTGGATACTCACAAGTGATGGGCTAGAGGCAGTGTCATAATAAGTTTATCCTCATTGCCAGATGTAATGATACACTTTCACAGACTTCCTTAGAAACACAAAACATATTTATTAATCAGAAAACTATACAAGCAGCTACCTAGCTTCCCTAGGTCCCTACATGTCCTCTGTCTTAGAGAATTCCATCATCCCAGCTGATTACCCACTCTCAATCCCAATTATTCCCCAAAACCAGGTAGCCCTCATTCTGCTGTGTTGCCCTAAAAGGGATAATCACCACATATCACACCAGATATTTATAGATAATACAACATATGGCCCTATCAATGTGGTGATTCCAGTCACAGAGTCACTACAGTACAGAAGGAGGCCATTCACCCCATCAAGCCTGCACCAACAACAATCTCAACCTATCCCCATAACCCCACCTATTTATCCTGCAAATCCCCCTGAAACTAGGGTCAATTTAGCAAAGCCAATTACTTAACCTGCACATCTTTGGAGTGTGGGAGGAAACCGGACACCTGGAGGAAACTCACACAGACAGGGGCAGAATGTGCAAACTCCACACATACAGTGACCCAAGCCAGGAATCAAACCTGAATCCCTGGCACTGTGAGGCAGCAGTGCTAACCATTGTGTCACCCAGTCATTAACGCTTCAGAAACTAAAGAAGATTACCAATCCTTTGGAAATAAACAGAACCCTTTTTAGAGTCTTTTGTAGCATGCTTTCTTTTCTAAAAATGTTACTAAAGGCATCGCTTAGATAGTAAAGTGTTGTGCCTCCATTTTGTAAATTTGACATTTGTCAGTGGTGAGTTGGCATCCACTCAGATGATACTTTTCACGATTGCTAATGTTGGCCTGAATTCTCCGGTCATTCATTGGTCCTGCTGGCACCCCCACCTGTGTGTTTCTCGGCAGTTTGGGGTGCCTTCAATGGGAAATTCCATTAACCAGAGAATCTCGCTGCCAGCAAACAGCATGCTCCTTTCCACCATGGAGAAACAAGCAACTGGGATGCTGAAGAATTTCACCCATTGTCTCATTTTTGATCATGTTGTTAATGCTGTCTCCCAGTGTTTCCAGTGTTGTTCACGGTCTTTTCCATTTTGCTAGCTCTAGCGTAGGTCAAATACAGACTCTCTTCATCCTCATTTGGTTACCGCTTTCAATCTCAATTATCCAAGACCTTGGTATCTTGGCTTCAACAACAACTTTCGCTGGATTCCAGATTTTCATGATTGGATCCTGCACACTTTGTCCTTTCAACGGCTCAGGTAAATATTTAAGCATGTTTGTTGAAGTGCTAACTGCCTCTTTCTTGAGTGAGTCGTTGTCTCACTTCCCCCAGTCACTCAAGGGATGTATGTTGCTTGATAGAGAAGTCTTATATTTGCTGCCATTCATCAACTCTGATTTCATGTCAGCCTTGAGGGGTGTGGATAAGACACTAAAGCAAGGTTTGGGTTTCCATTATCTTCTGGCATTTTGCAGGAGTTCTTTTGACTATCTGAATGTTCCTTTCTATAATCACCTGTCCTCAAGGTTAGTTTGTATTGACCTAATGATGTTGAACCCATACCAGCCAGCAAATTCCTGAACTTCCCTGGATATGAATTGGATACCATTCTTGTATTAATCTTTCAGGACAGCGTTGCTCAGCAAACATAGCACATACCGCTGAGAGGGTTGTTGCTCTGAAGTCATTCATCTTCTGGATGAAAACACATTTTGAGTAGTGTTCTGTGCTTGTGAGATGTCATTCATGATTGTGTGTGAATAAATCAGCTCCCACAGTATCCCAGGATCTGGGTGGTACTTCACTAGCTATCACCTCATCTATCTGCTGCCTGTTTTGGTACTTACAGTGTACATTGCGAGTTTATATTCCGATGGATTTCTCCCAAAAACTTCCTAACTACCAGAACTGTGAGAATAACAGAGTAGTCTGTGCCAGTCTCAGGCATGCTCCACATCCCAATCCTCCCACACTCAAGTCACTTTTTGGGGAGTTGGAAAGTTTGGGCCAGAGCTGGTGTGTGGGATCAAAACATACCAGTTAGCCTGGCTTCTGATCGCCTGGGTGCCAGTTTGCAAGGATGCCCCAATCTCAGAGTGCACTGGGAGACACCCTCTCTCACCCCATGGACATCAGGATCTCCCCCTCAGCGGTGGCAAGTTCCCCCAACCCCTCCTCTACATGGGTCATTGGCATCAGGGCCATGGCTGGTCTCCCTGTCTGACCCACAATGTGACAATCCCCTCCCAATCAGAACCCCCAACATGTTTCCCCAAGACTGTCTTCACATTCTACTTTTGCACGGCTCCCCCCATCAAAATCGCCCTCTCTTTACAAAGCCCTGTCAGGCCCCAGCCCCTTGGCATTTCCCCTGGTGCACTAGCAGTAGCCAACTGGCATAAACGGGCTTTCCTGTGATCATGTGCCAAGTGGGCCTTGCTATGTGAACCCACAGGGGGGCACTGCCAATGAGCACCACTGGCCATGCCCATGACCAGCCAGGGGCTTCAGTGACCTCCCACCCCCTGCATAACTATCACACCAGGTCTCTGCTAGTGGAGATCAGTAGTAATTCTCACCATTATCACACCGTGCCAAAGGCTGGTGAATTCTGTGTACTGGAATTTGAACAGGTTATGCATATTTAAATGCTATTTTAAAAATGCTAATTGGACTCATGGGCCAGGAGAATTGCAAACTGGTGCCGGGTGAAAAACAGGTTTTGAGGCTCACACCAATTCTCTGCAATCAGCACAATCTACTAAGGGCGTGGTGAGGTCAGAGAATCATTCCCAGTGTCTTTTTATATGCTATCCTGTGCACAGTTGATCTGATTCTGAGCAAACACTTCTTCATTCCCATATGAGTCTTCATGTGCCTTCCAGGAAAGTACTTCCTGCGGGGTAATGTTACTCTGCACTCTCGTATCAATCTTTATCAGATTTATCATTGTGGGCTTTTCACTCACCCACATCCTGATCTGAATGTTGTGTTCATTTCATTTGTCTGGGAATTGTCACATCCAGCCATGTCATTGCAGTGGAATGTTCTCAAATTCACCATCATCTTCCAAGATTTCAATATTTTGGTTTCTTCCATCCAGCCCTGGTGCTTCATTGCCCTCTTTACCTCTTTGTTCTGCACATCTTTGCCCAATGATTGGCTTTTTCACAAGCTTTGCAGTTTGACTCAAAATAAAATCAAGGCTGACATTCCAGTGTAGTACTGCGGGAGTGTTGTATTGTTCGCTGAAGTGTTATACCAAGCCTTCATCTACCTGATTAGGGGATTTAAGAGGTGCCATACATTTCCTGCTTCTGTAAACATTTCCTGCTTCTGTGAATTCATGTGGTTATCACAGGTCCTGCATGTCCTTCCCTCTTTCTGGTGTGCAGTCTTCTGTTGATGCTGCACAGTATCAATGCTGTCACTTTTCTCACAGCTTAAGTACCATTTGGCTAGTCAGTGTCTTCATCTGTTGGCTCGTGGCTTTATATGCTCTGGCAATACCCACAGCCTACAATATTATAAGCACAATTAACGCCTTCTATACTTCAGGATGTGCAGAACACCAAATTAATTGAATTGATCAGCCTTTCATCTGTGTCCTCAGACTTACATTTTCTAGCTGCATTTTACAATCATGTCACCAATTAATCAATAGGTTCACTTAATTCCCCTCTGAGATCTTAAGATGCATACCAGTCAATCCAATAGTTTTACTCTGGCTAGAAATGGGTGCTTAGTTTTTCTTATGTTATATTTTTGCTGTCCTCAGTAAGCTCCCAGCTGTTAAAAAAATGTGATCCAACATCTCCTGCCGAGAGAAGAATATGGCTAGTCCTTTCCACAAAAGTACTGAATGTCAACTCATACTTTTCTTTAAACTTTTCAAGTATTTTTACAACACCATCAGCTTTCCAGTTCATTATAGTTTGGAGCTGTGCATTCATTGCTGTGCCAGTCGAAAGTACGTTTTTCATTTTTACACAATTCATTCAGATTTTCTCCTGACACTAGTGTGGGTGAATTTTCCAAAGGATTGCTAAATAAAGTTGAAATGCATTAAAATTTACTCACAGATGCTCACTGCCACTATGCTATATGTTCCTGTCACTTTTTGGATCACACATTAAGCTGGGAAAAATGAGTGCTCTTTGTGTTTAATACTTGCCATGTGGTCTTGTACAAAAAAAGGATAAGTTTGAATTGTTACACATGAGGTTTTAGTGCGGCTGTGAAATGTGGTCTCCAGAGCACTTAAACATAACAATTAGTTCCTAGTGTTTGGTTTCTAGATCTTTACAGATAATACACATCCCCTGCACTTTTTCATAAGCAAGCACACAGAAGAACAGAATTTAATAGCATGGGCTTAAGGACTTGAATCATGGTCTTGGAACAGGGAAGGTGCAGGAATGTTAAATAGTACAAAAAGGTTCAGGCCACTATGGGCCTTGGTGCCATATCTGTAACAGCAAGAAACAAAAAAAAATTGCATTTATACATTCTTTTTCACAATCACTAGTTACCTCAAAGCCCCTTACAGCCTATTAAGTACTTTTGAAGTGTAAGAAACCCAGCAGCCAATTTAAGCACAGGAAACTCCCACAAACAGCAATTCTATGATGATGAGATAATCCAGTTCTGTGATGTTGATTGAGAGGTGAATATTGGCCAAGAAACCAAAGATAACTGTCTTGCTCTTCTTCAAAATAGTACTATGGCATCTCTTACATCCCCTAATCAGGTAGATGAGGGCTTGGTATAACACTTCAGCGAACAATACAACACTCCCGCAGTACTACACTGGAATGTCAGCCTTGATTTTATTTTGTGCTCAATCGCCAGAGTGGGACTTGAACCTGAAAACTTGTAATTCAGAAGAGTGTGTGCCAGCAACTGAGAAATAGCTGACACTAAATGACAAGTAATGTGTGGTCAATATCTAGTGAACCTTGAATGAATTTAACTTCATAAAAATAGCAAAGCAAATGCAGTAACGCATTATTTGAGGGATAACATTTAACAGCAGACACTTTGTGTTAAACTTATATCAAACTAGATTAGGCCACATTGAAGATTATTGTGCACAGTCCTGTTTGCAATGCTAAAAAAGACATAGAGCCATTAAGAATGGTGCAAAAGCAATTCATAAAGATGGTTCCAAAATTGAAAGCATATGTACATAAGCAAAATCTGAACAAGCTGGAGCTCTTTGCTCGAGAAAAGGGAAGGGTCAGGGTGACCTAATCGTATTGGTAAAATTACGAAGGAGTTTGATAATGTATTTTTAAGTAAGATGTAACCACTTGCAGTCAAGACCAGAACCAGAGGTCACAAATAAATACAGTAGGAATTCAAGACAAATGTTAAGAATGTGGGACTTATTACTGCAAGGAGTGATAGAGGAGAGTAGCATAAATGCATAAAGTAGCATAAAGGGAAGTTGGATAAGCACAAGGCAGAAAGGAGTGGAAGGATATATGGATTGTGTTAAATGGAGAGGGGATATAGGAGGATGCAGCTCAAGTGGAAGGTCTACATGGAACTGTTGAGGTGACTGGTTTGTTTCTGTGCTGTAGACTCTGTTATTCTGTATAATTCTATATAATCTCAGGGTCTTGCAAGTTTCAATGACCAGTGGCGTTCAGTATCCTGGAGAAGACCACAACAATTGGTGAAGCTCTGAAAGAAGGAACAAAATGCTTGGAGCAGCACTATCTTAGCGTTCTGAAAGTGCAAATAAACTTATTTGTAATTTCATTCATTGGATGTGGGCCAGTATAAACAGCCAGTTTTTATTGCCCCTCTGTAACTGTCCTTGAGAAGGTGGTGGTGGTCTTCATTGACTCAGAACCTGCAAAGAAGCACTTCACTTCAAAATTATGACAGACGTAGACAGAATGGATAAGGAATAATTGTTCCCTTTACTTGAAGGGTCAGTCATGAGGGGGACATAGGTCAAAGGTAAGGGGGTAGGAAGTTTAGGGGGGATATGAGGAAAAAGCTTTCTATCCAGAGGGTGGTGACGGTCCAGAATGCACTGCCTGGCAGGGTGGTAGAAGCAGGTTGCCTGAGATCCTTTAAAAAGTATCTGAGGGAGCACTTGGCACAACATAACATTCAGGGCTATAGGTCAAGTGCTGATAGATGGGGTTAGCTGGGAGTTCAGATATTTCTAATATGTCAGTGTGGACTAGATGAGCCAAAGGGCCTCTTCTGCACTGTATGATTCTATGATTCTAAATTATATCAGAATGTATCTGTTTATTTAACCACTTGGCCTCAACAAAACCAATCTCAATTTAAGAGAATAATGATATCTTTGGTTCTATGTAGTATAGTGGTCCTATCTTTATAAAATACTGACTTACAGAAAGCAGCAGCTGTAACCAAATAATAATCTATAGTTCTGAAAGTGTGCACATCCTACTTTGGAAATTCTTCCTTTCTACTTGTTTATATATTTCATATCTTCAGAATCATCAGGCTGATCTCTCACAGCAGCGCAAGATTTGAATAACTTTATTCAAATCTTTAGTTAAAGAAAGCATTTTAAAATAAATCTTCTTTACAAATTACCATGGATTCCTAAGCACTGTTGAATGCCTAGGGAACAGTTCTTTACTGCCAATAATAAAAAAAAATCACTTCAAAATACAATTTGAAGTGGTAATTACAGGAACATAGACTTCATGGATACAGAATTATATTGTTTTTCACACTTGATTTGATCGGTTCTTTCACTTAAACAAGATGACTATGATACTGAAGGCAACCAGCAAATACTATGTAAGAAAAATGACAATAAAACTTCGCACTTCTACTTCAAACGTCTACTCCAGCTGATTGTGGCAAGCTCACAGTTTAACCTTGCTCTATTGAGCGGATGACAGCTGTTTATGGTTCCTAAAAGTTTCAAGGGAAAATATCCTAAATAAGGGTATAATAAAGAGTTGTTAGGGGCAGTGGAGGGTGTTTGTTCCTGCTGAGGTTTGATTTCATCCTTCGCTCCTTGGCCCCAACCGTTTGTTCTTCTTTGGAGAGCTTAGTTGCAGTTTCCCATGTAATGCCTCTTGTAACATTTTGGGGCTTTTAACAACAAAGCTGCAAGAGATTTTGCTTTAAATTATGCAATAACGTATAAAATTGTAGCCATTTTGCTTCGGTTGTGATAAAGACAGGCTGCGAGCATCATTTTGTGCAATGCCCAAGGAAGAACTCCAAAGAAATCATCAGAAAGGGTTCTTGGCCAAGGGGGAAAAAAAGAGAAAGGTATCCTTAAATTAATTGTTATCATGTTGAGAAGAATCTAGACAATCTTCGAATGTCACAACCACAGAACGAATGAGGAACAAGAAAACTCTCTCTCCCATTTATTTGTGGGACATAGGCATCACTGGCCAGGCCAGCAATTATTTCCCATTCCAAGTTGCCCAACGGCAGTTGAGAGTCAACCACATTGTTGTGGCTCTAGAATCACAGGCCAGACTAGGTAAAGATGACAGGTTTCCTTCCCTAAAGGACACTAGTGAACCAGATGGGTTTTTCCAACAATCGATAACAGTTTCATTATCATCAGTAAATTCTTAATTCCAGATATTTTTTATTGAATTCAAATTCCACTAGCTGCCTGTGGAGGATTCAAACCTGCATCCCCAGAACATAAGCTGAATTTCTGGATTAATAGTCTAGCAATAATACCACTAGGCCATCACCTCCATTGACTAATAGAGTCTGAAAAGGAAAATAGTAACTAATCAACTACAGAAGGCATTGTGGCTGCTGTGAACTCTTCAATCCTTCTCTCCAGACAACCAGTACTTCCACTGCAAACTGTCGGCAATAATACCTTAAAGGAATGAACTGAAGTTCATCAATGTAAGTACTTTATTTATCCTTATCTGCATTTAATCTTTGCATGGATTCAGTAAGTAACTTTATTAGTTTCACTAAAGGGGTTTATCGCATTAGTTTTGTAATAAACAAACCTTTATCTTGTTTAAGAATAAAGCCTTTCTGCTGGATATTTTTAAATTGAATCACTCGCAAATTAAAAGAGGGCTACACACACACACACACACACACAAATTGATAGTTCACAGATCATTTTGAGGAAAGGCTCCTTACTTGGTACTGATATATTATCCTTCCACTCAAAGGGGAATGGTAACTTACAGTTTTCCCATCATTGCAGTAGCATTTTGAGGCAGTAGAGGACACTGAGGGATCTCACTGGTTAGTCATAAATTCATATAGCAATACAACACTGTAACAGGCCTCTTGTCCCAACCAGTCCATGCTGACCAGGGAGTCCTCTCAACTAGTCTGAATTGTTTGGCATATATCCCTCTAATCCTTTCCCATCCACGTACTTATCCAAATGCTTTTTAAATGTTCCCATTGTACCTGCCTCAACTGCTTTCTCTGACATCTCATTCCATACATGCAGCATCTGCATGAAGGAGTTGCCCTTCAGGTCCCCTTTAAATCTTTCCCCTCTCACCTTAAACGTATGACCTCTAGTTTTCAATTCCCCTTCCCTAGGAAAAAGACTGTGTGTGTTCATCCTATCTATGCCCCTCATGATTTTATACATCTCAATAAGGTCACCCTTCATTTTCCTACGTTTCAAGGATGAAAGCCCTAATCTGGCCAACTGCTCCCTATAACTCAGGCCCACTACTCCTGACACCATTCTTGTAAATCTTCTTTGTACCCTTTCCTGTTTGTCAATGTCTTTCCTATAGCAGGGTAACCAATGATGTTACACAATCAGGGAGACTGTGAGATTGCAGATCTGGCTCTGAAAAGTGTGTGGCCTGCGAGTCAAGTACCAGTTAATGTGAACAGCTAACTTGCATTGATTCTTCCTATAAAGTGAGATTGTCCCCCACTGTTTTATTCCAATATATGACATGAGTTAGATTGCTCCTATTTTCAGGCACAGGGGGAAGCAATTTACAACTCATCCATGCCCAGTCCCATAGAGACAGACAGCATAGCAACTTTATGCTGCCTTATCTTTACTAAGATTTCAGCCCAGCACCAAACATGCTGTCGATTGGCTGCAACAGGAAGTCTAGAAGTGTGCCTAGTACATCCTTCAGGTAGCCTGCACTTCTTAAATGCAGTTCACCTCTTTAAAAGGGGAACTGCACTTAATAGGCATCTATAACTAGCTGCCCATCTAATAGCTGACCACAAGGAAAAACATAAATGGGCAACAGGGAAGAGAAATATTTCCTAGATTTTCTGATGCAGCACTGGAGGCAACAGGTGGAAAGGAGGAGAGATGTAATAATTCTGCAGGAAGGCTTCAAGGAAAACTCTTACAAACAAACAGAGCAGGGAATTGCGAGGGCGGTCAATTCCCAAAGATTTGGCTACAATTCCACAAGAAGTTCAATGACCTCACTTAGGTGGTCAAGGTCAGTGAATGCATCTTCACATGACATCTTCTACGTATCATACCACCAACCTCACACACTGCACAAATGCACCACACATCCATCGTTCCTTCACTCGCAATTGCCAGCAATCAGGACACAGACCTAACATTCGGATATTCAGTGAAACCCTCACACACCATCCAATGTTGCCGGCAGCCTCTTATCTACTGCAGCATTCACACCCGCCAGCCTCCCTCTACCACTGCTCACCCAGCATTAATCTTCCAGATGCTCAGAAAGAGTGGCTGGGTCAGCCATTGTAAGCTCATAAAGAAGGGTGAATTCACCATGCATCTGATGAAGAAAAACCTTCACTTGATCGAATACTTGCAATCACCAGCATTGTCAAGTACCTCCAAGGTATTATAGAGTTACACATAGTGAGTCACAGAGCACAATTGTGCTATAACCAGGCCAGGGGATAAGTACAGCTCCCCAGAAGAAGAGGTCTCAGATGGGGTTATTATTATAGATGAGACAGACATGGATTTCAATGAGGCAACGTTCAGAAGGGCATTGACGAATTTGCATCCAGCGATACTTCGATGCCTTGGCAAAGCTTGAAGACCATCCATTCCAAGATGAAAGTATTGACAAACTGCATACTCTCACTGGCAGACACAGTTATGATGTAATATCTACTGACCATTGCCTCAGGTTTGACTGTAGAACAGGCCATTGTCCTGAACATTGCAAATACAGTGGCCTCAATCATCACCCCCATTATACTGAGCACTATCTCCTTCTGCTGCAATAGATGCTCAGGCAGAGGGTAAGAGATCTGTGCTTGCTGGCATACATGCTCAGGCTCAAGGTTTAGTGGAAAGCCCTGTGCCAAACTGAAGCCAGACACCAAACTCCTTGGCAGTGACACTAGACTTTTTGACAGGCCTATCATTGCAGCAGCATGTCTGTATGTGTGCATGTTCATCTTTTGGCTTCCATTTCTACAGAACTCATACGTGACCTTACCCCCTAGAGTCCTAGCATCTACTCCTTTCCCCTTGCAAATCCCCTTGCAATGCCCGGTGACTTGCCTTGTGCAGGTCTCACCTCTATGCTTGCCTCTACTGCATGCACAATGTCAATATCCAAGCTGATGCTGTGAGCATGAGAGTGAATGATGGTGTTTCATCATTCTTTATCTCTGAGGACTTCACTCTCTTGTACCAGTGCATAACTAGATAGCATCATTGGATATCTGAAAGAAACAAGGTACAAGGGGTAGAGTTGAGTGAAGGGAAGGGGAGAAAAGTAAGAAGAATATTCTTATACCATCAGCAGTATATAAATCAGAACAGGTTGTACATTGAGGAGGAAGTGGAGTGTGAGAAGTGGATTTAGGGAGGAACATTCTTCTCATCATCTATGATTCCAGTCCCAACAGTGGCCATTGCCTCAGTTGTGACTGTTCTATTAATGACCAGTATCCCCTTCTCCTCTAACAGGAGAAGAGCACACAATCCCTTCCATTTTGGCAGTGCTGCTTCTGGTTTCACACCACATTTCCCTGTCTCTTGAAGGACAGTTTTTTTAGTAATAGTGGTGCAGGGAGTGTTCAAGTGAAGTGCCTGCTACAATTGAATAGCTGGCAGTGTGTGCAAGCTGTGAGATATGGGGATGGGACTTGCAGAATTAGTTAGCATGTGATGGCAAATTGATGCTCTGTATATAAACCTGAGTCAAATATGAGGGGAGAATTAGTAGGTTAGGGATGTGGTGAGCGGATCTCTGTGTGAGGCTAGTGTTACATGTGTAAGGATATGACATTTGAAGATGCATTCACTGATACTGGTCACTCATGCAATGGCATTAAACTTCCTCTTACAGTGTTGCATCCAGATCCTCGTGACTAGAAGGCTGGCATTGATCACAAAGGCTATCTGTTCCCATTGCCTTTGCAGTGTCTGTATGGAAGACCTCCTGTGGAAAGAGGACATAGAACATAGAACATAGAACATAGAACATTACAGCACAGAACAGGCCCTTCGGCCTTCGATGTTGCGCCAACCAATATAAAAAGCAATGCCCCTCCAAACTAAACCATTCCCTTCTCTTCCATATACTTATCAACTAACCTCTTAAACTCCACCAAACTTGGCGCATCTACAACCGCTGCAGGCAGGGCATTCCACTCCCGAACCACCCTTTGGGTAAAGAACATACCTCTGATATCCGTCCTATAACTATCACCCCTTAATTTAAAGCTGTGTCCCCTCGTGCTAGCTTTTTCCATCCTAGGAAAAAGGCTATCACTATCACCCTATCTATACCTCTAATCATCTTATATGTTTCGATTAGGTCCCCTCTTAGCCGCCTCCTTTCTAACAAAAACAACCTCAAATCCCTCAGCCTCTATTCATAAGACCTGCCCTCCATACCAGGCAACATCCTGGTAAACCTCCTCTGTACCCTCTCCAATGCCTCCACATCTTTCTTATAATGCGGGGACAGAACTGCACACAATACTCCAAGTGCGGCCGCACTAGAGTTTTGTACAGTTGCAACATGACGTTGCGGCTCCGAAATTCAATCCCCTACCAATAAAAGCTAAGACTCCATATGCCTTCTTAACAACCTTCTCGACTTGACTGCCTACTTTCAGGGATCTATGCACATACACACCAAGATCCCTCTGTTCATCAAGACTACTAAGAATCCTACCATTAGCCCTATACTCTACACATTTATTATTTCTGCCATAGGGCATTACCTCACACTTTTCCACATTAAACTCCATTTGCCACCTCTCGGCCCAGCTCTGCAACTTGTCCAAGTCCCTCTGCAAACTATAACACCCCTCTTCACTATCTACCACTCCACCGACTTTAGTGTCATCTGCAAATTTACTAATCATCCTTCAATACCCTCATCCAGATCATTTATAAAAATTACAAACAGCAGGGGCCCCAAAACAGACCCTGAGGTACACCACTTGTAACCGAACTCCACGATGAATATCTCCCATCAACTACCACCCTCTGTCTTCTATCTGCTAGCCAATTCCTAATCCAATTAGCTAAATCACCCTCTATCCCATACATCTGCATTTTCTGCAGAAGTCTTCCATGTGCCACCTTATCAAACGCCTTACTAAAGTCCATATATACCACATCAACCGCCTTACCCCCATCCACCTCTTTAGTCACTTTTTCAAAAAAACTCAATGAGGTTAGTAAGGCACGACCTACCCTTCACAAAACCATGCTGACTATCTCCAATCAATTCATTACTCTCTAAATAACTATAAATCCTATCCCTAATTATTCTCTCCAATACTTTGCCCACAACAGAAGTAAGACTCACTTGCCCACAACAGAAGTAAGACTCACTGGCCCACATCTTACCCTCTGTCCAGCTAGCACACAAGGCCTTCAGTGCTGCAACTTAAACTCTGGAGAAGGTCCTCTATTTATTGGACTGGCTCCAAATCTCTTTCAACTCAGGAACTCTTCTGTAACCAGTTGCAGCAGCTATTGCAATCAGAATGGGCATCACCTTTAAGAGATGCAGTTTGTTTTTTTTTCACTGAATCCCTACAGTGCAGAAGGAGGCAATTCCGACCATCAAGTCTGCACTGACCCTTCAACAGAGCATCTTACCCAGGCCCTATCCCATGACCCCACATATTAACCCACTAATCCCCCTAACCTATACATCTTAGAACACTAAAGAGCAATTTAGCATGGTCAATTCACCTAGCCTGCACGTTACGGACTGTGAGAGCACCAGAGAAAACCCCCACAAACATGGGAAGAATGTGCAAACTCCACACAGACAATGACCCACGGCTGGATCCCTGGCACTGTGAGGCAGCAGTGCTCAAAGACTAAACAGCTGTATTCATACTCGCTGCGCGCAGGGGTTTAGATAGAGCCAGTTAATTTTATGTGATGCTAAACTCGAACAAGCTTGAGCCTCTGCTCAGACTTGGAGCAGCACTCACAGAGCTGGGCTGCATGCCAGTATTACCATTAACACTGAACAGCACAGGTTGGTCGCTTGTAGCAAACCCCATACTGTTTATAGGCCTAATCCAATCTTTCCCCTTTCGCTTCAAGCCAGCTATCCGTGAATTTCTGTGCAGTACAATAAACAAAATTAGGGAACACTGGGGAGAGGTTAGTAGTGCCAACTGCTTTCCCAACACCACACCGAGTTGGCAGGAGCTGAGAGATGGTGAGAATGGAAAGCCTACTGACAATCCATAATTAATTCTACCATTGGATCAGATAATACCAGTGGTAGGGAAATTTAACATGAGGATTCTTTGTTTCCATGGTGACTAATGTAACATTGAGGAAAAGCAAACCTCACTATTTTTGGCCGAAACAGAAATATAACTGTGGATGCAGGAAAAGATTTTCTACATGGCAAATAAATGAGTATTTCAACTCTCAGATGGTTAGGGAGGTCTTCATTCTTTCAGAAGTCGGGGTGGATTTTGCTGGGCAGGTGCTCCCTGGGTCAATTTGTGCAGAATGCAGCAGATGTATGCATACCTCCGTGCCAATTCTCCTTTTGGGTCTAATTTATACACAACCAAGCTCACATAGAGCAAGGAGCAGGCAATCTGGCTATCACTTGAGGCTTAAAAATAGAAGCAACTTTAAAGGAGCAAGTGAAATAGAAACCCTTTGAAACAAAAGGAGCTTTGAATGTTATAGGTTATAGAAGTAGTGTTGACCAATTCTGATCTATCTAGAAGCTCATATTTGTTGCTTCGAAGTTCTATGTAGTGGAATCGTCATTTGTGCGTTTGTTAGAATGGTAGCAATGGAGAAGTTGGATATTCCTGAAGGAGCTGACAGCACAGATTTCTTTTATTAATTTGTGTAATGTGGGCATCGCTGGCTAGCCGGCACTTATTGCCCATCCCCAGTTGTCCTTGGAAAGCAGTTGCAAGTCAACCACATGGCTCTGGAGTTACACGTAGGCCAGACCAGATGAGGATGGCAGATTTCCTTCCCTAAAGGACACTAGTGAACCAGATAGGTTCATGGTCATCAGTAGATTATTAATTTATTGAATTCAAATTGCACTATCTGCCATGGCAGAATTTGAACTCGGATTCCCAGAACATTAGCTGAGTCTCTGGATTAATTGCCTCGTGATAATACCATTAAGCTATCACCTCCTAATGAAAGGTGGAGGAAAAAGAGAGCAATTTTGGCTATGAAGAATAACAGCACAGGCAAGTGGTAAACATGATGATAGAGAGGCTTTACTTTTGATTCCGGGCAGGATTGAGTGTCTGTATGAAGAGAGGGAAAGAGGCACTTTTGGATGGAGGCTTGGAGGAGGTATCAGTTTAAAGTTTATTTATTAGTGTCACAAATAGACTCACATTAACACTGCAATGAAGTTATTGTGAAAATCCCCTAGTCACCAAATTCTGGCACCTGTTCAGATACACTAAGGAGAATTTAACATGGCCAATGCATGTAACAACATGTCTCTGGACTGTGGGAGGAAACCAGAGCACCTGGAAGAAATCCATGTAGACACAGGGAGAACGTGCAAATTCCGCACAGTGACCAAGCCAGGGATTGAACCCAGGTCCCTAGTGCCATAAAGCAGCAGTGCTAACCACTGTGCCACCATGCTGCCTAATTCCCTTGTCTCCAAACAAACTGCATTGTAAATAGCGGGCTGGCTGGTCACATGGAGAATCAACCCATTTCCTCACTGAATATTTCTAGAAAATTGTACTATTAATACCCTATTTTTTCATGTAAATTCTGAAAAATTCCACACTGTTTGGGAGAGTTACTTCACCCCTGCACTAAATGTATGAAATTGGTAACAGGGGGGAGAAGCAGCAACACCATTTTATTCCAAAGGACTCTGACAACAGACACCTCTCCCCTGCAGATGGATAGCTCCTAAATGACAACAGTGGAAGCAGCAATCTCAGCTTTTGTTCTGGGGCTGGACATAGCTCTGTTCCCTGAGCTACAAGAGTAAATCTGTGTGCAAAAGTATCTGACGTCCATCTCTGTGTAATCTTACGTATTCCCTCACTGGCACAAAGTCAGGAAATTTTAGAGCAATGCCATCTGGGCATAGAATTGGGGCTGCTGGTGACAGAGGAAGGGGAAATGCCCATTTTTTGTCCATGGCACCTGTTTTCAAACGCCTTTTGAATACTAAAAGAAAATCCATCCTATATTCCAGTGCCATTGGGTATATATCCTGATAGCAGACTTACTAGTTAAAGGCAAAGCATAACAGTATGTTCTTGCTGATGGTGAAAAAAGAATTTTTCAGCTTTATCAAACTTTTACATATGCCAGCACTGCAGGCAAGAACTTTCTATGATGGACATACTGCATGAATATTAACAGAATGGACCCTGAATTTCCCCTGCATTAAGTCCCCTATTACGCACAATTAAATTTCCCTGTAGACATTGCTCGGATTAAACTTCAGTATTATAATACTGGAATAAGACTGATGATTATCTAATGATTTATGACAACCTCCTGTCCTAGCCTTGGTTCAGAGTAGAATTCAACTGAGTTGGTTCGTGCTCTACTCCCATAACTCAGTCTAGATTTTCATCACGGAGGTGGGGAGAAGGAGTCAGGAAAATTCCAGGCTCGGCTCAGCCTGTGTACCTTGGGAGAAAGTGTTCACGTAGGAGGGAGCTTGATTGCCAAGACGTGAGTGCAGGCTAGAGTCAAGCCAGCTGACCTGGGAGAAAATTTGAAGGCATCCATGCAGAGGTAATTTATGTAGAAAGCCCATCATGGTGCACTGGGACTCTACATTTAAAATAAAAACACAAAGATCTCCAGCCTCACACTGTATACACTCTCAATCCCACACCTCCCCCCCCCACAATGCTACATCTATATAACCTCAAAGAACAAAGAACAAAATCGCACAGGAAACAGGCCCTTCAGCCCAACGAGCCCACGCCACCATGCCCTTCCACCCACTCACTATGCTCCCAAACACCCTAAACCAAGCTATGTCCTTGCACCCACCTCTTTAAGCCCCTTACATCTCCATTGCCAATTTATGGCATTTTTATGCCCATTTGTTTGATATAAGTTATAGTGGGATAGTGAACCCTATAGTGATAGTAGGATGTATAAAAAACTTTGAAAAATTTAATAAATTCATATCTTTTTAGTATGTTAAAAATCATTCTAATACAAAGTTACAGATGTCAAACATCCAGATCCTTTAGATTATCAATAATAAAAACTGCAAGTCCTTGAAATGCTTAATCTTATGGAAATGAACATTGTGCAATTGACGGCAGAGATCAGAAAGCCAGAATATTAATCATTCTTTTTCTCTAGGGGCAGCTGTTTCAACAAGGGTACTGGATGACCAGCTTCTGCAGAGAGCCCAGACACCCATACTTTTGTTGAAATAGCTGTGCCCTTGAGAAAACATTGCTTGATTGACAGTTCAGGCTCCTTAATCTCTGTGGTCAATTTTACTATGTTTATTTACACAAGATTAAGTAGTTTTTGTATTGATATTTTAAATGACTGACATTTGTTTAATGTGGAACTATTCTTTTAATATAGTAGCAAGTTATAAATTTTTTAAAGCTTTTTCAGACACTTGTCACTATTGGATTAATTGGTCCTACATGATTTTAGTGGGTCAATGGGTATGGAAGCATCATAGTTTGACCTTGTTGGTATGATGGGCTAGAGGGGATGAATGAAAAGGTATGGCTTGTCATAAGGGACATGAAGGCACAAAGGGAGTAAATAGAATATCATAGCTTGACATAGGGGACATGAGAAGTCATATAGGATGGGTGGAAGGGTATATGGGGCATGAGGAAAACCTATTGAACTCACCTTTTAAAAGGTCCATCATAAGAAAGAGATAGAGAATCTGGTGAACTGGTGCAATGACAATAATTTCTCTCTCAATGTCAGCAAAATGATGGAGATAGTCATTGATGTCTGGAAGTGGAGGACTTGCCTCTGTCTACATCAGTGGGGATGAAGTGGAAATGATAGACAGCTTCATGTTTCTAGGTGCCCAGATCATCAACAACCTGTCCTGGTACCTCCATGCCAGTGCTGTAGTTAACAAAGCCCCCCAATGCCTCTACTTTCTCAGGAAGCTAAGGAAATTTGCATTTTCACTACAATTCTCACCACCCTTTACAGTTGCACCTTAAAAAGCATTCTTTCTGGTTGTAACATAGCTTGGTATGGCTCCTACTCTGTCCAAAGCTGCAAGAAACTGCAAAGAGTCATGAATAAAGTCCAGTCCATTATGCAAACCAATCTCCTATCCATTGAGTCTGTCTACACTTCCTATGCCTCAAAAGGGCAGCCATAATAATAAAGGACTCCATGCATGCCAGACATACTCTCTTCCATCTTATTCCATCAGGAAAAAATACAGAAGTCTCGACTCAAGAACAGCTTCCTCCCTGCTGCCATTAGACTTTTGAACGGAACTAACTCGCATTAAGTTGATCTTTCTCTACACCCTGGCTATGACCGTAATGCTACAATCTGCACCTTCTCTATGAAAGGTATGCTTTATCTATATAACATGCAAGAAACAATATTTTTCACTGTGTATTAATATATCTGACAATGATAAATTAAATCAAATCAAGTTTATGACTTCCCTAAGGGGTTGTGAACCATAACTTATTAAAAATTTGGCCCGACTCCGTGAAAGTTACAGAGGAGTAAGTTATGTCTATTGCTGCAATGGAGGTTAGGTCAGGAGTTCCAGATGTGGGTGTTTGATAGGAACTAGCCTGCACCTTTAAAGGTACTTCCTGAAAGCTTAAGAAATGGTGAAAATCCAGATCCTTGTGTGCATAACCTAAACTGAGGCTCCAGTAAATACTGACAAGAGGGCTGAAATTTGACATCATTGGAGGAAAAACAAAATATAATGCAATTTTGAAAATATAGAATCTCTCAACAAAATATCAGAGCATTTAATCTCTAAATCATTTAGTTCTGCCTATCCAAATAGAATCCAATAAACTGGCAATTATATTAGGTAGTGAAGATGATTATGATGAGCATAGGTTTAGGGAATTGTAATGGAAATTCATTCTTAACTAGACAAAGTTCTGGATTGCCAAACAGCCAGTTTTAACTGGGTGAAATACTGGAGCACTGACTGGTAAACGTTTCAGAACTCCAGTTCCACCAACATCAAAGCAAAGCATCAGTTTAATGTGCAGGGCCACCTTAATATTCCCTCGTGAAAACATGGGAAGAAATCTAATGGCAGGATTTTCCTGTCCAGACACTGGCAAGCTATCGTCAGAGGCAGGATGAGAAAATTTGGAGAGCTGTTCAAAATCAATGCCTCTCCAACTTCTTTTGCATTAACAATCTGCAGCCACGTCATTAGGAATGCAAAAAGAGTAGGCCACATCTTTTCCGCCATTCAATTAATCATGAGTGTTATATCATTTTCATTTAATTGCCTTTGCTTTATATTATATTATATTCTTACCTATTAAAAATCTGTCCCTCTCATGTTAAAAACTTTAATAATCGCAGCGATTATTTGGGGGAGTATGTTTCAGATTTCCATTGTCTTTTGTCCTCAAATTTTGCTTTCTGATTTAATATCAGTGGTCTAACTTTAATTTAAAATTACATCCTCTTGTTCTGGATTCTTCCACCTGAGAAAATATTATATATATACCCATCCAATTGTGTAAGTAATGTTCAGAGAGAAAACAAACTGAGTGAAAATTCATTTTACGAAAGATATACAGAACCATGATGAATATATGAATTATGAGCAGGAATAGACCAATTGACCCCTCAAACTTGCTCCGCAATTCAATAAGACCATGGCTGACCTGATTATAACAACAATTCCACATCCCTGCCTACCCCTAATAACCTTTCGTCCCCCTGTTAATCAAGAATTTATCTAGCTCTGCCTTAAAAATATTCAAAGACTCTGCATCCAGTGCTTTTTGAGGAAGAGTTCCAGCAACTCTCAACCTTTGAGAGAAAGAAAATCTTTCCTTCTTAAATTAGTGACCCCTTATTTTTGAACAGTGACCTCTAGATTCTCTGTCAAGTGGAAACATTTGCTCCACACACAGTCTTTCAATATTCCTCAGGACTTCCAAGATTTAGATCAAGTTGCCTCTTACTCTTCTAAACTCTAGAAGATTCAAACCTAACCTCTCCAATTCCTTCTCATCAGACAATTCACCCATTCCTGCTATTGGTGCAGTCAACCTTCTCTGAACTGTCCCTTACATTTTTAAGTCATTTGTTAGATAAGGAGACCAGTACTGTACAATATACTTCAAATGTGGTCTTACAATGCCCTGTACAACTGAAACATAACTTCCTAATTCTGTATCAATTCCCTTCACAATAAACAATAATATTCTATCAGCTTTTCTAATTACTTGAGTATAGCTTTTGTGATTCATGCACAGGACAACCAGGTCCTTCTGTACTTCAGAACTCTGAAATTGCTCACCATTTAGATAATTACCTTTTATATTCTTCCTGATAAAGTGGACAGGATCACTTTTGGCTACATCATACTCCATTTGCCAGAGTTTTGCCCACTCACTTAACCTTTTGTAGCCCCCTTATATCCTCTCTACAATTTACTTTCCTATCTACTATTGTGTTGTCATCAAATTTAGCTCCTGTTTCTTCGGCCTCTTCATCCAAATCATTTATATAGCGACGGGCAATAAATGCTGCTGGCCAGCCAGTGATGTCCATGTTTCAGAAATTAATAAAAAAGGTTAAGGCTCCAGAACTGATGACTGTGACACAGTACTCGTCACATTCTACAACCAGAAAAAGACCCATTTTTGCCTACTCTGTTTCCTGCTAGCTTTTCTCACCAATCCTGTTATCTGTTAGACTATGTATTTTTATTTTCCGCAATAACATTTGAATATTAACATATAGCACAGAATAAAAATTATTGTATAAATGTATTTATCTAATTAATAGATGTAAATCAAAAGTTTGCTCCCACTTAGATAAAGAAAAATGAATGTTTATAATAATGGGGTGGGGTAGAGGGGGGGTTCTCAGATGCCCAGAAGCAAAATTGGCATCGAGCTGAACTGTTCTACACTAGCGTACCCTGCTGCCATAAAAACTGCAGGCAGGTCAAATGGAGCAGTGTGAGACTTGTGCCCCTCATTAGGCAGGGAGTCCCGTCCTTGGGGATAATTGGATTGGCTGGCAGCTCCATCAGTTCCAGAGATGCCCAGAATGCATTAATGGGCATGGCAGAGACTGCAACCAGGAATCAGAAGGCAACCCAATGGCTGTCAGAAACAAGTCAGCTGTCTTGGGCAGGGAGGGTGTGGGCAGATTAGGGAGTAGGGGAATGGAGAAGACTGAGGGTGTTGGGATTAAGGCAGTAGGAGGATAAGAGGAAATTGGGAGAGTTTCCATTTTAGTGGGGATGACCCCAGGCAGAAAGATAGAACCCTCTTCAGCTCATTGAAGACTTTTGATCAAAAATCCCACTGCCCAGTCTTGCCCACGTGCCTAGGCCAACTGTTTCATGGCATGGACAGCTCATTATTGGGGTCAATTGTCATGGTAACAAGCCTCAGTTGACCTTTGATTACTTATTTAAATAGTGACAACAGACCGCTGATTTTGGGATTGCCCGATAATTCTCCACCCACTCCCCACCTCTCATATGGGGGTGAGCTCAGTAGTGGGTGGGAAGGTAGCAGAACAGGGCACCCATCCATTCCCCCTTATTCAATGAAAATATGCCCAGTGGGGGCATGTAATTTTCAAGTATAAACCCAATTCCCTTTTGAAAGCTGTCACTGATTCTGTTTTTACCATCCTTTCAGGCAATTCATTCTCGAGCATAACAACTCACTGCACAAAACAAATTCTCATCCTCCTTCTGGCTCTAATTCCAATTATCTTACATCTGTGCCCTCTGGTTATCCAAGCATTCTGCAAAGGAAACAGTTTTTCCCAACTTATCCTATCAAAACTCTTTATGATTATGAAACATACTTGAAGTAAAGTATCAGTGCAGATTTAACATTTAACAGATGAATGGTTTGAGTATTTGATTTAAAATTAGCAATCTAAAACACAATTTAATGTATTCAGATATAGGACTTAGTGTTCTCAAGGAAATAATGTAATTTTCTGTTCTGTACTATGCAATGATATAGCATCAAAGAGCATATGAACTAAATAGTCAGTATTATTTCATATCCATTTTGTACCTAAGATTGCAAACTATGGCAGTCTAAAGTCCAAACATGTGCAGGTTAGGTTGATTGGCCATGCTAAAATTGCCCATTAGTGTCCTAAGATGCGTGGGTTAGAGGGATTAGTGGGTAAAATATATGTAGGAATAAGGGGGTAGAGCCTGGGTGGGTTTGTGATCAGTACAGACTTGATGGGCTGAATGGCCTCTTTCTGTACTGTGGGGTTTCTATGATTCTATGATTTTCTATGTTTCTATGAAACTATTTTGGGCCTCAAACTGTCTCTCACAGTGTGTGAAACGGTATCCTCCATGCTTAACTACAGTTCTGACATGGATGAAGTGGTATGAAGAAGGTTACGCGGTGACCTAATTGAGGCGTATAAGATGATCAAGGGATTGGATAGGGTGGATAGTGAGAGCCTTTTTCCTCGGATGGTGATGACCAATACGACGGGACATAACTTTAAATTAAGAGGTGGTAGTTATAGGACGGATGTCAGAGGCAGGTTCTTTACACAGAGGGTGGTGAGAGCGTGGAATGCCCTGCCTGCAGCAGTTGTGGACTCGCCTACTTTGGGGCATTCAAATGTTCGGTGGATAGGCATATGGATGATATTGGAATAGTTTAGGTTAGAGGGTCCACTGGCCGGTGCAACATCGAGGGCCGAAGGGCCTGTACTGCGCTGTAATGTTCTATGTTCTATGTTCTATGTATTGCATTGTGTTGGGTGTATTCCCATTTTAAAACTTTAGCTCATGCCAGAGAAGGGTCAATGTCGATTGGAACCAGATACAATACCATCATTACAATCACAGCTGAGTTCAAACAGGAGTAGGTTCCATTCTCAGGGATACTGCAGGAAAACGCAATGCAGTCTTCAGTAATCAGCAACCTTGTGTCTTAAACACAATACAATCATATAAAAAAAACTTGAATGGTATTACTAAAATTATGCATAAATTATGATTCCTATCACACATACATGTGTGTTTCATATACATGGCTATATAAAAACTGGTATTACAACAGTTTCACATTAAATTAGTTCTCTGAAGTGTGCCTTCTTCTGCAAGATCAGCACACATAGCAGCAGATTCCCCAGGGTTATGGCAGTACACACAGGGAAACCTCTTCACTTGCTTAGGCCCAGTGTTGATTCAGACACTGGTTCAGCAGCAGCAGCAACACAAAGGAAATGATAGATCGTTTGCTGTGAAACTAACAGAAAGACTTTCTTCAAAATTTAAACGTCAGTGGAGTTAAATCTTTCAAAGGTGCAGCCATATCCTTTCCTTTGAGGTGCCCTGATATCAGTCTCACCTTGCTCTGTCTCCTTACTGTTCTGGCACTTTCTTTTCCTTTGAGCATCTTCTTTTGTTCTGTCACTAACCCAGAACTGGCTGCACTATACAAGGCACTACCAGGTCCTGTTCTCAACTTTAGAGACCACTTTTAGATCCAGGATCATCCTGCATTGGAGAGGTAAGTATAAAATCATACACCACAGAGAGAGGCCATTCAGTCAATCAAGTCTGCATCTACCAAAATCCCAGCCAGGCCCTATCCTCATAACCCCATGAATTTACCCTAGCTAGTCCCCGTAACACTAAGGAGCAATTTAGAATGGCCAATCCGTCTAACCTATACATCTTTTGAAAAGTGGGAGGAAACTAGAGCATCCGGACGAAACCCATACAGACATGGAGAGAATGTGCAAACTCCACGGATAGTGATACAAACTGGGAATCAAACTTGGATCCCTGGCACTATGAGGAGGCAGTGCTAACCACTGTGCCACCGTGCTGCCCTCAGCTTCTTTTCTCCTTTGCAAACCATTTTCTTAAACATCTCCCGCTTGTCTCCTCTACGCTTACTTCAAACAAGAGCCATAAGGTTGTGGATTTTTATGTCACCAATACGGAGGCCTTTTGATCAGCTATCTCTATCACTTCCTTCCCTTCCCTAGTCCACTGAGCCAGATTTCCCCTGAGGCCCCTCGTCTTCACCTTAAATTTGAAACTTTCTTTAATTTCTTTCCTATCTCCTCTCAAGACCTCCCTGAGCACAGCTTGTCTATAAGGTCCACCTTCTGTTTACGTGAACCTATTCCTGCTAAACAACAGACTGCTCAACCTCCCCTCCTGGCTCCCAGATTAGTCAATATTGTTCATTTCTGTCTGTTCAAGATCTGTCCCTCTCATCTTTAAATCTGCCATTATCAAAGCTCCTCTCAAAAAGAAACCTTGGACCCTTCCATCCTTGCAAACCACCATTCTATCTCCAACCTCCCTTTCCTCTCCACAGTTCTTGAACTTGTTGCCACCTCACAAATTTCAGACAGCTTTCCTCTATATTTTCCAGAATTCAATGTTCGAATCCTCCAATCCAACCTCCTGTTACAGTACTGAAATGGCTCTCATCAAAGTCACATCCCTAAATGACTGTGAGAAAGGGAAACTATCCATCCTCATCATTTTTAACCTGCCTGCATCTTTGACTCAGTTGGCACTCATTCCTCCTCCAACACTCCCCACCATTGGCAAACTTGGTAGCACTGCACCCACCTGGGTCCATTCTTAGCTAACTAATCATAGCCAGAGAACTGTCATCAATGGCTTCTCTTCCCATGCACACAGTTATCTCTGTTTTCCCCTGAGGATAGATCCTTGGACACTCCCTATTTCTCATTTATATGCTGCACCTCAGTGACATCATCCAAAAACACATCAGTTTCTATGTGCACACTGATGACATTGAGCTCTACCTCACTCCTACTTCCCTCAACCTCTCCAAATGATCAGCCTGCTTAACCAATAATCAGTACGAGATGAGCAGAAACCTCCTTCAATCAAATATTGGGAAGACTGAAGGTATTATCTTCAGATCCCACCTTCAACTCTTCCCACAAATTCCATCCCTCTGTCAGACTTGAACCAGGCAGCCATACTTGGTGTTATATTATCAGCTATGTATCTGTACCATTATGAAAAACTCCTATTAGCATCTCCACAACATCACTTATCTTCTTCCCCTGCCTCAATTCTCCTACTGCTGAAACTTTTGTCCATACCTATGTTACCCTCAGTATTCTAATGCACTCCTTGCCAGCTTCCCTCATTCTACTCTCCATAATCTTGGGCTCATCCAAAAATCTCCGGCAGTGTCCTGACTCACATCAAAAGCTGTTCACCCTCTACCCCACTTATTGACCTAAATTGGCTCCATTCTCATCTCTGCTTTCAAATCCCTCTGCAAATTCACCCTTCCCTATCTCTGTAATCTTCTGCAGCCTCACAGCATTTTGAGTTTCAGCACTCAGTAAAACCTAGTATTTAGAATGGGCTAAGTTTTTGATTTGATCTGATTTATTATTTTCATACGTATCAACACAGTGAAAAGTATTGTTTCTTGCATTCTATACAAACAAAGCATACCACTCATAGAGAAGGAAATGAGAGAGTGCAGAATGTAGTGCTACAGTTATAGATGGGTGTAGAGAAAGATCAACTTAATGCAAAGTAGGTCCATTCAAAAATCTGACAGCATCAGGGAAGAAGCTGTTCTTGAGTCAGTTGATACGCGACCTCAGACTTTGGCATGATGGAAGAGAGAATATCCAAGATGCGTGGAGTCTTTAATTATGCCGGCTGCTTTGTCAAGGCAGTGGGAAGTGTAGACAGTGTCAATGGATGGGAGGTTGGTTTGCATGGTGGATTGGGCTATATTCATGATCTTTTGTAGTTCCTTGTGGTCTTGGGCAGAACAGAAGCCATACCAAGCTGGAATACAACCAGCATCTGCAAAAGTGAGAGTCGTAGCTGACATGCCAAATTTCTTTCGTCTTCTGAGAAAGTAGAGGTGTTGGTGGGCTTTCTTAACTATAGTATCAACATGGGGGAACCAACAGGTTGTTGGTGATTTGGACACCTAAAAACCTGAAGCTCTCGACTCTTTGTACTTCATCCCCGTTGATGTAGACAGGGGCATGTTCTCCTTTACTCTTCCTGAAATTGATGACAATCTCCTTTGTTTCGTTGAATTTGAGTGAGAGATTATTATTGCTGCACCTATTCACCAAATTCTCTGTTTCATACCTGTACTCCGTTTCATCATTGTTTGAGATCTGACCCACCCACTACAGTAGTGTTGTCAGCAATCTTGAAAATCGAGTTGGAGGGGAATTTGGCCACACAGTCATAGGTGTATAGGGAGATGTATATGAGAACACAGCCTTTTGGGACACCAGTGTTGAGAATGATCATGGAAAAGGTGTTGTTGCCTATCCTTATTGATTGTGGTCTGTGAGTTAGGAAGTTCAGGATCCAGTTGCAGAGGGAGGTGCCAAGGTCCAGGCCACAGAGCTGTAGTCAATAAATAGGAGTCTGATATAGGTGTCATTGTTATCCATGTGTTTCAGGGTTGAGTGCAGGGTCAGGGAAATGACGTTTACTGTGGACCTGTTACGGCGGTAGGCAAACTATAGTGGATTCAGTTAATCCAGGACACTGGAATTGATTCATGCCATGACTAGCCTTTCACTTCATAATGATGGATATCAGAACCATGGGCCAATAGTCATTAAGGCACGCTGCTTTTTTTACTTAGATACTGAGATGATTGTCGTCTTCTTGAAGCAGATAGGAACTTAACATTGATCAATAGTTCCACTTCCAAACACTAAGCCCTGCTTGGAGGGACTGGGACTATCTGCAATAACCCCTACAGTCAATAAACTATAAAGATAATTAAAGGCCACTGGGATCCTGAAATCCTCTCACTGGTGCAATGCCACCAGCAAAGAATTAATTGTGTCATAAAACTAGCAAGAAAATAATCCATCAGCATTCAGCAGTACAGATTTTTTTCCCCAAAAGGGTCGAAAGGGATTTTTGTGAAAAAGAAACATTACACTATTGGATAAAGTCAAGTATAAACTACTTAATATATATTTATGGCATCAGGGAATCAAAATTAATTTTGCATTTGTATTTCTGTCATAACATCTGTACTGTATTACAGTGACAATTAGGTGCGAGGGAACAAAAATGAAGTTGCATTTAGATAATTGAATTACTGGTGAAATAAGTGCCTCACAAGCAGGAAACCTTTGGGATCATATACACGCTCCAAGAAAGTGAAAAATAGCACACGTGGAATAGTATTATTTGGACAGGAGCTGAATGATACTGATAGGAGTTTCATATGAGCTATTAGTGGTGGTTTGTGAACTCGTGCTTCAGATTCAAAGCAACAATAGGCTGGATCTCACTCTGATGGGCATGTTTATGGCAGGAGATGAGTGCATATAAAACATTGGCTTTTCACCACATCCACCTCCCTTCCCTGCCCTGACCCAGTCTCCACGATAAGAAATCAAGCATTAGAATCAGCAGCCCACTCACCAATTTTAAATTAATAATTAGTGGGCAATTGAACTTGCTACCATCTGACACGTACCTCCAGCTTCTGTAACCAGTAATATTGCCTTGCTGTAAAGCAAAATCTCAGCCTGCCATCTTACCACCTAATTAGCAACATCACAGAAAAGCAGTCTGCCTAGATTGATTATCTGGCCCCATCTATACTGTTTCTATTGGAACATCTGTACCATCATTTACAAGACTGATTCATCTCTGCATGTTTATCTCATTGCGTGAAATCAATACCACTGGAAAAATGAATTATCCAGCATGAGTTTTTGAGTCTCTGACCTCCATGGAGGAAAATCTTACTGAATTTTGAATCAGGACTGTGTACCCTTGTGAAGTAATTTCTGTAGTCCCTGCTGTGTAAATCTTTTTTATATTCCTCTTTTACTGTATGAATGCAAAGAAAACAACATTGCTACACTCCTGCCACATTTTGAATGTGTGCAAATGAACTAACATTGAGTTAATGAGTTTTGAGTTCATCCTATCTTGAGTCACTGTGGGGTTATGAATAGAAAATTCTATCAGACTAAAACTGATGCCAACTGGGGGCGGGGGAGGGAATGTCCATTCCAAAATGTTATCCATTCATTTGTTTCGCTCCATGTGACCTCCAAAAACCCATCTTCCTGAATCCCTCCCTAGACTCTCCCAACCCTATCCTGTCCAATACCCCGATTTATCCGAGATTCATGTCCT
The DNA here is from genome assembly GCA_024679065.1 of Sphyrna mokarran. Lineage (NCBI taxonomy): Eukaryota > Metazoa > Chordata > Chondrichthyes > Carcharhiniformes > Carcharhinidae > Sphyrna > Sphyrna mokarran. The sequence goes on from JAGIQG010000008.1 coordinate 47,092,467, forward strand.
TTTTGTATGATTTGCAGTTCCAGCAGCAGCCGCTACTGTGCTCTGAGGCTGCAGAGACGGATTGGCCAGCAGTTCTCAAAGGTGAGACTCCCTCCCACTGAAGGACGGAAGTCTCACTCTCACCTCCTTCACACTATTGGCAGCACGTTAGGGCTACAAGGCGTTCTTGTTCTGCAGTGATCAATGCAACGCTGACATGCCTCCCAAAATGGAGTAGGAGAGGAGGGGGAAGCGTGGTGAGCAATATGCACGTCCCTCCACATAATATAGTCCAGTGTTTGACATAACCTACAGTGGACTCAGAAACACTGCTTATGAAAATAAATGATTTTTCTCAATGAGTAGAGCTGTGAATAAAACTTATGAATGAAGCACAGAAAATTAACAAAAAATTGGCATGGAATAAATAGATGATATAACGAGAGGTGCCTATTTCTGCCACTGCACCATGGAATTTCTGGAAGTGTTTAATTCAGCAGGAAGTGTGCAAGCAGAGGGTAGAAAATCACAAGTTTGTCATTTCACTTTCCACCCACTACTTCCTGTTCCATTTCTGACTTGGTTTCTGTCATTGATACAGAATGTACAGGAGCATCATTGTACATTCAAATCTAATGCAAAATGGCTGTTAGTGGAAGGGCTTGTGAATTTTTGCATCCTGGTAGGTCTGACAGTAATATTTTTACTCTCAAGTCACAACATGCTTTGCATATTGGTTAGATATTCTGCAAACTGAACATGAAAGGTTGGCCCATTTAAAATGAGCATTTAAGGACAACTATCTAGTACAGGATCTCTTAAAGCTGTACTCTTCACTCTTTGCTGCCATACAACATTGGGAATGCGTTCAGTGCTCCCCTTCACTGAGCAATGAGAGATGAAGAAGAATGCCATTGATCTTGGATGGCAGCAGAGATCAACTGCCCACTACCTCGATTAAAAGCAGGCATGACAAAAACAAGTAAGTGGCCAGAAGGACTGCGGATCAAGCGCTCATCCAAGAGATGTTCAGCAAACCTCCAAGCTGTTCCTGCTGATGTGGAATTGGCCCTTCTACAACAACGTCTCAGCACTTCCTCTGGTGAAATCAATGTCCAAACTGTGCTTGGTTACTGCACTCCCCGACAGAACTCAAACCAAATCCTGTATAACTAATTTCTTTATGTGCCAGTGGTGTTTCAGTGAGAATGGTGACTTTTCTCAGCTTGGAAACTTTCAGTGAGCCCATTGCTGTGACATTGGAAAACGTTTAAATTAGATTTGCTACCTTTGAACGGTTTACTTATTATCTCTAATTTTCAACTGAAAATTCTTAATTTTGACTGATTGGTTCACAAAAATCTTGGAGAAAAGGAGTAACATTTGGGCAGGGGTTCTCACAAAAAGATTCTAATTTTCCAGCTTGTGGGAAAATAGGGGAAATTCCCACCTGCTTTAATTGCATTATTACTAGAGCGAATCTCCAACACTCTGAGCATAGCAGAATGTATCAGCAGGATTCACTCTGGAAATCAGGGAGCAGGGCCTATTTCCACACAAAAGGCCAACAGCCTAGTGCTGAGCAGACCAATGCACATATGCCAATCTGTCAGCACCAAGGTCGGCACATGCACAATGTCCCCACTCTCCCACCCTGCACCCCTCTCCCTCACAACATCGGCATCCAATTGCTGGCCTTACCCATAACTCCCATCACTGGCTTTTTAATACCTCCACCACCCCCCCCCCCCAATCTTTGGCCTCCTGGACCTTCTTGGGCCAGCCCCAATGTCCCCATCCTACCCCCAGCCAGCCCCAATTTCCCTGGCCCCACATCCCCTACTAGTCCTGATCTCCCTTCTGTCAACAACAGTCCCGACTCTCTGCTTCCACCTTGGTGACCAGACCCAACTGTCTCCAGACTGTCCTCCCTCTCCCACCCTACCCTGATCACCAGACCCAATTGCTCTCATCCCTCCACCACCAATCCTTTTGTCAAGAGGCAGGGTGTCATCCACCTGCACCAATCAATACACCTTGCTCCCAGTAGGCTCTGCCCCCTCTGGTCCCACTCCCTTGGCACTGTCAGGTGCCTGGTGGGCAGTGCCAGATTAGTACTACCCAGGATACCCCCTTACCTCCAATTCCCAGGATGGGGTGTGGTGGGGAAGGTGGGGGAAACGACTCAATGGCCTCTGTTTCCTCCAGCGAGTTGGATATCTGATCTCCAGCAGTAGAGAGCAGTTGTAAAGGCAGCTAGAGAGAGAGGGAGAGAGAGACAGAGAGAGAGAGAATGGGATGGAGGGCGGGGGCGGGAGAAACATTAGAAGGCCTGGAAAATAGTGTACCAGTCCAAATTGAAAATGTCAATTTCCATGATATTTCCATCTGATAATTCAGCACAGAGTTGACGATGCTGAGACGTGTGGGAGTCATGGCACCCAGCGTGAATCCTGCAGAATGTCTCCCAGCCCACTGTGCAATTCAAACGGTGGATTGGGAGAATTGTTCCACCCCCACCCCCCACCACAATGTTCGTGATCATGCCTCCAGGTTGTATTAGGCTTCAAACTGGAGCTCATTCAGATTTCTTGTGTGTTGTATGGATGGGTAAAGGGGGAGGGAGGGTGCAGTATGAGAACTAAGTGATCCTTGAAGACAGATGTGATCACCTCTAAACACATTTTTGAGAGAAACTATGAACAGTCAGAATTAGAACTCCATTAACATCTCAGAAGGTTAGAATAGCATCATAGAATCCCTACAGTGCAGAAAAAGGCCATTCGATCCATCAAGCCTGCACCAATAACTATGTCAACCAGGCCCTACCCCGTAACCCCATGTATTTATCCTGCTAATCCCCCTGACACTAAGGGGCAAAGTAGTATGGCCAATCCACCTAACCTGCATATCTTTGGATTGTGGGAGGAAACTGGAGCACTTGGGGGAAACCCAAGCAGACATGGAGAGAACATGCAAACTTCACACAGCAGCTCAGGTCCCTGATGCTGTGAAGCAGGAGTGCTAATCACTGTGCCACTGTGCTGCCCTTACTCTGAATGAAAAGTCTAAAAATGTTTTGCAAATAAGTGTTGGGATTACAAAACACTGGAAAGTTGAGAAACCTGCGTGAGAAATAATTTCAAGGAGGACGGAAAATTTGCTTTTTAGTGCTTGCTCCCAAGTGAGCACATGCATCACGCACAAACTGAAACATTTTTAATCTCTACGCTAATATTGGTCACCCATTTCTGTATCTGCTTATTGACCAAGAGTCTGCATTGAGGCACAGCAATCCATAAGGTACGATACCAGTATAACAAATACTGATGGTGCTAGACCTGTGCATACACCACTTGCACATCATCGAAGAACATAGAGAAATCATTACTGTGCATAGTTCTCATCTCCATATGACCAAAAGAATATCTTTATATCTATTAGTGTACAAAAGCTTCTCAAAGAAGACATCAGAACTGAGAGGTTGTAACAGACTGGAGTTGTTTTCTCCAGGAACGAAAAGGCTGAGCTGTGCCCTGAGAAAGGTTTTTAAAATTTGCTCATGATTCAAGTAGCATTCCAGAGATTATTTATTAACTTACATGTTCAGCTTTCTGAATTTAGACCTTAGCTGCTAATGCTCCCTCATTAGCACTTCTTAAGAACAGAGGAACACAGGATCAGATGAAGGGCAGTCAGACCCTCAAGCCTGTTCTGCTATTCACCCAGATCATGGCTGATTGTCTATTTCTGTACCATTTTCCCACACTATTCCCATATCCCTTCATGCCATTAGTACCTCGAAATTTATTGATCTCTATCATGAATTTACTACAACGACTGAGCTTTCCCATTCTCTATGGTAGAGAATAAAGATTCACTGACCCCTTAGAAATTCTCCCCATGTAGGTCTAAATAATTTTCCCCTTACTCTGCCACAGTGGCCCTTGTAGTTTTTGATCCTAGGGGAAGCATCATTTCTACATCTCCTATGTTTATCCCTTAAGAATTTTGTACATTTTAATGAGATTAGTCTTTCTTTGTCCTACTTAGGCTTTCATGCATTGTGCTATAGAGTCATAGAAGTTTACAGCATGAAAACAGACCCTTTGGCTCAACTTGTCCATACCACTCTTTTTTTTACTAGTAAGGTAGTCACAATTGCCTGCATTTGGCCCATATCCCTCGATGCCCATCTCACCCATGTTTAACTGCTTTATAAAGGACAAAATTGTACCCACCTCTGTACTACTCTGGCAGCTCACTTCAGACACTCGCCACCTGCAATTGCTCCTTTGGACCCTTTTATATTTCTCCCCTCTTACCTTAATCCTATGCCCTCAAGCTTTAGACTCCCCAACGTTTGAGAAAAGATGTTGACTAGCTACCTTATCTATACCCTTCATATTTTATAGACCTCTATAAGATAAGATCGCCCCAAGCCACTCCAGGGAAAAATGTCCCAGTCTATCCAGCTTCTCCTTAAACTCAAACCATCAAGTGCCAATAGCATGCTAGTAAATCTTTTCTGCATTCTTTCTAGTTTAATAAAATCCATTCTATAATAGGCTGACCAGAACCGTACACAGTGTTCCAAGTGTGGCCTTACCAATGTCTTGTACAACTTCAACAATACATCCCAACGCCTGTATTCAATGTTCTGACCAATGAAACCAAGCATGCTGTATGCCTTCTTCACACCACCACCACCACCCCCCCTCCCCACTGTCCACCTATGATTCCACTTTCAAGGAGTTATGAACCTGTATTCCTAGATCTCTGATCTATAACTCTGCCCAATGCCTTACCATTAACTGAGTAAGTCCTGCCCTGATTCAATCTACCAAAATTAAACTCCATCTGCCATTCATCAACCTACTAGCTCATTTGATCAAGATCCCATTGCAATAACATTCTTCACTGTCCATCATACCACAAATTTTAGTGTCTTCTGCAAACTAACTATGCCTCCTAAATTATCATCCAAATCATGAATATAAATGATAAGTAATAGTGGATCCAGCACCGATCCCTGAGGCAAACTGCTGATTACAGACTTCCAGTTTGAAAACAACCCTCTACGTCCATCCTCTGTCTTCTGTCATTAAACCAATTTTGTATCAATTTGCTACCTCACATTGGATCCCATGAGATCTAATCTTATGCAACAACCTACCATGCGGTACCTTGTCAAAGCCTTGCTAAAGTCCATGTCATGTTACCAAGATCCTTCCCTCCTACTTCAAGTTCTTCTCCAGTCTGGAAGAGATGCCCTCAACGCTTGCAGCAGACAGGCAGCACAGCCTTCGAGCGTTCTATCCCCCTAACTATACAGTCCCATACTATAACTACATACATTTTCAGTCCCCAGACTTGATGGCTGTCTGCATAGTGGTGCCATTGTCAGTTTGCTCATCCACCTCGCAATCCCAGCTCTTGTCTACACAAGCTGCAAGAACCTAAAGTTGTTGAAAACAACTGTGAGAACTAAAGCTCCTCCATTCTGCATTTTCATACCTACTTCATTTGCAGACATACCATGCCCGCAGACCAAATCAGATATACTTCACCTAAGAGGTGTGATGGCCCTCTGCAACAAAGTGTCCAGATCCCTAAAGCTCAGGCTCCAACTCATCAACTCAGGCCCCAGGTAACTGAGCTGCAGACACTGTAGATAATGGTGGTGTGTACCATTCCACACATGATCATTCCCCCTGTCATTCTGTAGTCCAAAGGAAATACCAACTTCAGTCATGTCTGGGAGAAAGTGGGCTGTACAAGATTCTTGGAGCTAGATTTTATAGTCTTCCGTAGGGTCAGGAAAGTGGAACAGGAAGTGTGTAGCCCACTCACTCTCACCATTTCAGCATACTGGATCCAATATTGGCCAGCCAATTAGCGGGTAACCAGCAGAATGCAGTCAGTTAGCATTATGAAAGGGACTCCACACTCATTCAGGAAAGGGGTTAGGTCTTGAACCAATAGATGGCTCCAGCCATCAGTTTAAAGACTCCCTTATCTCAGTGTCTCCTTAATTGTTAGGTCAGCCTATTAAAAACTGAACAAATGAAGTATACTATTGCCAAACAGGGCCACTTTCTGCTGTGGACTTCGCTACTATATGCAGCTAGGGTGCTATTTTCAAGTCTTTTCATCCACCGTTGTGCTGCTTCCTCGTTCTTGCCATAACTCACTTCCTGCGCGACTGGTAAAAAATGAACCGGACAATGAAGATTGCAGTCTCCTGGCTTTTTAAGAAGCAATGGTTATTATTTCTTTCAGAAGGACATGGGTTTCCATGGCAACTGCATGCCTTCCATATTATTGGAGCCTAGTAGGATGAGGTCAGATTGATGGCCTGGCAACCGTCATGGCAGATCGCCGGGGGTGGGGATATGTAAAGGGAGACAGCCCTCAGAAGTCAGGAAAAAGTCTCACAGCCACATAATTCCCAGAAGACAGCAATGAATTTACACAATCCTGCAAATTGCCAAACGTTTCTGCAATCGCAGCAAAAAACATAGAAATCAATCTGCAACTAACCTGAAAGTCGTTGATGATCCTTTTAAATCAACAATGGGGGTTTCTGCTTGCTGTTTCACATGGAACCTCAGAGGAGGTAGCGGCACAGTTGGACAGCATGGTAGCACAGTGGTTAGCACTGCTGCTTCACAGCTCCAGGGACCTGGGTTCAATTCTCGGCTTGGGTCACTGTCTGTGTTGAGTTTACACATTCTCCTCGTGTCTGTGTGGGTTTCCTCCCACAGTCCAAAGACATGTGGATTATGTTGATTGACCATTGCTAAAATTGTTCTTAGGGCATTTTTGAGATGCGTAAGTTAGAGGGATTAGTGGGTGGAATATGGGGGTAGGATCTGGGTTGGATTCCGGTCAGTGCAGACTCAATGAGCCAAATGGCCTATTTCTGTACTGTAGGACTTCTATCTTCTATCTACCTGTTCAACTGTGCAAGGTTAAGACTGGACGGGAACTGGAGAGTTGAGCTCCAAAATGGCAGTTGGCACATAGATGTTTAGCACTAACTGATACTACAATCTACCTACTCTAACACTTTGAACATTTGCTTCCTGCACACGCGGTAACACACTCGTCGAAATGGCATCCAGCGCATCCCACATCAGGAGTGTGCGTACCTGTGTGTCACTAACACATTTTAGAACACAGCATCAAGAAATCAGAAACAACACGTCTGAATTCTGTAATCAATGCCTGTCATTCATGACCATACTGTCATGTTTCAGTTATTAGAATCTGACTTACAACTGCAGGAGGTCCTCATGATTACTTTCTAGAATCATAATTAGCTTGTGATGAATTGAACCTTTTGTTTCCTTTGTTGCCAATATGCTGTCTCAGATGCTGCACAGAAATGAGAATTTAATGCCAGCAATTTAATTAGAATGAATTATAATGAGGCCACGGATCTGCAACCTTTCAATGCACCTCTGCATAAGGAAAGAAAATTAGATTGGGACCCAGATAAATCAGGTCCAAGTCTTCTCCACCAGCTTCTGAGGGCTTTGCGCAGGCTAGAACCTCTGCCCGCTCCCATTAGAGGGGACTTGGCTAACCAAGGGAAACTATCAGCCTGGGAATGGCCCATCAGGTGAAGAGAGGTTATTGGTACTGCCAGTGAAGGTAGGAACACTGATTGTGACAAATGGATTGTGTCCCAATGGATTGAGGGTGAAAGGGGAAAGGTGGGGTCCAGCTGAGTTATAAACCCTGCACCCCAATGGCTTTGTGGGCGCCTTTCAAGGGGGAGCAATCGTGCCATGTTTCGGAGTTGGCAGATTGGGCTAAGTCCTGAACATCAAGCCTTAGCCTGATTCTGGTACTTGCCAGATCCAACTCCCCACCAACCCGCACCTCCCCCCCCACAAACCCCCGCACCTCCCCACCACTCCGTTTATTTATTATTTAAATAGAGCCTAACGTTAAGCAGTGGATTCCTGGCTGGCATGTAACAGTGTCCTTGCTGGGATCAAGGACCCACGTAATATCAGATCAAATATTAAAGTTTACTTATTGGCCACAAGTAGAAATACATTAACACTGAAATGAAGTTACTGTGAAATCCACACTCCGGCTCCTGTTTGGGTGCATTGAGGGGGAATTTAGCATGGCCAATACATCTTATGTACATATCTTTTAGACTGTGGGAAGAAACCAGGGCACCCGGAGGGAACCCATGCAGAAACGGGGGAAGGTGCAGACTCTGTTTGGACAGTAACCCAAGCCAGGAATTGAAATTGAGTCCCTAGCGCAGCGAAGCAGCAGTGCTAACCACTGTTCCATACTGGCACAGAAAAATGTAACAATTTCTACAACAGTAAAATTTGTATCTAACTCCATTAAAAAGCCATATATTCAGTGTTTTGTTATTACAGTTAGAAACAGTTCCATATATTCTGTTAAGGTCAACTATCTTTAAGAGCTACAAGAAAATATGGTAACCATTAAGCTGAGATCGAGCTAAGGAATGTAATTTAAATCTTATGGGTTAAGATGTCACACTTCATTGTTGCTGCAATTTAAGGTGTAAAAATGCCAATGACGCCCACCAGCTCACAATTCTAAAGAGACAGTTTCATCAAAGAGCAACCAAGTGATCCGTACGATCAGTTACGATGAGTATGTACTATTCTTCCTTGGAAAATTGCCTGCAGCTATATTTTGTTTGTACTGTTCCTGAGAAATCAGGAATCATTTTAGTCTGGCCATACCATCTGTCACTCCCCTGCCTGTCTCAAAGGTTTTGTTTTTGGTTTTTGACAGATTCACATTACATGCGTTACTATGTTCAGATGAAAAACCGATGAATGAATATTCACACTTTCGAGGTCGAAGCACTCGATGGGGGGAATGCAATTTTCAGTGAACTGACTCACAGTGCACCTTTCAGGTGTCTTCCCCTTATTAAGTGATCATTCTGAGGCTGGCAAAGGGCTCCTGTGATTGGCAGGATCACTGCAACAACTTCTAATGAAGAACAGAAGATATCATCCCAGTGGTTGCATGTGATATTTAATACCTTCGCTCATCTGTCCTGATACTTCACTCAATATTCTGACACACATTATATCTAGAAGTAGAAATATTACATTAATTACAGGAGGTGTGTCGATTTGATTAACTATGTCATTTTAAAAAGCACATCAATCATTTCTATAAAGTCAATGATTTCTTTAAAACATAGGACGCGATCTTATAGGCTGTGTACACCATGGTCCTGCTGCAGCGATGTCAGAGAATTTGGTGGCCAGCCAAATCTCCATTCACTGAGACAGGATGGGAAAATCCCACTGGTGTGAACAGTAGCAAGATCCTAGCCAATCTGATGTTTGATGGACATTGCCCATAAGCAAGTGTTAATACATGTTTCTGACTTCTGAGGTACTGTCTTAGATCATTCATGGAATCTGGGCATCGCTGTCAAGGCCAGAATTTATTGACCATTCCTAGTTGCTCTTGAGTAGATCATGGTGAGCTCTTTTCCTGAATCATGGTTAGATTCATAGAATGAATCATGGAATCCTTACAGTGCAGGAAGAGACCATTCAATCCACTGAGTCTGCACCGACAACAATCCCTATCCCCGTAACCATATGTTTTTACCCTGCCACTAAGGGTAATTTGGCATGGCCAATCAACCTAACCCACAAATATTTGGACTGTGGGAGAAAACCAGAGTACCCAGGGGAAACCCACAGAGACATGGTGAGAACGTGCAAATGCCACACAGTCACCCTAGACCAGAATTGAACCCGTGTCCCTGGTGCTGTGAGGCAGCAGTGCTAACCAGTGAGCCACCATGCTATCCAGGTCTCTGCTTTTAGCATTAAGGCCCAATGACAGTGAAGGACTGGTGACATATTTCCAAGTCAGGAGAGTGTGTGACTTGGAAGAGAACTTGCAGGTGATTGTTTTGCCATCACCCACTTACCTCATCCATTGAGGTGGTAGTGATCGTTGAAATGTCTTCAGCTCATCAACAGTGTGAGATCAGTTGAAAAAGTCAAAAGATCCTGTTGCATGTTGTTGGGGTTTTAGAGAACAATAGTAGGCATCTAAGAAATTGCATCCACACCCACAAAATAAAGGAATTTTGGACTCTCTTTAATGGAGGTGACTGCAGTCTTGCCATTAGATGGAAGGCCATCTTGTTTTTTTAAGGCCCATCAAATTAATTGGATAGCACCAGCCCTTCTCCAGAATCAAGCAGAAGTCCTGCCCACCAAGAACTGCAAATCAATCAGGAGCCATCAGCTCCAATTGAGTGGCAGCATCACCAAGCTGGGTGCTGCCAATATAACTGCTTTGAACTAGAAGATTGCTGAAAAGAGATGCATGTGCTGGAATTTTACCATCATGCATTCCCCGGAATTGGGACAGGCAAGGCTCACAGAAGGGAATTCTCCATTGCCTTGGGCGGGATCTTACAAACCTCGTGCAAGTAAGGTTGTGAAATCCCTGCCATGATGCCAAATAGATAATGTAGCCATTGGATTCTCTTTCAGGCCTGTACTCGCTAATGTTTTTGTAGTTTCTACTATAAATAAATTGCATGATGGAATGAGCCCTAACTTCCTATCCAGTGCACATTTGCAATATGTGGATGATAGGTTTATGATCTTTAAGTCTGCAGCTTCATGTAAGGATTTCCTTACAGCCTATACTGTGCTCCATCCCTCCATTCCAATCATCCTCAGCTGATGAATCAGTGCTCCTCCATTTGAATCTGATAGAAGAAGCACTGAGGGCACAGAGTGTACCCTGGATGAGATCAATATCCACCACCATGTGTGTGTTGGTAGCATCACCACTGACTGAGCTGGCTGGTCCTAAAGGACATAATTGCCAGGTTGGGACTGTGGTAGGTAGCGCAGGAACCAACAAGAGGGAAAAACCTACTTGTTCTCATCCTCACCAATCTGCCAGCTGCAAATGCATCTCCCCATGACATGCAGGAATGACCAGTGAACTGTCCTTGTGGAGAAGAAGTCCCGTGTTCATATTGAGGATACCCTCCCATTGTGTTGTATGGCACTATAATCATGCTAAATGGGATAGACTTCAAACAAACCTAGCAACTCAAGACTGGGCATCTATAAAGTGCTGTGGGCTAAACAGCAGCAGCAGAATTGTACTCAACCACAACCTGCAACCTGATGACCCTGGTACATCCCCAACTTTACATTTATCACTAAGGCGAATCAACCCTGGTTCAATGAAAAGGGCAGTAGGGCATGCCAGGAGAATGGTTTCATGGTCACTATTAGACTTTTAATTCCAGGTTTTTACTGAATTCAGTTGAATTGAATATATATGGGCTGAAAGTCCCTTTCTGAACTCCCTCAAACTGATGAGTTCCTAAAACCTAATTTCAAGGAAAATAAGAATTGCAAAATACGTCTATACAGTCACAACAATCCCTGTAATAATGCTGAACACAATTCTTTTGATATCTTAATTAAATTCTGGATCATAAATAAATAACGATTTTTTTAAAAAATCATGTCCTGCTCATTATTGTATAATGATGATAATAGGAAAAATCATGTCCATTTTTATAATAATAAATGAAACATTTATCATTAAATTGTCAAAGGATCAGAGTGATTATTCCCATAGTGCCAGTTTTATTTCTATGACTCAAGAGTTTGTCACAACAATAATCTGTTCTTGCCACACTACCAGTTTCATTAATGTGATCACTTTTATTACTCACCACATCACATCCAAAAAATTATAGATCATGTTAATGGATAACATGTTGGATAATGGATAACATGGTTAATGGATTACATGATTACCTACACGCTACAGCACAAATATTAACCTGAGATTGCATATTGCTTATTTTGAATACCACAACTTGAATGAACATTGAATATGAATACATGAATGACCTTTGCCATTCTTTCCTTGCCTTTTTACAACAGATCAGTACATAAATCACACAAAGGGTGGCACAATAGCACAGTGGGGGCGGCACAGTAGCACAGTGGGGGCGGCACAGTAGCACAGTGGGGGCGGCACAGTAGCACAGTGGTTAGCACTGCTGCTTCACAGCTCCAGGGTCCTGGATTCAATTCTCGGCTTGGGTCACTGCCTGTGTGTGGAGTTTGCACATTCTCCTCATGTTTGCATGGGTCTCCTCTGGGTGCTCCGGTTTCCTCTCACAGCCCAAAGATGTGCAGGTTAGGTTAATTGGCTGTGCTAAGAAATTGTCCTTAGTGTCCAGGGATGCGTAGATTAGAGGGATTAGTGGGTATAATATGTAGAGATATGGGGGTAGGGCCTGGGTGGGACTGTGTTCGGTGCAGACTCGATGGGCCGAAGGGCCTCTTTCTGCATTATAGGATTCTATGGTTCTATCTTAAAGCAGTTTGGACCCTGATCCATCTTGATTAGCAGCAGCCCACATAGTACATTCGTCCAAAATATATCCAGTTGAAAAGAACAACTTTAAAATGTGTTGAAACTTTGGTGTAGCAAGTCAAAAAAAAATGAAGAGGACAATATATTTGAGCTCTTAATATGGCCTATGAATAGATCCCAAGGTAAATAGATGTAAGTCAACAGGAACGGTTTATTCAACGTCATAACAGTAGCACTGTCAGTGCAAGACTGCTATAGCAAGCTCCACCCGGGTGGAGCTTGTGCCCTAGATCACTTGACCCACTCTCTTGAAGCGATATATGCCCAACTATATACATAACAGACTTTAAATATTAAACCTCAGGGATTCAGGTTCAGTGTCAGACCAGACCACTGAGTTGCAAATTTGATCTAACTACTGAATTCAAAAGTTTGATGTGAAATTGGTTTGTACCATCTCAATCTAATGTTCCAAAGAGTGGAGATATCAGTGTTGGACTTGGGGGAAGGGAGTGGGAGCAGGGGTTGATTGGGAAAGTAAGAAGTCTCACAACACAAGGTTAAAGTCCAACAGCTTTATTTGGAATCATGAGCTTTCGGAGCTTTGCCCCTTCATCAGATGAATGGAGGTTAGTTCACAAACACTGCATACATAGGCAAAGACACAATTGCAAGATAAGATTTTGCCTGCTTTCTTGCATCTTTGTAGAAACTTGATGTCTGTGCCGATATGCACGATTTTCTTGGACATTCTCTCCAGTTTTAATCTGTTGGACATCGATCTAACGTTGTGGCTATCATCAACACCACAAATCATAGATTCAAAATGGAGAGGATCTCCAAGAAGGTCACACATATTGACACAGACATCAAGTTTCTGCAAAGATGCAAGAAAGCAGACAAGATATTATCTTGCAACTGTGTTTTCACCTATGTATGCAGTGTTTGTGAACTAACTTCCATTCACCCGATGAAAGAGCAGCACTCCAAAAGCTCAGATTCCAAGTAAACCTGTTGGACAATTTTGCGAAGGCATGGACCTATAGTGGAAAACTAAAATTAAAATTAGCTCATATTTTCACTTGCAGAATGGCTACTGTAGGAAAATGTAAAAGTCACATTGATGTGGATCTATGGAGTGGTCTCGGCTTAATAGATGTCACCCCTGCCTCAGGGCTACAAGTTCTGAGTTCAAGTTCTAATCCCTAGGACTTGGTGGCTTGAAGAAGGAGCATTCATGACATGATCCAAACAGGTCAACAATCAACCTGTTAATCTTTTTCACTGTTCCTCCATGTGTATGAAGGTACAAAACAAACAATATAGTTCTATTGTTATACTGTTAGGGCAGAACACAGCGATGATCCACAAAAGAGGAAATAATGGACAACTGTGGAGCTCTACTCCAGGGTGACTTACAAGAGCAGGAAAATGGAATTAAGCTAAGACAAGTAGGTGAAGACTTCATATCTTGGCTTGTTTCATCAAACATGTCAGTGCAAATAATATCCTCTCAATGCACCATCACTCTTAAATAACTGTCCTACAAACAAGGCAAAAAGAATTAGTTGATGGAGGATAATTGGGGAATTGCAGCTTCCTTGACATTTCTATTGCAGAGAATCTTCTGAAGTATCATGGCTTTCTTTGGAAATGGTGTTCACTTTGGATTAACAGGAGAGAAAATGCTATTTCACCTTTGGTCTCAAACTGGGATGAAGTAAGAACATTGTTAAGCTGCACAAGGTGTCTTTTTTAATTAGCTCATGTATTGTGAGCATTGCTAGTGAGGCCAGCAGTTGTTGCCCGTTCTTGATTATCTATGAGGAGGTGATGGTGAGCTGCCTTCTTGAACCACTGCACACCATGTGTTGTAGGTACACCCACAGTTTTGTTAGGGAGAGAGTTCTAGGTCTTGGATCCAGTGACAGTAAAGGAATAGTGATATATTTCCAAGTAAGGATGGTATGTGACTTGGTAAGAAACTTACAGATGGTGATATTTCCATATATCTGCTGCTCTTGTGCTTCTAGGAGAATTTAGAAGGTGCTATCAAAGTAGCCTTAGTGAGTTGTTTTTCATCTTGTGGATAGTATACTGCTGCCACTGTGAATTGGTGGAGGAGGTAGTGGATGTTTAATGTGGTTAATGGGGTGCCAATCAAGCAAGCTGGTTTGCCCTGGACGAGTTGAGTTTCTTTAGTGTTGTTGAAGCTCTACCATCCAGGCAAGTGGAGAGTATTCATTTACACATGCCTGGTAAATGATGGTCAGGCTTTGAGAAGTCAGGAGTTGTGTATCTCTCCACTGAATTGCCAGTTTCAGACCTGCTCATGTAACCACAGTATATATACTTATCTGCCGAAGCCTTAATATTGACCAGGTCTTACTTCATACGGACATGAACCGTTTCAATACCTGAGGAGTTCTGAATGATGCTGAACATTGTGAAATTATCAGCGAACATCCCACTTCTGATCTTATAATGAATGGGAATTTCTAGCTGGGTGGGGCAAGACCGTAAAATTCACAAAGAATTTGAGGTTCACAAAGAATTGTCAGCCCAAGATACTGAATGTGGAGCGTTCACAGAGGTTAAATAAAGGGGCTTGGAATTCTGAACATTAGGTTATTTTCTCTCATTTCCTTCATTCCAACATTTATTTCCCATTGTATTTGCTTGCAGAAGACATTTGCCTATAACTAGGGCATTTGTAGACAACACAATCCTGATGACGTGGGTTGGGGGAGGGGCAAAGAAATTCTGATGTTGGAGACAGTAGAGGGATCTTTTTGTTGGTATCAATTGATTTTGTTTTAATCCTTACTTCATAATTCACTCCTCACCCACACAGATGCACATTGCTTCATCACGTGCAATTGTGTTTCAAAGAATGAGTTATTACTAGCACTATTTCTCAAGATGAGGTGCTATCAATGCCCACTGATGAGTCATGGCCAAGCAGCTACGAGCATACTGCATCAATCTCTATTAGAACAGTGTGTCCACTTTTCTAGTCAGTTTACACAGAGTTTGAAGCGCAGAACATTAGTGAAGATGAGCAAAGATTGGTGCCCAGATGCAGCTTATTCATTGAGGTTGACACACAGAGACTGAACATCATGCTGCTGGCTTACAAATGCACTTCAAATCACTATGCTGTTTGCCATTTGAAGAATGGGAATGATGACAACTGTCTCAAATTATGGAGATGTCTCACAGATCAATGTAATTTCCCATAACCACCAGCCACCCCACTAGGGTGATTACCAATGTGCCATAGAAAATACAGAAAACATAAAAAATAGAAGCAGGAGTAGGCCATTTGGCCCTTCAAGTCTTCACTGCCATTCATTACAATCATAGTTGATCATCCAACCCAATAGCCTGATCCTGCCATCCCTCTACATCCTTTGATCCCCTTCATCCCAAGAACTATATCTAACTCCATTACCACAATCCCTATGGCTCTTTTAATTAAAATATCATACGTTAATCAATTAATTATAATTGATTAATAATTAATCAATTATAGATGCATGGTTCCCTTGACCTCAGTGCCCCACATAAACAAGGAGCCATGGTCAGACTACAAAGGCTGAGGACAACAAAATTCCATTATCAGCTCATTCTCTACAACAACTTACATTTATATAATAGATACTGTGAATGCTGGAAATCGGAAATAAATCAAAAAATGCTAGAAAGATAGAGCAGGTTTGGCAGGATCTGTGGAGAGAGAAACAGTTAACATTATGAGTGTGCACTGAAGAAGAATCAAATAAACTCAAAACATTGACTCTGTTTCTTCCTCCACAGATGCTGCCAGACTTGCTGTGTCTTTCCAGCATTTTCTGTTTTTATCTTCATTTATACAAGATATTTCATAGAATCTCTGCAATGCAGAAGGAGGTCATTCAGCCATCGAGTTTATTTATCCTGCTAATCTCCTAACACCAGGGCCAATTCACCTAATGTACACATCTTTGAATTGATGCATCCAGAAGAAACACACGCAGAACATGCGAACTTCACATAGACAGTGACGCAAGGCCAGAATTGAATCTGGGTTCCTGGCGCTGTGAGGCAGCAGTGCTAACCATTGTGCTACCATCCTGCCCGAATGATTTAATGGAGTAAAATGCCCTAAGACATCCCCAAAATTTACCCATTGTTTTTAAGAAAATGATAGAAGGACAGATGACGAAATGTTTGGTAAAAGAAGTAGGTTTTATGTAGCAGAGGAAACAGAAGTTGAGTAATGCAAGATTTTTTAGAGGGAAATTCAGAGTTTAGGGAGTAAGTGGCAAAAATTGCTGGAGCAAAGAAAGTGGGTGATACATAAAAAAGCAGAACAATTTTTATGATTTCACTTTAGCTGCTGTGCAGAAAAAATCTGTGAAAATCGAAGTGTAAGCACAATAGTGGTTGAATGATTGACCGAGCATTTTGTTAAACATTGAATGATCATCCTTCCTTCCGAACATTGATTGCACTAACAAAGATTAATGGAGCTTCTGAATCTGCTCATCCAAAGAACATTTTACTGTTCAAATGATAACAAATTTTGTTGAAAGAAAGATGTGAAATTCTCCTCTTAAAAGAAGATACAAAATACACTGAAAGTTGTTGAACTGAATCTCAAACCAATACTAATTTAAAAAATGATTACAAATCAGAAATTGAAAACTTCTATCATTTTGATTTAACTGTGGGTCAGTGTAAAAGTAATGAATGGTGAAAACCAGCTCATAGCAAAAAAGGATAAGAAAGACAAATTTCTGTCATTTCAACATGAACCATCTTGTTCAATTTTAAACTGTTGCTAAAATATTTTTTTATGCATTCATGGAACATGAGCGTTACTGGTTGGCCAATATTTATTCCCTATCCCTAGTTGCCTTTGGAGAGCAGTTGATTGTTAACCACGTTGCTGTGGAGTCACATGTAGGCCAGACCGGGTTAGGACAGCAGATTTTCTTTACTGAAGGAAAATAGGAAATAAGCTGGCAATGATATTTGCAGCCTGAATCATTGTCATTAGCTTCTCAGATATATATCACAGACGTTTTGTTCGTCCCGGTAACGCAAGCTTGTGCAATTTTAATCTTAAATACAGCAAAAACCAAAAAAAAGCTTGTATTTGTTTGGCACTTGTGAAATAATAAAAAAAAAATCACAGGAGCATTATAAAGCAATATTTAACAGCAAGTCACAGAAGTTCATACAAATTAAGAGCAGGAATAGTAAGCCACTTGGATCTTCAAGCCTGCTCCACCATTCAGCAAGATCATGGCTAACCTAATTGTAATCTCAATCTTACATTCCTGACAACCCCCGATAACGTAGAATCCCTTCAGTGCAGAAAGAAGCCGTTTGGCCCATCAAGGATGCACAGACAGTAGTTCCACACAGGCCCTATCCCCATAACCCCACGTTTTTCTCTGCAGATCTCCAGACACTAAGGAGTAATTTAAAATCAACCTAACCTGCACATCTTTGGAATGTGTGAGGAAATTGGAGCACGTGGAAGAAAAGGGATGGAAACAAGTATGGGGTGAATGTGCAAATGCTACATACACAGTGACCTGAGGCCAGAATGGAACCCCTGCCTGTGAGGCAGCAGTGCTAACTACTATGCCGCCATACCACCCTTTCACCCCCTTGCTTACCAAGAATCTATCTATCTCAGCTTTAAATATACTCAAAGACCTAACTTCCACTGCCTTTCAAGGAAGAGAATTCCAAAGGCCGACCATGCCAGAGTGAAAAAAGGAGATATTAAGGCAGATGACAAAAACTTAGTCAAGAAGATTTGTTTTAGGGGTGCCAAGGAGGGAAGTCCACAGTTTTGGGACAATAGCTGAAGATACTGCAACTAATGGTGGAGCAATTAACATCAGGAATGCTTAAAAAATCCAGACTTATTGTTACCCAGGTATCAGTGAAACTTATGCGGCCAGAAAAAAAATTACAGAGGTTGGAAAAAGTGAGGCTGTGGGGAGGTTCAAAAACAAGACTTTAAAGTTGAGATGTTGCTTCATCAGGAAATAATGTAGACCAGCGAGAACAGTAATGATAAATAAACTGGACTTGGTGTGAATAAGACACCATTGGCAGAATTTTGAATGATCTCTTGTTTATGGGGAATAAAAACATAGAAATATAGAAAATAGGGGCAGGAGTGAGCCATTTGGTGCTTCAAGCCTAATTCGCCATATTCAATTTCAATGCCATACTCCCACTCTCTTCCATAGTTCTTGATGCTTTTAAAGTCTAGAAATCTATCTATTTCCTTCTCAAATATATTCAGTGACTTGGCCTTCATAGTCTTCTATAATAGAAAATGACAGAGGTTCATTATCTCCTGAATGAAGACTTTTCTCCTCATCTCAATTCCAAATGGCCTGCACTGTATCCTGAGACTGTGGCTCCTTCAACCAGATGAAGCAGCATTCCTGCATCTAGCCTGTCCTGCCCTGTCAGAATTTTATATGTTTCAATTAGATCCCCTTTCATTCTTCTAAATTCCAGTGAATACAGAATAGAACATGGGAAGGAAGCCAAAGTGCATTCCAAAAGTCAAGGCTGTGGATAACATAGTCTTGACTTTCAGCAGATGTTTCAGCAGCAGATGTGTTGATGAATGAGGTCCAGTGATGCAACCATAAGACATAGGAGTACAAACAGACAGTTTGGCCTATCGAGTATGCTCTGCCATTCAATGAAATCATGACTGATGAGTTCATAAGTTCATAAGATATAGGAGCAGAATTAGGCCATTTGGTTGATCAAATATGATAATCCTCAAATCCCTTCTCCCACGTTACCACCATGACCCTTGATTCCCTTACTGATTAAAAATACGTCTATCTCAGCCTTGAACATACTTAATGACCCAGCCTCTACAGCAGTCTGGGGTAAAGAATTCCACAGACTTACTACTCTCTGAGAGAAGAAATCCTCCTCATCTCTGTCTTAAATGGGTGACCCCTTACTCTGAGATTATGTCCTTTGGTTCTGGACTCACCCACAAGGAGAAACAAACTCTCAGCATTTACCATGTCAAGCCCTTTGAGGACCCTATATGTCTCAATAAGGTTGTCTCTCGATCTTCTAAACTCCAATGAATACAGACCCAACCTACCGATCCTCTCATCATAAGAAAATCCCTTCATATCCAGAATCCTAGTGAACCTTCTCTGGACTTTTTCCAATACCTGTATATCTTTCTATAATGACTTTAATCAAGCCATTGAAATTGGCCTATTGGAAAGTGAACTCCCTGATTAAAGAGTCAATTAGGCCAATCAGGGAGTTTTTTCTTTGTATTTAATCAGGTGTGTCAGTTCCTCTGGCACTTCTGGAGTTAGACTGCTAACTGATAGCACTCTGTGCACTGCTGTTAGAATTGTAAATAAAGGGATTCTGGTGAAGTGATTTTTGCCTCTGAAGACTTAGTAACTTTCCTTTAGATAAAGGGACCAGAACTTTGAATTTTAGGATTGAATTTTAGGGGATTGAATTTAGGAGCCGCAGCATCATGTTGCAACTGTACAAAACTCTAGTGCGGCCGCACTTGGAGTATTGTGTGCAGTTCTGGTCCCCACATTATAAGAAAGATGTGGAGGCATTGGAGAGGGTACAGAGGAGGTTTACCAGGATGTTGCCTGGTATGGAGGGCAGGTCCTATGAAGAGAGGTTGAAGGATTTGAGGTTGTTTTCGTTAGAAAGGAGGCGGCTAAGAGGGGATCTTATTGAAGCATATAAGATGATTAGAGGTTTAGATAGGGTGGACAGTGATAGCCTTTTTCCTAGGATGGAGAAAGCTAGCACGAGGGGACACAGCTTTAAATTAAGGGGTATGAGTTATAGGACGGATATCAGAGGTAGGTTCTTTACTCAAAGAGTGATTAGGGAGTGGAATGCCCTGCCTGCAGCTGTTGTAGATGCGCCAAGTTTGGTGGCGTTTAAGAGGTTAATTGATAAGTATATGGAAGAGAAGGGAATGGTTTAGTTTGGAGGGGCATTGCTTTTTATTTTGGTCGGCACAACATCGAAGGCCGAAGGGCCTGTTCTGTGCTGTAATGTTCTATGTTCTATGTTCTAACTGTTCACAGTATTCCACATGTGGTCTTACTAGTGTTGTGTATGGTTTTAGCAAACCTTCCCTACTTTTATACTCCATTCCCTTCTAAATAAAGGCCAACTTTCCATTTGCCTTCTCTATTACCTGCTGAACTTGCATGCTAGTATTTTGTGATTTATGCATGAGGACCCCCAAATTCTTCTCCGCTGCAGCTTTCTGCTGTCTTTCTCAATTTAGATGATATTCAGTTCTTTTATACTTCCTTCCACTTAGGATCCCCAATTGACGAAATGACGAGAAGGCTGTTTGTGAGCTTCCCATACTACCCCTCCTCCCCCATTCTCCCATCTGATCAAATATTCCCATCACCAACAAACTCACCATGAGCGAGGGCATTAAATTCCAAGTTAATTCACCCTCTTTATATATTAAGCAGGACTTTAATGATTTATGATTACATTGGAGCATAGCAAAGGCCAACAATTGAGTTCCAATAGCTCCTCTCAGGTACAAAGTTAAATGCACGCAAGCAAATTGTTCCCAAATGGGTTGCCAAGCACACCTAAAAATACAGAAGCAGGAGGGAGAATAACTGAAGTGCTAAAATCAAAGCCTTGAGGTTACACATTCCTTTTCCTGATCTGTTGAGCAGTTGTCAATTCCTGTCAGGTTTTGTGATGAGTTTCATCAGTATTTGCCACTCTCATAGAAAAACATTGCATGCAAGTCAAGCTTCTGAACAAGAAGGGGAACAATTATTGAACAATTTGCTTATAAAAAGAACTGCAGCAGATGTCAAATATAACAGTGGGTTACATTTTTACAGCCCATTTACTAAAACAAAAACATCAGGTGTTCCTTCAAGGCAAAAGGGAAGAAATAGATCGCGGGGCCAAAGATAGCAGAATAAATGGACAAAAGCCTGATCAAAGAGTTCAAGGGAGATCTTTGTGTAGGAGAGAAATAGCACAAGGTTGAGGAAAGTGCTTTGAGAGTAGGGGTACTAGGTGCTGAATGTAGAATGAAACAAAAGGAATGTGAACAAGGATGCAGAAGGAGCTAGAAGACAAAGAGTTCAGGGATGCAAGCCTGGTGGTTGCAGTGCTAGAGGTTGCAGCAGAGACACAGAAGGGAAGACTCTTCAAGCAACTTAAGGATAAGAATTTTTATTTTGAGGAACTGGTGAGGGTAATGGGGCAGTTGAATATATAGTCAGTAAAATGAAGGTTATATCAGCCATTCTGTTGCACAGTATACATGCAGAAAAATCTGGACCAGTTGATGTTCACGTTAGAGAAATTCACATGAATTTACTACCTCGTCCGCCCAGGAATTGGGGTGGGTGAAGCTTGCAGAATGGAATTCTCCATTGGCCTCAGGGTGGGATTTTACAAGCCTCACTCATGGGAAGTTGTAAAATCTCGGCCAACTGAGTCTGGAGATGACAAAAGTTTTGAGAAGGATTTCACTGACAACAGGTCAAAATAAGGGCAGAATCAGTGACATTCTCGAGGTAAGAGTAGGCAGTCTTTTTGCTGAAGAAGAGAAAGGTAGGTAGTGCAGTTTGGGGGTCAAAAAGGATCCTGATGTTTTGAAAAGCTTAGTTCAGACTGGGACAATGCCTGAGGAGCAGTGATAAAAGCACAGATTTTGAGTTGAGAGGTTCCATTTTCTCATTATTTAACCCAACAATACAGAAGCAATGGAGGGGTCCAGAGAGGTGGTGGAGAATTAAAGCTGCATGCCATCTGTAGATAAGTGAATACTGTTTCCTTGTTGGTTGATGATCTAATCAATGAATTCACCATAGTGTTCACATATGAAAGCAGAAACCATTGCTACAGATGCTCCGGCTATGATTTGGCAGATAAGTGCTAAACTAAGCATAGGCAGTCCCAATGAGCTGTGTGAGTAAGAAAAGCTATTGGTGAAAGATGGTGTGGTCAGCTCTTTGAATGACTGCAGACAGACTGAAAAGTAGAGTAATACTGTAACCATCATTATTACACAGAATATCCTTCATGAATTTAGTTCAAGTAGTTTTACTAGAAAACCAAAAATTCAAAGAGGACAATATAAGGCAGGTGTGTACAATTGTACAAGAACTTGAAATGATAGAGAATTTGGAAAAGAGATGCATCAATGACAAATGCAGTTGAGGATTGAATTCCAAGGTGGTTCATGGTGAGAGTTAAAGAAGCGGTTTCATTTCTCGTGGCTGTATCAGGTAGAAGGAGATAAATAGGGTATAGGGTAGAGGGGGGAGGGTGGTGCACAACGATTAGGCACCTAGAAAGCAGGGAGCAGGACGGAGAATGCATGGACAAGATGTGCTTAAAGAACGCATGATGGAGGGGACATTCTAAGCTGTTATTCACAGAATTAGATAATCATAATAAGCTATAAATGAGTGATGGGAAACTAGCTCAAAGGAAAGAGTTGCAAAATGAAAAAAGTCAATATTAAACCTGTTAATAGTTAAGCTTTTAAGTATGAGAATGAACAATGGCGGCTAAACAAATAGTTGGTACATTTAAATCAGTACAAATGGTAAATGCAGCTGAACGGTTAATCTTGCTTTTGAATGATCCTTCTGGTCATCAATAGTAGAACGTAAACAGTTCCATTTACTGTAAACTGTAATTCTTTTTATCAGACTGTGAAAAGAAGATATGATTCCGCAACAACAACAGTTACAGGAAGAAAAATGGGAACGTGTCTTGAGAAAAGACGTCAAGAGGAAGGCGTGGGAACACTTTGACACATCTGGTGGTGACCGTCAAATCAAACTTAGTGGAAGGCATGCAGAACATTCTCCTCACACTGCGGAGGATGTACTAATGCCACTTTAAATTGAAGCAACGCATCGCAGGTCAACAAGCAACCAACAAAGTATCGGAGAAACTAATCTTGGAAAAAGAAATCACTTAATTGTCAGGGGTGATATTTTGCAGCTGCAACAGTGAGTTCTGAGTAATTTAACAGATGATCAAAAAGTGTAAGGAAGCCTTTGTAACAACTGGAAAAGGCAGGATGAAAGCAATTGAGTCATTCATAATTCCTGCAATTACTTAAGGGAGGGAGGCCATTTGGTCCATGCATCTGATGCTTCTGTTGAACTACAGTTCTAATTGCCTTTCGAATAAGTCCACTCTTGTTCCCTTTACTGTGCTGTCTGGAAGATTATTCCTTGTGCAAATGAATACTTTCTGACATCAGTCCTAAATTTTTGCTTTACCAAATTATCCCAAGGCCCATTGCCTTCCAGTCACGGTTTAAATTGAATTGGGTTCCAAGCATGATTTTTATATTCCACCGGGTAACAGAGAGCAAGAAGCATCAAATTTGCTGAAGAGGCCATGGCGCGTGATTACTGCAGGGACTGACTGTTACTGAACAAATAGAGTCCAAAAGAGGAAAGTGTTTCAGCTCCACTACTCTAGTCTCAGGACTAATTTTTGTTCCATTAATGGGAATTGGGCATCACTGGCTAGGCCAGCATTTATTTTCCATCTCTTGGAAGAATTGCTGTCCACATTGCAGGAACCAAAAATTTCTGAATTAGGTTAAATGAGTAAAACATTCTGATATTTTATCAAAGAGCACTTGTGACCTTTCCATCACTCCCTCTAAAGGGGTCCTCAAGCAGGAAATTAATTCCTCTCTCTCCTGAAGGCAACAGCAGTAAAATCCCTAGATCCCTAAAAGCATTTCTGTGATACAGAAAGTTAGATATCATGATAAGTGGGTAACTCAGTTCAAAAGCCTGTCAACCACAATGGAGGGAGAAGACACCGTATTCCCTGCTGCAATTTTAATACGATCCCATTACTTGCCTCCCTTTCTGGAAAGCTCTGTTTTATAATCCTTTCAATCACCATTCAAGAGAAGTAATCATAGTGCACTTTTTCCCAAAAGCAATTTCCTAAACCTCTAACATACTTTATTTATTGATTTCAAAGTGAGAGACAATCTCATTGAAACATGTAACATTTTATGGTGTTTCACTGGGTAGATCGGGGTCTGGATGTAAGATTCCCAATCTTGGAATAAAGGCCATTAATTTCCTGAGGAGTAATTTCTTGATGTTAAAAGTTGTGAACTTAGAAAGCCACGGACGATCTTTTGTTGAGTATATTTAAGCCTGGGATTGACAGATTTTTGTCAATTGTGAGAGATTATCATTGGGAGTATGGAGCATCATTCACTGTTCTGATTGACACCATCCTCCTCTGCTTGCTCTGCAATGACACGCAAGCCATGATTCTGACCAATAGATCCACCACAGACACAATTCATAGCCTGACTGTAGTCAAGCAAGACTGTGTCATCGCACCAACACTCTTCTCAATCTTCCTTGTTGTAATGCTCCTTCTCATCCTCAGTAAACTTTCTGCTGAGTGGAGGTAAGCTACAGAACAAACAGGAATCTATTCAAACTCCACCACTAGCAAGTCAAATCCAAGGTCACCTTATTCTCTGTCATTGAACTACTGTATGCAGACAATGCTTGCATCTACACATGCTCTGAGACCAAGTTTCAAGCCATTGTCAACATTTTCATTGAAGTATACAAGAGCATCTATACACAAAATATCCAGAAGACAAATGTCCTCTACCAGCCCATCCCTACCACACAGCACTGCCCCACAATTATCAAAATCCACAACAATGTAGACCACTTTCCATGTCTTGGGGATCTACTGTCAACAAAAACAGACATCATTGACAAGGTTCAACACTGCATTCTATGTACCAGGGCAGCCTTCAGTCACCTGAGGAACAGAATGTTTGAAGATCAGGATCTCAGATCTAACAACAAGCTATGGTCTACAGAGCAGTAGAAATACCCACAATCCTATATGGCTCAGAAACATGAACTGTGCACAGCAGGCATCTCAAAACCCTAAAGAAATACCAACAATGCTTCTTCCGCAAGATTCTTCAAATCTATTAGCAGGCTAGATAGAACAACATCAGTATCCTCACTCAGGGCAACAATCCCAGCATCAAAGCATTGACCACGTTTGATCAGGTCCATTGGGTTGGCCACTTTATTCACATACCTGCCACAAACTTCACAAAACAAGTGTTCTACATGGAGCTTTGACAAGACAAATGAGCTCCAGGAAGACAGAGGAAGCACTTCAGAACACCTTCACAGCCTCCTTGAAGAAAATGACACCTCCATTAACACCTGGGAATCCACAGTCCAGAACCATCCGAAGTGAAGGAAAAATAATCCAGGAAGGGGTTGAACACTTTGCATTTCATCAGCGAGAACAAGCCAAAATCAAGCACAACAGTGAAAGGAGTGCATGGTAACCAGGACATCTCACTCACCCATCCCACATACTCAGTCCTCCAACCACCATCTGCCCCTCCTGCTGTGCACGCGACTCCTTAATCATCTGAGAACTTAGTTTTTATGTGGAAACAAATCATCCTCAGCTCTGAACAACTGTCAGGAAATAAAAAATATTCAATCCTGAGATCAATCGATATTTGGGTGTTCAAGGAATTAAGAGTTAGGAGAATATTGCGGCAAAGTAAAGATCAGTCATGATCTTACTGAATGGTTGAGTAGGCATCAAGAGCCAAATTATTTCAAATGTTCTCATAATCTTATACCGTGTATTGATCACACACTTTTTTAGAATTAACAACTATTCAAACTCTGCAAAATAAGGAGCATTTCCAAAACTGTCGCTTTTATAGGTAGTGGGCAGCATGGTGGCACAGTAGCTAGCACTGCTGCATGGGTTTCCTCCGAGTGCTCTAGTTTCCTCTCACAGTCCAAAAATGTGTGGGTTAGACTGATTGGCCATGATAAATTGACCCTTAGGAAATATGTGTGGTTAAGGGCATATGGCCTGGGTGGGATTTTTGTCAGTGCAGGCTCGATAGGCTGAATGGCCTCCTTCTGCACAGGTGGCATAGTGGAACAGTGGTTAGCACTGATGCCTCATAGTGCCAGGACCCGTGTTCGATTCCTGGCTTAGGTCACTATCTGTGAGAGTTTACACGTTCTCCCTGTCTCTTTGTGAGTTTCCTCCAGGTCTTCCAGTTTCCTCCCACAGTTTAAAGATGTGTGGGTTTGGTGGGGTTGGCCATGCTACATCACCCCCTAGTATCAGGGGGACTAGCTAGGGTAAGTGCATAGTGTTGTGGAGATAAGGCTTGGGTGGGATTATTGTCAGTGCAGACTCAATGGGCCAAATGGCCTCCTTTTGCACTGTAGCATCCTATGATTGTATGCATGGTAGGGATTCTATGATTCTATGGTAGTGTCACATCTATCAGAGAAGTTACAAGCAAACTTTAACAGCTTAATGGGAAGAATTGATTTAGTCATACCCTTTTAATTTGGTGTAAGTGGAATGCTATCAGTTAGTCTAAAAATCTAGCACTGAGCTGGCGCTGTACTATTGGAGATTCTGTCTTTTGGATGAGACACTGAACTGAGACTCCAGTTGCCCTCACAGATCCCATGGCACCTTTTTGAAGGAGTGTCGAAGAGTGATTCAGTTGTTATCTTTCAAGCAGCATCTCTAAAACAGATTAACTGGTCATTATCACAATGCTATTTATATGGGTTCTTGCCATGCGCAAATTGGCTATCATGTTCCTGGTAGCATAAGATTACACATCAAAAAGTACTTAATTGTCTTGAAAGGACATAGAAGTTGCTATAAGAATGCAAATTCTTTCCTTCAGTAAGCTATTTAGACAGGATTTTAAACTTTTTTAGAGAGCAGTAAATATGAATGCACCCAAAGGTAATTCTGTAATATTTTACACAATGTGTTAGAATTGCAAAGTGATGCATTACCGTGGGTGCTTATTGTTACTCATACAAAAGGAGATATACTGTGTTATGCAAGTTGTTCATATTTGCTGGGCAGGACATTCTTGAAGGATTCTGTATCTGTAATGTAATTGTTGGCAGGTAGAGATATAAAATGAGATATAGGATCCCTACAATGCAAAAGGAGGCCATTTGGCCCATTGAGTCAGTACCGACCATAATCCTACCTATTCCTGTAAGCCCACATATTTATCCTGCTAATCCCCTGACACTAGGGTCAATTTACCATGGCCGATCCATCTAACCTGTATATCTTTGGACTGTGGGAGGAAACTGGAGCACCTGAAGGAAACCACGCAGGCATGGGGAGAATATGAAATCTCCACGTAGTAACCCGAGGCCAGAATTGAACCTGGGACCCTGGCATGATGAGGCAGCAGTGTTAATTGTTGTGCCACCATGCCACTCCATGCCACTTTGCCGTCCCTTCGCTCCATGTTCTCAGACTAGAGACACTAATTAATTGAAACAGTCAAACGTCAGTGAGTCATTTTATATATCATTACAACAATAGGGGAATGCTTTACCCTCTTCCTGCATTCATTTCTTAAGTGCTCCTGTTTAAGTTGACAACATCATCAAAGGAAGTAGAAGGGTTATGAATCTAACAGGAAGGACGATGCGTACAGAAGCACAAATAGAATGAGAGAATATAAGCATATTACAGATCTATCAGCTGTTCCCTCTGCTAGTTCTTCAGCTCCCTGGTCCTGCTGCATTCTCCTAACTAATGCTTTAAAGTGTATACTTCAAAGCAATAAACCAGAAAGATTCAATTCCTTGTAATTCTTTATGGTGCTTTATTTTTAATGAGGGTAGGAGATGAAGCTCTTTCAATGTTAAACAGGTCCAACCAGGTGCTGGAAAAATAAAAAATATGGCAAACAATCAACATCAGGCAACATGTGTCAGAACCTAGCCACAAAGAGCTACACTGAAACATCTGCATTTTTACTTTCCTTATAGAAGATAACAAAATTAAATTAGTGCAAACAGATTACCATCACTTAACGCCTATCCTCACACAACGATCACTTTGGTGAAGTATCACATAGCATTAGGCACACCTGAAAATATCCCTATTGGGAGTCATTGCTAGAAATGTTTTCATTTCCTTTCTTAATAGCAAAAAAAATTGCCTTTTCTCGAGATCTTATAACACAATAGTAGTCAGTGATTATTGGTGCCCGCAACACCAGCATTCATCTGGAACTCTGTTTTATTCCATTCTATGTGTGTGGATATACACTCTTTAGTTCTATATGTGAATACACACTCTTTAACTATACCTGCATATACACAGTAATTATGTATGCGCATGTACACTATTTAATTATGTGTATCTTCACATGTTTTGAGAGTATAGTACATACGTATTTAGAGTATGGTACATATGTATTGAGAGTATGGTACATGTACTGAGAGTATGATACACATGTATTGAGATGCTCTTAAGCCCTGATTTTACCGGCTGGCCCATCTGAGTCTCGTAAGAGCATGCCTGAGATCAACAGAGAAAGTTATTCTGTCAGTCTTGCCCACCCTGATTTCAGGGTGGCCGTGCCGGTAAAATCAGGGCCTTAGTATATGGTGTATGTGCATTCTTTAGTTATATGCATGTATACATACTCTCAACATATAAGTGTATGTACCCTCTAACTACATGCTCATACAGACACTTATTGTGCATGCATACACACATTCTTATATTTGTATGTGTTATCTTTAATTATATGTATGTATAAGCATTCTTTAATTATATGTGTCTATATGTAGTCTTTTATTATATGTGTGTATACATACTTTCTAGTTTTATATATATGCACTTTCTAGTTATATCTGTATACACTCTCTTTAATTATATGCATAATCACACCCTTTAGTTATATGTGTGCAAAGATGCTCTTTTATGCCTATTAATCAAACCTTAATGGGACTCACATTATCAGTAAAAAGATTCCAAGGAAGTAATGGCTACAGATTGTCTATATTACTTCAGTGACTCCTTAACAATGCACTGCGCAGTGGCAAATTATTCTGGTTACAGAAATGTTTTTATCTGAAAAGAATTTTTATTTTTGTATCTAAGCATCAACCTGCAACATTTCAATCAAGAAAAACTTTTCAAGGATCAAGTAGATGGCACTGCTGCAGTGGAACAAATGTTGACTTCAAGCAGTAGTTAATATTAGTAGTGCAGTGAGGCAATGAGATTAATGAGACTGAGGAGTAGGTGGACTCATGAGATTCCCTTTAATACCTTGAAGATGGTGCCAAATACCAAAACAAACAGATAACCTTTGAATATCTTCCAGGTACTACAGTGTGAAATTCAATAATGTAATCTTAATGAATCATTAACCTACACACATACGCCACTGGTGTACTTTACTTCTGTTTGCTCATTTTACAATCTGCCACTGTGAAACTGACCTTCTGCTGAGCACCACAAAATGAACAAACAGAATCGTCTAATGATCCTAAGATCAAGTCTACAGAGGACTTCTGGTTTCTTTTCAACAATGACTCATATGCCATAATTATCCTTTACAAACACAAAAAATGTTATTTATGCGAGCAGGTTCTGGCATGAGGATATGTGCTTGATATGGGAAACATGAAAGCTTTGGAGAATTACCCACACCACCTTCTCAATTTCTCAGCTCTTATTATTATTATTCAATTCCTCAATCAAGGATCTAAGTTGAATGGTATGCTTTGTCGGTATAGCACGCGACGAACAATACTTTTCATTGTATGCTAATACATGTGGCAATAATTAATAAGATCAAATTAAATCTTGTAACAGGTCCAATTTGACCATGGTTAACACAATGCAAATTCAGCAGGGCACCTTCCAGATTGGAAAGGTGCCACTATTTATTACATAAACTCATCATACCTTTCCACCGTTAATATCACAAACAACCCCCACCCCCCCCACCCCCCAAACATTACCACCACTCCCTTTGACTTTACAACATTAATAAGACCTTTTAAAAAACAGCTTAGTATCAGGTGAATTTATTCTTATTATAGAAAAAGGAAAGCTGTGCAAAATCATGTGTTAATACATTTTTATTTAAATCTACCATTCCAAATGCTGGCAGTGCATTCTCATCGATAGTTTTTCTTTTCTTGCCCATAGTGTTATCTCTGTGATCCCTAGCTCATCTGTATCCTTCCCTTTCTTATTGATAAGCTGCCCCTCAGTAATATCAATCATAGGCACAAGTTTAATTTTTGACTATAAGTTGATGGCACTCATCTATGCATTAATTCTTCCAAGCCAATGACCCTAACCTTCAGTCATTCGATATCAAACCAGAGCTTCTAAATGAAACTAGTCATTTTTTGTCTCTCACAAGCCTGATCCATTGGGATAGAGTCAGGCAGTGCAAAAACTGAGCATCCAGGCTTAGTTCCAAGCTGACTCTCAAAACACATGTTATCTTCAACACAAATGATTTCCATGTTCTCTACATTGTCCATTTTTGTCCCAAACGCAGTTCCTTGGCTGCTGAAACTTCTATTGGTGCTTTTGCTGCTTATAGGTCGGAGTATCCCTTTCTTCATTACATTGCCCACAGTCCAACTTGGTTGAAATGCAACTGGTCATATCGAGTCTTGTACTAATCCCCATTCACTCATCATTCATTTCCTCATGTTCAACTCCCCTCCCGTTTTCCAACATAGTAAATTATATGATTTTACCAGCCAAATAGGATACCATTATTCTCTCAAAAAAATAATTTAAATAATGATAATAACTATAAAAACAATGAAAGATCTACTAACAATTTGTATTAATTAATACTCATATTGAATAATTCAATTATTGAAATGTCTAATTGAAATCTTGGCCTTAAAATATTGTCAAATATTTGGTTCGCCAATTTTTTTTTGTCATTTAATTTATGCATTAAATTCAAAGTCAAGTAAGTTAAGACAAAAATGAATTTATTTTCCTTGTCAAATAATGAGGGTGTAAGTAACCTGGCTTCTTTCAAAGTTGCTGTTAGCTGCTGGCATCAAAACGCCTGTGGATGTGAAGTAAATGCTAGTTGGGAAGAGCAATTATAGAGATTCTTGAAACGATTCCTTGTTTTCTGAGTGGGTAGAGTACCACTCACTTTGATGTTTAACATCTAGGGGCCAATTATGTCATCCTGGAGCAGTGCTTTTCTCCTCGCTCGTAAAGCACTGAGTTGTTGGCACACTCATACAAGTTCAGCTCATTAACATATCATCATGGCACTCCCTGTACATGGGTCAATGACCATAAAGCTTAAAGTGCTCCCTTAAAGTGACGCTGCTGCTGAAGAGAGGAAGAATGGCAATAGCCAGGATCTGTGTTGAAATTACTCTGTTCAATGAACCAGACTGGGTGCTGATGCAGAAGGAAAACATTCCTTTTCATAGCCTATGGCCAGGCTCATGCAGCCTGGAAGCAAGTGGCTGGAATAAATTGATCTCACTTACGTCTCAAAACTGGGAGCAAGAAGTGAAGTAGAACCCAGTTGCTCTCTGGCGGGTCATTGGACTAAATACTAGCCACATTTTACATAGAAACGTAGAAAGATAGAACATTACAGCCCAGTACAGACCCTCCAGCCCTCAATGTTGTACCGAACTATGTCTAATCCCAAGATTAAGCTTTCCCCTCCCAATAATTCTGGAATGCTCCATGTGCCTATCCAATATTCATTT
Source organism: Sphyrna mokarran (assembly GCA_024679065.1). Taxonomy (NCBI): domain Eukaryota; kingdom Metazoa; phylum Chordata; class Chondrichthyes; order Carcharhiniformes; family Carcharhinidae; genus Sphyrna; species Sphyrna mokarran. The sequence goes on from JAGIQG010000008.1 coordinate 47,124,518, forward strand.
GAACATTCCTGAAGTGTACGAATCCACCAGCACAGCAGGCAGTCTGTTCCACACCCGAACCACTCTCCGAGTAAAGAATCTATCTCGGACATCCCTCCTATATCTCTCACCATGAACTTTATAGTTATGCCCCCTAGTAACAGCTACATCCACCCAAGGAAATAGTCTCTGCACGTCCTCTCTATCAATCCCTCTCATCTTATAAACCTCTATTAAGTTGTCTCTCATCCTCCTCCGCTGCAAAAAGAAAAGCTCCAGTTCCCTCAATCTTACTTCATGAGATCTACACTCTAAACAAGGAAGCATCCTGGTAAATCTCTTCTGCACTCTTTCCAATGCTTCCACATCCTTCTTATAATGAGGTGACCAGAACTGAACACAATATTCCGAAATTTTGGAACACAATATTCCAATATTTTGCCTTACAAGTGCACTCAAAAATATTTTGTGAGGTTGGTGCAACTTCTGGGAACTGGGAACAAATATACAGGTCTCACTGTCATTCAGACTCTCTGGATTGCTGCTATGACATTGTTTTTTTGTTCCATGGACTCTTAAGAATGGCAGCAAACCTCCACTATATTGGCAACATACAGATTCACAGAAAATATCTTTTGGTTTAATGACACACATCGTCTGTTTTGTTCCTTACTCCAACAACATCTTTCCTATCTGCATGCTGAAGAATGTCACACATGACAAATGTCATTTTGAATATTTGTGTTATCGCATTAGCACTGCTGCCTCACAGCACCAGAAACCCAGGTTGAATTCCAGCCTCGACTCACTGTCTGTGTGGAGTTTTTGCACATTTTCCCCGTGTCTGCATGGCTTTCTTCTGGGTGCTCCAGTTTCTTCCCATACCCAAAGATGTGTGGATTAGGTTGATTAGCCATGTTAAATTGATCCTAGTGTAAGGGGCATTAGCAGGGTAAGTATGTGGGCTTACGAGAATAGGGCTTGCATGGCATTGTGGTCGGTGCAGACTCAATGGGCCAAATGGCCTCCTTCTGCACTGTAGGGTTTCTATGGTTCCATGGTAACTCCAGAGTCAATGCATAGGAGAAGATCAAGTTCAGAATCTACTTCTGTCAATCTCATGGATGGTATTTTATTTCAGTTTTTATTTTCACTCCCTTGCTCAGTTACTCTATCATGCATTATCCTGTACAGCAATACTGAGGAAGAAAAGACAAACCTATTGAGTCTAACGTGTGAGCCGTGGGTCAGTTAGTAACACTCTATCTCTGAGGCAGAAGTTTGAGCACTCGAGTCCCACTCCATATCAGTGCAAATCTGAGGGAGTGTTATACTATCAGAAACACAGACTCCAAGATGAGTTATTAAACTGAGATTCTGTCTGCTCTCTCAGATGGATGTAAAAGATTCCCATCAAAATCGATCAGGGAAGGTGCCCTGATCAATATTATTCCTTCAATCACATTTCTAAAACAGATAATCATCTCGTTGTTGCCTCAAGTACCTGGATGCTGCCTTTCTACTTTCATACAGTGACTACACTTCAAAAGCACTTTGAGACATGCCAAGGTCATAAAAAGTGTCATAAATGTAAGGCTTGTTGGCTGCATAGAGTTTATTTTAAGTGATGATTTTGCTATGTTCTTCCCTTTTGGTATCTAAAAGAAAGCAATGATAGAATCCAATTTGCAGATGAACCCTCACCTCACAGCTCTCTATGTTTCACACTGGTGGAGCACACTGGTTGAGATACACCAACTAACATCAATTAATTCATACATTGCAAGAGGGAACATTTGGTGAAACATTGCACATGGGAGAAGATAATGGTAGACATATGGAATTGGAGAAAATGTCACCTGCTGGCCTGAGGCCAGAAAGCTATTTCTAGTGCCAGTTCAGCTGCTGAGTCCAAAGCTTAACCTCACAAAGCCTATCTACAAACACGGTTGGATAGTTTAGCCTCAAGAGGTTAATGCAGCCTTTGACAAATGGCAAGCAACCTCCACAGTTTTTGATATCTATAGTAAGGTTCAAAACTCATATCTGTATAATACTGCATAATCATCTAATTAAGGTGTAGATTACAGAGGACAATGTAACCATTGTGCAGTCCTTTCAGTTGTGCTAATCAGTTCTTTCCACATAAACTTTGGTTGGGGCACAGAAGATGCTGGGCTCTGATCTATAGCAGTAAGTCTTGTTTGGATGGCCCACGTTGAGGAATCAACTTGAAGCATTCAGAATGTAAAATGAAGAATCCCGTGTCTCAGATGCCTCTTCAAATTATTCTATTGGGTGCCACGGTGGCATAATGGTTAGCACTGCCGCCTCATAGCTTCAGGGACCTGGGTTCAATTCCCAGCGTAGGTCGCCGTCTGTGTGGCATTTGCACATTCTCCCTGAGTCTGCGTAGGTTTCCTCCAGGTGCTCCAGTTTCCTCCCAAAGTCCAAAGATGTGAATGTTAGGTGCATTGGCCATGCTAAATTGTTCCTTAGTGTCCCAGGATGTATGTGTAGTTTAGAGAGATTAGCAGGGTAAATGTGTAGGATTATGGGGATGGGGCCTGGTTGGGATTGTTGTCAGTGCAGACCTGATGGGCTAAATGGCCTCCTTTTGCACTGTAGTGTAGTGATTCTATTGTTCTGAATCTACAAATTGTGAGGGATGCCCAAATAGAAGGACAGATATGAGATGATTGGGGAAATCCAACTTAAATGGCAGACAAGGTATAGTTTTATGAATGGCTTGTTGCAAACACAGCAAAGCAGTAAAGTAGCACTGAAATCAGTGGAAATAAACAGACCAACCACTCATGGTCAAAGTTAATAAGGGTAGGAACAGTGGAGATAGGCCTTCAGCTCATAAGATAGGGTGGGATGTTGGGAAGAGGAGGAGGAATTTATGAATGAAACAAAAACAGTGATAATAAAGCATGCAGTAAGGAAAATAGAAGAATAACAGAGGATTCCATTTAATTTACTTTAAGGCTTTCTTGCCAGTTTTTTGATGAATGAATCAATAATGTCATTGAGCTTCACAGATCTTGTTAAAATCCTGATTGGTTAGCTCATGTTACTGAGGCTGAGTGAGTTACACTGATGCCCATTATATACAAAAATACATAATCCAGTTCACCATGATCAATACTATAGAAAATTGCCTCGAGTATATAACGATGAAAATTCCCATCTGGTATATCATAGTCACTTCTCTCAGACTTGTCAAATCATATTAGACAAATTTATGCAAATTCCTTCCAACTGATTGGCACATAGCTCGACTGTAGAAAATATAATTAACTTCTACATCTTTGTGGTTGTTATTTTAACTTATTATTTTACATTCCCCTGCTTTCTTTAAACTATAGCAACATGATACAGCTCCACCAGCAGTGCTGCACCACCATTTACATATACACAACCTGATCTCAACTCCAGCTACCCATTTTCCTCACCCTCTTCCAATCTAGGATCACAATACATGGTGCCAACCTCAAAGTACCAACCTGTGCCAGGGTCCGTAACAGGAGACATTGCCAGGACACTGCCTGGCCTTGGCCTTTTCCACCACGAGGCATATTTACCTTTATACCTCTGGGGGCAATCCTCACGACAGGTTCACATCTGGGTGAACTTTTGTAAGACTCACTGACAATACAACTCAGGCCCAATATATGGCAGGGGGGGTTGGCTAATAAATGCTAATGTATTGAAACAAATTTACAATGGGCACAAACCTAATCATGTCAGCGGCAAGAGGTGCTGAAAATCGGAAGCCACTATCTCACTGGCAAGATCTGCAGAATCAAGCCCCCGCCGCCATGCCCACGGAAGATGAGCACAGATTAGAGAGTCAGCCAATATGACTTCCCATTCTGCTCCTGACATACAGGCCAGAATTCTACTGGCACACCCGCCCAAGGCTCATAACATTCTGCCCGAGGCCAATGGTAAATGTCAGTAAAATTCCGGCTATACAATCTGTCTACCACTGACCTTGGACCTTACCATCCACCAACACCATCCCCGCTGCCATTCCTCCTCCTGCTTAGTTCAAACATTGCCAACTCTAAATGTACTTGTACACATTTTTAATGTCAATTTTCTTATTGCCATGTTGCTCCCTCTAAAGTACATCGTTGAGGCTGAAAACAGCAATAATTCAAAGTAACTGAATGATTGCTGTGCTTCTACAGTTTCACCTCCCCAATTTCAACAGTGCTCATTCAAACTGCTACTTCTCATGTGGAATCATGCACAACACATGGGCTGGGATTTTCTAGCATCCACACCCCTTTCCCCACCCTTTTCCCGCTGCATGCTTTCCAGTGGTGGGGGTGACTTGACATTGGCTGAAGTTAGGATCTTGTGGGCACACCGAAATCTATGGGGTTTTCTGTATATCACCAGCCACCCCCCCCCCCCCCCCCACCCCCCCACCTCCAAGGATCCCATCAGCAGGAAGGGTTGGAACATCCAGCCCATTGAATCATAGGTTACAATTCTATGGCCTCTCTCGCCCAATGGGATATTACAGTCCCGCCAAACCAATGACTCATTTTTCAATTTTCAATTAAATGGTTTCAATGACTTGCAGCATAATCTAACAGCACAGGAGATAATTTAGCCCATCACATGTGTGCCAGTTTTTTGAATGAGCTATCCAATTAGTCTCTACTCATCTCCACATCTACTCTCATTCTTTCCCAAGTGCTCTGTGCTTTATACATCCAATTCTACTTTGAAACACTGGGGCCTATTTTACCATTTTAATTCTAAAGTGCTGAGCAGACTTAAAATTGGGAATGTTTCAGATCCAAATTCTAGATCCATTCTCAGATGCCCCCAGATGTACTCTATCTGGAAAAATATCAGCAATTCCAAATCGCACTGCAGAAGTCCATTGATGGGGTTTAACGCACCCAAAACCCTGCAACTCCAATCAGCACCTCCAACTGTGCATGTACAGAAAAAAATTATCCTGGCTGGATAATGCCTCCCCGGGATAATCCCATTATCCTTGGCTGGATAATGCCTCCCCGGGTGCCTGCAGACATTGTCCCCCCCCAACAACATTACTAACCCCCTTAATACCCAAAACCTCTGCCACCTAGAGCGATAACAGGCCCCTCTAATCACGGGCAGAGTGATGCCCCCTCCTCCTTCTCCTCCACTGATCTCAGGCAGAGTGGCAACAGACCACCCCCGCACCCCCCCCCCCCCGCCTTTCCCTCCACTGATCACAGGTAGAAAGGCAGTGGATCTCTCTTCTCCCCTCCCCCAGTGATCTCAGATAGAGTGACAGTGGATCCCTCTTCTCCCCCCTCAGTGATCTCAGATAGAGTGGCAGCGGACTCCCCATTCCCCCTCACTGATCACAGGCAAAGTGGCAACAGACTATCCTTTCTCCACTGATCTCGGACAGAGTGGCAGCAAATCACCCCCCTCTTTCCTCCCCCACCAACTTCAACCAGAGAGCCATTGGGACCCATCCCACTTGTTTACACATCCTACCTCCCACCGATCTCAAACAGAGAGCTGTTGGACACTCGATGCTTACCTCCTCACCAACTGGAGCACTCAAATCAGACTTATGTGGAGCATGTCTGTTTCACACCAATTCTGGATGGGCGAATGCATGCAAATGCATTGAAATGGCCGTCTTATCTATTTCAGGTATGGTCCCAATTGTGGCTATTTTCGGGCCTTGGTAAAGGGGGAACCAGCAAGGAAGCAGGCATGAATCACACAACTTGGCTTACACCTTACTTTACCAAGCTTTCACGCCTGAGAACTGGTGCAATGCGATGGTAAAATTGGGCCCATCATTTTGAATCTGCTTCTATCACACTTTCAGGCACTGTACCTATTTATTCTGTTCCCCAAGTGCTGTATGTATTGGCTAAATATTAGAATTCAAACCCTCAAGTTAAATCTTCAGTAATATAAATAGCTGAAATGAAATTCTCCTTTTACAAACAGATGACATTCGAATAGCCAATGCTTGTTAGTATCCCCAATGACTGGAATTGTTCTGATTTTGCTGGAAAGTAGCAAAGAACGGTGAACCCTAATTGGCCATTCATCAACTGCAACGTTAACAATGGGTTACACATAATAGGGACCTTTTGTCAGCTCAAGATAAAGTAGTGTAACATTACGATTCAATTTAATGTCCATAAAATACTTCAAGTACTCAAGCAGCACAAATGAACAATAAACACCATCACCGGAGAATATTCAAGGCTCCTATTAATCTTTGTTGCCCACCGGTTTTCGACAAATTTTCTTTTCATTCATTATTAATTCAAAGATTCAATTACTTGATACTCTTGGTTATTGGAGCTTGGTTGGAATCATGCTATGAGCTTTCTTCTGGTTGGCACAATTCATTTTTCCTTCTTTTAAAATAAACATGCAGAATTTACAAATTTTTAAAGGGGTTTTTCAGTCCATAAACTTTAGATAGAGATTATGGGGAACTGATTTGTAAGTTTGTGGATGAAATTGCTATTTGTTAAGTCTGAAGAAGAGATGAAACTACTAGAAACGTATTTCAAGGAATGAAGTGAATGGGCCCATCTTTGGTTAGTGGTGGTTAACTTAGATAATCTATATGATCAATAGCAATAGAACTAAAATCTGGGACAAAAGAATGGCACCTTGGTCTGAGTATGACAACTCCCTAAAGATTTGTGAACAACACAGTGAAGCTATACCTAAAACACACAGGGCATGGGATTTCATTCACAGGACAATTTATTGCTGAATAAAAGCATTGTAGAGTGTCTAGGTTTGGTTTGTTAACACGTTGAGTGATGGCTTTGGAAAAGGTTCAGAGGAGAGTGCGAAAGCGCCAATTCAGAATACTTAGCTATCCAGTTAGATTTGAAAGTTTTGTATCTATATACTTTCAGAGAAATGTAGATACATGCTGTTTCGAGTGGTGTCTACAAAATAACGAAGGGATAAGATTCTGTCCACATTGAAGAATGGTTGGGAAGGATTCAAACTGAGGAGGCCATTCAATTAAATGACACAAGGAAAAGATGGCTTAAATGGTAGAGGCTTTTTCTTTTCCCAAAGGCTGGCAGGTTTATGGACCAAGTTTCCTAATTGTATAGTGACTGTCAATTCATTGTTTACCTTCAAGGTAGAGTTGGTTCAGATTTTGGCTGGGACAGAGATTACATCATATGATAGATACCAAACCAAACAAGTCATGCTCAACGTGATCTCCTGGAATAGTTTTGATCACCCTGAGGAATCAAAGAAAAGGTTTTCAGATTTCTTTCCAAATTGTCATTGTTTTATTTTACCCTCCAAGAGATTCCACAGCATTTAGGTGGTAAGGAGTCTTCCAATGTGTTGTGCAATTATATGAGGCAAACTAAATAAACCCACTAATTATTTCTTGTCAGTGTTTTTTGTGCATCATATCAAGCCTGGAACCTGTCTAAAAACTGCATTGTAAGACAGACTGAAAGAAGGTTTTAAAAATAATTTTATTATGAACACTATTCACTTATTGACCAGGTAATGTAGAAGAAGAATGTTAGTCAATCCACCTTCTTCATGATTGGGTATAAAACATAAAACCTTGCTTGCCTGAAAACACATAAAAAGATATTTTGGTTGCAGAGACGATACATCTCAAAATTCCTCCCACTGGGTAGCAGAATTATTCCATATAGTAAAGGGTATCACAGTAAGAAGGGCAATGATTCCATACTGTAGAGGATATCACAGTAAGAGGGGGAGTGACATGATTTGAGGCAGAGCAATGGGCACTTTTTAAAAAAAATTTGCTCCATTCTTAAAGTTACAAAGCCAATGCTCAGAGTAAATCAGGCAAACCCAAATCCATTGCTTGCTTGCTCCAAAAACCAAATTCAAATTCAACCAAAATCTATTCAAAGTTTTCATAAGAGAGACAAAGAAGACTCAAGCTAATAAGTTAAAGCAGTGCACCTCATTTTGGGCTTGATCTGACGCTTGGTACTTTTTGGGCCTTGGTTTCACAACACTCCTGAAAGAAAAAACCCTCTAACAGTGTAGCACCCCCTCAGTACTGCGCTGCTGTGTCAGCCTAAATTTGTCTTGGCAGTGGGGTTTAAACACACAATCTTCCAACTGAGAAGCAAGTGCACTACCAACTGAATCGTTGTTGACAGTTAAAGGATTAAGTTATGTAACTACTGAAAAAACAAACAGAATCAAAGCAAAATCTAATATACTGTTGAGTCATGGGTGATTTAACAATGTGTAACGGCTTGTACATTGTCATTCATTTTATCCGCAGCATTAATACAAAACCGCAGGTTCAAAGGTCTTGATATGACATTATGATGTTTTAAATACATCTGCAGCTTAACACTTCATTGAAATTTCCATTTGCATTTGTGCAAAACACAAAGGTTGCAGCCTTTTGTGTTAAGTGAATAAAGTGGTGAGTGCTTGTTTATCTATGTGATTAATGAATAACTAATGAAAAATCACAGAAATAGGGCAATTTTTAGCAATGCAATTCTCTTTTTTCTATGTTTGAATACTATTCACAATCTGAAACAATGGCCATGATTCTCCCATCGCAATGCACAACTTTCCTGGTGGGTTGCAGTGAGAGATGTGCGTCACCAGCCTTATTCCGTAATTTGCACATGCGCCAGGAATGCATGCGCATTTCCCAGAGCCGGTGACCAGTCTGCCAGTCAAATCACGCTGGAAAGCAGCAGGAAGGTAGAGAAGTCCTTTGAATCTGTTTTAAAATATATTTGAAATATGTTTTTAGTTTAAACACTGGCAACTTTCCAGTCCCGATTAAATCTCCAACCCCGCCAAGAGTACTTCATTCCGGTGAGGTTTAGACTAGCTCCCTATATTCACGAAATTAATGGAAAACCCTGCCGGAATGAAGGGGGGCATTTGGGATCCCCCTAGGGGGTCAGGCGGCAGGGGAATAGACATGGGCATGCTGCAGTGTCAGACTGTGTCCCCGGCATTGCCCAAGGGGCATTTTAGCATTGCTCACCATGCATCGAGCAGTGCCAAGGAAATTGGGCCTATTGTAGGGCCTAGGCTATTTGATGAGGCTGGATCGGTCTGGGATGGAGGGAGGGCAGCGATTGGGGCAGACTGGGGCAGGGGTTGTCTGCCGGGGATAGGTCTTTTTCTGGGAGTGGGGTCTGTCCCTGAGGGGGATCAGCAGGGGAGGGAGGGTCTGCCGAGATGAGGGGTCTGGGGGGATCGCCACTGCTGAGTGCGGGGAGTTGGTCATCGACACGCTCCAGGATGGGAGGCATTTCAAAGCTGGCCAAGGAATTGCAGTGGGGGCTGCGATCGGGCTACGGGGAAGGAGTGGGAGGGGCAATACTGTGGGGGTCCCGGGCTGGCCAGGACTCGAGCTGATCAGTAAACGGGGAGTCCGACAGATTGTGACCACTGTACATGCGCAGTGTCCCAGAACTGACAGACTCCAGTGCAAATAGGCTCCACCCACCAGGATTTTAATGATATTCACGACTGGGACCTTGCAGTGTAGAGAGTGCAGAGATTCAGGTCAGAAGCTGAACTGACAAAACATTCGGGATTTAGAACAGTTTTCCCACCAATTCAGCACTTTTGGGAGAATTGTGACCAATGATCCTTTAATACTTGACAAGAATCTAATGAGATAAGGAAAGGTTGCAAATGTTGCAAATTGACTAATACTACTTAGCTTACTTACACTTTGGTGAAGGTGGTTGGATATTGATTCCAAACTGTTTGGTTTAATAATGAGTCCTGTATGATGCTGCAGCTTCTCTAATAGACTTACATGATACATTTTTGGAGCAGATTCTCCATAACTGGAAACTCACAGAGTTCCTCTTGGCGCATAAGGATATTTCTAAACAGGGCAACCATCCATCCAGTACAGGAGGAGGTGACCGAAGGGGTTGACTTTGTGGACGGGAATTTCTGGCTGCATTTGTCCCAAGGTCAGAAAATCCTGCCCAAGATCAACAGACTTTTCTATGTTCTCTGTCTCGCCTGGTTACAATTCCCATGATAGGCAGGACAGGATATTCAGCCCACACGTTCCGCTGAGGAGGAAGAGGTTTGACAACCATAGGAAATTTATAGCAAAGCTATTTTACATAAAAATGAATGGATATTCTGATTTTAAAGTATTATTACGATCCCTTTGGGGATTAATAACCTTTAAAAAGAGATATAAATTTCCCAGTCGCAAACACAGAGAATCACATGAGAAGACATTTACTGTAACAAACTAAAACTAATATCAACTAAACTGGGCAGCATGTGGCACAGTGGTTAGCCTCAGAGTGCCAAAGACCTGGGTTCAATTCCCAGCTTAGGTCCCTGTCTGTATGTTCTCCCTGTGTCGGCTCAGAAGATTGAGTGAAGAGACTTCCTTTTCACTGGAAGATTTACCCTAATGGAGCAGGAAGATCCTGTTAAAGCTGGCAGAAGTTTGGAACTTTAAACACCAAACTACAGGCGGAACTTTCCCATATCCCGCTGAGGGCGATAGGGAGAGAGGAGACAATTTCTGGTAAGAGTGTGATCATTTGGACTGAGGAGAAATTTCTTCAGTCAAAGTGTTGTCAATCTTGGAAGTGTCTACATCAAACGACTGTGGATGCGTCATTGTTGAATATATTTAAGGCTGACATTGACAGATTTTTTGGTCTCTCAAGGTATCGAGGACAATACGGGGTGTGGATGGCAAAGTGGACTTGAGTCTTAAAATCTACCACATAGAAACAGACCACTGAACGTAACTGATCTCTGTTTTTGTATATGCTCCAAACAAACGTCCTCCCATCCTAATTCATCTGACCCCATCAGCATAACTCTTTAATTCCTTTCTCCTTCATCCATTTCTCTAGTTTTTCCAAAGGTGCTATTCACTTCAGGAGTCCCACATTCTAACCACTCTCTGAGTAAAAGAAATTCTCCTCGCATTTTCATAGGATTTATGAGTAACTATCTTATTTTTATGACCCCTAGGTTTATGAATACCCCATCAAATCTGTTCAAACTGTAATTTTAAAAGACCTCTTCTCACAACCAGAAGGCTGAAAGATGAGCTGAGATAAAGAGCCTTGGTTTGTTCATTTTTTCCTGATAATTATAATTTCATCCTTGTGGATCTTTTTTACAGTTTTTCCTGTGCCTTAATATCCTTTTGTAATATGCAGACCAGAACTGTTCCCTGCATTCCAGGAAGTGAAGATGATACTGGATACCAATCTTTATTTTATATTTATTCACAGAATGAGGTATTACAAACATATATTTTCTAACTCATCCACATACAGTCACAGTAAATGATCTTTTATATGTGCTCAAGTAAATCCCCAATCAATGCCATTCATCTGCATATAACTAAACACAATTTATACAATTAACATTGTTCACAGAATTCAAAGTGGTATCTATCCAAGGTTCTATATACAATTACACACAACACAATTCCTCTTAAAATATACATTTTTTTGGCATTCTTATGGCCTTGTTATCATGATATGATCATTTTGATGATTTGTGAATCTATATCCCTTTGCTTCTATATCCGCCGGGACTTGTATTTTCCAAGTAGCATATGGTTTCTTTATGCCACCTACCAAAATGCACCATCCGACTCTTACCTGTATTGAATCCATTTGCTATTTATGTGCAAATTCTGCACATTTATTTTTGTCCTTACTGTACATGCATGTGAATACATGGGTGTGGTAAATAAGTATGGTAAATTACAGGCATGATTGCCATGTGAGATTATGATGATTATGACTGTAATAGAGACCTGATTCAAAGTGGGTAGGACTCATTGTCAAATATTCATGCATACAAGGTGTTCAGGAAAGATGGGCAAGGAAGAAAATGAGAAGGTGTGTGCAGTATTGATTAAGGAGTTTATTTGCTGTGTCAAGTACAGAATCTATCTAGCTCAAGCCAAAGAACAAGAAACTGCAGTTATATTGCTTGGTGCAGTCTTTTGATCACAACTAGTGGGAAGGATGTAAAGGAACAAATCTGCAAGGAAATTACAGAGAGGTGATAAATTCTGGGCTATTTATAATAGGATACTTCAATTAACCAAAGATAGACTAGGATAGTATTAATGTAAAGAGCAGATATGTCAAGAATTCTTAGAGTGTGTTCAGGAATTTTTTCAGTAATATGTTTCCAATCCAACAAGAAAGGATACATTGCTAGACCTGGTTCTTGGAAATTATGTTAGACTCCACACTTGCCTGGATTAGTGCAGCGCCAACAATACTCAAGAAACTTGACACCATCCAGGACAAAGCAGCCCACTTGATTGGGACACATCTATTTCCTCCACCACCGACATTCATTTGCAGCAGTGCATACTATGTACAAGATGCATTGCAGCAATTCACCAAAGATCTTTAGACAGCACTTTCTAAACCCAAGAACACTTCCATCTAAGGAACAAGCGCAACAGACACATGGGAACATCACCAATTCTATGTTTCCCTCCAATTTCCTTGCAGATTTGTTCCTTTACATCGTTTCCATTAGTTGTGGTTAAAAGACTGCACCAAGCAATTCAACTACAGTTTCTTGTTCTTTGGCTTGAGCAAGATAGATTCTATACTTGACACAGCAAATAAACTCCTCCAAGCCACTCACCATCCTAACTTGGAAATATATCGCTGTTGCTACACAGTCGCTGGGTTAAAATGCTGAAATTCCATCACTAACAGCATTGTTGGTAAACACACAGCACATGGACTACAGCATTTGAAGAAAACAGCTCACTACTGCCTTCTCCAGAGAAACTAGGGATGGGCAATAAATGCTGGGCAGCCAGTGACATCCATGACCCACAATTTAATAAGATAAAATGTTGGTAGAAGAAGGGAGACAGTGAACATTGTACTTTGGAAAGAGACAAGGAACAGTCCAGAATAAGAATATATAATTGGGGGAATTGGAATAAGGATGTGCTTGAGCCAAATAAATTGGATTCAGATTGGCAGGAAAATGTTAGCTGAACAATGGCCTACCTTCAAAGAAAAGCTGACTCATTGAATCAGGCAAAATCAAAGTATACGGTGACAAAGCGGTTAGCACTGCTGCCTCCCAACACTTGAGACCCAGTTCAATTGCCAGCTCAGGTCACTGTCTACGTGGAGTTTGCATGTTCTCCCTGTGTCTGCGTGGGTTTCCTCCTGGTGCTCTAGTTTCTTCCCAAAGATGTGTGGATAGGTGGATTGGCCATGCTAAGTTGCCTCTTAGTATTGGGTAGATAGAGTATTAGATAGCGTAAATGCATGGGGCTATGGGGATAGGGCCAGGTAGGATTGCAGTCAGTGCAGAATAGATGGACTGAATTGCCTCCTCCTTCACTGTACAAATATATCAAAGTATATTCCCTCAAAAGGAAATAATAGGGCAAACAAATCCAGAGCTCAAGTGGATGACAAAGGAGATAGAAATTAAGATTAAGGAGAAAACATCTGCTTATGACACGTCAGGTAGAAAATATAATTGAGAAGCAAGCTTATTATAAAAGGTTTAGAGGGGAAGTGAAGAAAAAAGCAAGAGAAGCAAAGAAGTATGGAAGAGGATTTCCAGTGAACATAAAAGAAAAATCCCAATATCTTCTGTAGGCGCATGAATATAAAAGAGTGGTAATGGGAGAAGTAGAGATAATGAGAGACCAGAAGGGAATTTACACATGGAGGGATAGCTGAGCTATAAAGTGAATTCTTTGCATCTGTCTTTGCCAAAGATGAGGTACTGGATAGGTTATTTGTACTTAAAGTTGATAATGGCCCCAACAGGCTGAGATGCACCCAAGAATACTGTGAGAAGTGAGATTGGAAATTGTGGAGGCACTGGCCATAACTTTTCAGTCTGCTTTAGACTCAGGGGTGGGGTCAGAGGACTGAACAATTGCAAGCATAGAATCATAGAATCCCAACAGTGCAGAAGAAGACCATTCGACCCATCAAGCCTTCACCGACAACATTCGCACCTTCTCCAATCCTTATAACCTCATATATTTACCCTGCTAATATCCCTGAGACTAAGGGGGCAATTTAACATGGCCAATCAACCTAACCTGCACATCTTTGAACGTTACATATTTGTTCAAAAAAGGGACTAGGGATAAGTCAAGCAACTACAGCGCAGTCAGTTTAACTTTGGCCAAAGGGAAACTTCAAGAAACAATAACTTGGGGCAGAATTAAAGGTCACATGAACAAATGCAAGTCAATTAAAGAAAGCCAGCATGGATTCCTTAAGGGAAAATTATGCTCAACTAACTAGCTGGAGTTTTTTAAAGAGTCAATAGGAGAGGGTTGATGAGGACAATATTATTGATGTAGTGTCCAAGGAATTTCAAAAGGCATTCGATACAGTGGCACATGACAGGCTTGTGGGCAAAATTATAGCTCATGGAATAAAAGGGATAGTAGTAACATGGATATAGAATTGGCTGAATGGTGAGAAACAGAGGACATTGGTGAATGGATGTTTTTCAGGCTGGAGGAAGGTTCATAGTGAAGTTTCCCAGGGTTTAGTGTTGGGATTCCTTGCTTTTTCTGATGTATATTAGTGACCTAGATCTTGGTGTAGAGCGCATATTTCAAAGAATGATACAAAACTGTGAGGGGGAATAATGTAGAACTTCAAAAGAACATGGACAAGTTTGTGATATGGGTTGACAGATGGCAAATGAAGTTCAGTGCAGAAAAATGTGAAATGATTCATTTCGATAGAAAGAACATGGGGAGACAGTATAAAATAGAGGGTACAACTCTGAAGGCTGTACAGGGACAGAGGGACCTGGATGCTTATGCGCATAAATCATTGAAGATGACAAGGCAATTTGAGAATGTAGGATATAGGGCACACAGTAACTTATGTTTAATTAATAGGAGCACAGAGTACAGAGCAAGGAGGTTATACTGAACTTGTATAAGTCACTAGTTTGGACTCAACTGGGGTACTGTGTCATATTCTGGACGCTGCACTTTGGGGTGGATACGAAGGCATTGGAGTGAATATGGAAAAGGTTCAAAAGGTCCCTGAGATGAGAAACTTCAGTTACGAAGTCAGATTTCTCTTCACCATGTAGTGGCGACACTGTAGTCTGCATCCTTTCCTTTTACTCCATGTACTTCATGAGTGATATGTTTTGTTTGTATAGCATACAAGAAACAATACTTTCCACGGTATCCCTGTATATGTGACAATTAAATTACTTTAGAGAAAACTGAGAGAGGTATTCAAAATCACAAGGAATCTGGACAGAATATATTGGAAGAATCTGTTCCCATCATGAAAAGATGAAGAATGAGAGGTTGCAAGTTTAAAGTAATTAGTAAAAGAAGTAAAAGTAGTAGGAGGAAAAGTTTTTTGCACACAGTGAGTAGTCAGGATGTGAAATGCACAACCAGAATGTGTGGTGGAGGCAGATTCACTGGAGAAAATGTACAGAATGGAAGCTGAGGCTAACGTAGATCAACCATGATCATATTGAATGGAGGGGCAGACTTGAAGGCTGTGGTGGCTTATTCCTGCTTCTATTTCTTGTGTTAAAACATTCAAAAGGGAATTAGACAGTTATCTGAAAAGGAAGAGTGAGCAGTGTAGTGGGGAGAAAGTAGGAGAATGACACTAGACAAGTTGTTCATTCAGAGAATCAGTGCAGACATGATGGGCCAAATGGCCTACTTTTGCACCATAACACTTTTATAATTCTGTCTTATTTTGTCACATAATTATCCCACTTCAACTCAGTGTCCCTGCAAAGATTTGAAAGTGTGCTTACAATGTCTAAATTGCTTATGTAAATGCTGCTAAAGCAGAATGCTGTGGAACACCATTTCCCATAATTCACAAGTTTGATTAAATATCTTTGAACCCATCCTCCACACTTGTTTGAAGGGTCATGTTATACTGAGCTCAGCAGACCACCACAATGATCTATGTTCTTGCAGGAGGGTATCAAAGACGCCAGCCACCAACCTGTTCAGGCACAGGCAATTCCTCTTTCAAAGCTTGATGGCCTACTCAAAGTTTGTTTTACAGAGCAGTTGCAGTGGTTGTATCTCTGTCAGGGAGTTTCACACACGATTCAGTAGCCACCTCATCAAGAGATTTCCCTTGTTTCCCAGGATCAAACGACACACATTGGGGGTTGGAGTGAACTGGCAGAGGATGAACAAGTCATGGCAGCTGC
Source organism: Sphyrna mokarran (assembly GCA_024679065.1). Lineage (NCBI taxonomy): Eukaryota > Metazoa > Chordata > Chondrichthyes > Carcharhiniformes > Carcharhinidae > Sphyrna > Sphyrna mokarran. The sequence goes on from JAGIQG010000008.1 coordinate 47,140,733, forward strand.
CAGGAAAGAGCTCATACATGGAGGAAGCTCTTGGAGTGATGGCAGACCAGTTAGACATTAAGGGAACGAAGTGCTTTCTGTTGGCGGATCTCATTTGCCTGGGTGCCTTGATGGCTACATGGGTGCAATTAATAATGCCCTGCAACCTGAGAAATCCAGCAATGGAGAGGAAACACAATGCCCTCTGTCCCAACGGGACATATCTGGCCTGAAATGAATGTGCTGACCACCACTGGTATATTGGCATTAGTGACCTCCAAATGCAGGGGGGGTGTTGTCATTTGCTCTATACCATTAATGTCTGCTACTGTTACTTGGAAGGAGTCAGAAGTGAAGTAGTCCACTGTGACTTTGATAACTACTGGAAGGATTATAGTGACCAGTGCTGCAAGGTCTTCAATGCCACGTCACAGACCATCTGCCTGGAATACTGTAGTCTCCTGCAGCACCAGATCTTAGTCATCTATAGCAGTCAACTCTGTGCTGAGGGTTTGGTCTGTTGTACCTACCTGCTGCTTGAGGTTTCACTTCCTGCTGAGGCTGTTGCCCCTCAAAGTCACTGGGTCCATTGCCAAATGCAGCTTTCCTTTCGGGCAACAGCTGCCAAATGCCCCCTGCTCTCTATCCTTGCAATGTCGTGGAGTGACAATCCTCTTCACTGCTCAAGTCTGAGAACCTATTATTCCTGTCACCTGCATAGCATCAACGACTTTCTTACCAAACTCCACAACCCCCTTTGCTCTATTGACCTTTTTACTGGTCTTGGTGGCATCCTATGCAACCTTGAGGTGTTCCCACTTTGTACCCAGCTTTCTCTATCCATCACCCTCCTTGTGAGCCAGGACAGCAGAAGTGTTTCCTACCAGGCCCCACATTCCCCCAGCACCAGAAACCCACAAAATTGCACCCATCACAGGACTGAATCACTATCTTCTCCATCCTCATTCCATTAGGATCATGGATTATACGCCCACTAGATTTGGAATCTATCTACAAGTTGGGTGTTGGAGCATTCCAGGAATAGACTCCTTCAGAGTCGGGAATAATTCATAGAAACAGCAGGAATTTTGATTTCTTTGGCTAATTATGGACAACATCATCTGCGTAATAAAGGAGGCAAAGTTACAAAGATCATGTTTGTGATTTTTCACAAGACTGTCATAATAAAACAAACACATTGCCAAATTGAACAGTTTCTTGAATGACCCTCACCTACACTGCTGTTGAGACATTTTCCATTTGTGGGATAATTGAATTCTGCTTCAGTTTTATATTTCTATTAGAGCTGTCCATCAAAAGCCATTGCAAATCTTGACCAACATTCAATGGAAGACTCTGGCTGAAGCCTGGGACTGTGCGAATGAATACCACAAGCATAAACATATTTCTGAGGATTCTTCCTCCATTGTTGGGAAAAATCAGCTCCCATATTCGGAGAACTGCTTTCGAACTCATGGAAGAAGAGGAAAATAAATTAACACATTTGAATTGTTGCGATCTGGAATGCACTGTGTGAAAGTTTGGTGGAATGCTAACTTTCACAAGGAAATTAATAAACACTTGAAAAGAAAACATTTTCAAGGTTTGGAAAAGGATAGGAAGTATGGCACAAGCTGGATTTTCTTTCAAATAAGGGCCAGCACAGGCTATGTGCCCCGAATGGCCCGCTTCTGTGCTATAAGATTCTAGGTTGTAACAGTACAGCCTCCTGGGACAACATAGGCTTGAGGCCATGTAGGTTTTTAGTAAATGCATAAATTATGAGTCACGACTACCTATCTGCAAACCAATGATGTAGCCACTGTTGTACTGACTAATTTGTCACATTAATCATTAAGCTATTTCATTGACATCACTTTCCCCTTCATGACCTACTGTTTAGCAGGTGCTTAGATAGCATTTTTTTTGCATTAACGAATGCAAGCACCAGACAACAAATTGTACAGCAACTGCACTGATTTTTAATAGACACAGGATGAAAGTACACCTAATAAATGTTGGACGCATGTGAACCTATTCTGTTGACAAGTGCTTGCCCTTAAAAGGGAGGATTAAAGGCCAATGCTCGTAGTTACATGGGATGCATCTGCTTCCCTTATATAGATAAAGCCTCAAAACTTTGCTTTAGTCATCAAACCGGTATCTGTATTCACGTCAACTCGCAAACACATGAAAGAACCAGCCAGTTCAAAGAGCCTGCCCTGCATTGATAAGATGCTATAAATCTCATAATTCATAATAGCAATGACAGTGGTTAAAAATCAGATCTTAAAGGACATAAGCCAAATTAAGGAAGAAAGAAAATTGGGAAAATTCCTCCCCAATACCCTGAGGTAATCACAAACAGACTATATTGACTATGATTTATGTTATATTTATATCTTTGTTCAGCATTAAACATAGAAGATCTGCCCCAATTCCCCTAAAGAGTAAAGTCAAAAGCATTTGTGAACATTTCAAGTTATATTTGCAAAATATAACTATCACTAACAACCCCAGTACTACAGTTTTACAGCATGCAATTGGAGCGCTTGAATCTAAATGGAACTGAGAAAACATTGATAAGCATCCCTTAGGAAAAGAATAAAGTCCTGCAGCAAATAATCTGCTTCATAGTTATTGTCTTTTGCTTTCCTGACTTTAATGACGGGGTGGAGAGGAAGGTTGGACAGGATGAAGGAGAGCTTAAAATTCCCGTTTCAGGTTAGCAATTCCAACCGTGATTTCTGGAGAACAATGAGAATATATTTGCAACAAATATAATGTAATCCATGTTGCGGATTCATATGGTGAACTCTGAACACACAACACAGTTTCGGGTTCAGCAGCCATGCACTGATGCATTGATCTGTTATCCGAGGTACAAGCTGTGATAGAATAAATCTGTCAGCATCACTGCATAATAGAAAGAACGCCCAACCAAGAAATGCTTTCACATTGGGTGAAACAAGGCAAGAAATTAAAACCGGAGTTTCATTACTGAAAGTAAATTTTAAAATATATTTGAAAATTATTGGTTGTGACATTCAATTTATTACTTTTTTCTTTTCTGATTGTATGTGTATTTTTTATACCCAGACTTAGATCAAGCCAAAGGATTGATTGCAACGAGGCCAGAAATAAACCACAGACATTTTAAGTTGACAGTTTATTTCATAAGATATAATTCAATGAAGATTTTTCATTAGCCAAATCTGAAACTCGGGCAAGTAATCTTACTGAATGATATATGTTTGAAAGGATCAGTCTGACTGTTCATGAGCTGGTCTCTCCCCTATTATCAAACCCAAAGAGTCTTAGAGACAAAGAACAATTCAAACTCCTCTTCACACACCTTCCTCTGATTCCCTGTATCTCACCTCAGGAATTATATGTGGGAAATTAATGCAATAATTTATGCACAAAACCTAGATAATTAGTACTGCTGCCTTTGTGTCTTCTGACCCCTGCTTAAACCATTCCTTGCAGCTCCCATTTGTCACCCTTCCCCACCTAGCCCACATCCAGCAATCTCAGGTTACCTTCCACCAACCAACCCATGCATGAAGTCTCTTCAATGAACCAATTGATCCTCCCTGCCCCACTTCCACAACATACGCCAGCAACATCCAGTTTTTAGAGCAACACAGCACGGGAAACAGGCCCTTCGGCCCAACGAGCCCGCGCCACCGTCATAACTATATAGTAACAGTTCCATTATCCTATCCTAATTTTAGGTTATTCCTAATATGGAAAAATCTCAATGTAGGGACAATTTGTTTCCCATTCAGCCTAAGAGCGAACTTTTGGGATGTGGGAGGAAACCGGAGTGCCCAGAGAAAACCCACGCAACCACGGGGAGAACGCGCAAACTCCCGCAGACACCAGCCCAATTCCAAGTGTCTGCACAGCCACATCGATAGTCTCTGAGCTGTCATGGTGCCCTTCAGGTGGTCCACATAAAGCACTCATATACGACATGAGGTACCAGGCAACCAATGAATCAACATCCAAGAGCTGTACCCGCACCACCTGCCGAATGCGTGCTCAAATTATGGACCGAATTTCCTGTGGAAAAAAGCCGTAGTTAAACAGTCCTAATATATCCCTCTATCTGCATACCGCTCATGTGGCTGTCCAAGAGACCTTTAAACAGCCCTAGTGTGCCTGCTCCCACCACCTTACTCGGCAGTGCATTCCACACCCCCACTACCCTTTGTGTGAAAAACTGCCCTCTAATATTCGTCTTATACATAGCCCCCCTCACCCTAAGGCCATGACCCCTCGTCCTATCTATTTCTGAAGGTGGAAAAAGTTTACCACCATTTACTCTATCTATACCCCTTATAATCTTAAACACCTCTATTAGATCCCCTCTAAGCCGACGTCTTTCAAGGGAAAACAACCCCAGTCTATTTAATCGTTCCTCATAAGACAGGCCTTCCATACCAGGCAGCATCCTGGTAAACCTCCTCTGCACTCTCTCCAAGGACTCCACATCCTTCCGATAGTACGGCAACCAGAACTGGACGCGGTATTCCAAGTGAGGCCTAACCAACGTTCTATACAATTGCAACATCAAACTCCTACTCTTGTATTCTATACCCTTTTCTATGAAAGCTAACCTACTATACGCTTTCTTTATCACCTTCTCCACCTGTGAAGACACCTTCAGAGACTTGTGAACCTGCACCCCCAAGTCTCTCTGCGTTTCTATACTCCGAATAGTTTTACCTTTTATCCTATAACTCTCTTCTACATTTTTCGGGCCAAAATGCATCACCTCGCATTTATCCGGATTAAATTCCATTTGCCATCTATCTGCCCAGTCTACCAACCTGTCTATGTCCTGTTGTATTGCCTGACACTGCTCTTCTGTACCCGCCAAGCCAAGCATCTTGGTGTCATCAGCAAATTTGCTGATCTCACCACCTACCCCTACTTCCAAGTCGTTTATGTAGACCACAAATAGAAGAGGACCTAGTACTGAGCCTTGTGGCACTCCACTAGTGACAGGCTTCCAGTCGGAAAAAGAGCCCTCCACTACTACCCTCTGTCTCCTCCTCCCGAGCCAGTTCTCGACCCATCTACATACCTGGCCCTGTATCCCATGCACCTTCACCATCTCTATCACTCTACCATCCATGAGCTCTATTATTGATTTTATTGGTGCACGTTGTTGTTGTTGGTGGTGTCTGTATCTTTTTCTGGCTTGCCTAAAATTAGATTTGGATGAAATAAAATTCCTCCAAACTATTGTTGAAAAAGTCAAGGCAATGTTTTAATTCACATGGCTTAACCCTGACCTCCGTCAATTCTCCTGTCTCCCATCTCAGTGTTAGCCCTAAGGAATGAAACTTTGGCATTTCACTTGACCATAACCTGATCATTATTCCACCTCCAAAGCATTAGATGTTTCTGCCTCAATCTCTTCTTAAACTATGCCTACATCACCCTTGGGGTCAAATTCTTCCTGCCTCCATACTTCACAAGCCACAGACTAAGCTGTAAATCAGTAAATGGAAAGAAAGAAGGAATTCAAGAAAACTACAATAATCCGGGAAGTGGTATTGAGGATACACTGGGGGCTGAGAACTCCTTGGGCTTCACTCTAAAATTTTAGAAAACGTATCAAGTGAGATGGTCGGTCCACTGGTTTTAATTTTCCAAAATTTGACCAAAATTCAACTAGATTCAGAGAATGTCCATCAGATTTGAAATTAGCAAATATAACTTTATTCAAAAGAGAGGGAGATAGAAAACAGAAAAGTACAGACCAGTTGGCCTAACATCAGTCATAGAGAAAACATTAAAGCTAAGATACTAAGCAAGGCATTTCAAAAAGTTAAACACAATGAGACAGATTCAACATGATTTTGTGAAAGGAAAATCATCTTTAACCAATTCATTGTAATTGTTTGAAGGGGACAAGCATGCTGAATAAAGGAGTATCGATGGACGTAGATTTCCAGGAGGCATTAAGGGGCTACATCAAAGTTATTGTGAAAAATAAAAGCTCATGGTGTAGACAGTAGCATATTGGCATGGTAAAAAGATTGGCTAGTGAATTTGGAACAGTGTTGGCACAAATAGAACTTTTTCTGGTTGGCAGGATGTAATGAGTGATATCCAGCAGAGATCAATGCTGGGGCCTCAACATTTGACAATTTATACAAATGACTTGAATGAAGAGACAGAAGGTATAGTTGCTAAATTTGCTGATATCACAAAGATAGGTAGGAAAGTAAATCGAAAAGAAGACATCAGGAGGCTACAAAGGGACATAGATAAATTAAGTGATGGTCAAAGATCTGGCAAATGAAGTATGTTGTGGGCAAATGTAAAATTCTCCAATTTGTAATGAAAAACAAAAACTAAGCCTTTTTTATATAAATACTGAGAGATTGCAGAGTTCTTAGGTGCAGGGTGACTGATGTCCTAGTGCAAGAATCAGAAAAGGCTGAAATATAGGTACCTCTTGTGGGAAAATCCAGAACTAGGGATCACTGTCTAAATAAGGGATCACACATTTTTAAAATGGAGATTAGGATAATTTTTTCCCCTTCAAAAGGTCACAAGTCTCTTGAACTCTGTTATAATTGGAAAATCTAGCAAAACTTCATTGTTTATTGTGAGGGGAATTGATTGCAAAAATAGAGAGGTTATGTTTTAACTGCTTAGGGGATTGGTGGGACCACATCAGGAGTATTGTGTACACTGTTGATTCCTTATTTAAGAAAAAATGTAAATGCATTAGAAGCAGTTTAGATTAAATTGATCAGACTAACACCAGAAATGGTCAGGTTGTCTTATAAAACAAGATTGGACAGATTATAGGCTTGTGTCAACTAAAATTTAGAATATTAAGAAGTGATTTGATCAAAATCTTTAAAATCCTGAGAGATATTGACAGGTTGGATGTGAAGAGAATGTTTCCTCTTATGGGAGAATCCAGAACTAGGGATCACTGCTTAAAAATAAAGGATTGTTCATTTTTAAGATAGAGATTGGGAGAATTATTTTCTCTCAGAGGGCCACGAATCTCTAGAACTGTCTTCCTCAAAAGGCAGTGGAAGCAGAGTCTTTGAATATATTTAAGGCAGATTCTTGATTAATGAGGACTCAAAGTAGATAGAATGTAAGGTTGAGTTTACAATCAGATCAGCCATGATTTTATTGAACAGCAGAGCAGTCTTGAGGGAACAAGTGGCCTACTCTTGTTGTATGTAAGTTCACACCTTCTACACTCTCTTCCTCAACAAATTTCCCTGGCTTCTTACAAGCCAAATGATAAATAAAATTTCCGTCATGTTGATTCCTTTCAGAATCATGCACACAGTCTACCTGGCACTAACACTGGGTCTGTTTTCTCTATCCAAAGTCTGGCAGTTGTTATCTCAGACATTTTGTCCTTATCCTCATTGCTGTAAACCCAAATACAGGATAACAACAGCATGTGGAACACATTGCCCCAGAGAACAGATAAATAAAAGTTCAATCTTACTCATCTCCTCACCAGAAGTGCAGCTCAGCCACTTCCACACAAGCTAGTGGGGAACAGGAAAAGCAGCAGGATTCAAGGACACAAGGAGGTAATAGTGAGAGCAATAGGTAGAAACCAATCGGATTCGCAAATATACATAAAGTGCTGGGATTTAAAGCCAGAGACTTTCTGACAATTTTCAAATTCAGAAATGGTGCGTGATAAGGGGGGGCATGTTTTTTTTAAAGTCATGATAAACATATGTTATTTCTTTTACTGGTTAAGCTCCTTCATTTGAATTTGTTTGAGTTTAACTGAAGTATTGTTTGATATACTCCACTTTCACTTCACTTGAGAAATAGTTGGATGCTTCATATCAGAATTGGACACTGAATATATCAAAAAAAAACTCTGGCAGGATTTTATGGCCTCACTCAGGCGAGACCGGAAATTCCCACTTGAGGTCAATGAAGATTTCCATTGTCGGACCCTCGCCTGCTCTGGTTCAGTAGCAGGTGAGGTGGTAGAGTTCCAGCTATGAAGGCATGTATATCTGAACCTCCTCCACAACTCTCCAACACGGATATTTGCATCAGGGATTAACTACAAGAAAATATAAAAAGCTGCAACGTGAAAGTCTTTTGAAAAGAATAATAATTTCTCTTGCTGAAACAGGAGGTTTACCTCTTGTATCCATCACCCACCCCCCCCAACCCAAAAATAGCTACCATTTTGTTAAAGCATATTTGCCCTTGAGGGCATTATTTATAAATTTCATTGACTGCCACAAAAAAAAACAAGAAGACAGATTTTTAGGCAACGTTTCCACTGAATTAATTATATGTCACATAAGATGCAAATAGGCTTTTAGACACTCATCACCTATCATTACATTTTGCTCTCCATTGGCAGCAATCACAGCCTAATGTCTGTCAAGCATTTGCTTAACAGGATTAAGTGCCAAGTAATGTTGCTTCATTCCTTTGGGAACAATTCTTAAATGTCTCCTGCCTGTTTAGCTTTCTGGCATTGACTGGGCCTTGCAAATGAAAGCTTCGTCACAGAATGGAATTCATATGTCATGACTCTCCAGGCTTTTAAAGCATAAGACCTTTTGTTATGAATTAAACAAGTAGATTTCCCTCAGTGTCGACAATTGTGCTGCACATTATTTGCTGGTGATAAGTTTTTCTTTTATTTAAAAGCATGGAATGGACAGGTGAGCAGCACTGCTGACAAGGTATCCAAACATTATTTTTTCTGCTATCAGGCCCAGTTGTCTGTGGATCAAAGGTTGAAAGAGTTTTCAAAAGGGTGGGGGGAAGGAGGAAAGGATGGGGGAGAGAAAAAATGTAACAAAAGCCTGTTAAATTTGCAAAGTATGACAGAAGAATTGACCAAAAGTTTCAGCCCAGATTTAATTTCCAAACAGACAGCTTGTATTTCACTTGAGAAACTGAATATAATTCAATCTAAGAGTTCAATCCTTAACCAGTGCATCTCCAGTCGAGAATAGGTGCTCCAATGGACACAAAAGAAATTGTTCATTCATTCAATATTTACTTTTACCTCTGTTTACCCATTAAAGGAAGTTTAATCTCCTCTGCCCTACAGATTAAACATTCAGCATTAACTATTTTCATTCTGACTGTTTATTAAACATAATTTTTGTTGCTTTGGGATAATGTTACACATGAATAATAGAAAATAAGGTGGCAAAATGAAGGGAGCAACTTAAAACAGTCAAGGAAAAGGTGTGAGGAAAACTAATGAGATTAAAGCTGACACATCCCCTGGACCTGATGGGCTGTGCTCTAGGGTCTTAAAAGAAGTGGCTGCAGAGATAGTGGACGCATTTGTTGTAATCTTTCAAAATCTCCCAGATTTTGGATATATTTCATTGGATAGGAAAATTGCACATGTAATACCTCTACTCAAGAAAAGAGGAAAACTATAGGCCAGTTAGTCTGACATCTATCACTGGGGAGATGTTAGAATTCATTACTAAAGGGTGGCTACAGGATATTTAGAAAATTCTAATCAGACCAAGTCAATATGGTTTTGCAAGAGGGAAACATTTTTTGACAGGTTAAGAATATAAGAACATAGGAGCAGGAGTAGGCCATTCAGATCCTCATGCCTGCTCTGCCATTCAATGAGATTATGGCTGATCTGATCTGATGGTGGCCTTAGCTCCACTTTCCCGTCAAGACAACTGAAACCTTCCCCTCCTCCCCCCACCTCCAATTTCCCCTTTGTTAGAATAGAACTGGTGACAACTTTATATTGGATGTAATGTGACTAATGGCAACGGGATGCAAGATTCAGCTGACCCAGTAAACCATGGAACCAAGTGATGTAATAGTCAGCTGACCAGCTGACTCATTATAGATAAGAACCTGTGTAGAATTGTGGGAAGCTTGGATTGGTCCAGGGCGAGGTCTCAAGTTTGGAGTAGTGATGTTTCTTTATTAAACCCTTCCTTTGATTTATAAGTTGGAGTAAGTTTTGTTCTATTTTTATCTCTGCGTTTGCAAAGTTACTTCTGAGGAGACAATTTTTGGACCCTGCAGAGGCAGGCAACATAGCTCATAACAGGCAACTCATGCTCACAGCTGCACAGAACCATCTCCAAACATCTATCCTCTAACACAACTGCATTCCCCTACACCACAATATAATATCACTTTGCTCATCTTCCCTGCACTTACCAATAATCAGGCCAAATCAACATGATATTGTGAAAAGAAAATCATGTTTAACAAATGAGAGTAGGAGTATGCAATTGCAAGGGCTGAGGCTCCTCCATTGATACCTTCTGGGTTCCTATATCTGCCTCACTCACAGTCACACCCTCCTGTCCCTGACCACAAATTAAATTCAAAGTACCTAACCTAAGGGATGTGACTGTCTCCCAGAATAAAGAGGTCAGGTAGATTTTCTCTCCTGGATGCATTGCATTGTCCAACAATCCAACCCCAGCTTATCAGCTCTGAGCCAAAGTCCCTCAAGCTGTAGATGCATACTACAGATATTTTTGCTGTGGATTACACAAGTATCCACCAATCCCCATATGTCACAGGGCAGCATGGTTATTAGTACTACTGCTTCACAACATCAGAGACCCAAGTTCGATTCCTGGTTTGGGTTTCTGTCTGTGTGGAGTTTACACATTCTCCCCAGGTCTGTGTGGGTTTCCTCCAGGTATTCCGGTTTCTTCCCACAGTCCAAATATATGCAGGTTAGATGAATTGGCCATGATAAACTCACCTTGAGTGTAACCAAACAGGTGCCAGAGTGTGGCAACTAGGGAATTTTCACAATAATTTAATGGCAGCGTTAATGTAAGCGTACTTGTGACCAATAAATAAATAAACTTTAAACAACTGCTACATATCACCCACTCTGCCACTTTTTCTGTGTTTTATTTAACAAATTAGGTTTAGATATATCGATCAATGATTATCTGTCATTATATCAAATGGTTTAACTAATTAAGCTACAAATAAATACAATACTTCTATCTTTTAGTGCCATTTGCCTAATGCGTGGAAAGAAAAACAATAAAACTCACCAACCAATCACCAACCTGCACATCAAATTAATATTCCAGGCTTCAGCTCTCAAATCCACCAATCACCTTCGACATCCTCTCTCATCCATTCATTTTTGTAAAGGTTTAGAACAGTACCTCCTCCCACTGCACTAAACTTCCTCACCTACCAAGTTCCCAAGCTTACACTGACTCAAGCTGTTATCTTGGAGCTTGCTTACTTCATGTGCTTAGGAAGACCATCTGTATTTATATTAACTAAGAGTCTACAGAGCTGCGATGAACATTGCTGGCAAGAGAAACCAGTTTGAACTAGCTACTTAATTAACCGGAGCTGCCTCTCCAGCTTGCCTATCCCTGACTAATACTGAAAATATCTTAACTTTGACAGTAAATTGTAGCTAGAAATTAAATCATTCAATTTTTGAAAGAGATTAGCTCCTAAAGTCCCTCACTTATCAAATTCCCAAGTTTATACTCAGTCCCAACATGTACTTAGTAATGAGCTCCTATCTTTGTGTTTGCTAATTAGAGTTCTTTGAAGATGTAACAAGCCTGGTGAATAAGTGAAAACCAATAGTTATAGTGTATTTATTCCAAAAGGCATTCAATAAGGCACCAAATAAAAGACTACAACACAAAATAAGATCTCATGGTGTTAAGGGTGATTATTAGTATGGATAGAGGATTATAACTAATGAAAGAACAGTCAAAATAATTGAGTCAATTTCAAATTGCCAAATTGTAATTAGCGGAGTGCCACAGGGATCAATTCTGGGGTTTTAACTATTGTTGATCTATATTAATGGTTTGGGTGAAGGGACAGACTATATTGTAGCTAAGTCTGCTGATGATGCAAAGAAAGATAGAAAAGCTTAATGTGAGAAAAATACAAAGAGGATACAGATAGATTAAACGAGTGAGCAAAAGTTTGACAAATGAAATATAATGTGGGGAATGTGAGGTTTTCCACTTTGGGAGGAAGAGGAACAGAATATTATTTAAATGGGGAGAGCCTTCAGAATATTACAGTGCAGAGGGATCTGGATGTCCTCGTACCTGAATCACAAAAAGTTAGCATGCAACTACAACAAGTAATTAGGAAGATAAATGGAATGGTGGCCTTATTGCAGGGGGTGGGGTTGTAGAAAAATGGGGAAGTCTTTCTAAAACCAAATAGGGCATTGATGACACTGCACCTGAAGTGTTGCAGTTTTGGTTTCCTTTCTTAAGGAGGGATATACCGACATTGAAAGCAGTTGAGAGAATGTTGTCTAGGCTGATTCCTGGGGTCAAGACATTATCTTATGAGGAAAGCTTGAGCAGGTAGGGCCAATATTCATTAGCATTTAAAAGGATAAGTTGCTCTTATTGAAACATAAAATATTCTGAGACGACTTTACAGGATATATGCTGAGAAGATGTTTCCCCCCTACTTGATTAGGAACAATATGCAGGGCTATGGGGAAAAGTCAAAGGAATGACACTAAGCTCGTTTAGAGAGCCAGTACAGACATTATAGGCCAAACGGCCTCCTTCTGCACAGTAGCAATTGTGCGATGTTGATGAATCAGAACTTCATCCCCCTCCGTGGGAACATATCCTTCATCAGATATGGTGCCCAGAACTGAATGCAATATTCAAGTTGTGGTTTAACCAGAGCTTTTATACATCTGCACCATAACTCAACCCTCTGTAGGCAAGTCATTGAATTGTTGAATCTCTACAGTGCAGAAGGAAGCCATTTGGCCTATAATGTCACAATCCCCACCCAGGCACTTTTCCAAAACCCCACATGTATACCCAACTAATCCCCTGATACTAGGGTAAATTTCACATGGCCAATCAACCTAACCCACACATCTTTGGACTGTGGGAGGAAACCAGAGAACCCTGAGGAAATGCATACAGACATGGAGAGAATGAGCAAATTCCATATAAACAGTGACTCAAGCTCGGAATTGAACCCGAATCCCTGGGACTGTGAGACAGCAGTGCTAACCACTATGCCACCATCCCTTTAATATCCCAATTTGTTTTTTTTTAGTAGCTGTTCACTAACTTATAAACATTTATGTATAAAGGCCTCTAAATCTCTCAGTCCGTCCACAGTTCCCAGTTTTGCACCAATTATAAAATACTTTGATCTCTTTCTTAGCCGCAGAGTGACTGTCCCCACGTGTCAGAATATTCTTTCTATACCCATCATTTTCCATGTGGGGCGTAATCAAGTTGTCATATGGATGATACTGAAACCAATCTACCATTCATTCCTTTCAAATCTAAGAAGAAGTATCTACAGTGTACTGTTTATATTAAATTAGTTTGCTTCAGTCTGCAATAATCCAAAGTGGAACTGGTGCACGTGGATAAGACAGCACTTAAGGCCAAAATCAACAGCGGACAATGATTTGATTCTCCAGCAGTAAGCTCCTCTCTCACCAGCAGCACATTCTGAAACTCAATGTCCAGTATTCCCTTGTCATCTCTCATTTCAGAGCACTGCATCTGTAGCAAGTGACAGCACTGATCATCTTGATATGGGATAACAACTGGATTGGTTCCAAAGGGCAAATTAGCAATTTTCCTTTACAATGTATTCTGCTAGTTTCTAACTGGAAGCTCAAAAGTTCCAAGCTTCTCTTGACATATTCATTTGGACATGTGGCAACTAATTCAAAGTGGTCAGTATTATTCCGATTATTAATCTGTACAGAATAGCACCTTCAGGTTAGGAGTATTTTACTGCAATAGATATTCTGCAGATCCTAGAATGTAAATATACATCTTAATCAGAGCCCAGAGCACAACTCACTTGTAACTGTCATTAAATGAGTTTTCTTAACATGGATTATAAGATCTGGGTTAAAAGTGATTTCTAAACCTCTTGACCATAGAATCCCTAAAGGGCAGAAGGAGGCCATGTGGCTCATCAAGTGTGCACTGACTACAATCCCACCCGTATTTCCCCATTTTCATTATTGATCCTTCATATATGCCATGGCCACTGCTCCTACCTTCCAATTAGTGTTACATTGTGGGAATTTTATGCTCTGTATTCTGTACTTAGGTAAAATTGTCCCAACTCACAATCACTTCAAGAGTATCTTTTACTAGTCTGCATTCCGGATGAGATTTTGTTAAATGTCCAGCACAGTGAGTAGCATAAGCTTCTTGATAATTATTCTTTAACTATTACAAGTGAACCATGTCTCGATAGTTTTTCTCTCATCCTCAATTAGCAGCCGTGTATCACACAATTAAACCTTGTAAGGTTTAAGTATCACTTTTATTGTACAAAGGGTGAACTAACACCATTTCAACATGCAAATGCTTACAGTCAAGGTTATACTACCTCACTTCTCCAAAAGAAAAGATCAGAATTCTTATAATTATTTTCACACAAAGGGTAATGGAACTCTGAAATTCTCTCCCCCAAAAGGCCGTGGCTGCTGGGTCAATTATAACTGTCAAGACTGATATAGACGGTTCAGTAAGGGTGTCAAGAGATATGGAGCAAAGAGCAGTAAATAGAGTTGAGATGGAAATCAGTCATAATTTAATTGAATAATGGAGCAGACTTGAGGAATTGAATGGCCCATTCCTGTTCCTAATGCTCCTATTCTTTTCAATTAAAATTCTATCTACATAATGCATCTTTCTTCTGTTATTTCTCACCAACATAGAAGACTAGTGAGCTTGATTTAACCCTTCAATGCACAAACTCAGCTTCTATTTAATTCAGTTCAATTACATGTATATTCTGCAACAGTTGTAGATTTGATGCTTGCTGACGCTTCATGCCAAAGTCATTGTTATTTCCCCATTGAACCCCTGACTTTAACTCGACTCCCTCCTATGATCATCTTCTATTCCCGATATCCTGTTTAATGTTATGTTTTATGTACTCTAATTTTTCTGTAGTTAGGTCTCTGTGACTGAGCATCCATTCACTTGTGCATTTTGGCTGTCTCTCCAGACTCAAGCCCATTAACCTATTTCATCTTTTGGTTCTTTATTTTTAAGCTTTTACTCCTGCCATCTTATTTCTTTTCATTTCTCCCCTCTCAGATATCTGTCCTCACAATTCCCTAACCTAACTCTTCAGAACATCTCCAGTTTCCTGATCTCTCCCAGGTTTGTCTCCCTATTAGACAAGCCTACTGCTTCCCTTGTGGCTCTCATGGCAATCTCTTACAGGCTCATTGAGACACTTGGTACTGGTTTATTATGAGCAGCATTCCCAATTGCCCGATTCCACTCTCTCGTCAACATCCCCATCCAGTGTGTCTGTTACAGGCCAACTTTGTCAATCTTCCAACTCATTCTTCCCACTGCTTATCCTGTGGGCTCTAAAGGCAGACCAGCTCTTACCAACTCCCTCCACATGTCCCTCCTAATTATCTGTTCACTTGTGAACAAGGCTATTGTCATTCATGTACCCATTGTGGATGAGCGCATTGTGACCTTAGCTGAAATTTGGCTGATGGGTCATGACAAATTCTCCCTGGCCTGCCCAATTGATTACATCTTCCAATATTTACCTTTCAAGAACCTGATAATGCTCCTCACAAGACCACTCCTCATTCCAATGGCATTTTCTCCTTTGGGAATCTCAGCTTGTTGCTCCCCACTCACCCTTCTTTTATAATCATTGTTCCCTCCCCTCCCAAATACAACAAGAATTTCATCACCAAGATTCCTCACTTCTTTCCTTCCTCAGCCTTTGCACCTAATACCCTCCATTTGCTGCATTTCTACAGCTCCTGATTTACTCAATTGCACCCGCACTTCCACCTTTGTCCAAATCCTTAATAAAATCATTATTCTCTTTCTCTGTCTCTCTGTCTCTATCTCTCTGTATTCTGGCCACTCCTCTTGATATGATCTTGAACTCTATCCCTTTAATTCCAGGAAACACAGTCTTGAAAGGATATGACACTATTGATTTAGCCTTCCTATTCCAAATCTGGGTCATCCTGGAATGGAAATATAACCACTGGCTTCTTTCCCTTACCACAGTCATTTTGAACTCCTCTCCCCAACATAGTCAACCCTCAACTCTAACAACTGTGAAAGGCTCATGGACGGTAATGTCATGGAGATTGAGACAATTTGATCAGCTGTCTATCCCAGGAGATAAAAAACAAAGAAAAAAGAACAAAACAGCACGGGAAACAGGCCCTTCGGCCCAACGAGCCCACGCCGCCACCCCAATGTTCCCACCTCTACCCGTGATCCCTGTCTATGTTTATGAGATATTTCAGGAAGTCTTGCCACATTTTCTGAAATGTTTCCTCTGCTCCAGCCCTGAATTTACCTCTTTGTCTAGTTTCTCTTCTATCCACCCTTAGGGCCTCTTTGCACTTATTTTGATCATGAGACCCATTTTTATTGCCTCACTCCTATTTGCACATGTCACAGGGTGGCACGCTGTAACAGTGGCAAGCACTGCTGCTTCACAATACCAGAGACCCAGTTCAATTCCCAGCTTGGATCACTGTCTGTGTGGAATTTGTATATTCTCACCACATCTGCGTGAATTTCTTCCAGGTTGTCCGATTTCCTCTCAAAGTCCGAAAGATGTGCAGGTTAGGAGCACTGGCCATGCCATAATCTCCCTCTGTGTAGCCAAACAGGTGCCGGACTCAAGGATTTTCACAGTAACTTCATTGCAGTGTTAAAGTAAGCCTAC
The DNA here is from genome assembly GCA_024679065.1 of Sphyrna mokarran. Taxonomy (NCBI): domain Eukaryota; kingdom Metazoa; phylum Chordata; class Chondrichthyes; order Carcharhiniformes; family Carcharhinidae; genus Sphyrna; species Sphyrna mokarran. The sequence continues at coordinate 47,157,443 of JAGIQG010000008.1, forward strand.
CTGTGACTAATGAATAAACTTTACTTCAACTAATCTGTTGATCAGCCAACACACTTCTGATTGCCATGTTCGCCCTCCCGGCCCAAGTGTTCACCGATAGTCTAAATAATTCTCTCTCTTTGGATGTTGTCCCTATCTCATTTGAAAATCTGCCATCATTATTTCTCTCTTCAAAAAAATTAACCCAATTCCTCCATCCTTATACACCACTACTCCAAGTCCAATTTCCTTTATTCTCCAAACTCCTTCAACATGTTGTTGCCTCCCAAATCCATTCCCATTGTTCCCAAAACTTTGTGTTTAAATCCTTCCAATCAGATTTCCACCCTGGCATAGAACTGTCACAAACGACATCCTATGTGACTATGACAGAAGTGGGTTTTCTCTCCTCATCCTTCTAGACCTGTCTGCAACCTTTGATACATGTTGACCACACCAAATTCCTTCAATGCCTCTCAATTGTCGCTCAGCTGGGCGGAACTGCTCTCACATGATCCCATTACCTATCCAATTATAAAACCAGTGAATCACTTGCAATGATTTCTTTCCTGCTCCCACACTAGTACCTCCGATGCTTCTTGATCTCCTCCTATTTCTCATCCAGATTCTGTTCCTCAGCAGCATTAGCTGAAGACACAGCATTAGTTTTCACACACATGCTGATCACATCCAGCTCTATCTCACTACCACCCCTCTCGTCACCTCCACTCTTGCTAAGTTATCAGGCTACTTTATTCAACATCCAGTATTGAATGAACAGAAATTTCCTCTCATTAAGTATTGGGAAGACTGAAGCTTTTGTTTTTGGTCCCAACTCCAAAATCCATTCCGTAGCTACCAGCTGAGTGGCACAGTGACATAGTGATTGGCACTGCTGCCTCACAGCACCAGGAACCAGAAGTGACCAGGTTCAATTCTGGCCTTGGTCACTGTCTGTGCAGAGTTTGCACTTCTTCTTGTGTCTGCATGGGTTCGTCTGGGTGTTTCGATTTCTTTCAAGTCCAAAAATGTACAGAATAGGTTGATTGACCATGTTGAAATTGACTCTAGTGCCGGGGGATTAGCAGGGTAAATACGTGGGGTTACGGGAAAAGAGCTTGATTGGAGTCATGATCAGTACAGACTCTATGGGCTGAATGGCCTCTTTCTGCACTGTAGGGATTCTCTGAACTCCATTCCTCTGACTGGCCTCGGGCTGTGATTAAGCCAGCGTTTCCACAAACTTCATGTCATCGTTGACCTCAAGACTTCATATTCATTACATCACTACGGCCATCTATTTCTACCCCCGTAACATCATTTGATTTTGTCCTGCCTCAGCTCATCTGCTGAAATCCTCATGCCCTCACTTCCCCTGAGCTTAATTCTTCCAATGCACTCTTGGCTACTCTCGATAAACTTGAGGTCAATACAACCTCTGCTGCCAATGCCTTAATCTAAATTTAGCCCCATTCCCCTTGCAATATGGATGTTAGGTGAAACATTGATTAACTTGAAGGTGTATTTTAAACTCCTTCGGCAAGATTTTCCAGCCTCCACCTGCGGGAAGTAGCACGTTGTTTGTTAGCGGCAGGATTCTCTGATCCCATCACTATCAATGGGAATTCCCATTGATGTCACCCCCACGCTGATGGGAAAACAGGAAGCAGGAGTGTGCTGCCTGCAGAATCGGAGAATCCAAGGAGCGTGAACAGCCAGGGAATTCCAGCCCTAATATGGTGATGTCTACATGATAACTGATAATCAAATGACTGTGAATTTTCTGAGTTAACTAGACCTTCTTTGCAAATGAACGCGCCTCTCAATTTTGCATTCTCTTTGTACAATTAGAATAATAAAACTGATGTTGCACTGTGCAAAATGAGCTACCTATTACTTCAATAGAATTCTATTACAATTCCAGTCCCACTATAAGAATGCATTTTTAGGCAATTCTTTCCTCCATTAAATGGACATTAAACGGCATGATTTAAAAGTTGAATACAATTTGAATTTGAGTCTGTGTGTACTTATGCACCCACAATGGGGACCTTTAAGAGGTGTGAAGCACTAGATAACAAAATTGCACACAGCATCCTTTATACAAACATTTCTGTTACAAGCTTTTGTGAAATAAGTGTGAATGATGCATCAGCACTGTCAGCACCAAAAAATCACAAGTGAATTAATACATCTGCAACACATATTTGATTAAAAAAATTGAGTCACACTTCGATGCGTGGGATCCTGTCAAAAGGGGTGATTATTGCAGGTTATTAAAATGTAGACTCTTTAATGGTACAGAGTGAGAGGTAACTATAAAACCAGGATAATGAGTAAGAACATTGAGACAAATGAGTTGACTATGACAACTGTGGGAAAATTAAAGTTGACAGAAGATATCTTGCCACATTCATTCATTATACAAAAAGCCATCAGTTGTTATTGAGGACATTTCTAAATTCACAAGCTAATCATTTCTATGTAACTGTCAAGCCTTTGCATGGTCCAAAAAAACTTCCATTTACCCAGTGCTTTTCACAAGCTTAAATACTTTACCATCAATTAACTGCTTTGAGTATAATTTCTGTTGTAATGTAGGAAACACAATAGCAAATTTGTACACCGCAAACTTCCACAAGCAACAATGAGGTAATGAACAGATAATGTGTTTTGGTGAATTTGGTTGAGGAATAAATATTGGTCTGGAAAAACAATGCATATTCAGAATCTCAGAATTCCTACAGTGGTAAGGAGTCTATTCAATCCATCAAGACTGCATTAATTCTCTGATACAGCACCTTACCCAAATCCCAGTAGCCCCATTAATCCATCTAACCTACATGTCTTGGGAAAGTAAGGGGCAATTTAACATGGCCAATCCACCCAATGTGCACATCTTTGGACTAAAAACCGGAGCACCTGAAGGAAATCCATGCAGACACAGAATAAAAGTACAAACACCACACAGTGATCCAAAGCCAGAATTGAACCCAGGTTCCCTGGTGCTGTGAGGCAGCAGTGCTATCCACTGTGCCGCCATGCCGCCCCAACTATACCATAGAACTGTGTACACTTCCATGAGGAATTTATTTTCAGAAATATTTTCTCCTTCCTCAGTCTGGTTCTGAATCAATTGTAGGCAGCTATAACCACAGCAAAATATTTGTCAACTATTTACAAATGGAACCCCACCACCCATTCCTCCAGTGTCCCATCAAGCTGCAGTTTTATCTTGCCGTTCTTGTTTCCCATTGCCTTGCTCTCTCTCATCTTTATTGCAAAACATTGTAACTACTCACTAATCTTGCCATCAACTAATCACTCATCTCAGCAACAATTTGTCTTTAATGTAGCAAAATATCCCAAGGCATTCAGAGGGGCATTGTCAATAAAAACATTAATACTAAGCCACAAAAGGAGACGGGGACCAGAAGATTGCACGAACAGATAGGTTTTAAGGAGCACCTTAAAGGACAAAAAAGAGAGGGGGGAGAAGTTTAAAGAAGGAAACACAGAGTTTATGACCAAGAGTGCTGAATAGCTGAAGCAATTAAATTTGGGGAAGCCACGTCTGGAGGAGGAAACAAACCTTATCTGCTTGTAAGGCCACAGGAGGTTACAGAGATAGGGAGGGATGGTGTCATGGAGGGATTTGAAACTGATTTTAAAATTGAGGTTGGAAAAATAGTTAGTTTAGGTCAGCAAACACAGAGCTGCTAAGTGAACAGAACATGTTGCAAATTGAGATATGAGACGCAGAAGTTTTAAGTTCAGTGAAGATAGAAGGTGGGAAGCCTACCTGGAAAGAGCAGCAATAGTCAAGTCTAGGGTAACTAAATGTGCAAGAAGCAATTGTAGCAGAATCAGAACCTGGTGATGTTACAGGGGTGGGAATTAGATGATGGAGCAGATACATGGTGTGAAGATCAACTCGGGGTCAAGTAAAACATAAAACACCAAGATTTTAACTGTTCAAACAGTGTCAAGAAAATGCCTGGAAACAGTAGGCAAGGAACAGTTTGTGGCAGGAATAAAAGACAATAATTTCAGTGGTCCCAAAATACAGATATACTGGAGCTGCGTGCAAATTATTTGGTGTATATAAATATACATAGACATTTCAAAAGGAATTTGTGAGAAGTGCTTTGAAACTTTGCTCAGATACATGATAAATTGTTACTTAAAAGCATGTATTTAATCTCAACATAATGTTTTAATTACAGAATGCTTGAAGGAACAGAAAGGGACTCCAAGTTGCCTTTGGACGATAGGTAATACATATCAATGGAAGACGGTAAGTAATCGCATGTTGTCATTTATATGACACCAGCTCCATCTTTAACGCTATTTAAAATAGTTGGTAATGCTGTGGTATTCCTTTCTATTAGTTACAATAAATTTGGGGAAAAAAAATGATGCAGTCAATATGTATCCCATTTAAGCATCGCCAACGTATCCATTCTCCTCTGAATATAATTCAGAACAAGACATGGAAAAAAAGTACAAGGACATACAATGACAGGAATTTTTCTGGGTGGTGACACATTGGTTAGCACTGCAGCTTCACAGTGGTAGGGACCTGAAGTTTGATTTCTGGCTTGGGTCACTATCTACATATTGTCCCAGTGTCTGCACTGGCCATGCTAAATTTTCCCTTAGTGTATCACAGTAACTTCATTGTGGTATTAATGAAAGCCTGCTTGTGACACTAAACAATAAACTTAAATATAAAGAGTGTTGCCGGGGGTCAGTGGTTACTAAAAATGCAGAGATAGTTTGACACAGCACGGTCAGTAGAGTAGAAACAGTGCAGTGAAGAGCAGGAGTCCAGATGACTGTTGCCTGTTGCATGCCAGGGTTCAGGATATCTCTCTGGGCAACAGAGAAACTTGCAGAGGAAAGGAGAGAATGATGTAGGTACCAATCATACAGGTAGAATTAGAAAAGTGGTTCTGCTAAGGGAGTATGAGCAGTGAGCGGTTAAAACAAAAAGCAGAGTTTCAAAGGTGACAACCTTTAGATTACAACCTCAGCCACGATCAAATTAGTGTGGATTAAATCAAATTAGAAAGATAAGTGGGTGGCTCAAAGATATTTGTGCAAAAAATAGGCTTTGAGTCTTGGGGTGCTGGCACCAGTATGGGGGAAATTTGGACCTGTATCACTGGGACAATCTTCACCTGAACCATGCTGGGATTGGTGTTCTGCTGAGTCCTATAATTAGAGTGATAGAGAGGGCTTCAAATTAATGAATGGGGGCAAGGGATCAAATTTGGAAAGATGTGATAAACTAAATGGAGAAAACAAGGCAAGGCATCAAGGTAGGAATAAAGGAAGTGATGATCAGAGCGTGGCAGCAAGGGACAGAGTACAAACCTAAGAGCTCACTAGCAGATAACGTTAGAGGTTACAAAAATAGTAAAAAGACAAAACTAAAAGCTCTGTACTGGAATGCACATCATAACAAAATGGATGAATTGACAACACAAATAGAATTAAATATATATTATCTGATGGCCATTACTGAGACATGGCATTTAGGATGGACGGAAAGCTTAGAAAAGATAGAGGAATAGCCATGTTAATCAGGATAACAGAGAGATATTACCTTAATTCTGGAGATCAAGAAGCAGAATCCGTTTGGTTAGAGATGAGAAATAATAATGATAAGAAGCCACATGAGTTGTTTGTACACCCCCCCAAAAGTAACCAGACTGTGGGATAGGGTATAGAGGAATAAATAATGGGGACTTGTGAAAAAGGTACAGCAATATTCATGGATGATTTTAAGCCATAATTAGATTGGACAAATCAAATTGGCAAAGGTGGCTAGGATGAAGAGTTCTTAGAGATTTCTTTGGGGTAGTTTCTTACAGCAGCATCTTTTAGCATCAACCAGAGAGCAGGTTATAACAGATCTGATAATCTGCAATGAAACAGGATTAATGAATGACCTCATAGAACGCACATCTAGGGTAGCAGTGATCCGAAACTGACTGAATTTCATGTTCTCTTTGAGGAAGAGAAAAGTGAATCTAGGACTAGTATTTTAAACTTAAATAATGGCAATTATGACAGCATGGAAGCAAAGTTGGGTAAAGTGAACAGTGAAACTAGATTAAGGGATAGGTCAATAGTGATGCAGTGACAGACACTAGATATTTCAGAATACTCAGAAAAATACATTCTAGACAGAAAGAAAGAATTGAAAAGAAAGACACTTGGGGCTCGATTTTACCATTGACCAAAAATGTGGTAAAGTCGGGTGCGAGGCCATAAATATGATCCGCACCTGTGTCCACCGAGATTGCCACTTTACCGAAACCCAGGAATGGTGGCGATTTGACTCACACCCAAAATGGGCGCAACCGTGATTTAAATGCATTTGCGTGCATTTAAATTGAATTAATGAACTGCCTGTCCAACTTTATCAGCATTTCCCCCTTCACCACCATGTTCGTCAATCCGGAACTGTGCTGTAATGGACCTGCTGAATAAAAGTCTGAATTGAGCACTCCAGCTTTGAAGACCACGTTCAGTGTTTCCAATGGCTCCCTGACTCACATCAGTGGACGGGGGGGAGGGGGGAGGATGATCAATCTCTGGTTGGGGGAAAGGGGGAAGGGGAGTGAGACCAGACCGTTGTCGGGCAGGGGAGGGGAGACGGGTCAGGTGTTCATCTGGTTTGGGGGGGGTGGCAGGGTGAGTGAGACCAGACCATTCTCTGCAGGGGCAGGTTGAGTGAGGTCAGATCATTGTCAGGTGGGGTCAGGGGGAAGAAGGAAACAGGTAAGATGTACCTCAGGCAGCGGGGTGGTGAGAGGCAGATGGATCTCTGGTGGGGGGGGGGGAATCAGACAGATCTCTAACAGGGGCAGATATGTCTCTGGCAAGAGCACGGGGGGAGTGCTGGGAGATCCACTGCCACTCTGCGGGCAATTGATGGGGGAGTGAGAGGGGCAGAGGTGGCAATCGGTCTGGGTAGTGGGAGGATGGGTAAGGGGAACAACAATGTGTGCGGGTAGCGGGGGAGTGGATAATGGGGACAGTGAATTGTGTGGGTGGTGGGGGGTGAATAAAGGGGACAGTGATGTGTGTGGGTAGCTGAGGTGTGGGTGGATAAGGGGGACAGTAGTGGGTAGTGTGTTGGTTGATAAGGGGGACAGTGATGTGTGTATGTGTGCAAGCGGCCTGGGAGTGAAGTGACACAGGCGCACTTTTTCAAGTTATTTTTCTAACTGCGCATGCAATGTTCAGAGCTCCAACTGTTTCGGCTCTGCTAAGTCCCGCCCACAGCGCAAATGGGGCTGGCATTTTTCTTCATGCTGACCGCACGTAGGGGTGCCTGAAATCAGATTCCCAAGTCGCATCTGCATCCAAATCTGCCCAGTTTCAGCCATTAGAATGAAAATGGTAAGATCAGGCCCTTGATTTGCAGCTAATTAAAGAAGTTAGAAATAAAAAGCTACAGTTCCACAAAGGTGACTGGCAGATCAGAGGAATGGATAGAATATAAAGAAGGCAAAGAATGGTTAAAAGATTAATAGGGAAGGAGAAATTAGAATACAAAAGAGACTTAGCTAGAAATATAAATACAGGTCGTACAAGCTTCTACAGGCATTTAAAAAAAGAAATGAATAATTAATATTGGTCCTCTGGAGACTGAGACTGGGAATTAATCATGGAAATAAGAAAACAGCAGCTAAGTTGAAACGCTACTTTGTTCTGTCCTCATTGTAGAGCATACAAATAACATCCTAAAAAATAATCGTGAATCAGGAGGTGAAAGGGAGGGAGGAACTTAAAATAATTACAATCACCAGAGAAAGGATACTGAGAAAACTATTAAAACTAAAAGCTTACAGTTCCAGGTCCTAATAGATTTCATCCTAGGACCTTAAAAGAAATGACTGCTGAAATAGTAGGTGCATTGGTTTTAATTTCCAAAATTCCATAGATTCTTGAAAGGTCTCATCAGATTAGAAAATAGTGAATCTGACTTCTCTATTCAAGAAAAAAGGGAGGCAAAAAGCTGAAACTATAGGCCTTAACATCTGTCACAGAGAAATTGCTGCAATCTTATCCCTAAGAAAGTGTTAGTGGGGCAGGTAGAAAATCTCAATGTGATCAAGCACAGTGAACATGGTTTTGTTTAATTTAGTTATCGGAGTTCTTTGAGGAAATAATAAGCCAATATGGATAAAGAGGAACATGTGGGTGTGCTGTTCTTGAACTTCCAGAAGACATGTGACAAGGTAGACACCAAAGATTACTGCATACAGTAAAAGCTCACGGTGTAGGAGGAATATATTAGCATGGATGGGGGGTCAGATAGTGAACAGGGAAATGGGAATAGGAATAAAGGGGTCTGTTTAAATGCATTGAATTGCTCAGGTGACCCTGGGATGGGTGAATTAGACAGACAGCACCACTGGACAGCACATTATTCACATGAAAAGTTTGTTTTAAGTGTCTAACAATTCCAGTCTAGAATGTGCCTAAGGGACTGACGGGATCAAATCCAGATTTCCCATCAAATACGATACTTAGCCAAACTGTGGGAAGATTCTAGCCCAAACTCAAACTGGACAAGTAAAAACTTAAAGCTTATTTATTAGTATCACATGTTGATTTACATTACACTGCAATAAAATTACTGTGAAAATCCCTTAATCGCCACACTGAAGTAACTGTTCGGATACAATGATGGAGAATTTAGCATGGCCAATGCAACTAACCTGTACATCTTTCTGATTGTAGGTGGAAGCCGGAGCACCCGGAGGAAACTTATGCAGACACAGGGTGAACGTACAGTCTCTGCACAGTTAGTGCCCCAAATCAGGAATTGAACCCGGGTCCCTGGTACTGTGGGGCAGCAGTGCCATCATGCTCCTGGAATACAGAAAGCTCAGGACAGTTTTGAGTAAGGGGACTTTGAAAGGAACTGATAGGGGTGGTATTACCCCTTTAAATAGCTCAGAACAAATTTTCTTCACTGAAATAACTTTTTGTACTGAACAGAGGGAAATGACAAGTGCCTCTTCCTCTTCTCACAGATTAAGGCTTTCACAGAAAAATTCCCAAGGATGGAAATTGCAGAGGTCCAGACCATAATCTTCCAGTCCCCCTTAAGTTTGGGCTGGATGCCAGAAACCTGGAGAACTGAAATGTTTCACCATTATTCTGAAACTATATGAAGATAAATCCAGTAACTACAGGCTAGTCAGTTTAACCAGTTTAACTTTTAAGTTTAAAGAAATGCATTTATAACTGACAGTCAGAATAAAATTAAAAGGCACTTAAATAAGTGTGGATTAATTAAGGAAAGCCAGGATGAATTTTGTAAAGGCAATTTGCTTGTCAGATTGATGAGGATAATGTGGTTGATATATTTTACATTTCATCTCTCAAAGGATAGTGAATCTATGGAATTGTTACTGCAGAGGTCCGTAGAGACTGGGTCACTAAGTATGTTCGTGGCTGAGAAAGACAGATTTTTAATCAGTAAGGGTATCCAAGGTTATGAGGATAAGGAGGGAAAATGGAGTTGAGAATTTTCATATCAGATCAGGCATGATCGAATTCAATAGCAGAGCAGATGCAATTGGCCAAAAGATCTGATTCTGCTCCTACATCTTATAATTTTAAGTGAGTGGTCACAACTTTGGCAAATGGAGCATAATGTGGGAAAATGTGAACTTGTCCACTGTGGCAGAAAGAATGAAAAGGTAGCATATTAGAATCCCTACAGTGCAGAAAGAAGCCATTCAGCCCATTGAGTCTACACCGACCACAATCCCACCCAGGCCCTATCCCCCGATATTTACCCACTAATCCTTCTAACCTATGCATCTCAGAAGACTAAAGGGCAATTTTAGCATGGCCAATCAACATACCACACATCTTTCAGAGACTTGGGTAGAGCAGGGACAAGAATGGATGTTGCAGGTTCCAGGGTTCAAATGCTTTAGTCAGAGTAGAGAAGGAGGTAGAAGGGGGGGAGGAGTGGCATTATTAGTCAAAGACTGTATCACAGTGACAGAGAAGAAGTTTGATGAGGACTTGTCTGTTGAGGTAGTATGGGCTGAGATTAGAAACAGGAAAGGAGAGGTCACCCTGTTGGGAGTCTTTTATAGACCTCCTAAAAGTTCTAGAGAGGTCGAGGAAAGGATTGCCAAGTCAATTCTGGTCAGGAGTGAAAGTAATAGGGTAATTGTTATGGGGGACTTTAACTTTACTAATATTGATTGGAATAGCTATAGCTCTAGCTCGTTAGAGGGGTCAGTTTTTGTACAAAGTGTGCAGGAAGGTTTTTTGATTCAGTATGTAGATAGGCCAACTAGAGGTGAGGCTACATTGGATTTGGTGCTGGGCAATGAGCCAGACCAGGTGTTAGGCTTGGAAGTCGGTGAACATTTTGGTGATAGTGACCACAATTCGGTTACGTTCACCTTAGTGATGGATAGGGATAGGCATGAAGCTGGGGGCAGTAGTTATAGCTGGGGGAAGGGTAATTATGAGGCCATCAGGAGAGAATTAGGGTGCATAGATTGGACTAGGAAACTACAGGGACTGGGAACATCTGGAATGTGGAGCTTATTCAAGGAGCAGCTGCTGCGAGTCCTTGATAAGTATGTCCCTGTCAGGCAAGGAGGAAATGGTCGAATAAGAGAACCTTGGTGTACTAAAAAAGTTGATTTGCTGGTTAAAAGGAAAAAGGAGGCTTATGTCAGGATGAGGCTTGAAGGCTCGGTTAGTGCAATGGATAGCTATAGATTAGCCAGGAGGGAGCTAAAGAGTGAATTGAGGAGAGCTAAGAGAGGACACGAGAAGACTTTGGCTGATAGGATTAAGGAGAATCCTAAAGCTTTCTTTAGATATGTTAAGAATAGAAGATTGGTTAGGACAAGATTAGGGCCAGTCATAGACAGCAGTGGGAAGTTGTGCGTGGAGCCTGAGGAGATTGGAGAGGTACTGAATAAATATTTCTCTTCGGTATTCACGCAGGGTGATGTAAATGTAGTTATGGAGAACACTGAGGTACAGGGTAGCAAACTGGAAAGTATCGAAGTAGATAGGGAGGATGTGCTAGATATTCTCGAGGGTTTGAAGTTGGATAAGTCCCCTGGGCCGGACGGGATTTACCCTAGGATTCTCTGGGAGGCAAGAGAGGAGATTGCAGGGCCTCTGGCTCTGATCTTCAGGTCGTCGTTGGTTACGGGTGTGGTTCCGGAGGACTGGAGGATAGCGAATGTGGTCCCGTTGTTCAAGAAGGGGAAGAGAGACCTTCCAGGGAATTATAGGCCAGTGAGTCTTACTTCTGTTGTGGGCAAAGTATTGGAGAGAATTATTAGGGATAGGATTTATAGTTATTTAGAGAGAAATGAATTGATTGGGGATAGTCAGCATGGTTTTGTGAAGGGTAGGTCGTGCCTTACTAACCTCATTGAGTTTTTTGAAAAAGTGACTAAAGAGGTGGATGGGGGTAAGGCGGTTGATGTGATATATATGGACTTTAGTAAGGCGTTTGATAAGGTGGCCCATGGAAGACTTCTGCAGAAAATGCAGATGTATGGGATAGAGGGTGATTTAGCTAATTGGGTTAGGAATTGGCTAGCAGATAGAAGACAGAGGGTGGTGGTTGATGGGAGATATTCATCTTGGAGTTCGGTGACAAGTGGTGTACCTCAGGGGTCTGTTTTGGGGCCCCTGCTGTTTGTAATTTTTATAAATGATCTGGATGAGGGTATTGAAGGATGGATTAGTAAATTTGCAGATGACACTAAAGTCGGTGGAGTGGTAGATAGTGAAGAGGGGTGTTATAGTTTGCAGAGGGACTTGGACAAGTTGCAGAGCTGGGCCGAGAGGTGGCAAATGGAGTTTAATGTGGAAAAGTGTGAGGTAATGCACTATGGCAGAAATAATAAATGTGTAGAGTATAGGGCAAATGGTAGGATTCTTAGTAGTCTAGATGAACAGAGGGATCTTGGTGTGTATGTGCATAGATCCCTGAAAGTAGGCAGTCAGGTCGAGAAGGTTGTTAAGAAGGCATATGGAGTCTTGGCTTTTATTGGTAGAGGGATTGAATTTCGGAGCCGCAACGTCATGTTGCAACTGTACAAAACTCTAGTGCGGCCGCACTTGGAGTATTGTGTGCAGTTCTGGTCCCCACATTATAAGAAAGATGTGGAGGCATTGGAGAGGGTACAGAGGAGGTTTACCAGGATGTTGCCTGGTATGGAGGGCAGGTCTTATGAGGAGAGGCTGAGGGATTTGAGGTTGTTTTCGTTAGAAAGGAGGAGGCTAAGAGGGGACCTGATCGAAACATATAAGATGATTAGAGGTTTAGATAGGGTGGACAGTGATAGCCTTTTTCCTAGGATGGAAAAAGCTAGCACGAGGGGACACAGCTTTAAATTAAGGGGTGATAGTTATAGGACGGATATCAGAGGCAGGTTCTTTAACCAAAGGGTGGTTCGGGAGTGGAATGCCCTGCCTGCAGCAGTTGTAGATGTGCCAAGTTTGGTGGCGTTTAAGAGGTTAGTTGATAAGTATATGGAAGAGAAGGGAATGGTTTAGTTTGGAGGGGCATTGCTTTTTATATTGGTCGGCGCAACATCAAAGGCCGAAGGGCCTGTTCTGTGCTGTAATGTTCTATGTTCTATGTTCTATGTTCTTTGGACTGTAGGAGGAAACTGGAGCACCTGGAGGAAACCCACGCAGGTACGAGGAGAATGTGCAAACTCTACACAGACAGTGACCCAAGCCGAGAATCGAACCTAGGTCACTGGAGCTGTGAAGCAGCAGTGCTACCCATTGTGCTACTGTGCCACCCATATTATTTAAATGGAGAGAGATTGCAATACTCTGAGATACAGAGGGATCTGGGTGTTCTGGTACAGGAATCAGGAGAAGTTAATATGCAGGTACAGCAAATGATTAGGAAAGTACATGGAATGTTGTCATTTATTGCAAGAGGAATGGAATATAAAATTAAGGTTGTTTTGCAGTAGTTGTACTATGCATTGGAGAGACCATATCTAGACTACTATGTTCAGTTTTGATTGCCTTGAAATTCACTTGACAGATTCCTGGAATGGGCTGATTACCTTATGAGATAAGGTGGAACAAGTTGGACCTGTATCCATTGAAGTTTAAAAGACTGATAGATAATCTTATTGAAACATATAAGATCCTGAGAGGCCTTGAAAGAGTGGACACTGAAAGGATGGTTCCCTATTGGGGAGAGGTTAGAACAAGGGAGCATAGTTTGCAAATAGTAAGTTTCCCATTTACATTAGAGATGAGAATAATTTTTTCTTCTCAGAGGGTCATGAATCTTCAGAACTCCCTTCCTCCAAAAGCAGTGCAGGGAGGGACAATGCCAATTTTTAAGGTTAGAGTACATAAACAAGGCGGGGGGGGCGGTGAAAACTTATTTGGGGGATCAGTCATTATGTGGAGTTGAGGTTACAATCAGATCAGCCATGATCTTAGTGAATGGCAGAACAAGCTGGAGGAGCTGAGTGGCCCACTCCTGCTTGTAACTCATATATTTGTATGTGTGCAGCATGGAAAGGGACCATTGAAAAACCTTTCCAATTATTCACAACTAGTGCATTTTCTTAATAGCCCTGCAATTTCTTTCCTTCACAAGTAAATATCAAACTTCATTTGCAAAGTTACTATTAAATCTGTTCCACCACCCTTTCAGTTGGTACATTCTAAATCATTCTGAATAATTCTGTTGCCACATACCTAAACTTGTGATATCTGATCGCTCACTGTCCTGACATTGGAAACAGTTTTTCCCCTAATTATTCTAACAACATTCCTCAGCGTTTTGAACTCCACTGTCACATCTCACATAAGTGCCAAGATCTTTCTTTAAATCTCTAAGGCTGTAAAGAACGGATGATAAATTGTTCGAAACAGAAGGTGCACAGGGAATAACCACGTCATTTATTCTCAATTTGAGAGTTCGGTTCAGTGTTATTTTCACTGACGTTCCACAACTGAAGCACAAACTGGATTTGCTCACTACAACCTGTTTTCATTTGTTTCACAGGGCTCAAGGTAATTGAATCCTCCATGGGTGAGCAGTAACTGAAGGTACAGCCTGCGGATCCCAGTTCGTTGATGACATGAACTGAGAGTCCACTCACTGGCGATTGGGAGTTTTGATTCAGCCCAAAATCCTAAAAACCAAACCATCCATTTGGATGTCCAGCCATTTATTTTGGACTGCACAACATTTTCAACAAAGTATAGGATTCAGTCATTAGAGTGATTGAGATTTACATTATACAATGGCTATAACAGAGTTATAGTTCTTCTGAGTCTTTTAAAAACTCAAATGTTTTCAATAGGGCTCTTTTTAACTGAATAAAGTTTTGTTTGATAATCTCTTTCTGTTGTCAATTTGCCTGCATACTCCTTTAAAAATTCATTCTCAGAATATGGGGTGTGTTAGCAAAGGTAGTATTTATTGCCCATCTCTCCATGTCCTCAAAGAGGAGGTGTTGAATCACCTTCTTAATTCACTGCTGCTAATGTGGTGAAGGTGCTCGCACAGTGTTGTTGAGTGAAGAGATGCAGTATTTTGACAACAATGCATATCACTTTCCTGTGCATTATGCAAGTGCTCACAGTGCCCTTCGAATGGCCAATCAGCAGCTCCACGATACATTGCATAAAAGTACCCAAAATATTTGGGTGGTATTATTGTCAAATGTTTCATCTCTTCAGCTTCTGAAGGAAAATTCCATTTCCCACAGCCGAGATCTGTCATCTAGTGATTATTCTCAACTTGGGGAAGTGAGCACAGCAGCATAAATCCTTCAGAAAATCCATGAGCTGCAGTCATTTTCACTTTGTAACAGCTTGTTCATTCACAGGGCTAGTAGAACACATTAATAACATGACACCTTTCAACGTGCGGAACAATCACACTTCTATCTCCACAGAGTGCAGGTAACACAAGACAGGAAACATCCCACTCTTATTCTGATGTTGATTGACCAATATCACAACATCATTGAGAAATTATTAAATTAAGAACCATCTCTCCCTTAGGTCTGCTTCTGCCCTGACTTTCCTTAGGCTCTGAGCATCTGTAATGCATTGTATCTCCAATGTGACTAGCTGTAGTTGTAAGACTTTAAAGTTCTCAGGAAGGAATCAGTATCAAACCGATAATAAAAATAATTATTCCTAAACCTAAAAGGAGCTACGGCAAAATCTCAATAAATCAATTTGCCAATCCACTTATTAAATGTTACTTATAGCAGCTGTTTATTAAATTGCCCTCCCCATTCTGTCCTCCTCACCTTTTTCTTTTGTCCTCACTTTTCCTTTTTCTTCATTCTCCTTTTTGTACCCACTTTTCTTTACTTGCTTGTTCTGTCCATACCTCTCCTCTATCCAGGCTAACTACAAATATATCATTGGTTCCAACAGTGCTGCAATTTATTATATGCTCCATCAGTTTTCTGACATCATTTGATTCTCTCTCCTGATCCTTAATCCTGCTCTACTTTTCCCACTCTTCTAAACCAACTCAACCTTCCTCATCCTAAATCTGGTGATTGCCCCTTTAAGGATCAAACAGTCATATGACTCAGGGAGCCAATCAGGAGCAGGATAGGGAATCTCCCTGGCCTCTGTGCTCAGAGTCACCGGGGGGGCTAATTGGCTGTAAGCTTCTGTATAGTTTTAACCTGTAAAAGAATTAGTTGTGTTTTTTCTAAACTCGTGAAGGAACATCATTTACACTCAGTCTCTAAGTTGAGGTATTTTTCCAATTTAATAGAATGGGCAGCACCAGGGACAATAAGTTTAAACTTTTTGAAGAGCAATAAAAGTTTGCATGTTAGATGGGTCTTCCCTCTGCAAGGAATAGTGAGCTTTAAATGCATTGCTGCTTGCTAACTTTTGTTGCCTTCAGTAGAGAGCTGGTCTTGAACTTGCCTGGATTAGAGTTTGTATTATGATAGCAGGAAAGTGATTTTTAAGATAGCATTTGATCGTATGATTTTCTGCATTGGTAAAGCAGAGAGGAATTTTCTGAAGCTTTTTTTCCCATTTTTTGATTTCCTTTAAAAGAAGATTGTGTGGTTACTGAAGTAGGTTGAAAGAACTAATAATAGTTAATCTTCAACCATCAGCATGTTGGGGGCAGACTTGATAAACCAGGTAGTCTTTTCCTGTCAATTTAATATGTTTGTGCATCTGTTCCTCTATTCAACTGTGCCTTTGCAGTCTCCTGGCCCCTAATCTGTTATATCTATCTCCTCTTTCTCTCCTTTAACCTGACCTTTCACCTCTCCACTAACCTCTTGCCCTAAACTGTACACCGCACTTTATCTTTCCCCTTTGATTATTTAAATACAAAACTTTACAGTCCAACCTGTGCCAATTTACACCTAGCCTCCCTCAGCTTGCAACAGGAGCATCTGCTTTAAAATTGTATTCAATATTTCACAATCTAATCATAATAATACCTTATCCACAGCAAAATAGACTATACTTTGTCTCCAACATTTACATCACTGCTTTGCAGTACCCCTTAAGTAATTGTTAAATTTATAGGTTTGCAATGAATTATATCACAATGGCATCATTCTGCTTCTAACATTATTATAGATCTTGTTCACTGAGACATTTTGTTCTTTAAGCTTATGTTATAACTCCTTTACCGGAACTGAGCTCAATCTTGACTTTGCCATAGTGTAAAATGAGTGATAATGGGCCCATTTGCAACTCTCCCTAGAAGTCAATAGAAATAAAACTGGAAAAGATAAAGATGTCGAACGCGCTGCCAGTTCACTGTTAATCAGCTTACACTTACACAAGTCAAAATTAACACTTTCACGCCTCGATGGTACACTATCGTGAATATGTACAGAAATAAATCACATTGGTCATCAGATTTCTGTTTGCAGCTTCTTTGGCTGAAAAGAAGGGGAGAGAAGCGAGAGAGGGAGAGAAAAAATGATCACCCAATTTCCCTTGCTGCATTCAATTCAGTAAAGACCCTCCTGTAATCCATTCTCCAATAAACTGTTCATTCCTCTGACTGTGTTATGTTGTGCATCTTCTGACCTTTTACCCCATTCGTAGCTGTGACTGCAGTTGCCTAGATCCTGCAAGCTGCAGTTTTTTCCCTAAACCTCTCACTATTCCACCTGCAAATTCTTGAAGAGCTTCTTTAAATCCTATTGTATTGATCAAACTGTTAGTCACTCTGCCAGACAGCTTCAAAGGCTTGGCATCCATTTTTTTATCCTTGGCATATTTTTCTATGTTAAAAGTGCTACTCACACACAAATTGCAATTAATAATTATTTATAGCTTGAACAATGAACTTAGTTTACACACTGAAGATGAAAGCGGGGATACAATCTTCTGTAGTGAAATCTTACCAAGTAGTTGATGTCATCTAGTCATTAACTGAGAAATTCAGAACAAGCAAAGGAATTCTCATTTGCAAAGTGAGAAAAGTAGGTCTCTGGAGAGAGAATGTGCTTATCAGAAAGGTGAAAAGTACACAGAGAACAAGAAGATGCTAGATATGACAATATGTTTCGAGAGAGAGAGTACAAGATAACAGCAAAGAAAAGCCAAAGGAATATATATATATGAATAAGGTAAAAGAGAGTGGGACCATGATGAGCAGGCGAAGGATAAAGGTAATAGATGATTTTCCTGAGTCGGAAGCATAAGTGAAAGGCCAAACGATGAATAAACAAAGACATCGTAGAACACGTGGATCAGGGAGGAAGGAGAAAGAGAAATAGGTAGAGATGGATATGGGGGGGGGGCAACAGAATTTTTTACACACATATGAAGATGGCTTATGTCCAGATTCCTGAAGAGAGATAAAAACTCTGAGACTTTAATTCTAGGAGAGGAAGAAAACTTTTGATTTTCCTGGTGTTTGATTTGATTTGATTTATTATTGTCACATGCATTGATATAGAGTGAAAAGTGTTGCTTCTTGTATGCTATATGGACAGAGTGTACCTTACATCACGATGGTACAATGGCACAGTGGTTAGCATTGTTGCTTCATGTGGGAGGGACCTGGGTTCGATTCACTACTTGGGTCACTCTCTGTGTAGAGTGTATACATTCTCCCTGCATCTGTGTGAAGTTTGCACATTCTCCTTGTGTCTGCATGGGTATCTTCCAGGTCTCCAGTTTCCTCCCACAGTCTGAAGATGTGCAGGTTAGGTGCACTGCCCACGCTAAATTCTCCCTCTGTCCTGTACAGGTACTGGGGTGTGGAGACTAGTAACTTCATTACAATATAAATGTATGTCTACTTGTGACATAAAAATAAACTTTGTTTTACTTTGCATAAAAAAGAAAGGAGAGAGTGCAGAATGTTACAGTCATAGCTGGGGTGTAGCGAAAGACCAACTTACTGTGAGGTAGGTCCATTCAACAATCTAATGGCAGCAGAAAAGAAGCTGTACTTGAATCAGATGGTATGTGTCCTCAGACTTTTATAACATTTTCCCGACGGAAGAAGGAGGAAGAGAGTATGTCCAGAGTGCATGGGGTCCTTATTTATGACAGCTGCATTGCCCAGGCAACGGGAAGTGTAGATAGAACCAATGGATGGGAAGCTGGTTTGAGTGATAGATTGGACTACATACATGACCTTTTGAAGTTTCTTGTGGGTTTGGACAATGCAGGAGCCATACTAAGCTCTGATACAATGAGAAACAATGCTTTCTATGGTGCATCTGTAAAGGCTGGACAGAATCATAGCAGACATGCCAAATTTCCTTAGCCTCCTGAGAAAGTAGAGCGTTGGTGGGCTTTCTTAATGATAGTGTTGCATGGGGGGGATCAGAACAGATTGTTGATGATCTGGACACCTAAAAAACTTGAAACTCTCAACCATTTCTTCTACTTCCTCATTGAAGTAGACAGGATGTAGACATTGATGTGAGAGAAGGACAGAGATTCGGCTGATGTTTCATTCTCAGATTGGGACTGCATGAGCTCGAGAGCATCTCCAGGTCCCCACATCACTTTTAATGAGAAGGCTGGTCAGAGACCAGGCTTGCAGTGGTGAGGCATGAGTGGATGGAAGAGCAGTAAAGCAGCAGAGATTGAAAGGCAGCTATTTGTTGTAGCCAGTCTAAAGGGAAAAAGAAGAAGCAGATCAGCAACAGAGCAGGTGAATAGGCACCTCTACTAGCTTGACCCTAGATTTAGCATTGCCTCTCTCGAGGTTCTACTGGGGACATGGCATCACTGTGTATCATTTCACTTGGAGTGTGACAGAAGAAGGCTAGTCACGAAAACCAAGGAGCTTGACTGGAGGCTCGATAAGTGAGTGGCTGCAGCTAAAAGGACTTGATTACGGTGACACTTCAACAGCCTTCTACAGACTCAGGGTGATTGCAGCACTGCACTCAGATGACTGGCCTCCAGGTCTGTAGTCTGAAGCGTACCCACAAGATGAACAGCCTGAAAGCACATAGTTCTCCTGAACTATTGAAGCACGTATGTGTGCCAGAGCATTACGAAGCTATCAGAAATGCCTCCACCAACAAGAGAGCACAGGAGACTACACTGCATATAGTAACATCACACATTAGTGCAGTTGGAAATAGAGAACAGGACACTGTGGCCCTAATTCTCTTCATCTTGAGTGTGAAGGAGTGATAAACAAACAACTTACGCTCAGTCTAGTAGTGGAATGCCAGACCTTATCTAATATCCATGGAGGAGTCCACCCCTGATGTAGTTAGACTGGCAAGGTGTGAGGGAGAGGGGGATGCTAAGATGGGAGTTCAAAGGGTGAAAATATCAGATCATTTCCAGATGATATGGCTGGAGATCCCTCCTCTCCAATCACCTTCATTTTAAAATATTGGAGCTGGTGGGCTGCTCCAACTCTACTGAAACATCTGCTGGCAAAGGTGATTTAACTTAATCATCTTAAGTTCTGCCACAGGGACAAATGTGGAGGTATGACAGGCCACGGCAACATCCTGCTGGTCATCTGCCAAGATGCTGCAGTCACACCAGTCGAACATACCCAGCCACATGATAGGATATCAAACCATCTGAAAATGGTTGGCATAGATTGAGCAGCACTTGATGAGTGAGCAGGAGGCGAAGGCAGCTGTGGGCAGTCCCCATTTGAAGATGAAGAACAGACACAGCCATGTTCAGTTGGGTGCAGGTGTAAGCATTGGGAATTATAGACAAAGCTGGTATTTCTGAACCAACAACAGGAGGTGTGTGTGTCCACATGTTGGCAATCCCAAATATTATGCAGAGTGATGGGAGCAGAATGGAGGAATCCATTTATTATAGGATCACTGTAATGTCCCATTTATGAGCACATGAGGTCCTCCATTGAAAGCACAGCCAACCTCCCAGGGAGTCACACATATATAATAGGGACAGCACACTGATAAGCATGGCATGAATGTCACATTCTATAGATTTTTTCATTCATTCGTGGGGCATGGGTATCGCTGGCTGGCCAGCATTTATTGCTCATCCCTAGTTGCTCAACAACAGTTGAGAATCAACCACATTGCCATGGCTCTAGAGTCACATGTAGGCCAGACTGGGTAAGGACGGCACATTTCCTTCTCTAAAGGACATTAGACAACCAGACAGGTTTTCCAACAATCGACAATAGTTTCATGGTCATCAGTAGATTCTTAATTCTAGATTTTTTTATTGAATTTAAATTCCACCATCAGCCATGGCAGGATTTAAACATGGGTCCCCAGAACATTAACTGAGTTTCTGGATAAACAATATCACTCGGCCATTGTCTAGTGAACAATTAGTGACACTAATGACACAAAGATTCATGGAGTGGATACTTGGTGCACTCCAGCTGGTGGCAGCCCAAAATACTCAAGGACTCCATCAAAGGGCTGAGGGTCTCTGAGACAAAATTGAGGAGGTGGAGGTGGGGGGAAGTGCCTCACAGAGCCCTGTAATCAAAATCCATCAGCTTGGTCTGACTGAGGACTATACAGAACAGTTGTGTGACAGAGGCTGATTCTGCATAGACACAGTGGAGCAGACTGTAGAGGTGCACTCATTGGCTGCTTCCACCTCATTCCCAATCTTATTGGGAACACCCTGTAAACCATCAACCTGCCAGTAATATCATAAATCACCCCTCAAATAGCTGACAATTAGTTGTGGGGGAGAGACAGAGGGGTTGCAAAGCAATATGGACAGGTTGATGAGTGGTCAATAAAATGGCAGATGGAGTTTCATAAAGGGGAGTGTGAAGTTATTCACTTCAGTTAGAAGAAAAACAAAGCAGAATATTTTTTTAAAAGATGAGAAACTTGTAAATGTTGATGTTCAAAGAGTCTTAGGTGTGCTTATACAAGGAATGCAGAATGTTAACACACAGATGCAATTAGAAAGGCAAATTGCATTTTGGCCTTTATTGCAAGCGGATTGATGTACAAGAATAAAGAAGTCTTGATGTAGCTGTGCAGAGTTTTGGTAAGGCCACTTCTGAAATAATGTTGTCCTATGATGAGAGGCTGAGTAAACTGTGTTCATACTCTTGAGTTAGAAGAATACATGGTGATCTCTACAAAATTCTGAAGAGGCTTGATAGGGCAGACACTGAGAGATTATTTCTACTCAAAGGGGAATCTAAAACATGGGCACAGTCTCAAGATAGGACAGAGATGCAGAGAAATGACTTCATTCACAAGGATTGTGACTTTTTGGAATTCTCCACCCCAGAGAGTTGTGGATGTTCGATCATTGATTACATTTAAGCTGGGATAGAAGGATCTTTCATCTGTGAGATAATTAAGGGGTATGAGGAACAGATGGGGAAATAGTATTGAAGCCCAAGTTCAGCCATGATTGGGCAACTTTGTGACACAGTAGTTAGCACTGCTGACTCATAGCACCAGGGACCCAGGTTCAATACTGGCCTTGGTTCACTGTCTGTGAAGAGTTTATATGTTATCTCCGTATCTGAGTGGGTTTCCTCCTGGTGTTTCGGTTTCCTCCCACAGTCTCAGGAAATGCAGGCTATGTGGATTGGCCTTGGTGAGGCAATCTCAAAAACACATTATATTTCCGACTCAGGGTACAGTCTTTCTAATTTGCTGATGGCTGCAGTCACAAGGTAGAGAAAATGCTCTTACTTCAAGTCTCAACTTATTCAAAATCAACAATGAAAGTGATGCAGTTACTGCAATGTAGTCGTGAAGGGATTAGCCTTCAAATTGTACAATGATGATATGGATTGGCCATGATGCCCATTAGTGGGGCAAATATATAGGGCTATAGGAATGGGGCTGGGTGGGATGCTGTGTCAGAGAATCAGTGCCGATCCAATGGGCAAATGGCAAGCTTCTACACTGTAGAGATTCTATGATTATATTGAATGGCAGGGCAAGATTGATAGACCATGTGGTGTGCTCCTGCTTCCATTTCTTATGCTGTTTTATTGTTTGTGTGGCAAAGAACAAACCCACCATTTTTGTGCAAATTGCCACTTCCCGTTTCCACTTTCAAAATCATAGCATATCAGAAGCGCACTGGGAATCAACCATCTCTCCGTCAATGTACTTTTGCAGATCTACAGACCTCTTCTTACTCCTACATTGTCCTGCAAAGCATTCTGTCCGTTATTTTGCTTAGCATCTGTAGAAAAAGCCACTTCTTGGAGGTGGAAACGTGAAGGTAAATTTATAGGCTCATCCCAAATTTTGTTACTAACAAGTGTTTGCAAATAAATTATTCCAATTCACAGCTGGAAACAAGCTGCAGTTTGCGGGCTTTATTTATATGGACTTATTTATTTCTTTATGTACACAGAAAGATCTCTTTGCTGTGTGTTATGAAGCAAATCCAGCAATTAATTTTCTCAAAAACTAATTACATTTCCAGCTCAGGGTGCAATCTTTCTAATTTGCTGACGGTTGCAGCCACAAGGTAGAGAAAACGTTCCTATTTCATGTCTCAACTTATTCAAAATCAACAAAGAAAGTGATGCAGCTACTGCAACATAGTCCTGAAGGGATTAGCCTTTAAATTGTGCTTATAATGATGTGAATAAAGTTCAGCCTTGTGTTTAATTTTAAGTTTTTTAAAATACTGAGATATTGCAGATTTCCAAAATGCCCTGTGCAACATATGGAAGTGGGGTGAAATCTCACTGCTGGCCATTATCTACAGAGCTACTTTATAAAAATCCATTCCAATGGAGTTTGGCTTTGTATTCAGACTCATCGGTGATGCTCTCGATTCCTCAGTTGAATCCCATTCAGCATCAAATATCTAGATTCACACCTTAAATATGATGAGTTACTGGAGAAATGCCAACATGCTAGTCAATATCTTTAAAAGTAACAGGAGAATATTGGTAGGGGAGTGGAGGGGATGATGGGGTGGTGCACTATGGAACTGGATGTGGGAAGCAAAAAAACACTGTTGAAAGGAACATTTATTTCTCAATACTATCAAATTTAAATATCTAACATTTTAGGCAGCAATAACATAATCCTTGAAAGGTAAACATTACAACTTTTTTTAAAAAGCTGATAGTCAGAATGATGGCGTTTTCAGAATTGATTAAAAATTGTGCTCGGTTGTTCCTACATCATTTGTTCCACTATGTTAATGATAGCTTTGCAGTGAGGTGGTTTTGTTACTGGATTATTTGCTCCACTGTGTTAGCGATGGTTTTGTAGTGAGAGGGCTTTGTTTCTGGATTATTTGCTCCACTATGTTAGTGATGGTTTTGCAGTGCAGTGATTTTTACTGGATTAATATTTCAGAGAATGTAAATTGCAGTCTCTCATGTAAATTTGAATTCAGCCCTAGAAAACTGACCATGAATGTTATGCTTTCCTGAGAAAGGTTTGACATCTTAATAAATCTAGACTATGTTTGACCAGTCCCTCTCCAATGTGGTTGACTCTGGACTGTCCTCTGAAATGCCCTAGCCATTCAATTGTGTCATGACTTTCTCATATCCACTCAGGATGGGTATTATCTGCCAACCTTGCCAGCAACACCCACAAGCTGAGGTTCCCCCCCCCCCAAGAAAATGTGCAGGCGACATTTTTCCAAGCCTTCAATGTCCTGATGGTATATTACTGAGAAAAACATATCGAAGCAGATAAGGGTGACTCACTTACTGAATCTCCCTCTCTTCTCCCTGAGTGAGTAGCTAACCTCTACTCACTACCTTCAAGATCAGAAACACACCCAGGTTTACATCTGGCATGAAGTCCAAATGATGAAAGACTGCCTCCTGGAGGTGTTCTCATGTGAAACTTTAAAACATGCAGGAGTAGAATCATTGACCTGATACCCATATAACATTACAGCTTTTCCTTTGCAGCACATTGTGTCCATTTGAAAGCCCCAGTATAATTATACTGTGACTCTAGCCTGTGTAGGTGAGATGTTGTGGCATATCAATATAGAAGTAATCATTATTGTGAAGCTACTCTGTTTAAAAAAACACAAGCACCTCTTAACAGCCGCTTTAAAGCAAATCCATTTTCTATGTATAGGAGCTTATTCTGATCCATGTAAAACAGGGAATATTTCTTAAGGGTATTTATTGTTGATCGTGTAGTATTTCAATCAATATAAACAACACTCACAACAGATCAATGGTCATATCTTCCACCTTTGTAGTTGCTACCTAATTAATGATCGCTTAGAAAGGTCAGTGTATTATTTATTCGCTGTATAAACCACATGGTCAGATGCTGTTTCAGTCCCCCCATTGCTATTATTGCATTGCTTCACACGGCTTTTGGGTTGTTTATAAATTACATTTATTGAGATTACACACTGTCTCCATTGTGATAATGGTGCCCCAGCCTTTTACCATACTGTGCACTACAGCGCACCATGGCAAGGAGCGCTCAAGTTCGCTCGACTTGTTTTCACGGCGCTGATACCACAGACCTCGGGTCGTAAAATCAGATTGATGAACAGATTGTTTTTTGTCAGTTAATGGTGAAAATGTTGTAAGACATGCTGTCTGCTGTTGGCTCCAGCATACAGATTGGTTCCTCAACATTCAGGCTTCATAACGCCATGCAATATTCAGTGCCAAGCACATGCATACTAACAATAAACTACTATTAACCCATTCAGTGCAGTCTGGTACTTTTAATGATTGTTTTTTTCGCGTTTGCTCTCGCTTCTATTAAATTCTCACAAGCCTTCACTACTATTGAAGCCTGTTTGCAGCCAGTATGTTAGGGGGAAAATGAGCCTCAACTTGTACAGGATAGTTATATATTTACGCCCACACCCATGTGTGTCAAACAGATTTCAGCCCCAGTTTCCAAAACATGGCCAACAGTCCCATTCGCAACATTTGCTGACAGAAGTTTCATTTGCCCCTTTCCCCAAATGAAAAAATGATCAAACCGCCCCAGCAACGGAGGGTCGAAATCTGACTTTGCATTGAATGAAGTGCGGTGTAGAATGGTGAGTGAGACCCCAGCTGATCGGGGAGAATGGGTTTCATACTGGTACACTCTGAAATCACTTGTAGCTTCGCAGCCTAAACAGGACTTTGGACATTTGAAGAAGGGGGGAGGGGATATTTTAGCTAGGCCACCCTCCCCTACGACACCAAATTCAGGAAGCGAGTCAGTTGGCTGTTGGCAGGACTTTGGAACCCCAAACTATTTGTTCTAAACGGTGACCTGTGAGTCTGCACCCATTCCCCTAAATGTTCCAGCTCCTGGGGGTAGCTGACACAAAGCGGATATGAGTAACCATTCCTTTATTGGATTCCAACAATCTGAACATTAGATCAGTTATTAAATCTGTCAGAGCCAACTATCTCCCTCTTTACCAGAAAGTGGGCTACAGCAATGGAATGGGTAAACCCCGAGGATGCAGATATGACCTTGCATCGATTAAGACCCGCAGTGTGTAACTTCATTTGCAACCTCGTTGTTTAATTGTCCCCTTCGCGCGAAGCGATGAATTGTTGAACTTCCGACTATTTATCTTTGCCCAGACTGAAACTCCTTCGCCACCTCATTCAATGCGAGGATTATGTCTCTGTGTCACAGCGACTGTCCACAAATAGAGGTCCGAAATGAGAGATTTCTAAAACCTCAGCGACAAACCAAACCAAACTGCCTTGGGAAACTCTTGGAACCTATTTGCCTCCCTCAGACCTCTGACCATTGAAACTTGCTTCCCTCACCGAGTCCCAGCACTCTCTTTCCAATCCAATCCTATTAAAGCTGGTCCCGGGGCTGTTCGATGCAGACTGACAGATTGCAGTGTTTAATTACCGACTGAAGCTAGAGAAATTATTGACAGAGATAATGCCAGAAATAAGGAATGCCAATCGCCTGCAAGACCCTTACTCATCAAATCCAGTGATCCACTAACTGTACGTTTACAGTTACAATTAATCGAGATGGCATCGTGTGTTGTTGATAAATATTAGTGCTTCAGTCGACAGGAGTCATTTAAACATGCATAATGACAGTTTGATATTCATTTGCAAACAGTGTCTCTGTCTTTGTCTCACATTTACTCTCCCTGTCTCTTGTCTCTTACACTCATTCACTTTGTCTCTCCCTCTCACACACACACGCTCTGCCTCTGCTTCTCACATACATTCTCTGTCTCTGTCTCTCTTACTCTGCCTCTGTCTCACACATACTATCTCTCACACACATGTATCTCTCTCACACACACTTTTTCACACACAAAGTCACACACACTTTCACACACACACACACACGCATGCTTCCACAGACACACACACATTCACACTTTCTCACATATCCACTCACACACACACACACACACCTACACACACACACACTCTCATACACACACATTCACACTTTCTCACATACACACATTCTCTCATACACAAATACTTACTCCCACACACACACATTCACACTTTCTCACACACACTCTTTCACACATACACACTGCTACACACTCTCACACTCTCATACATACACATTCACACTTTCTCACATACATTCTCTCACATACACACACACTTTCTCTCTCACACACACATATACACACTCACTCTCTCACACACACAATCTCTAACACACAGTCTCTCACACACAATCTCTCACTCACAATCTCTCACACACACAATCTCTCACACACACATACACACTCATACACACACACACACACACACACTCATACACATATACATACTCTTTTACTCTCTCTCTATCTCTCACACACACACACACTGACAGATACAGTAATCTTACCTTAAAAAGTCTCAATATATTGGCCACCATAATGGAGACTGAACTTGCAGAGGCTCCTATAACTCCCACGATCTTGTCGGGTTTAGTGATGATAGGTGGCTCTCCACTAGCACATCTCACATCCGTGGTATCTTTCTCGATCAGGGCTTGCACGAAAGTCAGGGACTGTTCCAAGGCGTAAGTGTCCCTGGAGCAGGTGTCGAGGATACGGACCCCCAGGGTGATGTTGGTCAGGAGCTCAGGGTCACGGTTCAGTTGGTCCACGGCGTGCAGCATCGCCTCCATCCTGTGGATGCCTTTCTCCTTCTTGATCTCTCCGCAGGGGGCTCCGGACTGGCCGCGGGAGTGGACAGGGAACAGCCCCCCGAGGATAATGTCCCCTTCCAGCCGGATGGAGTGGGCATGTTCCTGGGCTGCGCCCCTCTGGAGGGCGAGGAGGAGCCAGTAAGACTCTGCGGCGATCAGGAACAGGAGGCGGCAGGAGGCGAGCCGGATTGCACTCAGCCTCATCTTGCCCGGGCTGCCTGCCTCTCTGCTGCGGGCTCGCTGACTCGGGCTAGCGGGAGCTGCGGGGGCACATGCTGCCCAGATAGATGGCACGGGGGGAGAAACATTGGCTGGCAGCTTCTGGGGCAGCTGGGGTAAGGTGAGTGGCCAGCATCTCGCACATTGCTCACAGCGTCCTCCCCTCTGAGTGTCTGGTCCGGGCGGAGTTCACACTGATAGGGAGAGGGCAGTCTTATTTCCTCTCTTTTCTTCCTCCTCCCTCTGAGTGTCTGTTCCAGGCGGAATTCACACGGATACAGAGAGGATAGCTTTAGCCCTTCTCCCTCTGAGTGTCTGGTCCAGGCGGAGTTCACACTGATATAGAGAGGGCAGTCTTATCTCCTCTCTCTCTCTCTCTTCCTCCCTCTGGCTGTCTGATCCAAGCGGAGTTCACACTGATACACAGAAGGCAACCTTCCCCCCTCTCCCTCTGTCTCTGTCTGTCTGAGCTTTGCACGATTCTCCCAGTTCCTCGCCGTCAGTTCTCTTTGCCAGGATGGAATACTTGCTTCTCACTCGCCAGCCCTCTCTGTGACTGTGCCCTGTTGAGGTGCAATAAGGAGATAATGAATGAATGAGGGAGGGGAGGGAGAGAGAAAAAAAACACCGAAGTTCACCTGTGACACAGTTAACCGCTTGCGCTCCGGTTTAATGTCTCTCCAGCTCAGCAGCAAGGGGAGATGCCCAGTACAGCATCCCAGTCACTCAGTGCTCAGATATCCATGGGGATGTGTGCATGCCTCTCACGATCTCTTTGCCACATTCAGGCCAGCCACACTTTCCAACTTTCCACACCAACACTGATACATCAATACTCGCTCCCATCTTTACAAAGAGGGACACAGTGTGGGACAAGCAGCAGCTCCTGGGCGTCCCTGTCAGCGCAGCCACTGAAATCTGGGGGATGCAACTCATTCCTCCAATATCAGCATTCCAGCACTCCCACGTCAGGCACGGATCTCCATGTCAGACTGATGCTTCACACTCTCTACTCCCCAAATCCGGCTGTCAGCAACTCCGATCCTAATCTCTTAGGAGCAGGAATGGGCCATTCCGTCCCCGAAACCTGCTCTGTCATTCATTCCCACATCACAGGATTGATAGTACAAGAAACAGGCCGTTCGGCCCGACGGATCCGTGCTGGTGTTTTGTGCTCCTCCTGGGAGCCACCCCCTCACTAAAGCACCTATACCCAGCCGCAGATTCTCTCATCAATTCTATTTCCCTCTTAAATGCTTCGCCTCAATTACCCCATCCAAATCCACAATCTGAACATACTCGGGGTTTCCCCGGAATCATATTGTCGGATTTATTGATAACTATCTTATGTTTATGGTCCTTAGTTTTGGATTCTCCTGCAAGTGGAAATATCTGTGCCCTATAAAAGCCCCCCTGATCAGGTCACCTCCCACCCGCTTTATTCTGCAGAAAGTAACCCCAACCTGCTCAGCCTTTTATCCCAAGAGTATCTTTCTAAAAACTTCTTGTTTATTTTGTACCTTCCCTTATGCTTCTATATTCGTTTTTTGTTTGTAACTTGGAGACCAGGAGCTGAATATTCCAAGTGTGGTCTAGAACAGGAAGAGGCCATTCAGCCCATCGAGCCTGTTCTATTGTCTAACCTGTTCAGGTTTAACACGGCTTTTCAAATCTACTTCAGAAATTAAGTGCAGGGTTTTGTATTTTATGGATTCATTTTGCGCTGCTACATTTAGTGATCCATAATGTACCCCTACATGCCTTTGTACTGCTTGATTTCTTTGAGGACTCTTTATTTTCCAAGGAACATGTTGCCTCCTTATTTCTCCAATCAAAACGCAACATTTCACACTTACCTGTTGAAATTCATTGGTCATTTGCACATCTATTCTACAAATTTTCTATTAACTGAACTCCTCAGTTCTCTATCAGCTTTAAGCTTTGAAATCACATCTCGGATTCCAGATTCCAGTTATTTATGTAAACGACGAACGACAGCCACCCCACACCAGTTCCTGTGAAATACCACTTCACACTTTCCACCAGTTTGTCTAAATCCCTTTGACACCGACTCCCTGTTTTCAGTTTGTTAACCAGTGAGCCACTTGCCTTCCGATTGCACAGTCTTCAGCCTTAATCATGAGCTTACTCTATGGTATCTTATTGAAGGCTTTTTGAAAATCCAAGTACCTTCCATCTGCCACATTAATCTTGCCCACTATTTCAATTCTTTCTTCGAAAGGACTCTGCGAGATCGGAGTATCTACCTTCCATTTGGAATCTGTGCTAACTATTCGTTATTAGATTTTAAGGATCCAGCTGTGCATCATTTAAATGTCTGAGCAAAGATTCCATTATCTTTCTGAATACAGATGTTCAGCTAACTGGTCTGTAGCTCTTTGCATCTGTTCCATCTCCCATTCTAAATATCACAATATTAAAGAACCGTTGATGCGAATTTTAAACCGGATTGTCCTCATCTTGTTTCCATATTCTGCAACACCCTCGCTTAACAAAAATCTACCAGTCTTGAAACTTTCAATTCAATGAAGCAGTGACCGCTTTTGCACAAAACAACTTCCAACTTTTCGCTACCCGTTTTGCAAAGAAGTGCTTTCTGTTAACAGACTAGCCGTAATTTTAAACTGATGGCCCTTTGTTCTGGATTCCCCCCATCAGAGAAAAGTTTCTAGAGCTAGGAACTGTGTTAAATTTTTTCAGTCACTCTGAACACCTTAATTGGCTCATTTCTTACTTGAGTGATTCCAACTTTCGTCTATGTAGCTCGACCTCATAATTTAACATCTTCATAACTCTGGAATTATTCTGATGACTGAATCGTACACGCTTTGAGGTTTAGAAATCCAGTGCCCAGAGGGAACATAGCACTGCAGATGGGGTCTAACATAGCTTTCTATAACTGTGGCACAGATTGCACCTCTTTCTTGGTTCACTAAAGTCAGTGAACAGACAGACTTGATTAAAAAAAGGAGTCTTTCAACCCCCTCTTGTGCATCTACACCACCCCCCCACTGCCGCCCACAACACCATGGACCTTAAGGATTGGGTTGCTGTTTGTTATAAAATTATAGAATGGATGCAGGACAGGAGCCCTTGGGCCTGTGCCAGCTCACTGCAAGTGCAATTCACCCAGACCCACTCCTCTGCCTTTTCCCATTCCCTGCAAACAGCTTCTCTCCACATCATTACCCAAATCTCTTCTGAATGCT
This sequence comes from Sphyrna mokarran, assembly GCA_024679065.1. NCBI lineage: Eukaryota > Metazoa > Chordata > Chondrichthyes > Carcharhiniformes > Carcharhinidae > Sphyrna > Sphyrna mokarran. Next base: position 47,188,452 of record JAGIQG010000008.1, read on the forward strand.
TCAATTGAATCTGCCCTCATTCTCAGGCAGCACATTCCAGATCCTAATGACCCTTGTTGTCTAAAATTGCTTTTTTTCATGTTGCCATTGGTACTTTGGTTAACCACCTAAAACCTCTGTCATCTGGTTCTGGATTTTTCTGCCAGTGGGGCCAGTTTCTCCCCATCTAATCTGTCCAACACCTCATGATTTCAAATATCTCTGTCAAATCTTCTCTAAATCAACTCTTCGCCAAATGGATCAGACCAACCTCTTTAATCTATTAATGGAAGTCCTGAATGTGCCTGAGTCATAGGGTGTGGTTGGCCAGGCTAGGACTTTATTCCTTAGAACGTAGGAGAATGAAAGGTGACATTACTGACTTGTATAAAATCATGAGGAGCATAGATGGGAAGAAAGAACTTTTTTCCCGGGGAAGGGGAATTGAACACTAAAGGACATAGATTTAGGGTGAGAGGGGAGAGACTTGAAAGAGACCCAAAGGGCAACCTTTTCACACAGAGAGTGATGCGCATATGGAAAGAGCTGCCAGGGAAAGTGGTTGGAGAAGGTACAAAAGCAACATTTAAAAAGCATTTGGATAAGTACATGGATGGGAAAGGATTAGAGGAATATGGGCCAAATGTGGGCAACTGGAACTAGCTGGGAGAGCACCATGGTCGGCATGGATCAGTTGAGCTGAAGAGCCTGTTTCCCTATTGTATTGCTCTATGACTCTGTGATCACTGGAGCCATTCCTGTGAATCTTTTCTGCACCCTCTTTAATGCCTTCATATCCTTTCTAAATTTTGCTATCCTGAACTGGATGCAAGACTCTAATCAAGGCTGAAACAATGTTTTATATAGGTTTGTCCTAACTTCCTTGATTTTGTACCTTATTTCTAAAGTCCAGGATCCGATATGCTTCATTAATAGTTTCTCAACCTGTCCTGCCACCTTTCAGCAATTCTTGTATTCAAACATTCAGGCCCCTTTGCTCATGCAAACTCATCCAAAATAGATCATTTCACACATTTCTGCATTAAATCTCATCTGCCACTTATCCATCTATCCCATCAACCTTTCTGTATTCTCCTGAAGTCCTCACTACATCCTCACAATTCAGGTTTTGTGTATTTCACTGTACACTCAAGTGTAGGGGCCCGATTTTACCATTTTCATTCCAAGTGTTGAATCTGGGCGCATTTCAGATCCAACTTGGGAATCTGCTTTCAGGTGCCCCCATATGCACTCAGCCTGAAAAAAAAATCATGAGACTGAATTGCACTGTGGGCGAGGCTTATTGCACGCGATACAGTTGGAACTCTGAATTGCATGTGTAATTAGAAAAAATTGGAAAAAGCGCACCCATGTCAGATCGCTCCCCATGTGAAAAGTGGAGAAAACAGTTCGGGAGCAAAAAGCGAAAACAATGACCTCCATAGACATCATTGTCCCTCTTATCCACCCCCACCACCCTGTCCCCGGCTACCCAGACCAATTGCGACTCCCTGTCCCCTTCCCCCCAACCAATTGCACACAGAATGGCAGCAGATCCCCCTGCCCCCACCCCCCCCCGTACGCCAACCCCCCACCAGTGAGCAATTGGTCCTCTTACCTCCCCACCAGGGATATGTCTTATCTGCTTCCCACTCCTCCCCCACCCCCGCAAGAGAATGATGTGGCCTCTCTCTCCCCCCCTCCCCAAGGGAATGATCTGACCTCACTCCCCTCCACTCCCCCTCCCCCAAGGTGCATCTGACCCACCTCCCTCCTCCTGCCCAACCAGACAACAATTGGGCCTCCTTCCTTCCCCACCCCCCACCAGAGAATAATCTAACCCGCCTCCCTCCTCCTCACCACCCATCTGAGTCAGAGAGCTGTTGGAAGTTCTGAACTCGCCTCTTCAGTAGCTGGAGCACACAATTCGGACTTTTATTCAGCATGTCCATTTTGGCATGACTCCAGATCGGCGAATGCGGTGGTAAAGAGGGAAATGCTGATAAAGTTGGACAGGCAGTTCACTAATTCAATTGAAATGCACGCAAATGCAATTAAATCACCGTTGCCGCCCATTTCGGGTGTGAATTGGATCATGGCCATTCCCAGATCTCGGTAAAGTGGCCATCTGCGCAGATATGGGTGCGGATCATATTAATGGCCTCACACCCAATTTTACCATGTTTTTGCAGCCGTTTGGTAAAATCGGGCCTTAGTTCTTTAATATATGTCAATGAAAGCAGTGATCCCAGCATTGACTACTGGGGAATCTCACTACGTAACTTCCTCCAATCCAAGAAATAACCATTTAAACCAATTTCATATCCATGCAGCTATTGCCTCTGTTATTCCATGGCTATAACATGGTTATAGCAATCTGTTACTTGGCACATGATGAATACATTTTGGATGTCCATGTATACAACAGCAACCACATAGCCCTTATCAACCATCTGTTATGTCATCAAAAAACTCAAACAAGTTAGCTAAATATAATTTTGCCATAACAAATCTGTGATGGCTTTTGTTAATTAATCAACATTTGTCAAAGTGGTCCAAATTATAATTTCTAGCAGTTTCCCACTAATGCGGTTAAACCAGCTAGCTTGTAATTATTGGCCAGCCCTCTTGATATTATTGGATTTATCCACACACCCAATTTTGATTTGCAATTCTCTAGACATGTTGCACCACCCAAATAGTCTCAGTTCTCAGTAAACCTAACATGAAAGAGCTTGCAAAAGAAAATTGGGAATGCAAAGTGCACACTAGGCCACCAGCACCTAAACTAGACTGGCACTTCACTGCAGCACTGAGTAGGTTGAGTTGTGGGACTTCTGCCATTTAGATGAGGTGCTAAAAGTGTCAACACACGCTGACCTGAAGTTGAATGAGAGCTGACTGTTTGCAAAGAGACTGTGCGCTAGAGCCAAGACCGATCTTGTCTTCATCCAATGCCCACATCTTCTGCCAGGGGATCATTGTAAAACAATTAGGAGGGGAATTCTGGATGATATCCAACCTGCCCTCACTAATAGTTTGTACTGAGGCTAATGGAAGTACCATCTTGTCATCATGGCAAGAAGCAATTTACATTGCACAGACTAGAAATTGTCTTTATGGTGTCTTAATCCCATAACAAAATATTGCATTTGAAACGTATAAACCTAGCTGTGTATAAAGTCAGGTATTGTGCCATGTGCATATCTGCAAGTATACATGTATTCAGCAGTGACCCAGTCACAGTGATTTATTCAATATTGGACAACTAATTTGCAAACTGAGGCAAATGTGAGCTAGAATTAGAAAACTCAAAAATCTATGTACATTTACCACTAGAACTAATTTCCCTATTTTATTGAATTCCTACAGTGCAGAAGGAGACCATTTGGCCCATCGAACCCTGCACCAACTTTCTGACACAGCATCTCACTCAGGTCCACCCTCACCTTACCCTATCACTCCACATATATAATCCCTCTAATTTATACATCTTGGGACAGTCAGGGGAATTTATCATAGCCAATCCCCACCAAGCATACACATCTTTGACTGTGTGAGGAAACCAGAGCACCTGAGGAAATCCACACAGACACAAAAATAGTGTGGTTTACCATCTGGGGGAAAGCAACTGATATTATAATGATGATTACCATGGAACATAGTATTGCAGCTGAGAAACCACTTGTGATTGGGCAATGGAAAATGAGTATGTAAAACTGCCTTACTGTAAATTTGTTCACTAATATCCCTCAGGAATAGAAATTTGCCACCCTACTTGATGGGGTCTACACAAGACTACAGTCCTGCAGGTTCTTCAGGACAGATCAGAATGGGAGAAGCGCTGCTTTGCCAGCAATGCCCATATCTCAAGAACAAACAAAATATAGCAAGATTCAATGCACCATTTCTAAAACTTGGAACTTTATAGCTTACGAAACTACCAATTTTTAGCCATGTTGCTTATTAGGCATCTTAAATTTTGGCGTTTATAGGCTTTTTTATCATTTCTTTTTTGTTAAAAGGAAAATAATTATACCTCAAACATGTGAATCAGATGTAACCATTAAAGTGTGTGCATATCTATGTGAAAAAGACATGTCTTGTGCGTGCTTTTATCATACTGCAGATGTCAAACTTGGTACAGTTGTAAACCACCAGTACAAATCTGGAGTCAGGGTCAAATCCATCTCCTGAGCAAATCAGAGAGACACTCGAAGAGGGCAATGTTATGGTTTGACACTGCAAGAAGTGCAAATCCACTGAGGTGTGAATCTCAGCTTTCAAAATGCCCAGATGATAAATAGGACAATTTATAAACCCACTGACTTTCATTTAAATGTTCGGCTAGCAGACAATCTTCCCTTTCTGTTATCCAGTAACTCACATTTGTGTTTGGGGGAATATTCAGTATCCAGGCATACACAGAATTCTCTCTTCCAAACAGAACAATTAAAATTCTAATCAAGGAGGTGCCAAACAGTATAAATAAATTTAGTGGAATTCAGATTGCAGCCATTGGGCTGAAATGTACAGATGCAAGAGAAATCCATATACAAACTGAGATCATGTATCAATCGATTCAAGAACAATTTCTTCCCTGCTGCCATCAGACTTTTGAACGGATCTACCACATATTAAGTTGATCTTTCTCCACACTCTGGGACTGCAACACTACTTTCTGCACCCTCTCTTTTCCTTCTCCCCATGTATTCTGTGAACAGTACTCTGTCTGTAAAACGCACAAGAAACAAGACTTTTCACTGTTTCCCAATCCGTATGACAATAATAAATCAAATCAAATCAAAAAAGATCTGAGCTGTAAATTAAACATGGCAAACATTTCAAACTTGCAAAGTCTCTTGACCAAACAATTTATATAATCTGAGCCACTACATATAATCCGCACATATAAAAATTAAACTTTTTGATTAACTGAACCAAAGCTTGACCTTAATAATAAATTAAGAGATTGAGTATTACAATGACTTGACACTTCTGACTGGTTGTGAGTTTAATCATGAGAGATTCACAGCCTAAATAAATGAACAGGCACATACATATACAGATGCATTAAAAATGATTACGGTCCAAATTTTGAAGTCAGTAGCAAACACATAGCACTAGCCATCATAGAATCATAGAGATTTACAGCATGGAAACAGGCCCGATGCCCCAACTTGCCTATGCCACCCTTTTTTTAAAACCACAAAGTTAATCCCAATTGCCTGCATTTGGCCCAAATCCCTTCATGCCCATCTCACCTATGTAACTGTCTAAATGCTTTTTAAAAGACAAAATTGTACCCACCTTTACTACAATTTCGGGCAGCTCATTCCAGACACCCAATTTTTTCACCCTTTATGTGAAAAAATTGCAGCTCTGGACCATTATGGATCTCTCCCCTCCCATCTCAAAAATATGTCCCCGAACTTTAGGAGAAGATTTTGACTGTCCATCTTATCTATGCTCCTCATTATTTTATAGATCTCTAAAAGAACACCAGGGAAAAAAGTTCCAGGCTATCTAGCCTCTCCTTATATCTCCTTAACCCTCTCTACAGAGGTTTTATAATCTATGTGAACAAGGTAAATGATGGTGTGTCTTCTTAACCCATTACACTTGATGAATATTGACTGATACACATAGCAGAGCATTCAATGTTAAATCACATACAAAAAATGAAAGAGGAAGATAAAGAAAAATGGGATTAAGAGATAAGAGAAACGGAGAAAAATGTTTTAAGAACATTTACATTTATAATTTCTTAAAAATCTCCATCAATAATTAAGACATGAAGGAATGATGCTCCAATATTTTAAATTTGACTTTCAGTGCCAGATAATTTGGCAGTTATTAATTCTTAATACACTGTTAAAATCTCACTAACATTAGATTGGATAAATTTTCACTTTTTCTAGTATGTGTTCTACATACTGATCAGGTAAATGTCCAACTTTGTATCAATCCACGCATGTCAAAAGATTGAGTCTCTGGAAAACATATCTGGTCCAAATCTTCCAGCCAGCAGCAATGCCATTGCGATTGCCACTGACCACAATTAAACATTGATCCTGATGATTATTTTCTCCCTGCAACTATGCTGTCCTGTCCCAGAGTGAGGAGGGAGCCATCTTCAAAGGGATCCTGGAAGAGGAATGGGCCAGGGGAGGGAGTGATAACCCTCTTCTCATGTCACCAGCTCTGGTAGGTCCCCTTCATTTCAGCATGCTTGCAGTGTTATGGTAAGTTTTTTTTCAAAGTTGTTTTGGTTAACAAAGTCAAAAGTTTAAGACATTTAATCGTAATGAGTTTGTGGTAGAGGGTGTGCATTGTCGCATAGTGGAGTGAGTATTGTCAGTGACAGCATGCAGTAAGAGGTGAACTTAACAGGTGGATGGGGCTTGGGTATTGTTGGGAGTGGGTGGTCAATGGTGAGAATTGTGGGGAGGGGTTGGTGTAGGAGGAGCATTGTAGAGAGGGGATGGTGTAAGGTGGGCATGATTGGGACAGTTGGTGTGGGGGTGAGCACAGCTGGGAGGGGCTGGTGTGAGGATGAGTATGGGGATAAGTGTGACTGGGAGGGAGTAGAAGGGGATGGTGTGAGGGTAAGTGTGGCTGGGAGAGGTTGGTATGGGGTGAGTGTGGGGATGAGTGTGGCTGGGAGGGGTTGGTGTGGGGTGAGGGTGGGGATGAGTGTGGCTGGGAGAGGATAGAAGGGGTTGGTGTGAGGGTGAGTGAAGGAGTGAGTGTGGCTGGGAAGGGTTGCATTACCATGGCAGGAGATGGGAGCTAGCCAGCATTTTTAGAAGCTGATTGAGGAGATGGGAATTGTTAGGTGTAGGGGGTGAGGGAAGAACAATGACAGTTAGGACAGCTAGTTTCACTGTGACTCCTACAACAAAATCCAAGTTATTGGGTGACTGGGCACAGTACACTCTGCTCTCATATCAACTGTGGAGATGCTGGCATTGGATGGGCTCAGAAAGAAGTCTCATAACACCAGTTAAAGGCCAAAGTTTTATTTGGAATCACAAACTTTTGGGGCACTGCTTCTTCAACAGATGAATGATTTGATGAAGGAGTTGTGCTCTGAAACTCATGATTCCAAATAACCCTGTTTGACTTCAACCTGGTGTTGTGCAATTTCTTATTGCACTTATCTAAAGTGATGAATTATTCAAGTGATATGGTTTTCTCAAATCTGACATTATTTATTTCCTTGCTTGAGTCAATGAAAGCAATGATTGAAATATTCACAGAATGTAAAGCTTTAAATTTTATTTATTAGTCACATGTAAGCCTTGCATTAACAGTGCAATTAAGTTACTGTGAAATTCCCTTATCCGTCACACTCCGGCGCCTGTTTGGGTCAATGCACCTAACCAGCACATCTTTCAGACTGTGGGAGGAAACCGGAGCACCCGGAGGAAACCCACACAGTGGGGGAATGTGCAAACTCCACACAGCGATTCAAGTTGGGAATTGAACCCAGGTCCCCGGCGCTGTGAGGCAGCAGTGCTAATCACTGTACCACTTAAGTCTAGCACAGTTGTTGATTGATATGAATATCGGGAAATCCTAGTTAATATATAATTTAGGCAGGACACAGTGCTGTAAGACTGTGCTAATAAAAGGATGGAGAGTATTTAGATTTTCTTTAGCAGTTTGTACAGACATGTCATCAGTTTTCCAAATGCCAAGAATTTCCACCTACTCCAAGGAGATAGAAAAGTGGGAAAGGTAGATTCTTGAAGAATTCCAGAAGAGTGGGAAGAGGAGCTATTGCTGGAGATGCTCGGATTAAAATTGGATGGTTGTGTTGTACCAGACTAGGGCTGAGCTACTGAGTTAGACAGTTGAAGAGAGGTGTTAGAGGAGAATGATTTACTGAGCCATGTTGAAGGCTGGGGAGCGGGACAAGGAGGATGAGTAGGGTAAGTGCAGCATAAGCCCAGAGGTTATCAATTCTGACTTTGAGAGGGAACTTTGTTAGTGCTTTGCTGGGAACATATTCCCAAGTGGAGTGATTCATACATGGAGTTTCAGAAAAGATAGAAACAAACTTGAGGAGACAATATGTTCAAAGTCTTTGAAGAAAGAAAATTGAATTGAGTGTTTACAAGGACAAAGGTTAGGAGTGAGTATTAAGAGGGAGTCAGTTTTGAAAGGGAAAGGTAGGGGAATCATTTACCATATCAGAACATGAGACCCAAGATAGCAGGAATTGTGTCGTATGAATAAGATGAGCCCAGAGAGCACATTAAGGAGCATGAATAGAAAGTTACAGAAAGTTAAATAGGGAAAGTTGTAGCTGAGAGTTTGAGCATGGCATAGGTTTGTAGGCTAGGAAAAGTGAGCAAGCAGCAAAACAAATAGTCTCAAATTTAGTGTCTGAAAATCTCAAACTCCTTGTACTGCTTGTTAGATGTGAGATTTGAAGGAGAAAGGAGTTTCAAGGACAGTGATGGCAGTGGGGGAATGATTTCTCCAGCAATATGCTACAGGAGTAGCATATAGTTTTAGCAGAGGAGGATAATGCTGGGGATGGTTGGAGAAATGCAGATGGATGGCTAAACCATCGTGCAGCAGATAGTCAGTGCCTTTGAATGTACTGTAAATTCGGTATTCTATTATTGCAGACAGGTCTGCCATAGTACTCCAAGAGCAGTTGCTGGTTGATCAGCCAATCATATTGACTGATGGATTGTGGTAGAGAAGTCCTGTAGCTAATAACTGAATCTTCACAACTAAGATGGCCTCAAAGGCCAAACTGCTAATGGATAGAGCAATGCTGCTTAGGAAGCTTTCAGCAGTCTGTACCAGTTCACTGCATGTTTTACTCAGTGAAATTCCAGACTCATCAAGCCTTCCACATATATATTTGTCTCACTAAACTTAATAAGTAAATTTAGATCCAAAAAAAGCAAGTCCACTCTATATTAGAAAACTAGAATCCTTAAACATTGTGATGGTTTAAGCATGTATCAGATAGGAATCTCATGCCAATTCTACAATTATACTGGTGCAAATACAATGGGCCAAATGGCCTCTCCTGCACAGTAACAATTCTGTGATTATTTATAGGTACTTGTCATTCATGCTTTACTTGCTTGTTTAAGTGTGCTGGTCTTTTTGCAGCCTTGATTCTTAGAAGCAGTGACAAGTCTCGTGGTGCACATTGCCAGTTTTGTTTTGTAACCTTTCCTTTGATTTTAGCACATTGCAATGCACATGTTAGTCACTTTAAAAATAAACAATTCCTCAATGGAAATCACTAGAGGAACATGATGACAGAAACTGGTGTCTCTTTTTTAAAAAAAATACTGCAGGTTTCTAGCAGGTGGATTTTGGTCCCTTGTGGCTTTATTGGGGTGAAAACATTAGCACTTGAAGCATAACGCAAGTTCACAAAAAGTATTGAAAGGAAATCACGATAAGGTTTACAGAGCATAATCTAATTAAAAAAGATAAAATAATTGTTTTAATATGGTTGATTATTTTGGAAGTAGTGCCGGACACTTTCTGTCAGAGTCGTGATCCAACTGCTGACATGATAGCAGAAGCTAAGGAAAAAGTGAAAATATAACTCTCTTTCACTTAGGGGAGATGGATGCCTTCTGTTTGGTGTTTTTTAAAAGCAGTACACTTGAGGTTTGGGCTCAACAGGTTTGAACATGGATGACTTGAATGATGCATTGAGAATCTTCACAATAAAATGAGTATAACTTTGGAGTGTAAATTGGGAATGAAGGCCCAAGGCAAAGAAAAGGTGTGATTACAGTTATGGGGGTGGAGTAAGGTTTGAGTTTTCTGCTTTGTGCCACTGTTAGACCCTATCATGACCTGAAAGATGCTATTGCTGGCCCTGGTTTCTACTGAAGTTTCACGATAATGGAATCTCACGGAGAGCCTCAGTGACATGTCCTTATCTGTCTTTCATGCACCATCTCACATACATACACACTTCCATGGTACCAGTAAATGAGAACCGGTTTCAGTAATTGTAATGGCACAATGTTAGCTTGTTGAGTTTCTCTTTTATTTCAGAGTCACATTAAATTAATTTGATTGCATCACTTGCATTTCCTCCCAATTTTTGCCTGCTATCTGGCAAGCCACCTTTTCATTTAGGACTTGAAGCTGAGCAATGTGTGGCTCCAAAAAGGATACTGTGATCGCAGGGAAGCTGTGTGTAGGAGGAGGTGGGGACCAAGTGCATGTGGCTTCCAGATGGGTGCACCATTAGGAGGGCAAGCTGGGCATCCCAGGCAACAATGAGCTCCCCTGCTTTTGCCGGTGGCACATTATATTGCCCTCCTCATTCTCCAAAGAGACAAGTGCTCTGCATCTTATTCCTCCCACAGTTCCAAACAACACTAACATTTTACAGAGCACAGCATCCCATGATCATTCTGGCATGTACATAAAGAAGGACATGTCTGTCACAGGTCTCAGGCAGAAATTCAGCATTCTGATCCTCTGCTCAATACCAATTCTCTTGGTCATATTGCCTTGAGTGGAGGCCCTTGAGGTCCTCATGGGCATCACTGGCCACATTTTAAGTGGGTGAAACTAGTCTCCAAGAAGCCAATCAGTCAGTCAGTTCTGCAGAGTGAAGAATGCATAGAAAGTGGGTTTATTTCCTTGGGAATGTTGCACATACCACCCAAACTGTCTTAATGGGTTGCAGACTAGCTTTACAATGATGGAGTTAAATACAGTTTATGTACACTCCTGGGTGATCGGACTGTCACAGGCCTGCAGTCACCAACAGCCTGTGATCATTGGAAACCGCAAGCCTGAAAGCCAACTCACTCCAATTCCAAAAAGTGTACATAAGCCTACCTTGGCAAATATATCATTGTAATGCATTGTGAAAACCTGCAAATCTCACTTGCAAATTCCTAGACAGAGGTTATAGTTACATGGCACCAGGTCTACTTAGCAGTAGGTTTCCTTCCAACATCACTACCTGATGGAATACACTAAACCACTGACTTTCTGATGTGTCCAGGAATCCGATCTTCCGTCTATAAAACATTGTATTTCTCCTGTGAAGCAGCAGGTCCACGAGAAGAAGATTAATGCTCCATTAGGTACTATGGGTGATAAGACTACAAAATATCGGAGCAGAAATAGGCCATTTGGCCCATCAAGTCTGGCTGGTTGGTTTCTCAACCACATTCTTTCGTTTTTTTTCTCCGTAACACTTGATCCCAATCAAGAACTTATCTATCTCTGTTTTAAATGCAGTCAATGACCAGACCTCCATAGCTTTCTATGGCAATGAATTCATAGATTCACCACTCTCTGGCTGAAGAAATTCCTCCTCAACTCAATTCTAAAAAAAAATCATATATTCCCTTTCCACTGAGGTTGTGCCCTTGGGTCCTGGTCTCGGGTGCTCCTGCTGCTGAGCTCTTGCAGCTCCTGCCTACCCCAATCTTTATGTGAGAAGACCCACAAGTGGTACTGATGCTCATCTATAAGAAACTGAAAGCAGGGATCAAAAGCCCAGACCTGCAAGATGGAAATCATCTCCCAGGTGGTGAAAATGTACTTGTCCCAGGACAAGTACCGTGAGAAAAAGTCTCTCAGCACTCATAGGAATTTTACCTGCCATTTCCTCAGCCCCATCAAATGACACTGTGTTCTCACTTTGTGACACATTTCAGGTTAAAAAGTTGAAAATCACAGTTAAAATAGCTGCTAATGACTTCAAATACATAAATTGACAGCTCCTTTGTTTTCACACAGCTGTATGAAGTGTAGTTAAATGCAGATATCCATATATTAGAGCAGGCTATTAATCTTAGCACTTTATCTCTCCATGTCTCAGAATGTTTTTTTGAATTTGAATGGTCAAGGGGACACTCTGGGTGAGGTTTCTAGCCACCCCCCCCCCCCCCCCCCCCCCCCCCCCACACACACACACACACACACACACACACACACACCATATATTTCAACTGCAGGGGCAACTCACTAGCCACATCTTCCAGTCCCGTTAATGCCTATGGCATTTTGCAAGGCTCACCCATTGTACTTTTGGGTTGCTTTCAGCAGGACTGGAAAATCCTCCCATTACAGTTTCCTGCCCTGTTCATACAGGTTCTCAATTCACTATATCCAACAGCATAATTTGCTTTCCAATCACTACAAGTGCTCAGAATCATTACAGCACAGAAAGAGACTATTCAGCCCATCATGTCTGTACCAGCTCTATAAAAGATCAATTCTTGCACTGTGACCTTGTACATTCTTCTTTTTCAGATAATAACCCAATGCTCTCTTGAATGCCCTGATTGAATCTGCCTCCACCACACAACCAGGGAATACATCCACATATTAACCACTCACTGCAAGATGGTGACATTATACACTGTCCACAGTAGCAGTGCATGACATTAACATGAGAACGTTGTGAACTTAATGTTTCTTTATTGTGACTCAAAATCATATATTCAAACCTCCAGCTAAAGCACAAAATTGCCTCCATCTGTTCTTCAACAGCCATATTACAAGCTTGCCATCATTTAGAATTAAACTAAGCATTGCAGGCTGACGTGAGTTTACATGAATAAAAAAAAATCATTTTCTTCACAATGGTCTCCAGTTACAGTTGATCAGCTATCAATTTTTAAAAAGCGAGCATGCCTCAGCTAAAGTCATCTGTTTCTCTGGATTGATCAGAATTTCTCCTGGCTGCTTCATGGGGAAGATCTGTTTCAGTGTTGCTAAAAACCTGCAATGCATCCTTACTGACTTTTCAAAAAAGAAATTCTATGTGTTACATCCACTGTCATTAACCTTCATAAAATGTAATATTTTCAAAATTAATACATTTAAAATGTGCAAGGTCAATAGTTTATAGACTACGTCAGGAAGGCCATTACCCAAGTGTCACTACCTGTCAGCGTATGTGATCCAGTGACAACATTGCTTTATTCTGATTTGGCATATAGGCCCCAGGCTGACAGTCTGGGGCACATGCTGATCCTTTGAAGGATGTCTGCTAAGTTATGTATAAATGTTTCATACAGCTCCATGCATTTGTCTGCAGTTAAAGGTTCCATAGATTGCATAGATCAAATAATAAATACATTAAAAATCGCACATTTTAAAAACACTGCACCTGTTACAGGTTATTAAGGTTAATTCAACTCAAAGGCACCTGAGTTACTAATGCCACTGCCTCCTTATTTATTATATCCATTGTATTTCAAAATGATTCCAACCTTGTACAATTATTAAAGCTGACTCCTGCTATAGTGAAGATTCACTGCATCCATTTTTAATAGAGGAATTCATGGGAGATACATCATTTTAATTATTAGAATCATAACTTTGGAATTGGGCCAAAATTAATTTAAGTTAATTTAAAAACACAAATTAATAACAGCCATTATCTTTTAAGGTGGCAATATGGAATATTTAATTGAAACACACTTCTCCACTAATGGAGTACACATCCTGAATAGCAGCATTATGTAATTGTAGTCCTTGTTTAAATTAGTGTTTTTTTGCTGTGTTATAGATCATCACCTTCAGAGCTTGAACCTGAATGTTTTGCATAAATTTAACAAATATGCAATTATTGCAGATTGTTCCTGATTGACAGACTTCCCATTGGGGACCTACAGCACCATTAACCTTGTGTATTCTTTCAAAACCTTGGTTTTGTTGGCGTGTTGCAAAAGTGACCTGTAATTTAGCTGAAACATGAGTTAACAAATCCACCGTTTACATGCATCCCCTGCACTGAGCTCACAAATGTTATCATTGCAGATGCTGACCATTTAAATCCTATGAACAAAAGCTTTCTAATGAGCTGGGACTTAATCAAGGTATGAGTGACCTGTAATGCTACAGTCGAGCATTCATAACAAAGAACAACTTCAGTGACTGGAAACATGTCTATTTTGTTAAGTATTAACCATTTTGTGGTTTTAAAACTATTTAATGTTATGCTTACACTGCCACCTAAAGTCTCAATTTGGAGCAAAGCAAGCAATTTAAAATACATTAAATACATTTCCTCACATTCACTCAAAGTAAATCTACAGCGGAGGCTATGATCTCTCATTATGTTTATGTATATTGCTAATAGTAGTAATCATACTGGAAGTACTGAACAGCATGAATAGAAATATGGTGAGCAGAAAAGCCTAAAGGGAACTTTGATAGGAGTAAAATTATGAATGGTTTTGATGGAGTAAATAACAGAAGAGTAAGTATGTAACCAGGAAATGCAGATTTAAGGTATTTGACAGAGGTGACCTGAGGAACCTTTTCTCAAATAAACATGGCATGTCATGATCTGGAGTGCACTGCCTGAAAGGGTGGTGAAAGCAGATTCAATTGTAACTTTCAAAAGAGAATTGAATAAAATCTTTTTACAGGGCAATGGGGCAGGGCAAAAAGCAGGCAAAGTCCAAGTGGGCTGATGGTACATCTTCTACACTGTAACAGTCTTTAATTCTTAAAGTGACAAGTTTAAATTACACCTAATTTCATTGCACCTTATTACCATCAAGGTTGTAGTAGTTGTTTTGTATAACTTTACACATTTTGGGAGAAGATTTTCACCTTTGCTTCTTAGGATTCACATCTAATCTTCAGTTACGTTTCTTAATGAATTTACTTGGATGTTGAATCTTTCAAAATATTGGAACTTCCTCTCCACAGGACTGGGACTGTGAGGTCATGTGCCACATGACCTCGGTGGTTCAAGGGCAATTAGGGATGGGCAACTAATGTTGGTTTTGCCAGCAGCACTCACATTGCATGGACGAATAAACTTCTTCAAAAACCAAATACAATCAGGGTTGAAACGCTGCACTGTTACCAAACTTTGTTCTCCAGTCACAGTACATTTCCAAAGATCATTGTCATTTACAATTATTAATGCTCTCCCCTACAATCCACCAAGACCGCTGCATTCCTCTAATTCTGGACTCAGCCACATCTCCGTTTCTCATCACCCCACCAGTGGCAACTGTGCCTCAGTTCTAAGCTGTGGAATTTCTTTCCTTAGGTGAGAAAACAAAATGCTGTCACAAAGTTGAATGTCATTGAAACTTTCTTCCTCAGATGGTTACAGAGGCAGAACTTTGAATATTTTTAAAAGCAGAGGTAGATTCTTGACAATCAAGGGGATGAAAGGTTATTAAGAATATGTAAGAATGTGGAGTCATAGATATAATCAGATCAGCTATGATCTTACTGAATAGTGCAATAGATTTGAAAGGCGAAATAGCTTAATCTTGCCCTGGTTTTGTATCTATGTTTTATCCTGCACCCTTCATTAAAATGTTGAATGAAATCTATCCTTTTGTCTAAACTTTTAGCTGCTTGCTCTAGTATTTCCTCACATGGCTTCATGTTTCATTTTGTGTGATAATGCTCCTGTGAAGTACGTTGGAACATTTTACTACAGTAAAGCTGCTATATGAGCACAAGTTTTGTTATTCCCCAAGAATGACAAACAAGATGGTCTCACAGGTTGCTCTAGTAATCTCCACATTTGTCATTTTGATCGAATAATGAGTGATGCATCAAACTACGACTTACCTCCACTATATTGGTGTCTGGCCACGTATCATCTTACACTATTTTATTAGATCTATCAGATACAAATCATTTCATACAGTTTTATACGATAAAGTTCATACAGATTGATAAATGCAAGAGACAATTTGTCAAAGTTAGTTTGCCTTACATCAAATCACTTCGGGCTTCAGGTGATAACTATCATCTTGTCAAGAAGAGGTTGGTTTAAGCTGGGTTTTTTTAATAATTGGACATTCAAAATTCCGCTTGAGGTCAGGTTATCTATTAGAATATGTCCCAAGAGAATGTGCACAAAAATCAAGTAAAAACTTACAATTCTTTATAAAGAATTGAATTTATAGAGTGTCTATAAGGTGAAGATGAGATTAGGAGAAGAGTGAGCAAAAATGTAGTCAATGGGAAGGTTGTAAAAAGGTTAGATAGAGGTAGGGAATGTTCATGGAATCCCAGCAGTGAAAAACACGGCCAGTAATCCTGGAAAAAAATGGGAGGGAAGGGTGAAAAAGTGACTGCAATCAGAAGGAAAGTGCTTTGTTTCAAGATTATAGCAAGGAGGAGCTTAAAAAAACATGGAAGGATTTTGAGTTGTTGGAAAAGCAGAAGTTGTAACCTGGATTTTATACTAAAAACAGCGGGTGTTTTACCATTCACTTAATATGAATTCCCTTCCTTAAAATGGGAAAAAAAACTCTCTCAGAGGGTTGAATATCTTTGGAACTCTCTTCTTTATATGGTATCAGAGGCAGAATTTCTGAATATTTTAAAGGTAGTGATAGCTGCTCTGTGTGGGCCTGTCAGAGAATATTTCTCATTTGATGTAATAGTCATTTGGAGAAATCCAGGGCATCAAGGCAAGCAACAGCAAGGCATTTCAACTCATTAGATTTAAGGACTCTCACTGAGGCATGCAGAATCTAAACAAGGAATTTTAAAATATGGCATATAATATTGATTAATAAATCTGAAAATGGAAGATAATCTCATTGGTGCCACAAAACTATCATTGAATGTTGTTAAAAAAAACTTCTGGTCCAATAATGTTCTCACCTGGTCTCACTGACATGCGACTCAAGGCCACAGCCACAGTAAGTGCCTATTAACTCTTAGCTGCCTTCTGAAATGATCAAGCAAGCCCCTCATTTGTAGGATACCAATACAGAAAAGTCAAAAAGAAATAAAGCCAGATAGACCAGCTATCACCAACTTAGGCATCAGAGACAATAGCAGCATACTATATTCCTTATTAACATCTGGGAGCTAGTGGGACAGCTGTCTCATCAAGCAACAGCCTGACATAGTTAGATTCATAGCCAATATTCCTGACACCACCATCCTGAGCTATATCCTGTCCCATCAGCAGGACAGACTATCAGAGATGACAACACCGGCATGCTGAAGAAGTTACCCCTCAACAACATTGGTGGAAACATGGAGATAAGATGCTGAATCGAACAACAGGTAAAGATCGATCTTATGTTTTGAATGCAAATGAACATCTTCCAACTTGACCATGAACTCACGGCCTGCTGAAAACCAGTTGAAAAGTTAATCAGTGCAGCAGCCTCTGTGTCATTGCACTCTCCAAAGATTAACATGCTACAGGGACAGAGAATTCAATACATTCATGTCATTTTCAAAGCAGCATTTAATTATCTCTGTGGTTGTATTCAAAAGCATCACAGAAAGTCAGAATGGGGATGGTACCCACACTTCGGTGGGGGGGGGAAGGGGGGGGGAGGGCAACATGGGGCACACATTAACAGAGCTGCAAAAGAGAACCAGGTTCCAGGCTTCAGAATGTAGGAGCCCATTCAAGATAAACCTGGTCAGCAGGAGATTCTGGTGTAGCAGAGTCGGAGGCAATGGGATCGGAGGACAGCAGGGTCAGATGGCAGTAGGGTCAGACGGCAACAAGGTCAGAAGGCAGCAAAGTCGGAGGGCAGCAAGATTGGAGGCAGCATGCAGCAAGTCTGTGTGGCATGTTTTATTTATTTTAAATAAATACCATTGCTGGATAATGTACCAACTTTGTATCATGAAATCTTCATTCAAGCTGGAGATCTTTATGTTGAAGGATAACAAAATGGGCTAGCTAGCTGAAGCCCTAAGATCATAAGATATTGGAGCTGAATTAGACCATTCAGCCCAAGGAGTCTGCTCTGCCATTCGATCGTGGCTAAAAAGTTTTTCAATCCCATTCTCCCACTTTTGCCCCATAACCTTTGATCTCCTTATCTATTAAGAACCTAACTAGGATATAGAACATAGAACATTACAGTGCAGAACAGGCCCTTCAGCCTTGGATGTTGCGCTGACCAATTAGGAACAAGCAGTGACCCTCTAACCTAAACCATTCCCCTTTCATCCATAAACTTATCTACTAACCTCTTAAACGCTACCAAACTTGGCACATCTACAACTGACGCAGGCAAGGCATTCCATACCCTTACCCCCGTCTGGGTAAAGAACCTACCTCTGACATCTGTCCTAAAACCACCACCCCTTAATTTAAAGCTATGTCCCCTCATGCTAGCTTTCTCCATCCTTGGAAAAAGGCTATCACTGTCCACCCTATCTAAACCTCTAATCATCTTATATGTTTCAATAAGGTCTCCTCTTAGCCGCCTTCTTTATAACGAAAACAACCTCAAATCCCTCAGCCTCTCTTCATAAGACCTGCCCTCCATACCAGGCAACATACTGGTAAACCTCCTCTGTACCCTCTCCAATGCCTCCACATCTTTCTTATAATGCGGGGACCAGAACTGCACACAATACTCCAAGTGCGGCCGCACTAGAGTTTTGTACAGTTTGCAACATGACGTTGCGGCTCCGAAATTCAATCCCCCTACCAATAAAAGCTAAGACTCCGTATGCCTTCTTAACAACCTTATCGACTTGATTGCCAAATTTCAGGGATCTATGCACACATACACCAAGATCCCTCTGTTCATCAACACTATTAAGAGTCCTACCATTAGCCTTATACTCTACACATTTATTATTCCTGCCAAAGTGAATTACCTCACACTTTTCCACATTAAACTCCATTTGCCACCTCTCGGCCCAGCTCTGCAACTTGTCCAAGTCTCTCTGCAAACTATAACACCCCTCTTCACTACCTACCACCCCTCCGACTTTGGTGTCATCCGCAAATTTACTAATCCATCCTTCAATACCCTCATCCAGATCATTTATAAAAATTACAAACAGCAGGGGCCTCTCTCTCTGTCTTAAATATACTCAATGACTTGGCCTCTACATTGTGAGTTTGACTTTTCTGTAGTGGTATCCTACAACTGAGAGGCTTGCTTGGCCATTTCAGAGGATAGCTAAGAATTAACAGACACTTAACATTGCTGTGGGCATCCTATGTGGCAATTAATTCCACAGATTCACCATCCTCCGGTTGAAAAAATTCCTCCTCATCTCAGTTCTAAAGTGTCATCCCCTTACTCTGAGGGTGTGTCCTCCTAGTTTCTCCTACTAATGGAAACAATCTTCACTATGTCCACTCTATCCAGGCCTTTTGGTATTCTTTAAGTTTCAATAAGATCCCCCTTATCCTTCTATACTCCATCAAGTACAGACCAGGATTCTCAAAACAAACACCAAGCCTTGCATTCCAAGGATCATTCTCCTGAACCTCCTGTGGACCCTCTCCAAGACCAACACATCCTTCCTTAAAAACAGGGCCCAAAATTGCTTGCAGTGAACCAAATATGGTCTAACCAGAGCCTCATTAGTAGATTCCTGCTTTTGTATTCTGGTCCTTTTGAAATGAATGCTAACATTGCATTTGTCTTCCTAACTAGCAACTCAGTCTGCAAGTTAACCTTTAGAGAATACGAGGTCATATCGCACATTCAAAATTACTGCTCGCCACCCCCACCCACCCCATATTCCCAACAATTGGAAATCCCGCTCCATCACAGTGACATATCTTTGAAAGTTGCTGTAAATCGGAGATGATGGTGTAAGGCATTCTTCAATCATAATTAAAGTGTAAAGCAAACACATCTCTCAAAAAGCAATTGGCACATTGATTTTTCCCTGGGAGTAGTGTTTACATCAAAAAAGGTGCGAGTGAGTTTAGAAATTGTTGCTTAGCCAATCTATGAGGGCAACTGCACAAACGCATGTCTGCATTCTGCAGAGCTGTGAATAGGAAGGAGTCAAAACGCCGGCTGAGCAAAAAGAGTGTCATCTGGTCAGACTTGGTGCACTTTTCAGGATACACGTTTATTCCCGCTGCGTCTCAGAACCCAAATACATCAGTTGGAAATCGCAGCATACATGCGGGATGCTGCAATCTACCACTATCATAACCTTCTTCCCCGTTAAAGGTCAAAAAGACTCAGAAATTGCCGGCTTTAGACAGGCCAGCAGCTTTTCTTTACCTGCTCCAGGAGCTTGCTACGCCATTGCCGGGTCCGGAGATGGGGAGAGGAGCTGGCCGTGGTGCTGAAAAGCCGTTTCAATACACCACGTTTCCGAGTCCGGGGCCAGCACCTCTCCACTAAACAGACAGCTTCACACACTCGAACAACACTCAGCCAGGCAGGGGGCTGCACATGGTGGTGGCGGTGGGGACGGGGCGGGGAGAAGGTGCAGAATAGAGAAGCCCTCTGGAGCAGAAATAAGAGTCAAAAAGAGTTAGAAAAGACTGCTAAAAACTGCAGGTTATACAGGCTCCACACGGTGGTTTTGCTGTGTGTGTGTGTGTGTGTGTGTGTGGTCCATATGAGGATAAGGTGGAACATGCCAATAGTCTTGGGCAGAATGAAAGTGTTACCTTCAGGACACTAGACATTCAGAATGATATATTGCAGGGGAGTCCCGATAGGAATACTTTATTAACAATTCAGTTGGTCAAATGAAGATCAAGAGTGAAATGATTCTCTCAGGGATTGTCTATGCATTAATCGTGATGAAGCATCTTATTGCTTAAACAGGAAGGACGGTGGAGCCAGTGCTGAGCACTGTGATTCATTGCAGGAATAATATGAAAAAAGATGAAAAGACAATCATTGCTTCAAATTAACTTAAACAGCATTATAATTAGCAGAAGACCATTGCCATCAGGAATCATTAAAAGAATGTTAGCCTTATGAAAGGGTAGTATGAAATTGAAATTTTGATATTAAATTGCTACATCCATCAACGCCAAGATGTCTATTATGAACTTCCCCCGAACTTTAATTTCGACAGTATTTGTTCTGCTTGCTAAGATGTTGCCAGTAAATTCGGAGTACAGCTTTGCTAGGAGTTTGACATTAAATCGTTTGTTCATTTTTTTCAATCACTCAAGTTATATTCTTCTTTTCAGTCGGTGTCAATGAAAACCGAATGCCACAAACTAGTCACTGATTTGCTAACAAGTTGGATGAATTGGGTATGGAATTTGCAATGATAGATAACTCTCGCCAACGTGACAATGTTCTGTCCATATTATCCATAATGGGACCGATATCTGGAGGTCGAAGGTGGTAGAGTCTTGTGTTTCACGCAATTTAATAAAATACTGATTTTTAAAAAAAAAAGTCAGCCTTGTCTCAATGGTTACTGGCTTGCCTTGAGAATTGGCAGATTGTAGATTCACATCCCACCACAAACATCTGAACATAACAACTAGGCTGAAAAGTCAGTGCAATGTTGGCCCAGTGCTTCACTGTGGGAGATATTCTTTCAGATTAGATGTTAAACTGAAGCCAGAGGCTCTCTCTGTCCTCTCAATTGGAAATAAACGATTCTATTACTAATGTTGGAATAAGAACAGGACACGCAAAATGTTTATCCCTTAACCAACACTATTAAAATAGATTATGTGGTCATTATCTCATTACTGTTGGTGGGACCCTACTGTGCAAAGATTGGCTGTTGTATTCCTCCATCACAACAGTGACTACACCTCGAAAGTCCTTCACTGACTGGGAAGCTCCTTGGAACATTTGAGAATGTAAAGGACGCTTTATTAATGAGAATTCTTCCTCCTAAATATATAACGCTGACAGTCAGAATGAGCAATTGTCAAAGCTAGATCAATTGAATGCCTCCCCGAAATAAATTGGTGAGCACATCTTTTCACCAAGCTCCCTCTTGTGGACAAACAACTAACAGCAAAAGCGCCAGACACTTTTCCAGAAAAGAACTTAATTTAGATAGGCATTAAAAGCAAGTTTGCACGAGTAATCATTGAATCTAATCATTATGAGCATATGAAATATTGAACGATAAGCTGGGTGTGCTATCAGGGCTAAAACACATATTTGTGAAGCATAACATTTTTTAGGAAGCCATGTTTTGAGTTGCTAATGGCCCTTCCCAGAGGACAGCTCCGATGGTCACTTCTCGTAATTTTCTTTAGGCTGATGGATCTATAGTTTCCTGCATATGATTTGGCACTTCGTTTTTGAAAATGGATGGAGATGTGTTGGCCCCCAGTCTCACCTGGACTCCAATGAACTCCCATCATTTCAATCGCACTCAGACAAACATTATTTTCTGGACCTAGAGTCCTTTCCACTGGGCTTTTCTAATCTATACAAGAATATACTATTTATTTCAATATTAATTATGCAATTCAATACTGAGCACCTCTCACTTGAAAAGTAAACATTTCTACAGTCATATAGACTGCCCACTTAGAGGTTCAGTTTGAATTTCTGCTCCTATATCATTTAGTTGCCCTTTCTGATCTTAATAGTATTCAGACTTTGAATAGCTGATGATGTTCAGCTATTACCACCATAATTATGCACCATCTCCTTTTCCTTGAGATCTCTTAGCTAATCCAATGACAGTTTTTGTGATCTTTAATTGCATGTAACACGTTCCCTGTTCTCCCATGATTTAAATGCCTTCCATTCTTCCTCATTTTGTTCAGATAAATATTGCTTAATCTCCCAGTAACATAATTTTGTCAAGTTTTGGGGGCTCTTTGAACCCATAACGGTTATGGAAGTGGATTGGCAAAAAGTTGAGTTGTGAAACTGTAATAAAGAAAGTGAAAACAATTTTATTAAGTGTTCAGAAAAAATGTCAACAATACAGCAATTACAGTCTAATGCAAGTGATAAGCTCTCTGTATTACACTAAATGGGTGGAGCCCAATTACTTCTGGAGCTTTTCTTCCACAGACTCTTCTCTGTTTCTCTCCCTCATTTTTCCTGTTCTTGTTTCTATTCTACATTTCTCCACCAGACAGAGATTAACTCAGTGTCTCTTTTATTCTGCCTTTTTTCTAATTAACCCACTCTCACCCTCAATCATCTTCAGCCATATGTTTAAGAATACAACCCTTGGCCATCCAGGCATATTTCACATCATTATATAAATTGTATTTTACATCCACCTTTGTTCAACAGTTTCTTATCTCAAAGTCTGATCTCCTAGAGGGGCCTAAACATTCTTGTCTTTTGCTTTTACTTACACAAACAATCCCCAAAGTCTGATCCAATGACAACCTCAAGGTTTTAGCTTGTTGCTGCCAGTGAGTTTTTGTAAATAAAACTTTATAGTGCCATTTCTAGGTTATCCTAGACTATGCTACCAAGTCAAATTCCAGTAAAATTAGATACTAATACTATCTAGTTAGTAAATTAATAATCTTTAAGTATCTTAGAGAAAGTATCTTAAACTATCGGGATGTATGCTGTATGAAGTCTCACGACAAGAGGTTAAAATCCAACAGGTTTATTTGGAATCACAAGTTTTCGGTGTGCTGCTCCTTCATCAGGTTAGTCAGGTGCCCATGTCTAGTTGTGCCAAGAAGCTGGATTTCTCTTTGAATTTTTGGATGTAGCAGTTTGACAGAACCACAGTGTCGAAGGATGCCATTCTGCCCATCAAGTCTGCACCAACTGTTCAAGAGACCATCTTATCCAATCTCTGGTGCCGTGAGGCAGCAGTGCTAACCAGTGCACCACCGTTGTCATGACAAAGTTGTGTCACTTGTTAGAACTTGTCAGAGCTATGGGGAAGTGGAGTCACAAATGCAGACCTGAGAAGGGCGATAATCTTCAATCCCTAAAGGCCACTTGTGAAATAGTTGGGTTTTCGGAAAGTTTCAACATCACTTTTTTGAAAAAATGAATTGATATCAAATTTCTACACCAGGATTGCAACTCACAGAAAAACATTATTTCAAGCGTTGATGTTTTGAGGATGGAATCTACCAATCCCCTGGTTAGCATTGCTGCCATACAGTACAAGGGACATGGGTTCAATCCCAGCCTTGGGTGATTGTGTGAAGTTTTATACATTCTCCTAGGTGGGAATAGCTGGCAAGTTGGATGCTCCAGTTTCCTCCCACAGGCTAAAGATGTGCAGGTTAGAACATAGAACATAGAACATAGAACATTACAGCACAGAACAGGCCCTTCGGCCTTCGATGTTGCGCCAACCAATATAAAAAGCAATGCTCCTCCAAACTAAACCATTCCCTTCTCTTCCATATACTTATCAACTAACCTCTTAAACGCCACCAAACTTGGTGCATCTACAACTGCTGCAGGCAAGGCATTTCCACTCCCGAACCACCCTTTGGGTAAAGAACCTACCTCTGACATCCGTCCTATAACTATCACCCCTTAATTTAAAGCTGTGCCCCCTCGTGCTAGCTTTCTCCATCCTAGGAAAAAGGCTATCACTGTCCACCCTATCTAAACCTCTAATCATCTTATATGTTTCGATTAGGTTCCCTTTTAGCCGCCTCCTTTCTAATGAAAACAACCTCAAATCCCTCAGCCTCTCTTCAGGTTAGGAGGACTGGCCTCCTAAGTTGTCCTTAAGTGTCAGTTAGGGTGATTAGTGAGGTAAATGTGTGAGGTTACAGGGATAGGGCCTGGGTAAGATGCTCCTACGGAGAGACTCAGTGTGTCAGATTGCCTCTTTCTGCAATGTAGGGATAATATGATATCAAGATAAAAGACAACGTCCTCAATTTTTAAGGTGAACATGAGGACTTTAGAAATATAATCAATCCGAAGCAGCAACAATGACATTTTCTGAGACAATACATAGCTCAGATGATTCAGGGCAGTTCTTGGTGGTAATTACTGTTGGAAAGTCTAAATTAGTTAACTTGTGGACTGCTTGCCTAACATCCAATTGCCAAACTTCCAGTGCTGAAACAGCAGAAATCTCTTTCAATTCAACATTGGGAAGAAAGTATAAATTCTGTTCCCTAGTCAATGATTCCATTCCTCTTCCTATGGGCGGTTTGAGGCCAGACCTAACTTTTCACAATCCCAGAAGAACTTCTGACCACATCTCCACTTATCACGAAGGCCATCTAATTCCACCACCATCACATTGCCCAGTTCAATTCATCAACTCAAACCCTTTGCCATAGCTCTAGGCTTGACCATTCTAATGTCTCCCCTATTCTGGCCTATGTAAACCTGATATCACCCCAAAATTTAGCTGCTAATGTCCTCATTCACACCAAGTCCCATTCAGCCATCACCTGTGTTGTGACTTATATTTGGTCACTGTTTTGCAACACCTCGATTTTAAAATTCTCATCCTTATTTTCCAATTGTTCCGTGGCCTGTCTCTGTCTATCTCTAATCTGCTCCGGCCCCCAAGACATCTATGTTCCTCGAATTCTAAGTTAAGCAGCCCAATTTTGATCACTGCACCGCAGATGGTGGTGCTCTCAGCTGCCTCAGCCTATCACACAGATTCAGATTTAATGTACAGAATGTGACAACCATCAATGGCTATGAAGTGAATCTGTTAAAATGAGCAGCAGCAACATTTAGAAAACTGCAATGTTCAGCTGTGAAAATATCCAAATAAATTCGAATACACTGCTTTTAATCACTGGTGATAAACTACTGAGAGTTATTTGTTTATAGTAATTGCTTTAGAGTTTTAAAGAGATTTTCCAGCTGAGAGCAGTAAAACGTGCCACCTAGTGATTTCCATTCTGCAATGCTCTACCACAGACTCTTGAAGCTTGTGTTTCCTTTGGATGCTCTGGTTTCCTCCCACAATCCAAAGATGTGCAGGGTAGGTGGATTGGCCTTAGTAAATTGACCCGTAGTGTCCCAAGGTGTATAGGTTAGGAGAATTAATGACCTACCAATGTGGGATTATGGGGGCAGAGGAGCGGGGTGCAGGAGCAAAGCTTGGGTAAGATGTGTCAGTAGAGACACAATGGCTAAATGGCCTCCTTCTGCACCATAGAAATTCTAAGTTAGTTCGACAACACTGATCTCATCCCATACATTTAGGGCTCTAAGTCATTTGTAAGAAGGTGCTTAGAGTAATTTAAAATCGATTTTCAAACGTCGTTATTTAACACACCACAGAATTCCATACATGTGAAAGGCTGTGTGTTACAACATGAGAGAACAGATGCGACTGCCCAAATCAGACCCCTGCTGCTAAGAGACTATCAGCTCACTGGAGTAAGCTGCAAATCCCTTACAAATGAAAAAAAGTACAACGGATCATCCAGAATAACTGGTATAATCTGTACCAGAGAAAGTTTGATTCAACTTCAGTAACTGGGCATGCCAAAATACAGAAATCAAATGTAAAGTTTTTTTGTTGAATTTGAGATTCTTATGATACCTTTTAATAGAGAGAAGACAACCCAAAATCTTCAAAATCATCCAATTGGAGAAATCAGGAGTACAATTTCAGCAGCGCATCTGAGACAAATCCATAAATTGCAAGATAAAAACAAACGTAATGAGCTTTTAAGATGTAAGAATGCCACAGATGACAATCAAGAAACATTCAGGCTCTCCTTCCCTGGATTTCCCCTCCCACAAATCAGGCTCATTAATAAATACATAATCTTGTAATATAATCACATGGCTACTCAGCAGTGTTCACTTCCTTCAATTTCAGGTAAATAATGACCCTGAACATCTCAGTCGGGGATTACATTTCAACACTAGAAAAATCTCCACACCTGATTGCAGAGGTTGCAGTACATTCTGTATACCTGTCACCATTATTGCCTCTACTATCAAATCCTCCCACCCCCAAGTCTGCTCCACATTGTCGTTATGAACACTGGCTCACTGGATCATCTTTCAATCCAGGTCTTTTTTGTTTAATCCAAGATTAAAATTTGCCGATGGAGTGGAGGAATGTGCTGATGTGCAGATGTTCTGCCCAAGTACCTGTGTGCAAACTGCCTTTGTCCTTGATCTCTGTGATACACAATTCGTAGTATAACTTAGACCTGCTGGCTTGTCTTGCTCTTACACATCTTGCACTGAGATCAGTAACAATTTATCTGCATCCTAAACCATCAACTTGCAGATTCATACCAGTGTTACCCGAAATAAATCCTTGATCTGTGGGTAGTATGGTGGCACAGCATTGCTGCCTCCTCGCACCAGGGACCCGGGTTCAATGCCAACTTGGGTCATTGTGTGGAGTTTGCACGGTCTCCTCGTGTCTGCGGGGATTATCCTTTGAGTGCTCCCGTTTCCTCCCACAGTCCAAAAGATGTGCAGATTAGGTGCATTGGCCTTGCTAAATTCACCCTTTGATCACTCATACAGGTGCCAGAGTGTGACGACTAGAGGATTTTCACAAGTAACTTCATTGCAGTGTTAATGTAAGCTTACTTGTGATACTAATAAATAAATTTTTAAAAAACTTCTAAAATATCACCCCTTTTTTTTGGAACAAATTATTCTACAAATGAAAGTGGTCGAGTAAGATGAAGAGGATTTATTGATAACAGCCCTGGAAGAGTTCAATGAAAACAAGGAAAATAGAATAAATTTTCTATCATAATTCATCTTTCAAAGTTTTCATTTAAAAATTCACTATTCAACAATATTATTTTCAGCTGATAATTTAGGTTGTAAGCTTTTTTAAAAAACCTGCACGACATAATAATATTTTACTGTAACCATGTTAAAACATTATGGCAATTTTTACCATTGTATGTAGCTAAATAGTTAAACGTATGTGCATTTTAGAAGATTGCTGCTTAGGGTCTTCAGTTTGATTCAATAAAAATATATCGTGCATATAAATCCATAATTAACAATTTTTACTTTTTTACGGGGAAAACTATTGATAGATCAATTTAAGAACCATAGAATCCAATATTTTGTCAGTACTATCATTTATCCATGACCAGCAGAGAACAGTAGCATTAAAGTGAGCAATATGCAGGTAAATCAAGCTGGTGATCTCACTCAGATAGGTCACTAAATGATTGCTTTGAGAAGTGGGAATATGCATCAAAAACAAGATACATATTTTAAGGTTGATTTTTAAATACATTCCTGTTTCGTGATGAGACAAGATAGTGGATTTCAGTACAAAATATTTCCTAGACAGACTCAACTACCAGGTGAACTTGAACTAAAATCACAAAACTTGGTCAGAAATCCTTGTCACATTTCAGTTTGACTGCTTAACTGACTATCCCAGTCAGATCCCTGGTTGATTTTACAATTAGATTCTCCTGGTCTATGGATTTAGTATGTGGAGATGCCAGCATTGGTTTGGGGTAAACACAATAAGAATTCCAACAGCACCAGGTTAAAGTCCAACAGGTTTATTTGGTAGCAAAAGCCACTAGCTTTCAGAGCACTGCTCCTTCATCAGATAAGTGGGGAGTTTGATCACAAACAGGGCATATAAAGGCACACACTCAGTTTACAGAAAACTAATTAGAATACACATCTTTACAGCTAATCAAGTCTTAAAGGTGCAGTGCAGACAATGTGAGTGGAGATAGCATTAAGCACAGATTAAAGAGACATGTATTGTCTCCAGACAGGACAGTAAGTGAAATGTTGCAAGCCTAGGCAAGTCATGGGAGTTACAAATAGTGTGACATGAACCAAGCTCTCAGTTGAGGCCACCTTCATGTGTACGGAACTTGGCTATCATTTTCTGCTCAGCAACTCTGCGTGTTGTGTGTTGTGAAGACCGCATTGGAGAACGCTTACCCGAAGATCAGAGGCTGAATGCCCATGACTGCTGAAATGTTCACCAACAGGAAGAGAACAGTCTTATCTGGTGATTGTTGAGCGATGTTCATTCATCCATTGTTGTAGTGTCTGCATGGTCTCCCCAACGTACCATGCCTCGGACATGCTTTCCTGCAGCGTATTAGGTAAACAATGTTGCAAGAGTATGTTCCGTGTGCCTGGTGGATGGTATTCTCAAGTGAGATAATGCCATCTGTGTCAATGATCCATCCAGCATGTCTTGCAGAGGTTGCTGTGGCAGGGTTGTGTGGTGTCGTGGTCACTGTTCTCCGGAAGGCTGGGTAGTTTGCTGCAGACAATAGTCTGTTTGAGATTGTGCAGTTGTTTGAAGGCAAGAAGTGGGGGTGTGGGGATGGCCGTGGCAAGATGTTCGTCTTCAGCAATGACATGTTGAAACTCTGGAGAAGATGTCATAGCTTCTCCACTCCCGGGAACTACTGTCCAACGTGTCCTACGTTTGTCTTCTGAGGAGGTCAGTGCAGTTTTTCACTGTGGCGCATCAGAACTGTCGATCAATGAGTCGAGCACCATATCCTGCTCTTATGAGGGCATTTTACAGCGTCTGGAGGTGTCTGTTGCAATCCTCCTCATCTGAGCAGATCCTGTGTATATGGAGGGCTTGTCTGTCAGGGATGGCTCCTTTAATATGTTTAGGGTGGAAGCTGGAGAAGTGGAGCATTGTGAGGCTATCAGTGGGCTTGCAGTACACTAAGGTGCTGAAGTGACCATTCTTAATGAAGATGCATCAATCCCATTGCACAAAAGAACCCACAGCTTTTGTCACGACACTACGGACTCCCTATAGAAACTCAACACATGTGGAGCAGTTGAACCAGCAAGACTTTCAGATGAGAGGTATTGTCTTATCAGGATTACTGAATAAATTGTGAATGTTCTTGTATTATTCTTCTATGTACAGGAGACATCTCCAAGTGTTTTGAGACAACTAAGGGGGAGAAAGCAGTGATAGCTGAACAGAAATAAAACAGGGGAAAATGTGATGGGCTGTGGATGCAGGAGTCAAAGATGAGAGAGTAGGGGTTTGAGACATGCACTGTAGTCACAAAGCAGAGGCATTGTGACAGGGAATTCTAGGAGGCAAGGGCATAGTGCCTGAAAGAGCAGGCTACTAATGACAGAGAATAGGAAACAAGGGATAGCCTGGCAATGGAGAAGTGGTGGCTGTGTGGAGTATGTGGCTGGAACAAGTGGGCAGGAGACTGCTCTTCACTTCAAGATAGGTCTCCTGCATTTTTAGAAACAAAGAAAATAGAAGCAGGAATAGGCCATTTGGCCCTTTGATGTTGTCCATCTTTCATTTTGATCCTGGCTGATCATTGAATTCAATATTCTAATCTCTCTTCTCCCCAAATCCCTTGATCCCTTCAGCCTCAAAGCTGAATTTCTTCTTGAAATCAGACAACATTTTGGCCTCAACTACATCCTATAGTAGTGAATTCCATACATTCATCGCCTTCTGGGTGAAGAAATTTCTCCTTACCTCAGTTCTAAAACATTTACTCCGTATCCTCAAATTATATGAAGATCTGAATTTTTGCTTCAATGTGGAGACATTATTTTCAGGTCAGTTAAAACCTATTAGCATATTCTTACAAAGGATACAGAGATAGGTATGTGTCTAAAATGGAGGTGTCCAGTGTAAAAAACAGAAAGACAGCAGGCCCAACGAGATTTAAACATACTTCACCATATTTGACTCCTCTGACTGGCGGTGGTGGGGAAATGGGATTCAATACTTACACAATTTATTTACATTCCAAATCAATCACTGTATAAATAAGCTGCTAACTTGATCATTTAATACCCTAAATTATTTCAAAATTGCTAATTGATTATTTAAAAATCTTTCTATAAATCTCTAGGAACCATTTGATATCTAAACTAGTTAAACTGTAACCAGTGTTCAATTCTTTCCCTTCAGTGTTCTCTCTATTTCCTCCCCATAAGGTAGAAATCAACATCCACTCTTCATTCAAAAGTGGGCATTACTCAGTGAGCATTTGTGAACTAGCTAATAATGAAAACATTGCAGTAAAGCCTTATTCTCAATTACTGTCTACACAAACACTAACAGGAGGATGAGTGTATAACAATCAGCAGCTGAAACCTTGCTCAATTTACACCTGCCCAACCCACAGAGGCAATAACCTCTGTTAATATCAACCGCTTCAGCTAGGACAAACCATTCAAACCAAACACACCATTATACTTTGAAACACTCTCTTATCAGTTTAACTCAATAACTTGTAACAAAACAATAAAAATGTCACACTAACATTGCCAGGATCATGGTCATCTGTGCAAAAATACAGTTCCCATCTCAACATCTCTCCCTCAATGTCAACAAAATGAAGGGGGTAGTCATCAACTTTAGAAAGCGTAATGGAGGACTTGCCCTTGTCTACATCAATGTGGACAAAGTATAAAGTATAGTTCCAAGTTTTTAATTGTCCAGATCACCAACAACCTGTCCATGCAGATGCTATAGTTAAGATAGCCCACCAATGCCTCTACTTCCTCAGGAGACTAAGGAAATTTGGCATATCCATTACAACTCTCACCAACTTCTACAGGTGCACCAGAGAAAACATTCTTTCTAGTTGTGTCACAGCTTGATATGATTCCTGCTCTGTCCAAGTTCACATTAAACTGCAAAGAGTCGTGACTGATGTCCTGCCCATCACTCAAACCAATTGACTCAGTCGACACTTCCTAGTGCCTCGGAAAAGCAACCAACATAATCAAGGACCCCACACATTCTGAACATACTCTCTTCCACCTTCTTTCAAAAGACACAAAAGTTTGAGAACATATACCAACTGACTCAAAAACAGCTTCTTTCCTGCTGCCATCAGACTTTTGAACGGACCTACCTCGCATTAAGTTGTTCTTTCTCTATATCCTGGCTACGACTGTCACGTTACATTCTGTATTCTCTCCTTTCCTTCTCTATGTAACATATATTTTGTCTGTATAGTGCACAAAAAACAATATTTTTCACTGTATACTAATATATGTACAACAATAAATCTAATCAAATCAAAAATTAATTCTTGTATTGAGTTTATCGTTTGAATTATTTAACTATTGTGATATAAATGAATTACTTAATGTTTTTAATCTATATCAGGCAAACCAATGTGAGAAATCTGACTTCAGGATAAAATTAAACTCTTTTCATGAGAGAAGTTTCTGGATTTACAGTGGAGGTTTCATACCTCGCCTTTGTTGAATCTAGTGCACCATCACCCCACCGCACCTCCCCCCCCCCCGCCCACCTCCAGGTTATGTGTTTTGGTACATTGAATATTAGTAAACCATTTACCCTGTGGCTCATGGATACCTTTCATTTTATTGTATTTTAACATGGAGAAGTGGCTTACACAATTTATTTGTATAGCTCGATGTTTTTACAAACTAATCTCAAGGGTATTGGGTTCCAAACGCATCCCACTGCCACCATTCTGCAGAGAGGATAGGTCTGGGATGGAGGAAGGGTAGTGATTGGGCTAGAGCGGGTGGTCTTCCGGGGGAAGGAGGTGGGCTGCTCCAGTGGGATCAGCTGGGGAGACTTCAGGGGTGAGGGGGTTGGGGGAATGCCACAGCTGGGGAGAGTGAGCTGTACATCTGGGCATTCAGGGGCAAGAGGGCGTCAGAACTGGCCTGGGAATTGCTGTGGGGGCTGTGATTGGGCCATTAGGGGGGGGGGGGTGGCTGGAGAGGCAGCACTGTAGGGGTCCCGGGCAGGCCAGCGATTAGGCTGACCAGCAAACAGGAGTCTGACAGATCGGGACCACTGCAGATGTGCAGAGTTCCACAACTGTCAGACGCCGGGTTGTTAATGAGATTCACGACCGGGCCCTCTACAGTGCACAGATTTCAGGGATTTGGTTGAGAAACTGAACTGACAGAACAGTTGAGATTTAGAACTGTTTTTCCACCAATTCGGCACCTTTGGGAGAACTGCAGCAATGTTTCGGATCTGTATTGATTCTTCTTCCGAGTTCCCAGACTTATCCAGCACTTTGTTTTCATTATTTCTGATGTCCAGCATCGGTTATTTTGTTTTTATTTGAGTGTGACAGCAGTGGCCCAAGCATTGAGTGACATTCCTTCCTCTCAGGAGATGCAGTTCAAAGCATTTGGGGCCCAGGGAACTTGCTGGAGCTGTTAACTCTTTAACACAGCATCAGGTTGGAACCAGGTAACAGGGGTTGAGACAATATAAATGCCAGTTCGAGAAAGGGGCTATGTACTGTGAGGATAGTTTGACTAGACAAGTGCAGTCTTGTTGCTTGCTGTGGTATGGACGTGAAACTGTATTCTGCCACAGCCTTTTCCAACAAAAGCTCAATATGGCGGGGGGGTAAAGTGCATATGGGGAAAAGAAATGCAGCTAACCATTCCCACACCTTTTGTGAATAATATGGTCGCAGGTTCATAGATCAAATCAAAACCAAAAATGTCACCTAATTTTCATGACCAACTAGAGAAAATGACTTGATAATCAATTTTGTCATTTTGTTATCAAGCTATATCTGATTAAAACCAGGAGAGGAATTGATTTTCTGTCTCTAGCACCTAGTTTTGGCCATTTTCATTGCCCTGTTCTTTTCTGATGATCTGTATTTTATTTGAATTTACTAATGTTTAGAGTTGCAGGACCACAAAGCATTCCATCCAAGCATAAGGATTACTTTGGTCCATCTGGCTGGACCCAGTTTTGTGTGCAAATTTTTCTCCCTCCAGTAGTACAAATTTAAGATGTTATATCAGGGTATTTCTTGGATTTCTGTGTTTGTGAATTAAAGTAATAATTGTGAACAACAGTCTTTTGGAACTGCCAGGGATCTTTATTTGTGGAATCAGTACATTACAGTACAGCAACATGTAATTTGGCCTGTCCTACAGTTTTAGATTTAACATTGGGCCTCCTAACTGCTGTTCAAAAGATGAGCTAAGTTTAGAAGGTGTGTGTTCTGGAAAATAATCCAAGCGATCTTAAACAAAGTTATAATTAGAAAGCTTACGTAGGATTCCACAATGCCTAGTTTTAACATACCACGTGCGCCTCTTCATACGATTTCATCTCTTCGTAAAATCCTATCCTTCCAGTCATTCCTTCATCAGGGATTCTGATTGTAATCTTGAATATGCTGCTGAAAGGATGGTGGAAGCAGATTCAATAATGACCTGCGAAGGGAAATTGGATGGGGTAAAGGTTTTAGTGCCATGGGGAAAAAGTAGATGGGTGCAAACTACATAGTTTGATGAAAGAACTAGCAGAAGCATGATGGGCTGAAAGGCCTCCTTTTGCACTGTATCTTTTTGTGCTGGAAAGATGAATCTTTTCCAACATATATGTGTTGCTTGCAAAGCATTTTCAGGTGCAGCGATATAATTGCGCAGAACTCTGTCTAACCTGTTAGTTTATAAATCTATTTAGTGGCTTATTTAATCTGACTCAAACTATATTGATTTATGCAACTGTACAAGGTACTGGTGGGACCACATCTGGTGCACTGTGTGTAGTTTTTGGTCCTCTTATTTAAGACATTATTTAATTGGAGACCATTCAGAAAACGTTCACCAGAATGATTCCTGTACGGAGGGATTGTTTATAAGGAAACGTTAAAAGGGTTGAGACTGTACTCATTTAAAAGAATGAAAGGTGATCTTATTGAAACATATAGGATTCTTAAAGGGTTTGACAGGGTAAATGTTGAGATGATGTTTCTCCTCGTGGGAGAGACTAGGACCAGGGGGCATAGTCTCAGAATAAAGAGGGACATACTTAAGACTGACAATGAGGAAGAATTTCTTTTGATTGTTGTGAATCTTTGCAACTCCTTGCCACAGGTAGTGGTGGGAGCAGAATGATAGTGTATATTTAATGCTGTGATAGATTTTTGATCAGTAAGGGAATCAAGTATTACAGGAAAAAGGTAAGAAATAGACATGAAGAATGTTGGATCACCCATGGCAGGGCAAGCTTGAGGGGCTGAATGGCCTGATCCTATTTTTTATGACCTTATGTCTGAGAAAAGATACCAAGTCTCAATTTTATTTTCAAGAATTTTTCTCCTTATTCATGGGATGGTGTGGTTGACATTACCGCAGTGCCAACCAGAACTAGTGAACATGTTTTAAAAAATCATATTCTTTTTCTAATTTTTTTGGTAAAGTGGACTGGGAGACTTTGTTAATCTCATCACTGTGCAAGTAATGTTTATTTGTTGCAGTATTTTGGATTTATGTCACTGCTTCTAATTGGGTTTCAAATGTTTAGTATTAACAAGCCATTGTACTGATTATCAAGCACAAACAGAAGAACAGCTTTAAATTTTCTGGCACTCTGAGTAAGGTGGCTTTAAGGATGTTCAGCAAATTTGTCCTCATTTTCTAGGCTTCAACTGAGGCAAGGATTGGGTGGGAGTAGGAGGAGAGAGGACTTCCTTCTGAGAGATGCTCATAATGGTTGGGGCTATTGAGTAGTAAAAATCCATTACTTTTTTTGATTGGGTAAGATATCTCTCTACCAACATCTAGAATACATCAAATTCACTGCTTTCATTTTCGTCAAACAGCATTTGTCCCAACGGAACACTAGTCATATTGATTTTTTGCTAAGAATGCATAAAGCTACTCAAGGCTCTGATGTTATAAGCACGTACAAATCTAAACTGATGAGATCCAGAGATCCATTTTCTCCTCTCGGAAGTGAAAGCTCTTTAAAACGTAACACGTCTGCTCATTCTTGACAGTGAGATTTTGTTGCATGTTCTCCAGGGAGTCTACCTGAGAAGAACCAAGTGAACTCATTAAGCAGCACGGGAAAGCCAATTGCTGTGTGGAATGTGTAAGTTGCACTGGGGCTATGGTGATGCTTCTGGCTCAAAAGTGTATTCGGTGTATATTTTAAATAATGCCAGAAGAAATTCTAACAAGCTGACTTATTACTTACATGTTGTGCAAATGTACATCGTATTAGTCTCAACCTTGTCACAGGGATGTGCTTATCGAAGATGTGGTTTGATTTAGTTTTAACTGGTCGGATTTTAAAAACTGGAATCTAGGCACAGACTGAGCTGCTCCAACCACACAATTACAAATTCTACAAATCATAGCATATCATAGAATCTACAATGCAGAAGGAAGCCACTTGGCCCATCGAGCCTGTACCAACGATAATCCCACCTTGGCCCCATCCCCATACTCCTACATATTTATCCCACTAATCCCTCTAACCTTTGCATCCTGGGCACATCTTTGGACTGAGAGAGAAAATCCAGGTAGACACAATGAGAATGCGCAAATTCCAGTCACCAAAGGACAGAATTGAACTCTGGTGTTGTGAGGCAGTAGTGTTAACCACTATGCCAAAGTGCTGTCCCAGTTTAGGCAAAGAACAGCTAAGCTAAATGGGTCTCAATATTAAACCACCATATAAGATCAACGAAGGCACAGCTAACCATAAATTCAATTTCTCTTATGAGGTCAGTTTAAATTAGTTGGCTGGACAGTTAATTAGTGATGCAGGGTGAAGCCATGAGCATGGGTTCAATTCCTGTATCAGTTGAGGTTATTTATAAAGTCCCTACCCATTCAACTATGCATGAGATGTGGTGATCCTCAGGTTAAATTACCATTACTCAGTTACCCTCTCAAAAAAAGGAAAGCAGCTATGATCATCTGTGAGTATGAAAATTCACCTTCTTTCATGAATTATAAAATCATTAAGCCTATCCATTTACTCTGCTTCCTGCACCGGTCTCAGATGGATGTGTGCGCACGAAATGTATTGCTTTACTAGCCACTCAGGAACAGTTCCAAAAAAGGTACTCTCCTTTGTTTAACCCAAGAAAGCCAAGCTAGATAACTCTCCACAACCTCACTATTTAAATATTGGGGCACTTTCAGAATTGAACATGTATATCCTCTCCAATTCTTGAAATAAATCCTTTTACAATCAAACAACAGAAAACACAGGAGTCATTTACCCTCCCTCCACTCACCATATTGTCCTGTTCCAGCACCTTTATTTACCAGCTGACGACAATGGAGGTTGTGTTGGAGGAAGTTGCTTTATTTCAGTATCTATCAAACTAGCCAGTGAATCTTTAGCAACAGCTTTGCTCCCTCCACGTCATTAACTTCAGACCTTGAGATATTCATGCCCTACATCATCTGCAGAAATGAGGATCAGTTTCCAAATTTACAGACATTCAACTTGACCTTTCTCTAAGTTAGCCCCAGCCTCTGTTCAGTCACGTGGTGTAGATCTAACATCCAATTTTAGATGAATCATAAATCAACAGAAATTGTGCAGATTGTTTTGAGGGCAGCTGAACCACTATTCCGCCAGATGAAAATCTTCCCCCAGTATTTGAGTTTTATTGAGAATAAATGAGTAACTCGAGTGAGACAGGATCATTCAAAAAATTACAGATTAATTAGCTTAACATTGGTGATAGGGAATGTTTGGAATATCCAGGAAACAAGAACATAAACAAAGCAAAGCATTAAGGTAGATTTCAGAAAGGAAGATTTTGCTCGACAGACCCAGGGTCTTTAGAAATGGTGAATGGGAGAAATATCATAAATGAGTTATGTAGTGGAATTTGGAAAGCATTTGACAAAATAATAATAGGAGACACAGAAATTTGACAGGTATGGAATTAGAGGTTGTTGCAAATTGGATTAAATCAGATTTTTGAAATTAACTTTTGCAATACTGGTGTACTGGCAAGGTTGTTTAATTGCCTAGCTGTGATTGCTTTGAGTAGTGCTGAGTGGTGCTGAGTAGCTCTTTGATACAACCAGGTTATTGGAAATTCAGAACACTTAAGCATCTTGGTGTGGGATAGAGATACCCAAAGATCAAACTGGGTAAGGAGATGTTTCAAAATGGAATGTCAATTCTTAAACTGCCGTGGTGAAATTTAAACTTGTGCTCTCTGGATTATTTGTCCAGCAACAGAACCATAACAAATTTTAAATCATAAGTAGAAAACAGTGAAAGCCAGGGGCAACTTTTGAATGGTTGGAAATGGATAGCTGTAACATACAGGAATCTTTCTTTCATTCTTATAGCAACAATTTGAATATAGGGACAGGGGGATTGAAGTTCAAGACAAAATATGATGCTCAAACATGAAAAAGGCCAAGGAAATAGACTATCTTCAATTGCAATTTCTGAGGACTAGTTTGAATTATGTTGATAGATAGTTCTTTTGATCCCTTTGTGGAAACATGAAAACTCATTATAATTAGGGTTTGAAGGGAGAAAAATAAATGCCATCTAATACAATTAATTCTTCAGTTTAAAGTCCAAAACATTCTTCATCTGTAAAGTTTATTTATTAGTGTCACAAGTTGGGCTTACATTAACACTACAATGAAGTTACTGTGAAATTCCCCCAGTCGCCACACTCTGGTGCCTGTTCAGATCAATGCACCCAAGTAGTACATTTTTCAGACTGTGGAAGGAAACCAGAACACCCAGAGGAAACCCACGTAGATATAAGAATGTATGAACTCCACACACTGCGATCCAAGCCAGGAATTGAACCCAGGTCCCTGACACTGTGAGGTAGCAGTGCTAAACACTGTACCACGTAACTACAAAACAAAAATTAATTCTACAATCTATAACAAGAGAGACACCGTACACAGAACTTCAAGTGTGAATGGCTTTATTTACTGTTGTACTTAAATGTGGCTGTCAGTACAATATTCTATTGCTAGTCACTGCCACCCAGAGGAATTTAGGCAATTTTTCGGTCTACTTTTTGAAAAATATTTAAGACAAACTGTCATAAGATACGATTACAGAGTAAAATGTGGTGTAAGAATTAAGTCAGGGATGGTATTTGCTTGCTCTGCAATGACAACTACTCCCGTTGCTGCACCAGCAGTTTCTTCATTCTGACTTCCTCAGTATACCTTTTGTTCCTACACAGTGCTCCAGAATAAAGTTCATCTACATTCAAGTTACCTATAGCAGCAAGTAATATTCAGTACAATTAAAAGCACATTCCTTCATATATACAACACAACAAAGATTGTGAATTTCTAAAGAAAATATACCCAGAGAAAATTGCACACTAAATTGGATGTCTCTTCTTAAATGAGCAACATAACTGGTGAATTCGATTTTTATAAAACTATTTTCTTTCCTCCAATATTTTGGCACTAAAACGAGTCATTTAAGCCCAGACAAACTGATTTATTTCCGCCATGTTTCCTGTTCTTATCCACATACCAAACTGTGCTGCCACCTGTAACATCATCTAAAATTTTTGACGAGTATGTTTTCAAAGAAGTTGAGAAAGGAGGATTTCTTGTAACTGAAACCAAAGGTTAATTGCCTCAGTGATTTGATCCATCCTTACTCGGTAGCTCTCCTTAGAAATCAAAGAGCTAAATAAAAACTGCTCTGTAAGAAGGGGCATCAAACATGTTTAGAAGCATTGGTGATTCTGGTTCTGAAATCCTAAAATCAGGTTCTGCAGCTTTTTTTTTGTTAAATGGCCTCACATGTATTCAGTGGCATTCGAGACTCTAGATCACACAAAATTGTGTGACAGGGTGACCTTGTAGCCTAAAGATTTTACAGCTTTCTGACAGTTAAAAAAAATCCTTGGTTTGCATAAACTAAATTTTTTTTTTGGAAGGGAAGAGAATGGACATATTTTCTTTTCACGTCATGTATTTTGCTTTAGTTTTCTGCTCTCTTCTCCCCAACATGCCAACATCTCATGGGGAAAGCCCTTCCGGTACTTCTTCACAGAAGCCATTATTCACAAGTTACTGTCAAGCTATCAGACTGCAGAGGACATCACATCCAAGCCTGAACTTATTCTCACCCAGAGTCCACATTATACTGCATAACAATCAAAGAAAGAAAGTGTCTGACTTTTCCACTCCAAAACAGTGCTGAAGCCAACTATAACATGCCTATGACAAACCTCAGGAGCATATTTCTGTATCACCCCGGCATAAGCAGGCCACCTGTTAGTTGATAATAGAATATCCGTGACCAAATTTAAGCTTGTGCTGCCATGTAACCAAGGTAGCTTTGTGATTCTCCAACACTGGAAAAAAACAAGACACTGCTGAGGAAGCAAGACACTTTAAAATGGAAAAAACTAAGTGGAACACTTGAGATTCTTAGCTACGAAAATAATCAACTATTGTCAGCTTTCTATTAAATAATGGTAACTTATCTAATTTTCTTGGAATAGAGTTTATCATCAACATGCATGTGATCAGCTATAACATTAGGTGGGTTGTTATATATAAAATATCAAATGAAAAATGAGCTATTACAAAGCAGTAAACTGTAATGGAATGAAATGACTGCCATTATTCATCCGACTCACAAATAGCTATGAGAAACAAATTTTTTAACTTCAATAATTCACCTTCAAGTAAATTTCCTTCAATACACTAATTTAGTTGTGTTTGTGGCAAAAACTAAATGCAACTATTTCCTCAAAAACATAGTTTTGCTGAGACCTCCAATTGGAGCACATCACTTAAACTGTATAGTATTTGCACCGCAAGTTATTCTATCTGTAGAACAGATGAAATGTAGAATTTTGCTTTGAGATCATTGGTGTTGAATAGCAGTCATTACATTTACTTAGTGCAAAGCTTTAGTAAGACTAATTTTGTGCTTCATTTTGGAAAATATCTATTTTGCTGTTACTAAGATATTATGATCATATCATGCTTTTCAAGTTCACTAAATTAATTTTTAAAAGTTGCAACTTAATATAACAAATCTAAACACCACGCAACAGGATATCCACAGTGCTATATTGCCCAACAACTGCTCATTGTATTGCCAACAGAATTCAGAAGCACTTCAACAATTTTATCCTTATTCACATATAGCCCAAAAAATGCATACTGAGCACAAGTAAACAGTTATACAATAGCTAGAGTTGTACATGTTTAGCTGAAGGGTCTTACTGCTAACTTTGGAAAAGGGTGGGTGGAAAGATGATCATACATGGGTTGATATTCATATACCTAAAATATGTCCTACCCTTAACAGAATGACTATGGAAGTTGCTCAATTAAGACAAGACTTTTCCACCCCTTCAATGGTGTGGTGTAATTCCAGTTAAGGCAAAGTTAGTGATTGATAATTTGACAGACATCAGCATTCAATTTAGATTGTTAGCCCAGTGTCAGTGTCATTCTCTGGCCTGGGGACATGTAGCAGTTGGGTCCTTACTGATATTAAAACGATTCTGTTTTATATAACTGCCTTGGAACTTCACAGTAAATATGATTTTGCAAAACTTGACAAAAACAATCAATCTGAATGACTTCACACACACCTATTGATACCACTTTCAGGAAGGTGATAAATTAATTTGTGGAAACTAGAAAGTCATATTCTCTCTGTCCACTTTGGGCAAGATTCTTCCAGAACCACCTCGTACCTTTAGAAATTCAAAGAAACTACAGATAGAACCTTCGTAATTCAAAAAAGTGCGTTCACAAAGCTCTACATGGTTTCTCTTGATTTGTCAAAGGTCTTTGACTTCAGCAGCTGCAAATCCCTTTGGAAAGTCCTCTGAAGACCTGGATGGATTATCATCCTGCAAGTCTGCATATCAGAATGACAGCAATCATCCTTTTGATGGACTGGAGACCAATTCCTTTCATATCTGGACAAGCGTCAAGCAGGGCAATGTAATTGCCCCAACTCTCTTCTTCATCTATCTCAACCTGGTCATGGAACTTATTCATAACCATCTCCACAAGCGGTTGTGAAGTTCCTCACCCTCAACAGGCCAGGAGGTAAGACTAAAGTGACTCTCCAATACATCCACAATACATTGACAACTTAACTGCATATAGCGGCCCACACTCCAAGCAACATTCAGGCTACGTTCAACTTCTTCAATCCTGCACACAAAAGATACCTGTCCTCCCTATACAAGTATCTTTTATTCCTGTTATAGTTATTTATGGGGAGACTTTAGGAGTCCTTGTAACAGTTTTCATGTGACCAGCTATCTTTTTCAGAAGGTCACTGCCATCGAAGAGGAAATTCAGCACTCAATCAATTGCTCAGCCTTGCAAAAATTCAGGTCTTCAAC
This sequence comes from Sphyrna mokarran, assembly GCA_024679065.1. Classification (NCBI taxonomy): domain Eukaryota; kingdom Metazoa; phylum Chordata; class Chondrichthyes; order Carcharhiniformes; family Carcharhinidae; genus Sphyrna; species Sphyrna mokarran. Next base: position 47,230,132 of record JAGIQG010000008.1, read on the forward strand.
AATAGACTTTTCCACCCTTCACTGGTGTGCTGCAATGCCAGTAAAGGCAAGGTTAGCAATCAGAAGGTTAACAAATGGATCTAATTTAGATTGTTAGCCCGGTGTCACACTTTGGCCTTTGAACATGGGTGCATTGGATCTTCGTTAACATTAAAAATTACATTTGTATAGAAAAAAACATCTGGGAACTTCACACTAGACAAGATCTTGCACAACTCAAATCAATCTGAATGTCTTCACACAGTAGTCATACTACACAGCTGCATTACTGAGAATGCAAAACTGATTCACAATGCACAATGTGCTGTTGAATTTTATGTAGGCTCCCGCAGACAGATTCTTCCCATTTCTTTCAAGTATCTGACTGAATTTAAGAACTTGCTGTGCTTCAATTTACTGAAAATTGGTAATGCAAAAATAAGTTATTTTACAATCAATATTCAATACTACAGTTTTTCAGATCTTGACAAAAAGAGAGAAGTTCAGATATTCACAGTAAGAGATTTTGTCATTTGCTGCAGGTGTGCATTAATTTCTATACTTAACAGCCATTCTGTCACATTGATTTGAATGCTGACAAAAACGGCTGCTGCTTTCAATCCAATCTAGCCACCCAAAAACAAAGACTGCCCATCAACAAATGGGCTGAATGCAGAAGAAAACAATTTGTTGTTTTGCCAACAATAATAACCATTATATTTCAAGACTCAACACCATTTGGTCATTTTTAAGATTGTTATGGACCAATAATTATAACCAATAAGGAAAACAATCAATTAAAATACAATTTGCATCAAAAACATTAACAGATTATAGAGTTGAGGGCAATATATCGTGTTACAGTGTTTGCATATTCTTGCTATTGCTCACTTTTGCAATAGAAATCTTTCAATTCTCTGAGGGCATCCCAAAATAAATTTACACTTTGACTGTATTGGTCTTTTAAGCTGTACTAACATTTTTTTTTAAACTGGTTCCACAATTTAAAATACATTAACAAAGTAATGGTTAAAAAAACATCGTTCATCTTCTTAAATCTATTGTTTTCTCCTGTGTATGACTATCAAAACATCCATACTTTTAGTGAATATGTTAAAAAAAAGTACGCTATGTAAGAATTAGACATAAATTACAAATTTTTCTTGCTATCAGAATATAACTGTTATTGTTTCTAACATCCACTAAAAGCGTGGTGCAGTTAATCATATTTTCTCTCAATCTTTTTATAGATATGTAAAAGTCTTGGACGTGACAGTCACGCATTCAAAAATCTGCATCACACTTTAAAAAAATATGAAAAGGAGAAGAAAATTCATTTCCTGCTGTTATTTTTGGCCTCAAATTGACCTCAGGAATGCACAGCAATTAAAACTTCTTGAAAAATTCTTTCATGGGAGCATCGCTGGCTAGGCCAGCATTTATTGTCCATTCCTAACTGCCCTTAAGGTGGTGAGTTGTCCTCTTAAACCACTGCAGTCATGTGCTGTATCTGTGCTGTATCTGTGCTGTTAGGAAAGGAGCTCTAAGATTTTGATCTGGTGATCTAGTTTCAAATCAAGATAGTACGTGGTTTGGAAGGAAAGTTGCAAATGATGGCACTCCCATGCATCTGCTGCCCTTGCCCTTTTAAGTGGCAACAGTCACAGGCTTGGAAGGTGTTGTCAAAGGACCTTAGTGAATTGCTGCATGCATCTTGTAAATGGTTACGCACTGTTGCCACTGTGCATCAGTGGTGGAGGGAATGAATGTTCCAGGTGGTGGATGGGGTGTCAATCAAGTGGGGTGCTCTGTCCTGGATGGTGTTGAGTTTGAGTATTGTTCGAACTGAACTCGTGTAGAGAAATGGAGAGTATTCCATTCATCTTTGACTTTGCCCTGTAGATGCTGACAGACACTTTGGGGATTCAGGTGATGAGTTACTCTCCACAGAATTCTCAGCCTCTGATCTGCTGATATAGCGACAGTATTCGTAATGGCAAGTCCAGTTCAATCACTGGTCTTTTTTCTGGTCAATATGTGAACTTAAAAGGGATGGGACAGCTTATGCAAAACAGAGTCTTTGCAGTAGAACAATACAATGTATCCTGCATGTCCTCCTTCCTGTTCCAAGGAGATCTGCTAGGCATTAATAACAAATATATAACACACTAGTAGCAGATTTTTAACTGTCATAGTTTTGATAGTCTTGTTCTACTGTTCCCATACAAGATTTGTAGATTAGTTGTAATTTTTGTCAATGCTCATGAACGCAGAGCACATTTCCACCAAAGTATCGGAAAGAAACTTGTCATTCAATATCTGTACAGCATCGTACATTTCTACTGGACAATCAGTTTGCAGTGTTATACCATTTTACATTTGGTACATAAAAAGGGCCTTGGTAATTTGAATGCAATTATCTCTCCTTTTAAGTGTCATTTCACAGAATTGCTCCTAATTCATGTCCATGGTACTTTGGTTTCTTATTTTTCCACAGCTGGTATTTACTCAAATGACTCTGCCTTGGCCACAAAATTTAATCTTCACACGACAAGAATTTCAAAACGTCCATTTGTTAACCTGTTATCTGGAAGTGTCTGGGAAAGAATGGGATTTAAAAACAAAGACAAGTTAATGCACTGATATTTATGACAATGTTGGTTAAGTGGTGAAATTAACAATGTCAGATTATTTAATCCTTTCAACCTTCACACTATCAGCAATGAAGGCTTAATTAAAAAAATGGTTTTCCTTCTTTTTCAAGTGCTGCATCTCTACTTTGTAAATTTGTTTCCTGGCTATCTCACTTGCAACTGAGCCAGCAAATGCAACATTCATTTTAAATCATCACAGTAATTTTCTGCTTTATGACCTCCACATTCATACTGAATCTTCTGTAATACAACTTTTTCCTCTGTCTAGTCTACCTACTTGTCCAGAAAGATATCAAACAGGAAAGAAGTCAACAATCCTTTTAGCTCGATAGAAAAAGTGGCTGACATCATCTTCGAATCAGTAACTAATAAATGTTGTCCTGTGAAGAATGGCTTAAGGAATTTAAATTGGATAAACAGCCTAGGTGTCTCTATGCCTGGTGAAGAGCAGAGCCAATCAACTTGGGATGCAAAAACCTAAGAATATTTGTTGTTGATTTCACGCACTATTGAACCTTTCTTGAATTCTACACATCTTATTAAATTACTCTCTCCTGGGTTTATTATTAGTGTCTCAAAATAGTTTAAATTACTGTGTCTATTGTTCTAATTCAATGATCTAGAAAGGATCATTGGCTTGTTGTTAAAGACAATTCAAAAGAGCATAGAAAGAGGAGCAAGAGTAGGGCATTTGACCTCTTACGCCTGAAATTTAATGCTCATCTTTTTTTACCTCACTACACCTTCCCACACTAGCTCCACAGTGCTTGATCGCCTTCAAAAGTCCAAAATATACATCAATCTCTGACTTGAGTACACTCACAAAAAGCATCCTTAGCTCTATGCAAGAATTTACTTGCCAATGGATTTAAGTAAATAGGGAAACAAGAAAAAAAACGTTATTGTTAAATACAAGAACTTTCTTTTAAATCTACAATACCAAAGCAAAACTAAGAGGCTAAGTTAAACTTACGTTTGTATTAAACTTATATTTTCACAAAGAACTATCAAAGGTTGTGAATGTAGCCCAATCCATCACACAAATCGGCCTCCCATCCATTGACTTGGTTTACAATTCCCGCTACCTCGGCAAAACAGCCAGCATACTTAAGGACCCCACGCATCCAAAACACTCTCTCTTCCACCTTTTTCCTTTGGTAAAAGGATACAAAAGTCTGAGGTCACATACCAATCAACTCAAGAACAGCTTCCTTCCTGCTGCTGTCAGATATTTGAGTAGACTTACCTTGCATTAAGTTGATCTTTCTCTACACCCTAGCTATGGACTGTAATACTATATAGTCTACTCTCTTGTTTCCTCTGTGAATGTTTTGTCTGCATAGCACACAAGAAACAATACTTTTCACTGTATGTTAACATATGTGACAATAATAAATCAAATCAAATGTTACTGGGTTGGAAATTAATGACATTAGGTTAAAGGTCTGATGCACATTTATTAAACACAGAGTAAAATCAGGTTAAGCGCCAGACAAAATAGCATTCCACCCCACTGTCTGAGTTCTCACTCAGATGAATAAAGTTAAAATTGCCCCAGCAGGGTTTAAAACTTCAGACTACATGAAGTTTGGTTTTTAGTTTTTAACCACAAAATGAAAGACATTACCGCATTCTTACCAAAGAGAAGAGCCTTGGATCGGGTACTGCGGCCGACATTTTTATTTCCTTCCTGTGTCACAACTGCATTTTTGTGCGTCTTCTTGTGATGCTCCAGGTATGTCTTTTTGGCAAATGCTTTTCCACACTTAGTGCACTTGTGCAGCGAGAAGTGTTTGGTAAATTTTACTTCCATGCTAGGCTCTGCTCCATCAGTTTTCCTGCCAACTACAGCTGAGTATGGGAGAGAGGTGGAAGTGCCATCGTGTTTCTTGGTGTGCTTTGTTTCATCTCTCTTGGGACCTTTTCTCGGCACTCTGTTCAGGACAAATTCAATTGGTTTCTTCACTGCCCGGCTCTCTAAATTGGCAGCGATTTTGCCAAGGTAGCGGGTTGACTTCTTGTGCACCACCGTTATATGTCGGACCACGTCCCTTTTGCGACGTGTCTCATAGGTGCAAAGGGGACACTTGTAGAACTTGACATAAATATTGTTGCCATCTGTGTGCAGCTCAATGTGCTTAGTCAGGTTCTGCTTGGAAGTGAACTGTCTCTTGCACAGCTTACAGTAAAGCTGCTTGAAGTCAAATCCCATTGAGAGCTTGGGCTTTCTGGGCTTGGAGTGGCCAGCTGCTGCAGTCAGACTTGAAGTTTTCGGGCTGTCATTCTCTTGCTTCACTTTGTTTTTCAGTAGTGAAGTGACTTTGGTCTCACTCATTTGGCTTGAGCCTTTGGATTCACTCTGAGGAGAGGGCCTGTTGGTAGGCAGCGAGGCCTCCACATTGCCTGTGCAGTAGGCACTAGCTTCAGTCACTTCCAAGCAACGTGCCACAGTTGTGCCCTGCTCCGGAGACTTGGACAGACTCTCCCCCAGGTTTATTTTGTGCACAATCAACATATGGCGCTTCAGCATGACCTGTGAGCTGTACTTTCTTTTGCACAAAAGACACTTGCATGCCGTCAGGTTATACTCGGCTTTTGAGGAAGACTTGCGTCTGCGGGGTGGAGAAGCTACCAAATGCTCAGGGAATGACTCTTCCAAGCTGAGTGGCTGTCCAGGTTTGGTGGCTATATCAGGAGTGATGCAGTCCCTCCTCAGACCTCTGTGCACCTCATCGAAATGCCTACGCACATTTGCTTTTGTGGCAAAGAACTTGTGACAGACAGGGCAATTCCTGCCTACGGTGACCACACCAATGCCCTTGGACCGCTTTCTAGTATTAGAGAGGGGAGACTGGTGCCCCACACGGTTCTTGGTTTCAATATACTTCTTCAGCTCTTCCATCCTCTTCTTATGCACTTTTCTAATGTGCCGCCGCACACTACGCCGGGAATTGAATGTCTTTGCACAAAGACAGCAGACCAAGTGGGGAGCAAGACTGGAACCATTGGAGATTTCCATCTCTGGAAGAAGGGGTTCTGGGCTATGTTCTAATTTTTGTGCTTCTACTTCTTTCTTTATAAACTCTGAAGGGGCTGATCCTGCACGATCCAACTCTTCCGCTGGTACAATCTCAGGAATCTTTTCAATGTCTGCCTCTTGCATTGGCAATGGACTGGAGGTTTGTGGACTGTATGTCTCTACATTGATGATTGTTTCATCGATTCTAGTTACATGTTGATACACTGCATTCTGGTTTGTTTCAATTGGTTCTAATTTGATTATGTAGTCTTGCTTATCAACCCGAGGATAAATTGCTTCCAGAAGTTCCCGTATAGTGCGACTCTGTTTATCGTTTGTATCTGGGAAATCTAAAGTGGTGAAAAGAGTTTACTTGTATGGAGTACGTAAAACAACAATCTAAAACATCTTAAAAGAAACTCAAAAGTTGAATTTACAAAATCAAATTAGAATTATTTTAATGGAATGGTGCAGATAATTCAAAGAATTGAGTTGTAGTTTTAACTTATCAAAGGTACTAAGTGTCTATAGATTAATGAACATTTGTACATATACTAGCTAAACTATCTCCATTTAAACTGAATACACTGATGCATAGTAATGGCAGTGTGTACTATCTATAAGGTGCACTGCACAAACTCACCAAGGCTCCTTAGACACCATCTTCTAAACCCACAAACACTACCATTGAGAAGGACAAGGCAGCAGATACATGGGAACATCACCACCTGCAAGTTCCCCTCCAAGTCACTATTTCACTGCTCCTGCATTGTTAGCAGATCAAAATCCTGGAACTCCCCCTTTCCATGATGGGAGTACACTCGAGTTTCCAGTGGCAACTTATTAAATGCTTTTTGAAAATTCAAATATATTAAATCTACTGGTTCTCCTTTATCCACCAGACTTATATCCACAAAGAACTCTAATAAATTTGTGAAACAGGATTTTGTTTCACAAAATCATACTGATTTTGTCTAATTGTATTATAATTGTGATATAATGATATGAAATATTATAAATGTTTAGTTACTAAACATAGCTTCTCAGCAGTTAGCACTGCTGCCTCATAGCACCAGGGACCCAGGTTCAATTTTGAACTCAGGTGACTGTATAAAATCCACACATTCTCTCCGATTCTGCGTGGGTTTCCTCCAGGTGCTCTGGTGTCCTCCCACAGTCTGAAGATGTTCCAGTTAGGTTGACTGGCCATACAATATTGACCTGTTGGGCAGGACATTAGGACCTCACTTGGCCAAAACTTGTAAAATCCCACTTGAGGCTGACAGAGAATTCCATTCTGCAAGCCTCATCTTGCAGATTCTGGGGTGGATGAAGCAGTAAAATTCTGGTCTTAGTATTATGGGACTAGCAGAGTAATTACATGGCATTGTAGAGATCTTAGGTGGGATTATCATCTGTGCGGGTTCAATGGGCTTAATAGCCTAATTCTGCACTGTAGGAATTCTATGATTCTACTATCCCCTGAATTCCAGTAATTTCCCCAATATTGTTAGCTTAACTGACCCATAGTCTCTCCCACTGTATGTCTTCCTTCATTATTAATACTGAGATGTTCCACTGACTTTTTCCAATCCAGACACCTTTCCAGATTCCTATGGACTTTCAAAAGATTGAAACCAATGCTTCCACCATCCTGACAGCCACTTATTTTAAAAACGTAATAGGGCAAAAAGCCCAGGAGACTTGTCAACCTTTATTTCCATTAGCTTTCTTGGTGCTTATTTTCAATGCATTTGCATTTATTTGGCACCTGATCACAATCTCAGAAATGTGCCATAGTCAGTGAATCATTTGTGAAGTAAACAGATAACTGATGTTCTTTTTTGCCCTATTTTGGCAACATGCAAACCAAATTGTACAACATAAACACAATGAAGGACCTGTTAAGCTTTTCTCTGCTCTGTTGACTGAAGGAGAGTTGTCTGGATACAATAGAATCCCTTGCACCTCTCTGAATAATGCATGGAATCTATAGCCTCAAACTGAACTGGCTACTAAAGCCTCAAGTAAATGTGTCATCTAAAAGAGAATACTCACTTGAAATGCAGCAGTCACTACAAGATGAGAATTATGATGAGGAATTGCTGGTATTGGATTTGGGGTAGGCATAGTAAGTAGTCTCACGATACCAAATTAAGGTCCAACAGATTTATTTAGTAGCACAAGCTTTTGGAGCATTGCCCCTTCATCAAGTGAGAGATTACCTTAGTTCATCAAGATGTAGAATCGGTTTCAGTGGAAACAGGAAATAGCAAAGGTAAGAAATCATCTGCGGATCTAGTTTAGAAGCCCCCTTATAATAGCTGCACTGTAGAGCAGAGTATACCGGAAAAATAATGGGGTGATGGGGCTTGCACGAAAGTACTGCAAAAACCATGCATGATTTTGATTTTGATGCAGATCAGGCAAATCAGTTTGGCAAAAGTAACCTGGAAGATGGATATATTTGGGATAATTTCTTGCAGCAGTACATTCTAGTGCAAACCAGGGAGCAGGCGTTTTTAGACCTGGTAATATGCAAGTAAACCAGATGAATTAATAATTTTATAGTAAAGGAGTCTCCAGGCAACAGAGATGATGGCATGACAGAATTTCATTTTCAGCTTGAGGACGAGAAGAATGTGCCTACGATTAGCATCTTAAACTTAATTACACTGGAATGAAGGCAGAGTTGGCCAAAGTGAACTGGAAAGTAAGTTAAAATGTAGGACAGTAGAAATATTTCAAGATTCCCAGCAAATACATTTTTTTCCCATTAAGAAAGTCTCTGATAAGGGTGTACCAACCATAGCCAACTAAGGAAGTTAAAGCAAACATACAATACTGCCAAGAATAGTGGTAAGTCAGAATATTGGCCAGATTTTTTAAGGAATGACTAAAAAAGGGAGAAATTAGAGTACTAGTTAGAAATATAAAACAGATAGCAAATGTTTCTACAACTATCTTAAAAGAAAAAGAGTAAAGTGAGGGTTAGGACTTCAGAGAGTGAAGCTGGAGAATTAATAATGGAAAGCAAGGAAATGACAAAGGCATTGTACAGGTGTTTTCTATCTGGTTTTCACCATGGGAAACAAGAAATTTCAAGAGTATATGAAAATCAAGAGGTAAAGGGACAGAGGAACTTCAAACAACATATATTCAAAGGAAAAGTCCTGGGTAAACTATTAGAATTAAAGGCTGACAAATCCCCAGGACAGGAATGCCTACATCTAGGATTCTATAGGGATCTGGAACTTTGACTGTTTGTGACAAATATTAATGACCTGGATGAAGAGACCAAATATTTGGTTTCTAAATTTAGTGACACTACAAAGATAGCTAAGTTAAGAACAGAACATAATCTTTTTAGGCTCTTTATGTGGATAGGCAAAAAAACTGGCAGATGAAGAATGTAGGAAAATGTGAAGTTTTTCATTTTGGCAGGAAGAATAGAAAGGTATTCTATTTAAAAGTAGAGATTTCAGAAATTGGTGACAAAGTGGGATCTGGGTGTCACATCAATCACAAAATGTTAGGATGTAGGTAGGCACATAGAATGCTGGCATTTACTGCAAGGAAAAATTGATTATAAAAGTCAGAAGATGTTATTATACTCGTACTGGGCCTTGGTATGACCACATCTAGAATGCTGTGTACAGTTTTGGTCTCCTTAGATTGGATATAATTGAATTAGAAGCTGTTTGGATAAAATTGACTCAACTGACATCTTGGATAAGGAGATTGTCTTACGACAAAGATCAAGTAGGTTGGGCCTATACTCACTGGACATTAGAAGAATGAGAAGTGATCTTATTAAAGCATATAAGATCCTGAGGGAACTTGACAAGGTGGCTGTTGAGTGGGTATTTCTCTTATGGAGGTGTCTAGAACCAAAGGACACCGTTTAAAAATTAGGCGTTTCCCATTTAAGACCAAGATGAAGAGAATTTTGAACTTTCAAAGGGTTGTTAGTCCATGGAATTCTCTTCTGCAGACAGCAGTGCAGACTGGCTCACTAAATATATTCAAAGCTAAGTTAGATCATTTGTGAAAGACTTGGGTGTCAAGGATAATGAGGAACTGACCCGTAAATTGGAGTTGAGGTCACAATCAGATCTGCCATGATCTTATCTCGTGGGCAGAATGGTCTACTTCGGCTTCTTGTGTTCTAGTCACTTAATACTGCTAGACTTTCTACGCTGATCTATGTGTTCTGACTCAGGGTGAAGTGCTACTACATTACCCAAACAATGCATCTCTCTACACAAAAATATTCTGGAGCTGTAAAAGACAAATTGTGAATATTAGGCTAATGCAAGTTTGCACTCACTTGCATTCAAGATAAGAGGTTAAAGATTCTCATTCATATAAACAGTTTCACAGTTTGAATCTTCTGTGAATTTTAAACTAATTTCAGGTAATAACGTGCATCATCTGCAAGTAATTATATGATTAGGCATTAAGAAGGCAGATGCAACTTTGGACAATAATCATGGAGCTACGCCAAGCAGTAAATATTCCTAATGTGTTATCATAACCAATCAAGAACAGCTTTCTTTTGCTGGTAAACTTATGAAATTGCATCTGACCTGGAACGTATAACTTTGCTCAGCCCAAAAGGCAAGTCCAATACACACCACCACATCACCCCCACGTGTGGAGCAAGGGTGCAGGTCCCAAATCCACCCAGCCAGAATGCGAATCAAATCCCACACTGCTGGCATCAATCTGATCTAAATCGGCCATCCAGCTACCCCAGGAAGTCCAAACAGCAGTGGCAACATACAGCTTTCATATCTAGGTTATATTCTGGAACTATGAACAGCAATGGCAGAAGTTCTAATTTCTTTCCATCACATGGCTGACCAGAAATCTCTCCTGCCTTACCACGTCACTGGCATATGTTGAAAGGATTTACAAATTAATATTCAACCTGCTTGACCGTGTTATAAAAGAACTTTCCATGGCCATCAAGTCCTGGAGTAGGACTTGAACCGGAACTCCTTGCTGAGGTAGGAATATTATCCTGCTTTATTCATACAAACATACAAAATTGATCAGAGAAAGAGAACAATTGATCCATCAGTTTGCCTCAGACCAAGAGAGCTGTGGCATTCTGACTAAACATCTCTTCTGCTCTCCACAGCCCTGAAATCACCAGAGAAGTTTTTATTTAAAAAGTGAAAAGCCCAGGAACAGGATGGGAACATTCTCAATTTTGCCCCCCACTTCTCTCACTTGAATTGGGTAGCTAAAACCACAGGGCAGTCGGGGAAAGACCCTAAAGGACCCCAACTCATCTACTTATAATTTTAAAGGAGGCAGGTCAAGAGTAGGCAAACAATTTGTTCTTAGTAGGTGGATCAGACATTAAACTATTTTAACAGGATTGCAACTTGCAGTTCAACACAATTATTTTTTAAACACAGTTCAGAATTTTCAGGTCTTGGGATTTTTAGGTAAACAGAGATGAGAAAGCGCCAGATGAATGAGGTAAAGGTCTTCATGGCAGTGTTAACAGACCAAAAGTAATCATTTTTTCCCAACCCAACAAGATTACCTCCATGTAAATGAATCCCCAAGTGAAACACTGGGAAATTTTTATTTCAACGTTTCTCATCCTCACTCCCACTCTCTACCCTAGACCCAAGTATATATCAAAGATGATGATTTAGTTCATTCCTATATTGTTCACATTTTTTTTTAAGATTGAGGTTCAAAGTAATGGAGGATCTGGCAGACTACCAATGGTTCCAGTGTAGAACTGGCATATGCTTAAAGTAATAGTATTTGAGTAGATTCTGCTATATGTGGGGTTAAGTAGAAAATACAGCACAAAAACAAGCATTTATACTTTATTTCTGTCTTATGTTTTCTCACTTAAATTTACCATCGTAGCTATCTATTCTCTTCAATGCTTGTGTGGTTTCTCCTGAAGCGCATCTAGTCTATTTGTTTCAATAAATCCAGGAGTTGAGTTCCACACTCTTACCGCTCTTTGGATAAATAAGTTTCATCTGATTTCTCCATTGGCTTTCTTGCTAACTATTTTATATTGATGACCTCGAATTATATTCTCCTCAACAAGAGAAAATAGTCTCTCTATCCACTCTTTAAAAAAAACTTTCGCAGTTTTGAAGACCTATATTCAGTCATCTCTCAGACTTCTTTTTCCATGAAAAAAAAAGTCTCAGCCTGTCAATCCTTTCCTGATATGTACAACCAAGCTTGTATACCATCCTTTATATTTTCTTGGCACCCTCTGTGGTGCCTCTATGTTCTATATATAATGACCAAAACTGCATGCAGTTCTCAAGGTGTGGTCTAACTAAGGTTCAGTACAGGTTAAGCAAAACTACACTACTTTCTGATTCTATCTCTGCAGTAATTAAACCCAGTCTTGGTCTGTCTTTAATAATGTTGCTAACTCGTTAAGATACTTCTTGTATTTGCACTCAGAGATACTTTCGTTCACTACCCCATATAGACTTGCACCTTGCAGGTAACTGTCCTCACTATTCTTCCCATAAAAATTACAACCTCAGATTTATTTGTGCTGAACTTGACTTTCCAATTATTTGTCCATTCTGCGAGTTTACTAAATTTGTCACAGTACTCATCACTCACAAAATTAGAAATTGTGTTTGTGATTCAAAAATCCAAATTGGCATTGTGAATTGTGAATAGTAGTGGTCACATTTAAATTAACATTAGACACTTTGGAAGAGGTAATGAAGCTGAAGATAATAGCATAGAAACCTAAGGCTGTAAAAATGGACTAAATTGCTTCAACACGCATAATACCAGAACTGCTCACAACTGAGCTAGTAACAGTTCTGTGAGGAAATTACCTTGACTAGGGACACAGTAGTTGGAATCAGGCTTGCTAGCATAAATAATGAAAGAAAGTTCCCAATACACTGTACTTCCATGTTATTGGCTGCTTTTAGGTATCTGCAGAAGGCATCACTCAGATCAGTCAGCAGCATTTATCACTGCATCACTGAATTAATCCATGGCCCAGTTGGTAGCAGACTCGTCGCAGGTCAGAATATTGTAAGCTTCAGCTCCAAAGACTTCAGCACATAATTTAGGCTGACACCCCCTGTACAGTCCTGAGGCAGTGCTGCATTGTTCAAGGTACTGCCTTTCAATAAGACATTAGATTGAGATGCCTGATCTAAGTTTAAGTAAAAGATCCTTCGGTACTATTTCAAAGAGTTAATCCCTTAAACAAAATTCCTCAAATTGATTAACTGATTCTCACATTGTTGTATATGAGACTTTGCAGTATCCAAACTGGCTGCATTTCTAAAGATACTTAACCACTGCAGTGTTGTCAGGCCACATGGCGAACAGCAACCCTTGTCCAGACCAAGTGTTCTCACTGAGATGGCAGTGTCAAAGATTAAGGCACCATTGATTACACTGTGTCACTATTCATATACCTATAGGTATGAATACCCAAAAAAGGTTTACTCTAGCCCTCAGGTGGTAGGTGACCAGCAGCCACAATAATGCAAAATGAATGTTCATTTTTCAGAAAACTCTTGTGACACTCAAAAAAAAATTCAAGAATTTTATAATTGTTCCAATTGGAGGCTGTGCTGTCTAAAAGGCACTCCTTCTGCACAAACATTTATCATTTTTGTCATTTTGCAATGCTGCAATTTTACACCTTACATAGTTTTCTGGCCAGCCTGCAGTTATGTTCCTGCCATAATTCAATTTTTCTCACACTATGCGCAATTGCTTAATCTGCCCATGAACCTATGTACTTAGTCAGTTTTGTAAATTAAAAATGTCACTAAGCCATTAACTGTCAAAGTGACAGGCTTTTTAAAGAAAAACATTTGTTTGATGACAATCCCACAGACCATAAATGGCATTTTTCATATTTACGTACTGCTGAAAGTTGAGATATAAAACATTACTTCAGCTGTTTATTTATTATGGAGTGCACTGAAGAGATCCAATAATTCCACAGGCATAGTCAATGTAAAATGGCATTCTATATTAAGGGCACCAAAATCTGATGGATTAGACTATGCAAAGGATTCTTTACTGCAAAGATAGTGTAAATACAGGTTGGTACACGTTAGCATTTCTTAATCATTCACTGATTTTAAGTTCAAGCGCTGCATGAATTGGTTGCAAGTGCAGTGATTCTATGTGCCAATGCCTCACACTATTTGCCAAATGCTCGAGGGAGCAGAATTAAGTTTCAGGCCTGGGTTGGCCACCACGCTCACTGGAATCAACCCTACGCTGGAAGACCCACATAGCAAGTGGCACAACTCTGTTTTCTTCTTCAGGTCTGGGACTGAAGAGCAGAAGATGCAAACGCTCTCCAGACAGGTACATTCCAATTGTGATAACATTTGGCCAACTAAAGTACAATTGTTACTGATCACACTGGCATGTCCAATGGCATCTTTGGTTGATTAGGATGTCCTCCTAGTACTATCCAATATTGATTATTAGTCCAACTTGCATACATTTTATCTATTGTCTGGTTTGTTTTAGGAAGGAAAGGCTCACCGCATTAACTAACCACCAAAGTGAGTGACATTCAACTATCTGCTTCGCTGGGTGTGCAGGTACAGAAGGTGGGCACAGAATACAATTGAAAAATTGTCCTTGTTCAGAGCAAGGTAAACATAACAAATGCAATGGATTGAAAGGAACAGAGAATGGATTACATTAGAGCAAACCGAGGACAATAAAATTTCACACTGATTATTGCTCAGGTGGAACTGTCTTATCCGCACACAGGAACAAAAAGTTCACAGTTACATACAAAAACTGCAAAGTCATTAGAAGTTCAAGGAGTCCCTCAATTAAACAATTTTTTTAAATTGCAAATTCCCCTCCATTCTTCCTCTTTCACAAATCATTCACAAGCATGCACTTAATTTCAAAATCATGAAATGGACTGGGCCTTATTACTAGAATTATCATAGTGTTGAAGAGGCCTTTTGATCCATTGAGTCTGCACTGACACATGAGAAACACCTGAACTCCCATCTACCAGTATTTAGCCGATAACTTTGAATGTTATGACATGCCAAGTACTCTTGCAGGTACTTTTTAAAGGATGTGAGGCAATATGCCTTTACCAACCTGCCAGGCAACACATTCCAGACTGTTACTACCCTCTGGGTAAGAAAGTTCTTCCTCTCATCCCCTCTAAATTTTCAGTCCATCATCTCGAATCCTTGTTCCCCTTGCAACTGATCCCTCAACTAAAGAGAGCAGCAGCTCCTTATCCACTCTGTCCATGTCCCGCATTAAGATTCTAATCTGGCAACATAAGCTACAATTCAAGTAGGAAAATTCCTGCGTCTTCCTGATTTAATTAAAAAGCTAAATTTAAAAAAGAAAGAAAATCAAAATGACAAGTGGTTTAGAGTATAGCCACACAAGCTCCTATTTGGGAATCCAATGTTCAAACCAGTTTGAATGTTTTACCTGCATTCAACTAAACCATTTGTCTTCACTGCTTACTAAACAAGTTTGGTCTACAAGTTGGGCCAGCATGTGCGCCACAGATTTTACAATAATGTTGCAACTCTGAGATTTGAGTTTGCAAATAGTCATTTTTAACAATCCTCTTGATAGAGGAAATGGGTTACAAGGGAAGAGAGTTTGGATTGTTTCAATCAGTTTCTTGTTTGCAACTGAATCTAAATAAAATAAATTCTACATTTTTATTATTGCCAACAAAGGAGGCCAAACAATAAGTTCCTATTATTTGATTTTTGCAAGATATGTGAAAATAAGTTTTTGCAAAAATAACTTCCAGGAAATGACTGCATATGACAATATAAATGTCAGGGAAAAAGATAAATCATACAGCTGGTTGATAGAATCTTTGTTTGAAGAATACAATAAACATGGGTAATATACTAAGTAGCAAAAACACTGTGATAGACGACACTCATTAGCAGCATTTGATCGCCGCGCAGTAGAGAACAAGAAAAATTCCCAACTGAGTCCTGTCACTTCTCGAACCACAGAAAACACACACAGAATTTGGCAGGAATGAAATATAGATGTTATAGTAACAACTACAATATAACCCCACAAATAACAGAAATATAATTTAACTCCAACTGTGTATATGTTAACACAAATTTCAGTTCTGGGGGCAGCTTCTATGTGTAAGTTCCAGATCTGTTAAAGTTTACAGTGAGAGTAACAATTTACAATAAACCATGAAGTATACCAGATTAAGAACAGTACTGTGCTTTTAATTACCATTCTGCATTAAAGGGATCGCATATAGCTTTCCAGAGTAACTGAAAATCACAGAGTTCGAGAAATATATCAATGCTGCTTACTTTATAAAAGGGCCACTAATCCTGAAATACTTCATACACATAGAACCAATCCCTATGAAATGAACTCACATAATATGATCACCAGTAAAGTATAATGATGGATCTGATATTGCATAAGATTTTCATAGATTTGTTCAAATATACATGCTCTACTGTTTTAAAACAGAAGTAGCAACACAATGAATGACTGTATTAAGAGGACATATGAACATAGGAATTACAAGTAGGCCACCTGGCCCATATTTTTCTGCCATTCAATAAGATCACGGCTGATCTGATGATAGTCTCAACTCCTAATTCTGTCTGCATCCCATGTCCTTTTATCCCCTTTTTAATCAAGAATCTATATAGCTCAGCCTTAAATGTATTCCAAGATTATGCTTCTGCTGTCTTTTGAGGAACAGGAATCTCGGAGACTCTCAACCTCATGAGAAAAAAATTCCCTTATCACCATCTTAAATGGGTGATCCCTTATTTTCAAGCAGTGACCCTTAGTTCTAAATTCTCCAAGATGAAACACCACCCAGTCATTAACGCTCAGGATCTTTGCTGGAGAGACTGCATCAATATGTCACAATCTTAAGAACAAAAGATAGACGATTTGATGCAAAGAGGGGGAAGTGGATCATCCTTCTACCAACTCCAACATGATGCCACCATGAAACACATCCTTCCCTCATCCGCCACTGTCAAAATTTCGCAGGGACCCCTCCATCTCTGACACGCTAGTCTACTCTTCCATTGTATGCAATTCCTTATCCACTTCCCATGATCTTCCTTTGCTATCGCAGAAGGTACAACATGTACCCTTTTATCGCCTCACCATTCAAGGCCCCACTTTTTTCAGTTTTCATTGTTTCAGCATTTCATTTGCACTTCCTTCAAGGTCTATTTCGACGCTCCAAATAAGGTCTCTTCTATCGCAGGGAGAACAAACCCTGACTGGGTGACTGCTTTGCAGAATACTTCCATTCAGTGTGCAAGCTTGACCAAACCTTCTTGTTGCTTAGCATCTTAACTCAGCACCTTGCTCTCATGCCCACATGTCCATCTTTGGCCTGCAACGCTCCAGCGAAGCCCAACACAAGCTGGAGGAACAGAATCTTATCTTCCAATTAGGCATGTTATAGCCCGCAGGACTCAACATCAAGTTCAACAACTTTAAACAGAGAGCGTTCTCCTCCACCATAAACCCTTTCTAAAAAAAAATCCCTTACATTTATCGTCTCAATGCAAAATCACCCCCAACGCAGGCAACCAGGCCATCTTACTCTTACTCTTAAAGTTCTCTCATCTTATTGTAATCTTTCCCAAATACAGTTTAACATCCAATACATTTTTCCATTCTCCCTCCCCTTGGAATTTTTCTCTCATTGGAATGTGTCTATTATGTGTATTCTGAAATATCTCTAAACATCTGCCACTGAACCTCTGTTGGTCTATCCCTGAAGCACATTTGCTAGTTCATTCTAGAAAACTTTGCTTTCATGCTCTTGTAATTGCCCTTATTTAAGTTTAAAATCCTAGTCTTGGAAATATTCTTCTCTCTCTTAAAATGATTGATTTTACATTCAGTTTATAATAGGAGAATGCCACTTAGCACCCTCACCCCCCGAGTTTGCTCCAGGGTTCAGTAACATCAGAGTGGATCTGTATCTTAACTTCATTTTCCAGTCTTTGTTCCCTATCCCAATACCGTTAGCTAACAAGAATATATCAATCACAACCTCATCAAATTCTTTAAACATTTTACACAGTTTGCTCAATTGTCTATTAACCAGGGAATTCAAGCCAAGTTTACACAACCCATCATCATAATTCAGAACTTTGACTCCCATCCCCCGGACATTCTGTTGAATCTGCAATTTTCGATCAGTAACTGAGCTGAATGTCTCCTAAATATCATTAAATTCAACCACTGTAAATAGATCACATGATTAATTAGAGACCATTGGCTTTCCTTCAGAGAGGTAGTGAGTAGTAAATCCTTAGCTTGTTGTGAAGTCAAAAGGAACTAAACGTAAAGTGACTGGCTTTTCTTGTGTTTAAAAATATTTGCTAGAGAAAGACATGCAGCAGAAAGACAGGAAGAGGGAGAAGAAGGGAAAAAAAGACAGATTGCTGAACTATGAAAATTGCACTGTTTTGTCCTTCAATCTTGGTTTATGTTAAGAACGAACCTTTCAAGTCATATTACACTACAAAAATGCACAAATCACTTTAGGTCTGTTACTGCAGGTGAGGTTGTAGGCTTAATACAAAGTGATGACTTGGAGCTCAGTCTCATTTCTAATATGAATTGTGTATTTTTATTTCTCCATCAATGGATTTTGAGACTTAGCCAGCCAGTGGTCACCATGTTTGCTGCTTTGCTTAATTAAACTGACTACGGTCCTAAAACAAACTTAACGTTGAGACATGAATTCATGTCATTTCAGGTGGTGCAGGAGAGAGGTTGAAAATGAACTAACTGTATCTAAAGCAGCCTGATAATGAATTCCAACTGGCAATGTTCATAGATGACAGACATTAATATCCTAGTTTTGAGGGGGTAGATGCAAATATCTGTGCCAGCTTGGTGGCACACTGGTTAGCACTGCTGGCTCACAGCTCCATGGACATAGGTTCGACTCCTAGCTTGGGATCAACGTGTGTGTACCGTGACTGTAACTGTGTGCGTTTCCTCCCACAGATCAAAATGTATGAGTTAGGTGCATTGGCCAGACTAAATTCCCCCTTAGTGTCCTGGGATGCATAGGTTACAGGAATTAGCGAAGGAAATACATGGGGTTATGGGGATAAAGCCTAAGTGAGATTGCTGCCAGTGCAGACTCAATAGGCTGAATGGCCTTCTGCAATGTAGGGTTTCTATGATAATTGTTTGGGATTGCCAGTCTGTATATCAGGAAATTTAACCTTGCTCTGTACCGGTGTAAATATTATACCAGGAACTTTTGTCAGGCCAACTTTCACATTTGAATCCTATTTTGATTGACATATTTGTTTTATTGAGATAGTACCCATTTGATCACACCTTCTCACTACTATCTTCAAAGTCTAATTCTGAGGTTGCATAATTGATGGCAGAATTTAATGCACAGGTTCCACCACCAGGTGCAGTACCAGTGGGGAATCATTGTCACATTTGAGCGGGAGCCAAACTGGGTTTACTAGCATTGGATCTTCTCCCAGAATTCAGGATCCTAGAGATGGAAATCAGGCCCTGAGAGCTCTTGGCCAGACACTGGCAGCTCTGCACAACAGGTAGTGCCACTCGGAGTAGTGGCTGCTACTGGTAATTCACCTAGGGAAAGGATGAGGGTTGCTGATGGACCCAGGTTATTGGGAGGAGGGGGCAGGGGAAACTTTTCAGTGCACCCCGCACTCCCACATGTGGAGACCACATGTGGGCCATCAGGTTTCTAAGTGTAACCCAGGAGACATTTTATTTATCACTGACCTCGGGAAGAGTTGCCATATTCCATTGGTTTCAATTTGCATAGTTTGTTTCCTACCTGCATTACTAAAGTGATTTGCATGTAAAGCAAGAGCAAGTGAAATGAGGTGCATGCTAGTTACACAAGTCAGCTGTGGAGCTGTGTACTCCATCTGCATCCAATCAAAGCATTCGTTTTGTTTTTAACAAAACGTTGATGGTTTTAATATATGATAAAGCATTTTCTATAGCTCGTGAAGAAACATATGGCATTCATTAAATCTATTCAACCTTATTCATGGTATCTGGCAATTTCAATCTTGCAGCCCACTGAGACGAAGTAGAATCGCTTATTGCCCTTTGTTGCCTATCACTGCTCTTGAGGAATGGGAACGCCATGTCTTTTGCATGTAATCCCTGAGCCACCACCAAATTGGAGTGGCTTCTGAAATAATGGTGCCAAATGGTTTAATAATGAGCCTGATTTATCCTTACTGACTAATCAAGTTGCAAACACAGGCCTATTTCTATCTCCACTGGGAATTTTTGCTGCCAACAGAAGATTGATATATGGTCTGCCCATTCCCTCCATTAAATCCAGCTCCAACTTTCTTTAACGAACATCTGACGTATTCATGCAGTCCATAAGATGAAGAATTGCGAGCATTTTTTGAATGTCTAGCTTCATGTATGATCTTTTCCTCACAGGCATGTGTCCTAATCATGAGAATTATTTAAGTTCAGAGTTGTTTGGTTATTTTGATAGTAAAATTTACAATAATATTTATAACTAGCCTTTATGTGGATTTTTCTTTAATCAATTAACCCGCTTCATAGTTTACACCCCAATATGTATTGGGGTTACACCATAGTTACACCCCCAATTTGCTATGTTACCATGAGGAGGTCAGGAATTTTATTTCGTTTATTTCATTCTCAAGGTTACAAAGCCAATGTGCAAAGTAGATCAGGCAGTCCTGAATCCATCTCCTTGCTTGCTCCAAATTCACACTGAATTCAATTCATGGTCTCTACAGGGAGACATAAAGATCCAAGCTGACAAGAGAATCCTTTGCACCTGATCTTGGGCTTGATCTGATGTTTGATCTTAGCCAAAAGGCTGACTGCCTGTGTATTAATTCATCAGCAAGATGTAGGTTCACTCCTCACTCCAAATTTCTTACGTTATCAGGTAATCTAGAAACACACTTGTACTTTCATTCATTGGGTCTAAAGGTTTTTACACAATAAGAAAAAGTAATTTATAGTAACCTAAAGCATAGGAATATTAAAGTAGGCAATAATAAAATTAAAAAAATAAAATTAATGTTACATTAAGGCAAACTGTTTTAAGGATCATTTTTGCTGTCCTTTATTGGTATCAACAGATTAGGTAGCATTGTCACTGGACATATTTAAATATGCTTCCACTAAAATGGCACAGTGGAATACTGCATCGGTCTCTGAATTAAAGCCAAGCTAATGGAATGAATACCCTCTGTCTACTTGCTGTCACAATGCTATACCAAACAGCAGTGCAGTCTCAATTCAGTGCACTGTTGGCACAGGCACAAAGCATGATGATGTCAAATCTGCAATGTCACTCTGAGAAGCTGAAGTATAGCTAGTGGGAAAATGGAAAATATTATTTGAAGCAGAATAGAGGGTTGATCAGGAACGCACCACTGGGGCCTCGGTGCAACACGTCACCCTAAAGGCAGCACATCTGACAATGCAGTGCTTCCTTAGTACTGCACTGGAGCCTTGGTTTCTAGCTCAAGCTTTCAAGTGTGTCATGGCCAGAGGACATGAAGGAAAATACATGTGTCTGCATCATCCTGGCTATTTGATGAAATTGTATACTTTTTTTTTTAAAAGAGGTTAAATTGTTCAACAGATAAAATGGCTGCAAGAGACCACACAATGGTACTTCTGGAGATATCTAAGCAATTGGAAAATGGACAACTCCGTCCATGTTACCCAGTCAGTAAAAGTTACAGCTGAAAAGGAAGTAGGACAACTTCTTAGCTAGGCTGCAGGACACTGGAATCTCTGCACAAATTATTCTACTGCTGAAGTCAAGTGTGACTGGAATCACAAATCTCAGTGACTGCAAGGTTTCAGCATCAACTCCTCACAGATAAGTCAAAGACTGATTTATAAAAAAATGTCTTTTTTTAAAAACTTACTTTTGGACTCAATTCTCATTTCTAATCTCTGTGAATGTACGTGCACGTACCTCATTATTGTTCTCATGTTTAGTAGCTAATAAACTCACTCTACTTTAGAAAGCCTGGTCAAGTTTGCTCCTTTTAAAAAATAAATTTGTTGGGACTTGAATCATTTTTGAAGTCATCTTGTTGTGACCCAGGGAGGGCTTGAAGAAAGAAAAGGATCCAGTCCATCCCTCCTCAGCCTGGGTCATAACTGTTCAGCATAAATCTGAAATTTTATGAGCTGAGAGACCTCATTCAGAACAACAAATTTGGGGAAACTTGCTCTTGGGGACTGGTCGTAACAATTATGAACCACTTTCCCGCGTTTTGTGTGTGTATAAACTAATCCTCTTTTTTTAAAACCTTATCTCAAGTTTGCTATGGGATTATTAATAAAGGATTGGATCACTCCAAAACTGAAGGGTCAGAAAATATATGCACCACTGATAAATAGAGAAATCAAAAATACCTTTCAGTTTATGGTTGGCTGCTGAGAGGATCAATCTTTAAATGAATCCCCCCCCTATCCATAATAAGTGGGACTTCAGCCTGAACCTTATGATTAAGAGGCAATTGGAGTCCATTTTTATTGGCACAGGTAAGAGGATACATCAGGGATGTAATGCTGACAGAAAAGGTTGGGGCAGGAGAGAGGGAGGATCAGGTGCAGCAGTGAGATAGAGTGAATCCGAAGAGAGGGTGACGCATAAGAGAGGGTGCATCATGGTTGCAGCACTGAAACAGAGAGGAGAATTTTTTCTCCTTAGTCAGACATTTGACATTGATTTGGAACACAAGTCCATCGAATCTGAAACATAAAGAGTCAATCTGGTTAACTCATACCACCAAGAATCATTACTGCAGTAAAGATTATCTAGTCTGCCACTATCAGTTGGACAACAGGCACAACAACTGAATGAAATTTGAAACCCTACATGAGATACATATTCTCCAAGTGGAGATCAATGCTGACTTTTAAAGTACAGCCGCAGACAAAAGGAATAAGTTTGTATGTTTCTAGAATACAGAGTCAGTCCAAACTGTTCTGAATAATATGCAAATCTAGATTTCTTATTCTTAATTCTTAATTTATGCAAAAGAATAAATTCTAAAAACTTACGTTCATCCATCTTTGGGCTTGGGAAGCAGTAAAATTCCTTATGTGTGATAAGATTGGGCAGTCCTCTAAACAGACTTCGACACAGTTTGCATTCAAAGATAGTGTCTACCTCTCTCAGCAGAACATGTTTCAGTTGTGTAGTTCCTGTGTGCAAGAAGTATCACATACATTCAACAGAAATGTACCAAATAAAAATTCTTAAAGTAAAGATTTTCATGATTGGATATTTCCATGATTACAATTACATATTGTTTTTTAAGCTTTTCCAAAAAGCAGCATGATTTTTTTTTTAAATTCCTTCAGCTGAGTTAGAATTCTATGAGATAAAAAATTGAACACACATATATGGAAAAGTTTCATAGTGAAACTGTTAAGCTACAATGCCTTCACACTCTCGATTTGCATGTCAGCTTGCAACAAAATACTAAGTGCTTAAAATAGCCAGTAACGTTTAAAATGTGCATACAAGACAACGTAAAGTGAAGAAAATGATTGAAGTAAAACGAAGCAGTCCGTTGAGTGACACTGATCTGTTCAATTTCATTTCTATTCATGTTGCAGTTAATAAAATGACCTCAACGCTTGAGTTTTGGATTGCGCAAGACTTCAATCCATGTTTTTGTTCTTGCTTTGCGGGAATGGGGGTGCACACACTCAAAATACTATGGCTTGAATTTTCTGTTCAGCACTGCCTTTCTGAAGCTTGGTACTGCAGAAATGCCCCTCATAATTCTTGTTAGAAACTTGATGGGAATTTTTGGTAGTGTTCATCAAAACCTTACTGTACTGAACTGATCAGCAATTATTAAAATCTGAATTGTGGCACAATGATCTCAAGATCTGCTTTCACTTGTAAGAAGACTTCTTTTGGCAAAATGTCACCATATCATTTCATTTTTGAATCACCATTATTATGTATTCTTGTCAAAGTGCAACTAATACTGCCAACAGTTGGTTTTGCATTGGTGCACATTCCCATCTTAAAAACTGTACACCAGATATCATATCAGAATGCAGACAAACACAGGCATGAAGGCGCAGAATGAAAACATCATTAGTCGTCCTGCTGGCAAGAGGTAACACTAAATTTACGTGACCACTGTTCTCATAAACACATATTACAAATAATGAGAATGTCATGGATTTAAGAATGAAGAATTAACACCATATAAGTAATTATGAAAACTTATTCTGTCAGCCAGAAATACTCCTCTTACTATCTCAACACAGACTAAAAAAACCTGTAAATTATCTGAGTACAATGAGATTATGGTAACAGTCAGAATAAACATCATTCACTAGAGTCTGATAAAATCTACCTACTTGACTTTACTTATTGTTTTAAGCCATTAAAGAAAGTACATAAGATTATTTTTTCCAATTAAATCTATATTGACTCATCATAAGCAGTGAATTATGGAAGTTCAAACTCATTGTACAGACTATGGTATAATATTGCACAACAGAACTGTCAGTAAGCCAGTACTCTGTACCTGTCCGAAAACACTCAATGATTTGCTGAATTCCCGATTTTGAAGTTGGAAGCTGTTGTTGTAACAAAGGAGGGTCTCCTGGCTCCTGAGTGTATGCTGTAAAGTTGACGTATAAGAAGCAAAGGAAAGTGATACTGGGACATTGAAATACAGTTACCACTTCTTGAACACACAAAACAGGATCAAATCTACTTCACATCCAGGGTAAAAGTACACTGTATGATATAAATAACAAACTTACGAATACATTTCAACAAAGTTCCTTTGTCCGTGATTTCAAAATACAGTTTGCTCCTAATTTCATCCATTCACCAAACAGGTAGACGAACTTACTACAAACCTAATACCATGCTTGTTTATCACACAGCAAAATTTCACCCTTGCAGGGAGTTCAACATTAAAATGCACTAGTCTCATAGATAACAAAAATGGTACAACGCTAATAGATATCCCACCATGTTTCACATAGCAAATTAGATGCCACGCTGCTTCAAAATAATAGGAATGTAATACTATGCAACACATAATGTGCTGTGTTGCTGCTGGGGTGAAACTGTTTCAGCTGGACTGTTTCTTTAAGGCCATGAAATCTAAATGCTGTTAGTAAACACAGCTGGAGG
Organism: Sphyrna mokarran; assembly: GCA_024679065.1. Classification (NCBI taxonomy): domain Eukaryota; kingdom Metazoa; phylum Chordata; class Chondrichthyes; order Carcharhiniformes; family Carcharhinidae; genus Sphyrna; species Sphyrna mokarran. Next base: position 47,255,012 of record JAGIQG010000008.1, read on the forward strand.
TCAACCAGAGTCTAACTGCTATCTGCTAAAGGAAGTTCAGATTGGAAAGTATTTATAAATTTCTGCCCCCATGTCAGGGTGGCAGACAGAACGAAATGATTGTATTTTGAATTATTTTAGCATTTATTGATAACATTTAAATCATTTCTAATAGTAAATTTATTTTAGCTTGTTTCAGATATGTATCAAGGATGTTACTGCTAAGTGGTTAATGTTCAAAGAAAGCAAAATAATTAAATAAGTAATAGTACAGCAAACCATTGCAAGACAAAAAAGAAAATGTTGCATTGAGAAGGGAAAGAGAAACAATAAAGATAAAAACGAATAATTGTAATTTTGGACACTACAGTGAATTAAAGTTACTTTTTGATATCTTAATAGGAATTACATAAAATTAACATTTGTGGACTAGTGTTTTCCACCAAGTGCCACTTCCATTTAACAATGATAAAGACACAACTGCACTATTTGCCCCAGAACTACTTCCCAGTGGGTCCCCAAGACACAAGCACATCATGTACTGTACCGTGGAATACATGCCTATTTAAAACTACCTTTTGCTTTAATAGTCAGTTAAGGGAGCCTATATCTCATTTAACATTTTAGCATCATTTCCCATCAGTCTGACAGGGCTGCATTGAATAATAACGCTATCCTTGAGCAGCTTCTCCCACTTGCCAATTCATGTGCTCAGCCTCTCCTGCTCCCTCATCTTTTAACTTGCAGGCTCTCCCATTCCCTCACCCTTCAATTTATAGCCTCTCCCACTCCTGCACCCTCCAACGTGCAGCCTCTCTCCACCTGACCCTCTAACTTGCAGCATCTCCCACTCCCGCACCTGTTGTTATTGGAATGTAACTAGTGATAACATTGAATCTGTTGCAGAGACCAATGATAACATGCTGCAAGGATCAGCTGACCCAGCAAACTCCGTAGTCAATGACAAAATGATATGGTGGTCAGCTGCTGAGGATTATGGAAGCTTGTAATGGTTCAAGATGAGGTCTCGAGTGTTGGAGTAATGATGTTTTTTATTAAACCTTTTTTTGACTTACAAGTTGGAGCATATTTTGTTTCATTTTATTGCCGATAACTGAACGGTCCCTTCTGCTGGATCAACAGTGGTCTCTTTTCTTCTCTCACCTTGCAAATTGCTCCCTCATCTTTCAACCTGCTCCACTACCGGAATCCCCCTCTCACCGATTCCCACTCTTGCAAAACCGCTTAATCATTTCCTTCTCCTAAACTAGTTCAAGATCCCAAAGCTGGAGCTCCAGGGCTGAAAAGTGCGAATCCTGATGACGCAGCAGTGTCAAACTAGGGCTTTTATAATCCAAATGTTTTTTTTAATTATCGAAGTGCCTCCTCCTGCATCTCACCACTCATTCACAGAACCTGATTTTAAAACATGAATTGTAACATCCCCAGCTCAGTACCTGCGTACCATTAAGACTCTCACTTTCACAATCTGAAGCTTCAACATTGGATCAGGTCCGGATCCTGAACAGAAATGCAGGTTGGGCATGAGGGAGGCCAGGCAAGGAGGAACTTTAGGAAACACAAGAGGGGTTAGGGGGAGGAAGGGTCTGCTGCAGCCAAGAGAGTCAGAAGTTTGATGTGTTGTGAGCAGAAGGATCAGGAAGCAGGATCAGCAGTGAGTATAAGAAATCACAAGTAGAAGATTACCGTACTTTTAAAGTTATTTTGTTTTCAAAGTTATTTAATTTATCAATAAGAATTCAACAATGTAAAATAAATCAACTTGCAAGTTGTAATCTCTTGTTTTTTGATAAGGAAGTTCTTACAGAATCTAAATATATCGTTTACACTGGTTTTAATAGGAAAACACAATTGACTCAAATTACTTCACTTAAAAGTTGTGATTTTTGGGGACACAACTAAAAAAGTTTAAAGTGGACTTACCATACAATCCTGTTTCCAGCATTATCAGCAAGTTATAAAGAAAAAGGGGAGGGAAAGAGAAAATCGGATTAGATTAAATATGGAGAACTTGATGATTTCTATTGCTTCTTAAGTAAATTTGTGAAGCTGATTTGCCAAGAGATTTTACCATACCTGGTTCACAACAACCGTGGTGGTGGTGCTCTGTCTGACAACATTTATCCCTCTGCAGTGTTTTCTGAATTCGTGACCTATTTTCTTCCGTATCAGTTTCATTCCGACTATTATTCTAGACACAAAAAATGAATAAATATTACAAACCACAATTTTTTTCATATATAGATATTCAAGTGCATTATAGTACCACTCAGATTTGATATTTCTTGAAGTTCTAATTTCAAGAAAATAAAGGTTTGGTGGAACAAAGGGCCAGATTACCAACTGCATAAAAATACGCTCTGTGTAACTATAAGCCACACACCAGGAAGTCCCAGCTTTCAATTTAAGCTGGGATGACAATTGGAGAATTCCACATGAAAAGTGCATATGTGTGAATGCAGTCAGAAAGAGGACGCGGGTACTTGGGGAAATTGAGTGGGTTTCAGAAGTTTGTGGAAAATGGGGTGTTACTCAGGAAAGCAATGAAGCAAGCAAGTCTGAAATTGAAAAGGACATATGAAAGATTAAGCAATAGCTAGACTGAAGTAGGGGCAGAGGAGAGTTATGGTATGTAGGTGAGAATTAAGACTTCTTTGCAATGTAGTAAGTATATTAATTGAGGTTGAAGCCAAATGGAAAATCTAGTTCAAAAGAGGCTGGAAGGTAAGATCCAACTGGTGACAATTGTATAGCATTTGGTGACAATAACTGAAGATGCTTTTCAGTCCATCTATCCATCTTAGAGTCTCTCTCATCCACACAACTAGCAGAATGCCTTGTACCTGTTGGACAAAGTCATGGACTGAGACATCTCTATCACTACATGATAGTTTTCCATACCATGCAGGTATGGAACTCTCAGTCACACCCTCCTGTCCCTGACCACTGACCAACTCTAAGGTCTAGTGAACCTACAGAGTGGAACTGCATCCTGGAACAAGAACGGTCTCTGTAATTCTCCCCTTCCATGATCCCACACAATGTCCAGAACTAAGACTCCAGCTCAGCAACTCAAGGTGCCTTAGCTGCAGAAACTTTCGGCAGATATAGCTATCAAGGGTTGTGATTGCATTCCACAGATTCCCACGTTCTTCAGTCATGGCTTACCACCTAACAGGTTTACCTAACTAGAATTTCAAAGTAAAACATAATAGCCAAGTGATCCCACAAATAAGCACTTGGCTCCCGATCAGGCAACTACATATGGGATTCTCATGCCTGTTAATCATTCAGGCTGCTTTGCGCTATTTCTCACTCAAGCTTCCACATAGTAAATCAGTTAACTCCCTCCCCCACACAGACGCAATTCCAACTGGTACAAATTCACAATCTCACATTAAGTTCCCTTATGGCTAGCAGGCAATACATGTATTAAAAACTGGACTGGGAGGAAGTCATTTCAAGTACTGTGTCATGGAAACAGATGAAAATAATCAGCTATTTTGAAGCTTCAACATTCAGAATAGGTTCTGAGAACTAGTTTAAACATGGCTTGAACATCAATGATCACTACTTTTTACCTCCTTTTAAGGGTGGCACAGTTGCACAGTGGTTAGCACTGCAGCTCCAGGGGCCTGGGTTTGATCCCCAGCTAGGGTCACTATCTGTGTGGAGCTTGCACAATCTCGTGTCTGCATGCGTTTCCTCCAGGTGCTCCAGTTTTCTCCCACAGTCTAAAGGTGAGAGAGTTAGGTTGATTGATCATGCTAAAAATTGCCCCTTAGTGTTCTGAGATGCGTAGGTTAGAGGGATTCATGGGTAAATATGTAGGGATGTGGGGGTAGGGCCTGGGTGGGATTGTGGTTGGTGCAGACTGGAAGGGCCAAATGGCCTCTTTCTGCACTGTAGGATTCTATGATTCTGTGAACCTAACAGAATTTCTCACTTTGGATATGGGAAAGGGACTGCAGGCAAGGTTTACCCTGACACCAGGAAAACTTAAGATTTCAGCAAAAGTCTCCTTGCAGTAACATTACAAACAGTCCACACTTGGAATAAATGAATGCAATAAATTATATGTCACTTTCTGCAACATTCTCCTCCTGGTGGCATATCCTGTTATGTTTGCCCTCACTTCCCCATCCAACGTTTCTCATGATTTGGAAATTAATTACTGTAATCTTTTCAATGTTTGTAACAAGGCAAAGCAACATTGGCAATGCAGGTTAAAAGAGCTCTTGATGCAAGAGGAGAGTGAGACCTTAACTGCAGTAAAGGTCAATAGAGTATGAATTAGGAGAGGCTTAATGGTTATCAATTTACATTGCATTTAAAAGTGCATTTGTGGTATTCAACAAAATTGAGGAACCTATTCTGCACTCTCTGCATTTAACCCCACAGTTTTTTTTAAATCAACTGTTTCAAAAAGATGGGATAGAGTTAATAGACCATCAGTGTAGAAGAATCACTGTGTGGAGTTTGCACATTCTCCTCGTGTCTGTGGGGGTTTCCTCTGGGTGTTCCGGTTTCCCCTCTCAGTCCAAGTAAGTGCAGGTTAGTTTGATTGGCCATGCTAAATTGACCATAAATGCATAGAATAGAGGATTAGTGGGTAACATATGCATGGATATAGAGGTAGAGCCTGGGTGGGATTGTGGTCAGTGCAGACTGAATGAGCCGAATGGCCTCTTTCTGTACTGTAGTGTTTCTATAAACCAATAATATTTTGTTGCTTTAAAAAAAATGGATCTGTCAGGCTAAGAGTTCTTAGATTTTCTAAGTTGGACTGTCAGCTTCACTCCTCATTGTTGGAAAAGCAGCATTCAGGCAACTTTATAATCCAATTTGCTTTTGAAAAGCCCACCAAGAAACGAAAAATCTGCCTGAAGGTGAGAAGCAGCAAATATGGGTACTCTACTTAAAGTGGGAATTCAAATCCCACTTTTAATTTTATGAGCAATTGGATGCTCTAAGTGCACTGAGGGAAGGGAAGAGGAGGTGTTAGAGGGATCTGATGGAGGGTGGGTTAGACAGGGTCATTTGTGGATGATGGAGGAACAGTGCGGAGGTCGGGTGAAGGCTGGAGGGTAACAAAAGGAATGTGGGCAAGGGAATGAGAAGAGTAGAGTGGTCCTCTGGTGTGGGTAAGGGAAGGGTTGAGGAGAATGTTGGAGCGGAGGTTCAGGGTAAAGTTGGAGGAGATTAGCTACAAATTTCAATGTAGTGATTTCTCAGCCGCTTTTCTAAAGATAAATGGATTGCTCTGTGATTAATTACCATGGGAGAATCAGCATTGGGCCACCAATTTCACTAGTGACAGTCATTCTGCCTACTATGTACAGGTATAATAGAAACAAGCCAAAAACCTACATTTATACAGTACCTTCTACAATGTCCCAGATCACTTTATTACTCCTGTTCCTAATCTTTATGTCAGTATGCCAGTGCAGGATGGGCGAGTTAAACTGGGTGAGAAGGCCTTTGCCATCCATAATTATCTTGGAAACAGAGGCGAGAGTGGAATCATGATTGGAGTTCTGTGTATTTTTTTGCAAAGGAAAGTTTATTAAAGAGCAGACTTTGTGGGCTGAAACTGCCAGAACAGGAGTGCATAATGATTCAATTAATCACACCACACAAGAGTCTTTTTTTTAAATTGACTCCAATTTTGTCCTTTCCTAGGTCTGAGATTTGTTGGTTAGACTAACATTCACTGCCCACCCCTAACTGGCTTTGAGAAGATGGTGGTGAGCTGCAGATTATGTGATGAAGATACACCAACAGTGTTGTTAGGGAGGAAGTTCCAGGATTTTGACCCAGTGGCAGTGAAGAAAGGGTGATATATTTCCAAATATGGTGAGTGGTTTGGAGAGGAACCTCCAGGTGGTAGTGTTCCTATGTGCCTGCTGCCCTTGTCCTTCAAGATATTGGTGGTTATGGGTTTGGAAGCTGCTGTCTAAGGAGCCTTCATGAGTTCCTGCAATGCATCTTGTAGATGGTGCACAGAGATTCTACTGTGTATCATTGAAGAAGGGAGGAATATTTGAGGGTGGAGTGCCAATCAAGCAGGCTGCTTTGTCCTGAAGCTGTTGAGCTTCAAGTATTGTTGGAGTCATTCAGGCATGTGAAGAATACTCTATCACACTCCTGACTTGTGCCTTGTAGGCAGTGAACAGTCTTTCGGGAGGCAGGAGGTGATTTATTCACTCTAGGATTGCTAGCTTCTGATTTGTTTCTGTACCCACAGTATTTATATGGTTAGACCAGTTGAGTTTCTTGTCAATGGTAATTGTCATGATGTTGATAATGGGAATTCAGCAATGGCAATGCCATTGAACACCAATGTTAGGTTTTAGTGGAGATGGTCATTGCCTCGCACTTATGTGGCACAAGTGTTCCTCACTACTTGTCAGCCCAAACCTGGATTTGTGTGGGTCTTGTCACATTTGGACATGGACTGTTTCAGTGTCTGAGGAGTCACAAATGGTGCTGAAAAGAACATCCCCATTTTTTGACCTTATAATGGAAGGAATGTCATTGATGAAGCAGCTGAAGAGGAATTCCTGCAGTGATATCCTGGAACTAAGATGAGTGGCCTTCAACAACCACAACCTTTGTGCTAGATATGACTCCAAATGAACCGCAATTACAAGTGACATGCAAATTCAAAAGGAAGAATTCCTTTGGATCCTGCTTTATTAGTAAGCTTGTGATGTAATTACCAAACAGAGTTTATATAACGTTTATAACTGGGAACCTATAAATTTAATAGTGAAGATAGCATTGCACTTCTAAAATCAGAATTATATCTGAATAAAGACTTTATTGTTTCCTTTAGACTTCGGCCTCATTCTTCTCCCATATTTTCCTGTCTTTTAATCATGCACTATTCTTTGATGGAATTGTATGCAATATTTGCCCCAATTACTGCTAATGCTATTTGGTACTGACTGGCTTGCCCTGTTGCTTTCTGTAATAAACTCAACAGTTCTGGCAGCATCTGCGGAGGGATAATCAGGAAGTAGTGTTCCAAGCCCAACCTGACTCTTTTTGCAGAAATGAAAACAGGCAAGAAATGTGATGTGTTAAATGGGCGAGTGAGGTTAAATAGCAAAGTTATCATATGACACAAGGCAAAGGGAGTGATAATGGCTGTAGTAAAGAAACAAAGCACTTTTTGCAGTATGGCTGCGAATAGCAAAATAATAAAATATAGACTCGCACTAGACAAAAAAGAAATCAAAACAGAGGACATAGTTCATGGCCCAAAGTTGTTGAACTCAATATTGAGTCTAAAAGGTTGTAAAGTGCCTAATTGGAAAGGAGGTGCTGTTCTCCAGCTTATTTTGGGCTTCACTGAAATACTGTAACAAATTGGAAACAGAAATGTGAGCATGAGAACAATATGATGTCCTTTTGGGATAACTGATCTCTCTATCAACAGCATAAAATTCATTACATTTCGATCTCTGTTCGGTTCCCAAGAACAGTCACATTGGATCTAAAATATCAATGGTTTCCCTCTCCAAAGACCCACCAGATTTTCCAGATCTTTGTTTTTATTTCAGATCCCCTACATGTGTAGTACCTTTTTTTTTTAATATTGCTGTAATCTTTGTGGCTTTGTCAGAAAATGCCACAACCATACCAATGTCACCAAGGGGCAAAACAGCAGAGATGATCAAATTGCTACAGTATCAAAAGCACAAATGGTCATAGTCTATGCTTATGGATCATGCTTTTCTTTTCACACTTCAAGAACAAAATTAATTGTAATGCAGAAGTTCTGAAATTTATTTGGATTACATATAATTTACAGCACAGAATAAAGCCATTCAGCAACGGATCTGCCAATGCTCGTACTCCATGCAAGCGATTCCGAATACCGACATCAAACACTGTCATTTGAGGTTTATCAGATCAGTTATCAATCTAAAACACAATTAAATTCAATGGAACAGCTTCAGATTTACCAGATTTCGTTTGCGCAGTGCAGCATTTGTTCTATCCATTGCCACACGACAAATTTATTTTGGAAGTCCTACGTGTGACCTGGAAAATAGAAAGTCCAGATGTGTTTTACCATGTAGTAAAACTTAATTACTTTTCAACTCTTAAAGATATGCTATTTCTGCTCAAAATTTAATAGCGTGAGTGCAAAAGCAAATTCCTTCTTACTCTACAAAGAAATACATTACATTTTGGGAAATGTCAAAAAATGTTTTAAACACAAAAATTCATTTTGAGGAGTAAAGACATTCTGAAAGCATTTTGGCTTTCAGAAATTATCCCTTAAAGGGTTACTTCAAGGATTCTGGTTGCTGCTGTTCTAGGAAAAGACAGCAGGTTACAGGAAAGAGTAATTAAGCAGTTTTAAAAAAAGCTGGAAACTCCTTGACCCTAGTGAACTGGTTATAAAAGGATTATACGTTTATTATGACTTGGGAAAAAAAAATCATGCCTAGAAAAATGCATTTAAAAGCTGTTACAGCTGATTTACCTTTGGGGATCAAGGAGTGATAATTGTTTGGGTAAAAGCAACAATAGATCCTGAAGTTCCAGACCCAACTGGAAGAAGAAGAAAAAAAATAGAAGTTGCTCCATTTTCTGAAATCAACGATTGCAAGTTTTCTGTGAAGTCTGCTTGAAAAGTAGTGCAAGAGTCGTCATTTGTTTTACAGGTTAGGACCAACAGACCAACTGCATAATTCGGATGTCATTCCAAAGAATCTATCATCCATCCTTCTCCCCTTGAACTATTGATTTTTAATGTTTTGGTAGATTTCAATTTTTTGTGTGTGTGTGTATATAAACAAAATAAAAAGGGTACTTATGAGTAATTAACATACTTTCATACTGTATGTTTTGTCTTTTAATTGACAGGTCTGATTTTGTAATAAACTAATAATTTTGTTGTTTATTTAGTGTTTGTTCTGCCCAAAGGTTAAAAATCAACATGCAAACTTTTTTAATACGTGCATGCTATCAGCTAGAACCCAACTTTTTTCTCTGGGAGCTTTTCTGCTTTCTCACACCATCCACTAGTTTAAGCTATCAATTATTGTTTCATAGATTAGAGAATTGATCAACATAATCAAACAAAGATCAAACTATTGAGACTACAATAACAAAATAAGAATCCTAATAGTTTACCAAAGCAAATGGATTAGTTGCTGTTGAGAAGTTACTTTTCACTGCCAATTCGATAGTATTTCCTGTTCACCTGTGAATGGAAGAGGAAAAAAAACACTGAAATGTACTGAACTTCTGATAGCTTCAACTGTTAAATTTTATTTTACAGGGTTTGAAAAATGCCCCTCTATTGGGCTAAAAGCGGTAGGATCATATTCTACATAGACCAGATTTCTTTCAAACAGAGAATTATTATAGGCATAAAAGTACAACTTAACAACCTTAAAGCTGAACTGAGTAGAAGCAGGGAGAAACCCTACATGCATGCACCAGCCAACATGAATGTAGGAATTTTATTTGAAAGGAACTCTAACATTAATCCTTATCTTACGTAGTTAATATATTTTTGAGTAAATTTTGGTTTTTTTTTGAAAGGATAGTCCTCTAAGTAGCCTGTCTTATTTGAGTGTAAGCTTTATTTCTTCATGTACCCAAACAATATTCTGGAGGAGGGAGAGAAAGACCGATTTTGAAGGAGGATTTTAGGTACATTGAAGTGCATTAACAGAGGCAAATAAGCTGCAATTCTGAGCTCTTGCTTCAACAATGCATGGAGATTTAAAATCTTACATCTGATGAACCAGAGAGCAGTAGTTTTATTTTTCAGGTGTAATTACAAGACATTAAAAAAAAATTTTGGAATATCCACATGACCCAAGCTGAAAGATCACGCAGCACAGTCAATCTTTGGTAATTGGGCCAGGTTCAATATTCAATAACAGTCTCAAATATTTTATGTATAATAGCATAATTGCAGATGTTAAAAGGAAAACAAAAAAAGGCAGTGGCCAGAATTCTCTGCTCAGTCAAATCTCCATCCCCTGCAGTGGGAACGGAGAATGTCAGCTGCAGGCAAGGTCGGAGAATTCGGCCAATATGCTTTAACAGCCTGAAACACTAACTCTTGGGCCTACAGAGATGCTTCCAAGCATTCTGTGCTAATGTGATTGGCACTCCAGCAGACTGGCTTCAAGACAGAAAATAATTCTCCCCTTCTGCTCCCACCACAAAAAAGAACCAACTGAAGTGATTATTATAAAATAAAGGGTCTTGGTATTCTCCACAGGAAAGCAACTCCTGTTGGAAGCTGAATGCAAGACTGAAAACATCCACTTGAGGGAGCCATTTACTGCAAAGGTTTACTTCTAAAAAGACTGAACATTATCCACTCGTCCACTATGGACTTCATCCCTTTCAATGAATAGCTTTCTATCAATAGCTTGGAACCTGGCCAGAGCAAACTATACAAACAAAAACCAAGTTGAGAGCAAAGCCTAAAACTATTAAAGTTTATGTACTAACATCTGGGAGCTTTTCAATGGCCTTAGCAGCTGGAGTACAAAACAGGACAACAGAAGGTGAAATGAGACCGGAGTGGACAATAATTACACACCCACAGCTGGAATGTACTCTTCAATCATTTCTCCAAAAGCCCATAGATTGTCACTGCCACAACTATACATTTAGATTCAAACAACAACCTGCACCTCAAACATTAACCTGTGCTTTTATTTCACAGGCAATTTCAGGACAACCAAATATTGAAGCCAAGTCCAATGGAAATGAAAAATTTGCAATTCTTTTCCCATGCTCAACATAAACTTCAACGTGAGCTTTCATTGCAGAAATTCCTGTTCCATATCATCATAAATTGGCTAGTGAAAGGATCACTGGCAAGACATGAATTTAGTGGCTGCCAGCTGTTTGACACTGCCTAAAATAAAACATTACACGTGTGATGTCTAACATGCATTTGGTGAAGAGAAAAATGTATGATTCAATAAAACTCACCAGAAATCCCAATTCACAAGTTTAAAAAAAGGCAGCAGAGAGTCACTTGCATTTTTCAACACACAGAAATCAACAGGCTTAACTTTGTCTGCACTTATTAGCTTACAAGCTCCTAATTTAGAATTAGTATCGGTATTCACAAAATCACATTTTATTTATTTGTCAAAACTTCATGGCTTTTATCCAGGCTGGATATGTCTTGCACAACGAATGCTTCTCAAAAATGAACAGAGGAGAAAAAGACAATTTAAAATACAGGGTGATATCCTGTATAGCGACAGAAAACTCATGTCAGAAATTCTAACTCGCACAAATGCAGTAGCCTGCAGTATTGGATTCAATCCAGAGGACACAAGTTTAGAACTGATTATAGCAAGTAATGTGTGGCTGGGCACCAGAAGAACCATTAAAGTCATAAAACTGTTGTAAAAATGCAACAGATTCAATGATGTAATTTCAAGGAAGGGAGCCTGCTAGCCTTACCAGTCCTGGACTATATATGTCCATGCAGTATGTCACTGGAACAACCACTAAGAATACACAATTTAAGAAAACATTAGGTACTTGGCTATTACATGCGGATCAACAGAATAGAGGACAGAACACTAAGAGCTGAAGGTGAGCAGCACTGGAGAGTTCAGGAGAGACAGCAGAATTGAACTGGTCCCGGAGAGGTGCGAGTACACCCCAGTGAGCGGTACAGGCAGGCATGTGATGACTCACATATTAGGTGCCCTCTTTCCACTACCAAACAGATTAAATTTTTAATTTGTGTGCATTATCTAATAACTCTCCCTCTCCTCAGCATATCCCAAAATTAAAATCGATAACATTGCCCTCCCAAGAATACCAGTCCATAGAAATTTAGATTTTTATCACGTCAATCCATTTTCTAAAGTGACATTAGAGCGCAAAACTCCAAATTTATGGCAAAATCAGAAGCAGGAAAAATACTAAAATTCACCGGATAGAACAGGGTTTCACCCCATCAGCCACAAAACAGGTGCGCATTTTATTTTTACACGTTAATACAGAAGTATATTTCAGCCAAAGTTTCCACATATAATCGTACAGCTTCTGCATTGCTAAATTGCAAGAGTAGTATTTTGTACGCATGGCCTGGGGACACACATTCCAAGTAACTCATTTTGTTTCATACTTTGAGAGCATTCAACCAAAATTCCTTTTGGTAGAAACAGCCAGGATGGAATGTCATTCTGGCCTTTTCATTTATTTTGTTTTGACTATTGTCAGCTGTGCACAACAATGGGTTCATTTGGTAGCACTCGCACTTCTGAGTCACAAGGTCCCTGGATTCAAGACCCACTCCAGGATTTCTGCATAAAAATAAGGGTTGACATTCCAATGCCATATTGAGGGAGTGCTATGCTATCAGAAGTGCCATCTCTCAACTTGCCAGGTCGCGTCCCATTTGTCCATTCAGGTGAAAGCAAAAGATCACGTGGCACAATTTCAAAGACAAGCAAGGAAGATATAGCCAATTTTTATCCCTCAATCAACATCACGAAAAAATAAACTATTACCTTGTCACTATCTCATTGCTGTTTGTGGGAACTTGTATATAAATTGGCTGCCACATGCTATGCACTACACCAATACTGACAATTCAAAAGTGTTTCATTGGCATTAAAGCACCTTTGAGACATCCGGTAGTCATGAAAGCTGTTTTTTTTTGAATAAAAGCACCTTAAGAGAAATACAGAACTTCTCCTGCCAAACTCTTATTTGAAACATCATCACCTATCCCCTCATCCTCACTATCACTTCCTTCCACCATCCCCTTCCATGGGAACATTAGGGAGATGTGGAACAGAAAGCAGCAGGCTGCTCTTGGATACCACTTACTGATCAGCTCCCAAAAGCTTCCGGACAAGAGCCAGAGACTAGGTTGCCACCAACACTGAGAAGAAAGAAAGTAATTTGAAATATATTTACCCTGAAAAGACTGTTCAGGCAAATAACATTAAAGCAATTTACATTATGCAAGGAAGAATTAGCATTTGTATTAGCACTTTTCACAGCCTCAGAACCCAATGGTGCTTTATAGACAAAAAAGTTAATTTTGAAGTATAGTCACTGTTATAATATGAATATCCAAATTAGGAGCAGGAGTAGGCTGCTCTAATTCTAACCAAAAGTCAACTTTCCCATATACCCACAAACCTCACGACATTGTGGTGAAAGGATTACATGGCAGCAAGCTCCCACAGATAGCTATTTAATACTGGCCGGACAATCTGCATTTTGAAGTGATACTGATAGTATGACAAATGCTTCTCAGGAGGTGGGAAGAAGTCCTCTTTAGTACTGTCCAGGGAACTTGTATTTCCAGATTTGCCTCATCCAGAATTGCTTTTGAAACCTCCGTGTACAGCATCCTCTCAAGCAGCACTGAAGCAGCAGCCTAGAATATTTGTTCACACCTCTGATTTGAAACTGGACCCAATATCTTCTAAGAGTACTAATATTACCAGTGAACTGACACTGATACCTAATCGTACAAAGTTAACTGGGGATGGCCTTTATATTGCACGTGCAAGGAAGAGATACCAAGCTAATCCCAAAATTAAAACAGCATAATGAATGAAAATGCATCAAAAACATGAAAAGTTACCTGCAAGAATATGCTATTTCTTTTCTATGTATTTAGGATATGACTAGAATACCACAACCTTCAATATCTGCTGCAAAATAAACTAGAAAGTTGGTTATCATTTCATTTTTAGCAAGACACTCTAACCCAAAAAGTTGCTTCACAGCAAGTCACTATTTAGCTCAGGTCATCTTGACCCAAGCTCAGTTCAATCCAGTAGCATTCAAATTTATCTTTGACAACATACAGTTTGTAAACCAGATTAAAGTTGCCCTGACAAGTATGTCAGACAAGGGAAGGGAAACAAAGTGAAACTGCAAGTTCCTTTTACTAAACAATAAGCAAGCATGGAATGCAAAAAGACAATTCAGCCCATCATACTAGTCTTTTCTAATCATTGTAAAACTTGCTAGATCGTAGGTTCAAATTAGGACGTTGGATACCTTGAGTGAAACTTTCTGCAATTTCTCACTTCTTTCATTCCATAAGAGAACAAAATTCTCCCATCAGTGGAAATGAGCATTGTTCACAAAGCTAGTATTTGTTGTTCCCACTCTAATTGCCCTCACAAAGGTTGTGGTGAATGGTCTTCTTGAACCAATGTGGTCCATGTTGTATAGGTCCAAGCTCGGTGCTTTTCAAGAGGAATTCCAGGTTTTTGATCCAATGGCAGTGAAGAAACAGCAATATATTTCCAAGTTAGGATGGAGCGTGACTTGGAGGGGAACTTGGGGTTGGTGACATGCCAATGCTACCTTCTATGCAGTTGCTATCATGGATATGAAAGGTGCTGTCAAAGACGATTTGGATGTTACTGCAGTGCATCTTGTCAGTGTACACATTCTGCTAGCAGTGGAGAGAGTAATTTAAAGCGTTGATGGGGTGCAGGCTGCTTTGTCCTGGTGGTGTCAAACTTCTTCAGTGATATTGTTGGAGCTCCATTTATTGAAGCAAATGGAAAGTATTCCATCACACTCCTGATGTTTGTCTTGTTAATAGTGATTAGCCCTTGGGGAGTCAGAAAGCAAGTTACTCCCTGCAGAATTCCCAGCTTCTTTCATAGCTGGTCCATTTAAGTTTCTGGGTAATCAATTGCTTTTGCAGTATAATTACTATAATAATGCAAGAAACTACAAGATTCTATTTTCTGGCCCATTTCCATTACATTTAACTTTCTCCAATAGTTTCCTACACGATGTCTCGTCAACATCTTTCTGGAAATCCACATAAACCACAAGTGCTACAAATTCCCTGTCCAATAAATCTGTCACCTCTTCAAAGATCTGTATGAAGTTTCCTTGGCATAAACTTCCTCTCTGACATCCAAATTGGTCACTTTTAATTATTTTCCTCTTCCTGTAGATATTTAGCAATCTCACCTTCAGTGTTCCAAATTTTCACTACTACTGATGTTAAAATAAATGACCTGTGATTAGCAAAGTTCTCTCTTCCTGAAATTAATAATGCTCTAGATGATCTCCTATCCTGTGGCAAACATCTATTCTCAACAGAATCCAGAAATCTAATTAGTAAGGCCCCTACTATAATTTCCCCCTTTTCCCTCAAGATTCCTTCGATGTAGTCAATCAGATTAATCATAGAATCCTACAGTGCAGAAAGAGTCCATTCGGCCCATCGAGGTTCTGACTCTATCATCTTTTTGTTTAGTTCCATTAAAATCTCAGAGTCTAATCCCAGGGATCCAACTTGTGTTAAGCTAAGCTTCATAGTAGCTGAGGAGGCGCCAGTCCTATATGAATGTGTCTATATTTAACTTGATATGCATACAAACATGATCCATGTCAAAAAGTAGATTCAAATGCCTAATGAAAACTCCAGTAAAGGAGTAAATGTGTGAAAAAATCTGCATTTAATTTGTTCTGCTGCACACAATTCTGTGATTCTGTTCACACCATATAATGACAGCTGAGTGAGTGTCTCACTGGGAGGCTGGCTGGCCTTACCTTGCTCCTGCTCTTTCTTGATGTCTTTTGCAGTTGTAATCTATTTGTACTCAGTGCGTTGAAAGCAAATAGCAATCCTGGTTTCTGTCACAATCTTCCATGCCTTTTTCATTAAGGTTGTGCAGTTGGAACAAACTGCTGCTTCTGACTGATGACCTTGAAAACATGAGAGATTAGCTGCTGTTGATGGCGGATTTTCAGGTCCCTGACAATCCTTTGGCTGGAGCTTAGCCATGGTGTTGGATGGCTGGAATAGTAGTTCCATGCACTTCAGGCCAGCGATATCTGGGTGCCTGGGGCAGTCGTCTTTCCTGATGACGATCTTCCTTTGCTTTCCTTGATACCTTTGGAACACTTTTCTGACCCATGCCTTAAACTTCCTGGAGGTCATCCAGGTGGTTTTGTTAGTCTTACAACGTATGAATCGTGCCCATCATTTGCAAAGCATCATGGTTTCTTGAACTTTCCAAGTACAAATAACAGCAGCTTTTTAGTGCCCTCCAGACTGGTGCCACATGCAGTATACACTACAGCACTGACACATTCCTTGCTACACTTTCCATCATTAAACATTCCACCGGTAAACAACAGAGCTGTCTTGCAAAAAAAAGGCAAAACAGTTTCGTCCATTTTAAGAATGTTTCTTGGTGCATACTCCTTCAAGAAGTGAACAACTTGAGTTTGCAGCCAATCATGTGTCGTTGCTGTCATAACCACTCTACCCTTACCACTTACTGCTTGGAGGACTATGTCAAGCCTTGTCTCGAATCAGTCCAACTATCTGTTGACGCAGGTGATCCATGTAGTCCAAAACTGCTTTGCCAAGGAAACTCCCTTTCCCAGCAGGATTAGACTGGAGATGGGAACGTTTTCCGCTTACTGCCTTGAACCACATTACCAAAGCTTCTTCAACATCAGGATACGCAGTAGTTCTCATCTGCTTCCTTGCTGGAGAGAATGCCTGTTAGTCAAACAGTTCAAAAGGTGTTCACCTTGTGTTTCGTTATGGTGGCCAAACCAGATGGCAGAATCTGTCTTTTTTTTTTACAATGTCCACTTTCTCCTTCATGCCACTGTTTTCCACTTGCTGTCTCAACTTCATTTTTTCTCTAATCAACAATACTTAAACTTTCTTGTAAGTTTAACCACACTTGCAGGTTTTGCACTTTTTACAGGGAGATGATGCTTTCTGCAGCACTTTGATTTTGAACATATGTGGTTTACTCTAATTGATCAGTGCAATCTTATGACCAGCTAATCCAGAGTTACCAGTGCTGAATTTCAGTTTATCGAATGCATCGTTCTAATGGATTTGTTATTTTGCTGGGGGAATGGTTGTCAGTTTCAACAGAAGCAGAATTTTGTATCATCCAGATTTGACTCAGCAATTTCAATGTAATTTCTATAAAGGTTTTATTATTCTTATCTCATCTCACTTTGAGCTAATTCAGGATGTACCTCCTCCCAAACATTTGTCTTTTAAAACACTGATTCAAAATCTTAAAACAGCCCTGCCTATTCATTTCCATAGATTTTTTACCCTCTCACTATCCACCTCACCTGCCTTCTTGTTTCCATTCCAATCTACTGTTGATGTTTTTGTACCAATCTTTCCTGCATTTCATTCCAGTCTTGAAACTCATCATCGTCACTGCACCCAAAATGCTCACCACATTTAATGCGTCTATTCATTATATTTAATTATTTATAACTAAATTTGGCAATATCCTCTTTGGCATGCAAACCTACTGCTTGACACAATTTAAGAATTCTATTCCACTTAACCCCTCCCAGTCCAAGTCAACACATGGATAATTAAAATCTCCTAGAACAGTTACTGTTATTCCTATTTATCTCCTAATCTGTTTAAACACATTCTCTTCCATTTCCTTTCTGCTATCAGTGGATCTGCAGTGCAATCCCAGTAAGGTAACAATTGCTTTTTAAAAAAATTTCTAATCTCCAACCATATTTACCACTGTCTGATCTTATATACATGAGCCCTCTAGTGCCAGTCTGCTTCTTACTTTAGCTATTTTGTCCTAAAATTATAATGCTGTGTTTATTTTCCACTCCTGCCCAACTTGGAATCAAATTTCTGTTACTGATATTAAACCTTTAAGCTTCCTGCGATCCAATTACTTCTAATTATACTGGATTAGCTCTCACACTGAGCACTGCAATACATCAACTTTATCACTATATTACTGCAGATCCTTTCCAGTGAAGTTCTGCCCAAGCTGTTTTCATATTGCAACTGTAACATCCATGCAAAGAAATAGAAACAGAAAGGAAAATAGAGAAAGAAGTTTACGACTGTTAATTTCTACATACGTGTAACAACAATTGACTATCCATAAATCCAACATTCATTAGAAGTATAAAAGCTGGATAAGAAATACCTATTTATTAAATTGTTCCCTTTCTGAGTCAGACTAGTTGATTTATTAATGTTCCTGCAATTTCAAGGAAGAAAAGATTGGCATTTATAGCACTTTTCATGGTCACTGGACATCATAATGAAGAACGTATGAGTGTAGTCACTGTTTCTAATGTTACAATTACAGTCTAAATGTACCCGAGAATTACTTTAGATATAGTTTCAGATTTATATTCTGACAACATAACATACAATCCACAGACTCAGGGAGCACAATATTCATTCCTGTGTGGCAGTTCCACGACAATGACAATTTGTATTTATATAATTCCATTAATACAAGGAAATGCCTTAATATAATTTTGATAACACTTGGCTTTAATTTTTTCCCATTCTTTTCAGCCTCAAAATGACAGTCTTGCTAAGCTGTGTAAAATGCAAGTAAATCGTAAGGAAGGCTCCAGCTAAATGTTAGGACTCTTAATTTAATTGATAATTCAGCTGGCTCCAAATGGATCCCTCCAATGGAATTGTACTGTACTCAAATGCATGTGGCAGATTACCCCCTTGAAGATTCCTCTTGTAGGAACACAAGGGACTCATGCATCTGTGCTAAGAAAATGATAGTCATCCAGGTTCGACAACTTAGACCATTGGACATGCATAAAGCTTAGGGAGTGAAATAATAACATTAAAAGGCTAAAACGACGGAAGGGTAATCACTTAACATTGAAGTTCATCTCTACCTTTTGCTATAGCGTAACGCAGCTGTAGAGCCTCAACAAAGTCATATATACAGCTGCAGAATAAACAGAGCTTAATTCAGTCTTTAGATCTGGATTCCACTGAATAAGCAAACTTATTCTCTGTATTTGCAGCAGTAAACAGGTGGAATGCTGATGGATTTTTTGCGCTTTTCTCCACTATTATAATTTATTGTCTGCATTTGTTACTTGAACTGCGACAACAATGCAAACTGCCCACCAAATGTTTCAGTATTATTCAATCATGTTCCAGTTGCCCATTAATATTGACAAGAACACAAGAGATGCAAATAAAGACGGCAGAGAACACTGGTGACATTGGCTTTTGTGAAATGCCGCACCCAAGAAAAAAAATAAGCCCTAGTTGCATTTTACTGGAGAAAGAAAACTTGGTTACCTTATTCATAAAACTGCAAACAAAGAGGGAGAGGAAAAGCAGGCCAATTTAAGAGGGGAAACAAAAGAATACCCAGCATTTAACTTTATTCATCTCATGATTGGACTGTTCAGATTTTTTTTCCATGGTTATACAATCAGCTGATCATTATTGACACCAACTCTGATCCATGAGGCCCATGCACTCGACATGAAAACAAATTCATTTACTTCACATTCTATAAACCTCCGATATTAACTGGTTTTATCAATGTGATAGCCAACTGCATTTTGTTTTTCCAAACTCAACCCAACACTACAACATTATAGGTCAAAATACTGCCACTTGCAATAAGTTAATGACATTATGTTAACCACAGTTAAGTATGGCATGAAATGTAACAGAAAAATTAAACACATTTTGACCATTTAATTTGTATTTTAAAAACATCTTTAAAACTGTCTTCGCAGTTACCATGAAAAACTAAATTCAGCTCAAAATATTAATTCCTAGTGTGGTTTTTGCTGAGACAATACCAAAGACTTTGGCAAATGCCTGCTGGTGAAAGTTCTCATTGTGCTAAAGTAGTGCAGACAATCTGCAAATATACTTTCGTAAATGTTATTAGAAATAACAATGTATTCTTTTGGTGCGAAGGAAGAAAAATGGAATTTTTCAATACTGTTGGACTAAAAGCTGTACTGTTAAGTTTCCAAAGCACCAATCTAAGTACCGTTCTCTATAAACATGCCAACTTGGGAAATTCAGATTTTAAAATAATTACTGTCAATAAGTAGGTGGAATGTTTATTTACTGTCGATGCTTCTGCAAAAAGTTATTCATATTTCAATGTTCTCTGAAAAACAATCATGTTCAGAAAGATAGCACATACAGCAAACTGTTCCAGCATGACATTTATTTTGATCAGTAAAATACAGAATGGAAAGTTTAAGAACTCTAACCACACAGCACAGCCTTGACTTTGTTGCTAAATTAATGGCGAGTTTACTGACGCTCGCCATTATTAATGTATAAATCATCCAGCAACTTGCACTGAAATACTCCAAGACTGATGAATTATTCCATTTATAGGATAATTTTATCTTTCCATTAACCTCATGAAAATTGACCTCACCGTTCTATAAGGGGTTGGTTTAGCTCAATTCGCTAGACAGCTAGTCAGCGATGCCAACGGCACAGGTTCAATTCCTGTACTGGCTGAGGTTAGTTGTGCCTTATCAACTTTGCCCTTTGAAAAAGATGTGATGATCATCAGGTTAAATTACCACCAGTCACAGCCTATGGGACTACATTACCTTTATCTATAAAGTCAAAGAAATTACTGCATTTTCACATTAATTGCCTTTTATGGCTGGAACATAATTGCATAATTATCTTTTTAATAAGATCCACCAGCTATGGCTCATTTGGGAATGAGCCAAGTGTCTCTTAAGTCATAGGGTTCAAGTATCACCCTTGGATTTGAGATTTCAAAAACATCAAGGCCGACATTCCAGTGCAGCAGTGAAGGAATGCTGCCCTGTCAGAGATATTGTTTTTCAGATGAGTATTCTGCCCTTTTAGCTGTGATCCCATGGCATTATTTCAAAGGTGAGCAAGCAAATTAACCTGGTGTCTTGTCTAATATGTTCCTTCAACCAACATAAAAAAACAAATGATCTAGTTATTGTTGCAGTCATTTGTGGAACTTTCTTGCATAAAATGATTACTGCTTATATGTCACAAACAATGGCTACACTTCAAAGGTATTTCAATGGTTGTAAATCAGTCATCTGATGAGCATGAAAGGTGCTATATAAATGCTAGTCTTTTATTATTTTTGTGTTTTGATAATGTCAAACAACGACTCTGGCCCAGAAGAAGTAAAAAGTTTATTTATTATCACAAATAAGGCTTAAATTAACACTGCAATGAAGTTACTGTGAAAGTTTCCTAATGAAAGGGAGCAATTTAATAAATTTGCATACATTACCCATAGCTTCCTGTGTGTGAGCTGCTGTTCAGACAGGATAAAAGCCCAATTGCAAACTTTCATAGGACAGCAAGTTACGGAAGTTCTGTATTTGCAAAATGAAAAGCCCAAAAGACGTAAATGATAACTTTTCAGAACCGATTAAACAAAAGGTGAGTAAAAATTAAGTTCTGAAAGTAGATGTGATAAGAAATTGTAATTCGGTACATGATCATCAGATCTTTATACAGAATTAGGTGACTGTCTCAGCTGCCAAAGCTCATCAACTCTTCTAAGCATTCTTTCTGGTTGTACCATAGCTTGATAAGGCTCCTGCTCTGCCTAAGACTGCAAGAAACTACAAAAGGTCATGAATGTAGCCCAATTCATCACGCAAACCAGCCTCCCATCCATTGACTCTGACTACACTTCCCTCTGCCTCGGCAAAGTAATCAGCACAATTAAGGACCCCACATACCCCAGACATTCTCCCTTCAGGAAAAAGTCATAAAAGTCTAAGGTTATGTACCAATCAACCCAAGAACAGCTTCTTCTCTGCTGCCATCAGACTCTTGAATGGACCTACCTCGCATTAAATTGATCTCTTTCTGCACTCTAGCTATTACTGTAACATTATATTCTGCATTTTCTTGTTTCCTTCTCTTTCAGAGTTGTGAGGTCAAGTTGCAACTGTACAAATCTCCAGTGCAGCCACACTTGGAATTTGCATACAGTTCTGGTCACCACATTATAAGAAAGATGTGGACGCATTGGAAAGGATGCGCAAGTGGTTTACCAGGATGTTGCCTGGTATAGTGGGAAGGTCTTATGAAGGAAGGCTGAGGTTATTTTCGTTAGAGAGGAGAAGGTTAAGAGGTGACCTAATTGAGGCGCACAAGGTGATCAGAGGGTTAGATAGGGTGGACATTGAGAGCCTTTTTCCTTGGATGGTGATGGCTAACATGAGGGGGCATAGCTTTAAATTAAGGGGTGGTAATTATAGGACAGATGTCAGAGATAGGTTCTTTACTCAGAAGAAAGTAAGAGCGTGGAGTATCTGCCTGCAGCAGTTGTGGATTTGCCAACTTTAAGGGCATTCAAATGGTCAGTGGATAGGCATATGGATAACATTGGAAATAGTTTAGGTTAGAGGGTCATTAGATTGGTTCCACTGGTCGGCACAACATCGAGGGCCGAAGGGCCTGTACTGCACTGTAATGTTCTATGAGTGATATGTTTTGTCTGTTTGGCATGCAAGAAACAATACTTTTCACTGTACGTTAATTCATGTGACAATAATAAATCAAATCAAAAGCATTTCACAAGGGCAAAGCAATTTTTAAGCCACAGCATCAAAAGTGCACTGCAAAAACTTCAAAAGACTGGCATAAGGACTTAAGTTTGCAAGTCTGACATATCTAGCCAAATTAGTAAAATGGAAGATTTGTAATGTTATTTCACAAAGTTCCCTGGCGGAATTAAAGGCAGATGTGGCAATGTATAATTCTACCAGCTTAATGCCAGGAAACTCTCTTCTCCAAGTACAAAGGTCACAGGCTCAGGTTTCCTGACAGTAGTTGAGCACATAACTTTGGCTGGCAGTACAGTCAGTGCCAAGGGAAAGCTGTATTGACCCAGGCAACTTCTTTCTGACAAGAAGTTAAACTAAGGCCCTGTTTACGCACTCAAGCTGACAATCCAAAAGCACTATTTGAAGTAAAGGCTGCTCTGGTGATGCCTTGGTCAATATTCATTCCTCAACCAGCATCACCAAAACAAAACAACTGGCCATTTATCACATGTTTGTAGGGCCTTGCACTGTCCAAAGGGGTTGCTCCATTTCCTACATTATAGTAGTGACTATATTACTGAAATGCTTCAGTGGCTGTGAAATTTTCAGACACCCTGAAGTGTACAGAAGTGAAAGTGTACCAAGTAAATCAGAATTATTTCTTCACAGACCTGGGTTAATTGTACTTGTTCAAATCCAAGGATGAAGCTGCTGGTGACTCAGCCAGACATGTCAACCATTTAAAAAAATATGCCCTCCTTACAAGCAGAGCCAGTGTCAGGTAAAAATGCTGTAAGTGGTGCACAAATAGAAATCACTGGCGAATTTATTTGGGAATTTTTGGCATCTTCAGAACAGATAAATCAATTTTGCAAAAACATTAAACAACATAGCTCTTTCCAAGCTGTACCCATTGATGAAACGTACAATTATTTTGACACCTCTCTCTATCATTAAACCTCCTATCCCTAGCTCTAATTTCCTTTCTGTATGTCTTTTAATGGCTACCATTTTATTCAGACTGAAGCTTTTTATTTTCCTTGTTCGTTTGATAGACGAACTTCCAGGCCTGACCAGCAGCAAAACATTCACCTTTCTGAAGATTTAAACATAGGGAGTTCTACCTGTGCAACTGTTTCTCATGATTGATCTTGAACTGGATCTCAACAGCACAAGGTAACTTTGCTACTGAAAGCCATTAATCCATTTTTGAAAGAGGTACCTTCAATGGAATAAATATATGCATCCATAACTAAATCTGAAAGCCTTTTCTCATTAGTTGAAATTTCCTCCCCCTCCATAAAGTTGCGCTGTTTTTAAAGTTTGGCTTAAATCTTGGTAGAAATAACTGAACAGTTGTACAACTACGTACATACTTCATTACCTTATGCCAGCTCCTTAAGGCTAAAATTACGAACAACGGTTGAGGAAATTTGTCAGAACACAAAAGCTGCAGATTAACTACTTTTTAAGCACTAACACTGCAAAAAAGGTCAATTTAAATTGGCTTTTAGTTTAGTTTTCATTAACAAAGCTTTAATCAAAGCTCTTTAAAAATCATCAGTTACCTGGGTGGCAAAACTGACCCACTATTGCAAATCTGAGGTATCAGACTTTGAAGCTCAATATAAAAACTTATCTGGCTTTTGTAACAGAAGATTCCACTTACAGGTTTTTGCCTTTACACTAATAAACTGCAACACTCCACCCACTACTGACTCGGGACAAAAAAAAGACATTTTCATACTTAAAAAGAAAGCAGAGCTTTCTAATTAACTGCCATTATTTGCTAGTGCATGTCAAAGGTCAACTATGGGCAATGTGCTTTTGTACTATTTGTCACTCATTTGAAGTACAGAAGAGAGAAAAGATAAAAGCAGTTGTATGCTATTGGAGTCAGCATTATCAGCAGGTGCACATCGCTGCAACTACAACTATTGTGGGCAATGCAGCAACCACATCACTCTCAGAACCCGTGTATTACCAGCATGAATTCTGCATTAACTTCCTATGGTTAGAGAGAACTAGGCCGTGAAAATATTTGTTCTGAATATATAGCCAAACCATATGAATGGATTTTTTTTTGCTCATTTGGTGAGTCTACCATTTTCTTTAGCCACTACTCATATGACAATGCATATGTCCAAGTACTAAAGAGCCATAAAACAAGTGGTGTCCATAGTAGGCGTCCCCATCTTGATTCAATTGACATGTGCACTTTTGTTTTACACAATTTATCACAAGTTTGAGATGCTAATCTACAAGATCATTGCTTTAGACAACTATCTTCACATAAAGGTAACGTATTTATGGACTAAACGAACTGACTCAAACTATTCATGCAGTTTTTAATATGCGAAAATAATTTCCACTTTTATTTGGATCAATTGTTTCTGTGGAATGTCAGAGAAAGAAGCTCATACATCTCAAAAGACAAATTGCAGATGGTGTGCGTCATGACCACGCACAAAATGGCAACATAACCTGACAGCATGATTGCTATTGGTAAGCAGGACAAGTAGCAGATCTTAACCTAAAAAGATCTTTGCCAACCTTACTTCCACTGTGCAATTTTGTTAATGGTTAACCAATTGCGTGCCCCAAGCTGGCAGGAGAGGAATGGATCACTGCTCTTTCTTCCCATAAATCATAGATATTAACTCAATTGGAGCAAAATGATGAATACTGCTTATGCTTAGGTGGATTTCTGCAAAAGTATACTGAATATTCCCCATAGGTTCCTTCAATTAGAAATTGCAGTACATAATAAACATAGTCTTCTTTACTTCACTGTCCAGTGCAGTTTTGTAGAAGGTCAATTTTCTTTCCAATTATTTATTAGCTAAGCAGAAAATGATATCCTGATTATTCTGCACTGATATGGCAGGCACAGAAACCTACAGGAGCAGACATAAAAGAGAATATCTTATAGTTGCTCAGACCACTAGGCCAGAATGGAACAGGTTGGTTATGCCATCAAGATCAATATACTCAGATTGAAATTGTTTTGACCAAGACCATGTTTGTCATGCTAAAGAAGATTAATGGTAAAATAGATTAATTTAGATGTTACGAAGAATTAAAATGAAATAGTGTCTTTTAGGTAAGGTTCCAGAAGGCACCAAAGCCACCTTTTTACTTTTTTCAAATTTATGCTCATTTTTAGTGTAGATTTCACCTATTAATATTGCTTAATATTGGGTGTCACTGTCATGGAGCATTTTTTGGTTTCTTTTTTCCAATAACATAACACTGATAACAGTCGAGCAATTCACCAGAAACCCACCTGTAAGACAGATATTTCTGATATCTCAACAGGAGGATTGAAATATGGGGGAAACTGGGAAACGCACTTCCAAAGAAAGCTCAGGGAACAAGGCCAGTAAATTAAAGATCTCATAATGGGCAGCAAAGCAAATTAAAACTAATCATCAGGATTGGTTTTGAAGCAACATCACTGCAGGACTTCACACTTAAAATGGTAAAACATAAAAGGCTGTCTTGCCAGAGCTGAATAAGCATCAGAGTCAGACATGCAACATTCACCAGTTTATCATTCATATCAGAATGCCCTGACACATCTATTTCACAATGAATGAGAGGAACCAACTGTTCAGAGCCCAGTCAGTTGCAGGCTTGCACTATCATCTGCCAATTTAACAACGCAGTTTGTAATCCAAGGTCACTTCTTCCTGCGATGTATTTTTTAAATCTCTTAATCTTTCAAAGAAGCAAAGAGGTTGACCAGCAGCATCAGCCAATGTGCTACCCACATCTTCACTGAGCACATTACTGATGGCTGTTAATATCCACTCCTCTCTCATTGAAGCACAGCAGCAGTCCAGCATGGACGCCCAAACTCAACTGCACTGAGCCATCCTACATAAGGAAATCAATGATGGCAACCATTTGATCATCATGTTCATTTACTTTTACCACACATTCTGCACTGGGTTACAGTCATTTTGTGTGTCATGTTTGTTGAAGAGAGAATATGACAAGGTTTACAAATTACAACTTGGTGAGTACTCTGAACAATATATCACATTTACGACCTGGGGAAATGTTCATGGAAGGCTTTTAAAAAAATCTTTCTTTACATGCTTAACAAAACATATACACTGCAATAACTCAAACACATCATAAGAAAATCTTCCTAGTAGACTTAGTAGACATGGCCTGTAATGTGGATTTATGTAGGGCTGGCTGTAATTGCAATTACTTGTAACCAATGTAAGAGGGAAAGACAAGGACCTCAGTTGTCATTGATTTACGTACGAATAAATAATACAAAATAAACCTGGTGCCGTCACAATGGGAAATCCTATTTTCAAAAGCCATATAAAAACAAAAATGCATTAACCTTGGTATTACAGGAATAGAATTTTTATAGTTGATACACATCATGCCTTTTCAATAGCATTAAACTGAAGTGCAGCAGGAGAAAACCCCTGAAATCTTTTTGTATTGGCAAATGTTTCCTTTCCCACTGAGATGTCAGTTAATACTGATGTTCAGCATCTGAAGAGAAAACTTGATGTTTACGCAGTCAAAGTTTTGCTACTTCATTTACAATCTTCACTAAACAGGATACAGATGCTCTTTTGAAAGCACTCCTTTCCTGTGCCAAAACCAAAACCTGCACAATGGCAGCCATGGCTGTAGTGCATGCCATATGGGACCACTGCAGGTGTAAATACTGTTAAATAATACTCACATAATTAGGTCCTTTTGTATATGCTTTCAAATGTCTCTGAATCAGTGGGCAACACAATGAAAAGCTTCTAAATTGGATTGCAAGAAATCTATTAATTCAGCTGTTCACTAAAGTCGTCACGCTGAGGACTTCAAACTTTAAGATTTAGGTGTTTTTTCTGAAAGAAACCAACTAGCAAAAAGAAAAAAAACCCATCTACATGTACACAATGAAGCAGGATGCATTACCTTCTCCTTTAAAATGTTACTTAGTGTGTTTCAGGCTTCCCTACCATTCTCAGCCCACTCTAAATTCTGGTCTGCCACAATCTCTCACCATTTCAGAAATAAATAGATAAAAGAACTAATCACAAATTTCAAAACAAGTCAGGTCAGTTCCCTTTGCCAAGATGAAGCACTTTAAGCTGACAGGGAGTGGAAAATGTTCACTTGCCAGCATCCAATTGGGAACGAGCAACACCTTTTTTTTTGTTTGGCTACTGGCATTTCCCAGCACTGTTGCTACCTTTTTGTTCGGCCGCAGTCAATGCAGACAGCAGCTTACTGTGACCTCCAGGTCACAGTAAAATAAAACTTGTAATAATCTAAGAAACTGGCCTAAATAGTAAGCTCTGGAATCCCGTGATTATATCTCACAATTTGATACAAATAAAAGAACACAGCAACAGGTGAATAGGGAGGGCAAGTACTACTGAAATGGGGTGGTTCAAAGTGAGGGCTACACTTAGTAACAAAACAAGAACAAATACAAACTAATGTCTTATCACTTTTGTTCAGTATGACCACCTTGGCTTATCTTGTCATTAAACCCATCTATTATGCATTTCAAAAGTGAGCCAAATTGATGCCTGTTAAACAATGGACATGAAACAATTTTCTAATTCATGACACATTTCATCAATCATCAAATATCCTCACACCAAATTCAGAGTGTGTAGTTACTAGTTGACAATTATTTTTCTTAAAATGTCTTACTAGATTAGTTATGTTACAGAACAAATACGTCGACATGTCAGAAAAATGCCCTCAACCGTAAATGCTAAATAATCAGATCCAAAATTAGCAAGAGACAAATAAAGGCTGCAGGTTTTCGTAGTTTCCACGTGTAGAAATCTTAAAATGTAAGTCAGTATTTTATTAGTTTTCAAGGCAGAAGCCCTATGTAGACATGGGCTTTGGACAATATGCTGTGCCACAAATGAACAGTCACATGCATCTTCAGCAATTCCAAGTCTCTGAAACCTTCACAGAGAATGAGGTTGCCAAGTCTCCTGCTGATCCACAATCCCCACCATCTGAATGCTGCCAAATACTCATTATTTAATGAAAGCAATTAACATTTGTCTCTGCCGATACATACTTTTGTCCAGTTGTGAAAAGGCTGTCCTTTACATGTCATGAAGTCACAAGGTTCTAAATGGTGTTTTGGTTGCAAAACTATCCTTACAGAGACAACGTAAAGGAAGTTAACTCAAACCAAATCCTCACCAAATAAGGTAACATTTTCTTGAATGTCTTGAAATGTTATCTAATACAGTCTTCAGTGCTTACATAGCACATATGGGTGTCAATGTGATTTACCCATTATACTTGGTAGAGAGTAAAACCAAAAAGAAAAATGAACAATTTTTTTTTAAATCAGGAAATCTCACTGATGATTCTTCCTCTAATTTGTTCACAATCGTATTCTGAACATTATCACTATGGTAACTGCAATTCAATGAGGAATGGAACAGCTGATTGAAGTTTTTTGGAGACCTGACATTCAGGCTCAGCAAAGCCTTTTGTGTGTCAAAGTGGTAAATATTTACTGCACTACCCCAAACAGTCAGTGTATCTAAAACGCTCTAAGCAGTGCCTTCGGAATTTACTCATATGGTGACGGAAATGGTCACATCAACTATTGGTGCAAAATATAGTCATGCAAGTGGTGTGGATTGCAATACCAACTCCAGCTTTTGGGACAATTGACAATGAGAGGTAAAAAATGGCATGTGCCCACAAATTTGAATATGTAGGATCAGTAATTATATTTAATTAAGCCTCGCAATAGCTGTGTTCTTAATATAAGTGGCAAAGATTAATAATGGATAATCAGCATGAACTTGTTAAGGGAAAATCATGTTTCATGAACTTGATTGAATGTTTTAAGGAAGTAATAAGGAGGATTGATGAAGGTAGTGCAGCTGATGTGACTTGCATGAATTTTAGCAACACGTTTAGCAAGGTCCCTATTGGCAGACTGGTTAAAAAATAAAAGTCCATGGGATCCAGGGGAATGTAGCAAGCAGGATATAAAATTAGCTCAGTGGCAATAAAAAGTGTTGACAGATGTTCCTGCAACTGAAAGACAGTTTTCAGTGGGATTCCACAGAGTTCAATACTCGGTCCCCTGCTTTTTATAATGTGTCTTAATGGTAAACGTAAGGGGGCACGATCAAAAAGTTTGCAGACCATAAAAACTGGCCACTGGCTGACATGGAGGAGAACAGATGTAGACTATGGCAAGACATCAATGAACGAGTCAGGTGGCCAGAGAAGTGGCAAATGGAAAAGTGTGAAATGGTGCAAATGGGGAAGTCAAACAAGGCAAAGGAATACATAAACGGGAAAATAGAGCTGTAGAAAAAGTGAGGAACCTTGGAGTGCATTTCCACAGATCCTGGAAGCTAACAGGACAGGTCAATGAAGCAGTTAAGAAAGTATATAGAATCTTTCATTTATTAGCTGAAGTGTAGAATATAAGAACAGGGAGATTCTATTGGAACTGTATAAATCATTAGTTAGACATCTATCACAAGACTTAGTTAAATATATTACTAACCCTATATATTTAAATTTGCGGGGACACCATCTTTTATCTTTTTCATTGTCAATTTCCCCAAATATTAGAGTTAGTGCTGTAGTCCCTATCACTTGCACACCCATACTTAGCACCAATAGTTGAGGTGACTATTTCCGTCACCATATGAGTAAATTGCGAAAGCACTGCTTAGAGCATTTTGGACACACCAACTGTTTGGGTAGTGCACAAGTATTTACCATTTTTAATATGCAAAAGACTTTGCTGAGCCTGAATGTCAGGTCTCCAAAAAATTTCAATCAACTGCTCCATACCTCATTGAATTGCAGTTACCTTGGTGATAATATTCAGAATATAATTATGAACAAATAAGAGGAACAATCATCCGTGAGATTTCTTGTGTACTAGTTAGTTCATTTCACAAAGGACATCATTTAATTGCAGAGGGCACAAAGGAGATTTACAAGGTGGAGTCAAGTCTGGAGAAAACTGCACTTACGGAGAAAAGATTGGAAAGCTGGGGTTGTCCTCCTTGGAACACCGAAGGCTAAAAGGAGATTCAATTGGAATGCAAAAAGTTGAGTAGTCTGGGTAGGGTGAATGGGAAGGGCTTGACAGAGAGGGTCAATGACTAAATGGCACAGATTTAAAATGATTGATGGAAAGATTACAGGGGAGATGAGGAAAAATGTTTTCACCCAGAGGGTGGTGAGATTCTTTACATTTTTGCCTGAGTGGCAATGTTTTTGTTAAATGAAGTTATAAATTCTGGAAGAGCAACAGAACATAATCACTTATCTTGAATTAAGAAACACAGCTATCATAAGACATAAATCGGCAGAAGATGGCAGTGCACCAATTGGTAAATTCTCATGATGCAAATTCACAACAAGATGGACCTGAATTAATTGGTCAGTTACTGTAATTTTGGTGCAGATGATAAATATAAAGAAGGGGCAAACTGTCTTTTTAAATTTAAAATTACTTTTACTGCTACAGTTTAAAAATGCAGAACAATGTATATTGCATAAATCTCTAAACTGGATATGCATCTCCATGGTACAGACCAAATGCTAGAAAGTGGGGTTAAGCTGGATAGTTCATTTTTTTAGCGAGCACAAAGATGATAGACCAAGCAGCTTCTTTCTGTGCTGTAAACATTCTATGATTATGTTCCATTACTCTTCCGAGATTTGCAATTTCACTTATTGAATTAGAAAAAATAAATTAATTGCGGCTCATGAGGTTTTTACAAAAAACAGGATTAAGATGTGAAATTCTCTGCTCATAAACTGTTAGCCAATAATTTAAAAATAGGAATCTAGATAGATATTGAAGAGCACTATTGATCTCCCATAGCACTGTATAAAGGAGTCGAGAATTGTAAATTTCATGTGAATCGGTGTGAAAACTATGAGAATAATTGAAGAATACATATGTATTGTGACCATTTAAGCTCATACATTCTGCTTTTGAACTTGTATTTACATTAGAAATTCCTATGTAATTTTTTGAATGGAAATCACTTTGGCAAACACGTTGGGCTGTAATTCTCTCTATTCCCAGCTACCATGAGATTTAGTTGAAATTCCTAGCTACCATGAGATTTACTTAAATTGCCTGAGGTGACAATGTTTTTGTTAAATGAAGTTACAAATCCTGGAAGAGCAGCGGAACATAATCACTTATCTAGTATTAAGAAACACAGCTATCATGAGACTTAAATCGGCAGAGATGGCAGTGCAGCTAATTGGCAAATTTCCATGGTGCTAATTCACAAGATGACCTGAATTAACTGGTCAGTTCCTGTAATTTTGATGCATCTGATAAATATAAAAAAAAAGGCAAACTGACTTTTTTAATGGAAAACTACCTTTACTGCTACAGTTTAAAAATGCAGAACAATGTATGTTATGTAAACCTCTACACTGGTAGGAATAAAATTTCCATATAAAACTTAACATAACTTTAAAAATCTAAATAACAGGGCAGAATAACATACAACATAATCTAACCTGCTTTTCACAATACAAATGTCAACTTCACAAACTTATACTTTAATTAAAAAGATAAAAAATGTAAAATTAATTAATTTGAATAATATGAAATACAGCATACTCAACAACCTGGGAGTGCCTCTAAAACTTTGCCACCAGTATCCTTATTTGGATCAGGTTCCAGTTATACATGTGCACTGAGGATCCTGGTATGGTAGAACCTCAATTTTAAAATTCTCTTCCTCGTTTCTGAATGCCTCTGTAGTTTTAGGTCTCTCCTATCTCTATAACCTCCTCCAGCTTGACATCCCAGCCAGACTTTTCCATTGCTCCATTCCAAGCCTCTTTCACTTTCCCAAATTTCATCGTTCCCTGAATGGCAGTTGAGCCTGCAGCTAACTAGGTCCTAAGCTCCAGAATATCCTCTTCAACTCTGTTCCCATTTCTTTCTCCTTAAGATATTCCTGAAAACCTCCTGCTTTGACCAAGCTTTTGATCATCTATCCTAACAGCAGTTAATGTAACTCAGTTTTGAATTGTCTTTGATAATGCCCCTGTGTAGCACCTTTTGGACATTTCACTCTGATTAAAGTTACTATATAAATGCAAGTTGTTACATATGCGTTATTTTGACTGGGATTTTTAAATTAGCTTTTGGCTAGATAATAGATCAGAATGCAAGCAGCAATAATAATATATATTAGGGACATATGTTATGACTAGATGGGCAACACGACAGCTCAGTGACTATCGCTGTGCTGTGCAGATACATGGATTTGGGCCTGTGTCTATGGGAGTTTGCGCATTCTCCCCGTGCTTGCGTGGGTTTTCTCCGGGTGCTCCGGTTTCCTCCCACATCCCAAAGATGTGCTCTTAGGCTAATTGACAAAACAAATTCTCCCTAAATTGTTTCAAATTTGGTTTTTAATCCATAGATCTATAAACATTGACAGGGATCACAGGTAGTGGTGGGAACATCGCGGTGGCGGCATGGGCTCATTGGGCCGAAGGGCCTGTTTCCCGTGCTGTTTTGTTCTTTGTTTGACTACAGTGTTTTCTCACGTTGTTACTGGTTGATACAACTTGAAAAATTTTGATTAGATGCATTCACCTCTTTCAAATACTAAGAATGTCCATTTTGTCATTTTAAACTCGAGTTTAACTTTGTGGCTTCAATTATGACGTCAAAACCAGAATTACTTAAAATCTTACAACGTGCTTATTCTCAAACCACTGTATTTGAGATTACCTAATTATCCTCCAAACTGGTTACTAACAATTTGAAACAAAAACTAGTCTCCCTATCCAGAGATACATGTAGAAAAACAATTCAAAATTTAATGTTTTCATCACTGGTATTGAAAACAACTGGTCAATATAATTATTGCAGTATTTTAACTATATATATAAAAATCAGGCCTCTGAACAGATATTGCAATTTGGAACCGAGCAAATCACTGGAAGATCTTACATCTGATCCCCAGTATGCCTTGCATTATCCAATTTCAGATAGAGAAATAATCATGGGGCTAAGGAACGAAAGGTACAGAGTTATAATTCTTGCAGGAAGCTTTTACTCTCTAAAGCTGGTAACACAATCAGGATCAGACGCATAAAGAATATGCAATCATTCTGTGGGAAAGAGGAAGCATTGAATGATTCCTCCAATTGCTATGTAGTAACTCATGCTAGCTCAACATTAATGGATATCCAATGAATCAAGCTTGTGGAAATCCTGTAAATAACTCCCGACACTTGCTGTTAGACTCAATTGAAGAATGACCACTTGAGTGAGGTACCAAAGGGCAGCATTCATGGAACCATACTCCTTTGGCGGGTCCATCACTTCTAGGAAACGCATGCAGAAATTTGACAAGGCCAAAGGAAAGCAAAAAGTACATATATTACTGTTGTAGTCCTCAGAATGATTTTTGAAACATTGAGCATATCATGACAGTGAAGGCACGGCACAGGAGGAGGCCATTTGGCCCACTGTGTGTGCAATGACTCTATGAATGGCACTAGTGCCATTCTTTTGCCTTCTCCCTCATAATTAAAAAGCAACAATGTGTTAGTTTATCAGTCTTTTGAATACATCAATTGAAACTGCCTCCACCACACTTTTAGACAGTGAATTTTTGTGAACATTTTCTGCACTCTCTGAAATAACTTCACATCCTTCTTAAAGTGTGATACCCAATACTGGATCTATTACTCTAGCTGAGTCTGAACTAATGCCTTATACAAGTTCAAATAAATGTCTTATACTCATGTCCCCATTATTTAAGTTTGAGGATACTCTGTGCTTTATTAACCACACACTCAACCTGTCCTGCCATCTTCAATTACTTAATCCCATATATACTTAGGTCTCTCTACTCCTGCACCCCCCTTTAGGGTATATTTTCTCTTCATGTTCTTCCTACAAAAATGAATCACCTCGCATTGAACTTCATCTGCCAATTGTCCAACCATTCCAACTTGTCCACGTCCCTTTGTCACTCTACATTATCCTCCTCACAGTTTACAAATGTTTCCAAGTTTCGTATGATCCACAAATTTTGGAATTGTGCCCTGTACGCCAAGGTTCAAGTCACTGATATATATCAGGAAGAGCAAAGATCCCTGACCCCTGAGAAACTGCAATACAAACCTTCTTGCAGCCTGAAGAACATTGATTAACCATTATCCTTTGATTCCTGTTTGCTTGCTCTAGCTATGCAACTTCTCAAAGACAGTTGTCCTGAAAAAGCTGCTAATATTGAACAATTTTTTGAAATATGACTACTAAGTTTCGTTTTTTAATTTAAAGCGGAAACCAATCTGAAAACCTCTCAAAAACTTTAAGTGATAGGAAAATTCAACTTTAGCAATACCTCCCAACCTGTGACCTCCACTACCTCCAAGGACGGCAGTGGCAGGTGCACAATAACACTTTGGATTCCAAACTTCCCTCCATGTCTCAGAAATATAATGCCATTCCTTCATGGTTGCAGTGTCAAAATGCTGGAACTTTACCTAAGAATGATGGATCACCTTCACCAAATAAAATGTCTGATCAAGACAATCCATCACCTCCTTCCCAAAGGCAACTAGAGACAAGCAGTCCGGCCAGCAACATCCACAATCCCAAGAGTGTTCATTTTAAAAACTATGCTGTGGCTGAAATAACACATTTGTCCACAAATTCCAATGATAACAAAATACTATGCAATTCTTAAGTCATATGAGAGTAAATATACATTTGTACAGGCAATTCTCTATACAAGAATTCATAACCCTAACTGACACCAGACCATCAAAATACCAAAAGCTTGCTACTTAGCCAGAGGGAAGAAATAACTGGAGAATGAATTGTGCCACTGCATAATCAAGAGGTCCCCTATGCTTTTAAAATCTACTGGTCACCGTGAAATCCATTTCACTATTTCGAGGGCCAAGTGACAAATAAACGCACATGCAATTTTTTAAGATCATTTTACCATTATTATCGAAATTGTTTATCTGAACTCCAAAAGGTCATTCTGCAGAGAGCTTCAAGATTTATACAGGGCGAGGAATTGACTACATGTTCTTCGATGAAATATTGGAGGGAGTTGATGAAGGTAGTGGGGCTAATATGGTGCATATGGGATTTCAAAAGTTTTTTTTTAAATTCATTCATATTCAAGATGTGGGCACTGCTGGCTAGGTTAGCATTTGTAGTCCATCCTTAACTTCTCAACTGTTGCCATTTGTGCATTCTAGGTACACCTACAGTGTTGGTAGAAAAGGATTTCCAGGATTTTGATTCAAAGTACCATATAATAAAATTAAAAGGCAAAAGCTACATGACCAAAACTGGTTAAAGGATAGAAAGCAGTGTGTTGCGATCAGCTGTTGTTTTTCAAACTAGAGAGAAGTATTTAACAATACTGCTTAGAGCTTGGTGTTGACACCATGGACATGACATTCATTAATGGTCTGGGACTGAATATGCAGGGTATAGTTTCTAAATTTACAGATAATAGGAAACTCAATTGTAGTGAAATGAAGACAATAGCTGAGTCAAGAGCTTTCTTGACAGATTTGTAAAATAGGCAGATAAACAGTACATGCACTTTAATGCAAGTATGATGGTTCATCGGAGTGGGGAGAATGAGGAGGGACAAACGTAGTGGTATTATGATTGGACTACCAGAAACCCAGTGCAATGCTCTGGGGACCCAAGTTCAATTCCCACCATGGCAGATGTTGAAATTTGAATTCAATAAAAATATGGAAGTAAAGTCTAATGATGATCATGAAATCATTACTGATTGTTGCAAAACTCACACGGTTCAGTACTGTCTTTGAGGAAAGGAAATCTGCCATCCTTACCTGTCTGGTCTGTATGTGCCTCCAGACCCACAGCAATGTGATTGATTCACAAATGTTCTCCAAAATGAGCTAACGACCCACTCAATTCAAGGGCAATTAGAAACGGGCAATAAACACTGGCTTCGCCATTGATGCCCATGTCACATGAGCTCATCATACTTGAACTATTAATTTAGTCTCAGTGCTGCTGTGTCTTTATATCCCTGCAAATTTTCCCTGTTCAATTTTTGCTCAAATCACTTTTGAAAGTTATTACTGAATCTTCCCCTCACCCTTTCAGGTAGTAGCTTTTAGGTCACAACAGCTCATGTCTTTGCTTGAGTCACTCCTGATTCTTTACCAATTAATTTAAATGTGTCCTATCTGGTTACTGACCCTTCTGCCACTGGAAACAGGTTTCCTTAATCAAAATCTTCCATGATTTTGAGTATCTCCACCAAATCTTCCTTAAACTTTTCTGCTCTAAGGAAACAACTCTAGTTTGTTTATTATATCTATGTGATCAGTCTTTCAACTCTGGTACAACTGTAGCAAATATTCCCCTAAAGATCTGAAGTACAGAATTGGCCACATCAACTGAAATGATGCTAAAACATAGTTCACTATGACTTCCTTGATTTTATACCCTATGCCTGTATTCAGCCAAATATCCCATATGCCTTTATAAGAGACCTCTCAGCTATGAAAGGTCAATAAATACTGGCTTAGTCAGCCCATAGTTCATAAACAAATAAATAGAAACTTGTCTCGATATCTTCAAAGATTTGTAAACATATTGTCTCAGGTCAATCTTGTTACAGTCCCTTGAATATTTGCCATTAGTTTATGTATCAGTTCAAGTATGATGAACTCAATTTGCCTCCTACTGTCCTGTATTATTCTACAATCATGGATGAAAGAGAGGGGACAGAAATCATACATATATCGTCAAAAATACTAAGATAAGTACTCCAAGAAGCAGTTGTAAAAATGCCATTAAGTTTACCCATTTGGTTTGCTTAAAATCCTACTCAGGCCATCACACGAAAGAGCTTCAACTGCAAATGATTGGAAAATTTGATAAAAACTTTCACCGAAACAGAGGCTCAGATCACCATCTGTGTGGAATTTGCACATTCTCCTCATGTCTGCGTGGATTTCCTCCGGGTCTTCCGGGTTCCTCCCACAGTCCAAAGATGTGCAGGTTAGGTTGATTGGCCAAGCTAAATTGTTCCCGTGTGTAGGTTACAGAGATTAGAGGGTAAATGTGTCAGGGTATGGGAGTAGGGCCTGGGTGGAATTGGGGTCGATGAAAACTCGATGGGCCAAAGGGCCTGTTTCTGCACTGTAAGTTCTATGTTCTTTCAACAATACCTTCCAAACCTGCAATCTCCCGAACAAATGCAGCGGATGCAATTTGCAAGCTCCCCTCCAAACGACACACCAACCTGACATGGAACTAAATCATTATTGCTTTACTGTCACTGAGTCAAAATTCTGGAAAATCCTTCCTAACAGCACTGTAGGTGTATCCACATCAGATGGACTACAGCAGTTCAAGACTCATCACACTCGAGAACAATTAGGGATGGATAACAACACTGGCTTTGCCAGCAATGAAAATAAACCTTGAAAGAACAAATGAATAACATTCCTCTACATGAGAAAATGATAATGATCATAGCTACAATTCAACTACCTTGCTTGGACATAACTATTTACCCATGTCACCACTATTCCTGAACTTGAGGACATGATTCTCAGTGATTAGAATTAAATCCGCTTTTCTGCTAGCTGGAGGGGTCTCTCTGTTTGCAACCAACGAAGAAACAGCCTAATTGACATTGGAACTAAGTACATGCTCAAAAAGGCAATCATATATCCTGCATTATGTAACGGGAGGAAGAAAAGCAACTGAGCCAATAAAACCACTGCCTCAAACTGGCTTAATGACAAAACTCATCTGAATCAGTTTTGCATTAGGGCTTTTTAATTACCATTTTATTCATGGATTTTTCCTTTTAGCTAAATTGCTAAACGCATTATTCTCAGGATTCAAAAAGAAAAGTACTTGAAGAGAGGAGTTAACCACGTTCAGAAACTGTGGCTGCAGAAGTCTGGACCCTGAATGCCAATCTGCAGTTGAAAAAGTTGAAAGCAGTCCTCCTGAACACGGCAGTCCTGGCCCACCTGAATTTTGATCAGTCGTTTGTGCTGTTAGTTGGCAGACTTGTTAATGTTTTGAGGACCCATTCATGTCAGGTTGTAGAGCATGAGGTCAAGGCTGCTTCATAGTTTTTGCCAATCTTTCAGCAAAGCCCAGACATATCACCTGCTTCATAGATTAGAAAGTGGGCTGATAACAACCCTAATTCAGACTCAAGTGAAACTAAAGCTGGGTGCCAGTAAACAAAGCTGGGTGCTGTATAACTTTGAAATTAAGTATAGTACAGGGAGAGTGCTAAGACTACCTCAGCTGTGTACTACTTGTGAAGAAGACAGCTGCTCACTCATAAGACTTCTTAACTGAATGCAAAGCAAAGATCTGAAGGAGAGAAATGGTCACAGATGAATTCCACTGTACTATCAATTGTGACAAGATTTAAAATATTTCTGCCTTTTTCAAAATGAGATTGAACTTATTTCTAAAGCTATTGCATCAATCATATTTTCTAAACATTGCCCTTTGGATCCCCTTATTAATAAGTGTGTCTTCTCGGGTAACATTAGTAGTGAGGGAGAGGGGAAGTAATGGAGAGAGTCACAGTAGTAATGTCACTGGACTAGTAATGCAGAGGCCCAAGCTAATGTTCTGGGAGAAAGGGGTTCAATCCCACCACAGCAGATGGTGGGATTAACACAACTACTGATCTGGAACTAAAAAACTAGCATCAATAATGGCGACCATGAAACCAATGTTGATTGTTGTAAAACCCATATGGTTCACTAATGTGTTTTGGGAAGGAAACCTTATCTGGCCTGTGACTCCAGACTGACAACACAAAATGGCTGAGCAAACCATTCAGCTCAAGGGCAATTAGGGATTGGCAACAAATATTGCCTTGCCAGTGATATCCACACCCACGAAAGAAGAAGTTTTAAGAAATAATTCCTCTTGCAGAATAATCTTCTGGGAGTATTACGGTTTACTCCTGTAGTGTAGACAATGAAAAATTGATTTCTCTCATCAATAACGTATTCTTCATTCTACAATGAAGTACTGATACCATGCCCCCTCTCCATCTATTCAAAGATCCAGCTTTGAATTAAAATGCATTATTTAGCCATGGGACAAATGAAACAAATACTAAGATTTGTTGACTAGAAAAACATCAAAATTACAAAGCAATAAAACAAGGACAAGTTTCAACTGTAAAATACGGACTTGAAGCGTTAACTATTTCTCTCTCCACAGACGCTGCCAGACGTAAGTTTTTTTTCAGCATTTGGCTTTAATTTCAGATTTCCAGAACTCTCAGTATTTTGCTTTTAAGTAAAAAATGTATATACTTCAAGCAAATCATTCTCACTAAGCAGATTACCAATCCAGATTTCTCTCCTTTGTTCAGAGAGAAATCACCCACCCCATTTTCAGTATATTATCTAAAGGAAACAATAAGTACAGCAAAGCTATTTCTAGAATGAAGATAACAAGACTAAATACTTGTTGTCCATCAAGGATAAAAGAATAGCATATCATAATACAATACATAATAATACAATTATTTTATTTACAGGTGTCTTCAGTCAGTCGATAAACTTATCTGACAAACAGCTAAGCTTTACATACTAGAGGACCTGAATTTTGTAGTCAGCATCAAAATGATGGCATTCACTATTTACCTCACTGATAGCTAGGCTTCAGAACAGAAACTCCCTCTAATTGGGTTGCTGAAACAATCAGATTGAGGAATCCCCACATACAGAGAAAGAGAGAGACAATCTAAAGCAGGAGATATAAAGAACAAGTAGCGTTAAATCATGTAGAGAGTGTGAAAAATACTAAGAAAATCAGATAAAATTAGGAAACAAAGATTGAGATAAACTTTTAAAAGTGTTAAAAATTACTGTTTTTAATCTCCAACACTAATGAATGTGAAGAAATAAAGCTCCACTTTTGTAAAAACAAATTTTGCAGGGTCAGATGGGTTGTTTGCCAGCAACTATCATGCCATGAAAAATCCACTTACCCGGATATAGTATTTTCTTGATGTCTTTCACAAGAAAGTAGTGTGCAAGTAACCCAACTTTATGCTACTCAATGGATTTCATTATCAAGTTTATCCGAGAGCTACTGTTACGTGAAACCTATGGAGAAGGGAGAATCTCTGATGGTTGCTTTTAGATTTTCAGTTTTAATTGCACATGCAATGATGGCAGAAGTTGCTATTACAGTCAGTAGGGTGGGGCCTCACAATTATTGCAGATCCATGATCTT
Source organism: Sphyrna mokarran (assembly GCA_024679065.1). NCBI lineage: Eukaryota > Metazoa > Chordata > Chondrichthyes > Carcharhiniformes > Carcharhinidae > Sphyrna > Sphyrna mokarran. Next base: position 47,295,648 of record JAGIQG010000008.1, read on the forward strand.
ATAAGCCTTGTAGTTGGGCACAAAGCAAATACATGAGCATCAGGATCAAATTCTAGGTCACTATTTTAACAATGGAATACAAGGTTTTTGCACTTATTTCATAAATAAGTGCAGAACCAATGAATAGAGTAAAAACCTTTGTTTTAATTTGATTCAATACATTGTGATAAATTTGGTTCTCAAAAGATTATCACTAACTCTAGTCTTGATTTTTACAATGGCCCAATGAGTAATCCTTTAAAGGTACATCCTGAGGTGGCATTATCTGGTCCACAAGCAGTACATTATAATATTCCATTTGTTCTTGGAATACAGAAGAGCAAGTGTCAATTTTTATTGATATCAGTATTGTGGCTGCATAATCATTAAGGTACAGGGTTAGGACTAATCTAAAATCCCTTCTTGTTTACATAATTCACTGTACTGGTACTATGTACTAAAGAGGTCAGGCAACGTAAGCAGTGGCATACTTAAGCCTAACATACAGATATCTTAGGATCAATGGTCTTGATTGCTCTTTTAAGCTGAATATTATATCTTTATGGAAACTGACATACAAAAGCAAAACCGAGGGATGTAACAACAGCATCCCCTAGTGATCTGGGCTGGATACTTATGCCTTTTATATGTATATCTCTTCAATCTGTCCAAAGGCAATCCAGGTAATCATTCAGGAGATTTGACTTTTTTTTATTGGGGAAAACAGAACAGATTCATTTATTTCCTTCAATACCATTTGCATTTGAATAATATCAAAATAGTAAATGTGCTTTAATTGTGCTTGCCTGCTTTTCTACTTTTCTTTCTCCTGTGTTCCATCCTGCAGTTTCTCACTGCCTCTAGCTTTTGCAGGTCTCTGCTTAAAAGCTTGACTTCTGCAATTAGTTTTTCTTCCAAACTGAGTACCGACTAGCAAACCCCCTGCCTCCTGGGCAGAATCCGCTAGCCTAACTTAGCAATGACCCTTGTTGAATTCAAGTAAATAGATTTGACGCAACTGCATTTAATGTAAATGGTCAACTCTCAGACTGCAGCACAGTAGTTCAGAAGCCTCCTCTGAAACACACTACACCTGCCTGCCTTGCCAATTTAACTCAAGAGTTATATTTAGATCCATAGTAGCATGTTTAACATCAATCATGTCAAGATCCCCACATGAAAGCCCAGTACGAAATCCCAAAATGCCAGTGCTACAAAGTAGCTTTGCCCATTTTATAGATGTGACAATATTAAACGTGACTTTTTTTTTACATTCATCTAATTTTGATCTTAGCAGCAAGTGAAATCAATGTTACAATCACAAGCAACAAAACATGTAGCAACGAATCTTGGCTTTTCATTCACATTCAAATTTTACTACTATAAATGTGGTGGGTTTTATACTTTTGAGCATTTCTAGACACCCCAGCAACTGTAACCAGATTTGATCCATATGACACTATAAAACTCAAATGGCATGTCAGCTAACTACTCTGACACTGTATAATGCAGAGGCATTTTTCCATAACTTAGAAAAACACAAAAGATCAAGATTCAATGTTAATTTACACTGCATTAAAAAATTAAATTGAAAGTTCTGCCTATTCATATTGTTATAGTAATTCAAAAATGTATCAAAGCTCCCAGTCTATTTGCCTCCCAATCATCCATCTTCGCTTTCTCTTCACCCTCCAAAGCTGTCTCACTGACACTGTCAGTGGTAAGTGAAAAGATTCAATCTGTCCTCTTTCCTAGTATCCCAAGAAACAGAACACACAAGGTAAAGCTATCCTAGTCTTCACCACATGCTCTATTAACTGCAATGGAATTATAGAATTAGTTATGTCACCTTGACTTCTCTTCTTACTGAAGATCAAAGAGATGAAACACTAAATCCTTACCACCAGCATCCAACATTTTTGCCTGTGACAGTTGGAGCAGAGGCTTGGAAAACTGGATAAAGATGAAAGTAGAATTTCCATTTGCAAGAAAATGACTATTTACTGAGACCATTTTGTAAATATCAGCTCCAAACTCTAAAGAATGCTGTCATCCAAAAAAAAAATGCTAAATTGGATAAGTATACGTGCATAATGTCATAAACAAAAGAGTTTGCAGTTGAAAAAAAAATGCAAAGCAAAACAGGTTTGCACCTTTACAATTTGTTTAATAGTGCACATTTTAGTTACGTACTAGGATCCAAGCTGGTATTTCCTGTTGATGGCAATGAAGGAATGATTGCCTTGCACCATACACACAGCATTAGTCCACCAAACCCCATCCCACAATCCCATATGGATTATCACCCTTTAAGATTGCCTTGCCTCAAGACTACCTGGCCTTGTCTCTCCATGTCCACAAAGGTTAACATATAAAACAAACAAGTAAGGCCAAATATTAGTTAAAAACTACATGAAGATGAGCACATCAGGAGGGTTAATCAAGAATTAAATATTCAAGATCATCATTTTTTCCATTGGAATTTAGAAGAATGAGAGGTGATCACAGAATCCCTACAGTACAGAAGGTGGCAATTCAGCCCATCGAGTCTACACCAACAACAATCTCATCCAGGCCTATCCCCGTAATCCCACATATTTACCCTGTTAATCCCCTGACACTAATGGGCAATTTAGCATGGCCAATCAACTTAATCCAAATATCTTTGGAGTGTGGGAGGAAACAGAAGTGCCATTACCCAGAGAAAATGCACACAGATACGGGGAGAACGTGCAAACTCCAAACAGTCACCCAAAGTCAGAATTGAACAGGGGTGCCTGGCGCTATCAGGTAGCAGGTGCCATAATGCTGCCTGTGAAACACAGAAGATTCAAAGGGAGCCTAACAGGCAGATGTTGAGGGAATGTTTCCCCTCTGAAGGAATCGAAAACTAAGCGCCATATTTTCTATATACAGGATCTTCCATTTAAATGGAGGTGAGGAGGAATTTCTATTCTCAAGAGCGTAGTTAGTGTTTGAAATTCTCTCCCCCAGGGAACAGTGAAGGTTGGGTCATTGAATATTTTCAAAGCTAGGTTAGACAGACTTTTGATGGCCAGCAGGAAATGAGAGTCCAGATCACAGTCAGACCTTAGTGAATAGTGGAGTAAGATCAAGCAACCGTATGACCTACCCTAGCTCCTCTTTCTACATCCTTATGACTGTAAAGTCAAACAGTCAAATTCTGTCAATGACAACATTCTTCAAAAGGAGGCAATTTATAAAATTTCATTTCAGTCCAGTGGAACATTTCAAGTAATTGAGATAACTAAACCCTTTTGCACAGAGTGCTCATTTCACAACGAGAAGGTTTAAAAGCTTGTAGTTTGCAGGATTAATAAGCAACCGTAAGAAGCAAACAGTATTATAGCTTTACGATTCTGATGCAAGAGGGTACAATGAAGTTCAATTTCAACACAAAGTTTGCAGTGAAGAGAAGCAGTCTGTAGCAAAATATATTTGTAGTTTTGGGGAAAAAAAAGTGTTCAATGATTGGCTAACAGCATTTAAACAAAGCAAATGAATAAGTAGACTACAAATATATCAATCTAACTACAAAAAAATTATATTAAAGCACATTGCCTATCAACTTTGTCCACTATAATTCCTAATTATAGTGACACAGTGATTAACAGCACCCAGGTTTTTTTTTCCCCCAGCCTTGGGTCACTGTGTGGTTTGCACACTCCTCCCCACCCCCCACCGTTTCTGCATGGATTTCCTCCAGATGCTCCAGTTTCTTCCCAGTCCAAAGATACGCAGATTAGCTGGATTAACCATGGCGAATTGTCCCTTAGTTTCCAAAGATACATAGGTTTGGTGGATTAGCCATATAAACACGTAGAGATATGGGGATTGGGCAGGGAAATGGACCTGGGTAAGATGCTCTGTTGGAGATCAGTACAGACTTGATGGGGCAAACGGGTTTCCTTCAGAACCTTTGGGATTTTATGATTTGTATCTTCACACTGCAATTACACCCCCACTTCACTAAAGGCACTGCTGATCCACCACAGACAGGAGGGTATAATTATTACATGACATGTTTACATAGGTAATTTGCAGCATGAACATAGATATTTGGATTTATAAAATTAGATTTCAAAATGGTATGCCTCTGTGCCTTGATCCAATTATCCACTCTCTAAACTTGTTGCACCACAAGACCACCTGGGCTTTATTTCTCAAACACAATACCACGGAAGATTGATTCTTATGTAGAGAAAACAGGTGAGCGAGTATCTGGAATATATATAACATGGAAATGGTAGCAATGGAAACAAATAAGGGAAGGATTGAGCAAAATGTTTAGAATTTATGATGTGAGGGTCAGAAAGAGAGAAGTTTGAGTGATAAGTTTTATAAATGTTAAGCAAGAGAGCAAATAGGTGAGGCACAAGACTCATTCTTGAAACACAGGAATCAGAAGCTGGAAAAATATAATTGGATAGCAATTCAAACAACTAAAGTGGTCTAGCTGAGCGAGGAAGGCAAATAAAAAAAAAACTTGGATTTTTGAAACTATAAGAAAAATAGAAATGATTAGTATGGTGGCAGTGTTAACAAAATTCAGCACCAATGCAATAAAAAGCAATAATGAAAGACTGGGTAAAGCTAACCAAATTAAAAAGATGCAAAATTCGCAAGAAAACATCATATTGACTTCCTTATCTTGAAGACTTAGCCAAAAATGTGCACATAACGTAAATCAGGAGAATGCACACGGAAGGTGATGGGTAACGCTCCATTTAATTTTTAGCAGCATACCAGAAACTGAGAGATGGTGGCAAAGGTGAATGTGAGAACAGTGATCAATAACTGAATCTATCAGACTAGAGGGAAAAGGAAGAAGATCAGATGTTAACCACAGCTAACTTCAGATGGAAGTAGAAAACACTGAACTAGAATAGAGAGAGAGAAATTTTTCTTTGGCAAATCCACAGACTATCAGCGGAACTGACTTAAAATTTAGGGCAAATCGACAAATAAAGATACTCATAAGGTGATGTGATCATTGTCTGTGGAAGTAGTCAGGATGTATGAAAGACCAGATGTGATGTCTTATATACATTCACAGTCCCTAACATCCAGGGCTATTTTGAGAACATGCCGGAACAATAAGTAGAAAATCATTTTCCTTATTTACTGGGTCAATACCCTGTCTCCACAGAATCTTTCACACAGCTTCAAAAAGCAATAGCGTCAAATGCCTGGATATTGAACTATGTCATCTCCACAAAAGAAAGGTGCACAATAGCTTTGTTAAACAATGTATAGTTAATCTTTGTACATTGTCCCTTCCTTTTCAACTTTCCCATGGACACTAACAGATGTGGCATCACTTTGAATATTTCAAATCAACTCAACAATTTAAATTATCAATGCTCAAAACACTCTGCAGTTCAAAACTCAAGTGACTACCAGGTAAAATAAATAAATGCCAATGGTACATTTAACTAAACAAACACACAAATAGCCTGAATTTTCCCTGAAGGAGCAGATTTTGCCATTCACCTCATTGACCATCGTCCAGTCAGTCCATGGCTTCTCAGTAGAGATTGTCTCTAACCCAATGCTTTCCAAATTGCATTCTCATGTGACCCCATTTTAACCCTAAATCATTAATGTGGGCTCATATACAAGCAAAACCAAAACAGCAATGAAGCAGCACAGCAACAGTTACTATATAATGATATTTTGTATTCAGTATATTATAGTTCAATATATAATATGAAAATCTGTTTTTAAGGCACCTAATAAAAATGGTACTTTGAATATAGTCATGTAGGTTTCAAACTCTCCATTGTCTCTGGGTGATAGAACACTCAGTAAAGCATCTGCCCAGCTCCACATACACATTGTAGTCACCTTCTCTCTCCATCTCATATATTTTTCCAAATTCTCCTCTCCAGCCACTTTACTCAGCAGCCTTTCTTCCCAACCTCTTTCACTTCACTGTCTCAGCAGCCATTTCAAACATCCTCCCCTCTCACTCAGCAGTCCCTCTTCCCAATGCCTTCCCCCATCACACGCACAAACTCTCTCTTCCCAAAACACAAGCAAACTTAACCCCCTCCCCCTTCCCTATCTGATGCAGAAGGGCTTGTGAAGCAAAGTGGCTCGACCAGGGTAAAGGCCCTGTATAAGAGGCAGACAGGAACCGGACACAGCAATGTCTAAAGCCACCACTCACCTTTCCAGCTCAGCCAAATGATTTTCTGGTGTTCCTCACATTCTGACACAGTCAGTCTCTGCTCACAAAGTTACTTAATTTATGTCACACAATTGTGCCTGTGCACATTAAAATGACATTTCTTATAATTCCATGCAAGTTACTATTGAGTTGTGGGGAACTGGAAAAAGATTGTGCCAGAAATGGGAAAGCTAGTTGAAAACAGATGGAATTAGGAATCAGTCACAGATTTGATAGGCAGCAGGAAATGGGCATTGAGATTTTCACCATCTATGAATAATGTAAATTCTGGAAGGAAGGGGAACAAACTCATACAATGGAAACCATTTTGAATTGTGAGAACATCTTGAAGGCGAAAAAGTGTATTCAACGAGTGGATACAGCAATAACTGATAAAATTGCAGTTAAATACTTTGATCAAAATGTGGTCATTGGCTTATCTAGACTGCCGCTCCTAAACTTATCAGCTGTATAACAATGTTTTGTGAACTAACAGCTCTGCTTTCCTTCCCTTTTAGAAATGTATCTGTAACTAAATGAAAGGTGGTATATTTTAGATGCCAAAGAAAGCAGGTGAGACCAAATCTAAATGGCAAAGCACTGGGGAGATAGATGAACTGAGGGAATTAAGAATCTTGAAAACTATTCATTAAAATCTAGTTCACAGGTGCAATGATTATAAAGGCTGGTGGGATGTTCAATAAGACATACAGAATATCAAACCAAGGCTACACTGCTGCAACAGAATTCAGAAACAAGACCACATTTGAAATGCTTTGTACAGATTTGAGTACTATCCCTCAGAATGGATAGTCTGACCTTGGGAAAAAAACACTTTCAAATCCACTAGGAAAATAAAGGGACATATTTGAGTTGAGGGTTGGTTTCATTTAAAATACAAAAGGTAATTGACATTGATTCTTAGAAGAGGAAAGAGTTAATTGGGTTGAAAGAAAATCAGGAACAACTTCACACAAATGACTGTAAGCTCAGCCAATTTCTACAGAAGACAGCAGACACAAAAGCGACTGAGATGATTGATGAAATTATGGATAGCTATTTGGTTAAGTAATGTGGATAAAAGCAATTGTGGAATTATATTTAAAAGAACAGCTGTTATTCTTAACTCAGTCAAAACTAAAAATTTTATCACCTGGGCCAAACCAAGAACCAACACATTTGGAAATATGACTTCAACGCAATGTAGAAAACTGTGATTCAGAACAGAACTGCCATAGCTAAGTGGTTTAAGAGGATTAATGGGCCAACTTCTCTGACACACCTCCAAGGCTCAAGGAGGGAAAAATCACAGCAGGAATTTTTCTTGTACCCTATCTTGCATAATATCAACAATTTAATATTAGTAGTTTCAACCTGAGCAATCTGGTCTGGTAACAGGGCTTTTTCCAACAATTCAAGAGATCAGGAACACCTGATGACAGTCCAGGTCACTTCTGCTATAATCCAGCAATAAAATGAAAAACTGTCAACCTTGAGTCAGACTAATTGCACTGACTATAATCATATGGCCATATCTGATTTCAGATAGATATGCTCATGCAAGCTCATTTCTACAATCATATATCACTGGAGGGCACTACTCCAGTTATAATATGCTTTGACACTTTTTACATTCTGACTAGATCAATCCAGGAGGGTAGGAATAGGTTTCATTTACCAATGGAGCTTTTTTTTTAAAAAAGACGACCAAGACATTGGACACAGCCAACATTTTGTGCTGAATGGTACATGAGATAACTCAGTGAAAAAATCTCATACCCCAATTGATCCCACTTAGATATAACCTACTCCTTGTTGATTATAGATGTATTGTCCATATTAAACACCAGCCTGATGCTAATCCTCAGTAATATATGCCATGCATTAAATAACAGCACTAGAAGTTGGAATCCCTCTGCTAAAGTTAATTACATTTCAGTTAAAGCCAACAAAATTTCAGTTACATTCATATCTTCCTTTGCTGCTTTTAATGTTGAATACAACATCTTGAAAAAATTCCAGATTTGATTCCTAATCCAGACTAAGTTGACTGATGCCACCCTCAGCTACAGTGCAGGTACTACAGTTAGCATCAATGTTCGGGAGGTGAGATGAACTAACAAAAACCAGAATCCTGATACCAATGACTACTGCTATAAAGTGACATTATTGAATTCAGGTTCCCCAAAACCAGACAGCAAATCAAAACTTCCTCTTCAAACTTGTGCAAGAAGTATTGTCACCTGAGCAAGTTTACTGTATGACTGCCAGTACAGTAAAAAAAAAGTTTCATATCAAAATATGGTAATCAATCTCAAAAGTTGAACTCAAGAGCATATTAGAGAAAAAGTACTTATTCAACAGATGCGCACCTTGTATGATAACTGATTTGAGATGAGACCCCTGCCTTCAGCCCAGCAGGAACATGAGTGTCAAGAATCACAGCACATACTAATAAGTTATTAGTATACAAATAGCCCATAGTGCTTGTTTCTTTTGTTGTTATGTGTTTCTAATGCGTTTAATACTGTTTCACAAATAAAAATTTCCACAAATTCAAAAACAGATAAGACAATATTGGTCAATGTATACTTAATTTGTTCTTTATCCCCACCCAAGCATTATAATCAGATGGATTAATACAATTTTATATTTGGATGAAAAATAGTTTAAGCTTTGACAATTATCAAAATATAAAATTATATTAATCCCCAGAACTGAAGAGCATCAAAATAATAAAAGCTTGTTTCCATCTCCTAATTGCTGTAAATTTATGAAATTTTAGGACCAGCAGGCCTTGAAGGCATGTTAAAATTCAGAAATACTGCACTAAATTAATACACTGCAATTCAAATTCACTTGTAAAGTATTAAGTATATGCAGATATATTGTATTAATATAATGATTCACTTCAGTTTGCTGTTATAGATTTTTTTTGTTAGTTGTCAATTAATTACAGTACATAATGGCCTGAATTTTACACTTCTTCATGGGTGGAGAGGGACGGGGAGAGAAGAGAGAGAAAGATGTTATATGATTCCCACTCACCCCAACAACATAGCAACTTTACATTGAGATGGCTAAGGCCTCACATTGGAAGCCCATCCTTGCCCCACTTGAAACCCTCAAATGTCCAATTAAGAACCATTTTCCATCTAGCCTCAATTTTTAGGCTTGTGGGACCGTTGAACCTCTGGAGGGGAAGACCAATTTCGATACTGAATGGATGGATGATGGGTGGAGGGAGCATCTCCATTTCTCAGTAAGAAAAGCCCCTTTCTTACTCAGGGCATCCAGCAGCTCTCCTGAGTGAAGGACAAAAGTCACGCCTTAAACCAATCAACACTCATTGGAGCATAAATTGATTGGGGAGCAGATGGTGTGCAGGAATGTGCCCCTCGCCGACTGTTCAACAGTAAAAAGCAAGTCACTGCCATCTGAAAAGTTCCAGCTTTTGTTACTGCCTTAAATTTAAAGCATAATCATAACAAATATCTGCATTTACCTTTCTAAATCCAAAGTATTAAGGATGTAAAAGAAACATAATATAAAAGTATGTCATTCATTCGCCTTCTTGCTAGCCTCCCCCATGGCATGATATCAGACGACTGTAAATGTAAAACTAATTGCATATCTGTAGCCAGGAATGAAAATGACATAACATGTAATTACACAATTGTAAACAATTAATCTCTTTACGGTTTCAGGTCTCTTTTCTCAATCTAAATATTATGCAAATAAAATGCAAATCCCTCTGAATTTCTGCAGTCACTTCATCCTGATCTGTTGTAAACACTTTTCAGTGCAGTGCCATTTCCACAATTACAAAATAACACAAAAGATTGTCATCAACATCTTTATAGTAATGATGTGCATTCTAGCTCAGCTTTTAATTTTGCAACAGATATACTGCCAATAAGATTTTGCAGCATTTAAAAAGCAAACATGGTTCAATTTCCTCCTTTCACCCCCCGGCTTCCCCAATGTCGCTCCCCACGCGCTCTCTCTCTCTCTCTCTCTCTCTCTCTCCCCCCCCCCCCCCCCCCCCCCCCCCCCCCCCCCCCCCGCCTCCTTGTACTATTTTCTCTACACAGATGAAGGACTGCGAGCTTGGTTCCAAGAATACCTCTAATTCAAGTGATAAACTCGCTGATATTTATTTCTCCCTTCATATACATATGAAGTCAGTAGCTAGGACCCACTAATACAACAATTAACCAAACCATTAACACCCCACTGTTTTAAGAGCAGTTGCTTTTAATGCAAAACTGTCATTGTCTGGTTTGTATTGGACTCGTTTTATTAATTTAATAGTTTCTTCATAAGATTTCTGTTTCATTTCGTCCAGAATGCAAAATTATTTTATGCAAAAGTAGAAATTAATACACCCAAATTAGCTCAGTTAGGTAAAGCCTGCACTGCACAAGTTAACAGCTGTGCGTTCAAGCCCTGCTCCAGGACTTGAACAGATATGTTTACATTCCAGTGCAGTATTGAAGAATAACTTTCTGGATGAGATGTTAAACTGAGTCATTAATAAGACCGTAGGCCCTTTAAGCCTGCTCCACCATTCAATAGGATCATGGCTAATAATTCCAGTTAAAAATATTGTGCCATTATCTGAAAGGAAATGTCGCCTCAACATAATCATCTTTTGCATTACTTAAGGACGCAAATCATTCTTGCAAAATGGCTGCAAAATCTGACTAAGTAATAACCTTCATCATAGCACTTCAAAGCAAAGCACCACGTGAAGTAAAAGAATCATAAAATCCTGAAGTGCAGAAGGAGGCCATTCAGCCCATCAAGTCTGCACTAACCACAATCCCACCCAAGCCCCACCTCCACAACCCCTTGCATTTACCCTAGGTAGTCCTCCTGACACTAAGGGGCTATTTAGCATGGCCAAGCAACCTAACCTGCACATCTTTGGACTGTAGCAGGAAACCCAGAGGAAACCCATGCAGACATGGGGAGAATGTGCAAATTCCACACATACACTGACCCAAGTTGGGAATGGCAGTGTGAGGCAGCAGTGCTTACCACCATGCCGCCTCAAAGTTACTGTTCACAATTAACTGCTAAATCAGAAGCTTCCTGAGAAATTATATTTCACCATGTGACTCATCATTTAGTCATATTTTTTGGCTGTCAAGGTTGATGTACCTATCTCAGATACCGACAAATGGTTAAAGCTTATCTATTCCAATTACTCTGAATCCTCCTCAGACCTAATTATTGACAACCTGCCACCAAAAAATATTTTTTTTTTTTACAAGTTAAAAATTCATGAACATGTTAAGTCAATCCTCCACAGTAGATGTACATGAGCAGTGAATGTGGTCACGCATTCATCTACTTGTTGTCTTTGTATTACTATATTCCTTGACTCAGTTTCTGCCTTTCTTTCTATTCCCTATTAATTCCTACCCTTTAACTTTTTATTTCTTTGTCCAGATTTGGTTTTAATTTTATCTTTCCTTTTTTTGAGGGGCTAAGTGGAAAAAGGAGCCATGGCTGAATTTTGAATGGGAATTGTGGATGAAATGCAGACTTCAGTGGTTTTTTTGTTCTATCCCCTCCCTCAATCACTAACCGCTTCCCTCCTGGATCAACTCCCCTTCTTACACCAAAAGTAAGGAACAAGAAACTAGAGGTCCCCTAACCCTCAGACATTCTCCTTCATTTCTCCTCTGATGACACCCTTTTGTCTGTTTTCCAACTTAACACTTCTTCAAAATGAAAACGAGAATGAGGAAAGAGACCATCTGCCTTTCTCCCTTCTGATGTCCTTGTAATAATGTCACTCCCTCTTTCACAAGTATTTGAAATCAAAACTTACTTAGCATGCTTAAAGCTACTGACAATGACTATTTCTAACTATTGCCAAAAAGAAGCAGAGATTATTTGTTTCAGCTTCTTCAAAATCACTTTTTCTTAGTAAATATTAAACAAAAATACAAACACTATTTTTGTCATTCCCCTTTTCTACACAACATCTTTCTCTTCATGCCCCTAAAGCACGTATACAATCTTATGCATAGCTGTAAGCAATTATTAGCATTGTTTCTTAGCCATCAACAAAACATAAAAAAGGTAATTAAAGCTTCAAATTTCATGTTTTGATTCAGTGAAATGAATTTTAATATTGAGACCAACTCTTCTCTCCTTCAGCTTATTACACATTCTGACACTTAAAAGGCACAAAAAAACAGAAATCATTTAAGTTTCTAATCAGAGCACCATATTTTCTCAGTCACATATATACAACTATATACAGAAACAACCACTATTACTGTTATCAACTTATTTTTAAGAATTAAGATATCTTTCTGAGCAAAGACCAAAATATAGGAAAATTTTTCCATTAGTACAACTGATTGAATAGTATTTGTAGTATTTGAAGCGAGGTTTCACTGAACTAACAGCTGGAATGGAAGGGGTGGTTATCTTATAAGGAAGCATTGGAAAGACTGGGCCTGTATTCACTAGGGTTTCAAAAATTGTGGGGGAATCCTGAAACATACAAGCTCCTGAGATGGTGGGACAGGGTGGAGGCTGAAAAAAATGTTCACTCTAGTGGGAGAGACTATAACTAGGGGGCACAGTTTTTAAAAATAAGCACACTCCCTCATTCAGATGTAGAAGAATTATTTTCTCTCAAAAGGCTGTGAATCTTTAGAACTCTCTTCCCCAGTGGTGAAGGCAGGGTCAATGATTAGTTTTAAGGCAGAGGCAGACTGACTCTCTTACTAGTCGAGAAGCTAAGATGCTCAGAGTTGGGGAGAAGATAGAGTCAGGGCCACATTCAGATCAGCCATGATCTTATTGAGAAATGGAGTAGGCTGAAAGATCTGAATGGCCTGCTCCTAATGCATGTTGATATGTATGTACTTGTGATAACCTGCACAAGATCCATGGGGAATTACTGATTGATTTGCCTACAGGGCTCATTGAGTATGAGTTCCATTGGTAATGGATTATACCCTTAATGCTGGAAAGAGCATCATACCACCACCATCTGTATGGGTAACAAGTACTAATAAGTTTTAATGAAAGGCACCCACTATGAAATTTAATACAATATACTTAACGAAATAATTTTCTCTATTAGAAAACATCAAATTCCTACTTGTCCAATAAGCATATCAGTGACATGTAGCAAACAATATCTCAAGTCTACAACCAGTTTTCAGAAAGCACGAACAGTCCTCAAATGTTCTTTTATGAAGGAAAACAGACATGGCATCTGAACATGCCATTGAGTAAATAATTATCAACTCAAAGCAAGACTATACTTGGTTTTAAATACTCAAATAATTACTACAATGTATTTCTAACCTTCCAGGATTGGCTTGGGATCTCCAGAAATTGCACATCAATCTCCAGGACATAGTTCTTCGCAACCATAGAGAAAAATCATAGGGACATTAAAATGATGGTATTTTGCCATTCATTTTGAACACTGGATAGAAAGAATAAGTCACATTTAAGACTCTTCAAAAGATTAATATGGTTATGGAATGTCTTTGGCCTATTTAGTTTACCAATTCTGCAAAATCTATTGCTGATTCAAATCGTTAAGTAATTTTAAGTTTTTGCCTTCAATCTGACCAGTAGCTTACTCCATCAGTTGCATGAAGGACTTCTGGACATCAGTTCTCAATTCATTTTCTATTTGTTTTTGACTCAAGTCATCCTTGCCCTACTCTTAAAAAAAAAGCATGCACTCATGCAGATTTGCCATGATATTTGCAACGTAATGTGCCTCTATAAAACAACTCATGTCTCCTCTCTCAACTGATCCCAATGCTTGTGCCTGGTGACACATTACTCAAATAACAATATTTGATCGGATTCAGGAAATAGCACAGCTTTAGTGTCTCTTTCTCTCTCTCTGATTTGTACTCTACAACTACGTGCTTCAGCATTCTATTTTCTCTAATGATTGTGGTTCTCAAGTTTAGATATGTTCCCCATCCAAATAGGCTACGAAGACGCATAAACTCTCCCAATTTTATCCTTACTTATTTCAATATAATTCATGTAAGTCAGTGTTGCCCATTTTCTACTATGTGCACCCATCTTAAATTTCTCTTGCCGTTATTAGAACATAGAACAATACAGCACAGAACAGGCCCTTCGGCCTTCGATGTTGTGCCGACCAAAATAAAAAGCAATGCCCCTCCAAACTAAACCATTCCCTTCTCTTCCATATACTTATCAATTAACCTCTTAAACGCCACCAAACTTGGCACATCTACGACAGCTGCAGGCAGGGCATTCCACTCCCTAATCACTCTTTGAGTAAAGAACCTACCTCTGATATCCGTCCTATAACTCATACCCCTTAATTTAAAGCTGTGTCCCCTCGTGCTAGCTTTCTCCATCCTAGGAAAAAGGCTATCACTGTCCACCCTATCTAAACCTCTAATCATCTTATATGTTTCGATTAGGTCCCCTCTTAGCCGCCTCCTTTCTAACGAAAACAACCTCAAATCCTTCAGCCTCTCTTCATAAGACCTGCCCTCCATACCAGGCAACATCCTGGTAAACCTCCTCTGTACCCTCTCCAATGCCTCCACATCTTTCTTATAATGTGGCGACCAGAACTGCACACAATACTCCAAGTGCGGCCGCACTAGAGTTTTGTACAGCTGCAACATGATGCTGCGGCTCCTAAATTCAATCCCCCTACCAATAAAAGCTAAGACTTTTATTGGTATTTTATTTTATTCTACCCATTTACATAGAAACATAAAAAATTAGGAGTAAGAGTAGGCAATTCAATCCTTCGAGCCCCCTCTGTCATTATATATGATTACGGATGATCTCCACCAGATCATAACTCCACTTTCCTGCCTTTTCACCAAAACCCTTTATCCCACTTTTGATCAAATATTTATCTCTTTCTTGAATCTACTGATTTATTAATGTTCTGTATTTCTAAAGTTATGTCCCAAGAATCAACTGTCCTTCCTAGTTGGGTATCATCTGCGAATGTAACCAATTTACAGAGTTTCTGAATCCAAATTAATGATATATACCATATATAGTGAACAACAGAAACATTTTACCCCAAAACCATAAAATCCCACCTGAGGTCAACAGATCTTGCACTGTCCACTCCCCACCCGCAACAATTCCCACAGCGGGCAGAACGGGAAAATTTCTCACAATATCAATTCCTAAGGCATCCCACCTGGCACTTCCCAAGACCACTCCCCTATCTGATATCCACTAATTTCCACCATCCATCCAATTTCTTAAAACAGTCCCATGGTTCACCCTAAATCAAAACTTGGCCATTATAAATTAATAAACATAATTTTGTCAAAATGCCACAAAAAAATTCTAAGGACAAATGGGTGCTGATTTAGTTATTACACAATGTTGAAACGAAATTGATAATATCGTTGCCTATCTCTGCTTTACTGACCCAGTACTTACTGATCCACTTGAATATGTGAATGCTAGCCTGTTTCCAACTTAAGAGTGCCTCCCCAATGTTCAGTAAATCGCTTAAAATAGGAGTTAATGCCTCATGAATCTTTGCTCTCTCTTCACACTGTGGGATAAATATAATCTTTCCTCGGCATTAATTTGTTTTGACTCTTTTCAGTTTTCCATTTCTTTCTATCAAAATTATTTATTTCACATAGTATTGTTAATTAGAGAGCACAGGTTTATGGTTTGTGAAAACTAATGGGGTAATCATTCAGAACATAAATCTTTGCATATTTATACTTTATCAGTTAAGTTTGTATCTTCTTGAAATTCTGACATCATTTCCGGCTATCTTCCTTGTGAATAACTGAAAGAATTAATTGTTGATATTGTGCGTGTATAGTTTGGACATTTTGTTCACGCTCTGCATTTTGGGCCACTGAACTTCCTCCCTGCATCATTTAAGAAATATGAAAACGTTTCCAAATCCTAGACAAGTATTTACTCCAAATGCTTTGTTAACGTTCGCTTGTCTTCTATGGAAGTGTTGTTAAACGACTGCACCCATTAACAGCGATTAGCACTGCTACCTCACAGCACTAGGGATTCAAGTTCAATTCCAGCCTCGGTCACTATCTGTGTGGAGTTGCACACCTTCCCCATGCATGGATTCCTTCCACCCTAAAATCCAAAGATGTGCAGGTTAGGTTGATTGGCCATGCTAAATTGATCCCAGTGTTAGGAGATTAACAGGTTAAATATGTGGAGTTACAGGATTAGGACCTGGGTGGGACTGTGGTCGGTGCGGACCTGATGGGCCAAATAGCCTTCTTCTGCACTGAAGGGTTTCTATGCTTCACCAACTCACCCAAAATCAATTTGCTAATACTATTCCTTCACTTCAGGGCACTTAAAAACTCGTTTTTGATATTCTGAATCCCAGCATAAGGTTAATTTTACATTGGTTTGGTCACCACTGTCTGAGGGTAGATTGCTAGCTGGTCAGTTGCTATAAGCAAGTCAAGATGTACTCTGCTTTCTCCGGAATACACTAGAGGATGGGTAAGAGGGTACAAGGCTTTAAAAAAAGAAATGAACTACTTATTTAGTGGCATCTAGATGTCCCAAAGCCAGTGAAATACTTCTGAGATGTAGTCACATTTGTAACGTAGGAAACATAGCAACCAAACTGCCGACAACTAGTTCCCCCAGGTAGCAATGTTATAATAATCATGTAATCTTTCCTTAGTGATAGTGTTGAAGGATAAATATTGGCCATGATCTGCCCTGCTCTTTTCTAACTAGAATCACAGAATGGCTACAGAAGAGGAGGCCATTTGGCCCATTGTATATACTCACATTCTACAAGAACAAATCAGCTCGGCTCACTCCGTTACCCTTTCCCCATAGCTGTGCAAATTTTCTCTCTTCAGGGGTTGATCCAATGCCCTTTTGAAAGCCATGATTGAATCTGCCTTCATCACATTGTCAGGTAGTGTTTTCCAGATCTAAACCACTCACATCATAATAATGTTTGCTGTGTTTATTTTTGCTGCACCATGTAGGGGAGTACTTCAAATTATCTCATGTAGATTCAAAACAATGCACTGGGATGGAGTCCAACTATCAACCAACTGAGCTACCTGGGCTATGAGTGGTTCCCTGCACAAATCCTTAAGAGACTGGGAGAAAAAATTAAAACAACATTTAAATAAACTCATTTATTTTGTTAACTTTCATGGTCAGAATTACGCTGGATTGTGATAAGTTAATTGGTGTTGTGCGTGGGGAGTTTGATTCTTCTGCAGATTCAGCCATTTCTCTATCCTGACGTCACTGCAGAGCTTTAATAAATCAACTGCCAATCACACCACTCACACTCATTTGATGGTGATGTTACTAAATAGATTCACAAAGCCAGTTTTAAAGTGATTCCAATCCAGAAAAAATACATCCCATCACTGGAAGTAGTGGCAGTTGCACATATCCTGGCAGCCACAGTGTGGCTAGAGTGCACGTACAAGACTATTCCTACCGCACTTCTAGTTGATGGCAGGGAATTAATGAAACCTTTTCTCATCAATATTGCATCAATGCCCTCTACTTCTCAATCCTTCTGTCAACTAGAACAATTTCTCTCAGTCAGAACTTTTCAAAACTCTGAACACCTCTATCAAATCATCTCTTAATCTTCTCTTCTCCAAGATCAACCCCAGCTTTGTGAATCAATCCTTTTAAACAAAGCCTCATCCATCGAACTATTTTTGCACCCTCTCTAAAGCTTTCAAAATCTTCCTAAAGTGTGCTACCAAAATTGAACATGCTACTTCACTTGAGGCCAAATCAATGTTTTTTCAAGACTTTGTAATTTCCTTGTTTTTATATTCTATGCCTCTGTAAAGCCCAACATCCTGCATGTCTTTATAAGCACTTGTGCAACCTGTCCTGCTATCCTCAATGATTTGCCCACGTGATCCCAGGTCCCTCTGCTCCTGCATCCCCTTTAGAACCATATCCTTTATCTTGTATTGCCTTTTTTCACTTCACTGCATTAAATTTCATCTGCTATTTGTCCTTCCATTCCACCAGCCTGTTAATATCCTCTTGAAGTCTATCACAAACCTCCTTCACAATTTACAATACCTCAAAGTTTCGGGTTACCAGGAAATTGTGCCTTATGAACCCAAATCTAGGTTAATACATATCATAATGAGTAGTGGTTCTGGTACTGATCCATGGGAAACTCACCATCTACCCTGTTCCAGTCCAAAAAGCAATCATTTACCATTACTCTCCTTCTCCTGTCATTCAGCCAACTTTGTATCATTACTGCCCTTTTATTCCATGGGCTTCAACTTTGCTGGGAAGCCTATTATGTGGAAAGTGTCAGGATTTTTATGTCCACCTGGTGAAATCCCAGCTTCATGTCTCATCTAAATGACAGCAACTCAACAGTGCAGCATCTCCTCAGGATCACATGTGTGCACTATATACTCAAGACGCTCGAATGAGACTTGACTCTGTTGAGAGGCAAGGGCGCTACCACTGAGCTAAGATTCAAGGCATCCTCTGCAATTAATAGCAAGACAAATCAATCACAAGTAACTTGGTAAATAACCTCAAAGAAAAAAATGCATTATTTGAAGAGGTTCTAAAGTAACTAACTGGTTTATGATTTCAGGCCATTAATATGTTCAAAATGCCTCACAAGCTTTGACACTATCAACTGAGATTAGAGATCATTAACAATATCTAAAATTCGTTAAACATGTGCAAGATTGTAACTGAATAAAATTTGGAAATCTTAAAAAATTCTTATTTTTAATAACTGTTCCAATAGCCACTTTTAAATTTTTCACAAAGCACTCATGGACCAATTTTGAATATTCTACCACAACTTTAGTAAGTAACTTAAAAAAGTAATGTTGTTGTGTGAAGTCAGTAGTTGAAATTAGTTAACAAAACAGAAAAAAATTGGTCTACAGAGCCTGTTACTTCACCACAATGGCCATTTTCCAGCTGCAGCTCCAGATAATGAACTAACTATTCTGTCATGATGAATGAAGAGAAGGTTTCCACTACAACAAAACTTGATCCTTTCTTACCTACTGTCAAACGTTGCCACTTTCTACTGGGAGTCACTCAACAAAACCATGGGTGCAATTCCTGAATTAAATATTTTCCCTCGGCTAGCCAGGAGCACTTTATTCATTTGCAGCAATCCCCTTGGTGCCGTGAACGAGAATCAGCTAATTCAACAGGGATTACACCTGGGAATCTGTGTGAGAGCATTTACCCCCGAGATGTTAGGGGAGCTCCCTAAAGAGTTAAGTGCATGTAACATTTAAAAAAGATGTTTGTCTTTGAATTGAAATCTGAAGGAGCTTCTCCAACTCTTCCACCAGAATTCACATCGGAAATGTATGAACTATACCCATCTCTTCTCACTCAATCATACGTTACTTCCCTGACTTGGTCCTGCACCCATCACGGTACCTAGCGAGGCACTGCAGACTTCAGTAAATTATGCAAAGGTTCCCTCTACGTATGATATATGAAAAATTATTTTTAAAACTTTCAAAAGTACGACGCCAAAAGTGGGAGAATAGTTAATAATAAAGTCTATGGCGTTCAAAAAATACTTGAGGAAAAACTCAAGTATGGCTGTTACTTGGAACTGAGATTTTAGCTTAGTTGACCCCATGACATGTATTCCTAAAGTTTCAATAAATGTTACAAATTCCAACGCAGCACATCACGGAGGAACAGGCCCAGCATACGTGTATCCATTTACACCTGTAGCTAAAAGAAGCAAGAGATTTTCAACATAAATAGAAGGGCTTTTGAAATCGATCCATGGAGGTACAATACCACATCTACGAGTATTTAACTGAAACAAGTGTTGTACCTTGTACAGGTGTCGACTTTGCGAGGACTCCCTCAAAAACCTGGAAGAAAAAAAGAAATGCCCAGAGTTGGGCTTCAAAATGCAATTCCGCAATTTCACAAACCGAAAGCAGAGCGCTTGACAGGTTTGTCCACAACTTGAAATGACGCAAAACACAACATTCAATAACGCGCTCGAAAGGGTCGACTTTACTTCCTTAGTCCGAAATATCGAAAAGTAATCTTGGGTTTAAAAAAAAAATCCCCATCCATAAAGTAGTCCGCCTATAAAATAAAACTCCTCTCTGCAGCTGAGTCAACGAAGGAGCTTCCAAGCGAGGATCAGGAATGTCCCCAAGTATCTCCATGGAGGCTGGAACCCAGCTTTGGTACTCCGGAGCAGCTTTATTTGAAGATGTGGAGATTTACCCCTCTTCATTACCTTTCCACCCGGGGTGCTAAGGGAGAGTTGGCTGCCTGCTGTGCTGTGTTTGAGCGGGCCGCTCTCTCTCTCTCTCTCTCGCGGACAGCCAAGGCTGCGTGGCGCAATTTGCATTCGGCGTGACCTGAACGCTACCTCAGCTCTTAACAAGTGTGGGCACAACTCCGGGCAATCGGGCATTCCACATAACCCACTTTCACCGCTCTCTGGACCATCCGCACTGCAATCGTTTCGTTTTAAATGAAAAAAATCAAGTTGCATTTTATCCCTATTTTCTGAATACATGTGTACCCTGATTCTGGATGCGCTTTTAAGAAGGGGGGAGGGCAGACGGGTCATTAAAATACGTTGTTACCACTTTGTTAAAAAAAAAATTTTGATTGCCGTGGGAAGTTGCCGTCCAGCTCTTCCAGGGCCCTCGCCCTCCCCAGCCTCTCACCTCCCCCCCCCCTCTCCATTCTTTGTGATGGCGACTCCTGCAAAGGCGTGAGGCGAAGCAGCGGCTGTCCATTCCTCCAGCCCTCATTTTCCTCCCCAAAAGCAAGCAGGCAGCTCGCCAACCCCTCCTGTGCGGCAGGCAGCTCCCGCGGGCCGGGGCCACAGGGGATACAAAGAAAGTTGCCAGCAGCAGTAGCAGCGGCGGGCTACATTGTAGCGAGCGGGGGGGGGGGAAGGGAGAGGGAGACAGAGGCGGACACACAGAGGGCCGCCACTCGCTCCAAGCGCTGACATGGGACTAGCTTGAGCCAACACCCAGACTCCGAGCCCCGCCAGCGGCTACAAGATGTCAGCTCTGTGTATGTGTGTGTGTGTGTGTGTGCGCGCAAGGCAACATCCTGGTTGCGCAGTTCCAGTCTCAGCATTGAGTCCAAATAAGAGAGGAGGTGGTGGAGCGGGGGAGACTTCACTTTACCTGACAAAAACTTGAAGTAACCCTGGGCTTTTATCCCCCCCCCCCCTCAGTGCCTTCCTTTCGGCGTCGATCTTCTCACCACCACCCAGGCGCGCACACAACAAGCTTTTCTCTCTCTCTCTTCTCTTCCACCCCTTCACTGTGGCACAATTTGCATCGCTCTATTATCCAAAAAGGAACAGCGATGAAGAAGAAGAAGAAAAAAAAAGGGGTGGAGGGGGCTGGAAATCTTCTTTTACGGATACTTTGTCCACAGTTACGGGGGGATCGGGGGGAGGGAAGACTCCAATTCGAACCATTCGAAAGGCAGATTAACTTGATCAAAAGGCACGTAAACGTTTTCACCACGGAATGGTGCCCCGCACTCACTTCACCAGAACACAGACTGTGGCGCAAAGAGACAGAAAGAAAGGGAGGGGAGAGAGAAGCAAAGAAAGAAAACAGCAAAAAAAAAGCGGGTGCAAAAAAACCCCAAATCTCACACAGCCAGCCATCTGTACAAAACAAATTACAAGACAACCAGCTTCCTTTTTTGTGGCATGGTATTTTTGTGTCAAATTTGTGTTGCCAATGTTGGGAGGGTGGTAAAGCCGAGGGTTGCGCTGTGTTTGTGTGTGTGTGTAGTGTGGGGGGGGTGGACGCCTGTGCCAAGTGGTGCCCCCGCTTGCCCCGTGCGCCTTTGGCGGCTACCCGCCCGCTGCTCCTTCGCACGGTTCCAGCTTGGCGCACGGCACCGGGGGTGACCCCCTTCCGCCTTTACGCGCCTGTCAAAGCCCCGGGCAAACGCCACACAGTCATGCTCCATCCAGTCCATCCTTTGTGTCTTAAAAAAAGGGGCGAAGAGAGAGGGAGAGGATGTAAAGAGAGAAAAAAAATCCACCTCATTTTTTTTGCAAAATTGCAATGAGGTTAAAAAATGTTTGTTTTAAAAGAACAAACGCAGGCCTTTTTCCCCCCGCACGCCTTTCTCTCTTTATTTATATAACAAATTCAACTTTCTGCAACGCGTAAAATATAATTGCACACGGGATATTAATTTGCAGAAATGCCGCTGCGCGCACACATAGCTCCCGACCCCAGGTTTTCTGGCTCCTCTCTCTCCGCTCCTCACTCTGTCAGGAGAGAGGCACAGGAGCCAGGGGCGCCATTTTCTGTCAACCCAGCCGAGACGGAAATCCACCGCTCCACAACTCCCAAGTTTGCAGCGCGCAAGCAGTAGGCCCCCCCAAAACCCCGGCTTCGCTTAGGTCTCACCTGCGAGGGCAGGCAATCAAGTTGACGGCCTCCCCCTTCTCTCTCCCTCTCGCTACTGCTGCTGCTGGCCCGTTCGACTGCAGCTGCTTCTCTTGATCTATGTGTATGTGAGGGGGGGCGGGGGGAGAGAGCTGGGGAAGGAGAAGCTTTCCCCCTTCTTCTGTGTAGAGAGGCTACACACTGTTTTCCAGCTGCGATGGCACTGGGAAGGATCTGCTCCCCTTCACGGGTTTGGCTCCTCCGTTAAGAACTAGCCACTCCTCGGTGCGATGTCCGGGGCGAATGAGCCAACACCGACTGGAAAAAAAAGAGAGAGAGACGCACACACGCCTGACTCCAGGGTGCACCGAGCTGTACTGGAGAGATGAGGCCAGCACATACAAATGTGTGTGTGCGTGGAGAGAGCTGGAGTCCCGTCTGTCAAGGGATTCAGGGACTGGGCAACTGGATGGGGATTGACTGACTACTGCTGGAGCTGCCTCCAACCTTTTGTCACACACATACTATTCTGTAACCTTGCCTTGCGTAAAAAAGGTGCACGGGATGAGTACAGCCCAACACGCAGGATATAATGCATGGGAAGGTTGGAGTTTAACATCTTCGAACCCCCTTCACATTGTCATGATGAGAGGGACAATTTCATCCTCACCTTTCTCTTTACAAGTCTTGATTTCTTTCCCGTGAAAACTAGTTTCCTTTTTAAATGTCCATCAAATCTCATCAGTGTGGTTTTAGTTTTCTTTTTCAAATAAATTGAATGTTAAAAAAAAGTAGAAACATTCCTAAACCTGTTATTAATTTAGTTTGTTGTGTTTTGATTTAATCGCGCTTTAATCTTTGGAGGATTGGCAAAAATACTTTTCTAGGTGCATGCGAATTCTACACATAGCAGCCCGATCGGTTACTTCAAAAGTGGAATTCCAACGAAACTACAGCTTCCCGTCAACAAGAAGTAATTTACTTCGAAACATTAGGAGTTTCTTGTTTTGAAATGTTACTGAGTGAAATAATTGCTATTGAGTTAGATTTTTTAAACAGTTGGATTTAACAACTAGACACCTGCCATTGTCTAAACACTGGGTGGTATTTCAAATACACTTTAAAAGTCAGTGTAATATTTATAGAAATGTAAATTTCATAAAGACAACGTATACCGTTGAAAAATTCTTAAAATTTGAAAACTACCTCTTCAATCCAATTTTATAAAAAGCCACACCAAATCTCTCATTTGACAACCTAATTTGCATATTGTCTTTCTCTGAATTATGTGCTGTGTGGCAATATGGATGTATGATCAGAAGTTTTAACTGAATATGTAAAGTTGCACATTAAACCAGCATTGCAGCAGGAATATTCTTTATAAATATACTTCATATGGATTCAATTTTTTGGGCTATCTCAATTCTGCCAACAGGACATAAACTAATCACCTGGCTTAGTAGAAGATTGGCTAAAATCAGGACAAAAAATTTCTTCATTGCATAGAAATGATGGTGAAAAAAATCATTATAGAATGTTAGGATGTCATCAATCCTTAGCCTTTTCCTGTTCAGCAAAGAAGTAGAAGCTAATTTAAAGTCCTGAAAGGGCTAGAGATGATCCTGTAACAATGTTCAATTTCAGGAAGATGTGCTAGAATAAAGCTACTGTTTTGGAAGTTTCAGAATTTCAATCATTTAATTAATATAGTCAGTTATAACTTGATTGGAGAATGAGATTTACTCAAGGTCATGAATTTCTGCTGTGGATCTTCATATGTCTAAACTGGCCAGTTTTTAATGCATATACTTTTAGACACATGGGGCAGGACATCCTGTGAGGTAGAGTGATCAAAAGTGTAGGATTTGCTTTCTTTTCTTTCCTTCTCTGCCATTGCTCTGCCTCACCATTAAGATGTTGGGACTCAAAGCATGATGCAGCTTGATGGACAAGTTGTTGCCATTCTGAACAATAGATGGCAAATTCCAGCCACTCATTAAGGTCAATGCCACCATGCTTCAAGGGGAACTTCAGAGTATTCCTGCAATGTTTAATCATTTATTAAAAGTTTAGCAAAATAATTAGTTCTGCAAAGGAAAATATTTGGATACATATTATTCTTTTTCATTGGTACAAATGATATAGAAACAAAGACAAACTTATAACTAAATGTTTCACTTGATAGAATAGTAATTATATAGAGGAAGAGTGAAAACATTGATATGATAATGGAGTAGGAAAACTATACTATTTAGCTCAATGGAATAAATAAAAGCTTGTTAAATAAGAAAAACTGTTACTGGTTATGGAATGAGTCAATTCTCCTTAGATAGAATTTTACTTTTTTAAAGTAAAATCCTGTCATGCAGAATTTGGTGGATTGTCATGTGGGAGAGAAATTTATAAAAACTGGCCATTTGTAATTATGATTTGTATTCATAAGAACCCAAGATGTTGAGCCCAGAATTGTAACATTTTTGAATTCACAGCCAAACATGAGAACATTAGTACTAGGAGCAGGAGTAGGCCATCTGGCCCCTCAATTCTGCTCCGCCTTTCAAAAAGATCATGACCGATCTTTTCGTGGACTCAGCTCCACTTATCCACCTGCTCACCAATAACCTTTAATTCCTTTACTGTTCGAAAATGTATCTATCCTTGCCCTAAAAACATTCAATGAGGTAGCCTCGACTACTTCACTGGCAGAGAGTTCCAGATTCACAACCCTTTGTGTGAAGAAGTTTCTCCTCAACTCAGTCCTAAATCTGCTTTCTTTTATTTTGAGGCCATACCTAATGGTTCTAGTTTCACCCACCAATGGAAGTAACTTCTCTGCTTCTATCTTGTCTGTTCCCTTCATGATGTTATGTATTTCTATAAGACCTCCTCTCATTCTTCTGAATTTCAATGAACATAGCCTCAGTTTGTTCAGTCTCTCCTCATAAGCCAACCCTCTCAACTCCAGAATCAACCTAGTGAATCTCCTCTACACCTCCTCCAGTGCCAGTATACTCTTTCTCAAGTAAGAAGACCAAAACTGTACACAGTACTCCGGGCGTGCCTCACCAGCACCTTATACAGCTGCAACATAACATCACTGTTTTAAACTCCATCTCCCTAGCAATGAAGGACAAAATTCCATTTACCTCCTTAATTGCTGCACCTGCAAACCAACTCCTTGTAATTCTTACACAAGGACACCCAATATATTAAATTAAAATGAATGGCCTATGTACTTAATTTATCAATACAAGAACAATTTATTTTCCATGCAAGTTATCACATTATCTATACAGACAAAGGTTGTATACTTGGTATGGCTACAACTTAGTTTGTCATATATTTAATGGTACAGGGAAACTATGAACTCAACTCATTTGTTATTACTATACATATTCTCAAATAGTATGGTCTTTTACTGGTCTGATCAAAGTTCATTATCTCAGCAAGTCTAGGTTATAGAAGCTTTTCAGTCCATCATAATTTGGTAGGACAATTATTCTCACTTATCTAGAATGCAATTCATATCCTCTAAAATGTTTCCTATTTCAGAGCAT
Source organism: Sphyrna mokarran (assembly GCA_024679065.1). Taxonomy (NCBI): domain Eukaryota; kingdom Metazoa; phylum Chordata; class Chondrichthyes; order Carcharhiniformes; family Carcharhinidae; genus Sphyrna; species Sphyrna mokarran. Next base: position 47,321,798 of record JAGIQG010000008.1, read on the forward strand.
CATCACTTAATCAATAAATACCTCTCATTGTTTTAAATGTGTCAACCATCTATCTAATTCCTTTTTGTCATAACTCACATTGCTAACATTTGTACAATTTGGCAGCACAAAGATTAACTCCTATGACTATTACATATGAATAGTAAAATCATTTTGCATAGTACCACTAAAGATGCAGTTTTATTTCCAGGCTCAAATTCAGTTCCTAAATAGAAAGCATTCACAATTGCAGTCAGCTGTTTTAATCATAGAGTATTAAAGAAATCAAACCTTGGAGTACCTTGAAGAAGAAAACAATCCCATTTATCACAGCCAGTATTAGATTTGGTGCTTCCAAAATAAATCTAGAGGCCACAGGAGATAAATCATTGTAGGTACTTTTGGTCTACGCATAATGTCACAGTCATAAGGCAATCTGCAAAGTAGCTCACTTTTTGGCATTCAAGTTGTGCAAACTCGAAATAACAAGTCTTACAGCTGGTATGGCAAGACACCAATGAAGACTGTTCTACCAGAAATAGGAAAAAAAAACTAGAGACCAGCACAAGATATTACTTGATCATTGCAGGAGACTCTAAGGAAGACAACAGAAATGCTTTAAGAATGCCCTCATAGCATCACAGAAGAACATAGAACACTACAGCGCAGAACAGGCCCTTCGGCCTTCGAAGAGGTCAAACATTCCGATTAACTTGTGAAGTCACTGGCTTGTTACCAACAAAATGGAGAAAAGGCACCAGGTCCATCAAAAACTTTACCAGGAATACAAACAGGTGGAGTCAAAATGCCAGAGGGAGTGCACAGAGCTCTCAACAATTCATCAATCCAACATTCCATGCACCAGTTGTCTCAACTGTGGCAAAGTCAGCAGATCACGCACTGGACATATCAGTCATCTCAGAACCCATCAAACTGGAATGGAAGCAAGTCACTCTCAATTTTTAGGGATTGACTGAGAAGGTGAATCCGGTAACCTGGAATTTGGATGGCCAGGAAGATTTTGCTGATGTGCTGGTGTGACCAAATTGTGGAATACTATCGAATTTAGCTCCAGGTAGACAGCAATCAGAAAATCTTTGCACATAATTTTGCACATGGTTATAGAACAAATCAATAAGTGGCAAAACCACTGCTTAGTTTCCATACTGCCAATGTACTTGGGCTCTTGTGACCAAGTGAGAAGGGTAGAACTACCTCCCTTCTTTTTGACCTCCAAAGTTGGTCACAACAGAGGTTTCTTTTCCAAATCAGAATACTACTTAATTATTTAAGCTGTGAGCAATAAGAAGCCAATCAAATAAGATTTTCTTGAGTGAAAGAAAGAGCAAATTTATCAATCATTAAAACTGAAAAAATTAATAAAAATGCAATTTTAAGCATTCAGCCCTTATATAGTCATTCAAGCCCACACACATACACATTCACACAGGTATCAAACATTCCTACTAACTTGTGAAGTCACTGGCTTGTTATCAACAAAATGGAGAAAAGGCACCAAGTCGAAATAAGATGAACTAGAGTTTAATAATAACAAAAACATACAGTTATTTAACTTGTTAGTCCTTTGGTTTTGAAATGTTGTGACTGATTTAGGTGAGCTGGTTTCTTGAATATGGTCAGATGTGGAAGATGTTGCAGATAAAACAAGGTCTGAGTTTGCCGCTAAGATTGCCTTTTTAAACCATATTACACATCTATTCCAAAAGAGAGGTTGAGGGGAGAGAGCAGCCCTCAGCTTGTTTCTTCTGCTGAAGACTTTCTTGTCACTACCTGTGTCACTTATAATCTCTCTGAAGTGGTTTAAAGTTTAGAGATTATTTATTAGTGTCACATGTAGGCTTACATTAACACAGTGAAAATTCCCTAGTCTCTCCATCCCACCACCTGTTTGGGTACACTGAGAGGGAACTTAGCATGGCCAATGCACTTAACCAGCATATCTTTTAGACTATGGGAGGAAACCAGAGCACCCAGAGGAAACCTATGCAGACACGGGCAAAACTCCACACAGACTCTAACTGAAACAGGGTCACTAGTGTTAGGGTGAAATCGAAGTGATGGACACAAAATGATTACCTGGCATACAAAATGAACTCTGGGAAGGGACATTAAGAGGCACTGACTTTGGGTACAGACATTTGCACAAAGAGTTAAAACATGTAGTGTTTAATCACTGCAGAAAACTGGTCAGACCTTGAGACACCTTAAAACTTGAGATAAGAGCAGACCCAGAGCAATGAGTTTGATAATGAGATCAGCCACTGATGGGGACATAAATGCATAACTGACTCTACTCTGTGTACAATGATGTGCTAACTATCAATGTCCATACCTGTCTGCTTATAACGATGTGTTAAGTGTTGATGTCAATATCTGTCTATTCAACTTGTAACAATGTGTTAACAGCTAATGTCTGTACTGTCTTTATCTAAAAAGTATAAAAGATGCTCAACTGCCATTACGTAGTTGAGAAGACGGCTGGTACACTGCAGAGTGCCAACGCTTCTCCCAAAGCTTTGTCCAAATAAACTGTTTTGTTGAACCTCCAAGTCTGACTCCAAAGTGATGAATTTCTCACAACACTACTGCTGTGAGGCAGCAGTGCTAAACACTGTCCCTATGACTCCTCTGCAGAAGAGTCATAGGGACTCAAAATGTTGGGTGCACATTTCCAAAAATTGCGCAGAGTGTTGGATCAGATGAGGAAAGCTGTGTGAAGCTTGCAAGCTTCACTAATACCTTTTCTCACCTGATTAAGTGACACTGTGCAATTTCATAACGCAATCAAGAATCACACAGACAGCTGGAGAGATGAGGCTGAAAGATACTGTCATCACCAGGAATCTGTGATCGGGCACTGTTTTTAAAGGGCATCCCAATCTCAATGTTAATTACAAGTCACTCTGTACCTCCCACGCACATCAGGACACCCCACTATGGACATCAAGACCACTCACTGCGGACACCAGGACCACCCGCTGTGGACATCAGGAATCTCCTCCTCTCCCAGAGGACATGGAGAACACACCAAACCCCCACACAAAGGGAGGGATTCCCCACCCCCCCACACAAAGGGAGGGATTCCCCACCCATATGTCCCCCATATGGATAAGGGGAAGAACCTCCACCCACATGCAGAAGGGAAATCCCCCCATCCCCCATTCACAGAAGGCAAAACCTCCCCCTCAATGGAGTCCGTATGCACAAGTGGGTCAGTGATGTCACACAGCTTTTAAATATGGCATCCTATTTTGATGACAGAACACATATCATCAAGCCTGCTCCTCCGTGGAAAAAGGTGCAAAACCACCAGATGCACGTTGGCAGTGCACCCTGGCATTGCTCCCTATCAGTGCCCTGGCATGTCCTTCAATCCCAGGACCAATGGGCACTTCAGTAACCCTGGTACAGTCATCATGACCAGTTTTCATTTTTGAAGACAAGTAGTGATTCACACTGATGTGATGTTACACTGCTGGGGGAGGAGGAGATGGACGGAGAAAGAAAAATCATAGGCAGATGTTACAGCGTCATTGAGGAATCATCAAATCCCGACATTGCGAGGGAGCCATTCAGCTCATCAATTCTGCACTAACTCTCTGACAGAGTGTCTCACCAAGACGCTCTCCCACCCTCTATCTTCTATTAATGTGCCCTATCAAGCACATTAATATTATAATGCATTTAAATTTATGGAAATCAGGTTCACACACTAGTTGAGTATGGACCTGATTTCATCACCAGGGGGTGTTGTAATGATCTCAAACCAAGATCATGCCAGCATAAATCCCAACTTTGGTCACTTAGATTTAGCGGCCATTACAGGGTTTGCACCTGCTGCTAATGAGGCTGATAGACCATTAACTCTGTTTCTCTCTCCGTAGATGCTGCCCAATCACTAAGTTTATCCAACATTTTCTGTTTTTTATATCAACATTTAATCCTGGTACTGATTCTTTTTAACTTCCATGTAATTACTTGAAGGTCTGAACCACTGAACCAACCAAGAACAAAAGGTACAAACTGACTATAAAGGCAAAATATATGAATTTTCACAGATGCAACACTAATTTTGTCTAGTAAGACTTAAATTAAAACAAAGTAATATTAGTGTTTGGTTTCTAGGTGATCTTAAGTCATGCAATTATGAGAAAAAAATCTTTCGTTGGGTTATATTGGTATTTTCATTACTGTTTCTTTGCATTATTGTATTTCTCATCATAGTTCTTGAAGAAGAATAACAATAACTTGTGTTTATATGGTGCCTTTAACATATTAAATCAACCCAAGGCACATCTCAGAGATGTTATTGGACAAAATTTACTGTTGAATCACTTGAAGAAATATCAGCAAAGGTTATGTTTTTCAGGAATAGCTTAGAGCTTTCGTGCTGTTTAGACACTATAAGTATCTAAATGTTTTATTTATATTGGCAATAGTATGCATGAATTGTGCTATCTCTAAATGACTTGGGTGCAAAAAGCCCAAACTTGCCATAATCAGGCTACAGTGTACAGATTTTTGATCCACAGAAAGGCAGTTTATGGGGGTGGGGGTAGAAAAGTGGAGTTATGGTTACGATTAGACCAACTATTGGGTTGTGGAGCAGGCTTAAGGAGCCAAATGGTCCACCCTTGCTTTTTTTTATGTTATGTTCGACTATGGTTAATTAGTCTCCATGCTTAGGATACGCAAACTCTTCTCTGCCAGATAGTCTGTGATTTTGTGCTAAGAGACAATGGGCAGGATTCTCTCATGTGCCCAGCAACAGATTCAATGGCAAATGGGGAAGGCAAATGCAGTGGAGGCCCAAAAATCAGCTGCACATCAGCAAACATTTACAACATGATCATCAGATGGTACCCATTATGGTGGAAAAGGAATCCTACTAGAGGTCAGTCACCCTTGTGACCCTACAACTAAGAGGAACAACTAGTTCTAATTCATTCTGTCCATGTCCTTCATAATCTTGTACACCTCGATCACGTAGCCCCCTCAGTCTTCTCTGCTCCAATGAAAACAATCCAAGCCTACCCAACCTCTCTTAATAACTTATACATTCCATTCCAGGCAGAATCCTGGTGAATCTCCTCTGCATCCTTCCAGTGTAATCACATCCTTCCAAAAATGTGGCAATCAGAACTGCACACAGTACTCCAGCTGTGGTCTTACCAAAACTGACTACATAGTTTGGAACAATCTCTCTTGTCCATGAGACATTCTATTTGTCAAAATTGCATGTATTCAGCTGAGGAAAATGCAGCAGCCATATCATTTCAAAAAGTGATGTTGCAGTGAAGAATTACCACAAAATAAAATCAGTTTATTTTCATCCAACACCACTGTGCTTTCAAAATCTCCAACAAAACTATTGAGAAATTTGCACAAGCAGACTCTGACATAAAACAGAATGCAGAGACACTTTATTTCTCTAATTGATCGGAGGCAAGGTTTAGGATTCTAAAATTAGGGATGAGGTTAGAGTTTAACCACCTGAAGTGGTGCAGCCTATCAGCATGTTGACTCGTCAACTACTTACTGCTTCTCCAACCAACACTTTTGTGTCCATAGAACCATAGAATCCCTACGGTGCAGAAGAGATCATTCAGCCCATTGAGCCTGCACCAACACTCCGATGTCCATGCCCTTCCCTCTTCTCTATCCCCAGAAACCCATGCATAAACCAGAGCTTTCCACTTAACTTATACATTTTTGGACACCAGGATTAATTTTGCATGACCAAACCATGTAACCTGCACATGTTTGGACATTGGAAGGAAACAGAAAACCCAGAGGAAATCCACGCAGTCACAGGGAGAACATGTAAACTCCACAAAGTCACCCAAGGCAAGAATCAGATCCAGGTCCCTGGTGTTATGAGATAATCGCGCTAATCATTGTGCTGTCCTCAAAGCACATAAGTTGCCATAAGCACATTAGTTTGTGTGGTTATAAGGAAATAAGTGAGAAGAATCCCTCACCCCTAGACAGGTCTACCTTTCCTGCTCCTATTAATAAGCCAAGCTGACTGGTCAATCATCAATAGTGCCTGGAATATTGTAGATCAGTGTTCAGGTATGAGATCACTTGAGTGTAAAATAAAGGGCTTCACAGATGCTGCCAGACCTGCTGGGCATTTCCAGCATTTGTTTTTATTTCAGATTTTCAGCATCTGCAGCATTTTGCTTCAGTAGATGAAAGGGTTGACTCATTCAGCAATCTTTGACATTTCATTTCTGCTAAAATTAGTAGAATTTTAGTGGTCTTGAGTGATTTCTAAACATTTTATTGGCATTATAGCTTTGAAACAGTTCAAAAGTGCAGCCCAATCAATATCTGAACCATTTCAAGACACAAGAAGAGGGAAAAATAACATTTTTTTAAAAGGTTATATTGCTTCTGTTAGCCAACAACAAAGAACATTTCCACAGAAAGAGGGAAGCTCATTGTATCAGACATTTCATGTTTTTATTATCTTGAATGCTTTGCCTTTGAATATTGTGGAGTTGAGAAATGGGAGAGGATTGAAAAAAGATTTCCACGTGCTTGGCAGAAACATCAAGTTTGGAAAGATAATGCAATGATGCTCAGAAGTGTTACATCAATTACATCAGACGTATGCTTTTAACATGGTGCTAATAATGCCCAGGGGTTTAATCCCCTTTCAGATCAGTGAATTTTGGGGTGGAACAGTGGCACAGTTGTTAGCACTACTGCCTTACAGTGCCAGAGACCTGGGTTCAATTCCAGCCTTGGTGCACTGTGTGGAATTTGCATATACTTCTTGTGTCAGCATGGGTTTCCTTCAGATGCTCCAGTTTCCTCCCACAGTCCAAAGATGTGCAGATTAGAATGATTGGCCATGCTAAATTGGCTTTAGTGTTGAGGGATTGGCAGGATAAATATGTGGAGTTATGGGAATAGGGCCTGAGTGGGATTATGGTCTGTGCAGGCTTGATGGGCCAAATGGCTCCTTTTGTACAATAGGGATTCTATGTCAACCTTATATACACTGGGATACTCTTCTTGTGGAGTTTGCAATAGGTTAACGTTTGCATTTGAAGCCTTTGGAATTTCAGAAAAGCATTAAATCAGTTGAATGAAATTCAGGTGAGTTCTATAACAGGTGGGCATTGCACTCCAACAGACTGCTGACCATGTGGGGGAGACAAGATTAGCTCCACTGTAACTACCAGCTCACTAAATTGCAAAGGCCAGAAATTGTGCTTACTTTGGAGTTTAATTGTCATTATATGGGCTTCTGCATAGAGCTTCATAGTGACAGGATTATTGCTAATGTAATAAAATCACACTGTGAAGCACACCATTGCTAACAATATTTTGTTTCATGAAAATTTATTTCAATCCAAGGTAGGTCATATAATGTAGATCCACTTCACAATGTTCATGAATTATCAAACTAACAGGTTAAAGGCAAAATACTGCAGACGCTGGAATCTGAAATAAAAACAGAAAATGCTGGAAAATCTCAGCAGATCTGACAACAACTTTGGGGAAAGAATAGAGCTAACAGTTTGAGTCTGGATGACCCTTCGTAAGAACTAACTGCACCCACTTCACAATGTTCCTGACTAGCCGAGTTCGTCTATTTCTTTGGTTCCTTCATTTTAAATGTATTCAAATTTTGTCAAAATAACACTCTGCATTTATACTGCACCTGGAAAATAGTAAAACATCCTGAGGCCTCTCCAAATGGATACTGAGGTAAAGAAAGTAAAATTAGGAGGTGACCAAAAGGTTAATCAGAGATGGAATAAATGGAAAGTCTTAAAAGAGGAGGAAATGAAAATGCGGAGCTGTTTCAAAGGGGAATTTCAGAGTGTTAAGTCAATATTGCTGAAAGCATAGAGTTAATGACTAAAGAAACGATGGAAACACAAGTAGTCAAAATCAGACAAAAGGATGATTTGAATGGTGCGATGTTCTATGAAGTTACAAAGCAATGAAGATGCAAGAGACATTAACAATGGTTGAAGAATCTAAATTTGAAGTGCTTATGCATCAGAAGCTAATGTTAATATTTAAAGTTTATTACTGTCACAAGTAGGCTTACATAAACACAGCAATGAAGTTACTGTGAAAATCCCCTAGTCACCATATTCTGGCCCCTATTAGGGTACACTGAGGGAGAAGTTAGCATGGTCAATGCAACCTGCACATCTTTCAGACTGTGGCAGGAAACATACACAGACATGGGAAGAACATGCAAACAGTCACTGACAGTGACCGAAGTTGGGAATCAAATCTGGGTTCCTGGTGCTGTGAGGCAGCAGTACTAACTACTGTGCCACCGCACCACTCTGGTCACCCATGCGGGTGACAGCTGGATAACAAAAACACCTATGTCAGACTCCTATTTATTGACTACAACTCAGCCTTCAACACTATTATTGCTACAAGATTCATCTCCAAGTTCCATAGTCTGGGGCTTGGCTTCTCCCTCCGCAATTGGATCCTGGATTCCTAACCCACAGACTGAAATCAATAGGGATAGGCAACAACATCTCCACCCCAATATCCTCAACACTGATGCCCCACAAAACTGTGTCCTCAGTCCCTTATTCTCCTAAACAAATTTGTGGAAAAACTGGATTAATTCATGCTGACTTTTTCAGTGATACTTTATCTAGAGTGCCTAATGCCAGGGTGCCCACGCCCAGGGGACACCACTCCTCACTGCCTGACTCCCAAAGGGGCCCCAATTGCACCGTCTTCACTCCAGTGGCGTTGTCCCAATAGTTTCCCAAAAGTGAACTGTAAACCCCACTAGAGTGTATTGCTCTGGTATGGAGATGAAAAGGTTAGCATTCAGTCCTGGGCCCACTAATTATATTTAAAATAGATTTAAATAAGATTAAAATTACTTACCTGGTCTTCCTGCCAGTTTCCAGCACAAATCTAATGCTGCCAGAAATCTGGTGCTGGAAGATTCACTCACAGAGGGAACGCAAACATGAAATCCTGCACATGGCCCAGTGTGAGATTCTCTCACTCTGCTGCGCTAGAAAATTAGCATGGTGGTGGTGGTAGTAGGGGGTGGGGGGATTGCCTCCAGAGAATCTGGTGAAGATCTCTCCCTCAATGTCAACAAAATGAAGGAGATTTTCATCGATTTCAGGAAGCATGTTGGAGGACATGCCCCTGTCTATATCAATGGGGATAAAGTGGAAATGGTCAAGAGCTTCAAGTTTCCAGATGTCCAACAACTTTTCCTGGTTCCTCCATGCCGATGGGTTGGGAATGAAGCCCAGTCTATCACTCAAATCAGTCTCCCATCCATTGTCACTGTCTACACTTTCCATTGCCTTGGAAAAGCAACCAGCATTCTCAAGGACTCCACGTACCCCTGGCATATTCTCTTTCACCTTCTTCCATCAGGAAAAAGATACAAAAAGTCTGAGGACACATACCAATTGACTCAAGAACAGCTTCTTCCCTGATGCCATCAGACTTTTGAACAGACGAACCTCAATATTAAGTTGATCTTTTTTCAAACCCTAGCTACAACTGTAACACTACATTCTGCACTGTCTGTTTTCCTTCTCTAATTACAGTATGCTTTGTCTGTATAGCGTGCAAAAAACAGTACTTTTTGCTGTACACTAACACACGTGACAATAATAAATCAAATCAAAGGGATAGAACACTTACATCCAATTTTTGAATTATCTGATGTCTGAAAAAGATGGAGAATGAGAAGCTGGCTAAGATATTGTTCGAGTAATTGAACTTGGAGCTAACGTGATGGACACAAAAAGTAATGGCTTCGGTCTTCCCAGTATTTAGCTGACACAAGCTATTGTTCATTCAACGGAGAGAGAAATGTAAAAAAACATTTCAAGTAATTGGCGAAGAGTCTTCCAGAGTCAAAACATAAGCTCTATTCTCTCTCCATAGATGCTATCAGACTGCTGAGCATTTTTTTGTTTTTGTTTTAGATTCCAGCATCCATAATAATTTGATTTAAATTAAAGGAAAAGTCTGTGATAGGGTGGAAGGCCACAAGGAGAATTTGACTAACAAAAGATTTCATGATGCAAAAGCCAAGAAGAGTACTAATGGGCATCGTAAACAAACAAAGATTATGTCCAGAGGTGTGAATGGCTGTAATAGCAGCTTTTTAAATTTAACATGAAGGGATAAATAAAGGAAGAAGCTAGCAAGATAAAAATACATAGAACAAGATGGAGTCAGAGGATATGCTGCAACTCAAGGGGCTGCACCTCATCTTTGGTTTTGGCATTCTACAGCCTCTGAACTCAATGTAGAGTTCAACAGCTGGAACTTCTGCCTCTGTTCTTTCTATAGTTGGGATTCTTCAATCTCATTTGTTTCCACCCTGCTGCCAGCAAAAATGAAGAATTTGGTGCTCAGCTAAAACTCCATTCACTGCAGTGGCGCTGGAGAATCCCAGCCACAATGAGGTCAGAGGTTTCTGACAAATGTGTTTTTTTTTGCTGGCTTGTTTCTTTCTTAATTCCTTCATGTTGCTTTTACATGGCTGCTCTCCAGATAATGACAGCTATTCACGCCTAACCGGGGCGCAACCTTTTTGTTTCTTTATTATAGCCATTACAACATATTCAAAAACTGTGGTGACCAAAGACTTAAATGACCTGGTAGTTAGTGAAATTAAGCATTTCTCTTTGGATGGAACAGCATCTATGGAGAACCATTAACAATGTAATTCAGCCAGGAGATTAGGAAGAGTAATAGAGTGGCCATCGTGTATATGGGGTCAAGAGAGTACCCTAGTCTCACAGACTCTCTTTGGAGGGTGAAATGGAAAAGAAATTAGTGAGATTTAGGATGGGAAGGGTCTGGGGTCAATTTGACCTCTTAGGCGAGGGATAGGAGTAAAAGCAGCAGAAGACTGTCTTTTCTTTGGATCAAAGAAATCCATGAGGATTGTAGAGCTGACAGTATAAAGAGTTGAGAAGATGGGTTTAAGGAGATGATTATTAGTGTCAAAAAGATTCTTTGTATTTGTCCACCAGACTGAGTGCTTTGGAACAGACACCAAGATTTGCCAAAATTAGGAACATTTTAATATAGTTTCCATACTAAGAGTGACCTATTGCCTAAAATAGACAGGCACTGTTGACACCCAGTGGTAAACCCTTTTCAAAATGGAATCAGTTACATTACAATCTGACCCCATTTTGAGATAATTAGTATCCTGTTAAAGCCAGGCAAGGCAATCAAAAGTCAACCCCACTATTGTCCTGTATATAGATAGCATCTTAAACATTTGTAATGGTAATCACAATTTTTCTTCTGCAACGTCTGTTTGAAAGGCAAAATAAATAACAGGGAGAGTTAACGTTAAAGCATCAACTGATTCTGGCATACTACGAAGGGCATTAATGCGGGCACTGGGATAATGCACCAGAAGTATGCAGAGGACAGAATGTGACATCAATCAGTGTATAATGTTGATGCTAGTGCTGCCATTTTGGAGCCTGTAGCTCCAGCTAGCGTGCTTCCTAAACTTCACATTTGTTCAGCGTGAGGAGGAAGGACCCTTACTCCCATCAGCACTATTAAAGGAACCATCAATTATTTTCAGGCTTGTTACTGATTAATTTCTTTTAGCTGTTGCTGAGTTTGTAGTAGTGCCTAGTGGTCTGTATTTAATTGTCTGAAGTCCACAGGCAGTCATAGAGTCATTGCAATATCACAGAAAGAGCTCCTTCAGCCCATCATGTCTACATCAGCCATCAAGCAACTATTGTTTTAATCCCATCTTCCAGCACTTGCTCTGAAGCCTTGTATACTATGACATTTCAAGTGCTCATTTAAATATTTTTCAAATGTTGTGAGGGTTCCCACCTCTTTCAGGTAGTGAGTTCCAGATTCTCACCACCCTCTGGGTGAAAAGATTTTTCTTCAAATCCCATCGAAACTTCTTGTCTCTTCCCTTAACTCTATTCCCCCTTCTACTAAGGGGAAAAATTGCTTCTATTTCTGTTTCCTTTCTGTTTTCCTGATAATTTTGTACACCTCAACTAGGTTTCTCCTTAGCCTTCTTAACCTAATTAGCCTCTCTTCATGCTCCAGCCCAGGCAACATCCTGATGAATCTCCTCTGCGTCCTTTCTGGTGAAATCACATGCTTACCATAGTATGGTGACGATAACTGCACACAATATCCTAGCTATGGTTTAATGAGCATTTTATATGGCTCCATCGTAACCTCCCTATTTTTATATTCTATGCCTCAGCTAATAAAAGCAAGTATCCCAAATGCCTTTTTAACTATCCTACCCTGTCCTGCTGTCTTTAAGAAGCAGTGAAGTTCTGGTCCTGACTTCAAGCATTCAGCTCAGACCACCTGCTGCCACACATGAGTGCAGCAGTTTCTATTGCCCTCAATCTGAACCATGACAGGGAAAGCAGCAAAGACTACACCAATGGAGGACAAACTGTTAAAAAATGTAAGGAGGAGAGGGAGGAGGTTTCTAACTGAAGTCTTTATTTACCCAAGGTCTTCAAGCAGCAACTGTCCTATGCCAATTTCAATGAGGAAGAGTTTGTGCAACAGCACTGCTTCATTGGAGATATTCAGTGAAATCTACCACTTGTTGCAGCCAGAACAGCAATGTGAAGGCAGGACGTCATTGCAACTGACTGTGAAGGTGACTATGCCATGTAGTTTTATGAATTTTACTTCCACGCTGCAGTAGCTAATATTTGCAACATCTCCCAATTTGCTATCAATTGTTGCATAAGGGGCAGTGAGGAAGGAGAGGGATACTGAGGCTTATTATTCCAACAGAACTGAGTGCTTTTCAATTTAAAGTTTTAAAGTTTAAAGTATCTAAAGTATATTTACTAGTGTCAGAAGTAGGATTACATTAACATTGCAATGAAGTTACTGTGAGAATCCCCTGGTCGCTGTGGCGCCTGTTTGGTACACAGGCAGAATTTAGAATGGCCAATGCACCTAACCCACATGTTTTTTGGACTGTGAGATGAAACCAGAGTACTTGGAGGAAACCCATGCTGATATGGGGAGAATGTGCACTCTCCACACACACAGTGACTCAAGACAGGAATTGAACCCAGATCCTGGCACTCTGAGACAGCAGCACTCATCACTGTGCCACCATGCCATTTCCCCTTGGTACAGGGTATTATCATTTGTAACACTTCGAATTTGCATGCAGCACCTACAAAATGGAGAAATACTAAGAAGAGATTCCATTCCATTAGTTGATGTGCAACCATATTCAGAACATTATGCCAGCTCAGTGCCAGGTATCCTGGCAGCAGTCATGTTGCTTTCATTCTGTGACATTTTGCTGTACTGTCTTGAGTCACTATGTCGAAACAAAGGGTGGCCACTCAGCAACAAGAAGTATCCACTGACCACCCTGGCTCATGATTCCTGCAGCCAGTCCATAAACATGTGGGCAGCATGCACATAATAAAAACTATGCTGTACAATACAATACAAAATGTAATTGTACAGACTAAGCAAAACATTCACTGCCTCCGATCACTCTATAGGAGCAATACTGTACTTGGCAGAACACATCAATAATCATTATGTTATTTTGCAAAAATTTACTTCATTCATCTAAAACCTAAAGGCACACTACAAAACTTTACAAATTGTTACAACAGTAAAGTGTAATTTATAATTGCTTCAGAGATTAAGATGCACTCTGAGATGCTTCATTTCAGCAATGGCAACATTGCAAAACGTTTCAATATTTTCATTACAGGGAATACAATTCTTTTCAAACTATAGACATTAGTCATGTGCTACCCTGCATTCAACCCTAGAACATCTAGATAACAAGAACATCTATGTCAGACTCCTATTTATTGACTACAGCTCAGTCATCAATACTATTATTTCCATGAAAGTCACCTCCAAATTTCATGGTAGGGCCTTGGCACCTCCCTCTATGATTGGATCCTGAATTTCCTCTGATGGAGAGGCTTCTGAGGGACAAGATTTGCGAGCATTTGGAGAAGTTTAGGTTGATTAGAAATAGTCAGCATGGTTTTGTAAAAGGCAGGTCATGCCTTACAAGCTTAATTGAGTTCTTCGAAAATGTGACTAAACACATTGATGAAGGAAGAGCAGTGGACGTGGTGTACATGGACTTCAGCAAGGCATTTGACAAGGTCCCACGTGCAAGACTTCTTGAGAAGGTGAGAGGCCATGGGATCCAAGGGGCTTTGGCCTTGTGGATCCAGAACTGGCTTGCCTGCAGAAGGCAGAGGGTGGTTGTGGATGGCTCTTTTTCTGCATGGAGGGCGGTCACCAGTGGAGTGCCCCAGGGATCTGTTCTAGGACCCTTGCTGTTTGTCATTTTCATAAATGACCTGGATGAGGAAGTGGAGGGATGGGTGAGTAAGTTCGCCGATGACACGAAGGTCGGTGGTGTTGTGGATGGTCTGGAGGGATGTAAGAAGTTGCAGCATGACATCGACAGGATGCAAGACTGGGCGGAGAAGTGGCAGATGGACTTCAACATGGATAAATGTGTTGTGGTCCATTTTGGCAGATCCAACGGGATGAATGAGTACACTATCAAAAGTAGGAGTCTTAGCTGTGTGGAAGAGCAGAGGTATCTTGGGGTCCGGGTCCATAAGACTCTCAAATCGGCCTCCCAGGTGGAGGATGTGGTTAAGAAAGCTTACGGTGTACTGGCCTTCATTCATCGACGGATTGAGTTCAGGAGTCAGGAGGTAATGCTGCAGCTTTATAGGACCCTTGTCAGACCACACTTGGAGTACTGTGCGCAGTTCTGGTCGCCTCACTATAGGAAGGACGTGGAAGCTATTGAAAGGGTGCAGAGGAGATTTACAGGGATGTTGCCTGGATTGGGAGGCATGCCTTATGAAGACAGGTTGAGGGAGCTGGGACTGTTCTCCCTGGAGAGACGAAGGTTGAGAGGCGACCTGATAGAGGTTTACAAGATGTTGAGAGGAATAGTTAGGGTGGACTCTCAGAGAATATTTCCCAGGGCTGAAATGGTCGCGACGAGAGGGCACAGATTTAAGGTGCAGGGAAGCAAGTACAGAGGGGATGCTAGGGGAAAGTTTTCCACTCAGAGGGTGGTGAGTGAATGGAATCGGCTGCCGTCGGTGGTAGTCGAGGCGAACTCGCTGGGGTCTTTTAAAAGACTTCTGGATGAGTATATGGGATCCAATGGGATTGGGGGTTATAGATAGGTCTATGGCTGGGTAGGTTTTGATGTGTTCAGCGCAACTTGTGGGCCGAAGGGCCTGTTTGTGCTGTGGTGTTCTATGTTCTATGTTCCTAACTCACAAACTACAATCAGTAAGAATAGGCAACAACACCAACTCCATGATCATCCTCAATACCGGTGTCCCACAAAGCTGTGTTCACAGCTCCCTACTATACTCCTTACACACCTATGTGGCCAAATTCCCCTCCAATTCAATTTTCAAGTTTGCTGATGACATTACTGTAGTGGTCAGATCTCAAACAATGATAAGAGAGAGTGTAGGAATGAAATAGAGAATCTAGTGCAGCAACAATAACTTCTCCCTCAATATCAACAAAATGAAGGAGATTGTCATCGACTTCAGGAAGCATAAAGGAGAGCATGGCCTTGTCTACATCAATGGGGACGAAGTAGAAAGAGTTGAAAGCTTCAAGTTTTTAGGTGTCCAGAACACCAACACCTGTCCTGGTCCCCCCATACCAACACTATAGTTAAAAAAAACCCACCAACGCCTCTACTTTCTCAGAAGATTAAGGAAACTTGGCATGTCAGCTACGAATCTCACCAACTTTTACAAATGCACCATAGAAAACATTCTTTCTGGTTATATTACAGCTCAATATGACTCCTGCTTTGCCCAAGACCATAATAACTACAAAAGTGTGTCCATTGACTCGGTCTACACTTCCCGCTGCCTCGACAAAGCAGCCAGCATAATTAAGGACCCCACACACCCCGGACGTTCTCTCTTCCACCTTCTTCCTTTGGGAAAAAGATTCAAAAGTCTGAGGTCACATACCAACCAACTCAAGAACAAGGTCTTCCTTACTGCTGTCATACTTTTGAACTGACTTACATTGCACGAAGTTGATCTTTCTCTACACCCTAGCTATAAGTTGAACACTACATTCTGCACTGTCTTGTTTCCTTCTCTATGAACGTACGTTTTGTCTGTATAACGCACAAGAAACAATATTTTTCACTCTGTTAATACGTGTCAATAGTAAATCAAATCAAATCAAAATCAATGCTTTAATGCAATTACGTACAATTAGGATTAAGCATACAGTCTGAGGGGTTTTACCCAGTTACTGGTCCCTAGATGTGCGTTGGCTGAAAGACCTCACACTACGGTTTTTTCCTATTGCGCCTTGGCAATTGCCCCAAGCTAAAATGCATCCCTCATTATGTATCCTGGATCTTGGAGTGTGCCAGTCTGCAATACTTAGTTGAGGTTAATTCTTTGATCAGAAAGTTTCGGTCAGAACGACGTGTGTCTTTCACCAAATTGATGACCCACCCCTCCCCCGCCCCAGTAGCAGTTGTTGTTTGTCTCAGTGTGCATCCCTGGGTTAGCACATACAGCACAGAGTTCTACATCACAGAGCTGCTTGAGATTAACCTTGACAAATCACATTACATCTCTCTCCAGACCTTCTTTGAAAAGGTACATTCTACAAGGAAGTGTATGGCCATCTCTTCATCCTCCACCTGCCACAGCTGCTTTGAGGACACTCTTCGGTGTCGCAGATAGTTTGGGTATGCATTAAGGATATGATAGGGAGGGTCCTTCTCATCACCAGCCAAACTAGGTATTGGTGCTTGTTTGAAAGTTCTGGTGATGAGGCATCCTGCCAAATAATTCCACCTGTCTGCACAGGAAACAATCCAACAGCATTCACCATTTCATTTTCCTTCAGGGGCCAAGGACATTATATACAGACCACACATTAATAATTATTTTTCTTTTTTGAAAAATATACTTTATTCATATAAAATTTAAAAACACATTACAAAACGTTGTTATATCAGTAAAGTGAAATGATATTCATATTTTTTCCAGACATGAAGATGCACTCCTAGGTGCTTCAATTCAGAAATGGAAACATTACAAATATTTCAATATTTTCATTATAGGGAGTGCAATTCTTTGCAAATGATATATATCCATCATGTTGCACTCTGAAATGTTTCAATACATTTGCACAGTGTTAGGATTAAACACACTTCGATAATCATTGTCGTTTGCTGTATGCTGCAGAAGCTAGAACATAGAACATTACAGCGCAGTACAGGCCCTTCGGCCCTCGATGTTGCGCCGGCCAGTGGATCCTCTAACCTAAACTATTCCAATATCATCCATATGCCTATCCACCGACCATTTGAATGCCCCAAAGTAGGTGAGTCCACAACTGCTGCAGGCAGGGCATTCCACGCCCTCACCACCCTCTGTGTAAAGAACCTGCCTCTGACATCCGTCCTATAACTACCACTCTTAATTTAAAGTTATGTCCCCTCGTGTTGGTCATCACCATCCGAGGAAAAAGGCTCTCACTATCCACCCTATCCAGTCCTTTGATCATCTTATACACCTCAATTAGGTCACCGCGTAACCTTCTTCTCTCTAATGAAAATAACCTCAGGTCCTCAGCCTTTCCTCATAAGGCCTTCCCACCATACCAGGCAACATCCTGGTAAACCTCCTCTGCACCCTTTCCAATGCTTCCACATCTTTCTTATAATGCGGCAACCAGAACTGTACACAATACTCCAAGTGCGGCCGCACCAGAGTTTTGTACAGTTGTAACATAACCTCACGGCTCCTAAAATCAATCCCTCTACCAATAAAAGCTAACACACCGTATGCCTTCTTAACAACTTTATCAACCTGGGTGCCAACTTTCAAAGAGCTATGTACTTGTACCCCAAGATCCCTCTGCTCGACAACACTATTAAGGGTCCTTCCATTAGACCTATATTTCATATGCCTGTTATTCCTACCAAAGTGAATCACCTCACACTTATCCGTATTGAATTCCATTTGCCACCTCACGGCCCAGCTCTGCAAACTATCTATGTCCCTTTGCAAACGGTAACATCCATTCTCGCTGTCTACAACTCCCCCTACTTTGGTATCGTCAGCAAATTTACTAATCCAACCCTCTACACCCTCATCTAGGTCATTTATAAAAATGACAAACAGCAGTGGCCCAAAACAGATCCTTGAGGTACACCACTTGTAACTGCACTCCAGGTTGAATATTTCCCATCAACCACCACCCTCTGTCTTCTATCAGCTAGCCAATGCCTAATCCAAACTGCTAAATCACCTTCAATCCCATGCATCTGCACTTTCTGCAGTAGCCTACCATGGGGAACCTTATCAAACGCTTTGCTAAAATCCATATACACTACATCAACTGCCCTACCCTTATCTACCTCTGGTCACCTCCTCAAAAAACTCAATAAGGTTTGTGAGGCAGACCTACCCTTCACAAAACCGTGCTGACTATCCCTAATCAATTTATTTCTCTCTAGATGCTTGTAAATCCTATCCCTTATAATTCTTTCCAAGACTTTGCCCACAACAGAAGTCAGGCTCACTGGTCTATAATTTCCAGAATGGTCCCTACTCCCCTTTTTGAACAAAGGGACAACATTTGCCATCCTCCCGTCTTCCGGCACTATACCTGTAGCCAACGACGACATGAAGATCAAAGCCAAAGGCTCTGCAATTTCCTCTCTAGCCTCCCAGAGAATCCTAGGGTAAATCCCATCTGGCCCAGGGGACTTATCAATTTTCATACCCTCAAGATTCGCTAACACCTCCTCCTTATGAACCTCAATCCTGCCCAGTCTACAACCTAGTATCGCAGTATTCTCCCCGACAACATTGTCTTCCTCCTGCGTGAATACTGACGAAAAATACTCATTCAGTGTCTCTCCTATCTCCTCAGGCTCCACGCACAACTTCCCACTGCTATCTCTGACTGGCCCTAATCTTGCCCTAACCAATCTTTTATTATTTATATACCTGTAAAAATAGGGCACAGCTCTTCCCACCTGCTTTACAGATGAAGGGAAAAGAGATCAACACATCCACTTTCTGGCGGAACCATCTGTGGTCAACTCATTGGAATGCAGACACAAGCCCAATTTCCCACTGGATCACACTTTCACATCTTATATTCCCTATTATTGACATTCAAGGTGTCCTCTTGACCACACTGTTAAAATAAGGGCCACAATAAAGCTAACATTCCAAACAAATTTAGAAATCAAACTATCCAATATTCCATCCAAAGTCAACTATTCATCCTTGTGCATTATCTTAGGGCTCAGCTTAGTGTCTGTTTGAATGCTCCTACACAATGCAACCCCAGTGGCTTCAGAATAACTAGAACACCAGGCATTAGGTAGATGGTACATACTCTTGTGACTCGACAAACATTGTCTACCTGATACCTGAAGGAAAGGATGTCCCGAGGCATGGTACATTGGCAAGATCATGTAGACGCTACGACAATGGATGAATGGACACCACTCAACAATCATTAGGCAGGAGTGTTCTCTTCCTGTTGGGGAACACTTCAGCAGTCAAGGGCATTCAGCCACTGATCTTTGGGTAAGCGTTCTCCAAGGCAGCCTTCACGACACGTGACAACACAGAATGATTGAGCAGAAACTGATAGCCAAGTTCTGAACACAAGGATGGCCTCAAGCAGGAGCTTGTGTTCATGTCACACTATCTGTAACCCCCACGATATGCCTGGGGGACTTGCAAAATCTCACTAACTGTCTTGACTGGAGACAATTCATACCTCTTTAATTTGTGCTTAGCCAGTCACATTGTCTGCACCTTCTTAAGACTCGCATTCTAACCATTATCTTATAATTGAGTTTGTGTCTACATATGCCCTATTTGTGAATCAAATCCTGCACCTATTTGATAAAGGGGCAGTGCTCCAAAAGCTCGTGCCTCCAAATAAACTATTCAACTTTAACCTGATGTTGTGAGACTAGTTATTGTGCTTACCCCAGTCCAACAGCGGCAACTCCACATTTTGATATTGACTGCATAATCTCTGGCTGGCCTGTTGATTACTAAGCATTTCAGCGTACTTATCTCACAGCATTCTTCTGCAGGTGAGGTTGTCCTCATCTCAATCCTCTGCAGCAATCTCACCTTTCAGTGAGTTGGCATTCAAGTGATCGTTGCTCTTTTCCGTGGTTTCAGGCTCATACACAGATCCTGTCTATAAACTCCTGTAACGTACATGCAGTGAGAGTATCTGAGCTGGTGGCTATGGGTGTGAGAATAAGGGACAGCCTTTCTTTTTCATCACTGTCTTCCAGTGTTTTCATGTTTTTCTCTTCCTCCTTTGTGTGATCAGGTTGCAGTTCTTAGCAACTTGAAAGAGGAAAGGCACAAGGGTAGGGTGGTGGTGAGAGGAGGCGTGGAAAATGAGAAATACTACTTACACAATTTGAAGCTTGTAGCGAATCTGGGGTGAGGAGGAAGTGCAGTGAGTATGGTGCAGTGTGTTTGGGTGATATTCCTATTAGTGTTGAATAGTTCCATATGTGGGCAAGGTGTGTGATGTGATTATGGGGCTTGCACTGCAGCAGTTCTAAATGTGTGAACACGCAGTGAAGCTATGAATACTAGCTCTGAGGCCTGGTTAATAGAGATTGTGGTACATTGACCAGTGTGTGAGACTTTTATTCAGTTGGTGTGATATCACTTTTGAAGGTGCATTCACTAACTTTGACCATTTGTGGGAGGTCATTGAACTTCTTGCGACACTGCAACCAGCTTTCCACTGCTGACATTAATAATGACAGCTATTTGCCTAATCAATGCCTGCCTAGAAGGCCTCATGAGGTGTGGCCATCGCTGGCTAGCCCAGCATTTATTTCCCACCCCTAATTGCTCTTGACGAGCTGTTCACGAGCTGCCTTTTTGAAGCACTGCAGTCTATGGGGTGTAGGTAGATCCATTATTCTGTTAGGGATGGAGTTCCAGGATGTTGATCCAGCAATAATGACGAGGCAGGAAAATAGTTCCAAGTCAGGATGGTGAGTGGTTTGGAGAGGAATTTGCAGAAGGTGTTATTCCCATATATCTACCGCCCTTGCTCTTTTAGATTATAGAGGTCGCAAGTTTGTTAAATGTTGCTGAAGGAAATTTAGTGAGTTGCTTCGGTGTATCTTGTACACACTGTTGCCACTATGCATCAGCAGTAGAGGAAGTGAACGTTTGTGGATGGGGAGCCAATCAAGCAAGCTGCTTTTTTCTGGAGTGTTTGAATATTGTTGGAGATGCACTCATCCAGGCAAGTGGAGAGTATTTCACTACACTCCTGACTTGTGCCTTGCACTGGTGGACAAGCTCTGGGGAGTCAGGAGGTGAGTTATTCACCTTGTAGTCACTGCATTGATATGGCTAGTCCAGTTCACTTTCTGGTCAATAGTAATTCCCAGAATGTTTATAATGGGGAATTCAATGATGGTAACGAATATCAAAGGGCAATGATTTGATCCTATCTTGTTGGAGATGGTCATTGCCTGGCATTTCTGTGGTGTGAATGTAACTTGTCATTTGTCAGCACAAGACTGGAAAACATCCAACTCTTTTTGCATGTTGGCACGGACT
The DNA here is from genome assembly GCA_024679065.1 of Sphyrna mokarran. Taxonomy (NCBI): domain Eukaryota; kingdom Metazoa; phylum Chordata; class Chondrichthyes; order Carcharhiniformes; family Carcharhinidae; genus Sphyrna; species Sphyrna mokarran. The sequence continues at coordinate 47,343,463 of JAGIQG010000008.1, forward strand.
GTGTTCTGCCACACAGCAGCTCATTTACTGCTGGGTTACATGCGACAATCATTTGAATAAGCAGGCAGCATAAAGTCTGTTTCCAATGCTGTCTACATCAAAAGCAATGGTGGAGAATAATTACACATTGTGATCGCTGTGGCTGTTTCCAGAGGTTTTCCAATTGTGCCTCCACTATAATGTTCCAGTGTCTTCAAATCAATTTATAAATTCATAATGCTCCAAAAAATATTTTTCTTCTTTAAGTAAAATGTAGACCAAAATGTACATTCCTCTGATTCTGGGATTTGGGGGAGGGGGGTTGTTCTGAGGCAGGGGGGCAATGCAACATTGCATGGATGGGATTCCCTCCAGGCTTCTGCCTGCCCTAACCGTGTTGTAATTTTACATTTGGATGGGCAGAGCCTCTGGCGGAAAGCCTGTCCTTTACCCAATTAAAACCTTCAGATCGCCACTTTTTCTGGCCAGCAGTCAATTTTTAGGCTGGGAAGCAGATGGATGATGGATCAGAGATGAAACTCAAAACTGAACATAGATCAATCAAAGATGGGAGGAGCGTAGAGAAAGATGCTTCTATTAGAATCCCCCCTCTGACTGGTGGGATTGTAATAGAAGCATCTCCCTTTAGCGCCTGATGAGTTCTGGACCTTTTTCACCACCTTCCCCAACCTCCCCTACCTATCCCCTGAGACTCACCTTCACAATCTCCAGGCCTTTCCTGCTTTCCCTACATCTCTATTTGGAAAAATTTGAAAGGTACATAGCAACTTGAAACATTATATTACCAACATTACAGATGGAAAATGTTGTTTGCATCTCTACTCAATTTGGCATAAGATAAGAGTAGTAAACACCTCACAGCACACTGAATCACACTTTACTCAGGAATAATCAGAATTATTTCATGCAGATGGAGAATTGATATGAAGAAACATCTAAATAGCTAGGTGAAATTTGTCTTAAATTCCTACAAAAAAGGATTGACTGAGATAATTGTGCAGAATGATTGCTAAATTATCATACATAACAAGACACTACATAAAATAATTCATTGCATGAATTGCAAGATTATTATAATGACAAAGCAACAGATTGCTTAATATTTATCAATTACAATATTTAAGTAACTGTTGGCAACTTACTAAAGGAATGTGAAGTATAAAAACACATCTGTACAGGAGAGATTAGGTGCATACAGTCTTATTTTGTAGTCATCTTTATCTGAAAAAATTTGAAAGGCACTTAGCAACTTGAAACATTATATTGCCAACATTACAAATGGAAAATGGTGTCTGCATCTCTACTCACTTTGATGTAACACAATGACAAGACTGGTAAACACCTCACAGCACACTGAATTGCACTTTATTCTATCACAGTAAAAATGGACTTAACCAGGTTCTCACCATATTTCAAACTCAGGAGACTGACAGAATAAATACAATGCATAAATCAGCGACCGCAAAACTTTTGTTTGCTCTTACTTTCAATAGCGCTGTTCATGCCAACTGAACTGCATAATGTACCACAGTGCACAAGCCCACATCCCCTGGTTCTGATATCTGAAGGCCACCTCTGTAAGCTGGCACATGGAACACACCAAAAAGCAGCACAGATTCATAATGTTGAGAGGCCATTTTACAAGGATAGATTTGCACTTCTGCATTTTTAGATTCTGTTCATTTTACAAGAAACACAATGCTGCTCTTGCCTATCTTTCACACTTCAGAATATCTTTAATGAAATAAAGCTCAATTCATGCTTTCTTCAGCAGCACGATAAAAAATAGTACAGACATTGTTTTGCTGCTGTAGGATACAAGAAATTGTGACTGAGAGCATCCTAACCATCTAAAAGCTTTTCTTTCCACCCTAATGCTATCAAATAAATGCACTTAATATGTTCATTCCACCTATGGTACAATTAAATGAAATTACAATAAAATGCTACTAAATTATTTTATATTTACTGGTTAGTAGAAATACACAGGGTCATAATTCGCCTGAAATTACAGACTATAAATTACTTACCAAATCAGCATGCAGAAACATACTGTATTTGTGTGACATCCTCATTCCTTGAAGCAAACTAAGGTGATAGCCTCTTTATTATTAATAGTTTAATGTCTTTGCTAAATAATGTTTATCTGCTGAAATCATCAACAATAAAATCTGCATTTGTACACTTTCAGACAACAGACAAAAATCCTTACATATCAATATCACATACGAAAGACTACCAGAATCAGAACTTTAAAATTGCTTTTGTCAGTTTATATTACTTAGAGAAGTTCCTTTCATTGTTAAATGTTTGTTGCAAGACAATTGCAAACTGTTCACTGATTTGTCCATTGCACAAAAAGAGTTTGAGATGTTGATACTCTTCAAAACAAAAAGCAGAGAGTAACATTCAAAACATGTACTCTCAATACAGATGCCTATTTAGTGATCCCAACACTTTCTCTTACAAATTTTGCTATTTCAAATTTGATCATATTTCTTCATGTTGCTAAGCGAAGTAATGTATGGTTGCTAACCAAGAGGCTTTTGCCTTCCTTGAATCCAGGTCTCTTGTGATTTTAGATCTGTGTTGCCAACAGATAAGTTAAGTCCCTGATTGATGAGATGCACCTGAATGATTCAAATTGGTCTTTAGTGGCAAAGTAACAAGGTCACAAACCAAAGCCAGGATGTTACAAACAAAATGCGTTTTATTACAAGATTTGCTGGTTCTTCAATCTCACACAGTCAGAAACTAGGAAGAAAGTGAATCCAAATTCAAATCCATATAAATATGGATTTTGTTCCATGTTGTATGAAATCTGAAATCCAAGTAACGGATTCTCATTGATACTGACATACCAACAACTATTTATCAATGAATAGGTTGAAGTTGCTCATTTTATTACATGCGTTTCATGGTCAGAGTCAGGTCCAGTCATTTTCATTTTGTACCTAAAATGATATACTAACAGCAACATCTTGGTTCATTTTATAGCACATCAATTCTAATTTCCAGTAAAAATTAGGGAATATGACTTTTGAATATTTCCCGATTTAAAGGCAAAAGCGGAAATATGACTCCTTCCAAGCCCACACTTAATCTAACTTTAACTGTGATAAATGAAAGAACCAAAGGGTCCAAAATTCTTAAAATGCATTTAGAAAAACAGCCAATACATAACAAATCCATCAAAGGGAGGGGCTGTTCTGGATTTGGTTTTAGGAAATGATTCTAAACAGGTGGACAATGTGATATAGAACTTTTTAGTATAGTGACCTTAATTCAGTTAGAGTTAGAGTCATTATGGAACATGACAAAAGATACACCACAAGTAAAATGTTTAAATTGGGGAAAGGCCAGCTTTATGAAGCTGAGATGTGATTTGGCAAAAAGTGAACTGGAAACAGCTACTTGAACATAAATCTGTTTCAGGGCACTGGGAAGCCATTCAAGAAGGAGCTAAAGAGGGTTCAGAATAAACATGCTCCTACAAAGCAAAAAAGGGTGGACTCACAAATCTAGACCCTGCTGGATGTCAGAGTGTACAGAGTGGAATAAGGCAAAAAAAAACAAAGCTTATGTTAGATGCCAAAAGCTCAATGCAGTAGAACGCCTCAAAGAGAATAGAAACTGCAGGGGTGAAATTAAAAAGGAAATTAGGAAAGCAAAGAGAGGGCATGAAAATTCTTGGCAAGTAAATCGAAGACAAGAACAAGAGGATAACTAAACAAAGAGTAGGACCAATGACAGCAAAAGAGTTAACTTGTGTGTAGTGCAGAAGATGTGGGCACGGCTCTCAATGAAAGCTTTCTGCCTGCTTTGTAAAAGAGAGGGACAGAGCAGACATTGTAGTTAAGGAGGAAGGATGTGAAATATTGAATAGGATAAATATTGTGAGGAAAGAAATAGTAAGGTGTTTTGCATCCTTAAACGACCAGGCCAGGACGAAATTCATCCCAGGCAGCAAATAGAAGCAAAGGAAGAAATAGCAGAGGATCTGTTCATCGTTTTCCAATTTTCTCTGGCTACAGACTCAATGCTAGAGTACACTATGACTGTCACTGCATCCTGGTTTTAAAACTGTGTGCGTGGGAGAGTATGATGCGGGAGGTAACCTGAGTAATTATAGGCCGGTCAGCCTAACCTCTGTGGAGAAATTATAGGAAAACATTCTGAGGGGAAGTAGAAAAGCTTGGATAAATCAAGGGCAATTAGGATGAGTTTGATCGGGGAAGGTTGCATTTGCCTAGCCTTGACTGAATTTTTTGAGGAAGTAATAAAGAGGATCAATGGGGGCAGTATGTTTGATTTAGTCTACATTGATTTAACTTCTAACATGGCAAATTGTGAAACAAATCCAAAAATTAAAAGCTGATAGAGCCATTTTGTCTTGAGGCTATAACTCTTAGTCCTGGACCTATCTACAAGATTTGTTGCATTAGCCTACCAAGGTTCCTTTTGACAGCATCTTCCAAATCCATGATCTCTTATCACCTAAAAGGAGTACAGCAGATGCATGGGAACATCACCATCTGAAACTTCCCCTCCAAACCACACACCATCCTGACTTGGCCATTCCTTCACTGTTGCTGGGTCAGGTCAAGATCCTAAAACTCTCTCTCTAACAGTACTGGGTTTTACCTATCTATGGACTGCAGTTGTTCAAGAAGGTAGCTTACCTGAATCTTCTCGGGGACAATTAGGATTGGACAACAAATGCCTGCCTAGCCAGTGATGGTCACATCCCATGAAAGAATTAAAAAAAGTCCCTGCATCGGATGTAAGGCCTTGGAGGGAGAGAGAAAGTCCTGGCAGGTAATGGGGGATGAGAGATGTCCAAAGGCCAATGCAGGATATAATCCCCTTCTGCCACCTAGTCCCCCCACTAACCGAAAGTTGTTGCATACTTGACATTGACTTCTCCCACCACAAGGGAAATCCCATTCACAATGGCGGGGTAGGGAGGTGATGGGAGATTCTCTAATGGCCATTCATTGGCTATTTAAGGATTGGCTAACAAAGGACATACACACGATGGGTTGTGCGGGAGCTGCTCTTGGATGTTGTTTCGAGAGTTGCCTCGTGCTTCACGTCATTACTGTATGCTTAAACTGGACCAATTGATGGGCAACATGACAGCTCAGTGACTATCACTGTTTGCAGTGCAGTTACAGGGACCCGGGTCAGATCTCCGACTTGGGTCAGTGTCTGTGGGAATTTGCACATTCTCCGCGTGCTTGTGTTGGTTTTCTCCGGATGCTCCAGTTTCCTCCCACACCGCAAAAACGTGCTTTTAGGTGTTAATAAATTGTCCCTAAATTGGATCTCCCTTAATCTGGCGCACATACAATTCTCTAAATTTACACCCCTTCATTGTGGAGTCCATGAGATGTAGACAAAAATCGTAGGTAGAAGAAGGATTGGAATGAGGCACTCACTGAGTGTTAAAATGGGCGGCGTAAGCTTGTAGGGCCGAAGGGCCTGTTTCCTGTGCTGTGTTGTTCTTTGTTTCAGTTGGTCCATTGTCAAGCCAATGGGTTTCCAATTCCCTCCCCTGCCTAGTAAAATTGAGGTGAGGAAAGTGAGTACACACAGGCGTGTGCTGGGGACAATATCATGGTATGGTGCCCAATCTTACAGCGACTTCCCAGCTGCCATAAAACCCAGCCTTATATCTCTTGATCTCCTGATCTCTGTACTATTTATTTCTTTTTCTTTTATATATATTCTCATTCAATTTTTTTCCTCTTTATCAATTTCTGGATCATCTTTTCTGATTTTAAAACCCTCCAATCCCCAGTTTTACTACTGGTTTGTGATTGTTGCAAGCATCTATTTTAATCTAACACTATCTTCAGCACTCCTAATTAGCCATGTTTGTAGCAAGTCTCCTGTGGAGTCTTTATTTCTTAAGGGAATGCATGTTCATTGAGAATTATGAATTATTTAATTAAATGTTTACCATTTTTTGCCTGCATCACATCTGATTTTCTAATCTGCCTCAGCCAAATTCCCCACTCACACCTTCATATTAGGCTCTGTTTAAATTATGACCCTAGTTTTTCAACTTAACCAGATCAGTTTCAAACTAAAATAAGACCCTAAAAAATGGTGAAAAATCAATTTACAACCAATGTGAGGAAATACAAAGATTTATAATGTTGTTCTAGACAGGATAGAGAAGGAAGAAACCTTAGACCTGTTGAAGATCCAGTAGAATGAGATAGGTGTTTTCTCTCTTATCGATGAACTGTGGCGCAACAAGCATCGTCCACATTTATCTTAATGGATGAAACAGTTTGAAACAGCAATATGAATTGAGCCTCACACTGGCAACCTGCTATCAGCATATTCAATTCTTCCCATTGCGCAGAATGTTTTGGTTAATTGAAAATCCAGAAATAAAATCAATCACAAAGGAAATTTTTAGTGTGATATGTGGGTTGAAATTCTTTAACTTTATCCATGGCTGGGATTCTCCAGCTCTGATGTGGTGAATGGAGATTTAATTGAGTGCCAAATTTTCCATTGTCGCTGGTAGTTGGAACAAGATCAGAGAATTTGGCTTATATCTATGGAAGTTCTTAGAATTTGGCAGATCACATAATCAAGCTGTGTGAATTTTTCTATTGTTTTGGAGATGATGTGCAATGATTCTATTTATTTTTGCTTAAAAAAATCAGTATTTTATCTGCAGCAATTCAATTTCTGCCTCAGAGGTTGGCAAGTGTCTGAAAACCTGTCAAAGTCTCAATTATTATTGGCAGAGAATGGATCTTCACCATGTTTGTTTTCCACATTTACCTGTTCCACATCCTCTTTTCAGCCCAAACAACCTATACAAATCTAATACTGTTCATTTATTAAGATCATAATGATATGACACTTGTGCCTTCTACAGGTCAAGAAACGTCTCTCTAACAGAGTAATTCTGCCCCTTAGGGTACAAGTATGTCCTTCCATTTCTTGCTTTGAACAGTTCAGAGCCCTGGAAACTATGTGTGTGTTTGTGTGTGCCTTTTATATAACCAGTGGCAGGATGTACTCTCAAATGAAACAGTCTATATGACTTACTTGTAATAATTAATCAAATTAAGGAAGTATTTTGTTTGTTTGACAAACAGAACAGACATCATAATTTTACCAAAATTATCTGTTGATAACAAAGATATCCCATCCCTCCCCCAACTCTGAGGCCAATTCTTCCAAAGCCAGTGGAGGATAGGCAGAATTGAAAGTTTCAAAAAACCACAAACCTAAACGATTGCATTGAATGCACCAAATTAAATTCCATTGCAAAACTGAAACCTATTTGCGAAAATAGTGTCTGTGATGTTCAGCATCTCTATTTAGCCAAACGTTAGCATGGTCTCATTTTATTTGGCTAATGTTTTGCTAAGTAAATATTGTTGAAGCTGAATGGCTTAAAGGTTACATTGATCACGAGGCTTCAATTGAATTTAACTTCTGACCACTAGTTCACCTTTGGCTCAATTTGATTTAGAAAATGTTTTCCTTTTCTGCATTTACCTCCTTGTATGACACTTTGGGATATAATATCACATCACATCAATAATCAATTATTAAATAACATTAATTGTCTTATTTGTAACAACTCAAGGTGGAATTCTCCAAAGCCCCAGCCAACAGGTTCGATGATGGGCTTGAGGAGAGACTATGGCAGGAGGCCAAAAAGTTGGTTTAATGCCAATATGAATTTACAAAGGAATCTTCCACTAGTGCCCACCATGGCGGGTTGTAAAACCCCCCAAAAAGAAGAAAACAGTAAAATGGGGAAATAAGAATACTGGTCTGAATTTGTCTTGTACTCTCTAAAATGGAATACTAGTCAAATAGGGAAGTAAGAATAGTGGTCAAAACTGTATTTTCCTTCAGGGCTGCTAGAGGCTAGCATAAACCTCATTTGCATCATCATGGGATCTGTACCATTGGTCTAAAACAAGTTGGTCTAAAGTTTTAAGTTTATTTGTCACAAGTAAGGCTTACACTAATACTGCAACTAAGTTACTGTTAAATTCCCCTTGTTGCCACACTCCGACGCCTATTCAAGTCACCGTATTTAACCAGCATGTCTTTCAGACTGTGGGAGGAATCCAGAACATCTGGGGGAAACCCATGCAGACACAGGGAGAATATGCAAACTCCACACAGACAATGTGCCTACAACAACTGTTACACCCCAAATCATGCCAGGGCCGATGTTCATGCGAGCCACTTAACTAGGAAAGTAGAGGGGGTTTTAAACTAAACAATGGGAGAAAGAGATCAAATTTGGGAAGATGTGGGAAATCAAAGATTAGAGACAGGACAAAAGAGAAAGGTATTATTATCAGAAATATAGAGAGGGATGGAGAGTATAAATTTAACAGCAGATTAACAGATGTGATTAGAAGTTACGAAAACAATAAAACTAAAATCTTTGTATCTGAATGCACATGGTATTTGAAACAAAGCAAATGAACTGAGACCAAACGTAGAAGTAAATAAGTGCAATTTAATAGCCAATATGGAGAGATGACTGCAGGATTAGGACCTGAATATTGAAGAGTACAAGATATTTAGGAAGGACAGGGAGTGAGGAAAGTGAGTAACTCTGTTAGTTAATGATGCATTAATACAGTAAAGAGGGCGGACTGAAGTTCAGGAAATCAGGATGTGGAAAAGGTTTGGGGTAGGGATGAGAAATGATAAAGGCAAGAAGTCACTTGTGGTAGTGTTATACATGCCCCCCCCCAACAGTAACCACATGGTAGGGTGGAGTATAAAGGAAGAAATAATTGGAGTTTGTCAGAAAGAAATGGCACTAATCATGGGAGATTTTAATTTTCATATAGACTGAAAAAGTCAGATGGACAAAGATAGCCTTGCTGAGTTTATTAAATGTTTTTGGGATAGTTGTGCAAAACAGCATGTACAAACCAGAGAACAGGCTATACAATACCTGGTATTCTGCATTGAGATCAAAGTAATTATTGGTCTCATAAGTGAAAGCATTTCTAGATAGCAGTGGTGATAAAATGACTGAATTTTACATGTAGTTTGAGGGACAGAAGATTGCAGTCTGAGACAATGAACCCTATTTCACCATTTTAATTCTAAGTGCTGGACAGACTTGAAACTGGGAGTGTTTCAGATCTGTCTTTTAGACCCATTCTCAGGTTTCCCCCACACACGCTCTACCCTGAAAAAAATAACAGTGATTCCGAATTGTGCTGCAGAAACCTGTGGGCAGAGCTTATCACAACCAAAATGCTGCAGCTTCAATTGGAGCCTTTAACTGCGCATGCACAGTAAAAATAAATAGAAAAACATTCCCCTGCCATATCATTTTCAGGCTGGATAAAACCTTCTTCTGAGCTCCACAGACACTGTTTCACCCCCACAACATAACTGACCTCCTTATCCTCCACTACCCACAATGATGCTGACCTCATGCTCCTCTTTCTCCCCCACGATCGCAGACAGAGTGGCAGCGGACCTCTCTTCCCCCTCACTGACTGCATGCAGAGCGGCAGCAGAACCCCATATCCCTGCCCCTGCCTCCCCACCAGAGAGCCATCTGACCCGCCCCCTTCCGCACCCTTCCCCTTAATCAGAGAGCTTTCTGGCCACCCCCCACCACTGATCTGAAGTAGAGAGCTGCCGGAAGGTCTGAACTTAACTCCTCAGAAGCTGGAGCATCGAATCAGATCTTCATGGACCATTGTCTATTTCGCATTGAATCTAGACAGATGAACACAGCGGTAAAGGACATAGAACATAGAACATTACAGCGCAGAACAGGCCCTTCGGCCTTCGATGTTGCGCCGACCAATTAGGAAAAAGCAATGACCCTCTAACCTAAACCATTCCCTTTTCATCCATAAACTTATCTACTAACCTCTTAAAAGCCACCAAACTTGGCGCATCTACAACTGCAGCAGGCAGGGCATTCCATACCCTTACCACCCTCTGGGTAAAGAACCTAACTCTGACATCCGTCCTATAACTACCACCCCTTAATTTAAAGCTATGTCCCCTCGTGCTAGCTTTCTCCATACTAGGAAAAAGGCTATCATTGTCCACCCTATCTAAACCTCTAATCATCTTATATGTTTCAATAAGGTCTCCTCTTAGCCGCCTTCTTTCTAACGAAAACAACCTAAAATCCCTCAGCCTCTCTTCATAAGACCTGCCTTCCATACCAGGCAACATCCTGGTAAACCTCCTCTGTACCTCTCCAATGCCTCCACATCTTTCTTATAATGCGGGGACCAGAACTGTACACAATACTCCAAGTGCGGCCGCACTAGAGTTTTGTACAGTTGCAACATGACGTTGCGGCTCCGAAATTCAATCCCCCTACCAATAAAAGCTAAGACTCCATATGCCTTCTTAACAACCTTATCGACTTTATTGCCAACTTTCAGGGATCTATGCACATATACACCAAGATCCCTCTGTTCTTGGTGTATATGTGCATAGGAGGAAATTTTGAGCATGCAGCCCATTAAATCAATTTAAATGCATGCCAGAACATATCGCACCCAAAGCACTACAGCTCCGATTGGAACCTTCAACTGCAGGTGCACAGTAAAAAAAATAGGAAAATGTTCCTCTGCCACATCACTCACAGGCCAGATAATGCACCATTGGGGCCATGCCATTTCAGATGTGGTTCAGATGGTATCCATTGGTAAAGGGAGAACGGGCATGGTGATGGGCGTGGATTGCGCTAGTCGCCTCACAGACAACTTTACCAAGATATTGCCCCCAAAAAATAGGTGCAACTTGATGGTAAAATCAGGCTATATGGTGGGATTATCCACTCTGGTCTGCCCAAGGACTGGAAATTCAATCTGCGATCAATGGACTTTTTAATGGTCTGCTAAATTGTCTATCCTGCTCACGACAACTCCATAATAGGGTGGGATTGGAAAATTTACCCCTATCTTTCCAAATTTAAATAAAACAATTATGAAGGTACAAAAATTGAGCTGGCTGAAGTGAATTGTTAAGGGTAGGTCAAAAGAGATGCAGTGGCAAACATTTAAGGAAATATTTCAGAATGCACAGAATAGATACATTCCAAGGGATGGAAACATAAATCTTGATTAACTAGGAAGGTTAAAGATGTCATCAAACTTAAAGAAAAAGCATATAATTGTGCAAAGGCAGGAGGCAGGTCAGAAAATTGGACAGAATATAAGAACGACAAGGAGTTTAATAGTGAGGCAAAAATTAGAGTATGAAAAAAGCTAGAAATGTCAAAAAAGATAGCTGGGAACAGAGACAGCATTGGAGGAGTATAGAGAGAGTAGGAGGGAGCTCAAACAGGGAGTTAGAAGGGCAAAAAGGGGGCATGAAATGTTTTCGGCGGATAGGATTAAGGAAAATCCAAAGGCTTTTTATTCCTACGTTAGGAATAAAAGGGTGGTTAGAGGAAAAATCGGACCTCTTAGGGACAGAAGAGGGGAACTGTGCTTAGAGCCCGAGGGAATGGTGGAGATCCTGAATGAATACTTTGCGTTGGTATTCACGAAGGAGAGGGGCTTGTTGACAGCTCCTGTTTCTGAGGGAGCTGTGGACCAGTTGAGGGAAATATCCATACTGAGGGAGGAAGTGTTTGGGCTTCTAGGTAACATTAAAACTGATAAATCTCCGGGGCCTGATGGCATTTATCCCAGGCTGCTTAGGGAGGTGCGAGGTAACATTGCTGGGCCTCTGACGCAAATCTTTGTCTCTTCTGTGGACACAGGTGAGGTCCCAGAGGACTGGAGAACAGCTAATGTTGTACCGTTGTTTAAAAAGGGTAGTAGGGATAACCCTGGGAATTATAGGCTGGTGAGTTTGACGTCAGTGGTAGGGAAGTTGTTGGAGGGGATTCTTAGAGATAGGATGTATAGGTGCTTAGAGCGTTGCGATCTGATTAGGGATACGCAGCATGGATTTGTTAAGGGGAGGTCGTGCCTTACAAATCTGGTAGAATTTTTTGAGGAGGTGACGAAAACGGTCGACGAAGGGTGAGCCGTTGATGTCGTCTATATGGATTTTAGTAAGGCGTTTGACAAAGTCCCTCGTCGGAGGTTAGTGGAAAGGGTCAAGGCTCATGGGAACAAGGACAGGTAGCTAGATGGATAAATAACTGGCTTAGTAATAGGAGACAGAGAGTAATAGTGGAAGGGTGTTTTTCTAGCTGGAGGTCGGTCACTAGTGGTGTGCCGTAGGGCTCGGTACTGGGACCTCTTCTATTTGTAATATACATAAATGACTTGGAAGAGGAAGTAAGTGGAGTGATCAGCAAGTTTGCAGACGAAAAAAAGATGGCTGGACTTGCGGATTGTGAGGAACATTGTCAGGCAATGCAACGGGATATAGATAGGCTGGGTAGCTTGGGCAGAAAGATGGCAGATGGAATTTAATCCTGATAAATGCGAGGTGATGCATTTTGGGAGAAAGAATGTAGGGGGGAAGTATATGATAAAGAGTAGACCTATTAGGAGTATAGAAACGCAGAGGGACCTGGTGGTGCAGGTGAACAAGTCTCTGAAGGTGGCAGAGCAAGTGGAGAAGGTTGTGAAGAAAGCATATAGTATGTTAGCCTTTATAGGAAGGGGTATAGAGTACAAGAGCTGGCCTTTAATGTTGCAGTTGTATAAAACGTTGGTTAGACCTCATTTGGAATACTGCATCCAGTTCTGGTCGCCTTACTACCGGAAGGACGTGGTGACTCTGGAGAGAGTGCAGAGGAGGTTTACCAGGATGCTGCCTGGTATGGAAGGTCTGAGAGGTTAGGCAAATTGGGGCTGTTTTCCTTAGAAAGACATAGACTTAGAGGAGATCTAATAGAGGTGTACGAGATTATGAGGGGTATAGAAAGAGTAAATAGAGTTAAGCTTTTTCCTAGGATGGACTCGAATAGCACGAGGGGTCACGGGCTTAGGGTGAGGGGGGTAAGGTATAATTTGGATGCTAGAGGGAGTTTTTTCACACAGAGGGTGGTGGGGGTATGAAATGCGCTGCCAAGTAAAGTGGTGGAGGCAGGTACTCTGGAGTTATTTAAGAAATACTTAGATGGGCACATGAACAGAATGGGAATGGAGGGGTATAGAAAACTGATTTAAAATAGGGATCATTAGCCTTGGCAGTCCCTGGGAAGTGTGTAAATAGATGATGATATTGATGTACTTGTTTTTATCCTACAGCTGCTTTGGTCCACCTTGTTGTCTAACAAGAGGCATACACGCGATGGGTCGTGAGAGGGCTGCTCTTGGATTTTTTTTCAAGAGTATCCTAGTGCTTCACGTCGTTAGTGTACGCTTGACCTGGACCATTTGATGGGCAACACGACAGGTCAGTGACTATCGCTGTGCTGTGCAGATACATGGATTTGGGCCTGTGTCTGTGGGAGTTTGCGCATTCTCCCCAGGCTTGCGTGGGTTTTCTCCGGGTGCTCCGGTTTCCTCCCACATCCCAAAGATGTGCTCTTAGGCTAATTGGCAAAACAAATTCTCCCTAAATTGTCTCAAATTTGGTTTTTAATCCATAGATCTATAAACATAGACAGGGATCACGGTAGAGGTGGGAACATCGGGGTGGCGGCGTGGGCTCGTTGGGCTGAAGGGCCTGTTTCCCATGCTGTTTTGTTCTTTCTTCTTTGTTCTAAGTTATAGCAGGATGCTTGGCTCAAGGTAATCAAACAATTGTGGTTTTGTGCAAGAGAAATTATGTTTAACCAACTTATTAGAGTCCTTTGAGGAAATAACACATGCTGTGGATAAACTGATGGACGAACTTAGATTTCCAGAAGACATTCAATAAACTCCTACTTCAAAGGTTATTGCAAAAAGTAGAAGCTCATAGTGTAGGGAGTAACATAGTTACATGGATTGAAGATTGGCTGGGTAATAAGAAAAAGAGTAGGCATAAATTGGCCTTTTTCAGGTTGGCAAATGTAACGAATGGCATCCCACAGGAATCAGTGCTGGGACCTCAATTGTTTACAATTTATATCAATGACTTGGATGAAGGGATTAAAAGCAAGGTTGCCAAATTTGCTGCGACACAAAGATAGGTAGGAAAGTAAATTCTAAAGAGGACAGAAGAGGGTTATAAAAAGCATCACTCAAATAAACTTGTGTATAATTTTTATTTTTGATGGGAGGTGCGGGCAGAAAACTGATGACATCAGATCAACTGCTTGTTACACTCCCCATCTGATTTCCTTTCTACTGAAATCAAAGTTTGCATATAAGAGTATAAAACTAGTAGAGGAAAATAATAATGCACATCTCCCAAACTCAGTTAGTGTCAACTTATATTTTGTCCTCTTCCTCACCAACACACTGATCTCATGTACTGATATACATGCAACTAGAACCATCACACATAGCTAGTGCCTTTTAGTACACATTTAACCTTTTTATGTTGTAGACCTGGAGAGACCTGGACACTACAGAGTGGTTCTTTTGCCAATGCTTGTTGGCACCATTACTTTGTTGATAATTCCAGCAGACACAATTAGCAAACTTGAGAAGGTATCTAACCCCAGAAAGTCATTGTACATAAATGCATAACAATGGCAGGAACCAGAGGCCTGGATGGCCACATAGTTACAATCAGTGACTCTGCCACCCCGGTGTCATTGTTTTTCTATTGCTTTAACAATTAAATGTGAAAGACAATGTTAGTATCAGTTATGTTTACTGAATTATCAATTATATGTTGGCTGCATAGACTAATATTACAAATATCCCTTTTCTTGTTTGGTAGGAGATAGTATCAGAAAAGGTGAGGGGTAAGAATTACTGACTTGCACTGCAGTTATCCTTGCAGAATATGGCAGAGTTCAAGATCAGCAACTTTAGCCTCAATTTTGTAGAGTTAATTTATTTTGCCATTGTTTAATAAGGGTTGCAAGGCCTTTAAGATTTGTTTGGTGTCGGGTTGCAAATCCCCAGGATTGGTTTGGAGTCTCCGAGAGCTGAAGATCAATCTCCAGGCTACTGCTGTGCATACTCCTGAAGAAAAATCATCAGGATGTTAAAAAACAGAATATTAAAAAAAAATTCTCTTTAGCAGATATAAAAATATTGGAAATTGCCAGACAGATAAGGCTGTTTGGCCGACAGCTGAGCATCATCCAATTAGGTAATGAATCATTTTGCTTTTCCATTGCACAGAAAGGCAATGCATCACAAACATGGAATGCTGGCCAATGAATTTGGAGTGTGGAAACAAATCATGTGATGAAATCTCCAGGAACACATGTAATCACAGTTGACAACCCTAGTTTGATGGCAGTGTTTAATGTTGGCACTTTAGATTAGTAACCTTCTTCATCTTGTAATAGTTAAACCACAAAATAACAAGACACTTTGATGCCATCTTGTACAATTAATTCTACTTTTCTTGCCTTACAAGTTCTGTATCTTAGGTGCCTTGTGATTCAGTGAACTCTTGTGAAAATTTATATTTTCTCCCTCTTTTTCAGTTCTCCCTCTGTAACAGGTGTAATCTATTTCGGTCTTTTATCTCAGAAAAAATGTTTCCCCTTTGTCCTTTTGCCCAAGAGAACTACACAGCCACTAACATTTTTTAGAAAATCATTAATGGGATCTGGGCATCGATGGCTAAGCCAGCATACATTGCCCATCTTAATTGCAATTAAGAAGATGGTTGAAGCTTAGGTCCATAGAAAATTACAGCTCAGAAACAGGCCTTTAGGCCCTTCTTGTCTGTGCCAAATCATTTTTTGCCTAGTCCCACTGCACTTGAACTATATCCCTCCACATCCCTCTCATTCATGAACCCCTCCAAGTTTTTCTTAAATGTTAAAAATGACTCGCATTTACCACTTTATCCAGCAGCTTATTCCACACTCCCACCTCTCTCTGCATGAAGAATCCCCCCCCAGTATTCCCTTTTCTCCTTTCACCCTAACCCATACCTCCATTTCTCCTCTAGCCTCAGTGAAAAAGCCTGCTTGCATTCATTCTATCTATACCCATCAAAATCTTATACACTTCTATCAAATCTCCCCTCATTCTTCTATGCTCCAGGGAATTAAGTCCTAATCTATTCAATCTCTCTCTGTAACTCTGCTTCTCAAGACCCAGCAACATCCTTGTGAACCTTGTTTGCACTCTTTCAACTTTATTTACATCCTTCCTGTGACTAGGTGACCAAAACTATACACAATACTCTAAATTCGGCCTCACCAACACCTTATACAACCTTTCCATAACACTCCAACTTTTAATCTCGATAGTATGATTCACAAAGGCCAATGTACCAAAAGCACTCTTCACAAACCCTATCCATTTGTGACGCCATTTTTAGGGAATTCTGTATCTGTATTCCCAGATCCCTCTGTTCAACTGCATTCTTCAGAGTCGTACCATTTACCCTTCTTAAACTGTTGCAGTCTATGTGGTGTTGATACACCCACAGTGCTGTTAGGAAGGGAGTTTCAGGATTTTGACCCAGCAAAAGTGAAGGAATGGCAATAAAATTCTGGTGAGTAGCTTGGAGGTGAACTTCCATGTGATGGTGTTGCCATATATCTGCTGCACTTGTCCTTCTAGATGGTAGATAAGTTTGGAAGGTGCTGTTGAAGAAGACAGAGTAATTTAGATTGTAATCCTTAATTGTTTTACTTTCAAACCTAGATAGAAGGAGTTCCATTGTGTAAATCTGCACTGTACCATATCTTTTGTTTCAATTTCCTTCTTATATTCCCTGGAAGGCTAGGGGATTTTAGTTCAATTGGACAGCATGGTTATTGCAGGCTTGGAGGACCAAAGGGCCTGTTCCTCGGCTGTAATTTTCTTTATTCTTTGTTATGGGTGAGAGGCAATGCCAAAGGTGCCTTAGGATGTCCCAGGATACTCCTCCATGAAGTTCAGTGTCTGCTAGCACTGGGAGGCAATCCCTTACTGGGTGCCATTAACAATGACCGCAGTCATAACTACTTCACCAGTGGCTTCTTCCGTTTGTTAAATTCAGCTTAGTTTCCTAGAGGCAGGCAGCCTGAGTGAGTTTTGCAGTAATTGCAGAATTCCCACAAATGTAAAGGGCTATTAATTGTACATGTGGTGCTGGGAGTTCCTTTAGGCAGCTGCATTCGTCAAAAGAAAAGGTTTTCACTTATTAAATATTCAAATGGTGTGTGATCATACCAAAAAAAAATTCTTCAAGTTTGTACATGCTATCAGGGAGTTCTTTTGATGCTTAGCTCACAATTACAAATCTTTGGTTCACCTTGTCATTTGTAGGGCTGGCTCACTGGGGACAAGAATTACCCTCAGAAGACCTGGCTGATGACACTAGTTCAGAATCACCAAAATGCAACTAAGGAGAGGTAAAATATCATCCAAACCTCGACAAATACCATTTTCAAGCAGACAAGAGCTTGCTCAAATTGAGGTTCCAATATTTGGATCAGCCCAGGTAGGGCACTTCAGTATTCCCCACAAAGTTTCCAGAATCATTGCAATATGCTGCACCTTGAATAAGCTTGCTCAACATGGGAGGTTATCTTCGCTGTTGTGCCTGGAATTTTCAGATACTTTCGACTAGTTTGTTTACTCCAAGGTTTTACACCAGTGGCCTTATTTGCAAGATGGACAAATGACAAACACAAATAAAGGTTCAATAAGTTTATTAATAATAATACCATTAACCCTTAAATTAATCACATAAAACAAGAGGATACCTCAGATTCAAGTATACTATCTGCAAAGATGGTTGGTTAAACTGCAGGCTCGATTTTCTGAGTCCCTCTGGTCCATCCAGATGGTCAAGGTTGCCTCCTTTGTCAAGTCTTCAATGCTGGTGTGTCTGAGATGTGTACCTTTATCCCCTTGCTTGGCTGCCTTTTCTGAAACTTCTCTGGCTTCCAGCCAATGGTGGTCTTGGGATGGGTTTCTTAATGTCTGTCTGACAGGACACTGGGCCCGCTCCCAGGTGTCCATCTCCATGGTGTTACTTACATGTAAGCTGTTGTCATGTAAGTTACCTCAGGAATTCTAGTCTACAGAAAATCTAGCCTGATCTGGGCTTCTAACAGTACGCCAGTGCATTTCAATGGGTTGTGATGATCTTCTGCTGGGTCTCAGTGGAGTGCAATGATCCTTGATTGATGATTGATGGGCCAGGCGCAGACATGTTTCTGTGTATTTGTATATTTGACCTTAGTCAAATCTGGCCTGCTTGAGGTTTAACTATGTTTGATTTTAATATGCCCAATTCTTTAATTTAGGATATCCAATTTAATCAGCTTTAAAACTGGGCACTGATTATATTACCACACTCCCTCCTCTTGATCCAGCGAGCACTAGCAAACTAGATCACACAATCCTTACCAAACCATCTTATTGAGCAAGTACCCCAAATCCGGGGTTCACGGTATCATCCATAACCCACAATAGTACCAACAAATTAAAATGATGTTAAATAATAAAAGAAGTAATAAAGAAATAAAACTTCAATTGGTTGCATACAAAACAAAGCAATAAACAATTCAAAATGAGAAATGCCTGTGCATTTTACAATATAGATGGGTGAGTATCAAGGTTCTTGATTGTAGAGCCTTTCAGATTGTCCTTGCCGAGTCCAGATGTTGCAGAAATTCCTTCTTCCATCGAGTGAACTTAAACGTGAGAATGGTTAGGCATACTGTCATACATAGGTTTCCTGTTACAGCCAGGGTGGATGCATGGGTGGATTTCGACATTTGAACCCTAGTTTCAGAGGTCCTCCCACCATATAGTGACTAATTTCAATAATGTTCTTTTTAATTTCCCCTGTTTGTTGCACCACTTTGACAAAGGTCGTGTGTGCTGTGGTTGATTGTGTCTGAATTTATTGAAGTTTCTCAGATAGGGCTATTATCCTGGTATCAAATCTTTCAAAAGAGTTCCCCAAGCTTTGTTTCAATTCTTTGTTAGTATATATTAGTGTTTTCTGTCTTCTGGGTATGTCTACCATCTCAATCAATCTTATCTTGGCAGGATATATGGTTTAATGCAAAAGGTACTGTTGTCGATGTTATGAATGGCTGTTCCAAACTGGTAATTTTCTAGCGAGGTTGTAATATAATATTCTGCCTCCTCCTGTAAACCACTTGGGTGACATCCCTTTCCAAATTTCAAATTTCCAGTGTACAATTTCAGTCAGTGGTTGTTCTGAATCCACACAGGGCATGTTCACTTTCATACACAGGATATGGATACATGACCACTTTGTCTGTGTGTTCACACTTCTCCAGAATGATGCTTATGAGCTTTCTTCCTTTCTCAACCACATACAGTAGAGTTCCCCGGTATCCTATCCACATCCCTCCTTTAATGATCTCTATACTTTTAGCTTCAAAAAGTCTCAACCCACCCTCATCTTTTGATATTACTGGGATCCCCGGTACTACTCCTAGTGCAGTCATAGAACATAGAACATAGAACAATACAGCACAGAACAGGCCCTTCGGCCTTCGATGTTGTGCCGACCAAAATAAAAAGCAATGCCCCTCCAAACTAAACCATTCCCTTCTCTTCCATATACTTATCAATTAACCTCTTAAACGCCACCAAACTTGGCGCATCTACAACAGCTGCAGGCAGGCATTCCACTCCCTAATCACTCTTTGAGTAAAGAACCTACCTCTGATATCCGTCCTATAACTCATACCCCTTAATTTAAAGCTGTGTCCCCTCGTGCTAGCAAGTCCCTGGGGTTCCTCTACAAGTATTATTAGACATGAATTTGGTCAATTACTGACATTGGTCATTAGTGAGTGTCATCCTTAGGGAGCAGTAATCAGAGCTCCCATTATCTTTCCTGTACACCTCTTTGATTGTTACACCTATAGGTGATACTCTTATTGAGGTGTAGCCATAGGATGCCATCCTCACATTTGCCTGGATCTGGTGGAGTGAGCCACATGTATCCGGGGTATCATAGGCTGATCTTCTGGTCTGTAGTTTGGTCTGAAATGAGGAGAGAAGCATACCGTTCAGTCTGGGGGAGATCAACGTAGCACCTGTTAATTCTTATAAATACCTGATTTCCTTTTTCGTTCCTTTACTAAAATGTCATATGGCTTCCCTCTTTTTATATAAAAAAAAGAAATAAGTAAATGAATAATAAAGGCTCAATAGTATCATACAAAGGGTTGATCGGTAATCAATGTTTAATGGGGCTGAGTAGGGTAAGGAGTTTGCAGAGTATGGAAATAAAATGTTGGATATGTGACATATCTCTTTGTTGATGGAGGACCAAGGCACTGTCTAACAATAGATTCCTCATCCCACAACCAAACTGTGGTGTATCGGAAGATTATGGTGCAGTATAATGTGAGCAGATAAGAAGCCCTATTCAATTGGGTGATGCATGGTGTGGGCAGACAAAGCAAGTTATAATTTGGACTGTGATGTCTTGATTCCTCCTCAGTGGAGGGAACCTATGTGGCCGGACTTCGGCTGCTGGGTACCCACTGAGTTATCACTTCTGGCATTGAGCGCTGGGTCAAGCGGTTCTGGGAATCCCAGGGATTTCACAGGGCATAACATTTTCTGATGCCCTGGAGTCCTTTTGAAAAGGTCCCCCTTAGACAGGGTCTTACTCCTGATGTCTGGTGAATTAGAGGTGGAACTAGATGCACTGAAATCGATTCTGGAGGCAAAGGGTGGAGATTCGGGGCCTGGAGTACAAGGGTGTATAGTGGCTTGTTGGGCCATCATTCATCAGGAACTGCTGAGACACTTGTGTAGGATAAATGTATGCTGCCCTACAGTTCTGGGGGAAATGGTTGGGTCGCCCACAGTTATAACAGTGTTTGTTGGGGGTGAGCCTCTGGGCTTGGCTCTGTATGGTTCCCAGTGTCAGGGGTTAGGGGAATTTCCTGTGCAGACTTGTCGTTCCTGTGTCAACAATCAGCAGAGGTGTATAGGTGTTCAGGGTTTGCTAGTCCTCTGAAGTTTGGTGGTGCCCTACAATCTCGGGCAAAATGGTTGAGTTGTGTGGTCTGTATTTGCTTTTCCTGCTTGGTGCAAAACTTCTTTGCAGCATACAGGTTGCTGCATTTACGTTTAATTTCCTCTACCTGTTGCAGCGCAGCCTCTCTCTCACTGACAGCCCTTCGGTAGGCTTTATCACATTGAGCCTGAAATTGGCTCATGTGTATCATATTAATCTGGTTCCTTTCCTCTGTGTGCCTACTTCCACTTCCAATTCTTGTACGTGCGTAATAGCACTCATTAAGTCCTGCTTTAGTTGGATTACCTGGGCCTCTCTGTCTCATTTAATCTGGATAATCTCCACTTTTCTACCATGGAGCTTTTCTTGACAACTGGTGATTGCAATCACTTTCATAAGCTTGGGAGCCCTTTTACCCACTTCCTTATAGACATGACTCCACAATTAGAACATAGAACATTACAGCGCAGAACAGGCCCTTCGGCCTTCGATGTTGCGCCGACCAATTATGAAAAAAGCAATGACCCTCCAAACTAAACCATTCCCTTCTCTTCCATAAACTTTTCAACTAACCTCTTAAACGCCACCAAACTTGGCGCATCTACAACTGCTGCAGGCAGGGCATTCCACTCCCGAACCACCCTTTGGGTAAAGAACCTACATCTGATATCCGTCCTATAACTATCACCCCTTAATTTAAAGCTGTGTTCCCTCGTGCTAGCTTTCTCCATCCTAGGAAAAAGGCTATCACTGTCCACCCTATCTAAACCTCTAATCATCTTATATGTTTCGATAAGGTCCCCTCTTAGCCGCCTCTTTCTAACGAAAACAACCTCAAATCCCTCAGCCTCTCTTCATAAGACCTGCCCTCCATACCAGGCAACATCCTGGTAAACCTCCTCTGTACCCTCTCCCATGCCTCCACATCTTTCTTATAGTGTGGGGACCAGAACTGCACACAATACTCCAAGTGCGGCCGCACTAGAGTTTTGTACAGTTGCAACATGACTTTGCGGCTCCGAAATTCAATCCCCCTACCAATAAAAGCTAAGACTCCATATGCCTTCTTAACAACCTTATCGACTTGACTGCCTACTTTCAGGGATCTATGCACAAATACACCAAGATCCCTCTGTTCATCAACACTATTAAGAATCCTACCATTAGCCCTATACTCTACACATTTATTATTCCTGCCAAGTGCATTACCTCACACTTTTCCACATTAAACTCCATTTGCCACCTCTCAGCCCAGCTCTGCAACTTGTCCAAGTCTCTCTGCAAACTATAACAATTCTCTCTCTCAGATCCCAGATCTGGTTTTGGGGCGTCACCCCACTGTACCTATTTGGGCTACTTATGGTTCAAATATAAACGGAGAACTTCCTCCCATTTGGCATGGCTGGCCATAATTATTTCCTTTTAGAGTTCGTCTCATGGGTATGGGTAAGAAATCAGGGGAGGGGTCCTGTTTTCACTAAATTCCCTCCTAGAGATTTTATCCAAATTCCCTTGACTATCCTAGTTCTAACTACACAGTTTCTCGACCTTGTGTTATGAGGTCCAGTTTACTGGTCGAATTTGTATTAGTCCTTCACTCACCTAAGACTGGCCGTCACATGGGGCGATCTGCCCTCTTAATTCAGGCTCAGACAGAATGTTGGAGAATACTAGTTTGAAAGTTCAACTTCAGAACAACGAATCACTTCTTATCGAAGTCCCATCTGGGGTGCCAAATGTTGTACCTGGAATTCTCAGATACTTTTGACCTGTTGCTTACTCCAATGTTTTACCAAAATGGACAAATGACAAACACAAGATTCAATAAATTTATTAATAATAATACTATTATCCTTAAATTACCCACATAAAACAAGAGGATATCCCAGATTCAAGTATACTGCCCATAAAGATTGTTTGGTTAAACTGCAGGCTCAGTTCTCTGAGTCCCTCTGGTTTATTGTCACAAACGTGAGATCTCAATAGCAGCTTTTTGCTTCCTTCCTTCTCTGGTCAGTCTTCCAGATGGTCAAGGTCGTCTCCCTTGTTGGGTCTTCACTGCTGGTGTGTCTGAGATGTGTACCTTTTGAAAGGTTTATCTGCCTTTAAGAAACTTCTCTGGCTTCGAGCCAATGAGTGTTGAGAGGGGGTCCCAATACCCAATGGGTTTCTTGATGTCTGCCTGACAAGATTTTGGGGCTCGCCCCACCAGGTGTCCATCTCCATGGTGTTGTTTACACATAACGTGTTGCCATGTAAGATAATTGCAGGAACTCCAGGTGGCAGAAAGTCTGGATGATCTGGGCTTCTATAATAGGCTGGCGCATTTCAGTGGGATGAGATGATCTCCTGCTGGTTCTCAGTGGAGTGCAATGATCCTTGATGGATGATTGATGGGCTAGGCCCAGACATGTTCCTGTGTATTTGTATATTTAACCAAGGTTTAACTGTGTTTGATTTTAATATGCTCAATTCTTTAATTTAGGATACCCAATTTAATCAGCCTTAAAACTAGGCCCTGATTATATTATCACATTGCAGAGGGAAAGGTGGAAGAAGATCGAGGTAAGGGTAAAAGATGGTGATGATGGGGCCCAGGATGTTGTTGATGCACAGGCAGAAAGTATGGCAATGATGTAACACAGTAGGTATGCCCGTGACAATATTATCACTGTCAGATTCAAGGCCAAGTATCCGAAAGCCTCCCGTCCTGTCTGCCATAGGAATCGTAGTGGGCAAGACAAAGAATTTGGCGGACCATTTATAGGTCCATCGATCCTAGACAGAATATCCAGTCTTGGAACATGTTCAGCCTGAGAATCTCACCTGAGTTACCAAGAAATTTCTTTTACACCATTGCTTTCAATCATTCTATGGCTGGGATTCTGGGGCTCCCTAGTTGGCAGGATAGACTCATAGAGGTTCCAGCATTAACATAAGTTTGACTAGTGTAGATACAATGTAAGCGCCAGAATTTACTTTCACTAACCTTATTCTATAGTGGTTGAATTAAATTGTAATATTTCATGTTAATTCTGCTATCATTGCAATCCTTTGCATGTGACAATCTGAGATGAAACACATCTCACTTGCACCAAATGCACACATCCATAACCTCTGGCACTTGGAAAGTAAAACATTGCAGGCCTTTAGTCCTGGCCAGTCCATATACGTACTACCCTAGAAGCCACATGCATTCAGAATTCGACAGGGATACACTCATGATTCATGATACATGCTGCATGTAGGGGCAATGCCTTGCACAGGTGCACATAGCAATACAGAAAATAGGAGGATGAGTAAACTGTTTGGCCCGTTGAACCTGCTCCATCATTCACCTAGTTCATGGTTGCTGTTTGATCTCAATGTCATTTTTCCTTTCTATTCTCACATCCCTTTAATAAATAGAAATCAATCCACATCTGTATAGGACATACTCATTGACTGTGCCTCTACTGGCCTTGGGGTGGAGAATTCTAAATATTCACCATACTCTAGTGAAGAAATTCCTTCACATCTCAGTGCTAAAAGTTGTATCTCTTATTCAGGATCTGTGTCCACTGGTTCTAGAACACCTAGTCAGGGAAATATCCTTCCATCATCTATCTTGCAGAGATTTGAAAGAATTCTGTATATCTTCTGAATCCCAGATAAATACCGGACCTATGTCCTCAATCTCTCCTCTCAAGATAATCCCTCAAAACCAGGGACTCAATCTGCAGAACACTGATGTGGAAAATATATCCTTCCTTAAATAAGGTGACAAACAGTTCACACGATACTCCAGGTGTGATCTCAGCACAGAATCACAGAATTGTTATGGTGCAGATAGAGGTCATTTCGCCCATTGTGTCTGCACTGGCTCTTCTAATGAGCCTCATGACTTAGTGTCATTCTCTTGCCTTTCCCCATACCCTCATACATTGTTCCTATTCAAATAATCATTTAATACCCTTCTGAATGCCACAATGGAACCTGCCTCCACCACAATTCAAGGCATTTCAAAACCAAACACATTTTTTCTCACATCACATTTACTTCTGTAGCAGAATATTTTAAATCTGCACTCTTTCATTCTTGATCCTTTCTTTTAAACAGTAATAGTTAATTCATATCTACTCTCTTCAATCCCTCATGATTTTGAACTCTTAGCCTTTTGATTTGATTTATTATTGTCACATGTATTGTCACAGGGCAGCACAGTGGTTAGCACTGCTGCTTCACAGCTCCAGGGACCTGGGTTCGATTTCCGGCTCAAGTCACTGTCCATGTGGAGTTTGCACATTCTCCTTGTGTCTGCATAGGTTTCCTCTAGGTGCTCCGGTTTTCTCCCACAGTCCAAAGATGAGCAAGTTAAGTTGATTGGCCATGGTAAAATTGTCCTTTAGTGTCCTGGGGTGCATAGGTTAGAGGGACTAGTGGGTAAATGTGCAGGAATATGGGGTAGGGCCTAGGTGAGATTGTGGTTGGTGCAGACTCAATGGGCCGAAGGACCTTTCTTTACTGTAGGGTTTCTATGATTCTATGTATTAACATACAGTGAAAAGTACTGTTTCTTGTGCGCTATACAGGCAAAACATACCCTTCATAGAGGAGGAAATGAGAGAGTGCAGAATGTAGTGTTGCAGTCATAGCTAGGGTTTGAAAAAGATCAACTTCATGCAAGGTATGTCCATTCAAAAGTCTGACAGCAGCAGGGAAGAAGCTGTTCTTGAGTCAGTTATTATGTGAGCTCAGACTTTGTATCTTTTTCCCAAAGGAAGGAGGTGGAAGGGAAAATGTACAAATTAGCTGTTTTGTTGAGACAGCATTAAGTGTAGATAGAGTCAATGAATGGGAGGCTGGTTTGCATGATAGACTGGGCTACATTCATGGCCTTTTGTAATTCCTTATGGTCTTGGACAGAGCAGGAGCCATACCAAGCTGTGATACAACCAGAAAGAATGCTTTTCACAATGCATCTGTAAACATTGGTGAGAGTTGTAGCTGACATGCCAAATTTTCTTAGTCTTCTGAGAAAATAGAGGCGTTGGTGGGCTTTCTTAATTATAGTGCCAGCATGGGGGAACCAGGACAGGTTGTTGGTGATCTGGACACTAAAAACTTGAAGCTTCCGCCCCTTTCTACTTCATCCTCATTGATAAAGACAGAGGCATGTTCTCCTTTACGTTTGCTGGAGTCAATGACAATCTCCTTTATTTTATTGATATTGAGAGAGATTATTGTTGCCGCACCAGTTCACCAGATGCTCTATCTCATTTCTATACTTTGTCTCGTCATTGTTTGAAATTCAAGCCGCTACAGTGGTGTCATCAGCGAACTTGAAAATTGAATTGGAGAGGAATTTGGCTGAAGTCATAGGTGTGTAAGGAGTATAGTAAGAGGCTCAGAATACAGCCTTATGGAGCACCAGTGTTAAGGATTTTAAAAGGGGAAATCGTGTTTAACTAACTTGTCTGAGGTTTCGATGAGATAAATTCTTTCTCTAAGGAGAATAGTCCAAGCCTTTCTAATCTATTTTCATAGCTGAAATTTCTCATCCCTGGAACCATTCTTGCAAATCTTTTCTGCACACTTTCTAATGTGTTCACATCCTTTCAAAAGTGCAGCACCCAAAACTGTACACAATATTCCAGCTGAGGTCTCACTGGTGTCTTGTATAAATTCAGCATAACCTTCTTGCTCTTGTTTACTATGCTGCTATTAATAAAGCCCAGGATACTAGGTGTTTTATTAACTGCTCTTTCCACCTATCCTGGCACCTTCAATGACCCGTGCACATTTACACCCAGATCCCTATGCTCCTGCATCACTTCACATTTCTCCGCATTGAACTTCATCTGTCACTGATCTGTCCACTCCGCCAACTCATCAATGTCCTTTTGAAGTTCCACACTGTCAGCTCCACAATTTACAGTACTTCCAAGCTTTGTATCACCTGGAAGCTTTGAAATTGTCCCTTGCACATGATACATTTGCCATGTATCATGCAAAGCAATATCAATATCAAATATCATTATCAAAGCAATATCTCAATATCAACCTTTGAGGAATACCACAACAAACTTTTTCCTGACAAAAATGTCCATTGATCATTACTCTCTATTTCCTATTATTCAGCCAATTTTATCTCCATGTTGCTTCCTTCCCTTTTATTCCGGGAGTTATAACCTTTCTCACATGTCTGTCATGTGGCACTGTATCGAATTCCTTTTGGAAATCCATGTACACCCCATGAACAGCATTGCTCTCATCAACCTTCTCTTTTACCTCATCAAAAAATTCAGACAAGTTGATTAAACACAACTTCCCCTTTAAACCCATGCTGGCTCTTCCTAATCAACCCACAATTTTCCATATGAATACTAATTCTATCCCAGATAATTATTTCTAGAAGTTTGCCTACCATTGATGTTAAATTGTTCTGCTAGGTTATCCTGACAATCTGTTTAAACAAAGTGATTACCAAGACTCCTTTACTTCTTGCAATCAAAACCAAACTCTGAGCTTAATTTCTTGCTGGGCTTGCATGTTAGCTTTCAGTGATTTACGAATAAGGAACATCTTTGGACATCGGTATTTCCCAATCATTCATCTAAAAAAGACTCAGCTTCTCTGTAGTTCCCACCACAGTGCATAACTTCAACTTTTCCCACATGACATTCCATCTGCCATTTTATGGTCCACTCACATAGTCTGTCTAATTCCCCTTGAGGTATCTTTGCACCCTCCTCCTAACTCACAGCAGGTTACCAGTGAGAGACACACAATGACTTGTCTACAGACACTCAGACAACAGCCTCAGAAGGATCATAATCAAGTGACTGCTAACTACTGGGTAGCCAGACGTGTTTCAAGACCACAACTTTACAAATGATATCCTTGGTTCAATCCTACACATACCTTTAAACGCAGAAATGCCACTTCTGATGATGTGACAATATAAATAGTGTATCCATAGGCCCAACCATGACTGATGGGAACAAATTGAAATGCCCTTAAATCACGTGACCATTTCTGCAACAGAAACATAATACAATGTCCATGAGTAAAACTCAATTAAAAATATATTTACAGGTATGTTTCAGATATACAATGATTAGACACCTGTGCTATCTTTGCACCATTATAACTTCTTATTCATTCTTTATCATTCCCACATCTTGGTGCAGCCCTGGCATCTGCAACTGAAGTGACTACTATGTTCCTGGAAATGAACTTGGTTACTGTCCTCTGGTAACCTGAGGCTTGGTGTGGATCTCCAGCTGCAGATGCACCATCTTTGTCTTAACTGGTGATGGGGTCAGTGGCAAAGGTGAAGTGGAAATGTAGGACATATATGGGAGTGTCCCGGGATGATGCCCAGAGGATGCATTCTGGCGCTCCTCATCCCTATCAGTGAACGATGGAACTTTTCTGACCCCCTGAGGAGAAGGGGTATCTGGAGGGAAACTCCATTGTATCCACGGCTAAAGCAGTGGAGTGCAAATCTGAGCGCATAGCTGACAGCCACTGTGTTCTGCTGGACCTGACTCTCCAAGACATTCACCACTTCTTCCATGGAAACAGCCTAGAGTTTGCATGCTGGAGCCATGACTGGATTCATAATATGGATGGACTCCGTATCTGCAAACGGTCTCTGGTATCTCTATCTGATATTCCTCTGAGTGTCTCTGCATGTTGCTCATTGTCGAACCCAGAAGCTCGTAATCCACATGGAGTTCAGTGTCAGCTTGGTCTCCAACAGTGCTCTGAATATCAGAGACCTCAACTATCATATCCTCTGTCCAGTTATTGGAACGTGTCTGTGATGTTCTCATCAGATTGTGACCCCACAACCTAATCTGAAACATGGAGCCATGGAGATGAATGTCTTTGTGCCAGTGAAGGGTGCAGAGATATGTCATGATGGTGCATCCTCTCAGGGTTTAGCATCATCATTCTCAGAGGTGATGACAGGTGTGGTGGTGTGGTGGGACAGAGCCTCATTTTCTTGCTCTTGAACCTGCAGTCCAGAAAATAAAGAATTAACTCCTGTTTAAGCATTGGTCGGCACAAGACTGGAGGTACCTTTGCTGGACCGTGAAGAAGCCAAACTCTCCATTGGTTGTCCTGCCATGGTCCTTCTCCCCAGCCAGAGTGCAGAGCCTGAAGTTAGGGAGCCCTTCTCCAGTCTATGCTCCCTCACACCAATTGTGGACAAGTAGAAGGACTGAGTGTATTCAATAGGTGTGACGTAGGTTGGGGCATAGCCTCTTTAAGGAAACGAGTTAGGTGACCCTAGGTCTGTGGTGATTTGCCCGGGGACCGCCCTGAGAAAGCATTTGTCGTTTGGAGTGAATAAATCTGCAAAACATACTTGATGCCTGTCTGTGAAATGAATTCTTGAGGATACTCCTTAGTAATAAAGAATTTAACACAAAGAGTCCATAAGTGGCAAATGAGCATGCATGCCTCTGACATGTGTCATCAATACATACTCTCCTGTAGCTTGTACACCTTGCAGAGCACAAAGTGCCTCCCACACATTGGGTCCACTTCTCCCATCAGAGGCTGAAGTCCGCAACCTTAATTCCCATTTGGCATCCCTCAGAATTCTCGCACCTACATTGCTTGTGGCACCGCTGAACGCCAACTTACGATGAATACCAAATGCTGGACTGTACATCATTCAGCCTTTAGCAGCATTGTGTCCAGGTTACATAAGTCCCACTAATCCACGCTGCCACCTCCATCCTGCTGGGAAACAAGCCCAATGCCTTTCCCAGATTTCCTGGAAGGGGACCTGCAGCAAGGTATGACTGAACTGTGCAGCCACTCTTCTGCTCTGCCACATGCTGGTATCCACACTAGGTTTTCCTTCTGAAAGGACTGTCAGAGTGATATACCCGGCTGGAAGGAAGGAAGGCCAGTCCAGAAGAAAGGAAAGCCAGTCCAGATGCCATTTATGGGGCCCAGACATTTAACCCCCGTGAGGGCAATGATTTACTGCCACGTACAACACAATATCCTCTGATAAGTTGACCACTGCGTGCTGGTGTGATCAAAGCTGTCCTGCTGGTGAGCAGAAATGGTGTTCACCATGTGTCCAGCCACCGAGCACCTGCTCCAGAGCGAACAGTACCGCCCTGCCTCTGAACACGATGGGCCGAATGGCCCCCCACTCTGCCACTCTTTTCGCAATCGAAACCCGCCAACAAAACTGGAACAAGATGACGGCCAAGCCTTCCAGAGAAGGAGGAACACTTTGTACCGATATCTGTGAAGATTGTTGAACGGCGGGGGCGGAATTTTGCTGTTTCGGGGGGATTTGAAAATGCGGAGAGCGGCCAGGGCTCGAATTTCCACAGAGAGAGAGAGGGGGAAATCAGTTTGAAATTGTCCCAGGGCAGTATGGACCGGTAGTGGTTGAGGTTTCCCGCTCACCTGGAGCAGATGGGATCATTCATCCTCTTCCTGCACGGTGTTTACCGGGAGGCCCCTTCCCCTCCCGGCTTGGTGAGGTGAGGCTGGCGGACCTCTTGCCCTCATTTAGAGGACATCCAGCTGCTGATCGTCATGAGGGCAGCAGGGGAGTCATCACTAAACCCTGGTTTGTATTTGGACACAGCCATGTTGCGATGTCTCCTCCACAATATGGCTGGTCTGGAGTGACTGAATCTGTGTTCAAGTGACATTAAAATACGACACTGGGACATTAAACCCCATGAGGTAATGGTGGGCTGAATGAATCAGTTCCCAACTCGGAAAGCTGCTCGCCAATGCATAATTAATGAGCTTCCGAGCGTGAATTCCCGCCAGAGAAGAAAATACTGAAATCTACCGCACTTAGACTTAAACTGAAAAATTCCACTCTATATGATTAACAACTTGCCAGGAATCTAATGAGAACATACTTCACATAAGCACTGTCTTTTACAACAGTTTAGTGCACAGAGTTTTTAAATATTTAGATTATTAAGTCAGTGAAGGAATTAATCTCCTCCAGTGTAAATAAAATACTGCACCTCAGGGGGACCAAGGAATAGATTTATGTCTGATTTGCCCGCACAACTTTCTGAACTTGTCTCTGCTATCCTGGATAGGGATCGGTTAGTTCAGTTGGCTAGACTGTGATGTAGAATAATGGTAGTGAGATGGTTTCAATTCTGGCACTGGCTGTTGGAGTTTGTGAAGAGCTGGCTTCTTGCCTTGCTGGAGAGATTTTGGACTGAGGTAAACACAGTAAGAAGTCTGGCAACGCCAGGTTAAAGTCCAACCAATGTATTTGACAGTAAACTCTGACGAAGGGCAAATCCCGAAAGCTTGTGAGTTTACTATCAAATAAATTAGTTGGACTTAAACCTGGTGTTGCCAAACTTCTTACTGTCATTGCCTTGCCCTGTGTTTCATATGGAGTGGTGTCCCTCAATCTATATAATTACTTCTCTCTCTCTAACAGTTAGAGATGCCTATGGTACCTTGTGTCCTTGCAGCCTGGGTTGAGGTGCAATCTGAGAATGACATAGTCCTTCACGTAGAGGACAAAGAGACCAGAGCTGTCAATTCTAGCTTTCTCTCTGAATGTTATCAGAGTCATGAAAATAGACTAACCTGTCGCCATATCTGTGCAACACTTGAGAAGAATTGGAGGTTGTGATTCAAACAATTACAGAGATATGACAGAAGTGTTTTAAGTTTGCAAAGATGGAAAAAGATAGATAGCAGCAGATCGTTTCCAGTGATTGTGATTGAGAACATTAAATGTAAGGACTTGAATAAATTCTTCCCCAGGGGCTTAGTGTCAATGTTCAACATCAAATTGATTAGGTGCTTGAAAGTAAAGGGATCTGATTAGCTTGTGATTAGAATATGATTGGAGTTATTTGTGCTATCGCACACTAAATGGTTCCCATCTTCTTTTAACTTGTATGTATTTCCTTTAGTTTTAATTTTTCAGCACATTTTGCATCTAATAAATTTCATTCATATTCTGCAGGTAACTAATCTTCTCAATGCTCCTTATTGTACAATTCCAGGCTGGAGCATTCACTGCCACCATTTGCCCTTCCTCTCCATCTCTTCTCTTATTTTAAGTTCCCCTGTTATATTATGTGAATTTTAGTCCTAAATTAAACTACCATTGCCTGTTCTCCATGCCTATTCCCTGGGTGGAATTTTATATTCCCTCCCACTGGGGTCAATAGATTTTTCTATGAATTGCTGCATTTCCAGTCCTGCCCCCCACTACAGCAGAGCCTTATAATTCCAGTTCTGGTCTTAATGAGCTTGGCATCAAGACTTTGCTTCTGCACTGGACTCATGAGCTACGGTTTCTCTGATCTTCTGCTCTGCTTAAATTTTGAAATAGCTTTGATGAGCTTCCAGCAGAGTGGTTAGCAATGCTGCCTCAGTGCTAGGGACCAAGGTTCGATTCCCAGCTTCGGTCACTGTCTGTGATGAGTTTGCACATTCTCCCTGTGCTATATGGGTTTCCTCTGGGTGCTCTGGTTTCCTTCCACAGTTTGAAGGATGTGCTGGTTAGGTGCATTGTTCTGCTAAATTCTCCCTCAATGTGCCTGAACAGATGCTGGAGTACGGCAACTAGGGAATTTTCACAATGACTTTGTGGCACTGTTAACATAAGCCTACTTGTAATTAATGAACAAATAAATTGCTTTCTGCTGAATCTGTAATGATTTGACTGGTTTATCCACTTTAGTTCCAGTCTGGTCTCCGACTGGGCTAAGTGCATCTCCACTTGCCATTGCTTGTAGATTTTATGATGTTTGGTAACCCCCAGTATTGTCATCATCTTCTGCAAATCCCTGGATATTCATTCACACAGAAATATTTCCATCAGAGTGCTTGCATCTTTCCTTCAAATAGGCTTTGGACTTTCCACTATGTTTGCCTCCAGAGTTAAACAACAGTACATCAATCTTCCATGCTGACCAAGCATGCCTGCATTGTCTTTATTCTACCATAGGGCCTCTGAACTTTAACTCTGGACACACTTCTCATAGAATCCCTGCAGTAGGGAAGGAGGCCATTCAGCCCTGCGAGTCTGCACTGAACAAAATCTCACCCAGCCTATCCTCTAACCTTACTTATTTATCCTACTAACCCCTTGACACTAAGGAGCAATTTAGCATGGCCAATCCACCTAATCAGCACATCTTTGGAGTGTGGGAAGAAACTGAAACACCCGAAAGAAACCCTGTGCAGTCACAGGGAGAATGTGCAAACTCCAGGCAGACAGTGACCCAAGCCGAGAATCATACCTAGGTCCCTGATATGTGAGGCAGTAGTGCTAACCACTGTGCCACCTATTCTCTATTTACTAATATATATATCTTAATAACTTCTGCATAACCAGATCTTTGCAATTCGTACTTTCTCTGCCCATTCCATTTGTTGGCTGTCAGTCTATATCCAATCCTATCACTTCTATTCTGAGATGAGAGAATTAGTCATGGAAAAGATATTTGCAGAACTTTGAATAAATATTACACATCTGTCTTAATGATACTAAAAAATCCCAATAGTAGTGGAAAATCCAAAGGCAAAAAGAGAGAAAGAAATTCAAACTAATCACTTATCATGAGAGAAGAAGTATGAGACAAACCTAAGGATCTAAAGATTGACAAGTCCTTGGGACCTGATAAACAGCATCCTTGAGCCTTAAAAAATGTGGCTGCAGAGGTAGTGGATAGAGGAGATTGCTGTAATTTTCAAAAATTCTCTATATTCTAGGAAGTTCCAGCAGATTGGAAATTATCGCAAATTAAGATCTGCCATTGAGAAATGCTGGAATCCAATATTAAAGTAGTAGTAACACATTTATGAACATTTGAACATATAAAATAGGAGCAGATGCAGGCCATTTGGCCTCTCTAGCCTGTTCTGCCATTCAATAAGATCCTGGCTAATTTATTTGAAATTTTACATTCCCGTCTACAAACTTCCTGACAAGAGAAAGATAGGGAGGAAAGCAAGCTGAGAGGAGGACACAAAGGACAGGACTTTTTAGGTCTGCTGAGACTCAGAAAGGAGACAGGGCAGGTACCAAAAATAGCAACGCTGGCCTGTCTACCAGTTTCTGAAGGCAAGACCAGGCCTAGAAACTCATCCAATAAACAAATAATTTCAATTACCCAGCTAAAGAAAGCTTGTGAGGCCAACTTGAGTTCCTAGTGGAAGCGCAGAGGCTGCATGCTGGATCAGGGGCATATCAAATGCATGGGGGTGACAGCTAAATGGAGAGCCAGTCATGACTGTGGAAGAAATTAAGTGGGTCACTTAAAAGGGAGAACAGCTGAGAGGGACAGTCACCCACAAGGTGTCAATATTACGCACAGAGAAGATTCACTCAGTGGTAGGGCAATGCAGGAGGTGATCACATGCAGGCCGTCAGGCTTCTGAAGATATGCTTCTCGTGCCTGGGCCAGTCTCATGTATTGTGTTGATCTGTTGTACTCTTCGTAACTTGCCCTCCAGAGTGGTCTGGGCAACAACAACTCTTACTTATATAACACTTGTAACATAAAGCAAAGTCCCCAGACACTTAACAAGAGCATTATAAAACAACATGACACCTGGTCACATTAGCAGATATTAATAACCAGATGACCAAAAGCATAGTCAAAGAGATTGATTTTAAGGAGTGTCATAAAGAAAAGTAAAAAGGTAGAGAGGTGTAGGGAGGATATTCCACAGCTTGGAGTCCAAGCAATTGAAAATATGGCCACAAATGGTGGAGCAGTTAAAAATTGGCAGTGCACAAGAATCCAGAGTTAGGGAAGCACAGATATCTCGGAGGCTTGTGATTTCAGAGGAGATTCGCGAGATAGTGAGGAGGCAAGTCCATGGAGGGATTTGAAAACAAAGAATCAATTTTTTAAAAGAAAGGGCAAGGGGAATGGGATTTGCTATGAGTTAAAACAGGGACAGCAGACTTCTGAATGACCTCAAGCTTATGGAGGATAGCATGTGGAAGGCAGCCACAGTGTGTTGGAATAATTGAATTGAGAGGTAACAAAGTCATCATTGAAAATCTCACAACAGATTAGTTGAGACAGGGGTGGGCCAGGCAATTTTATAGAGGAGGAAATGACAATATTCTCGGTATTAGACTAATACAAAATACCTAAATGAGTCTGAGGAGATATATAACACTGGAATGCAGCTTACTTCAATGAGACTGTATGAGAGACCAAGTCATGTGATGTTGCATCACTTCCTATAATGATGTACACAGTATATGATAAGCGTATTGAAGCAATTATAATTAATCAATTAATGAGCCAATATCCAATTTCAGACACTACACTACATAAGGAGGTGGTCTAAGTAATGATGTGAATATAAAGTTGGCAGTTCATCTAGGATGAAATATGACACCAATATTGTGAACAGACAGATGTCAGAGAGAGGGATGGAGTTGGTAGTTAAAGAAATTGAAGAAGATGAAATAGTTGCTGGACAGAGCTCATCAGAGGAAGAGGAAGAGGAAAACAGGAGACAGAAGGAGGAGGAAGATGCAGAACAGAGAGGGGTTCTAACTGCACAGAGTAGCAGGACCCAAGGTAGGATCGAGGATTTTGACAGGATGCTGTCAACACCAAGGATCTGATATGGCCATGTGTCAGCTGAAGTCTTCTAATCAAGAGGATTGCATGCTCTGGAACTCACTTTGTGTCCCCAATGAGAACAGTTGTATTAAAATGTTGCCTGGAATAGATTGATTCTTCCAGCAGTGAATGAATGCACGTTTGATTCAATGTTCCCCTTCAATGCCCATTATTTCCTTTCATGACGTCTTTCCTCTCTTCCAGTCTCAGCATGAGATAATGGAAGCCCACATATCTGGCATTATTTGTCAATATTTATTGTGTGTTAGTAAAATAATAAACCCCAGTGGCTTTACTCATGCTTTGACAAGGTGGAGGTAGTTTGCTCACTTGTGTCTGCTTGCAGCTGAGATGCACACAGCTGTCATCCTCATTGTCACAGTCGCCCCCTCCAAGAAAGGGGACAAACCTTGTTTGAGGGTGGTACACAGGAACTGGATGGACCCCTTCATTCTCAGCCCCTGGCAGCACACTGCCTTGGGGAACTCTGAGACATGGTAACACATCAGGCTACATCAGGTTGTTCTATGTAGAGCCTCTTCCTGTGACTCCCAAGGCCCTGCACTTGTGCCAAGCTGAGCATGACTGTGTCTCTCCCCCACTCTTCAAGGAGAATTGCACAGACTGCTTCTGCCTCTCTCACCTCCTCCTGCTCACTTGTGACCTGCTCACCGTCCAGTGCCTCCACGTCATCCGAAGCCATAAGGAGAACACTGCATAGAAGGGGAAACAGCAGAGACTGCCATCTTGGGCAAAGCATGAGTAAAGCTACTAGGGTTTGTTATTCTCCTGACACATGATAAATATTGACAAATGATGCCAGATATGTGGGCGTAGGTTCCTCCAAGCTGACTGTATGATATCGTGGAGGGTACAGTTTTAAGGTGTAATGTTGCTGGCTGCCTCAGTTTCTTGTGATGGCACTAGTGCCCTGAGAAGAATCAGGCATCACCCCTTCATACTGGAACTTATGGGAAAAACAAGAAAGATCATGAGGCCCAGCCGTTGAGAGCTGAGACTTCCTAATGTGGTCAGTTTTTGGGATGTTATCCAACAAGAAGGAGCATACTCCAGCCCCTTCACCAGACGTGCCCATGTCTGTTTCTCAAGCTTGCTTTATGTATGGTGAATTTTCAGGACAATTTTCATGGCTATCTCCTCCATGGCAGTGACAATGGCAAGCTGTGGCAATCCCACTCCAATCCCACTCCCCTTGTCCTGGCATTATTGCAGCCTTTTCCGTGGCAAGAACTAAAGGGAAAGAGATAAGGAAATATTAGTCTCCCTGGCCAAAGCCTACAGCTCATTAAGATAGGAAGCTTCATGTATGAGTGTTGATCGTTCCTGAGCCTTGCTGAGGACTCAGTAAGTAGCCAGGAAACCCTCTCCCCCATCCCCCACCCCAGGCACAATTCCCATTTTTGGCCTCCCATTCAGATTTCCCACCTGATTATGCCACTCGATCTCTGCAGCAAGATGGGAAGAACGTGCCCGGTGATTCTGGGAGTAATAGATTTTGCATTTTCCATAAGCCAACAAACAATGATGTGTGAATTCCACAATGGTTTTCATCTTGGTATGTCCATTCAAGGAAGGCATTTCCACCCATGGTCATTCAAATAGGAATTTTCCAGACACTTCTGAGTCCCCTGACCCTTAATAGCCATTTTAGAAGCCTTTTAATGTCTAATTTCAAAGAAAAAGAATTTCCAGAAAAATCTATATTGAATGCAGCCTATGTTTACAATTATGAATATAATATGCTTTTACTGGGTAAGATTTTTACTATAAAAGTACATGGCATTGGCAACACCATACCAAGAATACTGCACACAGTTTTGGACTCCTTGTTTGAGGAGGGTTGTATTTCTTATGAGAAAATTCATTAGGTTACATACTTACGAATATATGAATTAAGAGTAGAAGTAGGCCCCTCGGCCCCTTGAGTCTCCTCTGCCATTTGATAAGATCATGGTTGATCTGATTGTAGCCTCATCTCTACTTTCCTGTCCACCCCTCTATGCCAATCTATCTTGGTGTCATTTGCAAATTTATAGCTTTTCAACCAGAAAATTATCCAATTATCCCGACTCTCTGCTTCCTGTTACTAAATCAAACCTTTATTCATGTTAATATGTTACCACTACACCATGAGCTCTTATTTTGCGTAGCATAGCCATCTTGTCAAATACCTTCTGGAAATCTAAGTACAGCACATCTAGCGATTCCCCTTCATTCACGTGGCTTCCTCAAAGAACTCTAATAAATGAGTTAAACAAAATTTCCCTTTCATAAACCATGTTGAACCTGATTGCATGAAGATTTTCTAAGTATCCTGCTCTAACCTCCTTAATAGCATTTTCCAAATTTCAGATGTTAGACCTGCAGTTTCCTGATTTCTGTCTCCAATACAGGAGTTATTCTTATGTTAAATAAAAACAGTGATCATTGCATGAAGGGGTTGTTTTTATGAGGAGACATTAAGCATGCTAGGCCCAGCTCTTTGGAGTTTAGAGAATCAAAGGTATACTTGTTGAAACCTAGAGGATTCTGAGGGTGCCTGACGGAATAGATGGTAAGAGCATGTTTTTCTATCATGGGAGAGTTGAGAACTGGCTGCTTGTTTCAGCATATGGGGTTTATCTATAAACGACAAAGTGAGGAGAAATTTCTTCTCTCAGGGATTTGTGAATCTTTGGAATTCTTTTCTCAACGAGCTGTAGTGGCAAGGTTATCGAATATATTGAACACTGACAAACTCTGAAACTATAGGGGAGTCAAGACTTATGGAGAACAG
Organism: Sphyrna mokarran; assembly: GCA_024679065.1. Classification (NCBI taxonomy): domain Eukaryota; kingdom Metazoa; phylum Chordata; class Chondrichthyes; order Carcharhiniformes; family Carcharhinidae; genus Sphyrna; species Sphyrna mokarran. The sequence continues at coordinate 47,381,848 of JAGIQG010000008.1, forward strand.
TCACAAAAATGGAATTACAGCCAGAGATCAGAGTAAACATGATCTTATTGAAAGATAGGTCAGGCTGAAGGGATCATAAGGACATTTTTTGCTCCTATTTCTTAAGTTCTTAATTTCATATTTTTTCTGTCCCATTTTTCTTCTTTCCCAAGACTTTTCATTGTCTCATTAGGCATCTTTTCAAATACTCTGCTCTCCCAAATGCCTACTCCAAATCTTTAGCATTCCTTAACCTTCCTATCTCCTATCATCCCAGGCTGGATTCCCTCAAAGAAAAGCTACAGTTTCCCACTGTACCTCTCTCAGCTTCCCCCAAAGAGGCATCAAGGTATTCAACTCCTTGCCACAGTGACACTACCTGCTACACCCTATTCTCTCTCACCAACCTTCCTGCCTAGCCTGTCCATTGAGGAGTGATCTTGCCAATCACTTCCCCGTCCATCTCATCCTTCCCAATGCTGTTCCAGTAGACTGTGGCAACAGATTAGCTGTTGTTAATAATTGCATCAGCATGTTTGCCTTAAGGAAAACTTATCTGAGCATTGATCACACTTTCCCCTGAAATGAAGCTTCTATGTCTGGCTGTACTGATCACCACACCTTACCCAGGCCATCACAGTGGCAGTGTGGCTCATCGTCAGACAACATCTTGGTTTGTCCGCCTATCAGTGCCTCAGCTTGTTCCAGCCCTTACCTCTCATTTAAAATCTTTTCTCCCCACCATTCGCAAAAAGTTTTTTGTTGAGGTTTCTACACTGATTTCCTCCGAGTCTTTACACAAGTGACTCTCATCCTTGGTGGTTTCAACCTCTATCTCACTTCATTATGTTCTTCCTCCTCCATATTCGTTGCTCTCTTATCCTCCCATAAACTCTTATGCTGTCTATGCTTCTCATACTTACAGCCATGTCCTGACCTTGCCTTCTCCCATCATGTCAATTATAAATAAGACTATTTCTGATCACCTCTTGTATCTCCCTATATCTCCCTTTCCCCTCCCAATCCAAGTTTCATCTGAATCTGCCCCTGAAAGAAGCAGTTTCCCAGCTGACTTACAACAGCATTTTCAAACGTTGTTCCTCCATTGACGAGAAAATCACAGAATCTCTCCAGTGCAGAAGGACACCATTCGGCCATTGAGTCTCACTGACCATAGTCTACCCAGTCCCTATCCCCATAACCTCATGCATTTATCATAGCTGGTCTCCCTGACTGTAATGGGCAATTTATCATGGCCAATCCACCTAACCGCACATCTTTGGAGTGTAGGAGGAAATCCATACAGACACAGGGAGAATGTGCAGACTCCACACAGACAAGGATGGGAATTGAACCCAGGTCAGGTGGCACAGTGCTTACCACTGTTCCGCCCCATATAACATTCCTGCAGCTACTAATCTGCTCAAACACACCCTCAGGACCAACTCTGACTCCCCAGTCCCTGTTAAAACCTGTCTCTCTCCCTGGCCTTTCCCGCAGTACAATCCTCATCTCCACACCCTTACGCAAAATAGAATGAATTTGGCAAACAATTGGTTTAGCCATTCCCCGTCAGGACTGATTGGACCATGAACAGCCAAAACTGCTCATTACTATGAAATCACGCAAAGATAAAGCACCATTTTCCACAAGTATACTGATGCCACCCAGCCCAATCTCATCGCCACTGTCCTCAACTCCGCCACCATCTTGAAACTTTCAGAATGCTTGTGTGGCAGCTGTCATTGGATGAGCAGAAATCCTCTCCAATTAAATATCAGGAAGATTAAAACCATCAGGCGTGATCTTACTATCCATCCACACCATGTTCCCACTGCAGTGAGGTTGGAGAATTTGACACCCAGCCCAGCGGAATAGGAAAATACTGCTGTGCGAATGGCCATATTCCGGCCATTGTAGAAAAATGCTGGAAAATCTCAGCAGGTCTTTCAGCATCTGTGAAGAGAGAGTAGAACCAACATTTCGTGTCTAGATGACCCTGCATCAGAACTGTTTCTGCTTTTGTTTCAGATTCCAGCATCCACAGTATTTTATATTCTGGTCATTGTCTTTGTTTCTTGTTACAAACTTTGTTCCTGAGACACCATTCCTTGGCAAGTGCCTTGACCCTAGTATAAGCTTCTAATCACATATCCTTGCTGCCACTAACACCAATTATTTAACATTATCTAACTCCACACCCTGTCTTCGGTCACCTGCAGCTGACGTCTTTATCCATGCATTTGTTACCTCTTGGCTTGACTATTCCAACTCATATAGAAGGATGAAAGAGTAAAACTTGGAAATGACTGGTACTGGTCTGAACTGGAATTCCATTTTAAGGTATACAAGATCAGTTTGAGTCAGTATCCAATCATTTCCCAAGTTTAACTGTTCTTCCTTGGCCAGGTTCCCACATTCTACCCTCCATGAGGTCACTTAAAACTCTGCTGCCAGTGTCCCAACTCACACCAAGTCTCAGTCGCCCATCATTTCTCTGTTAGTTTTCAGAAGACATTCCATGAACAGTTAAACAAGCAAGAATGGAAAATATAAAATGCGGTGAAAACAAATGAGCCATTTACTCAACAATCAAAATCTCTTGAGGGCACTATTTTCCAAAAAATAGCATCAATAGTAAAGGGTTTGCCAGTTCACCTCCTGAATGTTAAAATGTGAGCAGCTCCTACGATACTATTTGTAATATAGTTTTGAAACATCTATTACTTAGAACAGTTTGAGTTAAAAAAATCCAGTGATTGGGAGAATATCTGATGCTACCACTAGATGGAGCTCATGCAAACTAGAGCATTGTCCAGGTACAGATCAAAGCATTTGGTCCATTTCATTCATCCAAAGATCTCACAGGTTCCCCCATCAGAGGATCCAGCTGTTCCTTCCATGTTGCTCCATTCCAGTATTGTTGCCCTTTGAAAATGAACTGTCGTCAGTCTTAAAGTTTCATTTTACAAGATGTGCCCTTTCTTCCCCTACAAACAGTGATCTGAATTTTCCTTTTCTATATAAATTACTGGATTAAACACATCAATGGGGTTACCTGATGTTCAAGGCTAAGTAATCCAAGTTGCTACAATCTTTCCTCATAGTTTAGTTCTCTCCTGCTATGAGACAAATGCTAGACTTTCACTGCACTCCCATTGAAGTGCCAGCGGCCCTCTTGAGTCTCAGTGGCCACAGATAGACATAGCACAGTCTGACCTCTGACTTACATGTTAACCTAATATATTCTGATTTGAGCTCTATCATTTTGATTCTACAGTTAAGCATCAATTTGCTAGGCTAATTGCCTTTCCTATCCATTGTATCACTTCTTTCAAAAGAAAATCAGGGACGTTAGCCTGGAAAGATTTTCTAAAAATACATTGGTCATGATTAGTAAAGTTTATTTGCAAAAAAAAAGACATGTCTTCTGTAAGTGTTTAGCTGTTGTAACTGTAGGACCAACATAAAGGAAAACACACTTAAGCAAGAATATTATAAATAGTGATGTGAAAATCTTCTCATTCCCATTCCATTCGGTTCTGTGCTGGATAGTGAATAAATGGAACAATTACTTTCTGAAGACCAGACTAAAGTAAGGGCATCTGTGTTCCTGATTATCACCAGAAAGCCTCATTTTACAATGGGTTTTTTAGTTGAGTTTGAACACAAGGTTCAGAAGAAGGGAAAAGGAATTTTTTTACTTTAAACAAGCAATGTAACTGCAATTCCACTGCATCTGTTGAAAATGCATTCTCAACGCTATGAGCTCCTCTTGGGGGACTGGAAGTGCTGTAAGTTGCAAGTCTACAGATCAGGTGCTAGAAAATGGGATTAAGAGGCTATGTCCTTCCTTCTCTTATTGGCCAGTGCAGGCACACTGGACTGAGTGGCCTCTTTCTATAATTCTAAAGTATTTTGCCAGCTCAAGAACCTTCTGGTTATGGATACCTAGGCTATCCACTGATAATGTAATACTGCATGAAAATAAATCTTTAGAACTCTCAGTACTCAGTACACAGTGTAGTCGAATGCAAAGCATTGGAATGTTGGCTTAGCAGAGGTGGAGAATTATTATGATGTGAATATGGAATGATTTGCATAATTGACAATGGCAAAATCCTTTCGGAAAAAAACAATGATTATTTGTTGAACAGTTTTGACAAAAGTAAGGGTCCCAGAGGACATTATGGCAAGTTTCATATATCTTTTCTTCCGACACCTTAGGAAAACAGTTTGATATAATGGCCTGTCACCTAGAAGTACACTACAAGATGAGGGAGTATGTTTGCCTCAACAGTTTGCGCAAGAGTTAACACAATCAGTTTTCCTTTGGTCAGAAGAAAGGGAGACTGTCAAGACTGTGTAAAAGCTGAGATCAACTGCTTGAAGTCTCACAACACCAGGTTAAAGTCCAATAGGTTTATTTGGTAGCAAAAGTTTTGGTAGCTTGAATCAGAAGGCAATATTGCAGGATAGCAAAATAGGTAATGGGAACCAGAACATCACAGAAAGCAACACACTGTTCAAACATAGGAGTGCACCAATCACTAAGATCAGAGTAGGGGAAAATAATAAAAAAAAGACAGAGCTAAAGGCTGTTTATCTGAAGAGTGCACTCAGCATTCATAATTAGATTAATTGATAGCAAAAAGAAATAAATATATATGAGAGTACAATATGAAGCTTGGCTGCAAGTTGACCAAGGCTGGGAAGCCATTTAGTCCATTGAGTTTGCACTAACAACAATCCCAATCAGGCCCTATCCCCATAACTCTGCATAATAATCCTGCCAATTTCCCTGATACTTAAGGCAACTCAGCATATTTAACCCACCTAACCCGCACATCTTTCGACTGTGGCAGGAAGCTGGAGCACCCAGAGGAAACTCACGCAGATACAGGGAGAATGTGCAAACTCCACACAGATGGTCAAGGCCCTAACTGAAGCGGATATCCACGAAAGGCAGGAAGAAAAGGAGTTGGGTAGCTTTGTTAGCAAAGGCTGAAATCAGTGCAGTAGTGAGAAATGATCGTGACTGGGAAGATCAAGACATAGGATTAGTTTGGATGGAGATAAGAAATAGCAAAGGAACAAAGTTACTGGCAGGAGTAATTTATAAGCCATCTAATTGAAGTTCCACCGTAGGACAGAGTATACACCAAGATGTAATAAGGGCTTGTAAGAAATAATAAGTGACAAGGATTTGTAAGATACCACAATAATTGTGGGCATGTTTAATCTTCATGTAGATTAGAGAATTTAAATTGGTGAAGGTAGTCAGGAAGATGAGTTAATTGAGCGTATTTGGGACAGTTTCTTAGAACAATACTTTCTTGATCCAAACAGGGAGTGAATTGTTTTAGACTTGGTAAAGCGCAATGACTCAGAATTCATTAATGGTCTCACAATAAAGGATTTACTGGATGGAGTTATTACGATATGATAGAAATTATGATATGATAGAATTCCTCACAGTGCCAGGAACCTGGGTTCAATTACAGCCTTGACTATCTGTGTGGAATTTGCATATTCTCCCTGTATCTTCATGAGTTTCCTCCGGGTGGTCCAGCTCCCTGCCGCAGTCGAAAGATGTGCAGGTTAGGTGGATTGAATATGCTAAGTGTCAGGGCAATTGGCAGGGTAAATATGCAGAGTTATGGGGATAGGGCCTGGTTGGGATTGTTGTCAGTGCAAGCTCAATAGACTAAATGCGCTATAGGGATGCTATGATTCTACGAATATCACTTTCAGATTGAGGGTAAGAAATCTGAAACTAGTGCCACTAAATAAATGCCACTACAATGCCAAGAAGCTAGAGGGTTGAATGTACTGCAGGCCATTGTGGCAAGAAGTATGGCAGCCATTTAATTACTAGAGAGACAATTACTGTGGCAAAAGCTCTGAGATTAATTCAGGAGGTAGAAGCGGGAAAACTGGCCACATTGGCAGGATGTCAAACAGACTCATTTACAAGTCAATTGACACTCATTATTCCTGAGCTAACCACAATTCATTGGAGACTCAGGCGTAAAGTGGGAATTGCACAACTTACCCATACCTCCTGAAGGCCACACAGCCTGTGAGGTTCACCAATGTCTTCCTGGAAGTGTCCTCAATCTAAGACATTCTGTGTCTGATGAAGGAACCCTGTCCTGCAGAAGCCCCCTCACCGCTCCACCATCTTCCCTCCTGGTATTGTCTTTGAGCCACCAGCCTCCTTCACAGCTCCCAGCCTGTGATGCCATTCCTGCCCTCTTTGGCGTTGGGTCATGGTGGTGCTGATGAGTACTGGAGAGCAGCCAGTCTCTGATTGGTTGGAGTTCTCGGCAATCAAGCCTCCTGAGCTTTATAAAACTTTGTTTAGGCTGCATTCGGAGTATTGCATGCAGTTCTGGTCACCACACTACCAGAAGGATGTGGAAGCTTTGGAGAGAGTACCCTGGCAATGATGAGAAATTGAATAAACTAGAATTGTTTTTACTGGAAAGACTCAGGAGAGGCCGAATAGAGGTCTGCAAAATTAGGAGAGGCATGATGGATAGTCAGAGGCTTTTTCCTAGGGTGAAATGTCAATTACAAGGGGACACACATTCAAAGTGACAGGGGGAAAGTTTATGGGAGATGTGCACAGGAAGTTTTTCATGCAGAGAGTGATGGGTGCTTGAAACACGCTGCCAGAGGAGGTGATGGAAACATGCACATTAGCTACGTTTAAAAGGTACTTGGATGGGTATATGAATCGGGTGGGAATAGAGGGATACGGATCGAGTAAGGGCAGAAGGTTTTTTTAAGTTTAGTTAGGACATCATGATCAGCACAGCATTGAAGGGCTGAAGGGAATATTCCTGTGCAGTACTTTTCTTTGTTCTCTGTTCGACCTCAGGATCCTGAATCCCAGGGAAGGCCTGACAGAAGCTACTTAAATGGCTGACAGACAATTGATACTATCACGCACCCCCTGATGGAATTGACAGGGAACCCCGTCAATTTACAACTGCTGTGCAAGTCCCCTGTTGAGCTGATTAAATCTGACCCACAGCTGAAGTAGGCTAAGAAAATAGGTTAAAAGGAGAGGCAACAGCAGACATTTCAGGAAATATTTTGTAACTCTCAACAAAGACATATTCCATTTAGAAAGAAAGACTCTTCAAGAAGGATGCGCCATCTGTGATTAACTAGGAACGCCAAGAGTGGTCTGAGATTGAAAGAAAAGATGTACAATGCTGGGAAGATTGTGGTAGGCCAGTAGATTGGGAACATTTTAGAAACCAGCAAAAGGTGGAACCTTATCTTCAGCATTGCTATGGTCTGTTCCAGCAAAGTGTGAGTTGCAACATGAACTTCATTCAAATTCTTGGATACCATGAATTCAAATCCCTAGATAACCTGAATTCAAATCCTTGGGTACTCTGAATTCAAATCTCAAGATAACCTGAAATCAAACTCCCAAAACTCTCAATTCAAATCCTTCGGTACCCTGAATTCAAATCCCTGGGTAGCCTGAATTCAACTACAGATACCCTGAATTCAATCTTCCAGTATCCTGAATTCAAACCTCTGGAACCTTGAAGTCAAACCCCCTGCTTCCCCTGGAATCAGACACTGGTACTCTCAGCTCAAACCTGGTGATTGTTGAGTCAAGCCCCTTCCCCTCTTCTCTCCATGAGTACGCAGAGTCACACCATAAGTGTCGCACTCACCTCCAAGCACTCCTCACCAGGTACATGCCTTGTGAAGACAATCATGCTTTCTGCTGTTCTGCCATCACTGCAGGAAATGTGGCCTTCCACTGACAGAGAGAATGAATAATTGTGGTGAGCTTTCACACCAAGGTAAAACACAACTTTGCATTTCTCACAATATTTTCCGCTTCTATCACCAAACCCACCCAAAGTGAAGGGAAATGGAAAATATCATGAGAAGTGCAAAACTGGGTTGTGTATTGCAGAAGAAAATGGACAAGAAACAAAGAGTAGAGATAAACAGATGTTTTTCAGACTGGAGAACCGTTCGTACTGGATTAATGTTAGGACTCCTGCTCAATATGATGTCTTTCATGATTGTAGAGGGCACAGCTTTCAAAGAAGTGAAACTTGTAACATTGTGAACCATTATGAAGCACAGAATGGCAGGAGGACAAAGATTGGCTTGAAAAAATGGGCAGTCAAGAGAAAGATGAAATTTAATGCAGAGACATTTGAAATGATTCATTTTAATAGGAAGAACATGGAAAGATAATATAAACAAAGAGTGCAATTCTAAAAGGAGTGCTGGAGCACCTGAACATTGTGAAATTTCACAAGTACTGGGCAGATGTGAAAGAAAATAAAGCTAGGGTTCAATTTATAACAGAATACATATCATCAGGCAGTTTAAAACAGTTTTTGAAGAAAACTTAAAAAGAACTACAAAACTCTGAATAAAAAGGCTTAAAAGAGATGGCGCAACCAGATTCAGTTTGTTTTGAGCTATATCCACTCCTGTGATCTTCCCATCATCATCCATGGCAATGTGACTTGTGACACCATATTCATCCAACATAATGGTCTTACAAAAATTGGGTCTGTCTCACTTGATACAATTAACAACCATGTGAAAACACGTAGAGAGGAATAGAAGAACCTGCACTTCTTTGCTCCAGAATATGGAGCTTGTCACAAAAGTAATTTCATGGTAAGTATATGTGCACAAATCACTGAAGGTGGCAGGACAAATTGGCAGTATGGTTAATAAAGCATATGGCGTCCTGGCTTTATCAATTCGCCTGACGAAGGCCATAGAGTCAAAAGCTTGTGAGTTTACTATCAAATAAATCAGTTGGATTTAAAACTGATGTTGTCAGACTTCTTACTTTATCAATAGGAGCATAGAATACAATAGTAAGAAACTCATGTTTAACCTGTCTCAAACACTTATTGAGCCTCAGTTGGAGTACTGCCTTTAGTTCTGGGCACTATAGTGCTGGAAGATGCAAAGTGTTTCAAGGAGATACACAATAGATGATGAGAGATGAGGAATTATTTTGTATAGAAAGATCGGAGAAGTTGGGACTGTTCCCCTTGAAAAATGGAAGGTTGAGAGGAAAGTTGATAGAATTGTGCAAAACCAGGAGACATCTGGGCAGAGTAGATAGGGAGAAATTGTTTCCATTGTTGGAAGGATTAAGAACTAGAGGGCACAGATTTAAAGCAAATGGCAAAAGAAGCAATGATGACATGAGGAAAAATGTTCTCACACAGCAAATGGTTAGGATCTGGAATGCACTGTCAGAGTGATGGATTCAGGGTCATCTGACGCTTTTCATAGGGAAAGGGATCATTATGTGAAAAGGAAAAGAACTGGGGCTACTAGGAAAAAGCATGGGAATGGCACCCAGTGAGTTGCTCCTGCAGAGAGCGAGCATAGACAAATGGGGCCAAATGAATTTTATGTTGTAACCAATTTAGGGATTTTATATTTAAAGATGGACAGATTTTTGATTAAAATGGGACTCAGAAATTATGAGATTAGGCCTCAATCTGATCATCAATGATCTTGTTGAACAGTGGAGCAGGCTCAAGGGTCCAAATGGCCTACTCCTACTTCTATTTCTTACAATGACCCTTGCTCTTCTTTTTTAGTTGGTACTTATCCATTAAGTTTCCATAGCTGCATTGATTCTCTACCAGAATAAAGAAAATCCTAACAGGAAGCCCTTCCCTTATTCAGCCCGGCAACAGGCTGAACTTATGGCGATCCCAATACTCTCCCTGTTTTTAAAGCTGCTCTGAAATTCTGAAACAGCTCCAATAGCATTTAAAAATCAGCATTTCAAGTAAAAGAATAAGACTTGTACAAATATTCAATCTTTCACAACGTCAGAGAATCCCAAAACTCTTCACAGGCAATGAAAATCTGAACTGCTGGATTATTTATTTCAGGTTGGATAGCCCATTCACCAGTTAGTGAGCTTTTCCCTTGAGCAATGGCATTAACACGTCAACTCTGGGTACCCAAACAAATAGATAGTCCAGGCAGAATGACATAGCCACTCTGTCAAATGATGAATTTACATTTCATGACATCAACATGGCACTCTGCAGCATGACACAGGCTCCTTTGGCAGTGCCCTCCAAACCACAACCTCCACAATCAGAAAGATGGAGCAGCAATGTTTGGGAACACCATTGCCTGTAAGTTCCCCTCCAAGTCACACACCTTCCTGACTTGGAACTCTAGTGCCATTGCTTCACCGTCATTGGACCAAAAATGCTAGAACTTCCTTCTTAACAGCATTGAGAGTGTCTACACCACATGAATTACAAAGATTCAAGAAGGCAGCTCACCACCATCTTCTCAAGGACAATTAGGAATGGTCAACAAAGACTGACCTTAATCATGACATGCATATTCAACAAAAGTTTTTTAAAAAAGGAATTGAGACCCTTGCCTGAAACATCAAGGAGACTTCTAATTGCAGACAATCATGATGATTGTCTGCAATACCAATCCACATCATTTGGAGTTGGACTCCTCCAGTCCCTCCACTATTGAGGAGAATATGTGTTTCAACAATGGCCACAGGGTTCAACATCTGTGTTCAGTTGAGCAGAGTGAAGAGAACTTTTCCCTTTGGCCATGCAAAATTGACCCTTAATCTCTTGGGATTAGCAGGGTAACTAAATGGGGTAAGAGGGATAGAGCCTGGGTGGGATTGTTATCAGATTAGGCTCAATAGGCCAAATGGCCTCCTGCTGCACTATAGGGATTCAATGATTGTATGATGTGGATTCTCCACAGGTGCCCCCTTGGCCAGTTGTTGTTTGTAAAGTGTGAATTACCAAAACTCTCTGCCTCTTATCCAGTGCCAAAACCACACATTTGTAAATATTCAAATGGTCTTCAATGACAAAAAGAGATCATTAATCAAATATCCATTTTATTCTGAAAGTTAATTGACACAAATTAAAATGATTTGATTTAAAACAACCAGCTGTCTAAATGGACCCACTGAAATGCAAGCGTGTGCATTGTTGCATGATTATACAGTACATCCTGAGAGAGTGCACCTTCAGAGGACATAATGTTTTTCAATAAATCATCATCAGATTTGCCCCCAGATTATTTCTTTCCCTGCAAAAGCTCTGGGAGGTAAAGGAAAGGAATGTAAATTAGCTGTGGCAAAGTAATGATCTTGACATCACCATACTCCCAAAGGGTGGTTCGGGAGTGGAATGCCCTGCCTGCGGCAGTTGTAGATGCGCCAAGTTTGGTGGCGTTTAAGAGGTTAGTTGATAAGTATATAGAAGAGAAGGGAATGGTTTAGTTTGGAGGGTCATTGCTTTTTATATTGGTCGGCGCAACATCGAAGGCCGAAGGGCCTGTTCTGTGCTGTAATGTTCTATGTTCTATGTTCTATACTCACTTATTTCAGTCATTGGCAAAATTGAGTTAGAATGTGCATGTTAGAGATATTTGTAGTTCAGTCTCAAGTTATTTGTGAGTTCCCCATTTCTCCAACTCTGATTGAGAGCAACACAGGTGTGCTATTGACTTCATGGCAACCTCCTCCAAGCCTGAGTTGGACAATCTGCAGTGGCCCATTTCCAGTCATCTCCCACTTATTTGCATTTTGTTTCCACTTCTCTAACAAGGGGTGAAAGAGCAGAACAATGAATGATTGAAGGTCACCTATTTACCCAAGACATGCAATGCATTTAGTGGAGGTGACTATTAGAGAGCTGCAGCAGGTATTATTAGGATTGAGGTGAGCAGCAATGATGAATGGATAAATGGGGCATTACTGAAATTGAATTGTATGAGGAGGGACATTTAACAAGTCGGTGCGGGAGGGGGCGGGTGGGATGGCAGGATGTTAAACATCTTTAGACATACAAGGATCTGTTTTCTGAACCTGGTTAGAATATTAAATCACTTCCTGCACTGCTGCCTCTGAGACTTGTGCATAATGCTCCTCCCATTCACATCCTCAAACACCTTCAACATTTTTCTGGATGACCACAGTTGGTTTCACCGATTGCTGAGGAACATGTTTGTGCTGCTCCTCAACTGCACCCAGAAGAAACCCAATGAAAGCATCATTAAATGTGACCCTTGTTTCTCCTGAATCAATCACATTGTCTCCCTCCAGAACCCCATGGTTCCTTCAAATTCCATGTTGACACTAGTCCTTTAGATATTGGGAGTTGAGTTTGTGTTATGCCAGTGAACATCACAGCTATTAGCTTGGCTTCATGAAGCTGGGAAGGACGTGTTTAACTAGACAGCCAAGTTGAAATTTGTCATGATAAGCTGCTAAATTTTCTTCCAGGTTCTGGGTATGCAATCCACTTTACCACTCTCGCCCCCCCTCCCCCCCCACAACTTACATCCTATCTCTACATTAATATTTAAATCTTTAACTTCTATTTAGTTCTGGAATATTCTCCATTATGTTTCAGTATTTAATATACCTCACCCTCGTTAATTCAACCAAGTACAGCAAATTTGGTTTCTTAGCAACTTTTATTTGTCACTGAAATGATTTCACTAAATTGAGAACACTATAAAAATAAAACTCAGAAAGTAGTCAATCTTTCAGTAAACCAAACTGCTATTATTAAATAATTAAATAATCTGCCCTTAAACTGCTTCCATCCTTCCAAAATGTTCAGAGGTACAAAATGTCCTGTTTTAAACTAGTATAAAAGAATGCTAGTATAAAAGAATGTCCTCAAGTTCCCGTAAGTTAAAAATAAACAGACTCTAGACTCAGAATGCTGGAATTTCTCTGCTGTACGCCATGTGGCTGGTGAACTGGTAGGCTAATACATTATTATTTAGCACATGACTGCAGTGTAGCAGTAACATGTGACACCAGAGGATATATATTCACATAACAATTACTTTGTAACTCTTAACAACTAACATAGCAAGATAACAAATATCTTACAAAGGAAATTAACAAACCTAGACCTTACCTTTGAAACTGAATGAACAGAATGTTGAATCAGATGGCTCAAAGCAATCATCTAAAACTGAAGATGAACTAATTGCTAGCTTTCCTTTTTTATTAACATTTCTGTAAGTTGAGACACAAACTTGAAACCTCCTGTTCATGCAGATCTTTTGGACATTCAAATGTCATCCTTACTTGCAGGGTAGTACAGCCCTGCCAAAATATCCCACCTTACTTTAACGCTTTCTTTGTTGAGCTTACTTTTGTGCTCTTCTTAGATTCAGATGAATGAAAAAGGTACAATTGTACTAAATGCAACACATTTCAAAATAAACAAGTAATACAACTTTTTTCTAATTTTATTCACAAATGGCATTTGAACGTTACTGGGAAAGGCATTTTTAATGCCCATCCCTAATGGATGCTGGGAAGGTGATGGCAAGCTGTCTTCTTGAACCATTGCAGTGCAAAGAACATCCTCAGTGCTGTTAGAAAGGGAGTCCCAGGATTTTGATCCAGTGACAGTGAAGAAATGGCAATATATTTCCAAGTCACGTTGGTGTGTGGCTGGGAAGGGAACTTCCAAGTGCTGGCATGCTCATTCATATGCTGCCCTTGCCCTTCTAGATGGTAGAGGTCAAAAAACCTTTGTGAGTTCCTTCAGCGCATCTTGTAGATGTCAGTGATGGTTGGCATGCCAGTCAGTGGGATTGCTTTGTCCTGGATGGTGTTGAGTTTCATGACTGTTTTTGGAACTGCGCTTATTGAGGTAAGTGGAGAGGGTTCCAATACACTGCTGACTTGTGCCTTGTAGATGGTGGACAGACTTTGGAGAGTTTGGAGGTGAGTTACTCATGACAGAATTCCTAGCCTCTGACCTGTTCTTGTAGCCACAGTATTTATATGGTTAGCTCAGTTCATTTTCTGGTCAGTGGTAACACCTAAGATGTCAATAGTAGAAGATTCAGTTATGGTAACGCTGTTGAATGTCAAGAGGAGATTATTAGATTTTCTCTTGTTGGAGATCATCATTCCTTGGCACTTATGGGGTACAGGTGTTACTTACCATTTATCAGCCCAAGCCTGGATATAGTCCAGCTTGTCTTGCATATGGGAATAAACTGCTTCAGTATCTGAGGAGTTATGAATGGTACTGAACATTATGCAATCATTAATGAACATCCCCACTTCTGACATTATGATAGAAAAAAAGTCATTGATGAAAGGCTGAAGATCGTTGGGCCTAAAACACTACCCTGAAGGATTCTCGTAGCAATGTCCTGGGATTGAGATGACTGACCTTCACCAAACACATCTAACTTCCTTTGTGCTGTATAACTCCAATTGGTGGAGAATTTTCCACCTGATTCCTATTGACTCCAATTTTACAAGGACTTCTTGATGCCACATTTGGTCAAATGCTGTCTTCATGTTAAAGGCAGTCTCTCTCACTTCACTTCTGCCACTAAACTCTTTTCTCTATGTTTTAACCAAGGCTGTAATGAGGTGAGGACCCAAACTAAACATCCGTGAACGTCTTATTGCTGACTACATGATGCCTGATAGCACTTTGATGATCCTTTCCATCACTTTACTGATGATCGAGAGTAGACTGATGGGGTAGCAATTGGCTGAATTGTATTTATTCTGCTTTTTGTTTACATAACATACTGCAAAAGTTTGCACATTGCCAGGTAGATTCCAGTCTTGTCACTTACTTAAACAACTTGGCTAAGGAGATTGCAAGTATTGCTGGAATGTTGTTAGGGTCCATAGTCCTTGCAGTATCCAGTGTCTTTAGCCATTGCTTGATATCGTGTGGAGTGAATTGCAGACTAGCATCAGTAATGCTAGGGATCTTAGAAAAAGACCAAGATTAATTATATATTCCACACTTCTAGCTAAACGTGGCTACAAATATGTCAATCTTCCAGTTTGCATTGATCTGCTAGGCTCTGCAGACACTGCAGCACCAGGTGATTTAGTGGACAGGATTCCAGGACCAGATTTTGAGGATCACAGATTGGGCAAAGAGGTGACGCATCGTAGTTGGGCAGTGTTGGTGATGGCGCCATGTGGGAGGCAGGATCTGGAGTGCAAAGACCTTCTTGGGGAAGCAATAGAGGGAGGTTTTCCGGCCCTTTCTGGCCGAGGCCTGAACTTGGTAAGTTATCAGGTTTTCCTCCTCCTATGAGTCTGAAAATTGAAAATTGGGGCTGACTGGGAATAGGCTCTTCTGTGATCTGTAATTGACCCTCAAATTGGGCTGGCTGGGCTGGCCTCATTCTTCCAAATGTAAAATAGTAGAGAGCTCAGGATGAGCAGGAGTCTGGTGAGAAAATCATCCAAGAAATTTTACACACCTCCCAACAACCCCCACCCTCTACCCTGTCACACCCCTATCTACCCCCCACCCCTAGCTTCCAGCTCCCCACCCCCAGCCTCCACCTCCCCACCTCACCCCCCTCCCACCCACCCAACACTCTGCAGTCTAGAAAACTCACCATTGGGAGAATGTAAAATTCTGCCATAAGTGTTATGGGTCCTGGAGTCACATGTAGGTCAGACAATGTAAGGACGGCAGATTTTCTTCCTGAAAGGATGTTTGTGAGTCTTTTTGCTTTCCAATCAGTGTAGGAAGACAGTTTGTTAACAAAGGCAGTTGTCTTGGCCGACTAATGATTGGACAATAGGAGCAATGTGATAAAATCTCCAGAAATACATTTAATCGGTTGCAACCCTATATCTTCACTCAAAGGATGGTGAATCTATGGAATTCACTACCACAGAATGTAGTTGAGACCAAAATGTCTGACTTCAAGAAGAAATTAGATATAATTCTTGGGGCTAAAGGGATCAAAGCATACGGGGGTGGGGGGGGGGGGAATCAGGATATTGAATTTGATGATCAGCTGTAATCAAAATGAAAGGCAGAGCAGGCTTGAAGGGTGGAATATCCTATCCCTGCTGCTACTTTCTGTTTCTATTCATAGTTCAAAACTTAAGAATTTCTTTCCTGAATATCTCTGGCTTTCCATATTTTTTCCTTTTAAGCCCTCCATTAAAATTGATTTCTCACAGCGAACTTTTAGTCACCACTCCAATATGCTCAGCATTCATCTTTATCTGACTCATCAAGGTGTCTTAGTCAGGACTTTCCAGACACATGACCTGTACTATCCAGAAGGACAAGGGACAGAATTACATGGGAACACTAGCACCTAGCGGTATCCCTCCAAGCTGTTGTCTCCCTAAATTGTCTCAAATTTGGTTTTTAATCCATAGATCCATAAACATTGACAGGGATCATGGGTAGAGGTGGGAACATCGGGATGGTGGCACGGGTTCATTGGGCCGAAGGGCCTGTTTCTCGTGCTGTTTTGTTCTTTGTTCTATTCAGCATCCTGATTTGGAAATATATTGCTGCTTTTTTCACTGCTGCTGGGTCAAAATTCTGGAACTTCCTCCCTAACAGCAATGTGGATGTAGCTACACCTCAGGGACTGCAGCGGTTCAAGAAAGCAGCTCAACACCACCTTCTCAAGGGTAGTTAGGAATAGACAATAAATGTTGCCTTAGCCACTGAAGCCCTCATTCTTTGATTGAATTTTTTAAAATATTGAAATTCTGTGAAATGCATTGGAATATTTTTCTGCATGAAAGATGACTAAATGTAGATGAAAATTGTTGCTATTCTTGTTGGCTTCACCAATGTTTTCTCCCACATTACTCAAATTCAATATTATTTTAGTTCATACAAATGTTCATAAAATTGTATTCATAAACTTGAAACCATATTGAATATTTATGCCATTTTTAACAAAGTTTGCTGTTAAAATTTAGAGGATCTCAAAGATAATTTCAAGCGAATCTAAACTGAGAATTCCAGTTAAGTGGCTAACAGTTCAGCAAACTTCTAGACAAGAAACCTGAAGATCCCAGGTCTGTGAATGTTTAAAAGTTAGTAAGCATCTTTTTCACATCACCAATTCGAAAGGTTACTTGGTTCAAAACAAAACTCATTCTGAGCTCTGGCTTTATATACTGTACGTAGGCCAAGGAAATAATTAAGTTGCAATTGTTAATTATGCAGCTTTCTTAAAAAATGTGTAGATTTTTCTCTGACACTACCTTGCCAGAGCACCCTAACACAGATACACTTAGGCATCTGAGCACTTGTCATTCTCTACGTGCAAACGTTGACAATTAATGTCCACAAATAACTCAGCACATGATCACTTGCAGCAAGTCTAAATCAGTCCTCACCCTATGTAAATACAGGTATTTAGTAGGGGATTCTGAAATTACTGGAAGCAGGAATAGGCCTTTGGTTTTTATCCTTTCCCTAATCAGGAACACTGGTGTCTTTCTACCTGTAGCACTTCAGTAAGATCAGGTGTTGGAGTGTGGCAACTAGGAGATTTTCACTTTAACTTTATTGCAGCATTAATGTAAAGCCAAATTGTGACACATAAATCACACTTGTTAATGAATCAGGATTCCCGATATCAATCACATGAACAGAAGGGGTTTCATTGACCAGAAACAGTATCACGCACTTAAGTGGCCATTATCCAGGATATGCAATTCATGTCTTTTAGCTCCTGTCTCCTAAGGCCCCAAATGTTCCTTTCAGATAAAAGATTTATGTATATTTATACAGTATTTGCTAATCACAAATTGTTAATTATACAATTATTGGTCCCCTATAGGTTGAGATTAGGTGACAGCTTTGTGGAACACCTCTGCTCAGTCTCTAAGTGTGACCCTGAGCTCCCAGTCATCTGTCATTTTAATTCTCCACCTTGATCTCAGCTGACTCTGTCCTTTAGCCTCTTATAATATTCTGTTGAAGCTCATAATTGCAGAGCAAAGTGCTTCCTTTCTCAATTGGACACTTTACAGCTTTCCAGACAAATACTGAATTCAACAATTTTAGACCTTAACGCCTGCCTCATTTTATTTCCTTTGCGTTCGCAGGTTTCAGTTTTATTCCAATGTCTGCTTCCTGGTGGCAGCTGTTCATCATTCTGTTATCTGTACTCCTCCAGATATATCTTTTCTTTCTTTGCTTGCCCCATTACTGCTAACCATTTATTCATTTAATCTCTCCTGTCTATCACAGACTTTCTCCTTTTCCCCAGCTTGCTCCTTTCACTTGCTTCTCCGATCAGCTGCCTCTGTTGAGAAGAAATTTGATATATTCATTAACGAGGGAAAATTGACAGAGATCCAAAAATCGAACAAGCAAAAGAAGAAACAAAACTGATGTTGTGACGACAACACATGCCTCAGATCATTTTCATGCTTTTTAGCACTTGTATTATATGATAATATTGTGTCTTTTAAGAAATATATTTATCAAAGAACAAAGAACAACACAGCATGGGGAACAGGCCCTTTGGCCCAACAAGCCCGCAATCCATTTAACAGTGTGAGTTCCCTCTTCCACCATGACCCTTGTCTATGTTTATGGAAATCCACATTGGAAACCAGATTGAGGGAAGACAATTTAGGGACAATTTGTTACACCAATCAACCTAAGAGCACATCTTTGGGGTTGTTTCTTGTGCAGGATCTGTTTTAGCCAATTCTTTTATTAACATTGCATTTTGTCCATATCCAGCTCCACTGTATTGTTACTGCAGCAATGTAATTGCTCCTAATTGCTAAACATTTGTTTTAATCTGGACTAATGCTGTTCTGTTGTTTTTAGTGGTTCCCTTTGGGTTTTGCCGAGTGAGTCTTGATTAGGTTTGTATGACAGGTAAGGTCATATGACTGGGTAGAGCTAGGCTTACACAGGAGAATCAGAAGTCAGATGCTGTTTGGAGTAGTTAGAGAACAATGCCTCTCTGAATTGGAAACTAGAATCTGCCAGGAAATAGTGCTGCTTAGTGGATCTTTCTAAGAGAGCCTGCTACATGAGAATTGTTGGAAGCTGCAGAGAGAGGTATCCTTTCTGTCTCTGAAGGCTGGGAGTAACCAGAAGCTAGGTTTAATTCTCTGTTTGAAGTATATCCTTCTCTGGAAATGTTATCTGGATCCCTGTTTAGAAGTGTTAAAAGGATGAAAATCCAGCATCTACATAAGCATATCTGCTTTCTGTGCTGACTGGCTCTAAAGAAGAGATTTATATCTGTGGGGATACTGTTAAATTGGAACAATAGAAAAAAACTAGCTGTTAAGAATGATACTTTGTTGTGTTTATATATTTTAATTGGTAAATGTTATGCTAATTCTATGTTCCTAAATAAAGTTTTTTTTTTTGATAAAAGCTTCTGAGTGGGTCAATTGCATCATACCTTATGCTCACCTTTTAATGCCAAAATCAAATGCAAAAATTAGGATCTAGGCTAACTGCATAATATAGCTTGGGAGTTTCTTGTCTGGTCACTGACAACAGGAAGTTAGAGATTAGTTTTTTGTAACATCTGGTACAGATGGTCTCCAAGGTAATGGAAACCAGAAGTGTCATTTCAGAAGGTGTTAAATGTGTGGAATTTACCATAAAGCTATCATCAACTCTTGAAAAATAAATGTTTTCTGTGAGATAAAATTTGACAGATTAGAAGAACATGGAATTATAGAATCAAAAGTACAGGAGTCATTTGGCCTACTATGCCTGTGCAAGGAAATGGCTACCTGAATTTCTAGCTGAAAATGGCTTTTGGTAGAATACTGCTCCTGACATCATGCTATTTAGACATGATTTGGAGATTGTTATATCACACAACTGCTGGTAAAATTATATGACTGTTTGTTTTTGTCAGGTTCCAACTATAATTTTCTGTGCAGCTGACTATAATAGTCAGTGCAGAAGAAGGCCATTCAACTCATCGAGTCTGCACCAACCATAAACCCACCCAGGCCCTATCCCCATAACTCCATGCATTTACCCTAGCTAATTCCCCAGACACTAAGGAGCAATTTAGCATCACCAATCCACTTAACTAACATAATTGGGCCAGCAAATGTAAGAAACAATACTTTATATGCTCCAAATCCAATCCAAAAAATGCTGCTTTTTAAAAACGATTTAACAATTGAGACAGTTCAGGAAATTTATTTTTAATTCATAGCTTCTTATTATTAACACAGTAGATTTCTGCCAATACAGCAATGTTGTTTATTTCTCTTAAATCAGCACATATCTTTAAGTTTCTGTCTTTAATCATTAGTATTTAATGAATGTAACTCTCACCAGAAATTACATCAAAATATTTTGATGTAATTTCCAGTCATCTTAAGTTTTTTGTGCATGTATATTCACAAAGGGGAAAAAAGTAGGGCAAAAATTAAACAGGTTCTCATTTTACACAAAACAATGGTACTACCATGGAGATGGCACAAATACATTTATGGATATAGATCAGATATGGGAAAGTTTAGTTGCAAGGAGACTATAGAAATAGATATTTATTTAAAAGAGCAAAGAAGGTTAAGAGATCCAATTGAAAATTACATAAAATCAGAAAAAAATAATTTCCATGCACTGATTATTGTATCCATCACCAGAGGACAAAATGTTAAGATCAAATGAAGAATGAGAATCAGGTAAACAAAAATACACAGAGTATTGTTATGACTTGGAATGCCCAAGTCGTATACAGAATCACAGAAAAAGCAGAGGGAAAAGGATGGGGGGATTCGATTACAAATTTCAGACAACTGGGGCACAGGCACAATGGGTCAAATGGCCACTCCTGCACTAAAAGAATTCAATAATTCCGCATTGCAGTGTGTTAAGAGACAATTCCAATGACAGGTACACCTGATCAAAGCAAAATATTGCAGATGCTGGAATTTGAAACAAATACAGAAAATGCTGGAAAATCTCAGCAAGTCTGACAGCATCTGTGTGGAGAAAATAGAGCCAATATTGAATCTGGATGATTCTTCATCAATTACTTCGGCTTTACTTTGTCTTTTCTCCAAGACCTTGAACCCAACTGATGTCTTCAACTCATGCTTTAGTAGTTCAATAAAGTTCCTCAATATATAATCTGCCATTGTGAAGAGCATAGCTTTTAGTTCTAGATCACACTTTCTCTATTCTCGTAGTCTTTGCATCATATACAGAAAGTAAATTGATTAACAGCTCAAGCAGGCATGGTTGATGTGAACTCTTGAACTAATTTAGAACACCTTTAAAGTCAAAAGAGCATATTCCCAGAGTTTTCCCTGTTGCTTATATTGGTCCTAGGTTATTTTATGTTTTTTCCTGGTGATTATATGTCTGCACATGGAGAAAGGAAATGTCCAGCTATAAAACTGAAGGCATCATGTATGCAGGAATTCTGATTTTTTTTTTCCCACCTTGATTTTTGTGCCAAATGAGAACAAGAATTGAAAGCATTCAAATTTGCAGTGTTTACTGTAACTCAGTTGCATCTTTCAGGTATACATGTTTTATTTTAATTCTTCAATGGGACATGGGCATCACTGGCTAGGCCAGTATTTTTGTCCATCCCTAATTACTTGAGAAGGTGTCAATGAGCTGCCTTCTTGAATAGCTGCACTCCATATGTATAGGAACATTCACAGTGCTGTTAGGGAGGTAATTTGAAGTTCTTGACTCAGTTACATTGAAGGAACAGTAATACAGTTCCAAGATAGAATGATGCAGTTTGGAGGGGTATCTGCAGGTTCCCATGCACGTGCTGTCCTTTTCCTTCTAGGTTGTGCAGGTCACAGGTTGGAAAGTGCTGTTGAAGAAACTTGGTGAATTGCTGCAGTGATCATAATGAATGTTCAAAGGGAGATAGTTGAATTTCTCTTGTTGGAATTTGTATGGCACAAATATTGTCAGCCAAAGACTGAACATTGTCTATGTCTTGCTGCAAGGCATGGACTGCTTCATTATCTGGGGAGTCAAGAATGGTGTGCTATCATCAAGTATCCTCACTTCTGACCTTATGATTTAGGGACCCAGGTTCAATTCCCGACTTGGGTGACTATGAGGAATCTGCATGTTCTCTCCGTATCTGCATGGGTTTCCTCTGGGGCTCTGGTTTCCTCCCACAGTCCAAAATGTGTTGGTTATTGTATTTCTGGCTGAAGATTGTGGCAAATATTTCAGCCTTGTCTTTTTGATTGACCTGCTGTGTCCCCCTCTTTATTGTGAATGGCGATATTTGTGAAGTCTCCTCCTCCTGTTAGTTTTTTATTGCCCACCAATATTCATGACTGAATATGGCAGGACTGGAGAACTTAAATCTGATCAGTTTGTGGTGGGATTATTTAGGGTCTACTGCATCCTATTTTGTAAAATTAAGCGGTATTGCAGTGATTTTACCAATGGTCTACTGCGATGTAAACAGTAGAGGGGGAGACATTGAGCAGCCTGCTCAGTGTGGGTCAATTAAGGCCCTTAAGTATGTGTTTAATGGCAACATTTTGCCACAATATTGAGATATTACCCATGGCAGGGGAAGCTGACACCAAGTGTCCAGTCTGCTGGACAGATGATCAGTCAAGGGGGGATGCTTTCTTTTGAGGTCCCATCAGAAGCCTTCCCATGACCACCACCCCTGTACCCCTCCCCTTCCCCCTTCCCCCACCGCCTAAAGAAATTCACCCCCACTCTAGATTTCTCTTTCATTTCTACCCTGACAATCCTGTCTCCCATTCCCCAATACCCTCACCAGGGCCAACGCCTGCCAGCTGGCCCCTGAAAGACCACAGATTTGCTTGAAGTCCAGCTGCATATCCTCTTCTGCAATGGCCTGCAATCCCAGCACTGATGTGGAGATGTTGGCATTGGACTGGGTAAACACAGTAAGAAGTCTCACAACACCAGGTTATTTGGTAGCATACGGTGATTGGTGAAACACCTGATGAAGAAACAGCGCCCCAAAAGCTAGTGGCTTATACTACCAAATAAACCTTTTGGACTTTAACCTGGTGTTGTGAGATTTCTTACTGTGTCCCAACACTGGTCACCGCTTGTGGTACATTGCAAGGGCAAGGGAGCTGTCTATCATTTATCTGAGTGGAACCAGTGATGGTGGAAACCCAAATCCATTCCTTGCCTGCTCCAAAAACCAAATTCAAATTCTAGCTGAATCCAGTTCATGGTCCCAAAAAGGGAGACAAACAAGATCCAAGCTGAAAAGATAATGCATTGCATCCCATCTTGGGCTTGATCTTAGACTATTCTACAATTAAACAATACAAAATTAAGACCACTTTAATTTTAAATGATCACATAACAATTTAAATGATCAATAACAATTTAAAAGTCAAGGCGACTATCATTTATTCAAGTAAACACATCTAGCAAAAGTTATCTTCCTACATCAACTGTAAACTAAACATATTGAGGTGAAAGTATGCTGCTGCTCTCTAGGTACTGGTAAGTCTGCAAGCAGTTAAAGCAAAGAAGCTGCACAACTTCATAAAGGTTTGAATGTAGAACAAGCATTCGTGAATCCAGCTTTTCTGAGAATATGAACAAAAACATGAAACAAGTGAATTATATTTGAAATAGTATCTCATTTAGTCTACTATGTAAAACATACACTCATACGTATTTATCAGAAAGAGAACATAAATGTGTAACATTACTGCACTCTCTTTTAAAGTCTCGTGGATCTTGAGATGATCTACTGGAAAGACAATTTGTCAAAAATATTACAGTTTCTATTATAGGGCTGAGTTCTAAATGTAGTAATAGTCGTGATTATTTTAAAAAGGTGAAATGTCTGGACATGTCTCTTTTGCCTACTAATTATTTTAGCTATTGTTTGAAGGAACCTAAGTGAATGGTCAAGAATAGATAATTGTGAAGAGGAAGCTGATGCGAACTATATATGTTTCTTAAAGGTACTTTGATATCTCTAGTGGACTTAACCTGATTAGGAGGTTTTTTTACTCTTTGCCAAGAATGGTCTGAAAGTCCCTGACTAAATGTCAGACAATTAATGTCATCCATCCTCATTTCTAAATTGAGAAAACGTAAAACTGGGAGAAAACACCTTAATTCATTTTTGTGTGTGCTGACCAGCTGCTTGCTCACATGTTGACAATACAAAAATAATAATTCAAATATAGTCATGGCATCCCTTTCAGTCCTTTTTTTAAAAAAATTGAAAACAAAATAATACTCATATTACACCCTAACATTATTTTTAGTATGTGTAAAGTGTTACCACTAATCACAAAGCAGAATAATGCACAATTCGAGGATTTGAAGGTCACTACCCAGATTTTTTTGGATGACTAAAAGAGCATTGATTATTAATTAGAAGATTAAGTATCTAGTTCATTGGTTAAGAGAACTGTTGCAGTGTTAGATCCAGAATGAATTTCCAGACATTCTAGAGGAACGGTCAGAAGTGAAGGGATCTAGCTTGCCTCAGGTCAAAAAAAGCAGTCCATGAAGATAAAATAGGCTCTATTTGAATCATAGAATCCTTACTGTACAGAAGGAGGCCATTTGGCACTGATAACAATCCCACCCAAGCCCTATCCCTAGAATCCCTTGCATTTACCCTGCTAGTTCCTCTGACATCAAAGGGCAACTTTGCATGGCCAATCCACCTAAGCTGCACATCTTTGAACTGTGGGAGGAAACTGGAGTACTTCGGGAAACTCACGCAGACACGAAAAGAAAGTGGAAACTTCACGTAGACAGTGACCAAAAGCCAGAATTGAACCCAAGTCCCTTGTGCTGAGAAGTAACAATGCTAACCATTGTGCCACCCTGGATTGATTTCCCTTATTATGATACAAATTAAATTCTGACCAGTCTATTTGGCATCTTGGTGTCCAAGAACAGTGAAGTAACCACTGACCATCACTACCATCTGGAGGATGCCCTCCAAGTCATTCACTATCTTGTCTTGGAAATATATTGCCATTCCTTCACTATTGCTAGACCAAATCCTGGAACTCCCATCCTAACGTAGTGTGGGTGTGTCTACACCTCAGTGACTGCAAAGGTTCAAGGAGGCAGCTCACCACCACTTTAAAGGCAATAAGTAATGTTAGAAAATGCTGGCCTAGTCAATGACGCCCACCCACATCCTGTAAGTGAAAGAAGTCTAGACAATAATCAGATTGAGGAGTTCCTAGAGACATAAAATCAGAAAGTAGAAAGCAGTATTATTCACTTTTAAGCCATTTTACTGTGAACAAATTTACAAGATAAAGATTGAAGTTGAAATTTTTTTAAACAATTTTTATTATTTTAAAAATCTATGTTTTTTTAAAATTATGAAAAGGAGAGAACATGGGCATCACTGGCAAGGGCAGTTGCACATTTCGAAATTGTTCTCAAGAAAGTAGTGGCCTTCTTCCTGAATTGTTGCTATCAGTTTGGTGATGTTACTTCCTGAAGTGCAATTACATGGGTAGTTCCAGGATTTTTACCCAAACAGCATAAAGTGAAAGCGCCAACATAGTTCAGAATTCCATTTTTGGATCTCACAGATGCTGGCAGAAACTTTAATCTCTGTTGGATAGCTTGGAAGTCACTTACGCCTCGTTTTTGAATGTCGTCAAAGTGATTTTATCTTCAATGGCACCCGCTGGGTTCAGTACAAAATCCCTTATTCCTAAGGTTTTCAAAGCTGAAATTATTCCAAGCAAGAAATTAATATAAACTTCAAACTCACAGTAATTCATACACAACAGACAAAGAGCCAAGACAACTGCACATGAGAATCCTACCTTCTCTGTACTGCATCAAAGTTATATATCCTTGTTTGGTAGTGTCCAAAATCCCAAACACAGTATCTAAATTTGACTCATCAAACAAGCAAGGGTAATCCTTTTTAGTTTGTCTGGCAACCTTCAGTTTTTCCAGTTGATTGATTAGAAACTCCACTGGCTTGGCTGCAAGTATGAAAACCAGTTTAATTTAACATCTGTTATTGTAATTCAGTCAACAATGTTATTATTTTCTTCAATCTAACTAGAAATAACTTTCTATGCTTTGTATTCATAGAATCCTGACAATACATAAGGAGGCCATCCAATTCATCAAGTCTGCATCAAATCTCTGAGGACTCTCCCCTCCACCCTATCCCTATGCATTTACCAATCCAGCTAACCTGCAAATCTTTGGGTAATGGGAGGAAATTAGCGCACCCGGAGGAAACCTACACAGATGCGGAGAGAATGTGCAGATTCCACACAGTCACACAAGGCTGCTGAACTTAGGTCTCTGACACTGTGAGGCAGTAGTGCTAACCACTGTGCCAACATGCTGCACTGTGGTTAGAGTTGACAAAACAATTCTACCCAATTTTCTGTTCACTAGATTACTGTTTTCTGTTCCAGTGTCACACACTTAGAAAATAAACAGGTTTCTATACCATCTGGCACATTCTTTTTTCAAGGCTATTATTTGATACTTTCATCCACTGGGAGAGCTTGCAGATCCTCTTTCTCAACTTCTGGCACAGTTCTCACTTCAATCCCACATTCCAATCTTTGGTCATGCAGTGGGGAGTGGGATGGGTGAACGAGCCAGAGGGTCCTGGTGGGTCAACACTGAGTTTGGCAAAGGTGATTACCTACTGGAAATTGGCTGTGGGGAGTGATCAGTCCAGCCAGCTATCTTTCTTTTGCTCTTTTGTGTGTGCTGGAGAAAGACTACAGAACATGGTGTAATTGTTGGGCACCATAGTATATGCACTACCAACTAATAACATCAACATTATTTAAATTTACAAGTTTAATCCTTTATTACTGGTTATGTTATCAATTGGTAGTTCATTTACTTAGAAAAGACATTTTCAATCTATCCACAATGTTGACAGGTCTGAGGGATGTTTTAGCCATTCATACACTCTCACTCCGTCATTATAACATACTTACAAAGAATTATACGAATAATGAAACAAGCCATTCAACAATACCTAGTGCCAGTGAAAAATAAATGAGACAAAACTCATCCCATCAGATTTAAAGGTGCTCAGAGTATGGGTTGGGGAGAGACCGGGTGGGGGGGTGGTGGACCGGGGAGAGAGGAGGGGTCGGGGTAAGGGAGTGACAGGGGGTCAGAGGCTGATCCCTCACCGGGCCGCTCGTACAGCAACATGCTGGTCAGGTTGTCCAGCAGCTCCAGGATCTGGTGCTCCGTCAGATACTCGGCCGCCTCCCGCTCCAGCGGAGACTGCATGGCGACTGAGACCGTTACCCCGGCAACCGCGCGGGGGCGGAGCCAACACTCACTTCCGGCTCATTTACATAAACTACAGGCAGGAAAAGGGGGGGAGGGGGGAAAGGGGGAGGGGGAGGGGGAGGGGAAAGGGAGGGGAGGGGAAAGGGGAGGGGAGGGGAAAGGGGAAAGGGGAGGGGGGGGAGGAGGGGAAGGGGGGGGAAAGGGGAGGAGGGGGGAAGGGGAGGGGAAAGGGGAGGAGAAGGGGGGGAAAGGGGAGGAGGGGGGAAGGGGAGGGGAAAGGGGGAGGGGGAAGGAGGGGAAGGGGGGGAAGGGGGGGGAAAGGGGGGGAAGGGGGGGAAAAGGGGGGGAAGGGGGGAGGGGAAGGGGGGGAAGGGAGGGGAAAGGGGAGGAGGGGGGGAGGGGGGGGGGGGGAGGGGAAAGGGGGGGAAGGGGAGGGGAAAGGGGGGAAGGGAAGGGGGGAAAGGGGGGAGGGGAGGGGGGGGGGAGGGGGGAAAGGGGGGGAAAGGGGGAGGAAGGGGGGGAAGGGGGGGGGAAAGGGGAGGAGGGGAGGGGAAAGGGGAGGGGGGAGGGGAAAGGGGAGGAGGGGAAAGGAGGGGAAAGGGGGGGAGGGGGGGAGGGAAAGGGGGGGGGGGGGGGAAAAGGGGGGGAGGGGAAAGGGGGGAGGGGAAAGGGGGGGGAGGGGAAAGGGGGAGGGGGGGGAAAGGGGGGAGGGGGAGGGGAAAGGGGGGAGGGGGAAAAGGGGAAAAGGGGGAGGGGGAGGGGAAAGGGGGGAGGGGAAAGGGGGGAAAGGGGGGAGGGGAAAGAGGGGGAGGGGAAAGGGGGGGGGAGGAGGGAAAGGGGGGGGAGGGGAAAGGGGGGGGAGGGGGGGAAAGGGGGGGGAGGGGGGGAGGGGGGGGTGGGGGGGGGGAAAAGGGGGAGGGAGGGGGAAAAAGGGGGGTGGGGGAAAGGGGGAGGGGGAAAAGGGGGGAGGGGGGAGGGGGGGAAGGGGAGGGGGGGGGGAAGGGGAGGAGGGGGGGAAAGGGGAGGAGGGGGGAAAGGGGGGAAAAGGGGAGGACGGGGGGAAGGGGAGGAGGGGGAAAGGGGAGGAGGGGGGGGAAGGGGAGGAGGGGGGGAAAGGGGAGGACGGGGGGGAGGGGGAAGGGGGGGGGGGGGGGGGGAAGGGGGGAGGAGGGGGGGAGGAGGGGGGAGGGGGGAGGAGGGGGGGAAGGGGGGAGGAGGGGGGGAAAGGGGAGGAGGGGGGGAAAGAAAGGGGAGGAGGGGGGGGAAGGGGAGGAGGGGGGGAAAGGGGGGGAAAAGGGGAGGAGGGGGGGAAGGGGAGGCGGAGGAGGGGAGAGGAGGAGGGGGGGAGGGGGGGAGGAGGGGAGGGAGGGAGGAGGAGAGGAGGAGGGAGGGGGAGGAGGGGGAGGAGGAGGAGGAGGGGGAGGAGGAGGAGGAGAGGGGGAGGAGGAGGAGGGAGGAGGAGGGGGGGAGAGGAGGGGGGAAGGAGGAGGGGAGGGGAGGGAGGGGAGGGGGAGGGGAGGGGGAGGAGGGGAGGAGGGGGGGAGGGAGGAGGGGGAGGAGGAGGGGGGAGGAGGGGGGAGGAGGGGGAGGAGGGGAGGGGAGGAGGGGGAGGGAGGAGGGGGGAGGGGGGGGGGAGGGGAGGGGAGGGGGGGGGAAGAGAGGGAGGGGGGGGAGGGAGAGGGGAGGGGGAGAGGAGTGAGGGGGAATAGGGAGGGGAGGCGGGGTGGAGGGGGGAGGGGAGGCAGGGTGAGGGGAGGCAGCGGTAGAGTGGGGGCAGGACTGGAGGGGGGTTGGAGGGTAGGGATAGAGGGTGGATCGGGAGGGGGGCAGGGGTGGAGTGGGCAGCGTGGAGGGGGGCAGGGGGGCAGGGTTGGAGGGGGGACAAGGGTGGGGGGGTGGGGGTGTGCAGGAATGATGAGTAAGGGGGGCAGGGGTGGAGGGGGCAGAGGTGGAAGGGGGAGGGGGACAGGGTTGGAGGGAGAGGGGAGGAGAGGGAGGAGGAGGGGAGTGGGGAGGAAGGGAAGGGAGGGAAACGGGAGGAGGGAAGGGGAGGTGCGGAGGGAGGGGGAAGGAGGGAGAGGGAGGGGGTGGGGGAGGAGGGAGTGGGGAAGAGGGGAGGGGGAGAGGGTAGGGGAGGAGGATGGTGGAGAGTGGATGGAGAAGGGTGGTAGTGGGGTTGGCATTAGGGGGTGGTGGTGGGGGGAGTTGGGCGGGTGGTGGGGTTTTATAGATGGTAGGTACATGTATACTTTGAAGGGGACACTGCATTCAAACTGTAGCTGAGTTCGATTGGCCTTGCCACCTCAAAGTCTCTGGCAGCATTATGGAATGTAGGCATTGGGCTGTGTTGCCACCTGACCACACAAAAGGCTCCAACAGGTCCAGGGGCCACACTGGCAGACCTTTGGATCAGAATGGTGTGATAGAGAGTGCAAAAAGAGGAATCTCTGCACTGGAATGCTTACCCTCCAGCTGTCCTGCAGTGAGTGCCTGATCAGATTTTGGTTCCTTTACAATGACATTTCTTCACTACCATTACTGCATCATTCCCATCCCACCTTATCAGTCACCTGCAAGTCCTACCATACCTTTCACTTAACTGAAATCCTGGAATACACCACTGCCATCACATCTCTATTCACCTCATCAAATTAAACACATATAAATAAACTGTTCACCCTGGTATATGCTGTTGCAGGTGTCAGTGTGTATCCTTGTGCTCCTATGGTGCACAACTGATGATTGTTCAGGCCACTATCCAGCAGCTTTGGAATGGACAGTAGCAGTCTGGTTTGGCTGGCTAAAAGGCAACAGCAAGCTGACAGAATAGCAGTGCTGGGGGTGAATCATCACCACCACCCCAAGTTTCTAGCTTAAGCCTGCTTCAGGTTGAGGAGTTGGGTCTGACCTGGTTGGATGGGGAAGTGGTTGGGTGGGACCATGGTCAGGCCTCGTGGGGGAAGGGTCAGGTTAGGTCAAGTGTGTGAGTAGGATAGGGGTCCCGTGCAGATAGGGTTATTTCTTTTGGAGCGGGGGGGGGGGGGGATCAGAGTTATTAGGGAATAAAGGGGAGGGGGCTAGCGGGGAGGGGGGGGGTGTTCCCTGCGAGGTCATTGGGGGGGGGGAGCTGTCTCCTGGGGGAGTCAGAGGTATGTGGTATGTCCACACACCTGACGAAGAGACAGCATTTGCAAAAACTTGTGCGTTTAATATCAAATAAACTGGTTGGATGTTAATCTAGTGTTGTGAGACTTCTTATTGAGAGAGAATAGAGCCAATGTTTGGAGTTTAGATGACCCTGCACAGATGCTGTCACACCTACTGAGATGTTTCGACATTTTTTGTTTCAGATTCCAGCATCCGTAATTTTTTGCTTTCATATTATAATATATTACAGTGATCACATCTACCTCTATTGTCTTAAAATATTGTGACAATCATTTAGTTTTGTGATTAATATAAATTCAATCCTGGATTTATTTTCAGCCGTTCATGTTGAATCTCTAAACCCACTAAACCAAGATAGTTAACCTTGTTCCCACATGTATTTTTCTGTAGCTGTGACAGATTATTTTATGTGGCGATATCCTTTATTTCATCCTGAATGCTGATGGTCAGTAATCCAGGGACAGAACTGCATGCGCCGCTTAGGGCGGTGGTTCTCACCGGAATGATTTGACGCCAGTCTCAGGCATTGAGTCTGAAAAGTAAATCGCTGCATCCAGTCTGCCTGCAATGTGACTCTAAACAAAATCTCTGAACAGGGGAATTAACTACCATGACAGGGTACTCATCGCTGGACGTCTAAACAGCCATTCAAAGGTGAGCTCTCCGTCCTTGAGAGTGATCTTTTCGTCATTTGCCCTCGGTACGAATGAAATCGGAATGACTCAACAACTACCTCCAGACAGAAGCGACACCATCCCGGGAGCTTGTAATTTAATGTTGTTTCCAGATGTGGATGCAGTGCACCAGCTGATTCAGGTCTAAGTCAATGTTAAATCAACCCAGCACAAGTTGTGGGCAATCAGCCCAAATCGACCAAGTAAAGCCCAGTGAGATAAGCTTTCTTCACATCCGCTATACCCGGACTTCTTTAAGTGTGATGGACAAATTCCAACAGGGTGTTTGAACACAATAGCATCCCACTCAGCTCTTATCAAGCTACCGTCATATCCATACTTCCACCGGATGAATTTATAGATGGTTCAATTATCATTAGTACCTTAGTTCCTGATCTGAAGTAAGACTTGCCTTTACCACCGACACAGACTGAGTTTGGTTGTCAGCCACCTCTGTGCCGAATTTGACGGTGTTCAGGTCTTCAGTCACTTTGCTCCGGCAGCTCACCTACTCCAGCCTACTCTCACTCCCTCCACTGCTCTGCAGACTGCAGCAAAACTCCCTGTCTTCCAGACTGCTCTGAGGTTTCCTCTGCCTCCAGGGGCGATCCTCAGGACTCACCATCGATGCAGCCTTTATTCCTGGGTTGCCGACTCAGGTCCCTCGTGTCAGCTCGTGTCTTGATGCCTATGCTCAGCTCTGGTACGTGTGCCGCTGCCTCATGTCTGTGCACTCTGCTAAGGATCTCTCCTGATTAAATACTTCTGAAAGCGTACTGTCCCGATTCAGTTGCAGCGTAGTTCCCCCTTGGATTCCTTAGTGCTTCTTTTATATCTTTGCTCACATTATTTTTTTCCATGCTCAATTTCCCACTCTCCGGGCCCTTGTGTTTTCCCTCTCTGCACTGCATCTCCCGTCTTCCTGTCCATCTCCCGTTTCCCTGCTCTCCTTGCTGTTCGCCAAAGATGTACTCGAGCAGACTCCGCCCTCAATTATTTAGTTCCCAAGAAGCTTCTTTCCTGTCAATGTTTTTCATGTTGGCAGCTTAGAATCGAAATTACACAGCTTCTCCTGCCATTCTGTTGATATAAATATCAAGCATTTGAAATCATTAAACATGTATAATTGTTTAAAAGCAAGGGTCCTTTAGCTGTTCTTATTTTTAAAAATCGAGAAGGCAAGGTAAACATACAGAAACAGCCAAAGCTTCTTTTAAAACAAGCTCTGACTCCTGCCTTTTCCTAATCAAACTGCTTTGCGGATCAGTCACCGTCGCCAATCTTTCACTTGGTTTCAATCTTTTTATTCAAAACAATTCGCTCAAAATAAATCAAATTACGTTATAATTTCACAATAATAAGTTGCAGTTTCACAATAATAAATTATAAACCGATAATATAGTGCAATGTTGACTATCTGCAACCTGCTGGAGCAATTCAGTGTCAGACTGATGTGAGTTGCAGTTTGCTCTGCCGATTTGTTCAGCGGGAGACAGCGTTCGAGTACTGCACTGTCCCTAAAAACTCGCCCGAACCGACAGCTCTAATACAACAGTCGGCGAGCACTGACTTTGAGACTGCATGGATCACACCGGGTCTATTAGGTGCTCAGGAGTTCCCTTATATTACCAACCATGGAACTCCCAATTCCTTTCCATTCTCTTGGCAATCAGTGCGGTTTATGTTTGAAACAGTAGATGTGTAGTCAATTTAAAAGTAGTAAGAAGTTTCATAACACCAGGCTTTTGTTACCAAATAAACCTGTTGGACTTTAACCTGGTATTTTGAGGCTTTTTACTGTGTTTACCCCAGTCCAACGCCGGCATCTCCACATCAATTTAAAAGTACCAGCGGCAGACGTTTTTGGCTAAAATGCAGCGTTTTTATTCACATATACTTGCTGAAAGACCTAACATGTCAACCACACACCACCTACTCCAGAAAGATAAAGAAGATGGTTGTACTTGTGTTAAACCAAAATGATAGGTAACAGATCATTTGAGTGTCCAGTGAAGAAATAAATTTTCCTCCTTTTGAATTTTAGTTTTTAGAAAATATTCATTCATGGGACATGGGTGTCACTGGCTGGGCCAACATTGATTGCCCATCCCGAGTAGCCCAAGGGCAGTTGAGTGTCAACAAGTCGCTGCTGTCATATATAGCCCAGACCGGGTGAGGACAACAGATTTTCTTTCCTAAAAGATATTAGTGGACCAAATGAGGTTTTCTAACAATGGGCAATCGTTTATTGGACATCAGTAGATTCTCAATTCCAGTTTTTAAAATTGAATTCAACTTCCACTATCTGCGGTGGTGGGATTTGCCAATAAGTTCAGTTGGCTGGGATTGGATAGCAGGATTACTGCAGATTCCTTCAATGAGAAGCACGTTCAACAGGTCTTGAAGACAGACACATGTGTCTTTGGTATCAGATGGTCCAGTTTTATTTTGCAAGTGAATGCTTCGGAGTTAGGCTAGGAAACTTTTTAAACCTTTCAAATATTAAAAGATAAAAATGATTAGCAGGGTAAATATGTGGGGTTACAGGAATAGGATCTGTGTGGGATTGTGGTCAGTGCAGACTCAATGGGCCGAATGACCTCATTCTGAACTGTAGGGATTCTATGGCACAGCCTCTTTCTTGTCTGTGATATTCTGTAGTCTGTCCCCATCTCTCTTCAATGTTTTGAGATTCAGTATCAAGAATCAGTTTCAGTCACATGGTCAACGACCACAATTGGGTAGATGGTTATCTTTCATGCTTAACTGGTCTCGTCAGCTTTCTGTTGTTACATTGCAAACATAGATATGGAGATTAGGGATTATGGACTCTGTTTTAGAGTAAGCTTCAAACAGTGGTAGGCATGCATTCCACAAAATAATTGTGGAATGCTTATTAAAAAGAGCGCTCTATCAATTATGATTCAATCTGGAATTTTCCAGCAGCTTGATAGTTGACGTTGAATTTACAAATTCCCTTTGGCAGCCATCTTAACAGTTCATCAGTGTCAATTTGAAAGCCAGTGAAAGTGAAACTCCCACATCCAACCCTAGCCAACTGAACTGTTGGCAATAAAGCCAGTTCTAGAAGCTTCCACAGAAGCACAGTCCATCATTAAAATTATAAATATGATGCATTTTTTACTGGCCATGATACTTGCAGAGCCGATTGAAATGCAATGTGACGACAGACTTTTCTGCCTCTGATTGTCACGTTGTAAAGGCTGGAAGTGGTGATCTGTGCCTCCAGAGAGCACTGAAGTCCAAATCAGTCAGGCTACACAAACAAGGTACAGCCAACTACAAACACACAATGCAGCCATTTGTGAGCAGTGTTAGCAACTGAAATACAACCTTAGCATCACTCTTTTGAATTAGTGGAAATATTAGTGGAAATAAATCATTCTTTTTTCTGAAAAAAAATCGACTTAAACTGCTTTTCTGCTGCTTGTTTCAGAGGAAGTAATTGCTTATTAGACCGTTTTATGAGCCAGCGAGTGAAGTGCTCCACCCAGTGGACTAACACAGAAGCGGAGACATATGAGTAGTCCATAGGTCAATGGTGTCTGACTGTAATATAAACAGTAACATGGAAGGACTTTGGTACTTTGTTTAAATAAAATGAAAGGGAAGGTGAAGAAACATCAAATCTTTAACAGTAAACAACAATTTAAAAGTAATGAACTCTCAGAACAACAGAAGCTCTTTAATAATCAGAGCTGGAAAATGCTGGGAATGCTTAGCAGATCTAGCAGCGTCTGTGGAGAGAGAAATTGAGTTGACTATCAAGTGAATGACATTTCGTTAGGAGCTCTTCTTTTGCGGTGTGGATGTTATCAATTGATAGATTATTATTGCTTCCTGTTATTTAGAGATGAACAATTGCATCTTGGAAAGTATTTAGAGAACAATTTGATGAAGTGTTTATAAATAAAAGTTTAAAATTCTTACTTGTAAAAAAAGGTACAGAGCAGTAAGTTCTGGCAAAGTATAGTTTTTACATTGAAGAACATCAGAAGCTATTCCAATCTGATTTGGTTAATTATCTAAAACAGACCTTTGCTACCTTGTAAATACGGTGTTTGATTGCATTGTGTACAATTCTACAACTTGCTGTATAATCTGCCTCACTTTCAGGCTGTTTATTAATTCTCGAGCAACAATATTAATGAAAATCAACACAGAAAAAAGACTTTAAATGCTGTAAATCTGAAATCAAGACACAAGTATTTCAAATGCACAGGATATCCGCAAGTATGTGTGAAAAGATGTTATCTTTTATAGGTGGGATCTTCATAAGAACTAAAATTTGGAAAATAAGCAAGCCCCTCAGTAGAACTGAACAAAAGGGCAAAAGAATAAGTGAAGCGAAAAATGGATTAAAATGAATATGTAATTAGGTATTCAACCCTATATTTTCTCTTTATTTTGTTTAATCTAATAAAAGGCTTCACCTCTTTTTCTGATGGTCAAAAGTCACATAATCAGTCTTTCCTTTCAAAGAACCTACTGTAAAATTCCAATGTATTTTATTTTTATTTACAGTGAATAAAGCTAACCTGTGTCACTTGTGTGCATCATCTAGTTGGTAATGAGCAGTAAATGTGCTGTATGACACAAGGATACTTAAAGTAATAAGTAACGGGTGCAATAATTTGATTGGTAAAACAGCTTGTTTAAAAAATCCGCTCTTCAGAAGCAAATACTTGCCAAGTGGTGTCCCTTTAAGAGTCTGCCATTGTCTCAGGAAATACCTCCAGCGGTTTTTCAATCTCGAGTTCCATGACAATTTTATTGCTTGCATTCTCTTCAATCTCTTGCTTTTGTTAAAAAATTGTATAGTCCTTTCTGAGGCTTTCATTAATATTCATTGAACATACCGTAGGTTAAAAGGTGTTTCTAATTAAAAACTGTACTAGGAATCCAAGCTTATACCCAAACATTTCCAACCCGCCTATACTTGATGGTGAGAATATTTGGTAAAATTTTAAAGGGTGTCTTGGTAATTTATAACTATCGTTAAATCAGAGTGTTCTTTATAATTTCCTTCAGGTTTATTACTCCTGCCCACAATCATTTTGTCTGCATACCACCTGTTGACAGCTATTTTGTGTGATCTTAACTCTGAGTCTGTACAGCATTTTCCATTGCATAAAAAACCTTTATAATCAGTTGTTCTTTTGTTTTAAAATCTCTTATTAAATATTTCATGACTATATTGTGCTTACTGCTGAATTTCCTCGTTCTGGGGAAATCCCAAGGGAACATGAAAGTTACAGACGAGACATCACAATTTACAAGGTGGCTCTGGTTGGCATTAGGTCTCAAACGTTGATTTAGTGCTCTCACGTTATTGCTGAGCAGTTTCTGCTTGAAGTGGTTCTGTAACAAGCCAGAATTGTCTCAGCTGGAGTAGATACTTTCATGACAGGTAGATTGAGAATGAACAAATAAAGGATTGGAAAGACCTATGCTGGTCAGCAGTGCAAGAAATGAAATTTCCACAAGCAAAGTTACTATCAGTGGCAGTGTTAATGTAGAAAATTATAATAAAAGATGCATTGATACAATAATTTGAAATTAAAAGCTGAGTTTGTCTGTTTTGTGTTGCTACTGCAATGAAACACAGCAGATTGAAACAGTGAAGTGCAGCGGTAACTGGCATTGGGAGAAGTGACTTTAACTGTTTTAAGCATTACTAGGATACTGGTGAGGGCGGAAAAATTGATCATACTGCCATTCCTGTTCACTGTGCTTGGTGAAGGTGTACTCTGGGTAAATACAGAATTGGTCTCACCTACGACACTTGACTCCCTCTCAAACAGACTGATGACACTGTCAAAATTTACAACTGAATAATGACTGAGGTCATCTTACACCATTACATTACATCTTACATCCTACACCATTCTGAGCAACCCTATCATTATCACTATGCTGAATGTTTTAATCTAATATAAATTAAAATTAAACAAAAATTAAAAATTAATAATACCACACAACAAAGATTTCTTCATTTAGATCTGAACAGGAAGCCTGTTTTCTATCTCTACGCCATGTGAGCAAACAGATGTAGGCTACTCTTCAGTAATAAGTGATGTGAGGAAAAGTTTGAGGTGGCGGGGAGTTGGGGGGGGGGGATGTAAGCTAGTTACTGTTGAGATTTTCCAGCATTTTCTGTTTTTATTTCAGATTCCAGCCTCTGCAGCAATTTGCCTTTTCCTCACTGAATAATTCCCCCACCCCCTCATTTTGTTTCCACTACTTTTTGATAACCACATTATTGATCCATTTAATTTGTCATGTTGGACCTTGTCAGAGTAAAACGCAAGAGAGGGGGAACTGCTTGCAGATAGGGGCCGCCTCAAATTGTCCAGTGTACAGATGCAGACAAGGATGCGTTGGAGATAAATGGCACATCTGTATCAATTTCAATCAGAAATGTAGATTAGGGAAAATCACAGAGATCTGGTGACTCAGTTACAATTACCTCTGGCACACATACTGTTTCATCAATGACTGATTTATGAAACTGTGTTGGGTTTTCACCTGGTGATTTCATAATTGAGTATGAGCAGACAGTGATGGCAGAAACAACTGTGGAGAGTCTGCATCATGTGGTGCAATTTGCTCCAAGCTTTCACTGCTGAACTTAGATGCTGAACCTGAATGTCTATCACTGTGAAGGAGACGCTAAAGATGAATCAGGAACTTAACTAGGCACTGACAGACACTTTGCATACTATTAGACACCTGGAGGAGTCCAACACAATCATTCGTCGATCGGTAGTGTGGGCAATTATAAGTATGTCTGCCATGAAGAGGGTGGTCACCTTTATGGACCCTTCGAGCAAGACTCACAAATGAGTTGATACAGGCAATTAGCATAGATACATAGACTTTGCAGCTAATATATGTGCTGCTTGAAACAGGTTGACAGGTACCTTATCTGTGACTCTACAACAATCTTAATCTTCACCAGTTTGGTCTACAACAGTGGTAGGTATGATGTGGCAGTGGCTGAGGGGAGGGATAATGATGTTGAAGGGAACATGGAAGTGAGATCTCCTCTCAAAGCGTTTCTACTTCTCACCCACTGTCCCATCTCTCTCTTATACATTCACAACATCAGTCAGTGCTTGACATGCTGTCTTTTCTGCCAATTCTGCCCCTATGCAGGTATAAATAAAACAATTGTTGGCAGGACCCCAAAACTGAAAGGTCACCTCAGCAGTCAAAGCAGGAAACTGAGCAGCCTGTCTCTCCCTCTACAGAAGCCACAGAGGATGATGTTTTCCTGTCCAAGTCCTCACTAGCTGGACCTTTGAATTATTAGGGCAGCACAGGCATCCTTGGCAGCAATGTACATTGCTGATCTGCCAATAAATACCAGTTCTTGGGAATTCATTGGTCCAGAGGACTCAGAAACACCCTACTTGGATGGTATTGGTTACAAATGTGTGGCCCCAGGAAAATGATCATTTTTTTCAACACCTCTCCCTAGAAGAGAAAAATCAGTGGCTGCATCAACATGGCATTACGTTATTCACTTGAAAAGTGAGAATTACCTGATGTATTTGTAATTTTAAAAAACTAGGTCCAGTTCCATGATTTTACAAAGTATTTGCAGCACAAAAACAGGCCTATGCCGGTGTTTTCTCTGTCAAACCTGCTGAGATTTTCCAGCATTTTCTGTTTTTATTTCAGATTGCAGCCTCTGCAGCAATTTGCCTTTTCCTCACTGAATAATTCCCCCACCCCCTCATCTTGTCTCTACTTTTTGATAACCACATTATTGATCCATATAATTTGTCATGTTGGACCTTGTCAGAGTAAAATGCAAGAGAGGGGGAACTGCTTGCAGATAGGTGCTGCCTCAAAGTGTGTACCATCTTCAAGGTGTGCCACATCTTCGTACCAAGGCTCCCTCCCATTCTTCATCTAACCCTATCAACATATTGCTCTACTCCATTTGCCCTCATCTTCTGATAATCTCAACTATTCTGTGGTGGAGTGTTCTATTTTCTAACCTGGGTAAAAAATTTCTCCTGAATTCCATGTCGAATTTATTAATGACCATCTTGTATCTGTGGCACCCAGTTCTGGTATCTTGCCAAACCCTTTTATATTAAAGACTTCGATCAGACACGGCTCAGTCTTTCTTTCAAAGAGAAAAGTGCTCTTCCTGTTCAATCTTGCCCGAAAGTTATAATTACAAACTTCTCAATTCAAATAAATTTTTGCACCTTCTTAGGGCTTCTACATTCTTTTTATTTTTGGAGATCATAACTACTCATGGCACTTCTGGTGTTATCTAACTAAGGTTCTAAACAAGTAAACATAACTGCTTCTGCTTTTCAATTCTATCTCTCTAGACAAGAACCCCAGTTGTATGTTTGCTTTTTAAAAACTGCTTCTCTTTTTCTGATTTGCATATCTATACCTCATAGCTTGTAATCTCTCTGTTCCTCCTTGACATTTAGATGCTTATTTTATAAGGGTGGATGTGGTCTCACCACGCTTCCTGCCAAACGTTACTATATCAGAGCTATGAATATTGAAGAGTGGAATTTCAGATGGAATCCATATGAAATAAGTGAGAACTGGAATCAGTTACTGGGAAGGAGATATGGCAGTAAAATAGTT
Source organism: Sphyrna mokarran (assembly GCA_024679065.1). Lineage (NCBI taxonomy): Eukaryota > Metazoa > Chordata > Chondrichthyes > Carcharhiniformes > Carcharhinidae > Sphyrna > Sphyrna mokarran. The sequence continues at coordinate 47,421,389 of JAGIQG010000008.1, forward strand.
TTGGTAGCTAACCGATAAAGGAAAATAGAAAGCAATGAAAATGAACATGGTAAAAGAGACAATCTGAAACCTTGTCAGAGCGAAGAGCAGAACATGTTTAGAGTGGATATCCTGCAGGACACATGACAATGAATTAGAGGGAGATGGTGTTGTTGGTAATTAGATCCAGACTAATGTTCTGGGCACAATGGGTTCAAATCCTTTTACTGCAGCTGGTGAAATTTAAATTCAGTTGATAAATCTGGAACATAAAGCTGGAGTATAAATGGTGAAAGCAACATCAATTGTTGTAAAATCCCATTTGGCTCACTAATGTTCTTTAGCAAATGAAATCTGTTTGCCTTGTTCAATCTAGTCTACAGCTATTATTAAAGATGTCATGGCAGGATGTTTGGAAAAGTTCAAAGTATTCAGTGTTTGTGATTTTGTGAAAGGGAAATCATTTTTAATGAATGTATTAGAGTTATTTGAAAAAGTAACATATGCTGTGGATAAAGAGAAACCAGTAGATGTATTGCTGGCAATCATACATTGGGAAGGAAGGGTGTGGACAGAAATCCCGATATCCATTGAGATGAGTAGACGGGTTATCTCTAGAAACTAGAAGAGTGAGTAGGCCATTCAGTCCTTCGATCTAGCTCCGCCATTCATCTTGATCATGGCTGATCATCAAATTCAATATCCTGATCCCCCCTTCCATATCATTTGATTCCTTCAGTCTCAAGAGCTAGATTTAATTTCTTCTTGAAATCAGACAACATTTTGGCCTCAATTACATTCTGTGGTAGTAAATTCCACACATTCACCACCCTCTGGGTAAAGAAATTTCTCTTTACCTCCGTTCTAAAAGATTTACCCCTTATCCTCAAACTATGACCCTTAAATTCTTGATGCCCCCACCATTGGGAGCATTCTTTCTGAGCTGACCCTAGCTAACCCTTAGAATTTTGTAAGTTTCTGTGGGATTCCCTCCTTCTTTTCTAAACTCAAGTGAATATAATGCTAATCAACTTAGTCTCTCCTCATATGACAGACTTGTCATCCGAGAAATCAATCTGGTAAACCTTTGCTATATTCCCTTTATAACAAGGACATCTTTCTTCAGATAAAGACATCAAAATTGCTCCAGGAGTGGCTTCACCAATGCCTTGTACAATTGCAGTAAAACATTTCTATCCCTATACTCAAATTCTCTAAATATGAAGGCCAACATACCATTTGTCTTCTTTACTGCCTGCTTTACTTTCAGCAACTGATGCCCTTGATTTCTCTGGCAAACACTTTCCTTATTTTCCCTGCTGTCTTTTCCTCTTGTTCTTAATTCCAGCTGCTCTGAATTTTTGCAAAGGTTCCCACCCCCTCCAATATTAATTTAATCCCCCCAACCTTCTCTAGCAAGTACCCACCCAAGGACATCAGTGCCAATGATTTCTGGGGGAACTGGGACCTGGGACCTGTACAGATAGGTTACACCTGGGCAGGATTGGCACTGATGTACCTACCACTGTGTCACCATGCTGTCCTAACACAAAGGCATTTCAACTCCTAGTTGATTGATTCAATTCTTCATCTTTTTAAAATACTATGTTATTTATGGCTTGCTTTCTCTTGCTGCTTTAATCCTTTAAACATGTAAATAAATCCAATTATGTAACATGTAAATTGAATCCACCTGTTGCAGCCTAATGCATTTGTTTGACAGAATGGTTAATAAGCACTTTATGAAGTGCATAAGAAAACGTAGCAGGTATCCTATATACTCTCCAATGCATCCATCAAAGCTCAAATTATCTCACTCCTGGCATTCACAAGGTTGCAATGAAGATTTACACTGCAATTCTTTGATCCTGTGCACTCATGAGCACATTATGCTCAGCTGGAGGATCTTAGAGAGGGACCAACGTGTGTTTAGTGCCAGGGAGAGCTTGTGTCCTTAAGTAATCTGATTTACGCCCAATCAGATCAACATATTGAAATAATCATTTAAATATTCACAGCTGGTTTAGAGCTAGATTCTCCTTCAACTTAACTGTGGACATCCCAATCTCTGATGAGGCAATCTTGCCTATGTCTTTAGGTCACCATTCCAAAACAAAATTCAGTGAGAATTTCCCCAGGCTCCAAAGTTTTGAAGCGTGGTTGAATTGTGAACTGAATCTTGCCGTTTTTCCTGTTGGGGACAACACCTATACATTTTTTAGGAGAAATATACCCATAATGTATGAATGAAAAAAGCCTCTTCGCCATGAATGCTAGTTATGAAAATTATCCAGAAATAAAATTATTTATAGACCTCATCCTTGTAAAAAAAAGTATTCAAAGATCGACTGACCTTGGGTAATTACAGACTTATCACAGATCAGTTTAACAACGTGAAGTAAGATTACTATACAAGAAATATAGGATGGCATGGTGGCACAGTGGTTCACACTGCTGCCTGACAGCTTCACGGACCTGGGTTCAATTCTCAGCTTGGGTCACCATCGGGTTTCCTCCCACAGTCTAAAGATGTGCTGATTAGGTTGATTGGCCATGCTAAATTGCCCCTTAGTGTTCTGGGATCTGTAGGTTAGAAGGATTAGTGGTGTAAACGTATGGGATTGTGAGGATAGGTCCTGGGTTGGGATTGTTTTTGGTGCAGACTAGATGGGCGGAATGGCCTCCTTCTGCAATAGTATCAATTAATTAAATTAATTCGATACCCTTGATATCTAACTATGTAAGTTGCCAGATGTACCAACGCTCAATTCTAAAATGACACTATTTATAAGTTTCCCAAAGATATGCCTGCTCATTAGAAATACCACTGGAAACAAAGCAGTACTTACCTAGCTTTGTCTTCATTGTCTAGTTTTGCCAATACCTCATTCGCACCTGACACTAGCAAGTAATTATACAAATTCCAGCTTATTCAGAACAGAGCACACTGCAAGAATCCAAACTATATCATAAAATGTTACTCAAAAACAATGCTGCAATTTCACATGCTAAGTAAAAATACCACATTTAACAGGATATTAGGAATTGGTCCAAGTATTGCCTTACCCATGTATAATACAAACTTCATATAATTTATGAATGGAAAGTGAATTTTAGGGATTCTTGCAGTTTCAGCTATTAGTAAATGTGTAAAATTTGCATACTTCAAAGCACATATATTAGACAACACGTAGATCTCGTCTAGAATGATGGCATCCAGACCATGACACTCTTAAAGTGAGCCCTTGCCTACATATGTAATGGCGCAAATTGGCAGGAATTGTTTGAATAAATTGATCTATCTGTAATCTTTTTATTGCTGTTCACTGGATCGATTATGATTAAAGAATTCCTCTGACATATATATCAAAGGAAAGCGTTATTTTATACAGAATCAGTAGATCAGTATGAATGGATTGCAGAATGTAATTGATAAAATATGAAGTAATTAATTTTACAGAATTTGCCTTAAAATCTGTACTTCTTTTGCGGAATGTTATTAAACATGGCAACCAACGAGAGATAATCATGCTGTTAACGAGCCATTAGCCAGAACATATAGCATGGGAAAAATGAAATAATTTTCTGCTGGTATAATGTTGTAAAGTCGACTACTTAATCACAGTGGAATGTAACTCAGCACCACTGGAAATGATTTATTTGCCATTGAATTAACTAAGTGAATTAAGGATGGTCTTTCCCTTTAAAGCTTTCTAAATAGAAATAATTTACAACTTATGTGACATCTAATAAATATCACAATAGCATATAATTCCCAGGATCTTGTACAATAATTGGAATTGTATCTCAGGTTGTATATGATCATCCTAGGCATATCAATTCAGTCTTCTAAGTTAGCAGATATAAATATACTTACATTCTAGTCATATGTTTTCAATTTGTCTCTGCTGCCAAAAGACTACGCATAAATATGATACAAACAATGGTAAAAAACCAACTAGCAGGTTCACTTGATGCAGGGATGTAACTGATAGAATTATCAGAAAAGTGGTTATTGAAGACTTGTAGCAGCAATGGGACTTTTTCTTTCTCAAGTAAGAGGGAAGTGTGTCCCAGGTGTTACTGTATATGGTTTTTGTTTAGCACCTGCTTACAGTGTTGTGGAACTGACAGGCCTAGATTAGATTGCCAACATGATTTCACTCTTTGACTCGGTCAAAATTAAGAAGCCTCACATGTAGTTTCACGTGTACATTAGACCTGGCTCATTGGCATCAGTACTCCAACTAAGATTTCACACTAAAACATTAACCATAGTTGTCCTTAGTAACATTTAAAAGTTCTAAAATTATGCTTAAAAATATAATTGGATATACCTGAGATCACATACTTGGCACCTGTGCTTTGGAGACGGTGAGAGGTTGAAATGAAGATCACTTCCTGAAAATGGTATCAAAACACTTGACTAGATCTGATTTTTACACCTAAATTCCAATGCACTAATTATACTGACTGAAAAGAGGAACAACTTTCTATCAACTCAAAACTGTGACTTACTATTATGTCACTAGCTTACAAACATTTTGTCACATTGATGGCAAAGTTAAACAAAAACAGAACATTTGAAGCAAGACTACAAATTGAAGTAAAGATACAACAGGAAAGTGTACTTCTTACAAACATATAAATTATTTTTTATTTACAAAGCCTGTTACAAAACAAAACAAAAAAATACATCCCTCACTAGAGAATATCTCCAAGCTGGGTGTTGAACCATGGCAGTATCAATCAGAAACAAGGTTTGTTCAATTTATTTTCTCTGTATGCCATCAAATTAACTATTTACAGCTATTCTCGATACCATTCTGTTAACAATACCACAAAGATGAAGGTAGGCATGAGGCATGGAATGAATGCAATGACACTGCTGAGTAGGATTGGGATGGCTGGGTGGTGGGGAGAGGAAGAGATGGAAAAAAAAGTGCACAAAGCAAAGTGAAAATACGTAGTGTTATTAAATCCATTTACAGAAAGAGAACAATTACGGTATGGCACGCAGGATGATTTTTACATGCTTTCATTATCATTGGATGTGGGACTAAATTGAAATCTGCAGTAGGAAAGCACAATGAGGCAGGTGCAAATTCTTGTCTGTGCAACAGCAGTATTAACACACCCATGACTGACCAGCAATGCAAAACCCACAGAGTTTTGTCAAAATGCCATGGGTCAACAGTGTAACAAAAAAAAGGTGTAAATAGAAAAACTTTCTTTTTCCAAGAATTCACTGAGATTCAGCAATAATATAATAATGCTGTATAAACTATTTTCTACAAAGTTTTGATCAGCTTTATATACAATTGTTACATCCATACAAAAGAAGGCATACAGTAATCTGCTGTCTCTTTATGGCTGACAGGCTTATGCATTGCGTCCATGATTTGTACTGGTACAATATACAATACCAAGACCCACAACGTGGGCAGCCACTGACACATTTTATAGTTACCAAGCTGCCCCCTTCAGTCACAGACTTCTTTCGCATCTCACTGCCCAGTCGCAGTTTCTGATGAGCACAGCCAGTTTTAGAAGGAAAGCTTGTATTCATGACAGACTTCAGCTTTTGTTTTAATATATATATATAAAAAATTATTCTAATTATTGGGAATTTATTTCCCACCCCCTGTACTTTTATAACAACCCACAATAAATTAGAAAAATTAAAATACTTATAAGCTCCTAAGCTAACCATGACAAACATTTGTGCAAAAATAACAACAGATATGTACACAATCTTCAGTCTAACAAAATGTACATAGCAAAAGTTCAATCCAAATTTATTTAAAAAATATATAAACACACAATTTCTGACTTTCCTAAATTCTATTTCTGAACCTATCCTGGTCAGTTAGAGCATTAATAAAATGACAAGTCATAAATTAATGAAAATTAACACTAACAAAGGAACAATCTCTCAACTGGGTGGATGGTGATTAGCTTAAGAAAAATATTCATCTGTGCTGCAACTTCATTCTAACAGTCTCTGCACACCAGCTTTAATTTATTTCAGAGTGTCCTTCTCTTTTAACTAAAATCCATTATTAAAATCATAGAAATCCATCTCTATTACAGAAACATCCTCACCTTTCTTTAATCACTGCTGTTCTTTTCTCACTGGGAAGAATCCATCACAAATAAGTGCACTTTTAACACTGAATAATAAGACATCATTAACACGTCCTTTACCTTTGCTCTCTACTTATCTCGTCAGTCCCTCTGCAACTACACTCATGACATTAACAAGCTCGAAAGCTGCACCTTTTTGTAACATTCTCTGATACAAAGCTGGTGACAATCAAGTTTCCATTACCCTCCGCTTAATTTAAAAAGGGTACTTTCTCAAGATTCCACCTGTGCCAACGAATGGAACAAATTTTGCCATCAGCAAAAAAGATTGTATTAAAAAAAAGTATATATTTTTTGTTTTCCAGTAGCTAGGTCTCTTCAGGAATGGAATTATAAATGCAGCACTAAAGTGAGAGTGCTGGTACAACATTTTCCTTCAATGCTTCACTCTGTGCAAGACCTGCCATGTCACAACACAACATTTTATGATAGGAAATATCATTTATATAAAATCTATAGGGATACAAATTGTAATCAGACTGGATTCCAATTGTCAAAAATTAAAAATGTCCACGTAAAAAATAGATTTTGATAACTTTTATCTTTGTGCATTTGCCAAAGTTGCTTCAGATCATGATTAACATTTCCGATTATAATTATCCTCATAGGAGGTGGGGTGTGGGGAGGAAGAAAATCATGATTATCCCGGCTTTTCGAGAATTTGTAATATTGCGTTACTGGGCAGCTCTAAACCACCACCAAAGGGAACAAGCGAAATGGGGCTTTCTTTCATACAACAAAGGAATGATTGGTAAGTCACCATATGTTCATTCACCATTGCTAAAAGAATGGGGGAAAAGGCCGCTAGGAGGTATTGGCTGAGAGGGAGGGTTCTTCACGTCTTCAGAGTAGAGATTTTCGTCTTATCGATGCAGTCCATTGTGCAGTTAAAGGTGAGTACCAGAGCCACTTGTAACCACTGTCTTGAACTGATACCCCATAAAATCAGTTTTCACTGATGAACTTTTGGCTGCAAAGAGAGAAAAAGAATTAACCACCTGCATGAACCAAAAACCAAGAGTAGTGAGTTTGTTAAATACGATAATAGAAGGTTTAAATGGAAATATTGATTTAATAAAAATAATCTAATCATAATTTCATTTAAAATAACTATTAAACAAGAAATTTTCAAGATGGTGATTCTGGTTGTAAGGTGAAATTTAGGGTTTTTTTTCAAAAATTCAGAAACTTATATTGAAATAAGAATTTGATCCACTTCATCCACAACGGCATCTTAAATAACAAACAAAACAAGTTTAATCAGTATACACCTAATTTTTTTTCTCTCATCCCTTAAGAAAAGGAAAATTTTGGTCTAGAAAAACCACAAATTAAGATTAAATGAAATTGATTGGGCAGAGAATTCATTTGGCCTTAAAAGAACACTGAGTAGCATTCGTAATTGATACCCAACTATCTAAATATGAATACACCCAATCTATGACAGTAAACCACTAACCACAGAATCCATACAGAAAATTACATTTAGTAATATGCACACACAGGATTTTGCAAGTCAAATCATATGACGACAAATGACTTTTTTGTAGAGAGTGGAAGCAATAGCAATTTTCCAAACTAGTACAAGCTCATGTGCTCATTTTATGAGTTGCTGCTTTTAATTTATTAGTGTCATAAATACCTTCTTTGTCTCTCCCTCTTCCCCTCATTTCTGCTACTGTTCTAATAATACTACCTCCCTTCAGTTGTCTGTGGATATGACTATGATGCTCACCGTTGTCAGTGCTTCAATATATGTGCTTGACGAACACCAACTATAACGGCATAAGTAGATGCCTGCCTGTGTAGAGGGAAAAAAGGAGTGGACACCAACACTATAACTACAAAGAGGTTACTTCTGAAAGGCTGTCATTGTGAATGGGCAACCATTCCACCGGACATCAGATTTGGCCCTAAGTTATTGCAAATGTGGAGTAGAATGGGGATTTACCTGGAGGATGGAGCACCGTTTTCCATTTTCCTCCCTTGAGGCCACCTCCATCCCTTGGTTGTATTTGAGCCTTGTGGTTGGGAATGGTGGGGCAGGGGTTGGGGGTGTAAAGTTCCAGTTGTAGTCAACAGAGAGCCTTGTTCTTCATTTACTCATGAGACATGGGTGTCATTGACTAGGCCAGCACCGATTGCCCACCCCAAGGGCATTTAAGAGTTAATTACTTTGCTGAGGGTCTGGAGTCACATATAGGCTAGACCAGATTTTCTTCCCTAAAGGACATGAGTGAATCAGATGCATTTCTGCTACAATCAACATTGGTTTCATAGTCAACATTAGACTTTCAACTGCAGATTTTTATTGAATTTAATAAATACAATTTCACCATCTGCCATGGCAGGATTCAAAACCTAGTCCTTGAAGACCTGGGGTCTCCAGATTACTAGTCCAGCGACAATACCACAACACCACTACTTCCACTTTAAGGTGGCCTTAAATGCTTAACTACCCACCTCTCTCAATTCAGGCTGTTCCAAAATGGTCTGAAAACAGGAATATGCCAGCAAACTGCTGGTGGGGAATTGCTGATCCACTCATCTCCAGTCCCACTTATTCAGCCAAATGAAAATCCAGCCCAGTGCATTCAATGATTGCAGCCACTATTTATTCAATAATCACATAATATCAAATGCAATACTAAGAATCAAATTAATTAAATATACCCTTACTCTCAACTTGAGTTTTCTTCCAACTGTTGATCCAGCTGAGTAAAAGTTGCAAGTTTCATTTACAGTTTAATCCACTTAGTTGTTCAGAATTATGGAGTTTTTCTTTATAGAAGTACATGCTTAAAAGCTCTTAATTCAACTATTTTCCTGGAAATGTATTCTAGCAAAGAAGTTTTCTTTCTTGTATAGTTTTGCAGTCTATACAAAAATTCTTATAATTACAAAATGCTAATCTGTTAATTGTTCATCTTCGACTATAGACCAGCCAACACAAATGCTGCAGTCCAAGTTCTTTAGGCAGTCGTATACTGTTTTATTGTTAAAGCATAAAACAGCATTTTTCCAGATAAATGGTTTTAGAAGTATGACAGAATTCTTCACTGGGGTCATCAATCCCTGACAAGCAGTATGTAAGAAAATACGGAAAATCAGTTATACACTTAGCATCAATGGACTGAACTGAATAGTTTTACTGTTGTGTGTTTTAATCCTTCTCCCTTCCTGGGAGTCAAAGAATGTGTTAAGGGGATTAAAGTTTCCTTGAGGAAATCTCTGCTGTCTACCAGTTTCTCAGCTTTTGAGGAAACATTGGACTTAGAAGCATTTTCTTTCAGTTTTGAGTCCAGGGTATCTTTCTCTCCCAGTGATGTGTGAAGTGGACAGAAAATGATCTTTCAAAGCAGTATCAATTTGGTCTGTCAATTTGTTAAAATATCAATATAATCCATGCACCAATGCTGTTTACCATAAAAATGTAAAAGCAACTTGATACCAGTTAAAATATGTGCTGTTTTGCTTTGTTATTATACAGGAATTTTGGAGTAAAGATAAATCTGGGAGCCACCTGAGCTTTATTAAAGGGCTACATTCAGAAACCAATAAAAAACACAAGCCTTCTGTCTTAAGATCACAAAAACTGCATGTCCAGTGGAGCCATTTGTACTAGTGTAAATACGGTGATACCTACTTGTCTGTTACCATGTACAGGGTTTGTTGTTGTTGAAGGACTGGACTGTGATAAAGAGACACTGCTACCTTTCCCAATCTGCATGAAAAAAATCAGAAAATTAAAAAAAAAATTAAAGACAAAGAAAATTTATGCTTTGTGACAGTATGAAATTTGCTACCCTGAAAATAAAGATGAATAGAGATATTAAAGATACAAGAACATGAGCATTTATATTTCTTTTTAAGAGAATGTCAAGTGTCAATGTTAACTGCAGTTAAATAACTCAACAAAATAATTATTTGTACATTGCTGAAAAGAGTCAAAGCTCTCTATCTTGCATTCACCAGGACAAACATAAGAAAGCCAGATTATAAATGATCGCAACAGATTATCCTACAGAAGGGTGTCGAGCAAATTGGTTCCGACTGACCAAGGCATTGCCTTGGAGAAAGTAACAGAAAACTGTAGGATCGCCAAACTTCTTGTTAATTCAAAAATGTGAGTGTTTTGAACATATTTGTTTTGCTTGCAGAGAACGGACTCCTGCGTATAAATGTTTATTACCTCTAGCGAGTGTAAATGAGTCAAGTCTGACTGATTGTAAATTGATTATCAGTGTAATTCATGGCACAATCAGGATGGTTTACTAGATGCTGTCCAGTTGCGAAATCATGCCTAATATTATGTTTTGAGTTTTGCAAGAATGGGCTGGCTCGGTAGATCATTACTTTGCCTGTTGTGGACAGTTGAAAGGATTACTGTTTGATGTTGTCTGCCAGTCGTCGAGATGTGCAGCCTATAATACTGGCATTACACTGGCACTAAAATTCATATATAACATGGCTCGTTTGTGTGGTAGACAGAACATCTTCTAGGCTTGATGGTGGCTTGCGGAAGTGGAATGTGGCTTTTGAATAAAAACATTGTGAAACAACTAGCTTCACTTATTGTTCAAAATTTTAAGATACAAAATTTTAAGATATGATTTCAAAGGTGAATTCCCTCAAAGGAAATGGCAACCCTAGTTCAGACAACCCACACTAACAATTTAACCCTTTGAGGCCCAGTATCAAGTACTAAGCCGCATTAAATATATTTAGTTATAAGTTGGAAAACTGTATTTCAATCCTGTACAAATCTTTAGTAAAGTTACCTATCCCCATGTTAGCCATGGTTCAGTTGATAGTATTCACCTCCGAATCAGAAAGTTGTGGGTTCGAGTCCCACTTTAGAGATGTGGGCAAGTAATTTAGGCTGTCAATTCAGTACAATATTGAGTGAGTGTTGCATCATTAGAGGTGCCATTTCAAATCAGATGCTAAACTGAGACTCTATCTTCCCTTCCAGGCAGATATAAAAGGCACTATTCAAAACTAGCTTGTATTTATTACTCAACCAATATCACTATTAAACAGATTTTCTGTCTTTTTTTTGTAAACTCAGTAAAGTTTGACAACACCATCGGTGTTGTCAAACTTTACTGAGTTTACCCCAGTCCAACGCCGGCATCTCTACATCATGACTTTTTTTTGTAACATATTCATGCGTTGCAGACATTTGTTGGAGATTATGAGCTGCCTTTTTGAACTCCATATAGGACATTTAGGGACCCTCCACTCCCCATATTGAGGGAGGTCATTCAGGGGTTGGGGAGGTTGGTTAGGGAGTGGAATCTCATGGGGATTGGAAGTTGGTTGGTATGTGGGGTTTGCAGCATGCATGCAAGTTGGATGTCAGGGTTGAGTTTAGAAATTAGTGATGCGAGGTGGTGGTTCGGCGGCAGGGTGTCAGAGGTCAGGAGATCAGAGGTGACGGTAAGAATACTGTGCGCATCAGTCTGGGTCTTTCAACAGTTCACAGAGTAACTACTGGTGTAACGATTGTAGAACCAAAGTTTGCAATCTAAATTGTGTTTCTGGATGGTTCCCAGTGCAGTGTAATTGTCCAGGTGAGCATTTCTGGGAAATCACTGTGCAAATGCTTAACTGGGAACCTTTGAAAGCAGCTGATCTTTGGGGTATCCCCAAATTTCATGCCAATGTGCTTGGAAGTTATACATTTAAAGAGGGGCACAAATTTGGATTTAAGATATGAAAAAGCCACAAAACTGAACCTGTTTTCATTGAAGTGGAGGGCTGCGGGTAAGGAGAAGAAATGTTGCAATGATATATTTTCAATATCTAGAAATAGATAGGGAATGCGTAAAGTAAAACTGCACTACAAATCCTGTGAATTTCCAGTTCACCTTTTTCTTTTTCCAGAGCACTGCAAGCTTACATCAGCAATCCTGATTGCAGTAAATTGATTTCTGAGCAGACCCAAGTGAGACCCCGAGTAAGGTGGGAATGAGTACCTTAACTGAGACTGTGACTGCAGAGTCCAAGGATACAAAACTAGTAATACAGTAGACAAATGGAATAATGTTCTAAATAAATTGTGGAGGTTCATTCATTGTTAAAAATAGGATTGCAGAATTTAAGATTGAATGTAAATGGACCACCTCATGTTCTATGAAACACAATGGATCCTATGAAACAACAACTTGCATTTTTTTGGTGCATTTAAAGCAGTATTTACGTATTGTGATTGGTCAGGATTGACTAATGTAGACTATAATAAGAAATAAACATCCAGACATTTTGCGAGATTAGCTTCAGAGACCAGAAAAATATTGCAGAGCTTTATCTTCTTGGAGATTTTATCTACATTTAGCATTTCCGCAGGAGAGTAAATCAACTGGGTTGGACCCATGATAGGAGAAATTTTATGAGGTCAGTGGAAGAAACAAGCTTCCTGAATGGAATGATCTTTTCCCAGTTTACATGTTCTTTTACACTCTTGTAGAATTTTAGATGTAGGAAAAAGAACAGATGCAGGGATGGACGTAGGTTATTGAAAATACATATATATCAATTAAGAAAATAATTAATTGCATAATACATTAAGTTCTGTATGCTGTTTCTCAGTGCATTACGCAAAAACAGTTTCAGCCTTCACCAAACAGATCTATTTCACTAACATCTTCATTGATTCAAAGCTGCTGGACTGCCAATTCCGGATTAGTAAAATTTTTTTGTCAAACTAAATACTGGAATAACCAGTCATTGACTTCCTTCCCTTCCACAAACCCTTGTATCTGACTCACCAACTCCTTTCCTCTTCTTAACAACTGGATGATGCTGAACCAGACTGTTTGTAACCTAGCCACCACACTCAAAATCCTGAGAAAAACTGCTGATGATATATCTATATTATCACTAAAACCACATACATACACTACTGTAACATCTTTTGCTCAAACTCTCAAGGCTAAAGTCTCAATTGTTTTAAAAATCTCAATTGTTTTAAGATGTCAAATGGATGCCTTTACATCTCCAAATGTAAAGGCTGACAGTGCACTCTATTTCTTGAAAGCATTCAGCACACAAGTTTTAGAAGTCATCTCAATGTCATCAAAATGGCCTATTCTCTCCAAAACATCCCATTTATTTAAATAATTGAACAATGTGCCATGCAACATCAACACATGATAACTGATAACAATATTCAGTGTCAGCGTAGCTCAGTTGGTAACAACATTTACTTCTGAATTATAAAGTCTGAGTTCAAGTCGCAATTCAGGGCTTGATGCAAACTTCAAGGCTGACATTCCAGTGTTGGAGGTGCCATCTTTCAGACCGAGGTCCATCTGTCTGCTTAGCGGGATGTAAAAATCCCTTGACACTATTTTGAAGATGAGCAGTGAACTTATCTCTGGTGTGGTGGCCAATATTTATCCTCAATCAATATCACTAAAAACAGATTACCTGGTCATTATCACATTGTTACTTGTGTGAATTTGCTGTGTGCAAATTTCCTACAAAACAACAGTGAATGAATAATATCTGTTCATCTTGGGAAATGATGGACTGCCCCCGGGTACACGTCGCTTCTGGACTGAGCATAATCTGTTGTGCTGCAGAGGCGGATTTATAAGTAGCAATTCCATCTGCAATTGGCACAAATAAATACTGTTAGCTGAGGTGAATTGATGCTTTTTCTTCTGCCAGGTTTTTGTTTTGCCATCTTATCGTTTTTTTTGTTTTCTCTCTGCTTTTTTCATTGTCTTCCTGACTGCTTGTTTCAAGGCATTGCGATCAGGAGTAAGGACATCCCATGCATCAACTCCATTCCCAGTCAACTTGATGTGTCGTTTGCAGATAGGGCACTTTCTTGGTCTTATGCTGATAACAACCTCATCATACGGCATGTCTTTAGGGGTGCAGCTATCATTCATTTGGCTGACATGCGCAGCCAACAGAATTGCTGCTGATTCAAGAGGCAAATATGTTGAAGATCTCTATATGCTGGTGTACTTCCATATTTGGCACTCTTGTCTTGCCTTGCGTAAGTTGTCCATGCTTCACTACTCTAAAGGAAAGGGCCGAGAACACAAAAATACTACACTGGCTGCAAAGAATTTGGTGGTTGTGAAAATACTTTATAAATAAGCATCTTTTTATTCACAAAATGCTCCCTAATCTCTAAATGCATTATATAAGGCTGCCTGTAAAGAACTATTTAATGAAATTAAACTACAGAGACAAATTGCTTTAGGTCCGAGTCAGCCACAATAATACAAGAGAAAACACAGTACCATATGAATGGGAGTTATTTATAGTTATAAATAAATGGTGCCAGCAATTTTGACTGATAATATTTAGATAGTTTATATGTGTGAATCAAGTTTCTGGTTATCCAGTTTAAATTATTTTTGAATAACCTTGCAATAACAAAATCACAACTGTTGATTCTTCAGAGTGAATCAAACCAATGTGAAAAACATCATCACCGTCCACACTGACAGCCAGAACCAGAACAACAAAAAAAGTTAAAGAACTCCAGGCATTTTAAAACTACATACCGAAAAACAGTTTGAGATTGTAAGCTAATCCTAAAGTTTAGACAATTAGCATCCATTCAAAAATTTCTGCTTTATGACATATTTTAACACTATCAGTTAAGTTGGACCTGTTCTTATATCCATATAATATACATACACAAGTATACAAGAGATATCACCAAAATACCAATAAATGCCAGAGGACCTAGTGGGTGGAACTGCTATCCTTTCAGTTATGCATTGCAGTCAACACTAGTTATCTAATCGTTATAACTACCAGATAAAAATAGCTACCATTCTTTGATCACAAATAACTCTTTGGATCCCACCTAACAACAATCCCACCTAAGCCCTATCCCCATAACATAATGCATTTTTCCTAGCTATCATGCTAAATTGCCTCTTAGTGTTCGGGGGACTAGCTAGGAAAAATGCATTATGTTATGGGGATAGGGCTTAGGTGGGATTGTTGTCAGTGCAGACGCAATAGGCTGAATGGCCTCCTGCACTGCAGGATTCTATGAGTTTTAAAGACCCATACATACATTGTTCATACTACCTAATAAATTATAACATTAACTTCATCGTCTTTTAATTCATTTAATCAAATTTACATTAGAAATATTAGGTGGTATTTAATTCTCTTTTCCTGACAAGAACTAACTCTGATAGGGGACAATGAAAAGAGATGAAATTGGTTCTTGAATATACTGATCCAAAGAGTTATTTGTGATCAAAGAATGGTAGCTATTTTGATCCGGTAGTTATAACGATTAGATAACTAGTGTTGACTGCAATGCATAACTGAAAGGATAGCAGTTCCACCCACTAGGTCCTCTGGCATTTATTGGTATTTTGGTGATATCTCTTGTATACTTGTGTATGTATATTATATGGATATAAGAACAGGTCCAACTTAACTGATAGTGTTAAAATATGTCATAAAGCAGAAATTTTTGAATGGATGCTAATTGTCTAAACTTTAGGATTAGCTTACAATCTCAAACTGTTTTTCGGTATGTAGTTTTAAAATGCCTGGAGTTCTTTAACTTTTTTTGTTGTTCTGGTTCTGGCTGTCAGTGTGGACGGTGATGATGTTTTTCACATTGGTTTGATTCACTCTGAAGAATCAACAGTTGTGATTTTGTTATTGCAAGGTTATTCAAAAATAATTTAAACTGGATAACCAGAAACTTGATTCACACATATAAACTATCTAAATATTATCAGTCAAAATTGCTGGCACCATTTATTTATAACTATAAATAACTCCCATTCATATGAGTACCTGGAGGAAACCCACACAGACACAGGGAGAATGTGCAAATTCCACACAGTGACCCAAGCCAGGAATCAAACCCAGGTCCCTGGTGCTGTGAGGCAGCAGTGCCTACCACTGTGCCACATAATGCAAATGCATATAATTAAATATTTTCATTGAAAGTTACACAGATACTTGGCATTTGGAGCAACAAACATTGAACTATAGTTCATAAACTCCAGTTCTTAAATAAATCATGTGTACAGGATAATGGAAATTTCAATTGCATACAGAACTGTAATTACAATGTTAGTATGAACAGTGGTAAATCCAATGTTCTATTTTTAACATCATAACCTTGTGAAACGTTTTAGGTTTTAAGATTGGAGGCATTTAGTCTTGACAGACCAAATGCAAATCTCATGCTGAGTAGGGAGGTTTTGAAGGGGAAAGTGTTTTCCAGATTTTTCTCTTGAATCTGTGTACTTTACCTCAGAATAAAAATAAAAGCTTATAAAAACATCATAATTGCCTGAAAAGACTAGATGTCAGAACTTAGCCAAGAGATTTCATGCAAAGATAAAGAGGTTGCAGCTGGGCCTTTCCTTATTTCCACATCAAATGACAAACTCTTTTCACTTGCTATTTTGAAAAATAGCGAGCTCAGAGTGCATTGCCTAAAAGAGCAAGAGATTGATATTTTGGCTCTGTTAATATCAATCATTTGTTCCGTTTACACTTTGACTCTCTTAAGTCAGAAAAAACACATGCAGACACAGGTACAATGTGCAAATTCTATACAGACAATGACTCAAGGCCAGAATTGAACTTGTGTCCCTGGCATTGTGAGGCAGCAATACTAACCACTGTGCCACCGTGCTGCCTAATGTAAAAAATGTACAAGCAGTAAGAGAGCAACGTGATAAGGAGCAGATTATATATTCACTGGTGTTGGTTAAGGGGAAAATATTCACTAGAATACAGTGGAGAATGTTCCTGCTCTTCTTTACAGTACCCCAATGGGAAGGGTAACACTCCTTAAGCGCTATTCTGATATATTGACTTGAATTACATGCTGAGGTTTCTGGAGTGGTCTGGAACACTAAACGTTCTGACTTACTAATGTTCATATTATCACAGAGCAAATCTGATGGGAAAATTCTAAATTATCCAATGCACACTACTGCTATCTCACCTTGACTTTCTTGCGACAAGAAAGAGATAGAGAAGGAGAATAAAAAACATGAACATTCAGCACCTTTCCCAGAGATGTTCATCGGCGTTTGTCACGGGGCAGCTGCAAGGCTGAGCAGTTTGGGCCTATACGCATTGAAGTTTAAATGAATGAGCTGCGATCTGATTTAAACAGAAAATTCTGAGGGTGCTTGATAGAGTTGATGTGGAGAAAATGTTTATCCTTACGGGAGAATCTAGGACTAGGGGACACATCTTCAGAAAGTGTCTTCTATTTAAAACCGAGATAAAGAGGAATTTCTTCTCTTATTAATCTTCGGAATTCTCTTCCACAAAAGCAGTAGAAACTGGGTGATTGAATATTTTCAAGGCTGAGTTAGTTAGATTTTAAGTCAAGGGTTACGGGGGACAGGCAGGGAAGTGGAGTTGAAGCTACAATCAGACCAGTTATGATCTTATTGTAGAACAATATAGCACAAACAGGCCCTTCGGCCCACGAGTTGCGCCGATCTCATCTACCAATCCACAGACCTATTTATAACCCCCTATCCTATTCGTTTCCATATACTCATCCAGAAGTCTTTTAAAAGACCCCAGCGAGTTTGCCTCAACAACCTCTGATGGCAGCCGATTCCATTAACTCACCACCCTCCGAGTGAAAAACTTACCCCTAACATCTCTTCTGTATTTGCTTCCCTGCACCTTAAATCTGTGTCCTCTCGTAGTGATCATTTCAGCTCGGGAAATAGTCTCTGAGAGTCCACCCTATCTATTCCTCTTAACATTTTATAAACCTCTATCAGGTCGCCTCTCAACCTACATCTCTCCAGTGAGAAGAGTCCCAGCTCCCTCAACCTATCTTCATAAGGCCTACCTCCCAATCCAGGCAGCATCCTTGTAAATCTCCTCTGAACTCTCTCAATAGCCTCTACATCCTTCCTATAATGAGGCGACCAGAACTGCGCACAATACTCCAACTGGGGTCTGACAAGAGTCTTATAGAGCTGCATCATTACTCCTGACTCCTAAACTCTATTCCTCGATTAATGAAGGCCAGTACACCGTACGCCTTCTTGACCACTTCCTCCACCTGCGAGGCCGATTTAAGAGTCCTATGGACCCGGACCCCGAGATCCTTCTGCTCTACAACACAGCTAAGACTCCTACCCCTTATATTGTACTCCTTCATCCCATTATTCCTGCCAAAATGGACCACTACATATTTATCTGCGTTGAAGTCCATCTGCCACTTCTCCGCCTAGTCTTGCATCCTGTCTATGTCCCGCTGCAACTTTTGACTTCCCTCCAGATCATCCACAGCACCACCGACCTTTGTATCGTCGGCGAACTTACTAACCCATCCCTCCACTTCCTCATCCAGGTCATTTATGAAAATGACAAACAGCAAGAGTCCAAAGATTAATAAGAGAAGAAATTCTCTTTTCTCACTGGAGAGACGTAGGTTGAGAGGCGATCTGATAGAGGTTTATAGAATGTTGAGAGGAATAGAAAAGGGGGCAACTGGCTCAAAGGCTACATGGCCTACTCCAGCTCCTATTTCTTATGTCAGAATCATGGAATCATAGAATCCAACAGTGCAGAACAAGGCTATTTGGCCCAAAACGTCCACGTTGACCACAATCCCACCTACACCCTATTCCCCTAACCCCATGCATTTGCCTTAGCTAGTCCCCTTGACACTAAGGGGCAACTTAGCATGTTCAATCTACCTTACCTGCACATCTTTGGACTGTGGGATGAAACCAGAGAATCCAGAGGAAACCCACACAGACATGGGGAAAATGTGCAAACTCCACACAGTGACCCAAGCCAGGAAATGGACCTTCTTTTATAGAATATTTGAACACAAGCCCACATTCACAAGATGTTTCTGCACATAGTAATTTATGCTCAACTCAGATGAATTCTGGCACTAATGACAAGAACTGAAAGTAGGTCATGTTGGTGTATTTTTACAGAATGTAACAAATCAAAGTAAGGTGCAGGATAGAAAATACAAGGGGTAAGTTCTATTACTAAATTGATCCCCTCATATTTTAAAATCTGAATAAAAACATTGCTTCAAAGTCATGGAAATCTTACCCACAGTGACAAGCCAGGAAGTGATAACAGACCGACCACATCAAGTACTTATTTAAAACTTGCAGGCAAATAGCAGAAGGAAGAGAAAATGCACTTGCTTCATTATTATAATCAAGGAATATATCTGTGTTTTTCAGTTCAAATAGACTTGTGCCTCTGCTGCAAAGTAATCAGGGTGTCAGCTTGCTTGCAAAACTCTACTGATGGCTCACTTTGGCTGAGTACACTGATGTGCTGGAATAACCAGTCTAATTTCCCCTTCTCTCCTTTAAGAGAAACCCAGGCCTTTAATTCACCATCTCTCCAGTCAGTGGGGCTCTAAAATCTAGAAGGGAGCAGAATAGGATATCACAATGAACATTAACAAGCCAAAACTTAGAATTATCATTCTGCCAAAGCCACTGTGAAAATACAGTCACTTATCGTTGGAACAGGATTAAGGCCACCCTTGCATTAATAGATGATATGGAACTGTCTTTATCCAAAGAGCCATGAGTAAGCAGGATTTTAAATAAATGGAAATATACTCCCCATTACTATAATTAGCAAGTGATGGACAGGAGACAGAACTCAAACTCATTTCAAAAGACAATTGAAATAAAGCATGGGTTTCCGCTAGGTGCTCCGGTTTCCTCCCACAGTCCAAAGATATGCAGGTTAGACTGATTGGCCGTACTAAATTGACCTTCGTTCAGGGGGATTAGCACTAAATATGTGAGGTTACGGGAATAGGGGGTGGGTGGAATTGTGGTTGGTGCAAACTCGATGAGCCAAAAGGTTTCCTTCTGCACTGCAGGGATTCTATGATTCTAAATGAATTTGTTACTGTGGAAAGATTAAGACAGTGAAGTCATCCAATTGTTTTTGAAGGGTACATACTGCTTGATCAATGGAGGATTTCTGTTATTGTCATGTTTAGCATTGTTCATTCTACACTGGTGTATTTTGTACAATTAAATAAAAGCACAGTTTTAAAAAAATAAAAATTGGTGAAATGCTGCCTAAGTAACACAAGATAAACAGCACAGAACAACAAATAAAAGTCTCAAAGGATTACTAAGATTCCAGTTATGTTACATTGTTTACAATATCAATGTTGATCTTATTTTGCATAATATCTTGTTAGTTTTAAGCTGCTGTGTACAAAATAACTGACATCTGATGGCACATTTCTGCCATGTGTAGAGGTTGGAGAAGATTGTTCTCCGAACACGAAGTTAAAATAATTGATTTGATTTATTGTCACATGTATTGGTGTTGGTGTACAGTGAAAAGTATTGTTTCTTGCACTATATAGACAAAGCAAACTGTAGATAGAGAAGGAAAAGAAAGGGTGCAGAATGTAGTATTACAATCATAGCTATGGTATAGAAAAAGATCAACTTAATACGGGGTAGTGATTCAAAAGTCTGATGGCAGCAGACTTTTGTATTTTTTCCTGATAGATGAAAGTGGAAGAGAGTATGTCTGGGGTCCTTGGTTATGCTGGCTGTTTTTCAGAGGCAGTAGGAAGTGTGGACGGAGTCAATGGATGGGAGGCTGGTTTGCGTGATGGATTGGGCTCCAGTCCCAACTCTTTGTGGTTTCTTGCAGTCTTGGTTAGAGCAGGAGCCATACCAAGCTATGATATGCCCAGAAAGGATACTTTCTACTGTGCATCTGCAAAAGTTACTGAGAGTCGTAGCAGACATATCAAATGTCCTTAGCCTCCTGAGAAATTAGAGGCTTTGGTAGGCTTTCTTAACTATAGCATCAGTGTGGAAGAACCAGGAGAGGTTGATGGAAGTCTTCAAAATCATGAATTTTTGGTTGAATAAATAAGAAGAAACTGTTTCTAGGAGCAGAAAGCAGAAAGGAATAAACGAGAGGAGACAAATACAAGGTACTTTGTTAAAGTTAAGTACCAAGGGTTGTTGTGATGTGGAAGGCACTGTCTGTAAGAATGGGGAAAGCAAATTAAATATTTGCTCAAAGCTTCAGTGCTAACCATTGTGCCATCAATCTGCCACATATCTGCTCATTACACCAATCTATCCATGTCCTTTTGACATCTATCACTATCCTCCTCACAGTTCAAAATACTTCCCATTTTATGTTATCTGTCATTCTTGAAATTGTGCACTACACACCAAGTTAGATCAGTGATAATATATACATACATACACACACCACTGACCACTGGGGAATCCCACTCTATATCCTCCTCCAGTCCAAAAAAGAACCATTCAATTCTATTGTTTCCTGTCACTCAATCAAGTTTGTATCAATGCTGTTATTGTCCCTTTCATTTCATGGGCTCTAACTTTGCTGACAAGTCCGTTATGTGACACTGCATCATAGAATCTTACAGTGTAGGTGGTCATTCAGTCCATGGGGCCCCGCACTGACTTTCTGAAAGAGCATTCTACTTGGTTCCATTCCTTTATCCCAAAACTGCACATATTGTTTCTTTTCAGGTAGCAATCCAATTCCCTTTCAAGTACCTAGATTGAACCACCCACTCAGGAAGTTCTTCCAGACTCCAACACTCTCTGGGTGAAAAGACTTTTCCTCAAATGCCTTTTGGAGGCCCACAGAGATCATTTCAACCTTCATCAGTTCTCTCTTGTTATCCCATCCAAAAACTCAAGCAATTAGCTAAAACACGATTTGTCCTTAATAAATTCAGATTGGTTTACTGAATCTACATTTGTTCAAGTGACTGTTAGTGTTAGCTCAAATTACTGTTTCCAATAGTTTCCCTGCTACCAAGTTTAAACTTGGCCTGCAATTACTGCACTTATCCTTTTTGGAACACTTTCTTGCAATTCTCCAATCCTCTGACTCTACCACTATATATAAGGAAGACTGGAAGTTATGGCTAGTCGGCTCTGCGATTTCCTCCCTCAGATTCGTCAAATGCAGCTCATCTGGCCTGGTCGCTTATCAACTTTTAAGCACAGCCAGCTTATCCAAAGTAAAGATTATTTATTCGTCACAAGTAAGGCTTGCATTAACACTGAAATTAAGTTACCGTGAAATTCCCTAGTCGCTACACTCTGGCGCCTGTTCAGGTCAATGCATCTAACCAGCATGTCTTTCAGGCTGCGGAAGGAAACCCAGAGGAAACCCATGCAGACAGAGACTATGCTGGGAATCGAACCTGGGTTCCAGGGGTTGAGAGGCCCTGTGGTGTCTGTGCCATCGTGCTGCCCATTTCCCCAATACCTCCCCTTTCTCAGTTTTTAGTCCTCCATCCTCATTCATCATGACTTGGGCAGCATCTTCCTTCTTTCCAAATAGTGATGCAGCGTACTGACTTAATACTGGATTTCTTCTGTACTGTATCATTCTGTTGAATTCAGAAGCAGTACCAAAAGGCAGTGATTTCAAGCTAATATGCATTCGAGTGTTACACTCTCAGTGCACACACACAATAAAACTGAGGCTGCATCAGCAATTAATATTTACCATAAAGAAAAGCTAATCACAACACAAGGATCCTACTCCATAAGAGTATGAACCCTATAGCTTTATTGAAACTCGATGAAAATTAGAAAACAGACTCACAGTATTATATGAATTAGTACAATGGAAATTAGATTTTTCAATTATTCGTAACTTTAAATTTAAAGTAAATTAATTTTTGAAGAGCATCTAATTATGGGTAATAATTTCAATTAAATATAATCATTCATTTATATTTCCACATTCATAATCCAAAACATGTTCTTCTAGAGTTCTCTCTAGAACCAGGATAAATATTTTCTGTTGCCAGTGGAAACATTCCACTGACATCACATGGGCAAGAGTAGGGAACCGTCTGTTAGTCTTGCAACTTTACCAGTTAGTTTGATTACAAGCTGAACATTATATTTTTACAACTATTTGTGCCAATTTTTGCATGAACTGCATAACCCCTCCTGTATACAGTAAACGATGTAAAAGTGCACCAACCAAAGGATCCAAGTAAACGATGTAAAAGTGCACCAACCAAAGGATCCAAATCAGGTTCAGGTCTACGATTCCAATGCACTGACCTCCTGAAATCTATTAACATGCTGACCTTTTGAATTTAATTTGCCACCAAGAGGAGTTTGTGGAAGGAAAGGATAGAAGGTAAGAAGGATTTATTAGTTCAGGAGATGACTACCAAAAAGATGGTTTTCCTTAATGACGCTATCAATATATATCCCTCAACTAACATTAATGAAAAGACTTATTATCTAGTCATTATTGCATTGCTTGATGTGTGCAAATTGGCTGCTAACAATGACAATCACTTCAAAAGTACTTCACTGGTTGTAGAATGCTTCGAATGTCTGGTGGTTGGAAAAAGCGCTATATAAAATGCAAGCCTTTTAAAAAAATTTTATTATTTGAGGTTAATCTATTTTACTGGGTTCACAATCAATTACGCAACTGGGAGTATCTAAAAAGTGTCTTAAAAGAGGAAGTTATTGCCAAAGAAAGGATCGACTTTAAATCAAATGCCCCGAGAAATTCAAACAGTACACAAATCCCTTCTCTATTTTTATGAAAAACACAAAAAGTTCACCGAACTGTCTCAACAGTAACAACTGTGAAAAAGGAGACAGGGGTTGCATTATATCATGGGTGTCCAAACTCTAGCTCACAATCTGTCCAAAAGTCCAGACAACATATTTCAGTTTGCAGGTACATTTCTTACTAATACAATAGGAAATCTGAATTTTATAACCACGAAGGTTTGAAAATTATTTTCTTGGTCCTGTTGTCTCATTGGTGACCAAATACTAAGTCAGACTAAGAAGATCTTACAGCTTGAAAATATGCAAATCATTGGTGCATTAGCATGATGGTGATGTTACTGAACTGGTAATCCAAGAAACTTGGGATACAGGGGGTTTAAATCCCACCATGGCAGTTTGGGATTTCATAGTCATATAATTAAATAAATCTGGAATAAAAATCTAATATTAGTAAAGATAATCAAGAAACAAGATTATGATAGAAACCCATTTAGCTCACTAACTTTCATTGGCAAAGGGAATTTGCTGTTTGTACTAGACTCAAGTCTGGTTTACATGTGACACCAGACTCATAATAATTGGATCATCTCAACTGCTCTCTGATGTGGTCTAGCCAGACATTCAGTTGCTCTCAAGAAAATAGCCTTCTTCAAGACAATTAGGGATAGGCAATAAATACTGGTCTTGTCAAAGATGCCCTCATCCTATGAGTATAATTTAACAGCAACACTGATATAAAATTTACATTTTAAGCCCCATTGTATAAAAAGATTTGAATTTATAAAGTGCCTTTCATAGCCTTAGCACATCTATAAGCATTTTTTAACCAATTATGTACTTTCGTAGCTTTGTAACCATTGCAATATAGGGAACATGGCAGTCAATTTGCTCAGAAGGCCACACAAACAGCAGTGAGATAAATGGTTAGATAACATGCAGTCTTTTTCTCATGCACCTAAGTGGTGCAAAAACGCAAAATCTTTAACAGCTTCAGATTAGAATAAGTTTTCTGAAAGAAAGATACTAAAATCAGAATGCCTACCTGGCGAGAGACAGAATTGTTTGAAGATTCTGAGACTGAAGACATAACATTGGCAGCACTTCGTTTGTGAACACTGTTCATACCAGGCATTTTGGTTATTTTACTGGATTTACTGCTGGAACTAGAGTTTTTACGCTTTTTCCCTTCTGACTTGTCAAAAGGAAGGGGCAGCGAAGACATAGTATTGTGTGCTGCTAGTGCATGCTCCCCTGGATGGTGCACCAGGGAAGAAACAGAGAGAGTGGGGTCAATACTGCTCACCACCATGCTCATGTGTTTAATAGAGTCTGTCGAGCTGCCAGGCAAAGAAGTCCGTCCTGAGGGGTCTATTTTGGCACTGAGTGCGTTGGTTCCATTGTTCGTATTGTGCACAGACATTGCGCTGTAGGAAGATGTTGCAGGAAATGAGTTCAATGTGGTGCCAGGGTTCAACACACAGTTCCTTTTGTGCGACCCTGAAAATGATGAAGTCGAAGATGAGGTCTGTAACGACGGTGAAAACGGAGAGGAGGCAGGAGGTGGTGCCGGTGGTTTCTTCCTCTTATTACATGAGACCTTGTCACCGCGGGAAGATAGGTCCTTAACTTTCGAAGGTCTGCTGGTTTTTGTTTTCGGCGGTTTACTGAGTGACGGGGAAGGTACGACAACAGGTACTGGTGACAATAACGATGGGGCCTTGAACCCAGAATCCATCAAATTAAATGCAGTTGCTGTCTGCGGAAAGGCAGCAGTGTACGACATGATGGAATTGCTGTCCACTGTGGTCACAAATCCTGCTGATGACAAGACTGGAGCTGTCATTACGCAAGATGGAGTGATTGGTGAGCTTGAAGGAAGATAAACTGCAGAGGGGCTGCTCAAAGATTGAAGCACTGATGCTGAGAAAGCCGTGGTAATAGGTGCTGCAGGAGATGGCATAGGGCTGTCTGCGGCAGGGGGTATCTTCCTAAAATTGTTTGTGAAGGAGAGAAAAAAACAGAAGCTTTACATTTAATATTCCACTTGTGATATATGAATTTTTAAAAATAAACCAACAATTCTGACATCAAAAACAACGAACTCAAAGTTTAATTTAATTTGTTTCATTATGTAGGATTGGTTATTTATTTAAGCACTTCTGCTTAAATAAGAAAAAGACATTCCCAGTTTTGTAATTTGCTGCAAAATGAGGAATTTTTTTTTAACCGAAGTCATGTTTACAATTCTGCAATGAATAACAAACAAAGGACATCTTTCCACCCTGTTATCCTAACGCAGGGCAACATAATCATGCAAACTTTCTGGAGACTACCTGTCTCAGCCCAATTAAAAATACCTTGATGGCCTCAGTGGAATGCTTGTCAAAGATTAAGGATTAACACCTATATTGTTTGCTATAGGCTGCTCAAGTGACCCTTTAAGTGCTTGTGCATCGCTAATAGGGGCAGATTTACATCCTATATAGGTTGACAATCTTCTTTGCCTGTCAACACATGATGACTTTTATCTTTTCTCTGTTAATATCAACGACCTAGGGAAAAACTGAAAATCTCATATCAGAATTTGAGCCCAGCCCAGATAACTACATTCTATTAGCAGCTCAATGGTGTGTTAATGGAGACAAATGTGTGTTAATGGAGACAAAAGTGAATCCATAGATTCACTTAGGTTGTTCTTCTGATGGAAGAAGCAGAGTGTGGTGAAAACAGATATTTGAACTTGAATAATTTGTGGGCAGTTCTGCAGCAAACATTAATGTAATGCTATGCTTGTACGTGATCAATCATTTGTTATTAAAAGATCAGGAAGAGTATTATTGATATTAGGTCAAGAAATACGTACTCTCTGGCAATTCCAGAGTTGTAAGTCCTCCATCCGACCCTTTCTTCCAATATATTCCCACTTCTTTCTCCCATATAAAAAAATTTTGCCTCTTTGTCTCATGGGCAAAATACAGTTGTGAAAAGCTTTTAGGTCAACTTAATTCATTTGCTCAAAACAA
Source organism: Sphyrna mokarran (assembly GCA_024679065.1). Lineage (NCBI taxonomy): Eukaryota > Metazoa > Chordata > Chondrichthyes > Carcharhiniformes > Carcharhinidae > Sphyrna > Sphyrna mokarran. Next base: position 47,448,096 of record JAGIQG010000008.1, read on the forward strand.
TGATGTAGTCCTACAGTTTTTCCATCACAGCATCCAGTTATTTAATTGATTTCAAGACTTTTTTCCTCCATTATCCATCCAAGATTTCCATTCCACATATCGGTCATTGTTGTGTGAAGAATTTCCTGTCGTTAGTCCTAAATTTACTTTAATTAATAGTTGCAACTAATGTCTTTTTATCCTGAAATTACCTCAGGTATCCCTTTCAAAACAGAATGATGCAACCTCTGCAATCTAATCTTATAACTCAGTCTTATAGCATTAAGATGAGCTATGTGGCTCCTTTCTCTGCTGCTTCTAGCTGCCATTGACCAGATGCATGGTGCAGTCCAATATATGAGCTACTACTTGCCTGGTGCAATGCCACAATTCAGCATCAGGAAGCCAACATTACACAGTGCACAACAGACAATAACAATGTTTTACTTCCACTGAGAATGAAGCTCCTCAATGAATGATTTAATTGAGAAGTGATAAAACCCATTCAAATTTCACAGATAACTGACCACACAACTGGAAAATAACTTCCATTAGAACAGGAACCAACTCAACATCACTAGATTATTCAGCCCTCCATATCAAACATTAGAAAATATGTACATCTGCAGCCAGATTGAGATGAAAGCACATCTGATATCTCCAGTATTCATGTATGTGACATAAAGATCAAGTTTTAGTACAGTATTTGTCATATACTCATTAGGTGTTCATCAGGGGCTGAAATATAACTTCCCACGTTAAACTTAACAACTAGGGTGAATATTGGACTCACTTCCACATCTGTGAGTTTAGATGTTTTTCTACCATTGAATTAAGTGCCAGTCGAAAACGGTCCCATCGTCTGTCAAAGACATAGAAACCTCTGCCCATCAAGCGACTCCCAAAAGTGCAATACTACAAAACAATGCAAAACAATTATTTTAAACCACATATTTTGAGATGAGAAAACATGAAAGAAACTCAAATTTGTTGAAAACAGATCATAAGCTACTGAGATAAAATGCACAACATACGCCTAATGGCCTCGGGTGGTGCCCAGAATAATGACAGTCCAGTTTTTCAGATTCCTCTGCACCATCCATTTCTCCTTCATCACTGGATAATCGACTTGTTATATCTCCAATTATGGGCAATGGTAATTCCAATACTGCTGCACTGTTAGATGTAGTACCCATACTATTTATGCTGCTGGTAGATGAAACCCTGCTGAACGCAAAAGGATAAATATTCAATTAATTTGAGACTGTATTTTAGAACTTGGGTATTGATTTTTTGACGTAGGATCAGATAACAAAAAGTAAAGTTACAGAATTACAAAGAAACAGATTATATGGCAGAACCATGGTGATATTTATTCTCTTCATGGACAGTCATCTTAACTCCACATGCCCACTTTGTTTCCATATCCTTTTCTTTACCTTTCCTAACAACCTATCTATGCTATTCTTGAATATTCACACAGTCATTACTTTAATCACTGAATGAGGTCAGTGACCACAAGCTCGCAAGTCTTATCCTTTTAGGCTTCTTAATCACTGAAAACTATTTCTCTCTACTCTGCTCCATTCCATCATAATTTTCAACATTTCTATCAAACCATCTTGGAACCTTCTTTATCCTAACAGAGGTAGTCCCAAGTTTTTAAAATGTTCTTCAAATTTGTACTTCCTAATATAAAACAATATTCTAGTGAATCTGTGCAGGAGACTCGATGTTGCCTCAACATTCTTCCTGTGATGTGCAGCCTAAAACTGCCAATGGTATCCCAAGTGTGGTCTTGCTAAAGTTGAATATTTATTTTAATCCCCATTTTTTGTTGTGTACTTTTTGCCATAAAAGCCCATACACAATAAATCATGTCACATTATTAAATCATTTTCAAACAATTTACATTTATTTAGCATCTACCACCATCACAGCACCAATGAAACTTCTCAGTATAAGGTGGGCACTGAATTAGAGACTTGACATTGCTGTGGCCCTAATACCCCATCCTTTAACCAGCAAAGTAATGGACGTAGGTGAAGCCCAACTGTGGCATTTTTACACACAGCTCTATTTAGTACAAACTCCATTAGATATAAAAATCCAAACAAATGTATCCTAGTTACTTATTTTGGATTTTTGGCAAAATCACCTCATTTTATTCACTTTTTTTATTAGCATTGTTGCAAGATTTTTGAAACAATACAAAGTAAAAAGCAGAGATGAACAGAAGTGAATAAAATGATACATAAGTCACATCTTTGTTAAAACTTTATATTAAAACTAAATTAAATGACAGATTGCTTATCAAGGAGTTATCATTTCTCAAATTAAGCTCACACCCTCATCCCATGAATACGTTTGTAGAGAATTTTCCTAGCTCAATGTCCATTTAAGAGAGCATCGTCCTATCACGTTGACCTTCTTGTGCTGTTGTCTCACTTTCATTTTGTCCCTCACCTGCACTAACTCGCTAAGTGCTCAAATAAGAATATATGTCAACCTAATAAATAAAATCCATTTTAGACTGCTCTGAATAGATGAAAACTCCCAATTATCAACTATTTTCGTGAGGATTGTCTTGCCTTAATACGATTTGACTTTTCAAACAAAGTAATTAAATCAAAGAGGTACACTATTTTTGTTTTATGAACACAGAATGTGCATTAAATAGCAACGCTTACACAACAGGAATACCTCTTTAATTCAGATCACTGTTGAAAATGAAAGCTTGAACTCTATTTGAAGGAGAATTACTACACAATCTTTCAAAAAGTATTTCATTTGTTTTGTTCCCTTGGATATTGTGGATAATTTCTCAACAGAAAATAACAAAAGATTTTTGGTCAAGTTTGTATTCCGAATTCTTTATTGCCATACTTATTGACTATTTGCATTCTTGCATCCATTTTGGCAAGGAGAGAATGGTACAGCTACTTCTAAAGATTTGGTGGCATCCAAATTTGAATACAGCAGCACAGACAGGTCGATGCCTCATTTGCTTGTGAAATAATAAGGGTAAAGGTATTAAATGGTGTCCTGGAACCACTCCCTTGTCAAATGGCCCTTTTTCCTGTATACAGCTTGATTTTATTGAATTACCAGAAGTACACTGATTATTACTAAACAATATTTATAGTAATGTGTTTCGTAAATGGATTGAAGCCTTCCCCATCAGGAATTTTACTGCACATATGGTGGTGAAATTATTGTTGACACAAGTTATTCCTTGTTTTGGGGTACCCAAAACAGTGAGCTCGGATAATGGACCACATTTTGCAGCCTGGATCAATACTGAATTGTGTGAAGCACTTGTAATTAAACAACGACCGCACTGCGTGTATCACCCAGAGGCAGCAGGAATTGTGGAAAGGGCCAATGGGACTTCAAAAGAAAAATTATCTAAATTGACTGAAGAAACTCGGTTAAGTTGACGAAAGATATTGCCCTTGGCACTGTTTCACATGCGGGTGACTCCACATTCGCTGACCGGACTATCAGTTGCAGAGATGGTCTACAATGAGGACTCCCTGGGTTGCCCATGAAAAACCTCTGGAGGGAGTAGATCTCCATACGATGGAGGAACAGGTGCAGAATTATTTGAAGCAATTCACACTTTCTCTGCAGCTTCTCCACTTCCAGGTAAAATAGGCACATCTCCCAGAGACAGCAGGAACAGCCACCTCTTGATATCCAGTGATCAAATCTGGAGACTATGTATTGGTGGAGAACTGGAATAGAAAGAAACTAGGAAACACCGGAGCAGACCTTTTCAAGTACTACTGCCCATACCGACTTCCGTCAAACTTGAAGGACGTTCAAGAAGGATACATCTATCCGATTGCAAGAAGATTGTCTCCAACCCAGATACGAACACAGGATGAAGATCTTCATTATATTTTTTGGACGTTCTGGACTATTTGGCTTTAATGGCCACTCATTAGTGAAAAAGCGAACTATCCGGGGACTGCATGCCAATACCTATTTATACCTGTCATATACGTATGCTAAAAAATTGAATGTAAGCAAATGTTGGATTTGTATCCACATCCCTGCCCGTTTAAGGGAAGGAATACCTCTCTAATCCCTCCCATTCCATATTGCAGAAACAACTGAATGGATTGTATGTCAAAACCAAACAGGGATTGGGGAGATATGATAAAATGGAAGTTGGCTGACTATGAATTAACTCGGTTTTCAGCTTGGTACCAGCCTGCGTATAATCATGCCTTGCTTCCATCCTCCCTTATTATCCCCTCGAATGATGTGTGAGGTTCTCTATGTTTTAGTAAATCAGGGAAAGAAAAGCTGATAGGGCAAAGTAGATGCAACCTTACAGCTGAGTGGCAAGGACCAGTAGCAAACCTACTTAAGGGTATGTTTGTTCTTGATTGGTCTAGGGTATGGAATACAACCTCTAATAGCTCATGGGCACATACTTCCCCAACACTCTGGATGACACTGGCTGATGATTTTACAGCCTATAATGGAATAACTCGTAAACATAAAGCAGCAGAAGCCAGGGCAGCTGGACAGGCACTGGCTGAAGTCTTGGCTGGTTACAAAATAAGGAAAGCTGATCAAGCTATTCCAAAATGCCCGACCTCTTTAAGACCTGATAAGGCTTACTCAATGTGAGACAAAATAAGGTCAGGGATGAAGGAGTCACTGATCACTTTCTGTTCTATCAAATGACAAGATAAAGGTATGAATGATGAGACAAAGAGTTCTCGGAAATCAGCAGGTTGTACCAAGATTTATGACATTACTTATGATGTCTCTATTTGATCAAATTCCTGAATAAGCTCTGGTCATGCAAACTGATAATGATTATGTATAAATACTGAGTTGATTCTTTATGTAAGAGCGGATTTGAGGAAGAATTAGCAAGTCATAACGATGGTTCTCTGAACTCAAGTTTTTGCCAATACTTCATGCATTGTTTTGTAAATAAAGACAAGTTATTTTGTTGGAACAAACTTTGTTGAGTCTCTCTATCACAGTCAAGAAGCAGGAAAGTTTCCACTTCAACACTGTTTGCAATTACTTCATTAGTACATTGATGTTCCCCAATATGAGCAAAAATGCATCAGAATGGAAGCGGTAAATTTATTATTAATAACTAGGAGAACCAAAATTAAGCTATTCAAGAGTCCTTTGCTCGTGTTCTCTACTCCTGATACAAACCTTTCACTCTTCCACAGGAAGCATAGTCAATCTGACAATCAACAGTCCAAGGACAAGTTTCACAGTTCTTAATCAGGACAGGGGACTTTTCAGGGTCTTGGATGGGTCATCATAGGCCTCAAAGTAACCATTTCTAAAATAACAGAATGTCCACAATCCCGGCACAGTGGTTAGCACCGCTGCCTCACAGCTCCAGGGACCTGGGTTCGTTTTCTGGCTTGGCTCACTACCTGTGTGGAGTTTGCACATTCTCCCCATGTCTGGATGGGTTTCCTCCAAGTGCCAATAATAAATAAATATCTCTACAAATGCACATTTAACATAGCCAGCCAACTTCCCTTTTATCATATCTCCCCAGTCCCTGTTTGGTAATTGGATAGAATATGCAGGGCTGGCCGGCCATGGGGGCCACTGCACACGTGCCGATCTCCACTCTGATAGATTGGCAGGAAATACTACCGTTTTCCTGCATGTTAAGATATAGGAGCAGAATTAGGCCACTCAGCTTACTGAGTCCACGCTGCCATTTAATCATAGCTGATATACTCCTCATCCCCATTTTCCTGCCTTCCCCATAACCATTCAATTCATTACCCATTAAAAATCTGCCTAACTCCTCCTTAAATTTACTCACTGGTCTAGCATTCACCCACTTTAGCGAATTCCACAGATTCACAACTCTTTGGAAAAAGTAGTTTCTTCTCAACACCGTTTTAAATTTGCTAACCCTTATTCTAAGGCTATGACCTCTCATCCTAGAATGCCCCACAAGAGGAAGCATGCTCTCCACCTCCACTTTATCAATACCTTTAATTATCTTGTATACCTCAATCTGATCTCCCCTCATTCTTCCAAATTCCAGAGAGTAACTGTCTAAACGGTTCAATCTTTCATCATACGACAAATCCTTCAATCAATACAGTGAATCTCCTCTGAATTGCTTCCAGTGCCATTACATCTTTCCTCAAATAAGGAAACTGAAACTGTGCACAATATTCCAGGTGCAGCCTCACCAGTGCCTTATATAGTTGCAATAATACTTCCTTACCTTTATATTTAATTCCTTTAGCTATAAATGCTATTATTCAATTTGCTCTCTTTATTATCTGCTGCACCTCCATGCTAGTTTTCTCAGATTCATAATTAGGACACCCAGATCCTTCTGCCCTGGAGCATCCCAATGTTTCTTCCCATTTAAATAATAAGTCACCTTCCCATTTTTCGGCCAAAATGCATAACCTCACACTTATCCATGTTAAGCTCCATCTGCCACATTTTGGCCCACTCACCTAAACTAAGGTTCTTATTTCCTTATTGCAACTTAATATCCTGTCTATTTTTATGTCATCTGCAAATTTGACTATAGAACCTTCTATCTCTGTATCAAAGTGATTAATATAGACTGTAAATAGCTGGGGCCCAAGGGCTGAACCCTGTGGCACCCCACTAGTTACTTCTTGCCATCCAGAAAAAAAAAATATTGATTCTCTGTCTTCTGTCCAAAGTACTAAATTACCCTTAATCCCATGTGATCTAACCTTGCAACAACTTTTTGTGAGGCATCTTATCAAACACCATCTGGAGATCCAAATATACTACATCTACAGGATCCCCACTATCCACTTTGCTCGTTACATCCTCGATGAACTCTAGCAAATTAGTCAAACATGATTTGCCCTTCTTAAAACAATGCTGACTCCATTGGATAGCAATTTCACTTTCCAAATGTCCTGATATTGCTTCCTTGATAATTTCTTCTAACACTTTCCCAACAACAGATGTTAAACTAACTGGTCTGTAATTTCTCACATTTTGCCTCTCTCCCTTTTTGAATAAGGGTATTACATTAATATTTTTCAAATACACTGGAACCTTTTCCACGTTCAGGGAATTTTGGAATTTTATAACCAATGGATCCATTCTGTCCACCGCTACTTCCTTTAATACCCTATGATATAGGCCATTAGGACTGCAGGATTTGTCTGTCCTCAATCCCAATAGTTTTCTGATTATCTTTTCCCTATTGATGTTGATTGTTCCAAGTTCTAGCCTTTCTATTATCTCTGACTTCCCAAGGCTAATGGCTCCATGATAGTATCAACCATAATTTCTACCAATTTCTTCCTGAAATTTACATAAAGTCTAAAGCCAATAAAAGTAAAGTAACATTTCAGCCAGAATTCTCCAGTCTTGTATGCCCTACTGCCATTGCCAGCGAGAATGGAGGATTTGGCGCTTGACCAAATTTCCATTCACTACAGCATGGATTAAAAAATCCCAGCTGGAGGTGAGATCGGAGAATTCTGGCTTCAGCGCGTACTTTTAAAATCTCGAGCATTTAAAAAGACGGTGGCAGACTGACGATTACTGAGTTCTCTTCCTTGAGCAGGGAGTAATGAACTGAAGAGGAGGCATGAAGGCAATTACAGTTCAGAATGACAGGAAAGTCATGTGAATGATGAGCAGGAATCCACATTGGTGCTCTCATGTTTTTGTCATGTGCTGGATCAACCAATGTATATTTTATTCAGGTGCGTCAATGCATTGACCAAACCATTATAGAGCTCTTCAGAATTTTTTGAAGCTATTGCTGTGAAGGATTGATCTATCATAATAATTAATGAAAATGGCTTCCAATTTAGATATTCATCTTGTTTCTTATTTCAATAGCTTAACTGGCGAAATCATCCAAGATTGCTTACCTTGAGTCAGAACAAAGAGCTAGTAAGAAACTGGCAATTTCATTTTATAACCACACATCTGTAAATAACATTGCCTTTTGTAAATGTCTAATATCATTCTTATTGTACAGGACAGAGTTTAGCTTAGTTCATTGTTTCTATAAATATTATCAGGAAAAAAAACTCTCTTGATGCAGTGCATGTAGCACAAGACAACGAATTACCACTTATATCTTTTCTCTGTCCAGCTGGCAATGAAACTGCACATTTCCATCCCCTTCCCCCTCACTTCCTGATTAGAATATCACATGTAATCATGCTCATTTTTTGGGATTCTTACGTGACATTTTGAATCTGTAACATAGGTTCAGTGCACACATTCCAGAACTGGCTCATTTCGATGGGTGAATGTGCATTCCAGTTTCCTTTCAAATGTCATTGTAAGCAGAAGCTTATACAAATGACACAGGATGCAGCTTGCAACCACAGGATAGACTTGTTGAGTGATGAGGTTAACTCTCAGAACAGTGTTAACAATTGTAAATGGCTAATTCATGCTGTAACTCACCTAGAAAGGGCACTATTTAGCAGTCTAGATTTTGCTGGCGATGTAACTTTAGGCTCCAAACCAGGGTTAGTTAAGGATGCTGTAACCTGCTCTTGGGTAGGCAAAGACTGGCTTTGATGAGTTTCCTTTGACACTTGTAGGTGTTCCTTGTCTTTTACAGTTTCCTTCTCCCTTGAGCGAGCTTTGTGTTCAGCAAGAAGAATGTCAAATTGTTTCCTTCGCCCTGGCACTGCTCTCCGATAATTAAGTGAATGAGTCTGTGCAGGAGCCAGAATTAAAAAAATTAAAAGGCACACCAGATACAATGTAGGTGAAATGATGCTTATAGTGATGAAGTAGTTTAACAGGATTAGCACAGTTGTAAATATATTACCTTATTATGTTGTTGAAATGTTTCAAAGCACATCAGACATTTTTGACATGAAGTGGCTGTTGCTTTGTTAATAATGATTTCAACTCAAATTTGAAGTATATGATATAACATTGGTAGACACAAGCATTTTTCTATGCATGTTCAACAACTGGCTATAAAATATATTTCCTTTTGAAAATTTCAATGCAAGTATCCAAAAATAAGTCAGCCAGTCTTTCTGAGCAAAAGGAATACCTTGCACGTGAGCGACCTTGTACATGGTTTCTTTGTCTCAGGATCCACGACACCACAATGCCTGTTGGGGTCGAATTCCCTCTCTGTTAAAATGAAAATACATTAAATTCTGTTAGTGTGACTACAGATCATGGCCAGACAAATTGGGCTTTTTCCTTCAATACTTCTGCCTAAACCGATTATAAATACACAAGACCACAGAAATTTATAATGTTCCAGCAAAGCACTCAAAAGTCTTCAAATTTATTAATATTCTGCTTAATGTAAAGTTTTATTGAGCCTAAAAATCTGAACTGAGATAGATTAGGCAAATTCAGCAACTGTCAAGCATTCTACTTTCAACTTGTACGGAGCTCAGATTATTTATTCAATTTTTTTTTAATAGTTTCCTTTTTGTGTAGTCATGAACCAGTAGCTAGGAGAGCTAGTTCATGGCCGAAGCTCCTTTACTGTCCTGCAATAACGTGTTAATGCAGATACACCACACATGGATTCTGTGTTGGCAGGATCATATTAATGTCCAATGGAATAGATCTCCAAGCATAGCCCAGTTGAAAAGCAACAGTTAAATCCATCATGCGTGAAGCAGGCACACCGGAGCATGCAGTACAGAAAGCAATCACCAGAATACAAGATAATCTCTTAAAATCTGCATTTGTTTCAATAAACTTATGCATTTCAAGCTTACAATATCATGAAATCAGGAGGAGGTCACACAACCCATCATATCTGTCCTTCAAAAGATATGTCCAATCAGACCCACATCCATGCAAACTTTTCTGTTTCAAGTTTATATACAATTTCATTTTGAATGTTATCATTGAATCTTCTTCCACTGCCCAACTAAGCAATTTCAAATCATAACTCAATGTAAAGATTATTCTGATCCTGCATTTAGTTATCTTAAGTGTCGGTTTTCCGTTCTGAGTCACCTACCAGTGAAAACAGTTTATCTTTATTTACTCTATAAAAACACTTCCTAATTACAAACATCTTCAATTAATCATTTGCTCAAGTTTCTTTGCTAAGTTTCTTTCCTGGAAAAATAACACCCAGAGTCTCCATATAACTGAAGGCTCACATTCCTGCTATTCTGGACCCTCTCCATCTTCATAAACTGCAATGCCCAGGATTGAGCATAATACTCCAACTAAGGTCTAACCATTAATGCATGAATGCTTAGTACAATTTCCTTGATTTTGTGCTACATATCTTTATTTAGAAATCCCAGGGTCCTGAATATTAAGTCAACTGCCTTAAAAATTTTCCTTCCATCTTCACAGATCTGCATATGTTTAGGTTCACATATAGCACAAATAAAATTTCAAAAGAAAACGTAAAAGGTACCAAATGTCATTCACAAAAGCAATGTACTCTCAGAATTATTTTAACCGAAAGCTTCAAATTTTGAGATATTTTAAAATATAATTTTGTCAGCATTCTAAATATCACAAAATATTTCCATCCCCTTGCACAACCTTTGAATCCACATTTATTGCTTATGGTGCATACTGATTCTGTAGTAGCTGTAATTATTTCCATATTCATTTCCTGAAGGAATTTCATGCTAAAAAATGTTTGCATAGGGCGCTTACATGTGAAATGGCATTAGCAATGGGCTGCGCACTTCTAACTCAAGTTTGCTCTTTTACTTGCAGGCTGTAAAGTCACATAATAGAAGAGGTAAAACTTAGACTAGAAGAGGCCAATTAAAAGATCAAATTTGTGACTACTGTTGAAGATGCTATCTTGAAAACCACTGATCCAGAATGTACACATGAAGTACAGAAAATTGAAAGTCTCCCTTGAACTCTAGATGGTTACTATCTTTCTTATGTTCTTCCATCTAGAAAACTGAGGAAATTTGGCATGTCCGCTACAACTTACATCAGCTCTTACAGATTTACCACAGGAAACATTCTTTCTGGTGTATGACAGCTTGGAATGGCTCCTGATGTGCCCATGACCGCAAGGAACTACAAAGGGCTGTGAACAAGGCCCAGTCCCATCATTCAAACAACCTCTGACCTACTGACATTGTCTGTACTTCTTGCTGCATCAGAAAAACAGCCAGCATAATTAAGGTCCTCATGCACCTACTCTCTTCCATCGGGAAAAAGACACAAAACTAGGAAAAGTATCAACCAACTAAGAACAGCTTCTTCCCTGCTGCCAACAGACTTTTGAATGGACCTGCCTTGCATTAAGTTGATCTTTCTCTACCCCCCAGCTATGGCTGTAACACTACATTCTACATATTTTCCTTTCCTTCTCTATGTACGGTATGCTTTGTCGCAAGAAACAATACTTTTCACTGTATACTGATATACGTGACAATAATAAACCAAGTTAAATCAAATCATCTCACTCTACTCATGCACTCATTCATTGGTCCACTCAAGGTCAGGTTGCATAGTATTGTCTCAAGTAATGAATATTTAAAGAGATCTTATGCAGTCAGTAAATTATGTTGCTCTTTACATATATATGTTTCACATGCACAATGACAGGTCCTATTATTTCTAAGAATGGAAACCTCCTGTAACCATCTCTCCTTTTGATACAAGCAGCAGCTCTCAAAGTATATCCATCTTATGGGATTTAGACAGTGAGTTACTGAAAAGTTGTAATCATTATCAAGAGGAGCTAAAGGAGGTGATGGAAAGCAAAGAACTTCCATGTATTATAACATCATTTATGTTCTCAACATATCATTAATTAATTAATTACATTTGAAATATACAGTTATAATTCTGAGATAGAAGGCAGCCGATCTGTGCACTCCCACAAACAGCACTGAAATAAGAGATCAGAAAAACTGTTTCAGTGATGTGAGTTCAGAATAAATATTGACCAGAATATTTTGGGGGAAAGTCCCCTGTTTTTCTTCAAACAGTGGGTTGCGATCAGAGAGGATAGTAGAACCTTGACTAAATATCTCAGTGGAAAGACAATAACCCTGAAACACACACAGTACTTACACTGCACTTTGGTTTCAAGTTTGGAAAATTCAGCTAATTAGGCTTTGTTATGATCAGCACAATATATTTCTGAATGCCTGGTTAGGCTGTGTTGGAGGCTGCGCCTATTCTTACTCTCCCTAGTGAATAGAATTGGCATACATATAGCTTGTTAAGCAGAAGTAAATCAACCTCATGACACTTAGTGCAGAAACTGAGTCTATTATATCAGAAATGTGAATCAGAGCATTGGACACTGGAGTTGACTGCATGTTTTGAATCTGTCAGACAAAACAAAATAAAGCATCTTCCAAGTTTTTACAATCCCATTCATGGTGTCCTGTATACAGCCAGAGTCTGACAAAAATTTTTAGTTTCACTTAAAACCTCACGTCACTAATACAGTTCAATATGTTGTATTACTGATCAAAACACTAAAACATTTCATTTTCTTTGAACAGAAACTGAAATTTCAACTTTGTAACTTAAAATCTGCTGTGGTCATTCTTGGTTTTGTTTAAATTTACTTCTTAATAAATCTGATTTAGAGTTTGTGGCCTGTGATACATTGTCTGCCATGCCATTTGATAATGGGCTAGAGAAATAGAGTTTACAGTGGCAATCAATATTAATTCCAGTGCACATCTCACTGGTAAATGATTTATTGATCATACTGAGAGTTGCCAGCCACATTTTCATGGTTTTCCCAAAAGAAAATCAAAGTGCTGCTGTCAGAGGGAAAAACAGCGTGTTTCCTGCTGGCGCTGGCAGCGCTAACTAAGTGAGATTCAACCAATCGTTGGTTGAAATAAAATCCCTCACGTGAAACACACTGGCAAGCCTAGCTTTACCGAGATCAGTGCACTGTTTTTGAAGAGTTCTCCAATTACAGAGTATAGTGCCAGGTCCCCCTCCCTTTTCCAAAATTCATTCAACTCAGCAGATAGGAAGAGCATCCAATCCTTCACCACAAAGGGACAACCGCAATTCCTCCCCCTGATCCTATGACTAAATGTTCGGATCACACAACCCCAACAACACAAAGGCATGGAGTGCAGGATGATGTCTTCATTATGCCGAAGGAAGGTTTTCTAATTACAAAGATCATAGTATGTTTCAGGAAAGCTCACTAGCAATTAGAATTTTCATGCCACACTAACGACAGGAATGACCTAACAACATTTTTCCATCCTAATGGGAGGTCCTGCTGTTGGATCGGGGAGGTTGCAATGTGGTGAGCAAGAAGAGGATGATCTCTCCAACCAAACAGTTCTACACAAAATCATCTGAGGAAGTCAGCAGCAATAACACGCGCCCTCCAAACTATAGATGGTACCAGAAGATCCAGGAACTTGGACAGAGGGAGGCATGACAGGCAAATGACGGAACCAAGACCTATAAGTATAGAGGCAATCTTATCCCGCCAATGATGGCGGGTCTAGCCAGTAAGATCACGAGGGCTGAAAAATCAGCTTTGCATCCAATTTCACACATCTCACTAAGTTACCAGCAACAGTTACCTAGTGAGGTTAGCCTTGTGCCCATTTCCTGCATGAGGCTGACTAATTTATTTAAATTCAATTTGAATATATTTTGCATGGACTTAATGAGCCCAGAATGCTATCGTCTGGGCTCGCCAGGAAAGGTTCTCTCTGCCAAGGATTACTTATGTTCCCCAGCAATGGGAACCCAGTCTTGATAACCTCGCTGGTAGAGCCAGAGGCTACTGAGGCCATGCCTCCCCCGCGGAGGTGGGGGGGGGAGGGGGGGGGGGGAGGAGGAGGAGGAGGAGGAGGAGGAGGAGGAGGGAGGGAGGGAGGGAGGGAGAGATGGTGCATGCCCCTGAGGCAATGTCAGCTGGCAGTGTCGGCATCGAAACTGCCCACTGGGCAGTTCCCAGGAGGTAGGACCAGAGGCGGGAGGCCTACTGGGGAGCTTATTCCTCACATCCTAAACTGAAGAGCCAATGCTCACACACTCAACCTACCATCTTCTCAAATTAATGCCTCACACTCACCTCTACAAGTAGTGTACTTCCCTTTCCTGTCACACATGCCATTACAAACACCCACCTCTCTGCTTTTGTTCTTCTAACTGGTGGGAAACAAAGACTTAGGCAGTGTCCCTCCTGTAATAGACACCTCATTGACTACCGACAGTACACATCTACTGGGTCCACTAGGAAGAAGGCACCAGGTGTCAGTGGCAACATGCCACAAAAACCTTAGCCTCCTGAAGCATTGGCATTCAGCAATGTCAATGATCCTCTGCCCTGTTCATCTTTTCTGCCATGTGGAAGGACATGCAGCTGATAAGACAGCTTATACTGGAGCTGGTATCATCCCATTTTAGCTGGAGCAGTTGGCAGAGGTGTGGTTTCAGCTCTTAACCTTCAGAAGATAAGTTGCTTCCATGCATCTAACAGGCTGGCAATGGTGAAGTGTAGCTGATAATATGCAAAATGGTAGAGAGGAGAAAAACCTTCTAAGAAGGCATTTGTTAAGCAGTTCAATCATTCTCCAAGAGAACAACTGATGTCACTTAATTGCCAAGTCTGGAGTTTTTCAGTGTAACTGATCAAAACCTTGTCATTTCACTGAAGACAGAAGTGTCCCACCGTGACTCTCTTCATTTGGCAGGTCAAAAACAGATTCCATGCCTAAGAAATCCAGGATTCGGGGATAACCTCATATCTGGCTTCTTACCAACTACAACAAGCCCTTTATTATTTACCATTCTTTCCCCCTTTCTTATCCTTGAACCCTCAAATATCATCTCAGTCGTAGATGAGGGAAATCCTCATAATATAATCATTTTGCTTTCTTTTTCATTGGCCTCCAAGTACTTGGGAAAAATTCCATCCTGTATTTCTGTAATTGTGAGTTATGAAGCGACAACATGCACATCTCCATTACTGCTTTTGATTTTTGATACACTAATTATCACTTCACTGGGCATTGAAATCAACATTTTCTGCCACAAAATAAAGCAGTTTATTCCCTTGTGGCCTGATCACACAAGTGGCATCACCTGTCATTTTACAATGTTTCATGCTGAATATTGTTTGATTTTGAAGGCTGAATCAGTATTCATGAAACATCAGGGCACACTTTATGCAGATTTTTACAGAACCTTGCATTACGTTCAAACATAAATCTCTGATGAACTGAACATTGAAAATTTGCCTTATCCATAAGGAGTATATTTTGGAGTTTTATTCATTGTAATGGATCGTCTCATCCTACAATCTTTCCAACATGGAAACAGGCGCTTTAACCCAACTGGTCCACGTCAAACATGGTTCTTGCACAGGGTTTAAGTGTCCAGTGTTTCTGCTATCTGAGTAGATTCAAAGTGCAAATTTTCTTCCCACAAATGTGTGCAGTGTGATTTTCAACAACTTTGCATTCAGGATATGAGACAAGTTGCCAGCAATTTAGCTCAAATATCAGATAGCATCCAAGCTATCTGATACTTGATATAATTATCCACTTTCCATGGATATTGAGTACAACCCCATCTAGCCGGAATGGTTCTAACCATAAAACTAGTCCTAGTAGAAATGAATCCAATATTATATATTACGTTGAAATGCAGGAAGCCAATGAGACCTTTAAACAGGAACACTAACTTTATTGTTCCATCGTAAGTTATAACTAGTTGTCCAGTTAGGTTAGCAGTGCCAGGGGTTTTGGGAACGTGAACATAACAAATCAGAAGCTGCAGGGTTACCAGTTCAAGTTCTGGGGCCATCTGATATTCAGATGTCTGCCTCAACTGCAACGAGTTCGATGAGCTTCTCATCCAGGATGTTATGAAAAGATGCAACGTTCAGAAACTTCCAAGTTCTGATATCTAAAAAAAAGAACCAAAAGAACCCAATATCTAAACATAAGAAAACCAGTGGGACACTGCTGGATGTAGGTAACCATGTTTGACCACTCTCCACATATTCCAATGGTTTGTTCAACAGCAACGCTGAAATAAGTCTTCTGAAAGAATTATACTGGACAGATTGAGGAGGGGGATTTATTTTGTTTTTGAAATAAAGTCCCTCAGTTACTTTAATAAATATACTGCACACTCTAGAGCTAAGCCAAAGAGGTTAGGGAGATGTGGCGATCTCCAGCCAGTTTGTTGATTTAACTAGCCTTAGCCAGGTTAATAATAATGACATCAATGCCTTACTTGGCTTAAAAAGGTGGGATAGGGATGGGTGGTCGCAAGGAAGAGAGATTTCAATCTATTACAATCCATTAGCCCCAATAAGCATTCAGGTGAGGACAGATTGGGGTTTGGAGACAGCTTCTTCATTTGCAATGAGTTCCATGAGTTTCTTATCCTGAATCAGGTGCAACATTCCAATTTTCCTTGAAGTGGCAGAATTGCTGTTTTAAAAACAGCAAATGCTAGATATATGTAGAGTAAGAAATCTCACAATACCAGGTTAAAGTCTAACAGGTTTATTTGGTAGCACAAACCACAAGCTTTCAGAGCACTGCTCCTTTATCAGGTGAATAGGAGTTCTGTTCACAAACAGGGCATATAAAGATATAAACTCAATTTATAAAATAATAGTTGGAATGCTAGTCTTTACAGGTAATCAAGTCTTAAAGGTACAGATAATGTGAGTGGAGAGAAGCTTAAGCACAGGTTAAAGAGATATGTATTGTCTCCAGCCAGGACAGTTAGTAAGATTTTGCAAGCCTGGGCAAGTCGTGGGCATTACAATTAATGTGACATGAACCCAAGATTCCGGTTGAGACCATTCTTATGTGTGCAGAACTTGACTATCAGTCACTGCTCAGCGATTCTACATGGTCGTGCGTTGTGAAGGCTACCAAATGAACCTGTTGGACTTTAACCTGGTGTTGTGAGACTTCTTACTATGCTAATCCCAGTCCAATACCAGCATCTCCACACCGTGGATATATGTAGGTCAGGGAATATTGGTAGGAAGAAAAATAAAGTTAATGTTTTGAGTTGATGAACTTCCACAAGATCAGCAAGTTGAAACATTAACCCAGTTTCTCTTTCCAGTTATTACTTAACCTACTGAGTCCTTCCAGCAAATTCTATTTTTGTTGCAGATCTCTTGAACTGTATTATTTTGCTTTAGAAATTTTGTTATTCAAACTTCAATACTGAAGATGTTTTATCTATTTTTGAAAAAATGACTTACAACAAAACACTACTTTAATTTTAGTTTTCTGCAAGATGGAATGGTGGATGACCAAGTTGTAATGTATCGAGATTAGATGTTCAGATCACTAACAATCTGTTCCAGTCCTTCTACGCTGATACTGTAGTTAAGAAAGCCTAGCAATGCCTCTGCTTTCTCAGGAAGCTAAGGAAATTTGGCATGTCCACGACGATTCTCACCAATTTTTTACAGATGCACCATCGAAAGCATCCTTTCTGGTTGTATCACAGCTTGGTATGGCTCCTGCTCTGACCAAGACCGCAAGAAATGATAAAGGATTGTGAATGTAGCCCAATCCATTATGCAACCAGCCTTCCATCCATTGACTCCGTTTACACTTCCCGCTGCCTTGAAGAACAGCCAGCACAATCAAGGACCCCACGCAACCCGACATACTCTCTTCCACCTTCTTCTGTCGGAAAAAGATACAAAAATCTGAGATTGCATACCAATCGACTCAAGAACAGCTTCTTCCCTGCTATCATCAGACTTTTGAATGGACCTATCTTATTTATGTTGACATTTCACTATACCCTCTGACTATAACACTACATTTTGCACCCTCTCCTTTCCTTCTCCCCTATGAATAGTATGCTTTGTCTATATTGTGCAAGAAACAATACTTTTCACTGTATACCAGTACATGTGACAGTAATAAATCAAATCACATCTATAGCAATGTGTGGAATTACTTATTAAACAGCTAATTATGCCTTCAATAACTGAGATCTGAAAAACTTTGCTTGCATGGCACTCATTGTGTTCATTGCTCTGATTAGCTTGGCTGACAAACCTTGTATTTATTCACTTCTTTAAAGACTGATCCTTCCTTAGTAAAAAACAAAATACAGCAACTCCTGGACAATATCCAGATTTGGGCTGACAAGTGGCAAATAAAATGCATGCTACTCAAGTGCCAGGCAATGACCATCACCAACAAGACAGACTCTAACCATTGCCTCCTGACAGTCAATGACATGACCATCACTGAATCCCTCAATATCAACACTCTGGAGGTTACCACTGACCAGAAACTGAACTGGACTAGTCATATAAATGCTCTGTTACAAAAACAGGTTGAGTAACTAACCTTCCGACTCCCCAAAGCTTACGGCACAAGTCAGGAGTTTTGTGCAATACGTGCCTGGATGAGTGCAGCTCCAAGCTGCTCAACACCATCCAGGACAAAACAGCCTGCGTGACTGGCACCTCATCTACAAAAATTTACTTCCACCATCGACACACAGTATCAAAAGCATGTACCATCTTCAAGGAATTTACAAAGCCTTCACAGACAGCAACTTCCAAATTCTTGACCATTACCTTCTCAAAGAACATGAGTTGCAGACACATAGAAACACCACAACCTCCAAGCCACTCACCCCGCTGATTTAGAATTTTATTGTTATTCTTTCAATGCCGCTGGGTCAAAATTCTGGAACTCCCTCTGTAACGGCATTCTGGGTGTTCCTACACCAAATGGACTGCAGCAGCTCCAGAAAGCAGCTCACTACCAACTTCTGGACAGCAATTGTGGATGGACAATAACTGGCTTAGGCCAGTTATGCCCACACTCATGAATGAATAAACAAAAATCAATTGCAGTCCATGTTTAAAACACCACCTCCAGTGATATTTCTGTCATCTATTTATTAAGTTTCCTTATTGACTCCAGTGTACGTATCCACTGACTCTTGAGGCATCGGTCATTTTAAAAACAATGAGAACGTTACCACCCGGGTGAAAAGGCACCATGTTAGTGTGAATGCTTTACTCTGACACTGAGGAAATGCAATTCAATTGTGCCTCTGAAAATAGGGATGTC
Source organism: Sphyrna mokarran (assembly GCA_024679065.1). NCBI lineage: Eukaryota > Metazoa > Chordata > Chondrichthyes > Carcharhiniformes > Carcharhinidae > Sphyrna > Sphyrna mokarran. The sequence continues at coordinate 47,467,112 of JAGIQG010000008.1, forward strand.
TTAAAAGCTCAGTTTGACATTCAGTTTTCAAAAATATTCAATCTTCTATTACTTCGTGAAAAATTAATATTGTTGAAGAAACATTTGCACATTTGCTTTGTATTTTTCTCTTCAAACCCACATGCAGCCATGTGAAACCACAATAGTTGTGAAGAAGCATGTTATACATGGTCACAAAATCTCAACGTTCAACTTCATGAGAAGGAACACTGAGCAGGTAGTAATATCATGTGTGTATTATCCCTACAGAAATTTTTAGAACAAGTCAAAAATGGTAGAGTGTTAAGGTCATCAAAACAAATTTTATACTTCAACAGGCAATTAGCTTGGTGACTAACCAATTTTCCTTTCTTCGATTCCAAGAATGAGAAAAGGATATCAGGCAACATTGGATCTGGTCTCAGCATGAATCAGTACCTCTTGGGGGGATGGGAGGGGAGGTTGAGGGGGGAGTGATACCGGCATTGGACTGGGGTAAGCACAGTAAGAAGTCTCACAGCACCAGATTAAAGTCCTGCAAGTTTATTTGGCAGCACAAGCTTTCTAAGTCTCGCTCCTTGTTTAGGTAAGTCAGCCACCCGAAGAAGGAGCAAGACTTTAAAAGCTTGTGCTGCCAAATAAACCTGCTGGACTTTAACTTGACGTTGTGAGACTTCTTGCTGTGCTTAAGCAAGCAATCAACAATGCAGTGGGCCAACAATACAAGTTTGCAAACAGTCAAAAGCTAATATACTAACAGCAAATAAGAACACGGAGACTGCAAATTAAAATGGGGAATGTGCAGCTGCACTAAATCAAGTTATTTTATGAATTCAATTGGAATACTTCCTGTCTTATTTAACTTATTTTATTACAAAACCAAAGAAGGAAAAATGGACCATTCTTTCGTAATCAGTGCAACTTTCTAGAATGAAAAACTTGCCTACGTTTAGTGAAACAAAAAGTAAACATATAAAATCAATGATGCTATTTGGTATCTAAGTATCTCTTTACCGGTCACTTTCTGAATTAGCAAACATCACTGCATAATGTGGTGTTCTGGACCTGTCAAGATCAGAATTTATTTGGTTAATGCTAAGAGATAATACCATCACAGTGCTGGGTGTATTCAATAGGCCAGCGACCAGTGGGAAAGGTAGAGAGGAATAATTTTGCAAGGAAATGACAAGAGAGGTACTCAAATATCAATTACTATACTGAAAGACTTTGATTATTCTATTGTAGACAGGGGCAGTAATAGTGTAAAGAGTAGAGAAGGGGAAGAGTTTCTCAAATGCATTCAAGAAAATTCTTTTCATCAGTATGTTTCTAATCCAATGAGAAAGTAGGCTCGCTAGGATCTGGTTCTGGGGAATGAGGTCAAGTGGATTAAGTGTAATTATGATACTGTAATTCTCTAAGAGTTTATAATGGTTGTGGGAAAGGATAAGGGGCAAACAAAGAAAATTAACTGCAGGGGGAGAATCAGTTTCAAGAGAAAGAGAACAGACAAGGTCAAGAAAATTGGAATCTAAGATTGGCAGGCAAAATTGCAACGGTTTACCTTTGAAGAGAAGATAGAATGGTTACAATCTAGGCACATCGTCATGAGGGAGAAAGATAGGACAACCAGAGCCAGAGCTGTATGGATGACAAAAGAGATAAAGCAAGAAAAAGGCAAAAAAAGATTCATATGACAGACATCAGGTGGATAATGAAACTGAGAACCAGGCTGTATATGAAAGTCTGGGGGGGGTGGGGGAGGGTGAAAAAAATTAAGAGAAGCAAGGAGAGTATGAGAAAAGACTAGCATAAAAGGGAATCATAAAATCTCTTTAGGTATATAAATAATAAAGGATGGTTAGAAGAGTAGTAGGACTGATTAGAGACTAAGAAGGGGATTTCCACATGGAGGCAGAGGCATGGCTGAGGTATTAAATGACTACATTATATTTGTCCTTACCAAGGCAAATGATGTTGCCAAAGTCATAGCGAAAGATGAGGTAGCTGAGACACTGCATGAGCTAAAAATTGATTTTGATGATATATTGGATAGGCTTGCTGCACATGAATTCAAGTCATTTGGATAGACAAAATGAAGCCATAATCTTCCAATTCTCCTTACATGGACATATGAATTAGGAGCAGGAGTCAATCACTTGGCCCTTCAAGTCTGCTCTGCTTTCAATAAGACGATGGCTGATCTGATAGTAACTTCAACCCCACATTTCTGTCTGTCCCTGATAACCTTTCGGCCTTGTTAATCAAGAATGTACTAGCTCTGCCTTAAATATATTTAAAGATTCTCCTGCCACTGTCTTTCGAGAAGGAGAGTTCTGAAGACAAAGATGGTACCACAGGGACTGGAGATGTTATAGCCCTTGCTCAGTAAAGGGTACGTAGTTAAGTCCAGCAATTACAGGCTTGTCAATTTAACTTGGAACGTGGGTAGTTAGTAAACTTTTAGAAATCAGCATCTGTGACAAAATTAAGTCAATTGGACAAATATAGATTAATTAAGGCAGGCCAGCATGGATTCATTAAGGGCAAATCATATTTAACTAACTTGATTGAGTTCTTTGAGGAAGTAACGGAGAGGGCTGATGAGCACAAGGTTGTGCTTGACATGGTGCATAGGGACTTTCAAAAGACATTCAATGAAATGTCACATAACAAGCTTGTAAGTTAATGCCCATGGAATAAAGGAGGCAGCAGCAGCATGGATACAAAGTTGGTTGAATGACACAATAGAGTGGTGATAAATGGTTCAAAACAAAACAAAAAATGCTGGAAAATCTCAGCAGAGCTATTTCTGGATAACTCTTTGTCGGCTCTGATGAAGAGTCATCCAGACTTGAAACATTAGCTCTGTTCTCTCTCCACAGATGTTGTCAGACCTGCTGAAATTTTCCAGCAATTTCTATTTTTTGTTTCAGATTTCAGCATCCGCATAAAAGACACATAGTAGGGCTTCCCAGAGGTTGGTGTTAGAATTACTGAATTTCTTAAACTTACAAGTATTGTGAATTACAAGGAGAGCAGTGAAGAATGGTGGAATAGGCAGACACGTGAAAGATTAAATTTAACGCAAAGAAGTGTCAAGTGATTAATTTTGGTAGGAAGAATAAGGAGAAATAATACAAAAGAAAGGACAGTATTTTAGAGAGAAGATAGAAACAGAGAGGCCCATGCAATATAAGTACACAGATTGAGAGACTAGTTATTAAGGCCGATGATACCCTGGACTTTATAAATAATTGCATAGAGTACTAAGCAAGGCGGTCATGATGATCCTTTACGAAACAATGGTTTGGCCTCAACTGTCCACTTCTGGCACTACAACTTATGAATGACATAAAGGCATTAAAGAGGGTGCAGAAAAGATTCACAAGAATGATCCCAGAGATGAGGGGACTTGAATTGGGTGGATTGATAGAAGCTGAGGCAGTTCTCATTTAAGAGCAGATTAAGACAAGATCTGATACTGGTGTTCAAAATCATGAGAGGTCTGGACACACTAGATAAGACTGTTCCCTTGGCCATTGGGTAATAGACCAGAAAACACTCAGTTAAGGTGATTGGCAAAGGAAGAAATGATGACATGAGAAGAACAATTTACACAGCAGATTTGAAATACACTGCTGAGTGATGGAGAGATTTTCAAAATAAAATTGGAAGAAGTTGTGGGGCCATATAGGGAAAAGACAGGTCTAAATAAAGATTTGAAGCATATAGATTGATTTAAAAAAGTGTATCCATTTCAAGCCATAGAAATGCAAAAGCTAGGGAGTCCAATGCGTTTGAAAATAAGCAAGGAAGCAGAACCAATAATAATGGCAGTATTTCTCTTAAAGTTACTTCAGGAGGTAGAATTTATGTTAATACTCAAGTGAATAATAAGACAGTCTTGCTCTATAACATCATATGGGGCACACTAAACCATTTGTTAGTAAAATATTTAGCCAAATTAATCTTTGAGTTTACTTTGAGGCCTTAATCTGTCTTTCTGAAAAAATGACTAATTTTGATAGCTCTTCATTTAATTCAAACCCAGCATCAGAAATTCATCACTGTGTACTATACAATGATGTACTCTGCTTCAAGTGGTTCTAATTATTACTCTAGTGTAGTAAATTACAGGATCAGATAGGCTTCATGTGTCTTCGAAAGCCTAGTTCAGCGTTGGCAACTTGTGTCCTCTCACAGGCCTATATGAGATCCTGACCTTGACTGCTCAAAAACATTTATTTCGTCATCAATATTTAGAAAATAGTTAGCTAAATGTGTTTCTATTTAAAAATATTAAATATCCAAAATGATGCATTGGCAATGAATATTTTAATGGGTAACAGCCAGAACTTTTGAAATATTTAGTCACAAAAATATGAAACTTTCTCAAAAGTTGTGTGGAATAAAAGTCATAACAACTTACAGTTGCATTATTTTGCCAAGCAAAATGGTGCCATGCACCACCGTGATAATGACTTACGAATTGCCCACTCACCAAAGATGCAAATTGCTCACAGATATAGACGTATACATCAATAAAGGAACCAACTTTGTTTGAGATTGTTTTGCTCCAAACAAATATTAGTTTAGTATCGGAAACAAAAGTTTGCTGCATCTATCAATAATACCAGCTGAGAGACACACTGCTGTAACTAACAGTGTTGCTTGCCTTTTCGAGGGAGATCTAGTTGCCTCTCCAGGAACATAGTAAACCAGGATAGAGAGACTATTACTGGCCTAATGCAAGAGCATGGAATCAGCAACAGTTGTGCATACATAGGACCTCTTTAAGTTCTACATCCCTTGGCCTTCTGTTTTCCTCAGAGACAAAGTTACCTGTTCTATCAGTGGGACAGTCAAGGTTTCTCTCTACACTTTTAAATGTAACATTTCTGACTATTTTCAGGGAAGAGAATTAGATATCAATCATTTTGCTCTCTGTTCTCTTAAAGCCTGTGTGAAGGTGAATTGGTCAGTAATGCAAAATCCTGAAAAATCCTGACAGTGCTGACTTTTGGACGTCATGCTTCTAATATTGTTAAAGTTGACAGACATTCCATTTTTACAGATTAGCACTTGAATTTAATTTGTAAAAGTTGGCATAATTAGAGGAGTTGAAATAACCACGAGGAAGATAAAAATCTAAAATGAATATTGAGAATTTTGAAATGAATAGACTTATTTATTCTCTGCATCTTCTGCCAACGCAATGTGGCCGCCTGCCCATGTACATTGGTCTGTGCAGACATCAGACTTTGCTCAGCCTTCTGATTATTCTTTAAGAGTGTGCCCAAAACATTAGCTTTGTAGGCAGGAAATGTATGAAAGTCTTAAGATTTTTTAAGTATTTTGTAACTACGGATGAATGAAAGAAAAATGGTTAAGTGATTACATTTCCATAAACAATGCTCAATCATCAAAATTCACAAATGATGCAAGAAAAATATAGTTAATGATGCAACTCTGGAGGCACTCAACGCAATATGCTGCCTGAGCAAATCCAAGACTTTTGGTTTGTTAGTTTGCTGCTTTAAACTATCCGCTTTATTTCTGAATTAAGATAGTGTCAAAAAAAAAGCATTTGCATTGAATGAATTCCAATCCAGCAGTGTCAAGTCTACGATAGTCTGATGCAATGGATCAATATCAAAGAAGGCAGGCCCAATTAATCAAGGCTGCATGAGTCTAATAAGTATGGCGGAGAAACACCAGGCCTGTGATTGTGCAGTGTTGGCAGCAAACACAGCCTTATTTATTCACTTTCATCTGAATTTGGCAGGCTTTCCCTTTGTATCTTATTTGCAATGAGAAATTCGACAACAAAAAGATCAAATCTTGATGAGCATTTTCCCAAAACATACATTACTTATGTTAAGAAGTAACTAATTCACTTTTCATTTCATTGGCATTTGAGTAACAGCATCACAACTCTCAAAATAAATTTCAAAAATGGTTCATCTTGTTATTACAGCTATCGAGTCCTGGTCTAGTCCTTCTCATTATATCTAGCACTCAGAGAAGACTTCGTTATGCAACAAGTTTAACATTTTTATATGCTTTGCAAAGAGAAGGAAAACTATTATATTCACCATGATATTTACTGTATGCTGTACACAGTTTAATCCTGAGGAAACTGCATTCTAGATTACAGAACTCTTCACACAAAGGAAAATAAAGGTCAGGAAATGAGAACAATGTATTCTTCAGAGAATAACTTTCAATCTTCAGTACTGGAGAAAAGACTTCATCCACTGAGACATTTACACAGGAATGATCATGGCTATTCTAGTGTGTGTCTACATTAAGAAACAAACTGTGTAGAAAAGGAAAAGTAGTTTGTAACTAAACTGGGAATTAATCATGACACAATACGGATTAGCAAAGTAGTGGATTAAGTTGATCCTGAAAGTTATTTTCCTTTGAATGTGTCCATTTTAGATATTAAGAGCAGGAAAGAAACAGTGCTCTATGAAATTTAATTCATTGTCCTGCAAATGTACTAAATGAGTGGTTTTATATTGCATTAATATTACTGTCGGCATTCATATATTCTCCCAACAGTTCAGAGTCTGAACAATAGGCTGGATTCAAAAATACTATAGCACGCTTTGTTGGACTATAGCATGGTTCCTTCCCCAAAGTTTAAAAACCAGTTGGAATTGTTCATGTAATATTTATCTAGAACATGGAGCTCAACTGCAACTGAATTTTCAATTATGCACTGTGACTAGATTTAGAGAGAAGAGCTTCCAATCAATACTATGGAAGAATGCTACTTTTTGTCACATCATTGTGAAGTTTGTTGTTGATTAATCAATGGTAATTTTGGTACTTTCCAAAAGTATTCTCAATTGAATCTCACAATAGTGTGCTGTCACCTTTGGACATATTTGCAATCTATATTTTCTCAAATAGACCACCTTTCATAATTACAGATATCAGATATGGTAAATGATTTAGAGGTTGATTCAGGATCGATAGCTGCACTGTAACTAAATGCCAGAGTTTCCTTCAGCATTAAAAGCCTTTAAAACCTGTCAGATTTATTTGGAGTGACGCTAAGGACACATAACAATCAACAGAAGGAAAGTACATTTCTCTGATCTCAAATCGATTAGGGAAGTTAATGTTTTGGGAACAACTGGTAAACATGAATGAATATTAAAGTGAACATATTATTGATATTAATTATTATATAGAACAAGCAGCCTATCTTGAATCTGTCAAACAAGTAAGCTATTTATGCAAACATTTTAAGAAGAAATTGAAATAGTTAAAATATTGATCTCAAACTTTTTGCACATGTTGGTTGTTTTGAGGTTAGACAGCAAAGGATGCATAACTGTAAAGGACTGAACACAACTAATAGCCAAGAGAAAGGGTACCCTATATTGTGTAGTATGTAACAGCTGCTATCTGCAGCTTGATGAGTGAACAACTCCAATATTCAAGAAAAGGCAGACAATGAAATCAGCTTTGCATTGTGCTGGGACTGATGTGACTGCACATCATTGAGAGATGGTGACAGCACTTTGGATTAAGTGCTAGCTGTAGCATTTGAAGGGTTGAAGAAAGGAAGTGTGAAGTTGATCGAGGGGCAATTTGTTGATTTGTAAAGTAGACAGTATACATAGGTATCTGTTCATTACTGATGAATATAAATTTAACGGAAGATCTAAATTTAAAGGAAGACCTTTACTAGGTCTGGGAATGAAGACCCTTTTTATAGCATCTTCTGTATTCAATTCATTTTTTGAAAATTCGTATGTGCTAGAACTAATATTAAGTATTCAAATTACCTGTTGCATGAAATAATTTTCCTGGCACATTTGTCCCATAATTTTTATTTCCTTCCATCTGGTTTCTCCATCACCTGTGGCTGTAAATACAAGGATGTAAACTACTGCCTGGCTTGCACTGGCCCTGATCAATATTCAGATGCCAGGACACACCCAAATAGCCAAAGGTCATATTCCCCTTCCCTCTGAGAAGGCATTTTCCTAAAGTAACAGAGCAGACTTCAGGAACTGAATTAAGTGGAGGATCAAACATCGATCATGTTACTTTAAGAGCCTGCACATTCACTGTACTCCATGAATCCTCTTTGAATTAATTTAATTGAAGCAGCCTGAGCTTTACATTACAATTGCATCTGACTGCAGTTTAAAAGACAAAGTATGAACATGAATGAACTGTAAGTAAACTGGAACTAAGAGTATGCTATGAATGGTGGACTTGATAGCTGAATGGATAATGCATCACACTTCTCTCAGTCCCCAGCTAATTAATAATATTACTCACCAATCTCAATTATTTAACATGTGCTAGTACAAGCAACAAGATAACACTAGCATATTTCTCAAAAAATACAAGAGGTAGCTAAATAAAGGCATTTTGTAGCATTAGAAAGATGCACGCAAACATTCGAAAAACATCCAAGATCATTAAATTTCATAAATATTAATCTCCTCAGTCTGCCACCGACAGCATTTTGAATAAAACTGAACATAAAAGTTAATGAAATCAGCGATTCTAAGATTCAGATTCTAACAAGTTCCCATTTCATCCCTACTGTTCCTTTTTTGATTCCTTAATTCTCTAAATTTAATTCTCCAAAGTTAAAAACATATTGAAAGTTAAAAATTTCTCTTACGTAAACCATCCTAAAAAACCTTTGCAATGCTTTCATAAAAGGAAGCATTACAATTAGCCAAGATACTGACCTGAAGACATTGTTTGAAAGTTATTCTTAAAAATTCTGATCCGTTGGATTAACATGAAAATAGCTATTCATTTTTTGCCTCAGCGTAGAACCGCAATACAGGAAGCCATTCAACTTATTAACGTTTGTATTAGTCTTTTTTAGAGAGTTATCACATTAATCCCACTCTCCTAATCTTTCCCTGTAGCTCTGCAAATTTTTCATTTTAATGTTATATTGAAAGACTGAATACTGCAAATTAGAGATACACAAGACTTGCATCAAGTGCCTTTTATTTTCAAAATGGCCATTGTATGTCTATTCTGAAAGCCAAATATTCCAGGATTTGGTTCATCTCATTCAGTAAATTGTCATTTATTTCCATCCTCATTTGGGATCCTGCATAATTTTAGTTCATTTTCTGTTGTTGGGCTTCCTACTTCATTTGAGTATAATGTTCCTTTTTAGTTGACGGAGTAAGGGTGCCCTAATCTCACATTCTGCTTTTGTTGGCAGCCTTCACACTGAGGTGGTTAACATAGGATCGCAGTGCCTCATATATCCCAACTAAACTGTGGGGGAGATTGATGTGTTACAGTTCACCATCAAGGAAACCCTCCAGTGACCTGCAACTGCTGATAACTGAAGTGGTTGGCAGTGGATAACTGCTCATCAGTACCTAACATACATGTGGAGTACAGCAGCCAACTGTGAGTATAGACATTTCTTGCAGTTTAATCTTCTGAGGGAGTGCTTTTGCATTTTATGCCTCTACTTATAAAGCCAAGGCTGCCTCATACATTTGTTTGCAAAGCAGCCTAAATATCTTCTGCTGCTTTCTAAGACTGTTCATGCAAATAACCCAGTCTCTCTATTTCTATTTCTACAAAAGAGTACGACTTAATTTATATTACCTCTCCTGACTCTTTCTATCAAAATGTATCATTTTATATTGTTTAGCATTAAATTTCATCTTGCCATCTGCCTGCCCATTTCATCAATCTGTCCATGGCTTCCTGAAGATTGTTATTGTCTTCCTGCTTATCACATTACAACATTTTGTGTCATCTGAAACTTTGAAATTATGTCCTGTTTACCAAGTCCAGGTTATTATATGCATCAAAAAGACCTGTCCCCTTAATATTACCATTGGGAAATACTACTTTTTACTTCCCTCCAATGTGAAAGACAACAGTTCATCATCAATCTTCTGACAGTCCCTTGATCAATTTTGTATCTTTGCCTTCACTGCTAATCTCTTGCATTTCCTTTCCACAGGATGTTGATTCTTGCAGACATATAGGGCCCTATATTTTGATTCTAAGTGCTGGGTGGATTTGAAACAGAGTGTTTCAGATCCGACATTCTGAGCTGTTCTCAGATGCCTGAAAAAATAATCAGCAATTCTGAATCGTGCTGCAAAACCTGTGGGCGAGGCTTAACTTGCTCAAAACCCTACAGCTTCAATCGGACCTTCTGACTGCATATGCGCAGAAAACAAATGACAGAATGCTGCACCCTTGCTACATTGCTCCGAGATTAGATCATGCCTTTCCTTGGCCCCCACAGACTTTGTCCCACCCTTCCAACATTACTGACCACCTCATCTTCCCACCTCCTCCGCCATCCAGACTGACCATGGCCATCCTCCCCCACCCTTCCCTCTCACTGATTACAGCAGAGTGGCAGTGTGCCCCCCTTTTCCCTCACTAATCACAGGCAGAGTGGCAATGGACCACTGCCCCCCCCCCAAACTCAAGAAGAGTGCCATCGGACCCACTTTCTCCACCACCCACACCAATCTCAAAATGAGAGTCGTTGGATACTTGGCACTTACCTTCTTGCTAACTGGAGTGCCCATGCTGGACTTCTATGGAGCAAGTCTGTTTCGTGCTGATTCTGAATGGTAAAGGGGGAAGTACTGGTAAGGTTGGGCATGTAGCCCATTATGTCAATTTAAATGCATACAAATGCATTTAAATGGCTGTTGCACCCATTTTGGGCATGGTCCTGATTGCAGCCATTTTTTGGGCCTTGGCCAAGGGGGAACTGGCGTGGGGGAATTAGCGCAGAGGCAGGCATGGGTTGTACCACTTGCCTCATACCCAATTTACCAAGATTTGCATCTGAAAATGAGTACACTTTGATGGGAAAATCAGACCCATAGATTCATGCATAGCAGGAACATGACAATACTTTACGCAGGTAGCCAGTCTTCATATGAATATCAAGATAGGCAGTCAGTGTCGATATGTCATTTGCCTGTGGAGGACAATGTAGCTGAACCAATGTGCCCTCAATGAATATCCAGACAGAAGTACTTTCCAGAACAATACCCTGGATACAGATTACAGCAGGATCTCTGGATAATTTATTTCCTTCTTAGCCTGTGGCCATCAGGCTAATCGTGCAAATGCTATATTCTCAGAAATCCAAAGTACTTCATCCAGCACATGCATACGCTGTATACCAATTCTGGTTTCTTTAAAATGAAAGTAATTTTACAAGGTACTAATCTGCAAAAAGAATGAACATTGTTTCAAAATTCTAACCTTTCCTCCCTCCAGGAAGTGCAGATGATTAAACACATAAATTTAGGTTAAGCTCATTGAAATGACAGATTGTAATATATAAATTGTTTCAAGTGCTCTTCTTAAATTCAACATGAATATATCAATGAACAACAATACAGCTATCTCATAACTCACAGGTATTATTCTGCTGAGTCTCTGTCATTACTAAAATGAACAATGACAAATGGTGAATTGCATTATAGGAGAAAGTAGGTGGAAATGCTCACCAGAAAGTCTTTTGTGAGACTTGTTACTGCTCTTAGTGCCATTTTGGTGTTTCTTGTCTATTGCAGGCGGCACTATTGCTTTCCCATTCAGAATCTTCTCAGGTGAAGGTGGCACAGGCTTTGATGTTGTTGATGCCAATGCAGATTTAACCAGTGCTGCAGAAGATGTGGAGGATGAAGAGACAGAGGAGGTGGTGGAGGTGGTAGTGGTAGTGGAACTCATTTTAACATTGGCACCATCTGCTTTCACCAGGTTAGGGATCTTCTCAAGGCTGACTACTGGGACAGGAACACTGCAAGAGAAAGTCCCATTTGTTAGAACTGGTCCATGCCATGGCCTTGTGATAACCCTTTCACAGCACAAACAGAAAACTAAATTTAGAGGCGAACAATCTGCTCCAGATACCACTTGTCCAATATTTATAATACTCTGGCTGCATTACTTTTTTTTAAACTGAATGATACAATTTTATATCTTCATATTTTGTGAATGAATTGGATGCATCAAGAGTTTTAGCAAATCGAAGAGCAGGAAATAAATTCTTCGCCGATTTAATAATAAGCATCAAATTACTGAGACACAATTTTTAAAGCACCTGAAATTTTGTAGTTCTAAACCCTCCCACATAATAGCAAGTGAAAGGGCTAAAGGGACAACAGTATTTGTTTTCTGGTGCTATTAATTTTGACCACAAAAGTTTAACTGAAACAATTAATATACTCTTAATTATCTTAACGCATACACAAAATTGGGTAAAATATTTCATTTTTTAGTTACAAATCAAAATGATGAGGATTGATAGAATATTCAAATTGCATTGATATAAATAAATTGTGTCCATCCTCCCCAATGGCTCATCTAGCCAGTTCACTTTGCATTGTGGAACTGTGGCACAGTAGTTAGCACTGTTGCCTCACAAATCCAGGGACCCAGGTTCAACTCCAGCCTCGGGCGACTGTGTGTGTGGACGTTGCATGTTCTCCCTGTGTCTGCAAGGGTTTCTTCTGGGTGCTCCAGTTTCCTCCCACAGTCCAAAGATGTACAGGTTAGGTGGACTGGCGATGCTCAATTACCCCTTCTTTCATATTATTCATCTGTTTATTTTGATTATCTTGAATCTTGGACTAGATCTGGTTTTGATGTAATGTAAATGTGATGTTGCTGTACCAAGGGACATAATTCAATCTGGTCATCGCTTAGTTCCATTCACATGACCATCATTCCCCAGTCTCGTGACAAGCAGCTTTTACCCAGTCCCCTGCTGATCCAAAATATGGTGGTTTGTCAGGGAGATTAATGGTAAAAATGTAGGATTATGGAGATAGCGCCTGGGTCAGATTGTCGTTGGTGCAAGCTCGAAATGCCGAATGGCTTCTTTCTTCTGCACTGGTGGGATTCTATGAACAGTATTTTTGAGGTGATCTTTGCTGCAACAGCCAATCTCTGCCACAGTGTGGTGGAGATATATTCAGCCTCAACATCCCCTAGGTTGGTGTAAGGAGATGAAAGAAGTGGAGGCAAAAATTACTGGCTAGGGTTTCCATTGCTGATTTCAGTAATTTCTGCTACATCTATACATTACTCAATCCAGCTTAGCTGTACTGGCTTCCATGGTGCAACCTCTTTTGACACTCACTGTCCAATTTTATTCTTGACGAACAATCGATGGAATGAATTATGACTGCACTGTCTCCACCACCAAAACAGAGTAAAGGAGATGGACATGAAATAAGTCAATCTTGTGGCAAAAGTCAGCATTCCAAAAATAATGTCTTTAAATGTTCAGGATTACCAATCAGCATCTGAGCAAGGTAGTAAAATAAGTTCACACAGAACTGGAGGCACGCAGTCAGATGATGCTGTAAACTGAATTAATGATGTGAATTTCCTACAACTGGTCACCAATAACACAACAAACTAAAGGGACGGCAGACATCACTGAATTTCTTAACAATCGCAGTGAAGAAGCAGACACTTCCTCCTAAATTAGCATAAAGCAAACATAAACATATAGTCGAGATATATTACATTATCTAGCAGTCAGAGCATTCAAAAAGTTTGCCCAAAATGTTTAAATCTGAATTGGGGATGGAAGCAGAATAAAATCTGACTGCTGGCTCTAAGTTAAACTGACCTTATACTTTCTAATGAGACTGCTGTGATTAAACTTACTGATGTCAGCTTACAAAAAAGTCTGCTCTTGTTTATAGCTAACATTGCAACAAATATGGAAAACACAGTTGCTGTTACTTTTCTGGATGCAGACCTTGTCTGACATTAGAAGAAGGTTCATAGAGGCCAACAACATAAAAACTGGACAACTAATCTGTAGAGACGATCCCACATGCAGCCTGAGGAAAGGCTGCCCAGTGGCAATCAGCATTATTTACCTTTGCCTCGGCACTACAAGGATCCATTATGTGAGGAGTAGTTCCAAGGGTAGGTCGTGCCTCACAAACCTTATTAAGTTTTTTGAGGAGGTGACCAAAGAGGTAGATAAGGGTAAGGCAGTTGATGTAGTGTATATGGATTTTAGCAAAGCGTTTGATAAGGTTCCCCATGGTAGGCTACTGCAGGAAGTGCAGATGCATGGGATTGAAGGTGATTTAGCAGTTTGGATTAGGAATTGGCTAGCTGATAGAAGACAGAGGGTGGTGGTTGATGGGAAATATTCAACCTGGAGTGCAGTTACAAGTGGTGTACCTCAAGAATCTGTTTTAGGGCCACTGCTGTTCGTCATTTTTATAAATGACCTAGATGAGGGTGTAGAGGGTTGGATTAGTAAATTTGCTGACGATACCAAAGTGGGGGGAGTTGTAGACAGCGAGGATGGATGTTACAGTTTGCAGAGGGACATAGATAGGTTGCAGAGCTGGGCCGTGAGGTGGCAAATGGAATTCAATACGGATAAGTGTGAGGTGATTCACTTTGGTAGGAATAACAGGCATATGAAATATAGGGCTAATGGAAGGACCCTTAATAGTGTTGTCGAGCAGAGGGATCTTGGGGTACAAGTACATAGCTCTTTGAAAGTTGGCACCCAGGTTGATAAAGTTGTTAAGAAGGCGTACGGTGTGTTAGCTTTTATTGGTAGAGGGATTGAATTTAGGAGCCGTGAGGTTATGTTACAACTGTACAAAACTCTGGTGCGGCCGCACTTGGAGTATTGCGTACAGTTCTGGTCGCCGCATTATAAGAAAGATGTGGAAGCATTGGAAAGGGTGCAGAGGAGGTTTACCAGGATGTTGCCTGGTATGGTGGGAAGGCTTATGAGGAAAGGCTGAGGGACCTGAGGTTATTTTCATTAGAGAGAAGAAGGTTACACGGTGACCTAATTGAGGCGTATAAGATGATCAAAGGACTGGATAGGGTGGATAGTGAGAGCCTTTTTCCTCGGATGGTGATGACCAACACGAGGGGACATAACTTTAAATTAAGAGGTGGTAGTTATAGGACGGATGTCAGAGGCAGGTTCTTCACACAGAGGGTGGTGAGGGCGTGGAATGCCCTGCCTGCAGCAGTTGTGGACTCGCCTACTTTGGGGCATTCAAATGTTCGGTGGATAGGCATATGGATGATATTGGAATAGTTTAGGTTAGAGGGTCCACTGGCCGGCGCAACATCGAGGGCCGAAGGGCCTGTACTGCGCTGTAATGTTCTATGTTCTAATGTTCTATAAGGCATCAATTCATTTATGTCATTGCCAAAGCTTCAGCAAGAGGCAGTGCCATCATATAGTTTTTACAAACCACCATATTTTGGATCAGCAGGGGACTGGGTAAAAGCTGCTTGTCACGAGACTGGGGAATGATGGTCATGTGAATGGAACTAAGCGATGACCAGATTGAAATATGTCCTTTGGTACAGCAACATCACATTTACATTACATCAAAACCAGATCTAGTCCAAGATTCAAGAAAAATTGTCAAATCAAAATAAACAGATGAAAAATATGAAATAACACTTAAAATTAATAAAATATTCATTTAAATATCTCTATCATTCTGCAGCTTTGGAATACAAAAAAAATTTGCATTTATATAGCACATTTCAAAACCACTGCATATGTCAAGTGTTTAATAGCCAATGAAGTCTTTTTGAGGTGCAGTTACTGTTGTATTATAGAACTATGGCAGCCAATTAATGCACAGCAAACTCCTACAAACTGCAGTATGTCAGTAACAAAATAATATTTTTGTGATGTTGTTTAAGGAAGAAATATTGGCTAGGATGTTGGAGATAACTCCCCTGCTTTTCTTCGAAATGGTGTCATTGGATCTTTCACATCTTTCTGAGCGGGCAGATGGGTTTACATTCACAGCCAAACTGGAGTGACTACCTTTACATTTATGCTCAGGCTCTGTAGTTGAATCCAGAAGAAATCCTGTGACAAACCTAGGAGGAGGACTGGAGCAGTATGAATCATAACATCAACATGGACCTATTACAGCCAAATGGCCTGTTTCTGTACTATTAATACATTGTTGTTCTATGTAGCTGTTGCCCAAAATCCAACCCCCCCAAAAGATTCCTGTTTCCTCATTCTCCCCCTCCCACATTTCATACTTCCTGCTTTCCCCACCCCTCTCTTCTGTTCTTCATCCTTCTCTTTCCTCCCTTGGTTCAAACGTGCGCTTACGCTTTGCCTCCATGACCTTTAAAATGAAAAATTCTACGTCAATTCACCTGTGAACTACATAATTGTAATTTTTTGACATTAGGTGGTGTTGCATTACTAGGATTCCAAAATGCATTTCAGCTGAAATTCTATTTCAATAACTCTCACTTTCAACGTCCAAAGTATGTGTGTGAACAAAATGAAATAGGGTTGAAGAAATTATATATTTCACAATAACACAAATGGAAATTAATTAAAGTCTTTTATTGACTTGATTAAAATTTAAAGCCTCTGTCTCCCCCAAAACTTAGAAGAGAGCATGAAGTGGTTGTGATTAATCAGGTCAATAGCTTATTTTAGTTTAATATTCATCAGATAAATACCATATTAAGTTATCTCAGTTTTGTCTAAACAGTCTGAAGGTATTGCTCACACCAGTATATTTTTTCTGCAATGAGTTCAGAGAAATTTATTGGTATGTTTATTGTTTGTCTTCTGTATTATAATAAATCTTACAGAACTATTCATAAAAATAAATCAAAAGGAAAATACTGGAAAATCTCAGCAGGTCTGGCAGCATCTGTAAGGAGAGAAAAGAGCTGAGTTTCAAGTCCAGACAACCCTTTGACAAAGCTGAAAGTTTCAGATTCCAGCATCGGCAATAATTTGTTTTTATTCATAAAATAGGTGCTAGTGGCTTACAACTAAGAAGAAAATTAATAAACATAAAATGAGATTAAAGACCTAAATAAATTTCCACTAATAATATGTATAAAATATGTTTAACAGATTTTCATCAAAAGGAAATAATGCTGCCTTAATTAACCTTAATCTGCATATTTCATTCAGCTCCTATTCATGTACACAGAGAGAGAGATTGAGAGAAGTAACCAAATACAATATGGAATACAATCGTTCTTGTGCTGCTAGAACAACAGGCATGTGGTGGAAAGTATTCAGTCAGGGTTGAAAAGTGAAGACATGGGAATCGATGGATTGATTTTCTGAAGTCATGAAACAAGTTATGTAGAGGTTTCCCTCAAGTGATTAAGCAAGTTAAAAGTTATGTAGGAGTAAACCTTTTCAGGCAAATAGTGTTCATCCCATTGCTGCTGTTTTAAATTTGTAACTACTTTTATTGGTTATGTCAATAATAATTACTATAATAAGAGCAGACTTTCATCTCAAATGAGTATCATTAAGTCAACTACCACTACTACTACTACTTTGTTCACATTGTAAGATTACATTTCAAAACTATAGTACATTTGCTGACAGAAGTATGAACTGAAAAGTTTTCCAGCAAGTTTGATATTCTAGTTTAGATGATACAGGCAAGGAAATATGGCACACTAAAATTGATAAAATTATACAAATTACAGCACAAGGAGGGCCATTGGCCCCATCATACCTGTGCTGGTGCTAGCTCTTCAACCAGAGCTACATCCCTGCTCTTTGCCCATATCGTTTTATAGAATGGGGTTAGGATTAGAAACAGGAAACAGCAAAACTTGAGTCACAGCCTCTGGAGAATAAAACAAATGCAAACAAGGCAGGGAAATGACAACTCGAACATAAACAGAATCACTAGCTCTGCACCTATTTACCTACTAGATATTAAATTTTTCAGGTAGGACATGCTTCACAGAAAACCCATTTAAGTACCTGCAGTGCCTGTTACTCCTGTAGTTGATGATGATAGGGATTTTCAATGTTAAATATGGCACATTGTTAGGCACAGAAAAGTTGCTGTTATATAATTAGGTGTTTTTTTCAGCAACTGAAGGTGGAAGGTGTTAGGAGAAGCATTAGGGAAGAGTGAGGGGAGGGATGGAGGAGGAGAAAGGAATGAAGCATATGATTAGAGGTGTGGATAGCGAAGGACAGCCACGTTTCTCCCCCCCCATCCACCCCAAATGCCCCTTTCCTTGCTACACCACCCACCACTACACCTGAAAGAAAAGATAAGACAAAAAGATTATCATAAAGGCACATTTAGGAAAGAGAAGCAGCAGGGAGATGTGGCAGCAAGAGAAACAAAGAAAATCAATAATACAAAGAAATTTTCTGACAACCATTTGATCTTCACCACCTGCGTGGTAAACTAGCACAGCAGATCACCTGTCCTTTACTAAACTTGCCCAACTCATTTCATAAGGACATTAACCCTGCAAGATTAATGCCCAGATGATGATTATCAAAATCTTTGTACCTTTGTACAACACAACAGGAGACTGATGAGTTAACATATCAAAAATCCTACATGCTTTCTTGAAGAGAATACAGTTCAGGTGTCAAACTTTGTTACAGAAGCATAACACTGACTCTTTAAGTTACAGCCTGACAAAGACAAGTGATCCCAACTTTCTTAGACTGATTAGCAAACAGCTAATAT
Organism: Sphyrna mokarran; assembly: GCA_024679065.1. Classification (NCBI taxonomy): domain Eukaryota; kingdom Metazoa; phylum Chordata; class Chondrichthyes; order Carcharhiniformes; family Carcharhinidae; genus Sphyrna; species Sphyrna mokarran. Next base: position 47,485,615 of record JAGIQG010000008.1, read on the forward strand.
ATATTAAGAGTTCAGACAGAGCTTACTATCAGCCATCACTGGCTCTCTGACTTTAAACACACCTCTCCCTTAGCAACAGGTATCTCTGTGCACTGCATGATATGAAGGTTTGGTCATTGTAAAATGGGAGCATCATTAGATTTGTGAGCAATGCCACAGATGATCTACCCAATATAATTTTAAAAAAGCTACATATTTTGAGCACTTTGTGTTTGTTCCATACACACAGTGACTAGGGCAAAGATTGATGCTATACTTTATTTTTCAAAAACAAACCCTAAAGAAACAAATATTCATTTATGAATAAACTTTCCTAGAATATGTAAGATTTGAGCCACATGCCAGTAAGTTCTCAATTAATTAAAAATCAGCCTTCCAAACCTCTTCTATAAATTCACTCACGGTTCACTTAGCACTTACAATCTAGTAGCAGATTACATTGCTGTATTTTACCTGGTGCAATGTTCTGTACTTGTGAAACAGCGTATTCTTGCATCAGAACTAAATTGGCAGTAAATTCATGGCAGATATGTATATGTATAATATACTTGTTACATCCAACACAATTTTATGTGACATACATAAGAAAGATGTTATCATGATGTCTCAATGAATCTGATTAACTCAAGTTTCGTACTTATATCACTGAGATGAATTGGAGCTAGATAGTCTACCAATTACAAACCTACTGGTCGTTTAAGCTCAAAAATGCATTAGTTGAAAATGAAATTGGCAACAACAACTGCCAATAAAGGATGACAGAAAAGATTTTATGAAAATCCTTCTTGGTAAAATTCACTAATTCAGAGTTAATGTACATTCTTTTGAGTTCAAATTCTTTTTTAAGATAACTTTCATGGGAATTCAACAAAGCTTACTAAATTCTAACCTTTCAATTACTAAATTTGCCATAACACATACTGGATAAATAAAAATTCAAAATTTTGTACAATATATTTTGCAAAATATTCCTATAAAGAGCTTTATTTATTTTGTTTGTCTGAGAACTCAAAATGTTAGTTTTTGAAGTAATACATAGAAATTATGGCACAGAAACAGGTCATCCAAGTTCCTTGATCTGTTTCACGTATTTAGTCTCTACACAGGGAGGTAGGGTATAAGGGAGTTAACAACTCACTTTGGATTACAGTAGTAATAACAAACTTCATAGTCAAGGGTTTGAAGCTATTGTTTGCAGTCCAGACAGTGTGTCCTGGATGCTCTGGTAACTGTTGGATAAGGACATTTCAGAAACACTGATAATCATTACAGAAGAAGATAAGAGAAGCCACAGCGGAGAGTCAAAAATATTAAGAAAGAAAAGATTTGAAGTACTACAAAAGAAGTCCAGGAAATTAGAAAGAAGTGTCAGAAACCAAATTTCAAGGATTGCAATCTCTGGGTTACGCTCTCTGCCATGTGCTAGATGAGGGAAGCATAAAACATTTAGAGATATCAGCATGTGGCTAAAGAGTAAGGTCAGGAAGATGGCTTCTGTTTTATTGACAACAGTTTCATGGAAGATGGTAGCTGTTCCAGTCAGATAAGCTACATCTCAATAGGAAGGGAGGTCACGAAGTATTGAAAATGAAATCTCATTTGAACAAGGGAGGAATTGGCAGGGAAAATAAAAGCATTCAAATGAAGCAACCTAGATGCAAATGAAACTAAAATACAAATTACAAAAAATTAGCAAAAGTAACATGCAGAGGGAATAACAGAAATGGGGAAATCAAATAATCTAGTTAAAAACAGACAAAATATTATAAAACTCAGGTGAAAGGTAAATATGAAAAGACAAAGAAGAAGGTTGTGTACAACTTTGCTTAAAGGTGTGGGAAATAAACTGGAGGATTACAAGCAATGTTATAGCAGGGAAATATAGATACAATAGCAGCAACCTATGTCTTACTAAGGAAATTAAAAATATTAGATAATATTTTTAAGGAGGGAAGAAAGGGATAGGAAGCAAAGAAAATGGTAAAACTAATGAAAATAAATGTGTTGTATAAAGAATGGGAAAAATCAAAATAGTCGGTCAGAAGCTAAAGAAAAGGATTGTTTTTTTCTATTGGAATTGGACTAAAAAGTCCCTAATTTTGGGAGGGAAACAGATAAGCAAATCTGTAGCAGATTAGAGAAATTACATGACAAAGAATGTCCAGCACAGGAACAGTCCATTCACCCCCAAATACTCCATGCTGGTGTATTTGCTCCATACAAATCTTCATCTCACTCATCAATACCATTCTATTCTTTTCTCCATTATGTACTTCCTAGTTCCCTGTAAATGCACCTCTGTTATTCACCTCAAATATGCAACACGGTAGTGAGTTCCACATTCTAACTACTCTCCAATTAATAAATTTTCTCTCGCGTTCCTAATTGGATATTTGTGATTGTTTTATACGCAAGACTGCTACTTCTGGAATCTGGGAGATGTAAAAATATCTTCTCTATGTCCATCCCATCAGACCCCTTTGATTTTGAAGTCTTTGATCATGTCTACCCCTTGGCCTTTGGTTTGCAAGAGAAAAATGTCCCAATCTCTTTGGTCACTCTTGATAGTTAATAAGGTGCATTTGATTAACAAAGTTACTGCTCTAAGAGATTTTAATTATTGATTCTTGATTGGGACAGGGAGGGAGTAAATGCAAAAAAATTCTTGAAATGTCAGTTTCGTCAAGCAGTAGTTCCCATCCATGTAAGGAGAAAAGTATCATTAAAGCTCATTACAAGTAAACAAAGATGAGCTGAATCTAGAAAGGAAAAAAGTGAGCACAAACAAAACAGTGCTAGTTTGGAATAGGGTAGATTTTAGCAAGAACAGTAAGCTAGAACTAGAAAGGGAAACTATTACACAGGACTTGAGATCAATAACAGGAAATGTGTTAAAAAAAGACTACAATGTTGTATCATTGAAGTCTCCCACCCAGACTACATTCTGTGCTCTGTCCACTCTCAATGCTTCTTCCAAAAGGTATTCAACATGGAGGAGTACAGATTCATCAGGTGAGAGAAGGCAGTTTTTATTAGTTTTACCATATTTTTCTTACTTCTTTCTTCCTCTTAATAAATGTGGAGGCAGTGGTGTAGTGGTAATATGATTGATTAGTAAAGGACACAACTTTAAATCCCAGCAGGGCAGCTGGTAAGAATTTAAATTCAGTTAATGAATCAAGAATTTGAAAAAGTGGTCTCAGTAATGGTGACCATGAAACTACTGTCAACTGAGGTAAAAACACATCTATCTGGTTCACTAATATTCTTTAAAGAAAGAAATCTAGCCGGTTTTGTCTGATCCATATGTAACACCAGACTCATAGCAATGCGGCTGACCCTTAAATGCCTCCTCAGTTGTATCAAACCTCAACAGAAAAGAATAAAGAATTAAATCAATGAATCAATGGGCATCGACCTAAGAAAATGACAATGGCTCATCAGGATAGTTGACCCTGCAAGGAGCTCCTGACATACATCCAAGACCTTGAGCCAAAATTGGAAGAGTTGTCTCGCAGACCATTCAAGTAACAGCCTGACATTGTCATACTCTCAGAATCATATTTTACAAATACTTAGGCACCATCAATACTACCCCTTGGGCATAGCTTGTCCAACCTGAGGGCAAACCCATAACAGGTGGCATACAGCAGAAAGGAATTGCCCTGAAAGGCCTCAACTCTGGACCACATGAAGTCTCATGGCACAAGGTCAACCGTGGGCAAGGAAACCTCCTGCTAATAACCATGTGCCATCCCACCTCGGTTGATGAATCAATACTCCTCCATGTTGAACGCCAACTGGAAAAAGCACTGAGGGTGATAAGAGCATAGAATGTAATCTGGGTGGGAGTCTTCAATGTCCCACCACCAAGAGTGGCTCAAAGCACCATTACTAACCATGCTGGTCAAGTCCTAAAGGACATAACTGCTAGACTGACTCTGTAGAAGATGGAGAGGGCAAAAACAAGAAGGAAAAATCTACTTGACCTCATCCTCATCAATCAACCTGTTGCAATTGTATCTATCCATGAAAGTATCAATTGAAGTGACCACCACACAGTTCTTATGCAGACAAAATCTTGTCTTCACACTGAAGATACTCTCCATCATGTTGTGTGACACTATTTGCCAGGCTAAATGGGATACATTTCAAACAGATTTCGTGACTCAAAATGGGGAATCCATGAGGTGCAGTCAGCTGTCAGCAACAGCAGAATTGTGCTCAACCACAATCAGTAACCTCACTGCATGGCATATTTCCCCATTCCACCATATGATCAAGCCAGGGATCAACCCTAGTTCAACAAAGAGTATAGGAGGGCATGTCTGGACAGCACCAGGGATAGCTAAAAAAGATGTCAACCTGATGACGTGACGACACAGGAATACTTATATGCCAAACAATAGAAGCAGCAAGTGATAGACAGAGCTAAAAGGATCTTACTACCAACAGATCAAAACTCTGCAGTGCTACTTACATTCATTGGTGAATGGCAGTGGATAATTAAACAAAGAGGAGGAGAGTCCACAAACATTCCAATCCTCAACAATGCGGAATCCAACATAGCAATGCAAAATTCAAGGCTAAAGTATTTGCAACTATCTTCAGCCAGAAGTGTCAGGTGACCTATCCATCTCCAAAGATCCTCTGCATCCTCTAAAAATTTGCAGATTAGGTTGATTGGGAAAGTTTAAAATTAGAAAAGACTGATCAGAAGATACCAGGAAGAAACTCTTTCCCTCAAGGTAGAGACCATTTCATCATTTACAAATAAGTTTTATATTGATAATTAAAGGAAAGGCAAATACAAGAACCTTAGGTCCAGAAATTCATTTATAACTGCTGATCATGTGGAGGATAAACAGCTGCATTTGCTGCCAATGCACGGCATGTGCAGTTGTATAACAGGCTCAGGTTAAGAGACGCAATATTTATAGGGGGCAATGTGCAACAAGGTGCATGTATGGCAATTACTGGCCTTAGGAGGAGAGAATTGTTGTGAATTTCTAACATGGACTGACAGTGATCTTTTACAGGGCATTATAAGGGAAGGATTTTCAGATAGGAATCTAAAATCTTTGCCTTATGGAATATTTGACAGCAGTCATATTGGTCAATGTATCTAAACTTAGTCTCACCATCCCAGTAAAATGTGTCCATGTTGCTTTGTCATGATATTCTCAGAAACCAACAATCCACCTACACCACTGGAATAAAGCAACAGAGATTTGAAACACTTGCCTACATGATTGCCGTAAAGTATCCCAAAAGAAAATAATTTAATTTCCTGTCTGCAATTTCTTCTCTCCCCCTTCTTGCCACTTAGTTCCAGAATGCAGGCTCCAACAATGACATTGTTGGATTTCTGCAAATGTGTAGACCAATGAATGTGCACAGATGGGCACTGGTGGCCATTTTGTGTGATAATATTGCCTGGGCAGGAGACACAGTAAGGATAAACACATACAATTTAATGTAATTTTTAGGTAAATCTATATGGTGAGGATGTAGGGTAATTCCCTCAACCTTTTCTCATAATCTCCATTATGTTGTTGCAGCAAAGCATCAACTAGAAGTCAAAGTAGAAGGTGTGGGGGTTTGAGGAGGGATGGAGAGATGGGGGTTCTGTAAAAAAAGGAAGAAATGATAGAGAGAGTTGCCAACAGGCTGCCATTAATGCTTGCGAACCATTAGTTGAAGAATGGTATGATTGGGGGTGTTGGACCAGCTCATCTATCCTTCCTTTAGGTCGCAGGAGGAGCATGTTCTAGTAAGACCACAAGGGAACAAAGAGGATGATATACCTTTAAAAAATAAAGAGAAATTAAGATTTTTTCATGCAAAAAAAAGATGAGAAAGAAAATATTTTCCATTTCCCTACATTATTTTTTAAAACTGCCTCCTGCTCTCATGAAATAATCATGAATTGAAAGACTCCATCAACCCAGAAAACACATCTTTTATCCAAACTGAACAAAAACCTACAATCAGGCTTGGAAACCATCACTCAACAATGATCTTTAAAAAAAAACACGACAAAAAACCAAACAGCTCCACTGAAGATTACAGGCTGTACCAGACTGAGCAGAGGCTGTTGTCTTCATACAATGCAGCCCCTGCTGAATTTGTAGCAGCCACTGCAAAAATAGTGAAGCCCAGCTTCAGCTACACTAAAAGAAACTTCTCATTTACTATGGTTAACAAACTAATTATGTGAAAATCAATGATGAGGTGCTGTTCTCTCCAAGGCCCACTAAGATGTTATAGGCCCTGTAACCAATGATGATTCCACAACTGTAAAAAGCAGTTAATCAATCATATTTAATGATCCATGTGGAGGCTAACCCCCTCACTCAAAAGACTGCTTTCTTTGTCTTTGACTGGGCACTTACCTGGAAGACCTGAATTTGATTTTGAACGAAATTGTACTTGTGAAGTAATTTGAATTCTGTCAGTGCTAAGCTTGAGAAGAAAGGGCAAGAAATGTTGGCATAAGTAGGTCTACAATGTAAAGACAGAAAAGGCATGACAATCACAAACAAATTCAATATGCAATAAAAGTTTCTAGAAACAAAATAAATACGGTGGTCCATTTATGATCCTAATCTGTTTACAGTCAGCACAGTTCTGGGTGTGTTAATGTTCACTGCACTTATATTGCAGGACAGATTATACAACTCAGAATCACAGAATGGTTACAGTGCAGAACGTCCGGCACATCATGTAGGCACCCGCTTTCAGTTTATCATTCCGTTCACTGGCCTTCTCCACAAAACTCAGCACTTTCTTTTTTTCAGTTAATAGTCTTCTGAATGCTTCAATGAACCTGTCTCTAGCACATTTTCAAGCAATGCATTCCAAACAACAACCATTCGCTGTGTGAAAATCTTCTTTCTCATGTCGCTTTTGCTAATTACTTCATATCCATGCTCTATCCTTTTCGATCCTTTAACAAATGGGAGCAGTTCCTCCTCATCTACTCTGTCCAGGCTGCTCATTATTTGAACACCTCTATCAAATCTCCTCACGGCCTTCTCTCGTCCAAAGAAAACAGTCCTAACCTCTCCAATCTATCTTCGTAACCCAAGCTCCATTGTTATGAATCTTTTCTGCACTTCTTCAATGCCTTGCTGAGAATGAAGTATCCAGAACTTTGTGTAATACTTCAATTGAGGTTTCATACAAATTCAACTTAATCTCTTTCTTCTGTTAATTTATGCCATAATCAATGAAGCCGGGGGGAGTTACTAATGGTTAAGGAGAATATAACAGCTGTACTCTGGGAGGTCACTTTGGAGGGTCATACAATAAGGCAATATGGTTAGAGCTCAACAATAGGAAAGGTGTAGTCACAATGTTGGGAGTTTACAACAGCCAGCAAGAGACAGAGGAACAGATATGTAGGCAGATTTTGGCAGGGTGTAAAAGTAACAAGGTTGTTTTGGTGGGAGGTTTTTACTTGCCCTATATTGACAGGGACTCATTTAGTGCTAGGGACGTGGATGGGGCAGAGTTTGTAAGGAACATCTAGGAGGGCTTCTTGAAACACTACGTAGATAGTCCTAATAGGGAAGGGGTTGTACTGGACCTGGTTTTGGGGAATGAGCCCGGCTAGAGTTGTTGAGGTTTCAGTAGGGGAGCAGTTTGGGAAAAGTAACCATAATTCATTCGGCTTTAAAGTACTGATGGATAAAGGTAAGTGTAGTCTTCAAGTTAAGGTGCTAAATTGGGGGGAGGCTAATTATAGCAATATTAGGCTGGAACTGAAGAATGTAGACTGGGGGCAGATGTTTGAGGGCAAATCAATATCTGGCACGTGAGAGGCTTTCAAGTGTAAGTTGATAGGGATTCAAGACCGGCACATTTCTGCAAGGATGAAGGATAAGTATGGCAAGTTTTCGGAACCTTGGATAACGAAAGATATTGTGAACCTAGTCAAAAAGGAAAAGGAAGCATTTGTCAATGCTAGGAGGCTGAGAACACATGAAGCAAGTCTGGGATACAAGGAAAGTAGAAAGAAACTTAAGCAAGGAGTAAGAAGGGCTAAAAAGGGTCACGAGAAAGCACCGGCAAGCAGGATTAAGGAAAATCCCGAGATTTTTTTATACTTATAAAATGAGCAAGAGGGTAACCAGGGAGTGAGTTGGCCCACTCAAGGATAAGGGAGGGAATCTATGCCTGGAGCCAGAGGAAATGGGCGAGGTTTTAAATAAGTACTTTGCATCAGTATTCACCAAAAAGGACTTAGTGGATGATGAGTCTGGGAAAAGGTGCGTAGATAGTTTCAATCATGTTGAGATCAAAAAGGAGGTGGTATTGGGGTTCTTAAGAAACATTAAGGTAGACAAATCCCCAGGGCCTAATGGGTATACCCCAGAATACTGAGAGAGGCAAGGGAGGAAATTGCTGAGCCTTGACAGAAATCTTTGTATCCTCACTGGCTACAGGGGAGGTCCCAGAAAATTGTAGAATAGCCAATATTGTTCCTTTGTTTAAGAAAGGTAGCAAGAATAACCTAGGTAATTACAGGCTGGTGAGCCTTACATCAGCGATAGGGAAATTATTGGAGATAATTCTTTGAGACAAGACTTATTACCACTTGGAAATGAGTGGACACATCAGTGAGAGGCAACATGGTTTTGTGAAGGGGGGTTGTGTCTCACAAACTTAATCAAATTTTTTAAGGAAGTGATGAAGATGATTGATGAGAGTAGGACAGTGGATATTGTCTGCATGGACTTCAGTAAAGCCTTTGACAAGGTTCTTCATGGCAGATTGGTACAGAAGATGAAGTTGCATGGGATCAAAGGTGAGCTGGCAAGGTGGACACAAAACTGGCTCAGTCAAAGAAGATAGACGGTAGCACTGGAAACGTGTGTTTCTGAATGGAGAACTGTGACAAGTGGCATTCCATCAGGGATCAATGCTGGGACCTTTGCTCTTTGTAATATATATATACAAACGATCTGCAGGAAAATTTAACTGGTTTAATTAGTAAGTTTGCAGATGACACAAAGGTTGGTGGATTTGCAGACAGCGATGAGCATACAGCAGGATATAGATCAGTTGGAAACTTGGGCGGAGAGATGGCAGATAGAGTTTAATCCAGACAAATGTGAGGTAATGCATTTTACAAGGTCTTATACAGATAGGAAATATATAATAAATGGCAGAACCCTTAAGAGTATTGATTGGCAAAGGGATCTGGATGTACAAGTATACAGGTCACTGAAAGTGGCAATGCAAGTGGAGAATGTAATCAAGAAGGCATATGGCATGCTTGCCTTCATCAGCCAGGGCTGAGTTTAAAAATTGGCAAGTCATGTTGCAGCTTTACAGCACCTTAGTTAGACTGCATTTGGAATATAGTGTTCAATTCTGGTTGCCATGCTACCCGAAGGATGTGGAGACTTTGGACAGGATACAGGAAAGATTTACCAAGATGTTGCTTGGTATGGAGGGCATTAGTTTGTTGTCACTGGAACGACAGAGGTTGAGGGGTGATCTGATAGAAATCTACAAGATTATGAGAGGCACAGATAGAGTGGATAATCAGGAACCTTTTCCCAGGGTGGAAAAGTCAATTACTAGGGAATACAGATTCAAGGTGCAAGGGGCAAGGTTTAAAATAGATGTACGAGGCAGATTTTTTTTTTTTACACACAGAAAGTAGTGGGTACCTGGAACTTGTTGCCAGGGGAGGTAGTGGAAGCAGATACGGTAGTGACTTTTAAGGGGCATCTCCACAAATACATGATGAGGATAGGAATAGAGGGATATGGTCCTCGGAAGGGTAGAGGATTTTAGTTAAGTCAGGCAACATGGTTGGTGCAGGCTTGGCAGGGCGGGCCGAAGGGCTTGTTCCTGTGTTGTAGTTTTCTTTGTTCTTTGTTACTGCATGCTTTATCAACCTGCCCTGCCACTTTCAGTGACTAATGCACATATACACCCATGTCCCTCTGCTCCTACACCCTCTTCAGAGTTGTACCTTTTTTTAAATATTGCCTTTCCACGCTATTCTAAGCAAAATGAATCATTTCACATTTCTCTGCACTGAACTTCATCTGTACAATGGCTACCTGTCCGCCAACTTGACTATGTCCTTTTGAAGATCTACAGTATCCTCCTTGCAGTTCACAATGCTTCTAAATCTCATGTTATCTGTAAATTTTGAAAGAGTGCCCTGCACTTAAAGGTCTAGATCATTAATATACATCAGGAAGGACCAGGGTCCCAATACTGACCTCTGGGGAAATCCACTAAAAACCTTCCTTCAACCCGAAAAGTAGCTATTATTTGCTATTCCTGCCACAAAACTGAAAAGATTGTACAAGACATTTTAGAAGAAACATTTTCAAATCTATCATTTTATGTGGAAATGTACGTTGATGCCATGGACTTGTGAAAAGCCAAAGCTTCATATTACTGACAAACTATCAGAAAGTGAAGTATATTAGAAATACTAATACTCTATTATTATACACTGATATTGCTGTATGGATGTTAGGAAAGCATTTGATAAGATACCACATGAAATTGCTGGTTAACAAAACTAAAGATTGGTTAATAAAAGTGAAGCTCTTGGAATAGGAGGTCAGCCAATTGGATGATGTGTGTATTTCAGATTGGAAGGTGGGAGGCAATGTTGTTCCCATGGGTCAATGCTGGGACCACTGCTTTATTTAATGACTCGGATCTTGGAATACTAAGTCAAATTTCAATATGTACTAATGATAACAAGCTTGGAGCAATTACAAACAGTGAGGATTTTACAAATTGCCTGCAAAAAGACATAAGCGAGTAGATTAGACGGACAATTGGCAGGCAGAATTTAATATAGTGGAATCATGCATTTTGGCAGAAAGGATAGTAAGAGATAAGGAGCAGAATTTTCCAGTTGCGCTTGCCCCAAAATTAGAAAATCAAGGTCAATTGACCTTTGCATGGTGTCACCCCCACCCCTACCATCCCACCCGCTCCAACCAATACAATTCCAGTGGTGAGCGGAATGGGAAAATTCCTCCCACAGACTTCATGACACAATTCTAAAGAGTGCAGGAACATGGGGATCCAGAGTGTATGTGGATCGATCTTTGAAGTTGGCAAGACACATTAAGCAAATGGTTTGCAGAGCACATGGGATTCATAAATAGAGATATTGAGTACAGCAGGGAAATTATGCTGAACATCTGTAAAGCTTTGGTTAGGCTTCAGTTAAGTATTAAGTCTACTTCTGATCACCAAACATCAGGAAAGATGTGAAAATCTTTGAGAGGGTGTGGAGGAGATTTACTCTAATCCTGTGATGAAATCTTAATAAGAAGTCTGACAACATCAGTTTTAAATTCAACCGATTTATTTGATAGTAAGCTCTCAAGCTTTCAGCTTTATGGCCTTCGTCAGGTGAATGAGGTGTTCTAGTCTCCAACAGCACACATATCAGCACCGACAGTTTACAGATTACTGATTAGAACGCGAATCTTTACATCTAACCTGCTATTCAAGTCCTACAGTGGCTAACAATCTGAGTGGAAGGAGCACTGAGCACAGGTTAAAGAGATGTGTATTGTCTCCAGTTAGCACAATAAGTGAGGTTTTTTGCTAACCCAGGCAAGTCATGGAGGTTACATATAGTGTGACATGAAGCCAAGATCCCTGTTAATACCGTCCTCATGTGCGAGGAACTTGGCTATCAGTCTCTGCTCAGCGGCTCTGCTGTTGTGTGTCGTGAAGGCCCCCTTGAAGAACGTTTACCTGAAGGTAGGAGGCCGAATGCCCGTGACCGCTGAAGTGTTCGTCAACAGGAAGGGAACAGTTTTGCCTGGTGATTGTTGAGCGATGTTCATTCATCCGCTGTTGTAGTGTCTGCATGGTCTCCCCAATATACCATGCTTCGGAACATCCGAAGTTCCGCACACATGAGGACGGTCTTAACAGGGATCTTGGCTTCATGTCACACTATCTGTAACCCCCATGGCTTGCCTGGGTTAGCAAAAAACCTCACTTACTGTGCTAACTGGAGACAATACACATCTCTTTAACCTGTGCTCAGTGCTCCTTCCACTCACACTGTTAGTCACTTTAAGACTTGAATAGCAGGTTTGGTGTAAAGATTCGCATTCTAATCAGTAATCTGTAAACTGTCGGTGCTGATATGTGTGCTATTGGAGATCAGAACACCTCATTCGCCTGACGAAGGCCATAAAGCCGAAAGCTTGCGAGTTTACTATCAAATAAATCGGTTGGATTTAAAACTGATGTTGTCAGACTTCTTACTGTGTTTACCCCAGTCCAATGCCAGCATCTCTACATCATGAAATCTTAGTCACAAGGTTAGTTGGGGATGATTGACAAGAAATAATTCTTCCCATCAGCTGATCATGCAGTTGACTAGGGACACAGATTTAAGATTCTGGGTAACAAAAGCAGGAAATTTTTTTATATAGCAAGTAGTAACAACCTGGAACCTGCTGTTCACAAAAGTGGTGGAAGCAGAAATTATCACCGATCTCAAAAGGATATTGGATGGAAGGAAATTGAAGAAAATAAATTTGCAAGACTATTGGGTCAAAAGGGGGAGTGATATGACTGATTGCTCCATGGGCTCCCACTGTGCCACCAATGGCTATGACTTTGACTTTCCTTCTATTCTACGAGCTATAACTTTGCTCACAAGTGTGGCACACTATCAAACGTCTTTTGGAAGTCCATGTACACCACAACAACAGCACTGCCCTTATTATCCAATCCTCTGTTTCTCTAACAATTCATATCTGTCCCTGTTACGATTAATTTTGCCTCAAATTATTATTTCTAAGTTTCTCCACTCCCCGAATTAAACTGACTGGTGGGTCTTTGCTGGGTTCATCTTTACACCCATTCAGGAACATTTGAAATTCTCCAAACTTCTGGGAGCACCCCTAAGGAAGGCTAGAAAATTATGACCTGCATCCTTGAAATTTCTACTCTCATTTCCCTCAGTATCCTTAGATGAATCTCATCTATTTCTTGTATCTTCTCAACTTTTCAGTATAGACAGTCCCTCTTTTTATTAATTTTAAATCCTTCTAACATATTAAGTATCTCCTCTTTCACTGTGGCTTGGCAGCATTTCTTGGTAAAGAAGGATGCAAAGTATTCATTTATTACCTCAGATATTCCGTCTGCCTTTGTGAAATGTCCTTTTTACTCGTAAATTGCCCTATTCTTTCTTTTACCACTTTTTAGAATATTTTATATATTTGTGAGGTCCTCTTTTATGTTAGCTATCATTCTCTTTGCAGATTTCCTTTTCGCTTCTCTTATTCATTTTTCATTTCGCCTCTGAACTTTAAAACACCTATTTCCTCATAAGATAACCCTTTCTTCCCAAGAATAAGTCAAGTCACTACAAGAGTCATCAATTTAAAATCATCGCCAAGAGAGATAAGGGGAACTTTCCATTACATGAATGGATTGTTAAAGCACAGAATGCTTTTCCACAAGGAAAAGACCAGAGCATTTTTTCAATTGGAATACTGATAAATAATAGTAGATTAGGAAGGCAGAACACTTCATTAAAAAGGAAGGAATATTGGATGAGTAAAAATATACTTGATTCAGAGGGCTGCAATGAAGGGTCACTAGATTGATTCATAAGATGCCCTTTAAGGAAAGGTTAAATACCATGGGCCTATATTCCCTTGAGTTTAGAAGAATAAGATAGACTCTCACTGAAATATTAAAAAAAATTCTGAGGGGAACTTGACAGATTAGTGTTGAGAGGCTTCTTCTCTTGGCTGCAGCATCTAGAACTAGGGCTCATATTCTCAGGTTAAGTGGCCCACATTTTGGACTTCATTGAAAGAATAGTGAATCTTTGGAATTCTCTACTCCGAAAGGCTATAGGTATGTGTTTGCAAGACTGAGTCTGATAGATTTTTAGATATTTAGTGAATCAAGGGATATGAGGATAAGGTAGAAAAATGGAGCTAATGAAGAAGTTTAATCATGACCTTATTGAGTGGGAAACAATCTTAAGGGGTCGTTTTGCCTATTCTTGCTTCTTTATATACCTACGTAATTCCAATAATTTGGGGAGAAACCTGGCTTTTGTGCAAAATAACTCAAAGACTTAGCATGATGCTTTTTCAGTGAGTTTGCAAACAATGTTATTAAACAATATTTAATAAAGGAAAAGACTTTGGATACCCACTGCACATGCATAAAATATGATCTTCAAAAATCTAATAGATGACTGAAAATTAATTTTACTGAATGATTTTTGCAACTAAGCAAAGTTTTCTGAACTAGAAGTATAACAGAAGAAATACTCTCTTTTACTAATCCTGTAACATCCCAGTTCCTTTCATCTGATACAACTTGCTTCAAACATATTTCAAAAGCTAATATTTCTAAGTCTCAGTGTATTCCCTTGAGTCCAGATGATGGAAGAATAATACAATTCAGGTACTTATGATGATTAAAGGATTTGCTAGCAGAGAGAAATTATTTCTATGATGGAGGAGTCCAGAACAAAAGAGGTTTTGGGGGTGAGTATAATCTTCTAAATTAAAGTTGGTTATCAAAGGGTAATGTCAGGAAACACTTTTTCAGTTAAAGGATAGAGAATCAAAGTGGCTCAAAGGCTTGATAAGGCAAGAGCACCAACGATCTAAATAACAGGTTGTTGTTGAGCTGAATGGCCTACTTTTTTTCTGATGTTCCTAATTTATAAATCAGCCCTGTGGTGCCACTGTATAATCACTCCCATATAACGTTCACATAATCTTTAATGGAAAATGGTAGAATAATCTCAGCACACCACAAAGCTCTCTCAGTATTTCTAAACCATGCTAATTCACTGAACACTATGACACATAAATTCCATAGCAAATGTGGTGCAGGCATCTCCCCGCTACAGCTATATTCAGTGTCATAGAATCTGCAAATAATCTTAATGCCAATGCTTCCAAACAAAAATAGAAAACTGGATAATTGCCTCAAGTTTTTAGCTATGTATTCTACTGTATCCATTGTGTTGCCAGACAATCATATGTAGCCTCCAATCTCAAGAGTGCCCCGCACGATAGATGTTGGTGATCATAACAGGAGTAGTATGATGATATAAAGAGGAAAAAAACATCCTTCTTTAAAGCAAACGTACAAAAGCAAAGGATTTCACTTCTACAGTTAGAATACTTCATTTCCAGTACTTGATCTAGTGCCAGTGGAAGCAAAGAGAATTATGATTGTACCTTGCACCCAGGAAGACTCGGTCTGAGTTTATTAATATACTTGGGCTGGTGGGTAAGACATCATATTTTATCTCAGAGACAAGAAATATAAAAGCAACAGATTCCCATTTCTGATTGCAATGCAGGGTCTCTTGTTGAAAAGAGCTTATGTATGGTGGTTAGGTCATTTTCATCAGAAATAGTCTGCTGACACCCACTATCTAGCATCAAACATGAAACATATTTGCTTAGGTAAGAAATTAGTGAGCAGCTGGTGCTATGAAACTATGATGAGTGACAGCAGAAAAGTGAAGAGAAGGTGTAAAACAAAAAAATAAGAGAAATACAATGAAGACTGCCTTCACAAATGCATCAGCAAACTGGTTTTGTGGCCTCAATGAATTTTCCAGATACAGGCACATTTCACATTCTGACAAAAAAGATAAACCAATCAAAACTGAAAACATGGTTCTCTCAAGTGAAGACTTCCTCAGCAGATGTTTGTTCTTATACATTTACTTCCATCCAAATGGGAAACTGAATGGACAAGGAAGATCACGCTGTAATGGCAACATCAGTAAAAAAAAAAGTACTCATGACAAAATAAAAACTAACTTTTCTCAAAACATATATGACAACCATAAATGTAGTAACTTCAAAGGAAGCCAAACACTACTTGTTCAGTTTAAGAACAACTACTTACAAAACATTTTTAAAAAACAGGCCACATTTGTGATTCATAACAGATGATTCAGCTGTTCATATAGGTTCTAATTCTAACTACTGATGCTGATTGTGATAATCTAATCCATACCAAAATCTGTCAGCTTCCCAAAAAGATACACAATCAAACAGCTTAGTGAATGAAACTGAGATATATCACGCAAACGGTTTTCTTTCTAAGAATAATGATCAAATAAGGCCATTCTATTAAACATTATCAGACTGACCAAAGATACCCACCATGGTTTATCTCTCGTTACTTTGGAAGGAAAGACTGCCTGGTGCTGCTTATTATTGGAGGTATGTAGATTGTCTTTTGGTGACTTGAATGGCTTGGAGTTGCTACCAACTGGGGTATGGCTACTGCAGGCTTTGGATTTCATCGAGACTGGTGATGTTGTGGAATTGGAGGTTGACGAAGCTGGTGAGGGGGTTGCCTTACATGACGAACCATGTCTCCTATCTGAAAACAGAGAGCAGTAATTAGTCGGTAAACTGGATGACACAACTGCAGAACTGTTGACAATTCATTACTTTTTTTGGAAAAGTTGCCATGATTAATAAATGAAAAACTGATCTATTCAGATGTAACCACTCCAGGCATAATTTCAGCCCACACAGTTATAAAGATATGGGTAATACCAGGAGATTGATCTTTCAGCAACACACACTGGGTAGATGTATCATATTGAACATTATAGTAGATTGGACTATATGGAGATACTCATTGGTTGTTATACAGGAACACCAATTAGTAGACGGAACATACAACATCACATTTATGTAGCACCTTTAACATAGCAAAACATCCCAATGCGTTTTACAAGTGCAATATCAATATAAATTTTGACACAGTCACAATAGATGATATCAGGCCAGATGACCAAAAGGCTGATCAAAGAGGTAGTTTTCCAGGAGCACCTGAAATGTAGACAGGTTTAGGGAAAGAATTTCAGAGGTTAAGAGCCAAGGCAGCCAAAAGCACAAAAACTAATAATTAAGCAATTAAAAATTGGGGATTCTCTGGAAGTAGGAGAGTACTTGAGGTTGCAAAAGCTTGTGGGGAGGTAGGCAGAAGGAGGCCATGGAGCTTTCTAAAAACAAGTTTAAAATCGAAATGTTATTGGACTGTAGGCCAGTGTGCAGAAGGGTGAAAGATGAATAGGAACTGCTGAGAGTTTTGGATGGGCAAAAGTTATGTATGATGGGAAGTCAGTAAGAAACACCCTGTAATAGTCAAATCTAGAGGCAGACTGAGTATCAACCAGTCAATGGGTAATATTGCAAAACACAATGACAAACCTAGTATGAGATGATCATGGGTTCAGGATCAAATCAATTGGTGGAATCACCAGCAACTGACACTTCACCGGAAAGTACTTGCCTCTTCATAGCATAATATCATAAATATTTAATATCATAAAATGTCCCAAAGCATTTCAAAGGAAATCATGACACAGAATTTGACACTGAGTCACATAAGGTGACAATACTACAAATGGCCAAAGAGTTAGGTTTTAATTTTTATTAAATAAGAAAACAGATTTTTCTTATTCTTTCATGGGATGAGAGTATTGCTGACTATGCTAGCATTAATTGCTCATTCCTAATTATGCTTGAGAAGGTGGCTGTGTGCGCGGGCTGCCTTCTTGAACGACTGCAGACTCTGAGACGTAAGTACTTGCACAGTAGTTAGGAAGGGAGTTCCAGGACTTTTATTCAGGGACAGTTAAGGAATGATAATATAGATAGTGTGTGGCGTGCAAGGGAATTTTCACATGGTGATGTTTCCACGCATCTGTTGCCTTTGGAAGGTGTTGTTGAAGGAGTTTTGAGTTGTTGCACTGCATTTTCAAGATAATACACACTGCTGCCATCATGTATCAGTGAGGGAGGGAGCGAATGTAGATGGGATATCAGACAAGCAGGCTGCTTTATGCTGCATGGTGTTAAGTTTCTTAGTGTTGTTGGACATTCACTCATCCAGGCAAGTGCAAACTATTGCATTGCACCCTTGACATCTGCCTTGTAGAAGCTGTTTAGACAATGTTGTTTTAAGTTCATTTGTTATGTTGATATCTTAAAACTTGTAAAACTTCCAGTTAATCATTTGAAATTCTGATATTTTTAAAAGTTATCAATCACTACGGGGATTGTAACTCCCATATTAGCCTCCATTGTGTTGTGTCCACTAACATGGTACAAACAGCAGCTCAAAGTAGTTTGTCCTGCACTGAGATGATTGTCCACAAGTAACCAGTTATTTTCCCTCTGATTCCCACTGATCCAACACTCAATCAAATGCTGTCTTGATGTCAATGGAGGTTACTCTCATCTCACCTTTTAAATTAAGCCCTTTTCCCACGTTTGGACTTGGACTTTAACATGGTCTGAAGCCAAGAAACCCTAGCGGATCTCAAAATAAGCTTCGATAATTAGGTTGCTGATCAGCTAATGCCCCTTGATAGCACTCTCAATGCCAGCTTCAATCACTTTGCACACTGTTAATCAGATGCAAGTGTTAACCTAGAAACCCTGGCATCCCATCCTGAAGCTAAACAGTGGCATTAGCAGTGTGTATTATATTGAAGATGTAACACAACAGCTTGCTGATGGTGCTCTGGAACAGACGCAGCAGCAAAATTGTATTCAACCACAATTCCTAATCTCATGGTCCAGCATATTTCTCACTCTACCACTACCAAACTGGGGGATCAATAATGATTCAATAAATAATTCAGAAGAGCACATCAAAAGCAGCAAACACACCTAAAAATGGGGTGCTAATTGGTGAAACCATAACACAAAGTTACAGGCATGTTAACCAGAGAAAGGAGCATGCAATGAACAGAGCTACGCAATCCCACAACCAATGGATCAGGACAAAGCTCTGTAGTCCTGTCAAATCCAGGCATAAATGGTGGTGAACAGCTAACAATTAACCTAGGGATAAGACTCCACAAATGTCTCCATTCTTAATGAGGGGGGAGCCTAGGCATCAGTATAAAAGGAATTTGCAACCAACTTCAGCCACATGTGTTGAATACATGACAGATCCTGACCTTCTCCTGAGATCTCCAGAATCACAAATGTGAGTCTTCTGCCAATTCAATTCATTCCATATGATCAATAAACAGTTACAGGCATTGATACAGTGGAGCTGATGGGTCCTAACAACATCCCACTTGTAGTATTGTTCTCCAGAATGAATTGAGCTACTAACCAGCTATTCCAGGACAGCTGTAGCACTTGTATCTGCTTAACAATATTGAAAGTGATGGAGACTTTCATTTGTTAATCCGTAGGCTACTCAATTTGAAATTCATAAGGTTTCTTGATTCCAGACCATGTTAAAGGCTCGTCCAAACATGGACAAATACGTTTAATTCAAAAGTTGAGAGGTGATGCCACTGACATCATGACAGTATTTGACTGAATGTTGGATCAATGGGAATCAGAGTGAAAACTCTCCACTAGTTGGAGTCATACCTAGCACAAAGAAACATGGTTGTCGCCGTTTATGGCCAATCATCTCAGCGCAGGACAAACTGCAGGATAGTGACTTGTGTCCAGCTTCAGCTGCTTCGTCAATCACTGCCCCTCTATGTGAAGTTAGAATTATAGATGTTTGTTGATAATTGCATATGGTCCAGTATCATTCACAGCTGAGCAGCATGGTGGCACAGTGATTAGCACTGCACCTTCACAGCACCAGGGACACAGGTTCAATTCGCAGCTTGGATCACTGCCTATGCTGAGACTGCACATTCTCTGTGTGTCTGTATGAGTTTCCTCCAGATGCTAGGATTTCCTCTCAGTTCAAAAGATGTGCTGGTTAGGTGCATTGGCCACACTAAATTCTCCCTCAGTGTATCCGAACAGGCGCCAGAGTGTTGCGATTGGGGTATTTCCACAATAACTTAACTGCACTGTTAATGTAAGCCTACTTATGACACTAATAAATAAATTTTAAACCCAGGTTCATTTCCAGCCTTGGATTTGCATATCTTCCCTGTGTCTGTGTGGGTTTACTCCAGGTACTCAGGTTTCTTCCCACAGTCCAAAACTGTGAAGTTTGGGTGGATTGGCTATGCTAAATTGCATGGTTAGGGGGATTAGTGAGGTAACGGCGTGGGTTATGGTGGTGTGGGGCAGCAGCGGGGGTGGGGGTGGGGGGTGGTACTGCTGTGGGTAAAATGCACTGTCGGCGAGTGGGTGCAGACTCAGTGGGCCAAATGGCCTTGTTCTGCACTGCAGGGATTCTATGATTCCTCAGATTCTTTAGCAGTCCATGCCTGCACGTAGCAAGTCTTCAAGAAAGTGATGTGGTAAATAGTGTTTGTTCCACACAAGTGCCAGGCCACAACCATCTCCAACAAGAGAAACCTAGGCAACACCCCTTGACATTCATCAACATTACCATTGCTGAATCCCCCACCATCAATATCTTGGGGGCTACCACTGATCAGAAATTTAACTGGATTGGCCATATAAATATTGTGGCTACATAAGCAGGTCTGACGTTGGGAATTCTGTAGCAAGTAACTCACCTTACGACTCCCTAAGCACGTCCACCATCCAAAAGGCACAAGTCAGGAATATGAGCGAATTGTTACACTTGCCTGGATAATTTAAGCCCCAACAACACTCAAGAAGCTCAACACAATCCAGGACAAATGTGGCCCATTTGATCAGCACCCTATTCTCCACCACCTTAATCATTTACTCCCTCCATCATCGATGCACAGTGGCAGCAGTACGTACCATCTATAAGATGCACTGCAGTAACCAAGAAATCTTCAACAGCACCTTCCAAAGTGAAGGGTTCTACCACCTCAAAAGATCAGGGCAGCAGTTACATGAGAACACCATCACATTCAAATTCCCCATCAAACCACACACCATCCTGATTTCGAAATATATCACCATTCCTTCACTGTCCCAGAGGCAAAATCCTGGAACTCACTCTCTTCCAGCTCAGTGGGTGTATCTACACCACACTAACTGAAGCATTTCAAGAAAACAGCTCACCATCAGCTTCTCAAGGGCAGTTAGGGATGGGCAACAATTGCTGGCCTTTTTAGCAAAGCTCACCTCCCAAAATGAAGAAAAGCCCACTCTACGCAATCTCCATAATCTTACTTCCACCAATCCTAAATTTTCAAACTACATTACCTCAGTTTAAGACCCATAAATCCAGAAATTTTCTTGATAACCCAGACAAGACATTGTTTCCATTGCTCTCACTTTTCCCAAGTCCCTGGTGCTCCCTCATAACACAATAAACCATTTTATAAAAACATATAAAATAGCAGGAGTAAACAAAGGGTCACTCAAACCCGTTCCAACACACAATACAATTACAACTGACCTTCTGCCTCAACTTCACTTTCTGTCTGCCCCCCATGTCTCTTAATTCTGACAGACCAAGAATTTGTCTATCTTAGCCCTGAATATATTCAATGATGGAGAAATTCACAACCCTCAGAGTGAGAATTCCAAAGATTCACAAGCCTTTGAGTGAAGAAATTTCTTCTCATCTTAGTTTTAAGACTGTGCCCCTGTCTTCTAGATTCCCCAGTGAGGGGAAGCAACCGCTCAGTATATATCCTGTCAAGTCTCTTCAAATATTATAAGTTTTATGATATCACCTTGCATTCTTCTAAACTCCAGTGTGTGCAGGTCCAATTTACTCAGTTCGTCCTAAAGGACAAGTGTCTCATCTTTGCTTAAAAAGATCAAGAATGAGAGGGCACAGATATAATGTGATGTGCAAAAGGAACAAACGTGAGGCGTGAAGAAACTTTTTCACACAAGTGGGATGCACTGCCGGAAAGTGTGGTGGAGGCAAGTTCAATTGAGGCATTCAAGAGGGCATTGGATGATTACTTGAACAGAAACAATATACACAGGTATGAGGAAAAAGTGAAAGGAATGGCATCAAGCCATAGTGCTGTTTCGAAAGCCAGTACAGACAAATGGTCTCCTTCTGCACTGTAACAAATCTGTGATTCTCTCAGGAACCAAGTGCCCAATGATACTGGCTACATGCCTTAGCTTGCAGAAATACCTTCTCTAACGTCTTCCTCTGCATCATGAAATTTATTGAAAGAAACGTTAAGTTATAATGGGGTCATTAAAAGTAATTAATAGGCATCATGTAGTTAAAACAGCACTCACACCTGTAATTCCAAGATTCGACTTACTTCACATTTAGTGTACTTCGTGTTGTGTCAATTGGAACCAGGCAATGAGATGTTCTTCCTGCAAATTTTATGCTGCAGTGGCACAACTAAAGCAATCATTTTTTGGGGATTGGCATTTAACAGTGAGCTGCTTCTCACCTGAAGTTGCTGTACTGCCATAAACCTCACCATTATTTTGACAGCAAAATTGCGCCCTTTTCATTATGTGGCAGAAAGCAGCATTTCCTCCAACTCACCATTAGCAATGTTATTTAGTGCTTCGTCTGTCACTTCAGATATGAGTCATATTCCTGATAGTACCCTTTAATGAAATCTTAAAAGTCAGCCAATTAATACTAGATACTTCTGAATTGTAGCCAAAAATGTAAAAGCATTTCCATTTTGCACAATTCCTCAGACAATAAATCCTAAATGAGGTTCTGATTAATTAAGTATTAATCTTCTGACTTTAAAGGGACGCAGCTTCATCTCATGAGCAGAATATTATATTGTGCATTATAGAACATAGAACATTACAGCGCAGAACAGGCCCTTCGGCCCTCGATGTTGCACCGACCAATTAGGAACAAGCAGTGACCCTCTAACCTAAACCATTCCCCTTTCATCCATAAACTTATCGACTAACCTCTTAAACGCCACCAAACTTGGCGCATCTACAACTGACGCAGGCAAGGCATTCCATACCCTTACCACCCTCTGGGTAAAGAACATACCTCTGACATCCGTCCTATAACCACCACCCCTTAATTTAACGCTATGTCCCCTCGTGCTAGCTTTCTCCATCCTAGGAAAAAGGCTATCACTGTCCACCCTATCTAAATCTCTAATCATCTTATATGTTTCGATTAGGTCCCCTCTTAGCCGCCTCCTTTCTAACGAAAACAACCTCAAATCCCTCAGCCTCTCTTCATAAGACCTGCCCTCGATACCAGGCAACATCCTGGTAAACCTCCTCTGTACCCTCTCCAATGCCTCACATCTTTCTTATAATGTGGGGACCAGAACTGCACACAATACTCCAAGTGCGGCCGCACTAGAGTTTTGTACAGTTGCAACATGACGTTGCGGCTCCGAAATTCAATCCCCCTACCAATAAAAGCTAAGACTCCATATGCCTTATTAACAACCTTATCGACTTGATTGCCAACTTTCAGGGATCTATGCACATATACACCAAGATCCCTCTGTTCATCAACACTATTAAGAGTCCTATCATTAGCCCTATACTCTACACATTTGTTATTCCTGCCAAAGTGAATTACCTCACACTTTTCCACATTAAACTCCATTTGCCAACTCTCGGCCCAGCTCTGCAACTTGTCCAAGTCTCTCTGCAAACTATAACACCCCTCTTCACTATCTACCACTCCTCCAACTTTAGTGTCATCCGCAAATTTACTAATCCATCCTTCAATATCCTCATCCAGATCATTTATAAAAATTACAAACAGCAGGGGCCTCAAAACAGATCCCTGAGGTACACCACTTGTAACCGAACTCCACGATGAATAACTTCCATCAACCACCACCCTCTGTCTTCTATCTGCTAGCCAATTCCTAATCCAATTAGCTAAAATCACCCTCAATCCCATACATCTGCATTTTCTGCAGAAGCCTTCCATGGGCCACCTTATCGAACGCCTTACTAAAGTCCATATATACCACATCAACTGCCTTACCCCCATCCACCTCTTTGGTCACTTTTTCCAAAAACTCAATAAGGTTAGTAAGGCACGACCTACCCTTCACAAAACCATGCTGACTATCCCCAATCAATTCATTTCTCTCTAAATAACTATAAATCCTATCCCTAATAAGTCTCTCCAATACTTTGCCCATTATATGATATAACACTTTATAACACTTCTGTCTTTATAAAGTTCCTTGTCTTTGTTTATAAACAACTTGCTGCAAAAGAAAACATGGCACAGTGGTTAGCACTACTGCCTCACAGTGCTAGGGACCCGGTATCAATTCCCAGCTTCACTGTCTGTGCAGAGTTTGCATGTTCTCCCCGTGTCTGTGTAGGTTTTCCCCAGGTGCTCCAGTTTCCTCCCACATTCCGTAAAACGTGCTGGTTAGGTGCATTGACCTGAACAAGCACCAGACTACAGCGACTAGAGGAATTTCACAGTAACTTCGTTGCAGTGTAAATACAAATCTTACTTGTGACTAATAAATAAACTTTACTTCATGAGCAAATTAACACTCAGGTTATTTGTCCTCAGCATGCTTCCAGTCAACCAAAGTTTCAACTTAAAAATTTGCCTCCTTGTGTTCAAATTGCCTCCATGGCCTATCCATCCCAGTCTCCAACAGCTTGCAGCTCTAAAATACATTGTGACCCCTTATGCTTCTCTAATTTTAGTCTCTGTTCCATCCTGCACTTGCTCCCAAACGCAACTTTGGCAGGTGCGAATCTACCCCTTCCTCTAAGCTCTGGAAATTCACTTCCTTACCTTTCCAACTCTATTTCAACCTTTAATATGTTACCTAAAATCCACTGATCAGCTATCCTCATACCTCCTTCGTTGGCATAGTGTAAATTGGTGTCTGATAACATTACTATGAAAATTCTTTGGAAGGTTTTGCTATTTCAATGTCCAAGTTGTTTTTACTGTTGGCAACAAAACCCAGAAATAGAATTTCATCAACTATAGTATAAAGCCATGCACCATCAAATATTTCAGAGCTCAGCATCTCAGCTCCTGTCCATTTCCATGGAAGTCACTGACATTTCAATTTAAGATTAAAAGAAATCAGAATAGGCCCGTTATAGGCTTAAGATACCAAATTTTAATGTTTAGCCAGTCTCAGTAACACTGCTCATAACAAGTTCAACCAATGATGTTTTGACAACACGAACTTTATATTATCCAACCGGAACCTATTATTCTGCTGCCAAGCTGAAGCCCATATTTAGACTGGCCTATACTTTCCACACAACAAACTCTAATTGCTGTAAATAGGAACATAATGAGATAATTACAGATTGATTGCTGATCTTGGGGACTTTGTGGATATGACCTGCAGGGTGCTTGTAAATTTATGACACCAGCTCAGATGAAACTCTTGTGACACGGCTGTTTTTCACCTCCATTATTTTACATCTTTTGATTTCGAAGGCAATGACTGGTGACTCACCACTTTCTTATGGTTACATACATAGGAAATGAAGTGGTATAATGGAAAAATAATTTGGAAACTGGTCACAATATTATTAGATTTACGGTAATTATGGAAAAGGACAAGGAATTGGATAAGGGACAATACAGAACCAGAGAATCCCTACAGTGTAAAAGGAAGCCATTTGGCCCATTGAGCCTGCATCAATTCTCCAAAAGAGTATCTTACTCAGGCCTAATATCCTCCCCCTGCTCTATCCATGTAACCCCGTGCACTGATCATGCCTAATCCACCTAACCTGCACATCTTTGGACTGTGGAAGGAAACTGGGACATCTGGTGAAAACCCACACAAACACATGGAAAATGTGTAGATATCACATAAACAATCATCCAAGGCTAGAACTGAACCCAGGTCTCTGATGCTGTGCTAACCAGTGCTAAATACTATTCCATCATGCCATCCCAATGCATTGAAAAAGGATCTGGCATAGACGAAATGGGAACAAAGATTGGGGAGTAAAACAGCAATTGAATAACTGGAGAAGAGACAATTCTACAAAGAAGAGACAGTTCAGGTACACAATATGAGTGGAAGAAAAGATTTCCGAAGCTGGGATTTCATAGATGACTGAAGTCAGCTTAAAATGAGAGAAAACACAGATAAATGCCAGGTTCATACTGCAATTGAAAATCAGGCAGATTACATAAAGCATTGAAGGATTTTGCATTTGAAATGGAAGTTGAGACTACAAACTTCTGATTGAGGGCAAAGTACTACCACTGAGTCAAGCCATGCATACCACTGGATATCTCCTGCACTTCCAGACTCTGAATTCAAATTTATGAATTGTTAGATTATATAGTATGTACAAAGATATAAGCAAGGAACAAGACAACCAAGGAACTTGAGCAACAGATTTGGAAAAGCAGCAATTTAAAATGGTGGCAAATTCTGCTGTAATACCTATCATATACATAAATTGCAGGGCCATGGTGACCAACCGCCGCAGGTTTTTAGAGCCTAACCTGGTCTTTTGTCCTGCACCCTTGGTCAGGCCTTTTTGAGATCTGCTTTTCTTCTTGCTGGAGACTGTTTCTGCTCATGCATTGGACTTGGACTAAGTTTGAGAATGTCCTGTGGATGATTGGAGGAGCAAGTTGCAAGCAGGCTAAATGAAAATCAATGCAACGGGCTGCAAGTCTCCCCTGCCCTATGTACTCATCAGTTTTTCCTCCTGGGCAGCCTACTCTTACAGGTTTGCTAACATCACCACCCCTGTCCCTAGCAGTTTGCCACACTACTCATATGCCAAAGTGTCTCTTAAATTTATTCCCTAAGTGGGTTGATCACCCTGTGTGGGGCTGATTGTACAGACCAGATTGAGTAAATTTTCCATGAGACTTCTTCTAGCTTCAGCAACTTACAGAACAATAAATAAATTAGCCAGTAAGTTACAACTCAACTGCATGCCTGAATTGTCTAATACAGTAGCCGGTTCAGAAGGAAATCTCATCAAGATGCAGTCCTGAAATATGAAGGAAGAGATTCCCCATACTTATTATTTCTAGTGCATCGTGCAAGTGGGCTAATCAAATGTATTTACAACCCAGTTGGAAATAGTGCTCAGTGGAAACCTTCCTGATATTATTATAGAATCACTAATGCATTAAGATAGATTCCTGCAGTGGCTGTAATTATAATGCCATTAACCCTAAGCATCACTTGAAAAAGTCCCACCACAACTGCAATACTTTTGCACATAGCGACTAAAACATACTCTTCTTATTCTGATTGCAATATTATAAACACAATCTGTGTGTGAAAATCTGACATCCTTTTAGGCCTTGGACTGGTGCAAAGCAATTTAATGCAGTTTGATTGCCAAGTTTTCCAAATTACACTTAAGCATATGAGAGAGAACCTATCATTACTCTTTGTTATTCATCTGAGAGGCAGTGAGAGAGGAGCAGAGATGGACAGAGAGAAAGTCTCAATTTTTTTTGCCCTTTGTTTTAAATACTATACTGCAAAAAGAAGCCATTCAGCCCATCAAGTCTACGCCAAATGCAATCCTAGCCTATGCCCATAATCCCACATATTTACCCTGCTAATCCCCTTGACAATAAAGGGCAATTTAATCTGGCCAATCAACCTAACCTGCACATCTTTGGAGCGTGGGAGGAAACCAGGCCACTTGGAGAAAACCCATGCAAACACAGGGGGAACATGCAAACTCTACACAGTTGATGTGGTATATATGGACTTTAGCAAGGCATTTGATAAGGTGCCCCATGGAAGGCTTCTGCAGAAAATGCAGATGTATGGGATTGAGGGTGATTTAGCTAATTGGATTAGGAATTGGCTAGCAAATAGAAGACAGAGGGTGGTGGTTGATGGAAGTTATTCATCGTGGAGTTCGGTTACAGTGGTGTACCTCAGGGATCTGTTTTGGGGCCCCTGCTGTTTGTAATTTTTATAAATGATCTGGATGAAGGTATTGAAGGATGGGTTAGTAAATTTGCGGATGACACCAAAGTCGGAGGAGTGGTAGATAGTGAACAGGGGTGTTATAGTTTGCAGAGAGACTTGGACAAGTTGCAGAGCTGGGCTGAGAGGTGGCAAATGGAGTTTAATGTGGAAAAGTGTGAGGTAATACACTTTGGCAGGAATAATAAATGTGTAGAGTATAGGGCTAATGGTAGGATTCTTAATAGTGTTGATGAACAGAGGGATATTGGTGTATATGTGCATAGATCCCTGAAAGTAGGCAGTCAAGTCGATAAGGTTGTTAAGAAGGCATATGGAGTCTTAGCTTTTATTGGTAGGGGGATTGAATTTCGGAGCCGCAATGTCATGTTGCAACTCTAAAAAAACTCTAGTGTGGCTGCACTTGGAGTATTGTGTGCAGTTCTGGTCCTCGCATTATAAGAAAGATGTGGAGGCATTGGAGAGGGTACAGAGGAGGTTTACCAGGATGTTGCCTGGTATGAAGGGCAGGTCTTATGAAGAGAGGCTGAGGGATTTGAGGTTGTTTTCGTTAGAAAGAAGGTGGCTAAGAGGAGACCTTATTGAAACATATAAGATGATTAGGAGTTTAGATAGGGTGGACAGTGATAGCCTTTTTCCTAGGATGGAGAAAGCTAGCACGAGGGGACATAGCTTTAAATTAAGGGGTGGTAGTTATAGGATGGATGTCAGAGGTAGGTTCTTTACCCAGAGGGTGGTAAGGATGTGGAATGCCCTGCCTGCTGCAGTTGTAGATGCGCCAAGTTTGGTGGCGTTTAAGAGGTTAATAGATAAGTTTATAGACGAAAAGGGAATAGTTTAGGTTAGAGGGTCATTGCTTTTTCTTAACTGGTCGGCGCAACATCGAAGGCCGAAGGGCCTGTTCTGAGCTGTAATGTTCTATGTTCTACATGCGGTCACCCGAGGCTGGAATTGAATCCGAGTCCTTGATGTTGTGGGGCAGCAGTGCCAACCACTGTGCCACTCCTATCGGAGAGCCTGCAGGACATTCTCTTGGATTCCTAGCAGAGTTTCTGTCAAATCAATACCTGCATTGCAACACCAGTCGAATATTGAAAGTTCTCCTCACATCTGCTAGTTTATCCATATATAATACTGAAACCCAAATTAAGGTTCTAATAAATGGGAAATGAGAATCAAGTTGAGTTAGATTGCCTGGTCAGGAAATACGTGAGCATAAAGGATACCAGAACAGCTGACAGAATCATCTGGTCTGGGTTCTTGTGTATTTCATTACAGTACATTCACAAACCATACTCATGCCACAGTATACTTTGCCTCCTCTCAATTGCAAGGTGTAGCCAACTTAACATGCACTAATAAATGTTGGCAACAAAATTAATTCTGTAAGGCTACCTGTCCCAAATCAAATTGCTGGAAATATAACCTGCTATATGTAAACTGCTTAAGATAATCATTAACAGTAGCTGATAACTTAAACTTCATTTTCTCTGTCCCACTAAACAAGGATTACAGAAATCAAGAAAAATTGTTTGGGGGGGATATTCCACCCAGTTAATTTTTTTATTTCTATATTATAACTACGACTACACTTCAGAAGTACTTAATTAGCTGTAAAGCACCTCTGAACGTCCTTGGTTCATCAAAAGTGCTACAAAAATGCAAGTTCCTTCTCTAATAATTGTAGTACAGAGCCAATTTTCTGTTGGCTTAAGTTACTATGGCTGTTAATCATAGGTGGCTGTGTCAATGTCACTGAAATTACAATACTTGGGCATTGAAATTTATTTCAGAAATGTTAAATACAGAAATCAACCAATTTCACATTTCCAGCAAACTCAATTTCAGAGTACTTTGATCTTCTAGAAATATTATTTGTCACAAAATACCCTTGGAATATTTACACCATATGGAAAAGAAATTCAGAATTTTTATTTTTGAATCAATTGTGCAAATTAAGCATTTTCACTTACGAAATGAGTTAGAACCACATGCATTTCCTTGCAGTTCAATAGCCCCAGAGCGTAAGCAGCACAGAGATCATTTCCTAACAAAATTTTATCACCATGATGTCTCCAGAGGCAAGTAAGTGGGTTTAGTCACACAATTCAAGAGATGTCAGGTTCAATCCCTACACAGTGTTTCATTTGTTAACTTCAGCAGGGCAGTAGTTGAGCGGCTTAGGAGCATCTTCTTCTCCCAAGTCAGAGGGTCAGGTGTTTAGCGGTGCTATTTTTCAGAGGACACCTTGTCTACTCCTCTGAGATGGATACAAAACATTTTATGGCACTATTCTTAAAAAGAAGAGAATTTTACGCTTTGGTATCCTGACCAATATCAGCCAACATCTAAAACAAGTTATCTGATCACTACTGTTTGTGGGAAATTGTTGTGAACAAATAAGTTGCTGCACTTTCTACATTACAACAGTGATGATACACAGCACATGAACGACCCTAAGTTTGTAAAAGATATTACTATTATTTAAAATTTTTTCCAAATTGGTGTGTGCATCCCTTAAGATTTAGGGGGTAGAGGAGTCAGTCAGGAAAAATAAAAATAATCAGTCAGGATTTTTATTTCTGATTTTGATCCAATGATCCTGTGTGTGCATGAACTGGGCTGTGAAATCACCCACTCTATCTACACTCACGTTTCAGGCTCTGAACTAACAGAATGGGTATCGGAAGAGTTGATGGAACAGCAGCTCCACCTATTACTCAGGCCTTCTTTAGAAATGCAAGAAAAGGAGAGGAGATTTGACAAGCTTTGATAAGTTACTTCATCATTTATAGAATCACCAAATGATACAGCAGCGGAAGCAGGAGAAGGAGGAAGAGGGGGGAGGCAGCATTTGGCCAAGCATGTCTATAATGGCTCTTTGAAAAAGCTATCAATCAAATTCCTTAACGAAGCACACACGTTAAATATTTTGAGGAAAATGGGATCTTAATATATGTGAGCAGCTGGTCAGAAGGGAAGAGGAAAAAGGGCTCATAAAATAACTGGTGCAGTTCATTCACCCAAGTGAGTTTCATAAGTTAATTGCTTAGTGATATTGGTAGCACAAGTGGATTAGTATGCATATCTCCCCAGCCCCTGCAAGACCACAAGCAGTTGTGTGTATCTCCCCTTCCGCAACTAGGCAGCCAGGAATCAGGTGAATTCCCCAGACGGAGGGAGTGAGAGAGATTGAAAGTCACTGAATGAGTCAGCTCATGGCTGCTCTCACACACCACCCAGTAGCTGATTTAAGAGCAGCAGTGGCAAAGGCCAGGGAGCACATCACCTACCTTGCCCTTTTGGCCGGGGAATGGTGTGTGGCATGGGGAGACCTAAAAAGAGGGCGAGAAGAAAAAAAATCATTAAAAATGTGAGGGTGAGAGAAACCAAAGGTTTAAACAGACTTTTTTGATCGACACATTTATGTAGACCGAAAAAGTGACAAAAAAAACAAAGAATGACATGTTAAATTACTGGAGTCTTATCATACAATAAAAATGAATTTTTACAAAAATAACAAGTTCTATTTACAGATGTCACAGGTAATCTCTGATGTAAAAAAAACAGTGCTAACTCGAGGCTGGCAGAAAAGCACATTATTATCTCACAGCAATTGAAGTTGGAATACCTAAATAACATTGTAATCCCAGTCTGGCTTTGATAACAGTCATAGGACAGTGCAAAAAAGGCAATTTACAATTAAGGTGTAAGTCACTTTAATGTGATGACATTTCAGCTGGATTTAAGAATAGCGGACAATGATAGAAAAGCTTAAAAAGATTTTTTTAAAAAGCTAATAATTTACTTAAATTAATAATTTTGAACTTATCATAAAATGTGACCAGCTAAGCCTAGTTTTAACTACATATTCAATAACTTATTCATTGGCAGGTCCACAGAATTAGCATACTGCCTCCCTCCTGACAGAGCTGGTCAAAATTCAAAAGAAATACATTATATATAAATAGCACCTTTCACAATCTCAGGAAATCAGATAATGTTTTACAACTAATGAAGTACTTTTTGAGGTGTGGTCACTAATGGAATGTATGTAACACAGAGCCAAATTGTACAAACCAAGTTCCTACAAATAGCAATGATATAATAGGTCACTTATGTACTTTAGAAGTTGGTTTAGGCGTAAACATTACTCAGGACAGTGGAGGAGAACATCAATGCTCCTCATCAAATAGTGCTGTAGGATTTTTTTGACATTAACTGCAGAGGCTGACAGGGCCTAATTTTAATGTTTTATCTAAACAAACTTCCTCAGTACTGCATTTGATAGAGTAATAACTTGGATTATGTGCTCAAGTTTTTGCATTGGGCTTTGAATACGTGATTTTCTGTCTTAAAGATGAGAGTGTTACCACTAGCTGAGACCTGTTACATTCAGGCAAAGTGATGAGAAAAGAATTTAATCTTGGCAATTTTAATAACTGACATGGAATAAAGAAAGACTCTTGCTCTCTCCACGCATTGAAACATCGGCCCTATATCAACTGCCTGCTGCTGCTCAGCCTAGTTTTTTAAAAACTCGATATTAAGCTCCATTGACGTCAGGCACAAGCGGAGCTTACGAATCTGGCAGGAACTCACTAGGCCCATGGGTCTACTCTTCCACAGGAACAATGTTAGTTGGGTTGATTACAATTGGGTGGACAAAGAGTCAAAAAAAAGAAACAATTACCTGTATATCCACAGTGCATTTTTCTATCTCAAAAGGTCCCAAAGCATTTTACAACCCTAGTATTTGAAGCTAGTCACTGCTGTAATATAAGAAATGTAACAGCCTATTTGGAAACAGGAGGCTCCCACAAACAGCAATGAAAAGAACAATGAGACTTTCTGTTTTTGTGATGTTGTTCGAGGGATATATATTGGTTAGCACTATATAGCTCTTCTTTAATAGTGCCATGGATCTTTACTGTCCACCTAAGGAGGCAAACAGGTTCTAGGTTTAACTTCTCACCCAAAGGATGACATCTTATATGATGTTGCATTTCATCAGCACTGCACTGAAATACTAGCTTAAGAATATGACTCCACAGCAAAATAACAGCATGAGACACTGAATCTGCTAATGCAGTGACCTGTGGTTGAGGTATTCTAAAGAATGCTACCCAAACTCTATCCAATATTGAATGCACTGCATAGGAACTTATAAAATGTATTGATTCAGCAAACTGGAACAACAATGTGTGCCACTAAAGTACTGAGGGATTATCTGGTCAATGGGCTGCTGATTTTAGACCTACTATTATGGTGTGGTATGAAGTGGAGGTTGGATGTGAAAAATCACACAGTTGAAATATACAACAAAGAGTTACACAAGATGTGGAAGGGTTTCTGAATATCACAGTGCTCTCAGAAGATGCAAACTAACACAGTGCATTGAATACAAGCTAGATTTAAATTACAAGGCTAAGTTCTGAAGCAAAACTATTCAATTTAAGTATGAAACGTGTTCCTCACATTATCAAACATCACTGTTACCAGAGCTCATTCTGTCTTTTTTAGATTTGATCTTGTGGGTTGTGGCACCAACAGTGTTTGTGACTATCCGAATAACATGATCTGAATGTATTTTACTTTAAAAGCTCCAATTGCTGAGTATAAGTTTTTAGATAACATAGAATTCTACAGTGCAAAAGTAAACCATTCGGCTCATTGAGCCTGCACTGACCACAATCCCAACCAGGCTCTGTCTCCATAATCCTGTGCATTTACCCCCGACATTAAGTGGCAATTGAGCATAGCCAATCCACCTTACCCGCACATCTTTGGACTTTGGACTGTGGGAGGAAATTGTGGCACCCAGAAGAAACCCATACAGACACAGGGAGAATGTGCAAACTCCACACAGACAGTGACCCAAGCCGGGATCAAACCCAGGTCCCCAGTGCTATGAGGCAGCTGTGCTAACCACTGTGCCACCCCAATTTTTCTTGCATGTAAGTAGTTTAACTGTAAAGTTAACATTTAAAAATTATGAAAGATAATGCTGCAGACAATGGCTCATGAGTGGAAATTGCAAAAACTGCAACAGATTTATTCAATTTGCTTTGGCATTGCTTCTCAGCCCTGTTACCTTAACTAAAAACTATAATATCAAGATCAGCATTACACACAATATCATGGCCTTTACAGTCCTAGAGTCAAATTTCTAGAGTTTCCATTTAATAAAATTATGGGGAGCACATCACTACAAAAACACTGCAGCACACTTCAAAAAGGGTTTGCCAGCATTTCCTCACAGCAACCAGGATGGGTAATAGATGTGGCCTCAGCAGTGACATCCACATTTGCTGAACAAGTGTAAAGAGCAGAAAGAAACAAGAAACAATGAATGCTTGCAGAGACAGATAGGAATAATAGAATGACTTTCAAGCTGTCAAGTTTTGTCTTTTCAAATTGCTAAACCTGGAACAGAACTGCCTAATTGAAGAATGCAATATTCCAGTTCTTATTCTGAACTGCCTCACCTGTCTCCAGACAAGGAACTCAAACATTGACACCACACTGTTACAAGGTTACACTGCTGCTCTAGAATACACACTGCAGCAGATTTTGAAAGGGACTTGATAGCAAAGTTCAGATAAATAAGTAACCTTCGCTGGCCAGAATACATAGAATTCCAAAGAATATATAGCACATAAACAGATCATTCAGCTAATCCAGTTTATGCCAATGGTTATACTCCATTTCATCTTTTCCCATATCTAACTATCATCATAACCTTCACTCCTCCATGCTTTTCTATCTTCCATTAAATGCATCTAAATGATTCACTTCAAACACTCACTGTGATTGCCAGTTCTGCATTCTCATGAGAAACATAGAAAATAGGAGCAGGAATAAGCCATTTGGCCCTTCAAGCATATTCATTTTGATCTGGCTGATCATCCAACTTAATAGCCTGATTCCACCTTCACTACTCATAGGGAATACAGAAGAAACTTCTTCACTCAATCTGATTTCTTGGTGACTATCTTATGTTAGTGGCCTCTATTTTTGCTTTGTTTCTGGTTTTGGTATGGAAAAATTGTGCGGACTCTTATCATAATCCTTCATAATATTAAAAATTTCCATTAGGTCTCATCCCTTCAAGCCTTCTCTCTTTTCAAGAAAAAAGAGACAATGTATTTGTGATTTTTGGATAGGTTTACCCAAGAATTTCTGCCATGATCTTTGTAAATCTTTTTTATCCTCTTCAGTATCTCAATACCTTCTTTCTTTGGTAATACGGTAAACAGGATTGTATACACTCCCAGTTTGATCTGACCAAAGTTTGACACAAGTCTAGCATAACTCTTTAATATTCAATTTATCCCCCTAGAAATAAACCTGAATGTTTGGCTTGATTTTTTTTATGGCCTTGTTATGTGTCATTATTTGTAGTGATTTGTATAATTGTATAGCCAGATCCCTTTGCTCCACCACTCCATTTAGACTCTGACTTACCAATACTTTCTCAAGGGCAATTACTGACTGAATCACAAACAGAAATCTAGACCTGGCCTCAATTTTGAATTAACCAGTTCAGCTTTTCTGTAAGAGGGAGGGGAGGGAAAGCGGGAGAGTAAGTGGGCCATAACCTGTTCAATCTTAACTGATTCTGGCACCATTCTAGTCAATCATTTTTTCATCTTCTCCAGAACTTCAAAATCCATTTTGTAATATGGAGACCACAACTTTTCAAGGTACTCCAAGTGACCTCTAAACAAGATTCTATACATATTTAACAAAACTTGCTTGCTTTTCAATTTTATCCCTCTAGCAAGGATTCCAAGTGTTTTGTTTGGTTTTTTAATGGTCTTCTTAACCTTTGTCACTGCATGTGGTGATTTTTCTATCTATATCTCCAAATTCCTTTGCCCCTTAAATGTGTAAAGATGATCAGTGAGCTGCAACCAGAAATTGGTGCAGGGGAACGTGATTCTAAGCAATAATGGAAACATGGATTATAGATGTTGAGGTTGGGCACTGAATATTCAAAGGTATAAAACGTTACAGAAAAAAAAGGACATCATGGAAAAGGTGCAGAATATTCTGCAGGGGGAACAGAGTGAACCAGCTGTTATGGTACTTGTCGTTAACAATGACGTGTAGAGGACAAATATTGACGTCCTCTGGCCAGATTTTCAGGAGCAAGGGAATAAGTTAAAAGTAGTACCTCAAAAGATCTGGATTAGGCTAAGTGCCATGTGAATAGAAGTGGTGAAGTGAGAGCACTACATTAGATAGGAGCTGACAAAGAAGAAGTACAAGGAATATAAAAACAGTTCAAGAACGCATATATGCAAATACATAAGTGTGGTGAATAAGGCGGGAGAGCTACAAGCACAAATAGCCACATGGGAAAATGATGTGGCAAGAGAGGCAGTCCTCTATTCTGGTGCAACTAAGGTCCTTACAATGTTTATAAACTGACATCTTATTTCAACTTCACATCAGTTTCAACTTTACGGCATCATGCCAACATTACTGCATTACGCCAGCACGTTCATACGTGCGCACTGATGTTCTGTGCTGTCCTTGTGTATTACTGAACAGATTGAACCATTTTTATTAGTTTAGACAAAACAAAACGAAAGAAACAAAGAACAATATAGCACAGGAACAGGCCCTCCAAGCCTGCACTAATCATGTGTTCCTAACTAGACAACCCGTTTATATCCCTCTATTCTCAGTCTGTTCATGTGGCTATCTAGATAAGTCTTAAAATGATCCTAGCGTGTCTGTCTCAAGCATCTTCGTTGGTAGTGCATTCCAGGCCCCACCATCCTCTGTGTAAAATACATCCCCTGCATATCTGTTTTGATCTTGTCGCCCACCCACCCACCCCAACCCCCACCTCCCACCTCCCTTGAATTGTGACCCCTTGTGTTTGTCATTTCTGACCTGGGAAAAAGCTTTCAACTTTCAATTGTTCACCCTATCTATGCCCTTCATAATTTTATAAACTTCTATTAGGTCGCTGCTCAACCTCCATCTTCCCAAGGAGAACTCTCACCTCATAGCTAAAACCTTCCATACCAGGCATCACCCTGGTAAGCCTTTTTTGTACTCTCTCCAAAGCCTCCACGTCCTTCTGGTAGTGTGGCGACCAGAACTGGATGCAGTATTCCAAATGTGGCCTAACCAATATTCTATATAACTATAACATTATATGCCAAATTTTATACTCAATGCCCTGTCCAATATAGGCAAGCATGCCATATGCTTTCTTCACTACTTTTCCATCTGTGCTGCCATCTTTAAGGATCTGTGGATTTGCACACTCAAATTCTTCTGTCTGTCTATACTCCTGATGGTTCTGCCAATTATTGTGTGGTTCCCCCTGCATTTGATCTACCAAAATGCATCACTTAGCATTTATCTAGATTAAGTTCCATTTGCCACTTCTCCACCCAATTTTCCAGCCTATCTATATCCTGCTACATTCTCTGACAATGTTCATCACTGTCCGCAACTCAGTAATCTGTGTCGTCCTCAAACTTACTAATCCAACCAGCTAAATAAATCATTTATATAAATCACAAACAGCAAAGGTCCCAACACAGAGCCCTGTGGAACACCACTAGTCACAGATCTCCAATCAGAAAAAGACTCATCCACTGCTATCATCTGTCTTTTATGGCCAAGCCAGTTCTATACTCATCTAGCTAGTTCACTTTGATACCGTGAGGTTTAACCTTTTGCACCAGGCTGCTGTGAGGGACCTTGTCAAATGCTTTACTAAAGTCCATGTAGACGATATCCATAGCCCTTCCCTCATCAATCATTTTTGTCACCTCCTCAAAAAACTCAATCAAATTTGTGAGGCATGACCTCCCTTGTACAAAATCACATTGTCTATCGCTAATGAGACTATTCAGTTCTAAATGTGGATAGATTCTAAGAATCTTCTCCAACAATTTCTCTACTACGGATGTCAAGCTCACTGGCTTATAATTATCCGGGTTATCCTTGTTACCCTTCTTAAATAATAGGACCACATTTGCTTTCCTCCAAGTCTCTGGGACCTCACCTGTGTCCAATGAAGAAACAAAGATTTCTGTTAGAGGCCCAGCAATTTCATCTCTTGTCTCTCTCAGTAATCTAGGACAGATGCCATGTGGCCCTGGGGATTTGTCTATCTGAATGTTTCCTAAAACACTTAACACTTCCTTCCTTGTAATTGCGATTCATTCTAATGGGTTTACACATCTCTCTGAGACACTACCAATCAATGTGTGCCTCTAGTTTACAAATATTAATGCGAAGTATTCACTTAGGATCTCACCTACTTCCTTGGGTTTTAAGCATAATTCCCCTCCTTTATTCTTGAGAGGTCCGACTCTTTCTCTGGCAACCCTCTTGTTCCTAAATTATGTATAAAATGCCTTGGGATCCTCCTTAATCCTGTCTGCCAAGGACATTTTGTGACCCCTTTTTGCCCTTCTAACTCCTTGTTTGAGTTCTTTTCTACTTTCTCTGTATTTCTCCAGTGCTTCATTTGTTTTTAGCTGCCTGGGCTTTATGTATGCCTTTTTTTCCTTCTGATTAGAACCACAATTTCTCTGATTATTCACGGCTCTCAAATCCTACCTTTCCTGTCCTTTTTTTTAAAAACAGGTACATGTCTGTTTTGCACTCCTATCAACTGTTCCTTAAAAGGCTCCCACATGCAATCCTTGAAGGTTGTTCAAGGATAAATAGATGTGGATTTATCCTTGAACAACCTTTCCCAATCAGCAGCCACCAAATCCTGCCTGATCCGGCTGTAATTAGCCTTACCCCATGGATGTTTTATTCTGTTAAATTATTTGGTGCAACCTTTGCAATTTTAACACATTTATGGCGTATATAACTTATGCACAGAGTAGCCAAGGATGTGCAGACGTCAACAGTCACCTCAGCATTTGACAGTGCAAGAGTTGAGAGTATTTTACATCACCAGGCATCCCTTGAGTGACTTCTAGCCTTGACTCAGGAAACAATGGAAAATGCGATTTTCCAATGGGAAGATCAGTTCTGATTTACAACATGGTTTTGAGGAACCAATTGTGTTGCACATCCGAGGACTGCCTGTAATGAAAAATTGGCTTAAAAACGATAAGAACTAGATGATTAATATTTTAAGGATATAAAATGTTCAAAAAAGGCAGAGAAGAAAGAAAGTAGGGTGGCACGGTGACATAGTACTGCTGCGTCACAGCGCCAAGAGTCCGGTTTAATTCCAGCCTTAGCTGACTGTGTGGAATTTGTACGTTCTCTCCGTGTCCACATAGGTTTCCTTCGGGTACTTCAGTTTCCTCCCACACCCCAATAGATGTGTGGCTTAGGTGGATTGGCCATGTTAAATTGCCCCTTGGTATCCCAAAATGTGCATATTAGGGAGAGAAGTGAGGTGAATGCCTGGGCTTGCAGGGATGGGGCCAGGGTGGGATGCTTTGTTGAAGAGATAGAACATAGAACATTACAGCGCAGAACAGGCCCTTCGGCCTTCGATGTTGCGCCGACCAATTAAGAAAAAGCAATGACCCTCTAACCTAAATCATTCCCTTTTCATCCATAAACTTATCTACTAACCTCTTAAACGCCACCAAACTTGGCGCATCTACAACTGACGCAGGCAGGGCATTCCATACCCTTATCACCCTCTGGGTAAAGAGCCTACCTCTGACATCCGTCCTATAACTACCACCCCTTAATTTAAAGCTATGTCCCCTCGTGCTAGCTTTCTCCATCCTAGGAAAAAGGCTATCACTGTCCACCCTATCTAAACCTCTAATCATCTTATATGTTTCAATAAGGTCTCCTCTTAGCCGCCTTCTTTCTAACGAAAACAACCTCAAATCCCTCAGCCTCTCTTCATAAGACCTGCCCTCCATACCAGGCAACATCCTGGTAAACCTCCTCTGTACCCTCTCCAATGCCTCCACATCTTTCTTATAACGCGGGGACCAGAACTGCACACAATACTCCAAGTGCGGCCGCACTAGAGTTTTGTACAGTTGCAACATGATGTTGCGGCTCCGAAATTCAATCCCCCTACCAATAAAAGCTAAGACTCCATGTTGTAGTCTCTAGAAGTTAGATGGCCTCCTTCCGTACTTTGGGGATTCTATGATTCTATTGATTCAGAGAAACAATGTAGTTTTGGAAAAAGAGGATGGTTGTGAGGAGTTGAGAACGGAATCCATTTCTCAAGAATCAAACTGAATCAAGAAGCAAAAAATCAGCATGATCACACCCCTGGGTATTCTGCAGGCCTCAAAATAGTAAGTATGAGTGTGTGTGTGTGTGAAGAAATCTGCAGGAAAATGAGAGATGTGGAAGAATTATATCGTGATAGTAGTGTGGGAATCAAATTGCCCGAATGTTGATTGGGATAGAGTTAGAAGTAAGGGCAAGGAAGGATAGGAATTTGTGAAATGTGTTCAGCAAAACTTCCTTGACCAGTATGTCCTCAGTCCAACCAAGGAAGCATTGCTGGATCTTATGCTGGGGATTGAAGTGAGTCAAGCTAACTAATTTCTTTGAGTAAGAGTGATCTTTATACCAGGAGGTTTACACTGGTAAGGCTGAACAGAAAGGGACAAACTAAGCTACAATTTGAAAACGGCTAACTTCAATGAGGTGAAAAGAAATCTAGCCAGAATAAAATTGAATCAAAGACAGAGAGGAATTACAGAACAATGGGTAATCTGTACAGAAGAAGGATGCCTCAGTTGCAGGCTACATTCACTCGAATAAGGACCAACAGTAGGGGAACAAAAGCCAGGGCTCTTCGAATGATGAGAGAGAAGGAGAAAGCAATGAAACAAAAAAATCAATATGATGCATATCAATTGAATCTTTTAAGTGTGCTTTGGTACACTTTGTTGTCTAACAAGGGGCATACATGCGATGATACATACAAGGCTGCTCTTGGATTTTTTTTGAGAGTATCCTAGTGCTTCATGTTGTTAGTGTACGCTTGAACTAGACTGTTTGATGGGCAGCACGACAGCTCAGTGACTATAGCTGTGCTGTGCAGATACACAGATTTGGGCCTGTGTCTGTGGGAGTTTGCACATTCTCCCCATGCTTGCACGGGTTTTCTCTGGGTGCTCCGGTTTCCTCCCACATCCCAAAGATGTGCTCTTAGGCTAACTGACAAAACAAATTCTCCCTAAATTGTCTCAAATTTGATTTTTAATCCATAGATCTATAAACATAGACAGGGATCACGGGTAGAGATGGGAACATCGGGGTGGTGGCACGGGCGAAGGGCCTGTTTCCTGTGCTGTTTTGTTCTTTATTCTTTGAATTTTTGAAGTCAAAGACAAAAATTTGAAAGAGAGAGTGAAGAGGAAAGTAAGGCTGACAGAAAAAAAGTATGAGAATAGAATGGCAACATAAAAGATAACTCAAAATTCTTTGTTTGTAAATAGTAAGTGAGCAGTAAGAGGCAATGTAGATCCCATTCAAGAAAAAAAGAGGACGATAGACTGAGGGACTGGGATTGACTGGGTTCTCCAATGAAGAGCCAATATAAAAGTTGATGTGCTGAATCATCTGGTTCCATACAGTAACTCTATGGTTCTTCCACTCTCTTTAAACACTTTTTGCCCAAGAAATATGCAGCCTCCTCATATTCATAATCAACCATTGCATCTCACTTATACTGAAGCTCATTCACTAAAAACATGTCCATTCTCCACATTCATTAATGTATTTCCTGTATTTATTGCAGTCCACTATATTAACTACATGCCTTCATTTGGTGTAGTCCACAAACTTTGAAATTGTACTTCTGATTCCCAAATATAAATCAGTATTTTAAAAGTTTCCTTACAATGCAAAAGATGCTATTCGGCCCATCGAATCTGTACCGACTCACTGACAGAGGATCTTACCCAATCCCTCTTTTTTGTCCTATCCTTGTAACGCCACACATTTACCATGACTAATCCATCTAACTGACATATTTTTAGATACTAAGGGGAAATTTAGCATAGCCACTCCAAATAACTTTGGACTATGGGAGGAAATCGGTGCATCCAGGGGAAACCCAGGAAAAATGTGCAAATTCTACACAGACAGTTACCCAATGCTGGAATTGAACCCAGGTCCCTGGAGCTGTGAGACAGCAGTGCTAACCACTGTACCCCCCATTTAAATGGACATTAGTGAATCCTTGTGGAATATCACTTCCTATTTATTGCCAGTCTGAATGACTATAGACTATCCCTACTGTTTATTACTCTACTTACTTTCCATTCTTTCACCACACATGCTACCTGAGCTGCTGAGTATTTTCTGCTTACACTGATTACATGTTTTCAGAAACTGCAACATTTTGCATTTTGCTATACATTCCATTGCTGAACGCCATATTTTTGGACCTTAATCATGAATCGACCAAGTGGAACTTTATCAAAGACTTTATGAAAATTCAAGTACATTTGTCCATTACTATACCAGTGTTTACCAATCCTACTATTTCTTCAAGAACCCAAATAAGGCTGGCTGAGTATGGCTTTTCTCTTGTTTCTATATTTATTTCTATTATTGATTGATCAAAACATTGAGTAACTGAGCCATACAGATCAGGAAGCTGCTCTGCTCAATACCCCATCTGAGTTTAGTTGTTGATCTTTCCCAAGGCAGTGAGAGAGTCACTACAATTGACTTTAGAACCTTGTGTGACAGAAGAGATATTCAATTATCACTGCATGCCAATACTCTCACTTTTTAT
Source organism: Sphyrna mokarran (assembly GCA_024679065.1). Classification (NCBI taxonomy): domain Eukaryota; kingdom Metazoa; phylum Chordata; class Chondrichthyes; order Carcharhiniformes; family Carcharhinidae; genus Sphyrna; species Sphyrna mokarran. Next base: position 47,528,112 of record JAGIQG010000008.1, read on the forward strand.
TTACAGACCTGTTTTCTAAGCAGCCCTGTTTTTTTAAGCAGCCTTGTTTTCAGGAAGCTGACATTAAAAGTGAAAGCAAAATATCTGTTCACTTGCCTTGAATTTGGAATTGATAGTCATCACAATGAGCAGGAATTTAACCCACAAAGCAATCTACTTTATAGCTCCAATATGAAACCAACAGTTTTCAATTTTCTCCATTTCCCCCCACACCCGAGTCTCAGTTGGCAAATCCAATGCTTCACGTTGGACTGCAACTGACAGATCAGAAATACCAGATCCAATTAATCTATGTGGAGTTATCATTTGTCAAGTTGAGGAGGCACAACAGGCCTCCATGTCTCTTGGCTAGAATTAGGAAATAAACAACTATGAATATTTGCACTGCTAATCTGACAATGTCACAAATTTGTGATCTTAATAGGAGTGTACACTGCTATGTAACATAATCCCCAGAATATCAGTGAAAAGCCTACATAATAAGAATGGAATTTATTTATTCAACAACTTACATATAGCAATGAACACAAACTACCATTCCTAAATATAAAATCCACTGAATTGCATAACACAACGCTGTTGAAATCCTGGGAAAAAGCCTGGAATCCAAAGAACAGAATGTAACTCATTCACAGTGACTATAAAACACTGTCATGGAAACATGGGAACAGGAGAAGCATGTTCCACCATTCAATGGAATCATAGTTGATTATGCGATTTAACACCATATACACAACTCACCTTTGCTCCATATCCCTCAAAACCTCTGGTTAACAAAAATCAATCAACCTCAGATGTAATATTAGGAATAGATAGCAAACGCTGTTCTTGCCAGTGACACTCAAATCTCAGACAGGTGAACAAATGGCTATTGATCGAGTATTAATTGCTGTTTGCTGAAGATAGTTCCAAGCTTCTACCAACATTTACCTGTAGGAGTGTTTCCTAATTTCATTCCTGAAAGATCTGGTTCTAGGAATGCCCAACTAGCAGAAATAATTTCTCTCTATCCACCTTATCTGCTTGCGTTCATATCTTGCAAACTTTGGACAAATCCTCTCTCAACTTTCTAAATTCAAAAATGAAAAAAGGTGTTCATTTATATAGCAACTGAACATTGACCATAAAGTACTTTTGAGAAGCATTTTTGAAACATGGTCACTGTTGAAATGTAACCAAATAGCTCACAGTAAACTTCTACAACAAGCAAACTGACAACAATTTGTTGATTGAGGAATAAATATTTGTCAGATCAGGGAATTTCAACAGCCTTCTTGATTATTTTCTGTGTCTGTGTCAGAGTCATGTCACTGTAATAGTTTTGTTCTTGGACTTCCAATCTCTTTGGACCTTCACTTTTGCCAGCTTTTCACTATTTATCCTTTTTAAATCAAAAAGGAATGTTCTCACATACATTGAAATCTACTTATCACAGTTATGTCCGCTCACTTAAACTCTCAACGTGTTGTTTTAATTCTATGCTTTCATCTACATTGCATGAATATTGTCTATCATGGCATCAATAGCAAACTTGTCTTTTTGGCTTTCTAGTCCATCATCTAAGTCAGTTACAAATATAGTAAGTAATTGAAGCCCCAAATACTGATCTTCATGGGACACAAGTCATGTTCTGAAGAATATGTGCCCATTATCATTACTGTCGCCTGCCACTCGGTCAATTTTCTAACCAGGTTAACAACTTGCCTTCAATTCTATGAACTTCAAATTTATTTAAGTTTTACATGAGGAATTTTATCAAATACCTTCTAAAGGTCCACATAAATAACATTCATAGACATTCCCCTGTCCACCACACTAATTCTTTTAAAAATTCCTTTAGTAATTCACGCTGGGTCTCTCCAGTCAGCTGAAAATTGTCAAGATGTTATGTTGCATTATTCTCTCCTTAATTCCTGACAACAAATGTTAACTGGTCAATAATTTTTTGGTTGCCATCATTACCTTTTCTAAATAGCAGAATGACATCTACAATTTTCCAATCTAACAGGCAGCTCACCAATTCAGAGAACTTTGAAAGGTTATAGTTAGGGGCATTGTAATGTTCTCATTTGTTACGAAAACTTACAATGGAAACCATCTTGTCCTGGGGGCTTGTCACTTTTCAGTGCCATTATTTTCTTTTTATTGCGATTGTTAATTTCCTTATGTAATTATAGTGAGTTCTATCCCTGATCCAATATTTCTTTTCCAGGGATGCCTGGCATCCCATCTATCGACTCTGTCCACACTTTCTGCTGTGTCAGAAAAGCAGCCAACATAATCAAGGACCTCATACACTTCGGACATACCCTTTTCCACCTTTTCTGTTAGGAAAAAGATACAAATGTCTGAAATCACGTACCAGCTGACTAAGGAAAAGTTTCTTGTTTGCTGCCATCAGACTTTTGAACGGACATATATATTAAGCAGATCTTTCTCTTCACCGTATCTATGCAACAGTGTATTCTGCACCCTCCCCTTTCCTTCTTTCCTATGTACTCTATGAACAGTATCTTTTGTCTTTTGCACAAGGAACAATACTTTTCACTGTTTCCCAATACATGTGACAAAAATAAATCAAACTAGTCTCTTCCTCTGCTGTAAATACCATCTCAAGTATAAATTTCAGTATGTAGGCCATACTTTCCAGTGACTGACAATTAAGTCAAACAATGGCCCGTAACTTCCTAGTTCCCCAGCACTGAATTTGTGAAATACCACAAAGATGTGCTGGGGAACTCCTCTGAGAAGTTCCCAGGTAAGGCTATAGATGCAAATGTTCAGAACTGTTAACTCCCCCTGAATAATTGCGCTGCGCTGGGAACATTCAACGAAATGATAAATTGATAACATTAGATGGTTCTGTCAGTTTTACATCAATAGTTTCTCCAAAAGATTTAGAAGAAATAAAACTATTTCTCTAACTTCAGTGTAACCATCTTAAACACATGGACCACGTGCCACATGGGACACCACCCAACTCCAGAACACCACCCCTTGACTAATGAGCACCCCCTCACCTCCCAGGGTATTCCTAACACCACCTATGCACCCTGGGATTCCCAAGTTGGGGGTCCAACTGTAAGTTCTCTCGATCTAAGCACCCACCTGCAACCCCTTTTACACATTTCACCCCCTTCCCCACATCCCCCCCACCACCACTACCACCACTGAACCCTAAATGGACCTGGAACCTCCCTTCCAAAAAAATGCAGCCTCCAAGTTAATTAGAGTTGCATTGTGCTGCAGCCTTCAAAATCCCTTTTGCTCCAGGCTCCAAGCAGCTCCAGTCAGTGGAAACTTCAATGAACTTTTCCAGAATAGCTAATTACATTTGTAATTCCAGCTGGTGATGACTTAACGACACTGGGTGGAAGTTATGGCCCAGCATGCTTCTTTGATTGTTCATGACAGGCAAAGTATAGACTGTATTCAACCAGCCCATGTTTGCAAAACTCAAATCAATATGTCTATTGTAAGATGAGATGCCATGACTGGACAGCACTTGCTGAACAACCTTGTGTGTGCTAAGAGCTATAACAACCAATTTAAGATAATCAATTGAGCCTATAACATGGCTCATCTATGCTTGCTAGAAGCAATATACATTCATACACAGGGTCCTGCTCTCTGTAAGCAAAATGAACATGCTCAAGCCTGCGCTTTTTTTGAATTAACAGGGAGTTTAGGAGCCTATAGTTCACCATTGCTTTCTCCTTGGCAACATGTCAGCCAATCAGCCCCCTTTTCTCTAGTAGTGTAATATGTTGTGATTGTAAGAAATTAGATATTTTTGCACTTGATCTGATCCATGCAAGATGGAAAGCTTCAACAGCATGTCTCCCTTTAAGCAATATCAAAATATAAATGTAAAATAAAATGTATTAACTCTGATTGCCCTTATAAGTTTCTTTTCATATTCCTAGTTTATAGTTCTTACTACCAACTTTGTCCCCTTTGCTATTACATTTTCCTGTTCACTAAGATTTGTGCTATTTCTTCTCATTTTTGTTTTTTCTTCCAATTGCTGTCTGTTAGCTCTTTCCTTGTTCAAACCTGCTTTTTCTGACAATTAGAGCTTTTGCCACAGAGTGATATAAACTGTTTCTATAACAAATTAACTGCTCTTCTGAACATCTCCCACTGAATTGTGATTTTACCCACTCCCCAATGATTTGGCTGGGAAACATGGTGGCTGAAGAATGGGTGAGGACAGAATTGGACTGTCTAATGCTTCGAATGGTCAAATAGAATGCCGGCATTTAACTCAATTTTCAGTGTCTTCATAAAAGGCATCTGACATCATATGTTCATGTTTCAACGGATAATCTGAAAGCAGCCACACTACCAGTGGGTACTTCATTGAATTTTCACTCATTAGGCACCATGATATGGATTACGTTCTCCGGGTAAACTTGTAATCTACTGGTAGCCTGTCAAAATTAATTTTATACTAAAATGAATCTTCATCTTGAAGACCCGATAAACCTCCTGCACATGGGCCAGTTGGGAAAGAGTTGCATGCTAGGTTGAGACTTTTTATGTAGGTCAGGTCTGTGTGCATGACCAATGGGACTTGGCGCTGAAACAAAGGCCCCATGAGCTCACAGAAAAGCCAAAAGTGAAAGAAGGGTGCAAAAAAATGGCAATATGCCAATACTGAAACCATGCCAATAATTTGTATCTATAGTAATATTTAGTTCATACCTAGATATGAGATGAGCATTAAACTGTGATTCCGTCCTGCACTTTAGCTTTCTTCTCTTTCTTTTTTAATTATGTTTTTTTTTTCCCTCTCGTACTTCATTTCCCAACCTGAAATAAAATATTATTCCAAAAGCAGAATACTCCAGATACTTGGAAATTTAATATAAGAAAAGGTGCTGGGGCGGCACAGGAGCACAGTGGTTAGCACTACTGCTTCACAGCTCCAGGGACCTGGGTTCGATTCTCGGCTTGGATCATAATCTTGGAGTTTGCACATTCTCCTTGTGTCTGTGTGGGTTTCCTCCAGGTGTTCCAGTTTCCTCCCACAGTTCAAAGATGTTGGGTGAGGTTGACTGGCCATGCTAAAAATTGCCCCTTAGAATCGTGAGATGCATGGTTAGAGGGATTAGTAGGTAAATATGTAGGGCCTGGATGGGATTGTGGTCCGTGCAGGCCGAATGGCCTCCTTCTTTACTGTAGGATTTCTATAATTATATGACTCTATGGAAACACAGATAATCAGACAGCATCTGTGGAGAAAAACAGTAAACATTCAAGTTGAAAACAATTTCAAAGTTTTAAATCTTTTATGACCTGGATAAATTATTTATGGGCTGTATTTTTAAGAAAATCAAGGTTCCATTTGTACAGTTTACATTTATAATAAGTCAATGACTCACATTTTGCAATCACCAAAACAGAAGGGTTTTATAGAGGAACTCAAATTTTTAGCATCCACACATGTACAATAGAACACAGAAACTTCTCTTTCCCAATTCTCTTCATATTTTCTGCTTGCTTTGCTGTTCTCTCTGATGGTGAACGCAGACTGAAAATCTCTCCAAAAAGATATTTTGCTAGAGGGCAGTTCAGAGAAATTAGGAGGTGTGCCTCAAAATATTTTCATAATATAGAGGTGTGCTTGACATATAAAAGGTTGAGAACCACTACCCTAATGTACAACAGCCTGCCAATGTATTCACCTTCACACATAAAGAATTGCCACTTGTATAAGGCCACAAAAGGTGCACTGTGTACACTGAACTATACTTCAGGAGTTATAAGAAACAAGGGGAACATTAGCAAAAGGACCCTTATATAAAGGAAGAACACAACTAGGTGCTCAAGCTATTTCACCATTTGCAATATTTTTCAATCTTAGTGATTGGGAATAGGTACTTCATTTGTTTCAGAAACATCTCAAAATTATTAGATGTAAAGTATTTTAAGTGCAGCAACTGTAGATAAAAACAGTAGTCATTTTGCACTCAGAACCATCTGCAAACAGTTTTGGACAAATAACTGTTTGTGTTAGCTTTGGTTAAGGGAAGAATGTTAGCCAGAGCACTGGGAGAACTCCCTGCTTCTCTTTGAATGGAGACATAGAATCTTTAATCTCCCCATGAACAATCAGAGTAGGCTATTCAGACTATGGTGGAACATTTCATCTGAAAGGAAACACGTCAGACAATGCAGCGCTCCCTCAAAACTGCACTCTAAAATCAACGAAAGTTATGTGCTGGAGGTATCTAAGCAAACAACTAGATCTCAATCCTCAAACAAACTGGTTTTCTAAAACTATACGAAAGCCTTTGTTTTGATATATCAAGTGGCATAACAAAAAAGGTAGCCAAGCAACTGCAATAATGACAAATACCCAAATGTATTGACACTAGCAGTTGCTAGGGGCCAGAGTGAAAATCGATCTACTTTGTAAAATCCATGCTGAAATCAAACAAGCACAGGTGTTCTTAAACAATATCATCTCACATGGAATCTTTAACTTCTGTGAAGGGAAAGTTCATGTCTCATCTTTGGTGCAAACCCCCTGCCATATGCAACATTCATGTTGATGGATTATTGATCAAGACCAAACTTCAACTCCAATTCTTCCTTCAATAGAGAAAATTCAAGCATCACAAAAGGAGAAAGCCACTCTTCCTCCACCTTTACAAACTGCTATACAGATTACAATAAAGTAATCTGAGAAAGCCTGCAATACAGCCCCATGTCTCAGAGGTTATTGCTGCTCCTCCCACTCTTTTCTGCTTTAGTCTCACACATTTCACCACCAAAAAAGCAAATCATTCCAGAAATTTCAAATTGCTAGAAATACAACACATGAAAGGGCAGACAGAATCTCAAACAGGAAAACATAGGGTTAATGTTTTGGGTGCAATTCTGCTTCAGAAATGAACATTGAAAGGTGCATTTTTATAAAAGGTTTAGATTTCAAATATTTAACTTGTTTTGCCCATAGGGCTACTCAGCGGCCTACTAAATATCCACTATTTTCCATTTTTCTTTGATTGTCAATGCTGTCTTTCCTGCTAATTTTCAATATTAATATTGTCCCTATAACTAACAGACAGAAACTCTTCAGCAATCAGAAGTAAAGCTGCAGACTTGTAGAGATGTATCTCTGCATGCTGTTGACATTTCAGTAAGGGAAATGAAAAACGAGCAGAGAAAGGGGGAGGGGGGAGGGGGAAATGCCATGCTTGGTTTCAAACTAGTAGCTGAAGAATTAATCACCCCCAATCAACGTACCTGATGAGAGTGAGAAATTAGAATTGTGGTACTCTTGTTCCAATATAGCTCTTAAATTTCACGAGACACCAATGATGCTCACCACAGGCAGCAAGGGTCTCTTATAAACACAAAAGTTAGCATTTCAGGAGTCAAATTGGACCTTGCTGTGATTTTAAGTGTTAATCACATAAGCGTCAACCAGCATCAGACTAAAGGACCCAAGATCAGAAGCAACCCAAGAAGTTATATTTTTTTTCTGGTTTCCGGCTCATACAGCAACGTACCCCTGGATCTCACAAGGTAACTGTACACTTACTCTGCCCCAAGTCATCCTTTCCCTTTAACAGCCTCCTGACTCCACTCCCAGCAACTAGTGACAGGAAAGTTATCGCAGGTCTGCAGTAGAGGCAATCACCGTCAATTTAGTTTAAAAACCGAGCTCCAAGATTTATGTGAGTCCCACATATTAAAATTTCTCTGACTGCACATGACTTCAAGATGCCTGCTTGCAGCTTGTCCCGACCCCTATACACCACAAACACATCCCAAGATAAAATCACGTAAATGTTTCAAAGTTTAAGAATTTTAAAATAATCTATTACTTCTTTCTCTTAAGACATCCCATAAGTAGATTTCTGGTCCCACCTGAGTTGATTTCTGGTCATCCCTCTTACTGTCATCCTCTTTCACTGATTGTTCAGTTTTGTTGTTTATGTCTTTGTGAAGCTAGTTGGCGCTAGTTGGGTGGTACATAGATGCAAATTTTACAGTACTTATTGTTTAATGGCAGAAGATATAAAATATATACATTGCAATAAAACTATAAAACTTTAAGCTGAGAGAGCTGTGTGCACTTTGAGTTGCGTGCTCCAGAAAGGATGTTGAAGCAACTGAGAGGGTAAGAAGTCAGATTTAGTAAAATGCTGACTGTATGGGGATGTACAAATAGTAAGAATAGAAAACTTGCTGGGTATTTTTCACTAGAAGACAGAAAATTATGGAATGGTTTGAAAGAGGTGTTTATACTAAATAAAAGGGATGTATCACAGTAGAAATAAAGTCTCCATTGATTCAAGGATCTACATGGACAGCCCTTCGAGCTCTTCCACATTCAATTAATTCACAGCAAATCTGGGCCTCAACTCCATTTGTCCACATTTTTCCCTTCCCCTTTTTACTCATTACTTAACAAAAATCAGTTGATTTTAAGCGTGGCAAGGTGACACAGTGGTTAGCATTGCTACCTCACACTGCCAGAGACCTGGGTTCAATTCCCGACTTGGGTCACTGTCTGTGCAAAGTCTGTATGTTCTCCCTGTGACTATATAGGTTTCCTCTCACAGTCCTAAAGACATGCTGGTTAAGCGCATTTAGCCATGCTAAATTGCCTATGAATGTGCCTGAACAGTTACCGGAGTGTTGCAACTAGGCACTTTTCACATCATCTCATTGCAGCGTTAATGTAAGCCTATTCGTGTCTCTAATAAATAAACTTTAAACCTTTATTGAAAATTACAATTGATCCAGCCTTTCGGGGAGCTAGTGACAGTCACTTCAGTGGAGATCCCTGGGGAAAATCACTAATCATATTCCAATAATTCCCTACTCTTGTGCCTCCTGACTAATAACCAACATGGTTAATATTATTGCCTCCAATTCTGTTTGCTTTTCGTTTACTAATAATCACATTAAAAACCTACTGAAGCCTTCCACAGATCCATAATATAACAAATAGGCATTGTCATATCCACTACAATGGTAACCTCTTCAAATATATTCAACCAGATTGGTCATATATGATCTACCCTTAACTGATAACTATCGAAGTGTTCATTAACTTTCTCTATGCAGATAGATCTTGTTCGGAGAGACTGTGGACAGAGAACTATTAAACTTTGTAATGGAAAGGGTTGTGAGCTTGCACAGCTGAAGTCAGTGCTTGCTGAAAGGAGGGATCCAATCAATATTAAACAACTACTACTTGCAGATATATAGCACCTTTAAACTGACCGTTCCAAGTGTTTCACAGGAATGTTAGCAAGCAAAATTAAAGAACACATTATGGAATTGATTGAAGGTAGAGAGAATAAAGGAATATGGAAGCTGGGTCAGGGCATGAGATCAGGGCAACTGCACATGTAGACAATGAACGCCAACATGGACTAGTTGGCTGGGCCAAGCATCCCATTTGTTTGTTGTAATTATTACCCAAATCTTGATTGTAGCAAGGAATCCCTCAAAATAATTGAGTGCTAGTCTTGTTTGAAAATAAATGGACCACCACAGAAATTCCCCAGAAAATCAAGACAAGTTTATCATGTGCAATGGTCACTCCAGTATAATTTATCAAACTCAGTTTGATACAAGCAAAGCTAGTATTATAAAATATCAGTTCCCCAGCCTTCTTGCTAAATTATATCAAACACTACTAAATATCCATCAAATAGCCAAAATGATGGCTGGGTATATGTAAAGCAGATTCTTTGCACGCCCAGAGCCTCAAAAGCAAAAGATTTCTTGTTATCCATTGGAAATGGAAGGAAGAAGGTAGCACACACCCCTTTTACAGCAAAGAGAATTTTATCTTATCTATGGCTCTTCAAGAATAATGGTTAAATGTTAACCAAAAAGGCAGAACAGTATGTTGTTCCTTTATATAAGTAATGTAAAAGTTGGTTAGCTCAGTTGACTTAATGGCTGGGATTATGGTGCAGCAAAATGCCAATAGCACAAATTCAATCACTATGCTGATGAAAGCTCGTGAAAAGCTGCCTTTTTGCCTTGCCCCTTTGCTTAATGTGAAATAGAACATAGAACATTACAGCGCAGAACAGGCCCTTCGGCCTTCGATGTTGCGCCGACCAATTAGGAAAAAGCAATGACCCTCTAACCTAAACCATTCCCTTTTCGTCCATAAACTTATCTACTAACCTCTCAAACGCCACCAAACTTGGCGCATCTACAACTGCAGCAGGCAGGGCATTCCATACCCTTACCACCCTCTGGGTAAAGAACCTACCTCTGACATCCGTCCTATAACTACCACCCCTTAATTTAAAGCTATGTCCCCTCGTGCTAGCTTTTTCCATCCTAGGAAAAAGGCTATCACTGTCCACCCTATCTTATATGTTTCAATAAGGTCTCCTCTTAGCTGCCTTCTTTCTAACGAAAACAACCTCAAATCCCTCAGCCTCTCTTCATAAGACCTGCCCTTCAATGGTGCCCTTTAATCTCTGTAACTACTTGTCTTTAACAGAGAAAGATGCCAGTGGTCATTTGTGGACTATGGCTAATTACCATATATAAAAAGAAAGATTCAACAGAAAAAAGACTACAGGAAAACCCAATTACATCATATACCAATAGATTGCTCCACTCTGAGCTTCTTACTTAATGTACAATTCCTTGGCAGAAAGCAGCAAGTACAAGTGAAAAGGTGATTAATACTTCAAACTAATGAGTAAATGGTAACATTGGAAGAAATCTGTGCCAAATCCTCCAATTAAAGAATAATATTAGTTCTTCAAACACATACCTACTCACAGAAGCATTCAGCATAGGAGGCAGCCATTAGCCCCATCATATCTGTTCTAGCTCTTTGAAAACATCATCCAATTAGCCCATCAAACAACTTTGTTAGATTGACCATGATAATTTTTGAAGAGCTTTTTGTGACAAAATTCAGTATCTTTTGTCAAACCTTGTACCAATCCATTTTTCTGCATTTCGTAAATAAAGGTACTGCATGTGACAGTTCATGCTGCAACCATTTGTCTAGTATAACCTTCCAGAAATGATCACTCAGCCATGTTGGTAGTTCTCTTCTAATGATTACAATACCTATTTGTTAATGACCTACTAATTCAAGTAAGGCCTTGGTTCATTGGTATAGAGGTATGATTCTCACTTGAGGATGTAATATTAGAAGGCTTGAGGTCCTTGTTTCAAATCCTAGATGAACCCGATGCTTTTAGGGCAGCACGGTGATGCAGTGGTTAGCACTGTTGCTTCACATCACCATGGGCCCGGTTTAATTCTGGCCTCGGCTCACTGTCTGTGGAGGTTACATGTTCTCCCTGTGTCTACATGGGTTTCCTCCAGGTGCTTTGGTTTCCTCCCACACTCCGTAACCGTGCAGGTTGATTGACCATGCTAAATTGCCCCTTAGTGTCAGGGGGATTAGCAGAGTAATTGATTGGGATTGTGAGAATGGGGGCCTGGGTGGGATTTGTTAGGCTTGATGGGGTGAACGGCCTTCTTCTTCACTGCGGGATTCTATGAAATCCTGTTCCAGGGAATGAGCACAGAATCAAGGCTGACACTTCAACGTGGCACTGTTAGAGGTGCTGTTAAACTGAGGTCCCATCTACCTGTTCAGTTGGTTGTAAAAGATTCCATGATACTACTTTGAAAAAGAGCAGGAAAGTTAACCCCCGTATCCTGGCTAGTATTTATCCTTACAGCTCATGTTGCAGATACCAACACCATCAGCAATGTGGGGAATGGTCTAGGTATATTCAGTCCACAAAAAGTAGAATAAATCCAATCTGCCCAGTGTTATCAGCCTCCTCTCACATCAAAGTGACGGGAGATATGAAAAATGCTATCATGTGGCAATTCCACAGCAACAACATGCTCACAATGCTTGATCTGAGTTCCGACAGAGCCTCTCAGCTCCTGACTGCATTAAGTGGACAGAAAAGCTAAATTCTAGAGGCAATTTCTAGAAGTGAATTGAAAGTGATTGCCCTTGACATCAAGGCTGCACTTGACTTGAATGGAGCCATGGTAACACTGAAGACAATGGGAACTGGAGGATGGAGAGCCTCTCCACTTATTGGAGTCATGGCTAGTACAAAGAAAGGAGATTATGGTTGTTGGAGGCCAACCATTTCAGTCCCAATTGCTGCAGAAGTTCCTCAGTGTAGTGCGTTAGGCCCAACCATATTCAGCTGCTTATCAATGATCTGCCCTGCATCATAAGATCAGGAGTCAGGGTGTTCACTGATGATTATACAGTATGCAGTACCATTTGCAATTCCACACATACTGAAGCAGACTATTTTATTCGTCCATCGTCATCAATGAGGACCTCAACACCATTCGTCATTTTGAGGCTGGTTGCGGTGCGTCCGAAGATGACTGAACAGACCAATTCGAGCATGGAATGTCCTGGCACATATTGGACAGACTTGTGTAGACACTTGTTGTTGCGCTGGTGGCTTTTGGATGCACAGCTTGCGCTTAAGTTGTGTTTCAGCAATACATCTTGCTTCATAAACTCGACAGCCTTTGTGCATGAGGCAGCGCCAGGTAGGCAGTTTTATGCCAGCGTTTCCCAGGTAGTTGTGTCTATGTCAAGTGACTTCAGGGAGGTCTCGAGTGTGTGTGTCTTTGAAATGTTTCTTCTGCCCTCCATGAAAGCATCTTCCAACAGAGAGAGTTCCCCAAAAAGGAGCTGCTTTGGTATGCACTCGTCTGACATACAGATGACATGACCTGCCCACCGGGTCTGCGCTCTCATCAGCAGCGTGTGGACTGATGGTAGACTTGCTCTAGAGAGAACTTCAGTGTCTGGTACTTTGTCCTGCCATCTGATTTGTAATATTCTGCGAAGACAAGTCACGTGAAAATGATTGAGCTGTCTTACATGTCTTCAATACACAGTCCACACTTCACAGGCACACAGGGGGGTAGTGAGTACTGCAGTGCTGGGCTGATTCCATGACGTTCCCATACAGTGGAGCAAAGTCTATGAAAGCAGAACTTGCCTTTTACTATTCTGCAGTTAACTTCTGTATCAATAGTCAGTGCTTGGGAGAGGATGCTGCCAAGATAAGTGAACTGGTCCACTTCCTATAGTTTCTGCCCTTTGTGATTATCGGTTCTGTGTATGGTGCATGAGGAGCAGACTGCTGCATGACTTTGTTTTTTTAATGTTGACGGTGGGTCCAAAGTTATCACAGGCCATGGAAAATTTGTCCATACTGACTTGCAACTCTGGCTCTGAGCCAATATACAGGGTGCAGTCATCGGCAAAGAGGAAGTCTCTCAGAACAGTCTCCTTCACTTTGATAATAGCTTGAAGTCTCCTCAGGTTGAAGAGCTTCCCATCTGTACTTGACGCTGATTCCAGCAACATTGTACTGTAAGGCATCATTCAACATGGCAGTAAACATCATGCTGAACAGTATGGGTGCGAGCACACAGCCCTGTTTGCCAATGGTGACTGGAATGCTTCAGAAGATTCTCTGCCATCCAGTACTCTGGCCATCATGGAACTGGCTTAGCATTTGAATGAATTTGGGAGGTGGGGCGGGGGTGTGGTGCAGCCAAGCAACACTTTCGGCTTACAGTGTTGAAGGCTTTAGTGAGGTCAAAAGTTGTGTATCGCAATTCTGCTCCTGACATTTCTCCTGAAGTTGGTGCGCAGCAAAAATCATGTCAATAGTCCCACAATCTTTGCGGAAGCCACACTGTGTCTCGGGAAGCAGGCCCAACTCCAGGTGAGTGACCAGATGATTTAGCAGGACTCTTGCGAAGGTTTTTCCTGTGATGGAGGGCAGCAAGATTCCTTGGTCATTGTTGCATACTTGCCAATTGACCTTCCTCTTTTAGAGGAATGCGATGGAAGCATCTTTAAGTTCCTGAGAAATGGATCCATGCTTCCAAAAGGACTGGAGCAACTCGGTGAGCTTCTCAATAAGTACAGGACCAGTAGCTTTGTAGATCTCTGTCTATATGACATCTGCTCCTGGGGCTTTGCCACTGGATAGCTGGCTGACAGCTTTTGTGACTTCAGCTACTAACAGTGGGTCATCCATGGCGTTGTTGATATCAACCTGGGGAATCCTTCTATTGCCTCATTATTAATAGATAACAGTCGGTTGAGGACGGCTTCAAAACATGCAGCCCATCTCTGTAGGATCTGAGCCCACTCTATAATGAGAGTTGTACCATCTGTACTTAGTAGTGAGGAACTACTGAGAGATTGAGGTCCACAGAGAATGTTGAGAGCTTCATAGAACCGTCTCAAGTCGTTTCTGTCAGCGTAAGTTTGCATTTCATCTGCCTTGGCACTCAGCCAGGCATCTTGCATTTTATGCAGTTTATTCTGGAGCACTGGTAAAAGCACTTTTCTTGGCAGCTGATGATGGGTCATTCTGACAGGCCCGATGAAGACGGTGTTTTTCAACAAGTACAGCCTATATCTCCTCATCATTCTTATTGAACCACTCATGCTGCTTGTGGGTAGAGGGCCTGAGCATTTCAGTGCAGATGCATAGACAACATCCCTGAAGCGTTCCCAGTCATCTTCAGCAGTGCCTGTGAGGTGTAGATCAGCAACTTGATTTCTAACTCTTCAGCCAGTGCTGCAGCTATGCTGAGGTTCTTTAGCTTGGCTGCACTGATTCTTTTCATAATCTCGCTTTCTCGTGGTCGCCTCTTGGGTTTGATGCACTGCCTCATTTTGGAGACAATGAGCCTGTGATCCAAGTTCTGACAGAGCTTCTCAGCTCCTGACTGCATTAAGTGGACAGAAGAGCTAAATTCTAGAGGCAATTTCTAGAACTGAATTGAAAGTGATTGCCCAACAGTCAGCACCATACATGACCTTGGTTACTCTGACATCCTGCTTATCTTTTCTCCTAACAATGACATAGTCGATAAGATGACAATGCTTAGAGCAGCGGTGCATCCAGGAGGTCTTGTTACCGGTAGGCAGATGGGAGGTTGTGTTGGCGATGAGGAAGTTGTGTGCTGCACAGGTCTTCATTAAGAGTAGGCTATTACTGTTATACTTGTTCACTCCATGCCTCCCAATGACTCCGTGCCAGCTTGCAGAATCACACCCTACTCTTGCATTGAAGTATCAAGCAAGATCAGCTTGTCGGTACTGCTCACTGCTGATAGTAGGGTTAATTGTTCTTCGTTCAACTTGTCTTTCATCGTCTCTGAGCTGTTCACTGTGGGGGCATAGGCAGTGATCAGGATGGTTTGACTTCTGTTCTGTAGCGGAAGCTGTAATGTCATAAGCCAGTCATTCACATGCTTGGGCAGACTATCAACATTCCGAACAAGGTGGCTCCATACTATAGCCATAGGCTGAAAAATCTAGACAACATTTAGGCTTGGATTCTTTGACATTTGCGCCACAAGTGTCCGGCAATGACTATCTCCAACAAGAAAAAATTTGACCATCTCCCTTTAATGTTCTATAGCGCACAACCCCACTGTCAATATCCAGGATGTTTTGGAGGAGGAGCCACTGACCAGAAACAGAACAGTATTTATTGCCCATCCATAACTGCCCTGGAGAAGGTGATGAGCTGTTTCCCTGAACTGCTGTGGTCCCTGACGTGTAGATGCGCCCGCAGTGGTGTTAAGATCCTGCCCAATGACAGGGAAGGGAAGGCAATATATTTCCACTTCAGGGTGGTGAGTGACTTGGAAGGGGAACCTTCAGGTGATGATGTTTCCAGGCATCTGCTTCCCTTGTCATTCTAGATGGTTGTGATCATAGTTTCAAAGTGCTGCCTAAGATAGTGGCTTTCAAACTTTTCAGTAACACAGCACACTTCAATGAGGCAAACAATTTTACATCACACCCACTTTTTATTCAGCAGAATTGATAGCTCATGAACATCCCACAATGTGGCAATGAACCAACAGTAGCCAATCACATACAAAGGGCAGACATAGGGTGCACCACAATTCAGCAACTGCAACAAAGTATTTCCTCATTGCGCAACCATTTACTCTGTTGCTCAGTTCAAAATTAACATTCAGACTGAGCTTCAGTTTAATTCAAAGCCGTTATATTCAGTACAACAAACTACCAGTTGAAACAATAATAGATGTTAGATATGGAGATATACCAATGGCAAGCAGAAAACAAGAAAAAACACATGCAAGATGAAAAACTTTGATAGCATGTCTCTTTTTCAGCAATATTCAAGTTATGTACTACTAAACAGATTATTAATATTCATATTTAATTAGCCTAATTTATCCAACAGGCCAGAAGGAGACACACTGCTCACCCTGCCCTATTTGGAAACTTGGGATCTCTCACTTTCGACATCAGCATTTGCCTTTAATGCCAGCTGCCCATACCTAACACTAACTGGATTTCACAGACTGCTCCCTGAGGACTATGGCAATCTGAAACTCCTCCCGAGTTCTTATCTCATCTAACAGCTTTGAGCAAAAGACAGCCCTATCAAATGCCAATCAGACTCAGGAATTAAAATGACATAGGTTAGAGAAATGGGAAAATGGTATAATTCTATTATCATATTGGGATCATTTATGCAACCAGGAATTCCTGTTATCAATCATTGTATTATAATTTTTATTTAATATTACTCTTCATCCATTATATCCTGACACGAAAACAACTTGTATGAGCAGCAGTTGCCTCACAGCACCAGAGATCTGAGTTCAATTCTCAGTTTAGGTCACTATCTGTGTGAAGTTTGCATGTTCTCCAAGTCTGTGTTGGTTTCATCCTGGCGCTCCAGTTACTTCCCACAGTCCGAAAGATGTACTGGTTAGGTGGGTTGGTTGTGCTAAATTCTCCTTTAATATGCCTGAACAGGCGTTGGAGTGTGACGACTAGGCGATTTTCACAGTAACTTCATTGCAGTGTTCATATAAATTGACTTGTGACTAATAAATAAACTTTGAAACTTTACTTTGTATGAAAACATGTTTATTATTATGATGTTAAAAATTGAATTTAAAAAAAATCTGTGCAGTAATATATCTAAACATTATCCACCTTTGACATTTTGATAATCTAAAATGTCACCAATACTGATCTTCAATGGGATACTAGATCTAGAGGATGCTGAATGCTTCTGCAGCACATATTGGCTGATGTCAAGTCTTCTTTTTGGCGAGACCTGGCAGAGGGTGTCAATTAGACTCAGACTGGCACTGGTGATGCAGATGGTGTTAAAGACAATGGGCCGGATGCCCAGCACAAAATCGGTAGCTGCATACCTAGCGGGACAGCAGAATGATTCTAAGCAAGAGGAAGCGATGGATTTACAATTACCTACAGAAATATACTGACCCTAACACACATACAATAGGCTCTGACCAGAAATCAATACAAATACTAAAAAGAATATAGGTTCTAACAGAGTACTGGCATCCTTTTAAGTTTAAAGTTCTGGAGGGTTTGTTGCTATGCTAACTGCCCCCACTTGGCAGCTGTTGGGAAGAAAAGATTTTGAAAGCAGCATTTAAGCAGCAGCTATGCCGGGAGTTGGATAGTTACTGAGACAAACCATTGGACCTTGCCGGTAACTGCGGTACACTTGCACCATTCTCAAGGCATAGCAGTGTACCGCAGCACAGCGCTTGGGAACCAGTAGCCCAAGGAACTTTGGTGTGTTCCTGCAGTGCATTTTGTAGATGGTACACATGGCTGCTACTATTTGTTAGTGGTAGAGGGATCAAATGTTTACAGAAGGCAAAACAATCAAACAGGCTGCTTTGTCCTGAATGGTGTGTAGTTTCTGAGTGTTAATTAACTGCATTCATCTAGGCAAGTCGAAAGAATTTTATCATACTTCTGATTTGTGTTTTGTAGATGGTGGACAGGCTTTGGGAATATAAGAGGTAACTCTGGTTTGCGCTTTGACAACCACAGTATTTATATAATTGTCCAGCTCCGCTTCTGCTTAATGATAACACCCAGGGTGTTGATAGTGAAAGTTTCAGTAACAGTAATGCAACTGAGTGGTCAAGAGGTGATGGTTCGATCCTCTCATGTTGGAGATAGTCACTGCCTGGCACTTGAGTGGTGCAAATGTTACTTGTCACTTGTCAGCCAAGCCTGGATATTGTTCAGGTCTTGCTGCATTTGGATAAGGACTGTTTCAGGATTTGAGGAGTTGCAAAAGATAACGAACATTGTGCAGTAATCAGCAAACATCCTCACATCTAACCTTAGAATCAAAGGGAGGTCATTGATGAAGCAGCTGAAGGTGGTTAGGCCTTGGGCACTTCTGTGAGGAGCTCTTGCAATGATGTCCATCTTCTCTTGTGCCAGGTGTGACTCCAACCATAATGAGGATTCCCCAATTCCCATTGATTCCAGATTTGTCAGGATTCCTTGATGCAAAAGATGCAGCCTTGCTGTCAGTCACTCTCATCTCACCTGTGACATTCAGCTATTTTGTTGTATGAACCAACACTGTAATGAGGTGGGAAGGGGCCGAGGACCCTAGCAAAACCCAAATAGAGCATCTGTGAGCAGGTTATTGCTGAGTAAGTGCTGCTTGAAAGCACTGTCAAATACCCCTTCCATTACTTTCCTGATGATCGAGTGCAGACCAATGGGATAGTAATTGGCCAGATTGGATTTGTCCTGTTTCTTGTGTACGTGATATACCTGGGCAATTTTTTACATTGCTGGATAGATGCCAGTGTTGTAGCTGTACTGGAACAGCTTGGCGAGAGAATCAGCAAGCTCTGGGGCATCTGTACTTTTACTAGAATACTATCAGAACCCATCACCTTTGCAACCATTTCTTAATATCATTTGGAGTGAATCAAATTGGCTGAAAACTGACCTGTGTGATGCTGGGGACCTCAGGAGGAGGCCAAGGTATGCCTGGTATTGCTCCTGGCATGCCCAATCTACACTGAACCCTAGCTTTGTGGTAATGGTAGAGTGGGAGATATGCCAAGTCATGAGGTTACAGATGCATCCACAGCAGGCACGTTGGTGTGGATATTCAAGTATGTTTTCTGCTCTTGTTGATTCCTGACCACCTGCCACAATCTCAGTCTAGCAGCTACGCCCTTTGGGACACAGCTAGCTCGGTCTGTTGTGGTACTACCGAGCCACTTCTGGTGATGAACATTCTGTACCCCTGGCACTGTCAGTGCTTCCTCCAAGTGATAGTCAACATGGAGCAGTACTGATTCATCAGCTATGGGGTGACAGCATGTGGCGATCAGTGGTAGGTTTGCTTGCCTGTGACCTGGTGCCATGTGACTTCTTGGGATCCATGGCTGGATCTTCTGATTTGTGTTTCAGAAGCAACTCACTGCCCACTGTATACCACTGTGCTGCCACTTCTGCCGGGACTGTCATGCAGATGGGACAGGAGATACATGATGATGGCTGTGTCTGGGACATTATCTGTGAGGTATGATTCTGTATTATTGCATCAGGCTGTTGCTTGACGAGTTTGTGAGACAGCTCCCCAATTTTGGTACAAGCCCCCAGATGTAAGTAGGACTTTGCAGGGTCAACAGGGCTGGGTTTGCTGTTGTCATTTCAGTGCCTAGGTCAATGCTAGATGGTCCATCAAGTTTCAGTCCTTTTTGTTCAATTTGCAGTAGTTGAATATAACTGAGTGGCTTGCTAGATCATTTCAGAGGGCATTCTATTCAAAGGAAAATTACCCTAGCCTATCCAGCTTTTTTTTCAGAGCTGCAATCTTTCGGCTGAGGCAAAATTCTTGTAAACATCCTCTGTACTCTTTCTAGGGCAATTATGTCTGTCCTATTATGTGGTGATTAGAACTATACATGAAATTCCAATGTGGCCTAACTAGCTGCAATACTCCTGGGCTTTGGGAATCTTTGCAATGATGTGAAATCAACTTTTTTTTTATATATATATAAGCTGTGTCTTACTGCCTATTTCCCAATATTTTTATCTAAAGAAACCAACTTCCATGTACTAGTCTTTCCTTTCACTTTTTACTCAGATGCTTGTTACACTAGGCAAACACCAAGTGTTTAACAGAAGATAAACAGTAAAATTTAGCTGCATAGTCACAAACCCATATTTGTGTAAATGAACAACGTCATGACTTTTCTCAATCGTCTTCATCATTTATACTATGAAGGGTAAGCAACCGAGGGAGACCTGGGCACGTGTGGCTGACTGCACTCCATTCTAAATATACAATTACCTTCTAATGTTCAATCTCCTGACAGAGTGAAAAATTAGCTTTTAAAACCACTTTCAACTAGAGGTCAAGTTTTACTTAGGTGTCAGTGGCATGGGGGGAGGAAATAGAGCAGGAGAGAGCACGAGACAGCCAGTGAGCAGGCAAGGGAGAGAGAGGAGAGAAGAAGGGATGCATGTCTTTCATTGAGAATCTGGGAAGCTCACATAAAATGGAACACAATGTGTGGCTTTCCCATCCATCCCAAGGTGTCCTCCATAATATGGTAATTAGTGATCAATAAAGGGCCTTGTCCAGCTCTGATGCAATAATACTTGCAGCTAAGAAAGGCAAAATGAAGGGGGCCAACCTACTCTTTCAGAACCTTGAACTAAAAGGTCGGAAGCAGGGTCAGTGTGTCCTTTGGTGGATGTCCCATGGGGGCATCATGTTCCAAAGAAGATATTCCCTTTTGTACTGAATTCCTGGTTTCGTAGCCTCCAGAACACAATCAACTTCCCAGGGTTCCTTGTTCCTTCCCCAATCAAAAGCTCTAAAATCACCTGTAAGTCCAGTATCTGTGGGCTTCTTGCTCAGGTAATTTCCATTTGCAGCCCATAAAATTCATCCCCAAATGTAAGAAAGAAAGACAGTTACAAAAAAGCATCTTTAAAAAAAATGCTATCCCCAAACAATGATGCCAGGTAACTAAAAAAAGAAAATACTAAGGGACAGGATAATGGAAAGAAGTGAGGCAAGGAGGCAGGTGAAGCAAAGTCCTGACCTTCAATTACAAGTACTTCCAAGTGAGCTTTTAAAGCATGGTCTTTCGTGTATGAATACGTCACTTCAAGCAAGCAGAAATAAGCCATATTATGAGCTAGACTGATTTTCTTAAATTGGGTGTTAATGTGGCTACTGGAGCACTTAGCATTGTTCGGCAAGTGCTACCCAATTGCTGAATCACGTAGCTGTAGAACTTTTTGTTTTGGATCATACACAGGTACCCCTTCTCTGCAAACAAGAAAAGTATGTGTAAATCTTGTGTCGTTTTTGAATTAACAGGAAATCTAGGTAGCCAATAGTTCTCTTTTGCCCTCACCACAGCAATCCCTTGGCCAGGGTCCAACTGCCAATCAATCAGCACTCTTTTCTCCTGTAGTATAAGCTGCTGTGATAGTTTGAAATTTAGCATTTGTCCTGCTGAGTGCAAGACAACAAGCTTTGGCAAATGTCTCTCTTTTCAGCAATTTCAAAAGTACTTCATTACTTACAAAACACTTTTGAGACATTGAGGCTGTAAAGGACCCTACATAAATGCCAGTAATTTGTTTTCCTCCTTTGAAGTTATTTCTAATTCCTCAGTCATATTCATATTGAATTATCTGAAGGATTTCAGTTTGCATACAGTGAAATCTTTAACAAAATTAATTATGTATCCAGAGAGGCAATAATTTTTTTTGAATTGTTGCAGTCTGGAAATTCATCAAATATACTGAAATAAAATTATTTTGTTAGTCACTGTATTCTAAAATTCAATAATCTGACTGGCTGCTTTGGATGCTTTCAGTCTACCGAGGACAGTCAAGCCCCATTGGGCATAACCTCACGTGGCAGAAACATGAGAAAGCCCATCAACAAATCACCCTCTTACACGTGTGAATACAGTTCCCCATTACTGATCATGCATGCATAGTTATTTGTTAAAGGTGCAAAGGAACAGAGAAAATACAGCAACATCCTCAGACAGACTGCAACAACAGAATAGCATGAATAGTTACAATTTAGGAACTCAGGACTCAAGCTGCAGACCCAGCCCTCAGATTAACCCAAAAACCACCAGTCCTGAGTATAAAACAGCGTGCTCAATATTATGACAAAGTAATCACATGCAGATACCTAGAAAAATCACAATCTTACTATGGGTTTTTCATGCATAAAAGCTTTTGAGGGTTAAACCAGATAATACAGAAGTGAAAAAGGGGTGGATTTAACGGCACTAGATTGAATAGCACTAAAGGGATATTGTTCCAGGAGTCAAAAGCAAGCACGGTCATGTGTCATTTTGTTACAATGCTATCACGTGAAAGTCAGGTCACATTTCAATGTCCATCTATTAGATGCTTGTAAACAATGCTAAGGTTTTTCTGTCAAGTGTGTGAGAGATTAAAGACAAGTGAAAATAAATGTTGTAGGACTAAAGCAAATCAGTAATTTCTGGAATGCTATATATATATATAAAATAGTTCTGTCAACCTCTGAAAATAAGGGGGAAAAAAAATTACCACCGCTATCAGAACTAGAAACCAAAAGGAAAATGAATCCTCTCGCAGGTCTGAAAACAAAATGGAGGATCAAGAACATTAGGGAATTGTTTATTTGTATTATTTCACGAGTATCACTGGCAAGGCCAGCATTTGTTGCCTATCCCTAATTGCCATCATATCTGGCCTGGCATAGGACATTTGTGTGAAGACATATCCAGACAGGTTTTGTAACAGTTGATAATAGCTTCATGGTCACCATTACTGAGACTGGTTCTATACTCCAAATTTTAATAATTGAATGTTTGTGGTGGGATTTGAACCAATGTCCCCACAGCATTGGCCTGGGTCTCTGGATTACTAGTCCAATGACATTACCATTGCACAATCATCTTTCCTGAGTTAACTATAATGGCAGTTGACTCCCATTACGAGAAACAATCAATGGGCAATAGCCAGAATTAGAAAAGCCTAAAAGAGGTGCAACTTGATGGATGAGGTACAAAGATGAGGCAACGAAAAGGCATCAAACGAACAACAGCAAAGTGGGTGAATGAAAAAGTCATACAAAATACACACACAAACTTTTAAAGCAGAGATCAATGGAGCAATCATGTAAAAGTGGGAAATAGAAACAGAAAATGCTCAAAATACATAACAAGTCCATCAGTGCCCCAAGACCTCCCAACGGTCCAGTTACAGGTTCCCTGCCAGGACAGTCTGCATTTAAAATATGAGCCTAAGTCTCCTACCTCGGGGACCAATCTTTAGTGCATTCCAAACAACCCATCCCAGTTTCAAGATAATGCAACAGCTTGTTAAAGTCCAAGTCGCTAAAATTAAATGTTCAAATCAGGGGAATGAAGAACACCAGGGTGGCGTGGTGGCACAGTGGTTAGTGCTGCTGCCTCAGAGCATCAGGGACCTGGGTTCAATTTCAACCTTGGGTGACTGTGTGGAATTTTCAAATTCTCCCATGGCTGCGTAGGTTTCTTCCAGGTGTTCCAGTTTCCTCTCATAGTCCAAAGATATGCAAGTTAGGTGGATTAGCCATGCTAAATTGACCCTTAGTGTCCAGCGATGTGAAGGTTAGGTATGGTAAATGTAGGGTTACGAGGGAGAGGAGATACTCTATCAGAAAGTTAGTGCAGATTCCATGGGTCAAAAAGCCTCCTTCTGTATTATAGGTATTTTTCTATGAGAGGAGAAATGAAAAGGTATTTCTGAAGCTTATTTGGAATGTAGCACAGAGTGCAAGTAGAAAAGTAAAAGTGGTGAGTCACAGAGAACTATCAAAAAGGTCAGAGAAAATGTTTTATGGAAAGTATTGGACATAAAGAAAAAAAATCTAGAGGTTATGTTTGCTCTTCAGACTGACACTTCAGTCATGCAAGAGGAAACTGAGGTCCAAAGGCACTTTGTGTGGAGCAGTCAAATATGATAATAGCTGTTAAATCAGTGAGTGCAAGATATATACAAAGACTAGGCAGTTGAAAATTTTTTAATTTATTTGGGGGAAAATTTTATCCAAGGACACCAACCAAAGGAAATAAGGTTAAAACAGAAATATAGGAACAACAGTGGGCCATTTAGCTCCTCAAGTCTGTATGTCATACGTGGCTAATCTGAACATAATTTTCAATATCTTGTTCTGTGTCCTTTAAAATCTATCAAATTCAGTTGCACAATTTTCAATGGGCCAAACTTTCTGAAAGGTGAAAATTCCATATCTCTGCTAGCTTTTTGTGTGAAGAACTACTCCCTGACATAATCCCTGAAGGGCTTAGCTCTGATATTAAAGTTATGCCTCTTTGTTCAAACACTCCCATCAGAGGCATTAGTTTCTCTCTATCCTTGCAAATTATTTAATCACCTTGAACACCTTGTTTAGCTTACCTCCTAATCTTCAACATCCAAGGGAGTACAAATCTAGTCTATGCAACTGTGTTCTTTCATCACTGCTAAAGTCAATATTAGCTGCTTATCCTTAACTGTCCTCAAGAATGGTGAACGGCTTTCTGGAACTGCTGCATGCCACGTTGTGTAGATACATCCCTAATGCTCTTAGGCAGAAGGTTCCAGGTTTTTGAACCAGCAAGAGTGAAGGACTGTCAATATACTTTTGGGATGACTTCAGATTTTGAAAGGGACTTGCATGTGCTCTCATGTCCCTACTGCTTTTGTTCTTCTAGGCGATACTGGTCAAAGATTTGGAAGCTACTCTTAAAGAAAACATTTGGCAAGTTGCAATATACCTTGCAGATCATACATACTGCATCCTTTAAAGTTATTTCTAATTCCTCAGTCATATTCATATTGCACCAGTGGGGAAGGGTATCATTATTTAACACAGTGGATGGGGCACAATCAAACAAGTTGTTTTGTCATGGTTGGTATTGAGCTTAAGTATTGTTGCTGCACTTATTCAGACAAGTAGACAGCATTTTATCATACCGCTACCTTAGAGAAGGAGGAAAGACTTTGGGCATTCAGGAAGTGTTCTCCAGCCAGTCCCTGACCTGCTTTGTAACTATTTGTAGCATTGTACAAGTAGTGCCATAATGTTTCTAGTCTATGGTGGAGTGATTTAGAATTTTAGACCCCTAGGAACATTGAATGAAATTTCCGACTTTGCAGTTTGTGAATTTGCTAAACAACCTTTCTTGTGAAATATAAATGATAATTTACAACTCTCTGTGACATATCCTCTAACGGTAGGTTGCCTTTCCTTTTGTAACAACTGGCGATTGTGATGCAACATCTCTGATACCAGATAGCTTTGGGAGACCGTTTAAACCATTAGGAAGGCAAATTAACTTTGCAAACAGTTGTCAAAATAACTTCTCACTTTTGCCTGTCAATAAATTATTCATATTTGATTTTCATTTTCAATCCAAGTTTATAACTCAAAAATAATAGGAACAAAATTGTTTCCTTATATTAGTAAAACGTAGTCAATTGTTAGATGAATAAAAGAAAAAAAATGAAGTTGTATTTCAGACAGTTTTAACAGATATGTAAACAAAACAGAATGATGCACTCTGATTAAGACTCAAAAACAATGGGGGTGAGTCTTCCAGCCAAGCAGCACAGTGGGCCAGGAGATTCGAGCGCAGGCCATTTTGCAAGACTCCTGCTGGACGCCATGGCTTCCGCAAGACTCTGGCAGCCGAAATCTGTTACTGTCAGCTCCGTACCAGAAATTGACGCAGAGCTGCATAAATTATTATAGGCCTGGAACTGAAATCTCTGAGCCCGCTAACGTCTTTCCTCCTCCACCATCTCCACCACCACCACCACACCACACCACACGGTACCCCCTCCCAACCCCACCCCCCGGCCAGGAATGCTTCACTCCAATAGGATTTCCACTTGTAGAGAACAGGCTTGGTGAGGAGGGGAGGGTGATGGCATCACATCTGGCGACGTGGAACTGGCCACTGATCGGGAGGCCAGCAGTGTGGGGCTATTGTGCATGTGTCGATCTTGGTGCTGATAGATCAGCGCAATAACAGTGGCCCATTCAGCACTATGCTAAGCCTCTCCGGTGGGAATAGGCCACTGATTTATGCTACTATATTCTGCACTGCACAGAGTGTGGGAGATTCATTTTGAAACTCCCGCTGAAAAAAACTGCATAATTTATACCAGTTTTTATGCTAATACAACACTTAGAATTGGGAGAATTGCCCCTACTGATTAAGAAATGTCCATATGTTGCACATTCATTAATTAGATTGGGGAAATGAAATTTGAAGAGAGAGCTCACAGTTTCACGGTAAATTAAATAAAAAGGATGATACAACTAGCTTTGCAATTAACTTTGAATTGTATATTGCTGTGAACCACTAGTGAAGTGATCTGTTCTTAGAAGTAAAGTTTTGCTAGTCTGCTTACGGCACAGAGCACCAATCAATTGTGAAATGATGACCAGTGCGATAGTAATTATATTATGGTGTTGTAACCAGTTCCTTTTAAATTGAGAAGTTAGGTCAACATCCCTGGTGCTAAATGCCACTGAGGTTTAAAGCAGCAAAGATCGTGAGGCAGATCTAGTCATGATAATCAGATGATATCAAACATGAATTTTAAAAATCTAAAGCATTTACATGGAAGAGAAAGTAAAAGAGAGAAAGACATTTCACAGTTCTGGAGTCTGCGGAAAGAACAAGTTAGAATTCAAAACATGTTCATGAAAAAGTTAGTTAGAATAGATGATGATGATCCAGTTTTACATTAACAACAACAATGTGGCTACAGCAGTCTGTTAATAAGGAGTAAATTGAATAGCAATTTGCAGTGTTCACAGATAAACAGGAATATCAGAAAGTTTCTATCTGATTTGCTCTGCACCTTCATGAATTTTGCTTCAAGTATCTGATGCGAAAGAACTTATCCACTACATAAGAGAGCAAATGTTAAGAGTTCAGCCAACTGAGCACGAGTGTTTTATTATCAAACGAATAGAAGAGCAATGGCATAGTGATATTATCTGATGACTATTAATCCAGAAACCCAGCTAATATTCTGGGGATCTGAGTTCGAATCTGCCATGGCATATGGTGGAATTTGAAATCAATTTAAAAAATCTGGAATTAAGAATCTACTGATGACCATGAAATCATTGTTGATTGCCAGAAAAATGCTTGTGTTCACTAATGTCCTTTAGGAAATCTGTCATTCTTACGCAGTCTGACCTACATGTGACTCCATAGCTATAGCAATGTGGTTAACTCTCAACTGCCCTCTGAGCAAGGGCAACTAGGAATAGGAAATAAATGCTGGTCAGCACGAATGAATAAAAAAACCCTGGCACTAAAAAACTTACTTTTACAAACACGGAATTCTATTCCTTCAATTTTAATTATTGGAGATTTTATAAAAATTAATTAGAACATTTTACATAAAGGCCAGCTCTTGTACTCTATACCCCTTCCTATAAAGGCTAGCATACCATGTGCTTTCTTCACAACCTTCTCCACCTGCTCTGCCACCTTCACAGACTTGTGCACCTGCAACCAGGTCCCTCTGCGTTTCTATACTCTTAATAGGTCTACTCTTTATCATACATCTCCCCTACATTCTTTCTCCCAAAATGCATCACCTCGCATTTATCAGGATTGAATTCCATCTGCCATCTATCTGCCCAAGCTACCAGCCTATCTATGTCCTGCTGTATCGCCTGACAATGCTCCTCACTATCTGCAATTCCAGCCATTTTTGTAATGTCTACAGCCTTGCTGATCACTATATTACAAATAGTTATAAATGACTTGGAAGAGGGAGTAAGGGGAATGATCAGCAAGTTTGCAGACGATGAAAGAATGTAGGGGAGATATATGATAAAGAGTAGACCTATTAAGAGTATAGAAACGCAGAGGGACCTGGGGGTTGCAGGTGCACAAGTCTGTGAAGGTGGCAGAGCAGGTGGAGAAGGTTGTGAAGAAAGCACATGGTATGCTAGCCTTTATAGGAAGGGGTATAGAGTACAAGAGCTGGCCTTTAATGTTGCAGTTGTATAAAACGTTGGTTAGATCTAATTTGAATACTGTGTCCAGTTCTGGTCATCTTACTACCGGAAGGACGTGAAGACTCTGGAGAGAGTGCAGAGGAGGTTTACCAGGATGCTGCCTGGTATGGAAGGTCTGAGTTACGAGGAGAGATTAGGCAAATTAGGGCTGTTTTCCTCAGAAAGACGTAGACTTAGAGGAGATCTAATAGAGGTGCACAAGATTGAGGGGGATAGATAGAGTAAACAGGGCTAAGCTTTTTCCTAGGATGGACTCAAATAGCACAAGGGGTCACGGGCTTAGGGTGAGGGGAGTAAGGTACAATTTGGATGCTAGAGGGAGTTTTTCACACAGAGGGTAGTGGGAGTATGGAATGCGCTGCCAAGTAAAGTGGTGGAGTCAGGCACTCTGGAGTTATTTAAGAGGTACTTAGTTGGGCACATGAACAGAATGGGAATGGAGGGATATAGAAAACTGATTTAAAAAAGGGATCACGAGCCTTGGGAGTTCCCTGGGAAGTGTGTAAATTGTCAATGATATTGATGTATTTGTTTTATCCTACAGGTACTTCGGTCCGCCTTGTCTAACAAGGGGCATACATGCGATGGGTCGTGAGAGGGCTGCTCTTGGATTTTGAGAGAGTAGCCTACTGCTTCATGTCGTTAGTGTATGTTTGACCTGGACCATTTGATAGGCAACATGACAGCTCAGTGACTATTGCTGTGTTGTGCAGACACATGGATTTAGGCCTGTGTCTGTGGGAGTTTGTGCATTCTCCCCATGCTTGTGTGGGTTTTCTCTGGATGCTCAGGTTTCCTCCCACATCCCAAAAATGTGCTCTTAGGCTAACTGGCAAAACAAATTCTCCCTAAATTGTCTCATAGGGCCTGTTTCCCATGCTGTTTTGTTCTTTGTTCTTTATCTGTCTTTCCTAATTCAATCTTTCTATTTTGTGTTTTGTTCAAAATTTTAACTATCATTTCCTCATTTGAAGACTGGGGTGAGGCACACCATTGCAAAAGGCAAAACTGAAGTATTCCTAACCATCTTCAATCTGAAGTGCTATGTGTGGATGATCCATCTGGATATCACTGATTCTAGGCTTTAGCCAGTTCAAGAAACAACTAAATGCACTGGATGTAGTAAAGGTCAGGGTGCTGACAACATCCTGGCCATTATACTGAAGAAATGTTCTCTAGAACTAAACACATCACTAACTAAGCTATTGCAGTATACCTATAATATTGGCATCTTCTCAACAATATGGAAAATTACCCAGGTATGATCAGTTCATACAAACAGAACAAATACAACACAACCAAATGCCACCCCATCAGTCTACTCTCAATATCAGCTACATGATGGAAGGTGTAATTGACAGTGCTATCAAGTGGCGATACTCATCAACAACCAGTTCCTGACAGAGTTTGGGTTACGAGTCCCAAACATGGACAAAAGAACTGAACTCCAAAGAGAGGTAAGAGTGACTGCCCTTAACATTAAGACAACATTTGAAAAGTTTCTTCACTTCAATGGTTGTGAATCTTTGAGATTCAGTAACCAGAAGGTTGTGGATGCTTCATGGTTGTCTGTTTTTAAGACTAGTATAAACAAATGTTTTGGCTCTCAGGACAATGAATGGATATGGGAATAGGCAAGAAAGTAGAGTCAAAGCTCATCAGACACAATTGTAACAAACAGGCTCAACAGGGCTACATGGTCAATTCTTGCTTTTATCTTGTATTGATTCTTGTGGCCAAACAGCAATGCCAAGGAGCCCTAGAATAACTGAAATCAGGATATCAGAATAGAAGTAGCGTCACACAGTGACTAGTACTGCTGCCTCACAGCTCCAGGAACCCAGATTCAATTCCAGCCTTGGATGACTGTCTGAGTAGAGTTTGCATGCTCTCCCCACATTTGTGTCAGTTTTCTCCCACAGTCCAAAGATATGCTGGCTAGGTGGATTGGCCATGCTAAATTGCCTTAGTGGCCCAAGCGTGTAGATTAGGTGGATTAGCCATGATAGGTGCGTGGGGTTACATGGATAGCGCAGGAAAGATGGTCTGGATAAGATATGAGGTCAGAAAGTTGGTGTGGACTTGATGGCTTCTTGTGCAGAAGAAGCACTGTAGGGATTCTATGAAAAAGAAACTCTATTAGTTAAGTACACAGGAAGATGGCTGTGATTGTTGGAAAGCTGTTGGAGCAGTTTCTCAAAATAGTGCCTTCAGCCCCACAATTTTCAACTACTTTATGCTTCCCTCTATCATAGAAGTCAGAAATGGGAATGTTAGATGATGACTAGTCATGGCTCCTCAGATCCTGAACCAGATTATGCAGAAACACCGGGACTGATAAGCAGTAAGTGACATTTGTACCAGGCAATAACCATGTTCCCAACAAGAGATGTTAACCATCTCCACTTCATTCACTGGCATTACCATCACCGAATCCCCGCCATCAATATCCTTGGGGCTACCATTGAACAGAAGCTGAACTGGAGCAGCCATATACATACTGTGGCTACAAAATAAGATCAGAGGTTGGGAACTTTGCGGCATGTAACTCATCTTTTCACTCCACAAAGCCTGTCCACCACCTACATGACACAAATCAAGAGTGTGATGGAATACACTTGCCTGGATGAGTGCAGCTCAATAACACTCAAGAAATTCGACATCATCCAGGACAAAGCAGCTTGATAAACACCCTATCCACCATCTTACATGTTCACTCCCTCTATTAGCAATGGACAGCAGCAACATGTGCAGAATAGCAACTCACTAGAAATCAAGTAACAAAAGCTTCCAAAACTGAGGCTTCTATCAACTAAAAGGACAGGACAAAGAATTTTACCTCATAAAATTTGTAGAGCTTTATTTTACTTTGTCCTTGTAAAAATTATACATTCTGGCCACTTTTACTATCCAAAAAGTGACATCCCCACCTCATATTCATTTTAAAAATCTATATGTTGTACGAACAACTGCATACTGGGAAATGCTACTGTCATTATTTTCAGCCAATAAGCAATTAATTTAGTTAAGTAAAAAGGTAGTGGCTGCTCATATCCAAATGCTGGTTTTCAGATGTTTTCAACAATTTATAAGAGGAAGTTTGTTTCCCCCGATTTATCATACATTTTAATGTGAAAAGGTTAACCCAAAGTCCCAGTTCCAACTAAACTTGGCTAACGTTTTTGTTTCCATTAGGAAGAGCCAATGTGTCAGTGTAACCTTTCCATCATTTTTTTTTAGTTTTACCATATGTGAAACAAACAGTCCCTGGCTGCATTAAATTATATTTCTGACAACATGATGTGTTAAAGGGGGCGGCACTTTTAAACCGCTTCATCAAAACATATTGTGCTGCCAAGTGTGTCCAAAGTCAGTGGCAAAACTGCTGCACGAACAAAAGTACATTTTTCATGATGACGGTAACACCAACAGCGATCCAGGGAAAAAAAATGGTGACAAGCAATATAGTCACTTCCATTTGGGGCTGAAAATAGAATGGGTACTGCTGCACAAGGAGGCAGTAGAAGGCGACAGATAAATGGGTCATTAACCAGAGTCCAAACAACTCTCTCAATTATGTTGCATACTGAACCGTGCACACCCGCCCACTTGTTGAATCCACCCCGAGCAAGGAAAGGCCGACATCATCACTTTCGTGATGTTACTACTTTCTGTTTTTATTCCACATCACGAAAGGACAGGGAGAGGAAGCGGCAGGAACCAAGTCAACAAATGCGAGAAATGTGGGGGGAGGGGGAAGAGGCGGAAAATAAATGACTGCGTGCACCAAGTCCGTCGACATTCCTTAAGGATTCGATCAACGTTAATCTGCATCGTGCACAAAACTGCACACACACAATCTAATTAAACAAATAGCACTGCCCATGGATTTGGCTGCTCAGGGCAGCCTTTAACAGCACAAGAACAAAGCTACACAAGGATCTAATGCAGAACAGAAATCCACTTACTGAGGAGTGGAGTCAGCCTAATCTAATGGCACAATTTTTGTAAACATGCTGGACTTCTCCGAACTTGGGAGCACTTCACATTGCCATGGAGACAGCAAGTAAAATCCAGTAGCAAACCTCTCGGTGCGGGAGCCACCGTGGGGGTGGCTGGGGAAGGCTTTTGCAAAGTCGCGTCGTCTTTAACTCGGAGTGATAATAATCCAAGACAGGAAATGTCAGAACTGAGCCTGTGCAAAATGGTCGGTTTGACAGTCACTGGTGAAAAAAAAACACAGCGCAACCAAAAAAAAAGTTTCAGGTCCTGCCAATCGGACACCGTGAGTGAGTTCAGAGCAAAAACTTGAACCTCTGCCAAAATCAGCAAGCGCAGAATCCTGAGCAGCATTTCCCCAGTGTTTACCAGCCATTTATCCAACCGCTGGGTCACAAGAGAAATTTTACAAGGCAAACACCAGATGAAATCTCTGGCCAGAGTGACTCTATAGGTCTAAAAGGTTTGGTTTTAAGACAGCTGTTGAGTACTGGAAAGCTAACTCTAACCATTGGAAATCTGCAGCCTTCAGCAATACCCTCTACCTTCTCCCCTTGCAAATCAAACACTTTGCCAGCAGCAACATTAAATCGATTGACTTAACAATGTGTTACTGAAGCTAACTTTTGCTTTGCCAAGTACAGAACATCTCCCAAAGATAAACACTGGTAATTTGTCACTGAAAGATTTCAAATTTAAACTAGGAGCCTTTCATTGTAACGTTACTCAGTACAATCAATATTATCAACTTCAGTAATATTAAATATCAAATTTTGGCTTTATTATACTGGCTTAATATTATAGAATCATAGAACCATACAATGCAGAAAGAGGCCCTTCGGCCCATCGGGTCTGTACCGACCACAACCCATTGAGACCCTACCCCATATCCCAACATATTTTACCTGCTAATCCCTCTAACCTAAGCATCTCAAGACACTAAGGGGCAATTTTAGCATAGCCAATCAATCTAACCCGCACATCTTTGGTCTGTGGGAGGAAACCGGAGCACCTGGAGAAAACCCACACAGACATGAGGAGAATGTGCAAACTCCACAAGGACAGTGACCCTAGCTGGGAATCGATTCCAGGTCCCTGGAGCTGTGAAGCAGTAGTACTAACCACTGTGCTACTGTGATGCCTATTAAATGTAGGCTTTTTATCACTTGAATTTTGGATGTTTAAAAAACTAAGCTGTGAGAGTAATATATTGGTCTCCTTATTTAAAAGAAATATGTAAATAGGTTGGAAGCATTTCTGAGAAGGTTTAGTAGATTAATATCAGGAATGGCTGGGTTGTCACATGGAGAAAGGTTGAAGAGTTTAGGTTTGTATTTTGAAGTTTAGAGGAATAAGAGATGACTTAATCAGAACATTTAAGATCCTGCAGGGTATTAACAAGGTGGATGTGAAGATGATGTTTTCTCTTGTTGGAGAATCTAAACCTGGTGGGGCGGGGGGGTCATTATTTAAAAATAAGGGATCGCTCTTTAAGCTGAGATGGAGAGAATTTTTCTCTGAGGGTTCTGAGTCTCTAAAACTTTCTTCCTCAAAAGGCAGTGGAAGCAGGGTCCAAAAGAGAAAATGCTGGGAAATCTCAGCAGGTCTGGCAGCATCTGTAGGGAGAGAAAAAAACTGACATTTCGAGTCCAGATGACACTTTGTCAAAGCTAATTCTAACATTCACAGTAATTTGCTTTTATCCAGTGAATAAAGCAGAGGTTTTGAATATTTTTAAGGCAGAGCTAGATAAATTCTCGGAATGTAGGATTGATTTTACGGTTGGATCTACAATGATCTTACTGACTGAAGGCGGCTCAAGGGGCGAATGGTCTATTGCTGCTCCTACTTCATATGTTTATTTCCAAGTTATATTACACATTTTTAAAATCATCTTACTGTCATCAGACATGACAAAAGTTGACATTTAAAAATATGTAATTCAACCTTTCATTCCTTAAAAAAAATTATACAGTAAAAAAGTTATGATGTAACACTCCTTGTTCACCTGCTAGCGAAAGGCAGTGTTTTTCTCAATCCTGCACTGAACCTTATTTGTTTTTCTTATTTGCATATCAGTTTCAGAATACTCCAACCTGTGGCATACATCACTTCCTGTCATACAGCATTCCTCCTGACTGCTATACAATCAATGCTGCAGGTAAAAATGGTCAACAATTAAAAGCTGTCTCCATGAAAGTTAACACCTCCTTCACATGGGCTCACCGAAACTCACTTCCTGCAAGCTCCTATAAAGAAAACTCTATGATTCCCGCTCAAAATAAACTAAACAAGGATATTCTCACATCTACCAGAGTTCTCCCTCACCAATACTCCTCCCTCCCATGTGTTTAGTTTCCTCCTTGCTTCTAACAAAATGCTTGGCAAAGTATAGTGTGCAGATCACATGCACACTGGGAAGAACCATTACATTTGGCTCTCTCAAAATAGCCTTTAGGTTATGTGCCAGCATCTTGCAAATGCTTCCCTTATGGAGTAGCTAAAGAGGTGCAACAATTGACCAGTCAGCTGTGGTTCAGTGGGAGCACCCATGTCTCTGATTCAGAAAGTTGTCAAGTCCTACTCCAGATATTTTAGAGCTAATTTAGATAGTACTACAGAAGAGTGCACTGTCACAGGTGCTGAGATGTTAAGGCCCATTTTGTCCTTTTGCATAGATGCAAAAGATCCTACGACACTATTTCAAAGAACATCAGGGACATTATTCCTAATGCCTTGGCCAATACTCAGTCCTCAACCAACATTATGCGTTTATCCCATTGCTGTTTGTAGGAACTTGTTGCGCACTTACTGGTTGCCATAGTTTCTAAATTACAACAATAGCTACATAACAAAATTACTCCATTTTAATAAAGCACTTGGGAACATCCTGATGCCTGAAAAGGCATTATAGAAACTTCTTAAGTGTATCTACATTAAAGTGCAGACGTTTGGTAGAGGAGGGAAGAGCCGGGGGCAGGGGGTGTTCAGCCAGCTGACAGCTATACAGGATTTCCTATAGCTCAACATGTACCTGTCTGTAAGTGTTAGATGAGGTTAAAACTGGGTTTGGATGTAATCCTTTCAAAAGCTAAGTAGCCTGTAGACACTTACTGTTCGCAAATGCAAAGGACATTTTTTGTTCTTTGCATTTGTGAACAGTAAGTGTCCACTTCAGCAAAATACTGGTGACTTGGGACACTTGGAAAATTTAACCATGCAGAACACAAAAGCAAAGAGGTGATTCTCATCCTGGTTTACAAATCCCTTGCCCCTCCCTATCTTTGCAATCTCCTCCAACTCCAAAGCCCTTCATGATATCTGTCCTCATCTAATTCTGGCCTCTTGAGCATGTGATTTTAATTGCTCTACGATTGGTGGCTGTGTCTTCAGCGACCAAAGTACTAAGTTCTGGAATTTGATCCCTAAGCCTCTCGACCTATCTTTCTTTCCTCCTTGAGACAGTCTCAAAAGCTAGCTTTTTGACCATCTGCTCTAACATCACCTTATGTCACTCAGAATCAAAATTGGCCTCATAATACTCTTATTGAACCCCTTTGGACCTTTTATTACATTAAATGGGCAATATAAATTGAATGAATGTACACAGCACCTTAGGCTGCAGTTAGGGTATAGTGATTATTTTTAAAAAATCTCACAGAAGATCTGACATAAAAGAAATAGGACAGTTTGGCATAGGTTCAGTTACATCAATATTATAATACAAAAATATGCTACTTCGCCCAATCAATCTGTGCTTATCCTTCACATGAGCAATAATCCAGATATCATGTACTACCCAGTTCTTGTATTCCCCGTATCCTCAATCATCTACCTAACGCATTCTTTAATGGTACTCTTCAATCACTAGTTCTGGTATAGAATTCTACAACATTGCAGCCTTCCGCACAGAGGTTTCTGCTGCAACTTATCTGAAGCATTTTATGTTTAACCTTACACTTCTATCTCATCACTGTTTACTCCTCAAACACTGGAAATAGTCTGTTCTTATCTTTTTCGTTTCCTCAAAATTTTTTACATCTATTAAATCACCCTGTATTCTTCTTCGATCTAACAAAATCAGCCGAGAGTGTAACTAAAGGTTAAATTAAGAGAGACTTGAGAAGTTGGGAGTTTTTTTTAAAACAACAATGCTGTGAAGGATAAGTGGTAACCATAAAGAGATATCAAGACAATATGGTCTTAAATAGATTAAATGGGAAGTTTCCTGTTACAACCCAACATTGAAACAAAGTTGATGAATTATTTTAAAAGGGTTTTTAGATACATGTTGGATAAAGAGGAATATTGCAGGATACGAAGAACAAACAGGAAAGTGGGATTAGACTAGGTGGCTCATGTGGAGAAAAACATTGGCACATTAAATGACCTATTTTTGTTCTGGAATGTTCTATGATTCATGATTTTCAGGACTGGAAGGGAGAAACCAGGGATAAATTCTACAATAAAAAAATTGCTATTAAGTCCTGTTTAATTACATCTGGATATACGTGAATTATTTCTTTGATTTTTTTCAGAGACTGATAATTTTTAACCC
Source organism: Sphyrna mokarran (assembly GCA_024679065.1). Taxonomy (NCBI): domain Eukaryota; kingdom Metazoa; phylum Chordata; class Chondrichthyes; order Carcharhiniformes; family Carcharhinidae; genus Sphyrna; species Sphyrna mokarran. Next base: position 47,564,622 of record JAGIQG010000008.1, read on the forward strand.
ATTGTCTTCAGTGGGACTTGAACCCACGGAGCCATGGCAGACACTGAAATTGCTAACTGAAATTTCAACTAGTCCACAACGTTGCCCATGACTTCAAAAGCTTTTCACATGTCATTCTTTTCCCCCTATGTCTCTTTGCTAGCTGCACTCCGGAAACCACGATCCTTAGATCCATTGCTCTCAATAGCCTTCTGTAGGCAGCCTCGCCATGTCAGTCTATTGTCTCAGCAATCGAAAGAGGAGTTTGCATTCTCCTCAGTCACCTGCTAGAAATGACCATTTTGTAGCTCTGCATCGCTTTCAGTATAATCTAGCCACCTGTCCTTCCTTCTGCAGCTTTAGGCTGAAAGAGAGACTTCTGGTTTATGACAGACCGTTTGGAGAACTAGGAATCTGCCAGAGGGGAATGGAGAGTAATTAGAATTTTCCATGAGAAAAGAAATAACCTTTGAGAAATTCAGAAATTTCTCAAAATCACTGAATGCTTACAGCACAGAAGGCCATTCAGCATGTCACATCAATGTTGGATTTCCAAAGCAACAAAGTGGTGTGCATTCAACCAGCACTCAGTGTAATGAGCGTGAAGCCAGGAGTCTGATGAGTGAGGGGATCTGATGGTTTAATTTCTTTGTAAAGTCTAGTTTTGTTTATTTTTAGTAATTAGCTAAAAATTAGCATTACGATGACGGCATTGGGTAACAATGACATAAGTAAGACTAGAATAGAGCTTCTACAAAGGGATTATCTGGTGGTAGGCACTAAAAAAAACCTCAAAAGGTAATAATTTCTGGAATATTACCTGAGCCACATGCAAATTGACATAGAATAAATATGATTAGAAATTAATGCGTGATTAAAAGACCTGTGTGGGAGAAGTGAGTTCTGGTTTGTTAAGCACTGATACTAATATTGGGGAAAGTGGGAATTAATTTGAATCGTGCTGGGATCAATGTTCTCGAGAGATCTATAAACAGTTGTATAATGCAGCACTTTAAACTAAATATTGAGGATACGGGATCATATAGGGGAAGACTGAATAAATTAAAAGGAAACAATAAGGTAATAGCTCAAATAGCAATGAAGATAATGATAATCAGAGTACAGAAGGAAGGGAGAGTGACAGCAGATAGGCCCAGAGTTTACAAAACAGGGAAGAAAAGCTGAATTAAGGGCTCTATACTTGAATGTAGTATTCTCAATAAAACACAAACTGTGAGCTCAACCAGAAATTCAAATGTATGACCTGATTGCCATTACCTAGACGTGGTTACAAGAGTTCAAAGGTGGAACCTGAATACCTAAGGGTATGTGACATTCAGGAAACAGGGAAAATGTGGTAGCTCTGTTAGTTAAAAAGGACATTAATACTGTAGTGCAAGATGATCCTAGATACAAATAGCAAGATATAGAATTGGGGTGGGATTAAGAAACAATAAGGGACTGAAAACATTAGGGGAGTTGTTATAGGCCAAAGAGTGATGGTAATGTAAATCACAGCATAAATCAGGAAATTAGAGGGATGTGTAACAAGGGTAGTACAATAATCATGGGAGATTTCAATCTACATATAGATTGGGTAAACATAATTCATTTTAATGTGGAGGACAAACTTTGGAATGTATGTGAGATGGTTTTCTTTTTGGAAAGGAGCCTTTAGGAAAGAATGGCCATAAAATGGTAGAATTTTACATAAAGTTGTAATCAAGGTGACGTAATTCAGTCAGAAACTAAAGTCATAAATCTAAACAAAGAAAACAATGAAGGTTTGGGGGGCAAATTAGCCATGTTGGATTCGGAAACTGTTAAGATGTATGATGGCAGACAGGCAATGACTAACACTTAAATAAATAATGTATAGTTTACGATAAAATACTTTCCTTTAATGCACAAAAACCTAGCAAGAAAAGTGTTCCAACTGTGGCTAACAAAAAAAATCAAAGATTGATCACGAAGAGAGGTATTAAGTTGTTGAAAAAAAAGATAAGTCTGAAGATCGGGAGCATTTTAAAATTCTGAAAGGAACATCAAGAAAGGGAAAGAGAATAAACTAGTGAGAAACATAAAAATGGATTGAGAAAGCTTCTGTATGTATATAAGGAAAAGATTAGCAAAATAAAATCTGGATTCATTACAATTGAAGTCAGGAAAATATATAATCTAGATGTTGGAATTCAATTTTCAAGTTTGCAGATGACACAAAACTAGGCAGAAATGTAACTTATGAGGAAGATACAAGAATGCTTCAAGGGAATTTAGGGAAGGTAAACGAGTGGGCAAAATTTTGGCAGTTGGCACAATGTGGAGAAATGTGATCTTTTTCACTTTGGTAAGAAAAACAGAAATAGAGTATTTTTTAAATGATGAGGCTGGGAAATGTTGAACTTCAAAAGGGACTTGGATGTCCGAGTTCCTGAGTTACTGAAAGCTACATGCAGGACTGCAAGCAATTAAGATGGCAAATAGTATGCTGGCTTTAATTGAACGAAGATTTGATCATAAGAGTAAAGATCTGTTACTGCAATTATTTACAGCCTTTGTGAGACCACACCGGGAATATTGTGCACAATTTTGGTCTCCTAATCCAAGGAAAAATATTGCAACAAAGGTTCACCAGACTACTTCCTGGAATAGAGGAATTGCTCTAAGAGAAAAAATTAAATAGACTTGGCCTGTATTCTCTGGAGTTTAGAAGAATGCAAAGATGATCTTATTCAAACTTACAAAATTCTTACAAGGCTCAACAGAATAGTTTTAGGAAGGATGTTTTCCCTGGTCAGGGGGATTGGAACTGGGGGCACAATTTCAGAATGACAGCTAGGACTGAAATGAGGAATAATTTCTTCACTAAGAAGATGGTAAAGTTTTGGAATTCTCTGCCCTGTGGAGGTTCAGTTGTTCAGCATGTTCAAGACTGAAATCAATAGATTCCTACATATCAAAAACATCAAGTGAGACAGAGAGGGTGGAGGAAGTGGTGTTGAAGTAGATCATGCATGATCTCACTGAATGTTGGAACAGGCTCAAAGGACTGAATGGTCTACTCCTATTCTTCCGATATGATTTATCTGACGCCACTCCAGTGCCTTGCACATTCTTTTCTTCATATAATATTCCAATTATCTTTTGAATGTCTCAACTGAATTTGCCTCCACCACACACTAATTCCAGATCTGAACCACTCACTGCATGAAAAAAAATCCTCGTGTCACCATTGCTTGTTTTGCTTATTACATTAAGTTTGTACCCTCTGGTTATTGACTTTTCCATCAACAGAAACAATTCTTCCCTTATCTATTTTGCCTAGATCTCTCGTGATTTTAAAAAGCTTCACCAAAATTGAAGTTCCAAATCCCTGGAACAATTCTCATGAATCTTTTCTGTCATCTCACCAATGTGTCGCGCCCAGAAATAGACATAATATTCTAGTTAAGATTGAACTAGTGCTCTATACAAATTTAACATGACTTACTTGATTTTGTATTGTATGCCCCCCATTAGTAAAGCCTACAATGCTGTATTCTTTATTAATTCCACTCTCAACTGTCCTATCACCTTCAAAAATTTATGTACAGACACAGAGACGTCATTTTGCTCTTTCACCCCCTTTAGAATTGTGCCCTTCATGTTATTTTGTTTCTCTGCGTTCTATCTTCCAAATTGAATCACTTCACATTTCCATTCACTCTGAAAAAATAACTTTCAATTGCATTAAATATTGTAATAAGTATTGCATTTATCATTGCAAAGCCTAAGATTCTCCAGGAATTCTGCCACGAGGATCTACTCATTCCCCGCTACGTCCAATCAATAAACTTTGCCAATCAAATTACTTCAGTCTACTAAATATACTTAGCGGCTACAACAAGCAAGGAATCAAAGCTAACTCAAGTGTATTGATAAACACAATGTTTTGACCCTGGCATGTGGCAAATTTTCTAAGTACATTCACAAAGAAAGCATTTAAAATCTTACTGAAAACAGAGTGGAGAAAATGCTCCTATGCTCACACAATGTATGATGACTTTTCCAACTGTGATATTACTGAATGTGGTTTCAATTTTTTTTTTAAAAGAACATTCAAATTACATTAGCCATCAGTAACCAAAATAAATTCCATTAGATTGAAGACAGCAATTTAGTTTTAAGAACCGAATTTAAAGGAAGAAAACTTGTGCCCACAAAAATGGTTTATTTATTAGTGTCACATGTAGGCTTACATTAATACTGCAATGAAGTTATTGTGAAAATTCCCTAGTTGCCAAACTCCAGCGCTTGTTCAGGTACACTGAGAGACAATTTAGCATAGTTCATGCACATCTTTTAGACAATGGGAGGAAACTGGAGCACCCAAGGAAACTCTGGGACGCAGGGAGGGTGGGCGGACGCGGGGAGGGCAGGCGAAGTCCACACAGACAATGTCCCAAACTGGGAGTCGTTCCTGGATCCCTGATGTGTGGAGCAGCTGTGTTAACCACACAATGGACAGTGGTAATGGAGGGATGTAACTAACACGCTCACTCGCATGTTCCTCACTCACTAGTATACTCACCCACTTCCTCACCTGCAATTACTTGCACTTACTCTGACTCATCCACACAATAAAAATCATTGTTAAAATGCAACACAAGTTATTTACTCACATGTGTATGTTATAATTACTAATATTTCAGTTTCAGAGTTTACTGGTTGCAAACCAAATCCTCGAGGCCTGGGAAATGGAAAACATTGGTCTTATCTTTGAAGTGGCCATGGTTGGGGGAGATAATCAGATTACAGACATTGAAGCCATCTTTTATCTGTTGTAAAAATATTATAAAGGTTTACATATTAGAGCATCTTATGGGGCATTAACTAATCCAAAATAGTCAGGGTGATTTTAGGAGTGGGAGGTCAAGGACGACTATTTTATTTTTGATTTCTTCAAGAACTACAAACATATGTGAACATTAGCTTCTGGATTTTAAGAAGGCATTTGGCACTGTCCAACATAATAGGCAAATCTGCGAGGTCCAATCCCTGGGATAGATGAGAATATAGACTGGTGTTTTTGCAGCTGCAGACATGAGTCCGAGATTCACATGCACGGTGTGATACAATATGTCACCAAATGGCTGTGGAGTCTGATATTGTGTGTGTGTGTGTGTGTGTGTGTGTGTGTGTGTGTGTGTGTGGTGTGTGTGGTGTGTGTGTGTGTGTGGTGTGTGTGTGGTGTGTGTTGTGTGTGTGTGTGTGTGTGTGTGTGTGTCAGAATGGTTTGGAGCTTGTCATTTTTCTATGCATCTGCTGTCCTTGTCCTTCAAGGTGATGAAACTCGGATTTGGAAAACACTTCTGAAGGACCCTTGCTGCAGCGAGTATGCTTATGGATGCTACACATTTCTGCCACTGTGCATCAGTAAAGCAGGGAGCGAATATTTAAGATGGTGAATGGGGTATCAATCAAGTAGGCTGTATTGTTCTGGACGATGTCGAGCTTCAAGTATTGTCGCAATCATTCAGACAAGTGAAGAGTATTCCATCACACTCATGACTTGTGCTCTGTGGATGATTGACAGGCTTTAAAGGGGCCTGGAAGGGAATTACTCTCCGTAGAATTCCCTGCTCGCGGAGCCACAGTTCTTTTTCTGTTTGATGCTAGGAAATAGTAATATATTAATTGGTTTCAACTTAAGAGCCATGATGTGGAGATCCGGTGTTGAATTGGGGTGGGCACACTAACAAGTCTCACAACAACAGGTTCAATCCAACAAGTTTATTTGGTATCACAAGCTTTCAGAGTGCTGCTCCTTCATCAGGTGAATCCTGGCCTGTTGCACTCTAGCAGTGCAACAGGCTGGAAGACATCAGCAGAGGCTGTTTCACGGCCTTCCCGCTGGGTGCCAAGGCCTCCATGAGTCTCCCAGTCCAAGATTTGTAACATCATCAGCTCTGCACCAGACTTCATCATTGAGTTGATTTCAATATTTAAATTTTATTTAAATATGATTAGCAAACGCTGGACTGAAGAATCTGAGCCTGCTAATCACTCTCTCTCCCCTGCCCCCCCGGCCCACCACCAAACCACTACTGGAGTTTACTACGTTATTCCGCAATGCCCATGAACGGGGAACAAGTGGCCCAATCGCGCTAGAGGGAATAGAGGCCATGGAAGTCTCCCAGGAAGTCAGGGATAAAGGAGGTGCCCCTTGAACAGTGCCAACTTGGCCCCAACACTGCCTGAGGGAAAACTGCAATGCTCAAGAAGTGCCTTGGCAGTGCCCACTGGGCATCAGGCAATGCCAAGGAGGCAGAAGGCCTAATGGGGATGATCAGTGGGGAGGGGAGAGGGGGGGAGGTCCAGCCGCCACACTCTACTTGGAAGGATGGTGATTGGGGCTGGTTTGGATAGTTTTGGGGAGGTAGAAATTGGGAGATCGAAACTGGCCCACAGAGGTCTGGGAGGCCAGCGATCTGGGGTGAGGAATGGTGGAGGGGGTCAGTAGGCCAGTAGGGGAGTCGTGGGCTGGGCAGTAATCAGGAGGTGCGGATATGGGGGCAACTATGGGCAGTCATGGGGCTGGCCAGTGATCAGGAGGCTGGCAGTGTGAAGCTATGCGCATGCACCGATTTTGAAATTGATAGAATGGCACATATGCATTGGCCCACTCAGTGCCAAACTGCTGGCCTCCTGGGTGGAAATAGGTCCCACTCACTGATTTGTAGAGAGAATCCCACTCCATTACTCCACAATGCCCAGAATGTGGGAAATTCATTCTGAAAAACAGGAGTTACTCCCATTTTCGTGAAATTAAGGACTTAGAATTTTTTGGGAGATCCCTGGCCAAGGTGTTTACCAAGGATAGGAAAGAGGATGAGTGGCAGTATTCATTACGGAGAACATTGCAGTGCTGGAGAGTGAGTACTGTCTATCCTAGAGGAATCAAGAATGTAATTTATTTGGCAGGAGCTATGGAATAAAAAGGTTCAATCTCATTGCTTGCTGTAATCTCTAACCTCCAAGTAGTAGGAAAGATATGGGGGAATAAACTTGCAAGAAAATTACAGCAGTGCAAGAATTAGAGTAGCTATAATGAGCTACGTTAAGTACCCAAATATAGCTTGGGGTAAGAGTGGAAAGAGAAGAAAGGGGCAAGAGTTTCTCAAGTACATTCAGGAGAATTTTTTTACAGTATCATGTTTCCAGTTCAACAAGAAAGGAAGCTTTGTAGGAATTCTTGGGAATGAGGTGGGCTAAATGGATCAAGTATCAAACATTTAGGCACAATGATCATTGAATCATAAGGTTATGGAAAAGAACAAGAAACAATCCAGAGTAAGAATAATTAACTGGGCTGAAAGCCAACTTTAATGGGCATAAGAACAGATCTGACCCAGATAAAGTGGAATCAAAGGTTGACAGAAAGATCTTAATTGAACAATGGGCTGCCTTAAGAGATAGCTCCGGCACAGTCAAAGTAAATTCCCAGTCAAAGTAAAAGGTAGAGCAAATTCACATGATGATGTTGGATAGACTATCTGTATTTGAAGTTGGTACAGCACTGGTACCAAATGAGACGCATCAAAGGATACTGAAGGAAACAAGAGTGAAAATTGCAGAGCACTGGCCGTAATTTCCCAATCTTTCTTATACGTGGATTATGCCAGAGTACTAGAGAAAGCAAATGTTATACCCTTGCTCAAAAAAAGGTGTAAAAGTAAACTAGGCCAATACAAGCCAGTTAGTTTAAGCAAAGCGTTGGGGAAGCTTTTAGAAATGATAATTTAGGGCAACGTTAATAATCATTTGGCTAAATGCAGGTGAATGAAGAAAATCAACATGGATTTGCTACGGACAAATCGTGTTTAACTAACTTGATTGAGTTTTATGAATAGGTAACAGAGAGGGTTGGTTGGGGTGATGCAGTTGGTGTGCTGTACATAGAATTCTAAAAGATATTTGATAAAGTACTGCAAAACAGACTTAAGAGCAACACTAGAGAGGCTAGAATAAAAGAGACAGTACCAGCTTGGATAAGAAACTTTCTGATTGACAGGACACAGACAGTGTTTGTTCATAGATATTTCTGGCTTCCAGAAACAATTATAGTGGAGCTCCCCAGGAGTTGGTGCTTGGATCTCTGCTCTTCTTGGTGTATATATGTATGAATGTATTACATTAATTACCTAGGACTTGGCATACGGTGCACAATTTTCAATTTTGTACAAAATACAAAACTAGTAAGTATTGGTAAGTGATGAAGATAGTCTAGAGCTTGTGGAACAGGGTAGACAAGTAATAATTCAAATTTAATGCAGAGAAGCTTGAACTGCTTCATTTTGGTAGAAAGAAAGGAAGGAAGAGAGAAAATATAAAAGGGAATAAGTGGATCCAGGAGCAGAGGGACTTCAGTCTATGTGTGCATTAATCATTGATGGTGGGCAGGGCAGATTGGGAGTGTGGTTAATAAACTATTTAGAATCCTGTGCTTTATCAATAGGGGCATAGAGCACAAATTATATTTTTAAAACAATATTATAAAATACTGGATCTGCCTCAACTGGGCAGCATACTTTAGAAAGATTGCGAAGGCATTTGAGAGGGTACAGAAAAGATTCACATGAGAGTTACCAGAGATAAGGAAGTTAAGTTACATAGAATGGAAAAGATTGAGATTTGATAGAGATGTTCAAAATCATGCAGGGCAAGGCAGTATATAGGAAAGAAGTAACTTCCCAGTGGTGGAAGGATTGAGAAACAGAGCACACAGATTTCAGATAATTGGCACAAGAATGGCAACACAAGGAAAGAGTTCTTCACAAAGCAAATGGTTGGAATCTGGAATGTACTGCCTGACAGTGTGGTGGGAGCAGGTTCAATTGAGGTATTCAAGAGAAAACTGGAATATCTGAATAGGAAGAACATGCAGAATGAGGCCATTTGGCCCATGTCTTGCTGCATCAGAGTGCTAGCACAGACATGGGCTAAATGGCCTTTTCTATGTTATAACCCATGATTCTAGGTTTACAAATGGTAACTGGTAGAGAATGAGCATTTGCATATGGGCAGCTACCTATTGTAACCAGTTACCAATGGACTGCCACATGGTTCAATATTGAGGCCTCTATTGTTTCCAACTTTCAGTATTTCTGACCAATGTGTTTGCTTTGCAGTCAATGCCAAATTGAGAATAATGGCAAATGATTACTGCCAATGCACACACGTTCTAAAACATTTTGATCAGTGGCAGAGTAATTATACATTCTGTTTAATACAGGGAAAATATAGCATTATGAGATTTCACAAAGGCATGGTGGAAGATGATGTACCAAATGTAAATATATTTAATGAATTGGAGCAGGGAAGAGATCTTGAGGGTTTTACTGCTCGTTACTGGTCATTATGCAACGTTTCTTAGTTGCGAAACTAGTTAAGAATATAGGGGTGCAAAGCAAGGAACAACATGGTAATACAAAATGGAAGGCAAAGATATATGAGGAAGAAGTTCCTACCCTGAGTCTTTTCTCTCCAAAAGAAAAAACCTGGTGAGGGGATATGGTTGATGTGTTTAAAATCACAGGTGCAGCAAATTAAATAAATCCTGTATTCATAAAACTTAAGTGGCAAGTGTCATATTTACAAATTATGATAGGAGATGCAGCAGAAACTTTTATTTTACATAAGGGTTAATGAATTTGTGGAACAGATCAATATTTCCTTCACTTTACTTTCCCTTTGCTGTCCATGGCTCATTTGTTTCACTGCACAGTCTGAAATTAACATATACAAAAAAAAACTCTGAATGGCTTTAAACAAAACTTGAAACACTTTTCATGATTTAACATTTATAAAGCACTTTTCAAGGTGATTTAAATAAAACTATTGGTTGCAGTTTGGAAAGCCATACACATTCCAGCTAATCACACTGCTGTCTTTCAAGAGCATACCTGTTCTCATTCATTTGTGCAGCAGCTCACTCTGTCATGTTTAGAATAAAAATGAGTTTCAAGCGAATTCAATAGTGGGGGTTAATTCAATAGCCTCTGAAAATACATGCGAAGATTGCAATGCACAACTTGCCCCCACACATGATTCTGATGCAGGCAGCAAGCCAAATTTGCGCTCTCTGCTCATTTCAATGATTTGCATTGTGGATTGGCTAGGAAGCAGAGGAGGGGTGAGGGGTGAGGGATGAGGAGTGAGGGGGGGGGGTGGAATTTGGATGAGCCTGTATCTCTTAACAGAAGGGGTGATGAAACAGAGTGAGCTCCAATTTTATCGGACTCTGCATTGGAGGCCAGGATGGAAGACATTTGCCCAGGTATGTCTTGCCCACAAAAAACAGGACAATCCAATTTTCTTTGGAAGTTCTACCTATTATCCTAGCCCTGAACTTGCATTTTTCTACAATTTCTTTCCTATTTCTTTCTCTCGTGCTATTTCCAAGTTCATCAAGAAAAGTGAGAAGAGAAGTAAGGCAAAATTGCAGGAGGTGGAAAACTCACTTTTCTTGATGAACTTGGAAATAGCACGAGAGAAAGAAATAGGAAAGAAATTGTAGAAAAATGCAAGGGAATTGGCGACTCATGAAAACATCTCTGGAAGCAAGTGACTTTTGCAAAAACATGAAGTCAGCAAAAGGTTCTACAGCATCTGCCACACAACTCCTAGTGTCCATTCATCACACATGACCTTTTCTCTTTCACTGACCAAAGTCACTTTAAGCAATGAAGCATCAAACACTAGTAAAATTGAAGCAATAGTCAGGAAAAAGCCAAACTGAGCTCCAGATGTCTTCAGTGTTGTCAAATCAAACTTTTATTGCAAATTGAGTCATCATTTACCTATCCTGCGTATTTCTATAGATCTTTTACTACCAGGCCTTCACCAAAACAGTATTTTATGGAATGCATCCAAAGGACGTGCAACATAGATGCTATTTTGGAGCTTCAAGGGTTTTCACAGCACCCAGAAAAGGCACAAATTATCCCAATTTCTCACCAAGTGAGTATATATTGGCAAATTGGTGTGGAGTTGGTGTGGAGGTCATTGTCATAGAAGTTTGCACAGTCCAGGATTCGGCGGCACATCTGACTTCTACTTACCCAGGAGATTAGTCCAGCATTTTAAAAAGCAGTATTTCAATTGTAGCCATAAATCAGCTACTTAGGCATAAGTAAAAGGAGGAAAATTAAAACAGTTCAATTATATTTCAGCTTTCATGACCTCAAGACACCACAGAACTCTTCACAGACAATGAAGTACTTCTAAGATGTAGTCATTGCTGTAATGGAGGTAAAATGCAAAAGTCAGTTACTATCTGGTAACATCCTTCTAAAAATTGGCACCTCTGACCATGGAGCACTAGATTATATGCTTATATAACTGGAGCTTCTGCCATTCTGACTCAGTTATACTGTGTTTGATGTCAATTCAAAGTGGTATGAGATAGTTCTGTCGAGGAAGTCCCACAATTCATGACCTTAGCCATACTGCCACTTTTGTGGTGACGCCACAAATATATACTACCAATGCAAAAGTAAATGTATAACTGTACCCAAGAGAGAACATGTAACTTTATGCAGTTGTTGTTGGCAGGGTATAATGCCATTATCAAGTGAATGCACACAATCTGAGAAAAACTATATCTTGTAAAAACATGGAAATTTTAACAGCACAGACAGAGTCCTTTTGCCCATTATGTTTGTGCCAGTGAAGAAAGAATTATCCAGCCTAATCCAAATGGTAAGCTCTTAGTGCACAGCCCTGAATATTACAGCATTTTGGGTATATAGTCAAATAGTTTCTAAATGCAGAGGATTTCAGCATCTACTACCCTTTCAGACAGTGTGTTCCAGATCCCAATCACCCTCTGGGCAAAAAAAATACTTTTCAGCATCTGTGTAATCCTCTTGCCAATTCTTTTAGATTTATGGGCCTTTCATATTTGACTTGCCTACTAAGGGAAATAGGTCCTTTCTATCCATTCTATCTAGATACTTCCATATTGTGCACCTCAACCACCCCCTCCAAACAATGTCATGGGTAGCATGAGGCACAGTGGTTAGCACTGTAGTCTCACAGCGCCAGGGATCTGGGTTCAATTCCTGGCTCAGCTGATTGCCTGTGCGGAATCTGCACATTCTGTCTCTGCAAGTGTTTCCTCTGGGTGCTCTGATTTCCTCCCACACTCCAAAAGATGTGCCAGTGAGGTACATTGGCCATGCTAAATTGTCCTTCAGTTTATCTGAACAGGTGCCAGAGTGTGGCGATTAGGGGATTTTCACAATAACTTTATTGCAGTGTTAGTGTAAGCCTACTTATGACGTTAATAAATAAACATTAAAATTTTAAACCTCTTTTGTTCTTAAGCAATCAATCCCACCCTACATAATCGTCCCTCAAAGTTGAAATTCTGTCTGTTAATACTTGTAAATCTCCTCTGTACCTAACCTGATTCTTCACATGTGGTGACCACAACTGTGAATGGTCTCCAGCTGTGGTCTAATTGGCACTTTATACAGTTGTAGCATAATCTAAGTTTTATATTTATGCCTCAGCCCGTAAAGAAATGTATCCCAAGTGCCTTCTTTGCCACTTTATCTACCTATCCTGCAATCTTCAGCAATCATGTACTCCAAAGTTCCTCTGTACATCTCAGAATCCTATCATTGAGTATTTCCTTGTCATATTTGACCGCCCCTCCCCACTCCCCACACGCATGACCTCTGGATGGAATTCCATTTTCCACTTTCCTGTCCACCTGACCAGTCCATTAATAGCACCCTGCAGGCTTCAGCTGTCTTCCTCACTCTCACTCTCAAACCAATTTTCGTATCATCCTCAAACTTCTTCATCATGCCCCCTACATTGCTGATACATATGCCATTAATAACAAAGGACCAAATACTGAACTCAATGAAACATTAAGGAAACAACCTTTCAGTGACAAAATCAACAGTCAACCATTCCACTTTGCTTCTTGCTACAGAAGTCATTTTGGATCCAACTTAAACTTGGGTATTGTGGGACTTTTGAGCAATTTTGCTATGTGGGACTTTGTCAAAAACCTTGCCAAGATCCATGCAGGCTAATCAAGTGCATATGATTTTTAGCTCCTCAAAATAATCAGTCAGACATGATTTCTTAACAAATCTGTCCTTGATTAACCTGCTTTTCTAAATTATGATTTATACTGTCCCTCTGAATTTTTTTCAATTATTTGCCCACCACTAACTGGTCTGCAATTACTCCATTTATACCGTTCTAAGGCTATGTTGTTATTTTTCTGGCTCAGTCCAAGGCGAGTAAATAAGAGAACAAGTGTATGATCATCAATAAAACTATTAATTTTACCAATGATTTTGCCAATATATTTCACATTTTCTTTTTAAATTTCTGATTCTATTCAGATTCTAAGGGACTGTACCGAAGGAAATTTTGCCTGCCTACTCCAGCTCCAATGATAGGCTGACCTGAATTTCTGAGACAGCATGTCGCACAAAAATGGCATGACAATCTTATAATTCTGTCTATCATTTAAGGATGCAACAGACTAATGGACTAAAGTATTCCCCAACTCAGTGGTTTAGAAATTGACATTTAAATTTAGAAAATAACTTTGAAGGAAATCCTGAACGGAGAGATTATTAAAATGAAAATCTTATAGGAATATTAGGAACTGTAGCCTGCCATTCAGCCCTCGAGTCTGCTACGTCATTCAAATAGATAGTGACAGATCTCTACCTCAACTCTATTTGTCCACCCTTGCTCACAAACTGATTGCTCTTGATCTTTAAAGTTCCAAATGCCCCACTATCTGCAGCCTTTTGGAAGTGGGTGTGGAAAAGAGTTATGAATTTCTGTGTGGGGAAGCAAAGATTTCTGAAATTTAAAAATTAAACAAGGAACTGTACACTGAAGCAAGAAATAACTTACATTCATAAACCTGAATTTGGGGGGGGGGGGGGGAGGCAGCTATTAGCCTGTTAGCCAGACTCGTTGTGGTTCAGAATAGCACTAACAAGGCAGGTTCCATTCCATTTCAGATGAAGTAGCCTTGTGGTCTGGATCCTTGCCCTGCACTGTAGTAAAATCACAGCAAAAGTTGTATTTCATCTACCCTCAAATTTAAGATAGCTATGTGAAGAAGGAAAAACTTGAATGTGTACAATTCAGAAGAATCATAGACTGGTTACAGTGCGAGGCCATTCTGCTCATGGTGTCTGTGCCAGCTTACTATGTTGCACCTAGGGTCATTCTCCCATCTTTTCCCAGAATCTTGCAAAGTTTACTTATTCAGATAATGACCAAATTCCTTTTTGAAAGAGCTGATTGAATCTGCCTGCACACACACTCAAGCAGTGCATTCCCAATCTTAACCGCTCACTACATAAACATTTTTCATTCATGCTGCCATCATTTCTTTTGCCAGTCACCTAAAAAAAATGTAAACAAATCCTGAAGAGATGCTTCAAGGAAACATGGTCACTGTCACAGGTTCTTCTATTTCTGCTGGTTGAAAACTTAAAGATGGCTATCTGGGATGCAACTAAAATTGATGTGATTTAATAGTTACAGCTCTGAACAGTTCCTTTACACAGGAAATCCAAGGACAGTTTCCTTAAATAACGAGATCCTCATTTTGTTAAAGGATAGAGAGCAATGGCACTTTTCTCATGTGAATAATTGATGCCAAGGAGAGACTGGAATTGCTGAGCTACAGTAACTTCAGTAACAGAACAGTTCATGTTGAAAAGTGCGCTTGACTTCTTCTTCAACAAATTTGATTATTACACTTTATAAAGTTGTTTCTTTTATGGAGCAAAAAGTCTCTTATTTAATTGATTTGTTTCAAATGGGCCTAACGGACAACTGCTGGATAATTTGAAGTAAACTAGCGTGAAAATGGCCATTTGTTTCAAGTTTTCAAACTTTCCACAATTGATGCAAGTAATTGATTAATTCATACCTTTCAGCATCACCCCCAATCGAAAAAATAATTGCAAACTGAAACAAATAGAAGGTTTCAATCAGTGTTCCCCAAGATTCCCCCGAAATGCATCTGATACAGGCCTTAGTAAAGCAAATAGCATTAACAAGCAGTTGCAGGAAAAATAGCAATAAACGTGAAAGCCATACCTGATGAACACTTCCAACCTTTGATGACGGCAATCAAGTGGAAACGCAGATTATAGGCAACACTGCGTGGGCCGAGTTAAACAGAAAAACAATTTATGACTGCCAGGCCTGCAGATGGTGCTGTATGATAGGTTATATTTCTTTGCATACATTGTACTATCTTGTCGTGTGACGCTCTGAAAGGACAGCACCATCTACAGGGGTGAAGCAAGAAAGCAAGAATAAATATCAAATATTGCAACTTCTCCTTCAATGTTTTTTAAAGGGGCAACATTGCTCAATCACGAGTATGGGCAAAGAGCCAAAAACTTATTCCACTAAAAACTTCTTGTTTTACAAAAATAGGTTGAATTAACAACTTTGATTTCTATATCAGGTCATATTTTCCAGGCCACTTTTCAAGTGGAAACATTTAAGTGCCTGAACATTGTATCCATCAGTTTTCTGATTCTTTATGAAGGTGCATTGTTACAATACAGTTCAAGGTTGCACCGAATTTCTTGTCTAATTCATATTTCAGTTGGTACTGCCATTTTTACAGTTGTCAACTATGCATTCAGGGGAGCCTCAAAGTACTGCTACTGTTCACTAAATAATAGACAACAATGCGTTAGAAAGTATTTGTTAACAAATTAGGGGCACATTTTCATATAAGGCACTATACAGTGAAAGAATGCACGACAGACCATAAAGATCATAATAAATTGACACCACTGAATTTATCATTCTGGGCTGATTCTTTTTTGGTTAACAGAAATATTTAAATGTCGACAATACAATTTATTGCTGTTAAGTGAAACATTACCCGGCTGAGTAAAATCTTCTGCAAAATAATTATTGAAAAGTTCTGCCACATCTCGGATTCAACAAAAACCTGGCATGGTAGTTTTCCTCTCACGTAGACAACTGCAACACCTCAATTACTGATCTGGTTGAACTTGGTAAATGTAAGCCATAACTTACAAACATAAAAGTACGCAATGATTCTGCATTTTGAGTGTCAGTGCACTGTCTAACATTGATAAGGCAAGCTCAAAATCCACCAAACTGAACCATGCTGTCAGCATAAGCAGAGATATAGGTGTCTCGTAACAGGGAATCAGTGAGTGAACATTGCAAAAAATCTGTACGACTTAGACCATAAGACATAGGAGCAGAATTAGGCCACTTAGCCCACTAAGTCCACTCTGCCATTCAATTATGGCTGATATTTTTCTCCTTCCTTTTTCATATAACCCCAGATCCTCTTATTAATCAAGAACCTACCTATTTCTGTCATAAAGACACTCAGTGACCCGGCCTCCACAGCCTTCTGCAACAAGTAATTCCAAAGATTCAGCACTCTCTGGCTGAAGAAATTTCTCCTCATCTCTGTTTTAAAGGATCTCTTTAGCCTGAGATTGTGTCCTCTGGTTCTAGTTTTTCCTACTAGTGGAAACATCCTCTCAAAATCCATCTCTCCAGGTCTCGCAGTATCCTGTAAGTTTCACTAAGATCCCCTCTCATCCTTCTGAGCTCCAACGAATGTAAACCCAGAGTTCTCAACCGTTCCTCATATGACAAGCTCTTCATTCCAAGGATCATTCTTGTGAACCTCCTTTGGACCCTTTTCAGTGCCAGCACATCCTTCCTTACATATGGGGCAAAGCTGCTCACAATACTCCAAATGGGTCTGATCAGAGCTTTATCCCAGAATCTCAGAAGTATATCACTGCTCTTGTATTCCAGCTCTCTCAACATGAATGCTAGCATTGCATTTTGCCTTCCTAATTGCCAAGTGAACATGCATGTTAACCTTAAAAGAATCTTGAACAAGGACTCCCAAGTGCCTTTGAGCTTCTGATTTCCTAAGCTTTTCCCCATTTAGAAAATAGTCTATGCCTCCATTCCTCCTTCCAAAGTTCATAACCTCACACTTTTCCCACTTTTATAGTCATGCTTTCATCTTTATTTTTATATTTCCATTCTAAATTCCTGCTTCCACATCTATAATAGGAATTCTCACTGTCATTACAATTTCTGGTGAATTATCACAATTCCAGTGGCTGGAAAGTATAACTGCAACATGACAGTTTACATGGTTAGTTTCCATCCTAAATGTGGAGGTAGGAATTTACACAAAATTTTAAAAACATGATTACAGACCCCATGAGGATTCCCATGACATTAAGTATGTAGACTTTAGGATTCCCATAAACACCATAAACTTACTTATCTGGGTCTCATCATCATTCAGACATATTGAAACAATTCAGAAGGCATCTTAAAGTGAAGAGAAAGCAACCTTACGCAGAATAAGCCAATCTTGCCCAATTTGAACAGCAATGCATTAGAAACGTGGAAAGGTAATCTACATGACTGGCCTATGAACGTGATCAATGAAAATCTGAAGGAAGATTCACATAACAGCCACGGAATAAATCAAAGACCCGTAACCAGGCCTTTGAGATACTTATTAGTTAAATATGAGAAAATGTCCTTGTGCCATGACATTATATTATTTTTTGCAAACAGTGCCTAAGATTTCCTTGCAATTTGACTTACTACCACTCCAGTTCAATGTCTTCATAGCTGGTTGATAAGTCCAGTGTACATTCTGCAGACTCTGGACTTGATTTTACAGCCATTTCCCATCAGCAGGATCTTCCAGTCTGACTGATGGTGACCCTCCCCACCACAGATTCCATGGTGGCAGGGAAACAAAGGAAACCCCCACTGACAACAGCGGGACCGGAAGATTCCACTATCAGACAATGGTGGGCTGCTTCTGCCACCATAAAACACGCCACTAGGAAGGGTCAAAAAATTCTGCCACTGTCACATGTGCTTGAAGGGTTAGATAGGTGGCTTGTTTGTAGGATTGTGTGCTCCCTTCAATCCCTTGACTTCATTTTTGCACATTCCCAATTAAGTCTCTCAATGCATTTGGTATATTGCTGAATAAGCCTTCTCCATTTTGATTGGCTACAAGTCAGAATTTCCCATGAGTCACCAGGCATTTTTCACTTCTTCTTCCCGAAGAAGAGGTGTCTTTCTGGGAGTTTCCTGCCATGAACAGGTTTCGAATAGCGCAGTTGCTTTGGGAGTCTAGTTCATTTAACAAATAATTAACAAGGTTTTATAAAGGTCTTCACTGGAGAACATAAAGTATAAAGCCTTATGTGTACCGACACAGTGAAATCTGTGATTAAAACAGGATACAAGCTCTAACTTAATTGAAATTTAAGACCATCTTGGTGAAAATGTTGGATGAATTTAAGGACAACACAATCCTTGTGACAAAGCTGATTTACAAGTAATTCTACAGACAGAAACTAACACTACTTAAAATGTGCTCTACAAGGTAATAAATTTCAAATCACATGTTCAAAGAATTTCAAACAATAGGCCTACACTCATCAAGGGCTACATTAAGATCTCATTTGGAATTGAAGGATATCTATTTGGTTACACATATCACACAGCGTGCATTAAGTGAATCACAAAGGGATGAAAACCTATTGGATTTGATGCTAATGGTTCATAAAAGACTATGATGAGAGTCAAAATGCAACAGAATAGAACTGAATTTTAGACCAAGCTCAATTGTTGGTTATTCCTATATTAATGAACTTTGTACGCAAGTAATCAGATTTTATCACAAACTATTCAGCAAATTTCCTCTACTTGACATCTAAAACCTTGATAGACAAAGATATGCTGGAAATGAATCGGATTGCAGTTAGTAAGAGTTTTAGTTAGTTTTAAAAATGTCACTGTTTGCAATAGCAACAGTCAAAAGAGTTCCAGCTGTCAAAGTAGATGCTGGTCACTGTGCCCCTTGGTAGTGAAAAGATCTATACATGAACCAGAGCCAAACAACAGACCTCAAAGCCCTCTTTAATATAGTGTGGCTTTTTTTTTATCCCATACTTATCACATCCCTCACCTAGTAAAAAATCAGCTTTAAATTTGAGCAACTTGCAGCAATTCTTCCACTTAGCTATCAAAAACATTTCTGTCAAACAAATTTCGATGGCAGTGAAGCTATACCAAGAAGCGAGTTGTAAAGATTTTTTTTTGTAGGACAGTACACTGCAGCTAGTTGTCAAAAAGGAAAAATTTCCATAGAATCGGTTGTGGTGATACTATGCCATTAACTACAACCAAGTTGCAGTGAGAAGAACAAAATCCAGCCAGTGCATTTGGCGGAGAGCCCCAAACACATTCTTTCTGAACCCTATAATGCTCATGTTGTTCCTTGCACTCAGCTGGTTGGCTGAGTAACTTTCCACATAGAGACAACATGTAGAATGATTGTAGAACAATTCCCAGCACAAGTTGCAAAATTTGATGGGCCAAAGTGCATCCTGTCAATTGGGTTTAAGTCAAAAGTAGGATCCAGATTTTCCAGCATCAGATTATAGAATTGTAGAATCCCTCCAGTGCAGGAGGTGGCTATTTGGCCCACTGAGTCTGCACCAACTCCCCAAAAGAGCTCTTACCCAGCAACGCCCTCATCCCTGATACAAGATTTAAGTAAAACTAAGCATTTTAAACAGCAGAAAGCACCACTTCTCACTCTTAAAACCTGCTTCAAAATTGCAGCAACTGGTTCCATTACAAAACAAATAAGAAATTAGTTGTTTGGGGATCCTTTTCCAAACTGAAGTATTATCACGTGTCTTGAACTTTCATTCAACGCAGGAGCGTTGTGATGAGGGTACACTCAAAATGTTAAGTTCATCTTTAGAGATGGTTCCTGCTGTGTGGGGTTAACAATGCATAGGGCTGCATGGTGGTACAGTGGTTAGAGCCGCTGCCTCATAGCGCCAGGGACTTGACTGCAATTCTCAGCTTGACTCACTGTGTGGAATTTGTACACTCTCCCAGTGTTTACATGGGTTTCCTCCCAAAAACATGTTGGTTAGGTAGATTGGCCAATGCTAAGTTGCCACTTAGTGTCAGGGGACTAGCGAGAGTAAAATGCATGGAATTATGAGGATAGGACCTGGGTCGGTGCCGACTGGATGGGCCAAACAGCCTTCTTTTGCTCTGATATATTCTATGATTCTATAACAATATGGCTAGCTATTTTCCTGAAATTTTGTCACATTGTCTCCCACTTAACTTTAACCCTAATCCATTTCTCCATCACCAACTTATTTTTGAAAAGAAAAGCAACACATGATTTAATGTCCCTATGATTTTCATTCCCTTTGGGTTGGTCACAGTAGCATCTGTGAAATTCATCTTAATTCTGGAATGTTGGAGGACAATCTTTACTGCCATGTTATCAGCATTCTTTTTTCTTCCCTCTCCCCAAAATTATGTGCAGGATGCTAGCTGAAGAATATAAAAATATATTCAATAACTTCCATATCTATGTGAAATTGACTTTTTGAAGCAATAACATCCAGACAGAAAAACAATTCACCATTGTAATAACAACTCATGACTTGTTTATCAGCATCCTAGACCAAATATACAAGCCACCCTGTTTTATGAATTATCCAAGCTATGTCATAAAATCCCTACAGTGCGAATGGAGGCCATTTGACCCATTGATTCTGCACTGATTCAACTTACCAGGCCCTATCCCTTAACCCCACGCATTTACTCCACTAATCCCCCTAGTCATACACACACCTTGGGACAGTAAGGAGCAACTTTATCATAGCCAATCCATCTAAATTGCACATCTTTGGACTGTAGGAGAAAATTGGAGCACCCAGAGGAAAACTATGCAGACACATGGAGAATGTGTAAACTCCACAGAGAGTCACTCAAGTCCGAAATTGAACCCGATCCCTGCTGCTGTGCCACCGTGTTGCCCAAATGTCACTGAATGTCCAAAGGAACTAGGACATTAAGAACATATTAAATGCAGCATGCTGTATCTAAGTTGATATTTGAAGATAACGGCTATTGAATACTCAGGAGGATCTAGATCTAATTCCAACACAAGCTGAGAGGAGAATACGTGTTTTTTTTTGTCCCATTCTTGAGTGTAGTCTCATTATTAACTCATCCTCAGTATATTTATCCTCTTTGTTCTCCAATTTTCTTTCTGGCAAGCCATCCAAAAAAGAGAATATATCTGAATCAACCAAATTAATAACATGCTGACTAATCAAGGGTTTTTACTTATCAATGGTGGGTACAGTAATACTGGGGCTAAAGCATTGTACTGACAACGGAGATCATGAGTTCAAATCCTACCACAGCAAGTAATGAAACTAAAATCTGCTTATTCGCACGCTAGCATCAGAAGAAAATTAATACAAATCCTGCCAATTCTACCTCTTGGGATGAAAACATCTGTGGTTGTTTGTTCATTAATTTAGAAACATAGAAAACAGGAGCAGGAGTAGGCCTTTCAGCCCACTGAGCCTGCTCTGCCATTCATTATGATCATGTCCAATCATCCAACTAAGCTTTCTCCTCATATCCTTTTATCTTTTTAGCCCCAAGAGTTATATCTAATTCCTTCTTGAAAACATACAATTATTTGGCCTCAACTGCTTTCCGTGGTAGAGAATTCCACACGCTCAGCATTCTCTGGGTTAAAAAATTTCTCTTCATCTCAGTCTTAAATATCAGCAAGAGGTAAATAGATAAAAAGGCAGCAGTGAAAAATATCCTGAATCCAATAAGCATTCCAAATTTCGATAGTCACTGCTTGCTGTCTCTCCCAGACAGTTCAGAGTACTTTAACATCTAATGTCTGTATGATATGCTGTTGTTTAAGTGGAATTATTTTACTCAATCTCCTACTGTAAAATTGCATCAGAGCTCTTGAGAAAATTCTACATTTTTATAATTGTTCAATGTGGGCATCACTGGCTAGGCCAGCAGTTAATGTAATTTCTAATCGCCATCAAGAAGGTGATAGTGAGCCATCTTCTTGAACCACTGCAGTCCATGTGTGTATGAACATTCATAATGCTGTTAATTCCAGAGTTTATGGATTCTGACCCAGTGACATGAAGGAATGATATAGCTCCAAGTTAGGTTGGTATGGCTTGTAGGGAAACCTGCAGGTGGCGACATTCCGGTGCATCTGGTGCCGCTGTCCTTCTCTCTATACATCTGCATTCAGAGTTACAAAATTATTTCAGTGCAGGAGGCGGCCATTTGGTCCATCATGTCTGCACCAGTTCTCCAAATGGCACTCAGTGCCATTCTCTTTCCTTCGCCCCATAAAGCTTCACACTATTCCTTTTCAAATGCCAGTCTTTTGAATGCATCGATTGAAACTGCCTCCCAGGCACTGCATTCCAAACCCTAGTCACCTGCTACATGAAAAAGCTTTGTCACATACCGCTTTTGCTTCTTTTGTCAATTACTTAAAATTTGTACCTTCTCATTCTTGATCATTTCAAAGTGGGAAAAGTTTTTCCCTATCTACCTACCCAAATCCCTCAAGATTTTGGATGTCTCTATCAGTTCTTCCTTAGCCTTACTGTGTCTGCTGTCTTTGTCCTTATTGATGGCAGCAGTTGTGGGTTTAGAATATGTTGTCTATGGGTCTCCTGTGAGTTCTTACAGTTGGATCTTATAGATGGTATAAACTGATACCACTGTGTGAATATTTGTGGATGAGATGCCATTCAACCAGGCTGTGTCTTGGATGGTGTCAAGCTTGAATGTTATTGGAATTGCATTAATCCAGTTAAGTGGAGAATATTACATCATGCTTTTGATTTGTGCCTTGTAAATTGTGGACACTGTTTTGGGAGTCTGCAGGTGAATTTATTGCCACAGGATTCCTAGCCTCTGACCTGCTTTTGTAATCACAGTATTTATGTGGCTAGTCCAATTCAGTCTCTGGTCAATGGTAATCTACAGGATGCTGACAGCTGAAACAAAATCCCACTGGATACTCAAGGAACTTATTTATTAATGCTTCATAGATTAGGTCTGCCAAAGGCAAAATGATACAGCACTCTGACAAAGACCTAAAGAACGGAGCATTTTATGTCCACATAATGCAACTGGCTGATTGGTTATTACACATTAAGGTACAGGAATGAGAATAAAGACAATGTGATCTCTTCCAAGATTGTACACAAAGTAACAAATAAAAGAGAGAAGCTGATACAAGATTTAAGTAAAACTGATGACCAATTTTCTCTCTCGTAAAATCTGGTTAAAATTGCAGCAACTGATTCTGGAACAGAACAAACAAGGGGGAATCTTTTCAAAACTTAAGTATTATTATGTGTCTAACTTTTATACAACGCAGGAGCAATGGAGTTGGGAGGGAAGGGGTGGCCCACATGAGATAACAATGCTGCTGACCCAAAGAACATGCAATTTCTCCACTGAATTCAGATTCTGATGAAGGATACTCTTAAAATATTATGCTTATTTTTACGGTTGACTGTTGCTTAAGATTAATAACTCTGGCTGGCTATTTTCCTGGAAATTTTGTCACATTGTAACCCTACCCCATTTCTCTATCTCCAGTTATAATTTTAAATGAAAATATTCAAAGCAAAGAAAAGAAACACATAATTTACTATTCCTATGATTTTCCTTTCCTTTGGGTTGCTTACAACAGCAGGTGAAATTTATCTCCAATTCTGGAATATTGGAAGACAATCCAGGAGGATTTGCAATCTTTAATGCTATGTTATCAGTAACATCCTTTCTTCTCCCTCCCCAAAATTATATCAGGGATACTACTAGCTGAAGAAAATAAAAATAAACATATTCAATAAATTCCAGACTTATAATTTGAAATTGGCTTTTTGCAGCAATAACATCCAGCCAGTGTAGCAATTCACCATTGCAATAACAACTCATGACTAGTTTATCAACATCCTAGAATAAACATACAACCCACTCTATTTCATGAGTTATCTAAGCTATGTCATAGAAGCCCTGCAGTGCAGAAGGAGACATCTGACCCACTGAGTTTGCACCCACTTTCTAACAAAGCATCTTGCCCAGGCCCCATTCCTGTAACCCCATGAATTTACCCAATAATCACCCTAACCCACACCCTTTGGTACATAGCCAATCCACCTAACCTGCAAATCTTTAGATAGTGGGAGGAAACCAGAGCACCTGGAGGAAATCCACACAGACACTGGGAGAAAATGCAAACTCCACACAGACAGTCATCCAAACCCTGGAATCAAACCTGTGTCCCTAGCATTGTAAGGTAGCAATGCTAACCACTGTATCCTCCTATCCTTCATGGAGTTAGAGCACTTTCCCTCTATTTGCAGCAAATGAAATCAGTAGGTATACCATAGTTAAGTGTAGTATAGACTCTGGTGCTATACTGATGTACCTGAACTCCAAACTTCAGACAGTACCCGTTCATCACGAAACTTGTAAACGTCAATGTTCAGAGGCACTTAAGTATATTTGTATAAGGAACTCAAAGTTAACATGGAGATACAGCAACCAAGTAGGAAGGCAAATGATATATTGACCTTTATTGCAAGGGGATTGCAGTGCACGAATAAAGAATTTCAATATATAGAATATATTGCTATATTCTATAGCAATATTGAAAATTGCTATATTTCTACAGAACTTGATGAGACCACGCTTGGAATAGTATGTGCAGTTTTGATTTCCATTTTAAGAAAGGATATTCTGCTTTGGAAGCTGAGTAAATTGGGGCTATACTTTGGATTTCAGGAAAATGAGCGGTGATCTAATCAAAAACATACAAGATTCTGAGAAGGTCTGGCAGGAAAGCATGGAGATCATTTCCTCTGGCTGGGAATCAAGAATACTGGATGGAAGAAAAAGAGCACAGTCTCTGGAAAAGGATGGATCATTTAGAACTGAGATAAGGAAATATTTCTTCATTTTAAGGGCTGTGAATCTTTCAAGAATAGCCATAAGTCAATTGAATGGCAGGGCAGAACAGCAGCAGTATGGTCTATTCCTGCTCCTATTTCTTCATTTCCACACCACCACCTTCTCAAAAGCAATAAGGGATCGGCAATAAATGCTGACCTAGCTAGCAATGCCCACTTTCTGGAAATTATTTTTAAAAAAAATCCTGTTATCGCTTGAGTAACACTCCAATTTAGGGCCATGTGATAAACAATATTTCACAGGGACTTAAGCCCGCCAAAATAAATACAAATTTCCCCCAGCTGATAGATTCTCAACAGTTATCAACAAATCTCATCTTGAGAGTCTAAACTGGTTTCAAAATTCTTTCCCATTAAGAGTTTCCTATCATAGAATTGCATTTTAATTTGTTTTTTTCATCCATGAATGCAAAATCCAAACTCTAGAGCGCTGTCCAAGTACAATCCACAACATAATATTGGTGGCAAAGAAGACAACCTACTTTAGTGGGCAAACATCCACCACAACCGGCAGCACTTGTCATCACATTACTATGAAGAAATGATTACACAGAGTCTCGGAAATTCATCAACAATGCAAGAATAAAGTCATGAAATTCTGTTCAGAGGATGGAATCAGCACCCATGATGTGTAAGATTATTGACTTTTTAACAGCTGTCTGGAAAAATATACTTTGGCAGTATTCAGTTTGGACATGAATCACCACTCAATGTATATTCAACCAGTGTTTTAAGAAATAAATTAGATCCTGATATTTCCTACAAATTGAGACTCCATACTTGAACTTCTTGATTTCAGACAGGCTTTTTAAACAATCAAAATCTACCAACCATTTGTCAAATTGCAAATCTACTTTGACAAGATCAACCAAAGAACTTACTGTGGAGATCCTGTATAAGTTATCAAATTCTTGCTCTTTCATATCTGGCACTGACAAAGGAACATATCACCATACATTTTGTGAGTGGTACTCATCGTCTTTTCAGATCCACTGCTTTGGCAATGACCAGCTAGACACTTAATTGTAGGAGGAGAGGCCATATCTGTCTCTAAGTGCACATCTAGCAATGCTGTTTATATTCTATGTATGTGTTAAATGAATACAACATACGATAAACATAGGCTGTTGACGTTACACATCTTGTTTCTGGATGGGTGGTCAGCATTCAAAGTGGGAGATTTTTGGATACTATAGTCAAGAATGAGAAACGGTCCTCATTGTTTGGGAACCAATTTCATTAAGTGAGCCAATGATGATCTATACACAAAGACTCTATTTGTGAGCTCAAATGTGTTTTTTTCCAGAAAGTCAGTTGATGAAAGATAGAATAGGAGCCAACCTTTACAAAGTTTTCCAAGCATTTATTTAGAACGTTCCATATTACAAGCATACACATCCTAACTCAACAACTAGGGTTTCATTTCTGTCTATTTATAGGGGTGCAAGTTAATGTACACCACCTGTGCACAATTAAATAC
Source organism: Sphyrna mokarran (assembly GCA_024679065.1). Classification (NCBI taxonomy): domain Eukaryota; kingdom Metazoa; phylum Chordata; class Chondrichthyes; order Carcharhiniformes; family Carcharhinidae; genus Sphyrna; species Sphyrna mokarran. Next base: position 47,591,043 of record JAGIQG010000008.1, read on the forward strand.
AATTAATATACAATCATCAAACACACCATCAACCAAATAATTCCTTTCACTGCAATCAGCATTGATAATTTCAATTTGCTTTCATTAACAGGATAAGATATATTGCTAGTGAAATTAGATAACTGCTCAACTAGCACCTATGTTGAAATTTTGGTGAATAAATTCTAAAGTCTCTCAACTGCAAAGTAATGACTGGAAATTCCCCTTCCTTCAATTAATGAGTAGATTTGGTGAGATGCTCCCTTGCCCAAAGATAACAACAGTAGAAATTCACTGCCTGCCTGCTTCCAACATAACAGGTAGCTCCAAAGCTGACAAGACAGAAGCAAAAGAGGATGCATGTTTGAGTTGATTACTTTGAAAGAATAACCACATCACTCAAATGCTAAACTACAGCAAAGAAATTCAGCATTATACACAAAGAAGTCAATGCAACAATGTCTTTCATTGAAGATGGTAGAACCATTCATAAATTTCAAGGAAGAGTTCAGCGACTCAATGGATAAATTGCGTTCAGTATTACCACTTCAAAAAGTCTCTGGGTCTACACTGAATTAGCTAAACTTAGCCAGGGCAATAAATGGGATAGTAGATCTTTGAACAATGCTCAGAGAAAATTATTCAGAACTCCCTACTTTTAACTGTTATCAGTAATTTCTAGCAGGAAAATCAAGCTTATGAATATTAGGCAAGAATAGGATGAAACTATGCTTGATTTGGCAGGTTGCCTGCCAGATTTAAATGAGGGAGGGTCTCGTCACCACCAGTCAGAGAATCATAGAGATTTACAACATATAAACAGGCCCTTCGGCCCAACTTGTCCATGCCAGCTCTTTTTTAATCCTTAAGACAGTCCGAATTGCTCACATTTTGCCTATATTGCTCTATACCCCATCTTACCCACGTAACTGTCTAAATGCTTCTTAAAAGACAAAATTGTACCCACCTCTGCTACCATCTCTGGTAGTTTGTTCCAAACATCACATCCTCTGTGTGAAAAAAATTGCTCCTCTGGATTTTTTTGCATCTTTCCCCTCTCACCTTAAACCTATGCCCTCTAGTTTTAGACTTCCCTACCTTTGGGAAAATATATTGACTATCTACTGATCTATGCCCTTCATTATTTTATAGAGCTCTAATAACATCACCCCTAGGCCTCCTATGCTCCAGAGAAAAAAATTTTAGTCTATCCAGCCTCTCCTTATAACTCAAATCATCAAGTTCAGATAGCATCCTAGTAAATCATTTTTGCACTCTTTCTAGTTTAATAATATCTTTTCTACAATGGGGTGGCCAGAATTGAACACAGTATTCCAAGTATGGCCTTACCAATGTCTTGTACAACTTCAATAAGATGCCCCGATGTTCTCAACAATGAAACCAAACATGCCAAATGGACTACTCTGTCCCTATATTAACTGAGCAAGTCCTGCCCTGGTTCGATCAACCAAAATGCATCATCTCGCATTTATCTAAATTAAACTCCATCTGCCATTTGTCAGCCCACTAGCTCAATTGATCAAGATCCCATTGCAATCCTAAATAACCTACTTCACTCTCCACAGTACCACCAATCTTGGTGTCAACTACAAACTTACTAACTATGTAAAAAAGTTTAAAAAACTATTAAATTCTCATCCAAATTATCAATATAAATGATAATATAAATAAATAACAGTGGATCCAGCACTGTTCTTTGACACCACTGGTCATAGGCCTCCGGATTGAAAGACAACCCTCTACAAGCACCCTTCGTCTTCTATCATCAAGCCAATTTTTGGCTATCTCACCCTGGATCCTGTGAGATTTAATCTTATGCAACAACCTATATGTAGTACCTTGTCAAAGGCCTTGCCAAATTCCATGTAGCTATCAACTGCATTGCCCTCACTGACATTCTTGGTTATCCTTTCAAAAAATTTATGAGACATCATTTTCACTTATAAAGCCATGCTCATCAGTCCTTGTGTCTCTAAAGGCCTGTAGATCCTGTCTGTCAAAATACCTTCCAACAATTTACCCAACAAATATGAAGCTCACCAGCTTGTAGTTCCCAGACTTTCCCCTGCAGTCCTTCTTAACAAAGGCATAACATTTGCCATCCTCCAATATTAAGGCACCTCACCTGTGACCATCGATGATTTATCTCTGCTAAGGGAACTACAATTTTCTTTCCAGCCTCCCACAGCGTCTTGGGATACACTTCATCAGGAGCCAGGGATTCATCTATCTTGACTCACTTAAAACTTACAGTACCTCCTTCTCTTTTACAAATACACTCCTCAAGACATCATTATTTATTCCCCCAAGTTCCCTAACATCCACGCTTTTCTTAACATTGAATACTGACGAGAAATATTTATTTAGGACTTCATCCATCTCTTGTGGATCTGCACATAGATGACCTTGTTGATCCTTAAGAAGTCTTACTCTCTCCCTAGTTACTCTTTTGCCCTTTACGTATTTGTAAAAACTTTTTGGATTTTTCTTTGCCTTATCTGCCAAAGCAATCTCATAACTTCTTTTTGCTCTCCCAATTTCGCTCTTAACTCTACTCCTACACCCTCTAAATTCTTAAGAGATCCACTTGATCCCAGCTGCCTACGCATCTTTTTTGCATACTATTTTGTATGCTATTTATATACTATTTTGCATACTCCTTTTTCTTGACCAGGGCCTCAATATCCTGAGTCATCCAGGGTTCTCTACTTTTACCAGCCTTGCTCTTCACTCTAAGAGGAACGTGCTTAACCTGAACTCTGGTTAACACAATTTTGAAAGTGTCCCACTTACCAGATGTCCTTTTGCCTTACCACAGATTCTCCCAATTAACTGTTGAAAGTTCCTGCCTGATACCATCAAAATTGGCCTTTTAGAATTTTAACTTTTGGGCCAGACCTATCATTTTCCATAGCTATTTTAAAACTAACAGAATTATAGTCACTGGTCCCAAAGTGATTCCTCACTAATACTTCTATTACCTGTTCTCCCTCATCTCCTTTGAGATGGTCAAGTTTTGCTCCGTCTCTAGTCCGGCCACCCATATACCGAATGAAAAATTCTTCCTGAATATACTCAACAAATTTCTCTCCATCGAACCTCTAATACTATGCTGTCCCAGTTAATGTTGGGAAAGTTAAAATTCCCTCCCAGTACCACCGTGTTTTTCTTGGCGCTACCTGTAATCTCCTTACATATTTGCTCAATCAGCTGATCAGTTCATCAAAGGATTGCCCAAAAGTGAAAACCAAACCATTTTTTTTAAAAAGAACAAAAGAGTACAAATTATGTTCAAGGAAGAGTTTTTTTGTGTGCAGTGATCAAGATGTCTTGCTCCAACTCAGGTTCACATGTGAAATCTGGCATGAACAAATGCAATCCGACAGCGTTATAGAATACAAGGTTTTAAAAATTCCTCTTCTGATTTAAGAGTGGCAAACTGCTGCAGTTTTTAAATAGGTTGGTCATAAAAATAAGCATTTTTAATCAGGGTAATTGTTTGTGACTACCCAGTTTTAAATAACTGGGATTGCAAAGTCTCTGATAATGCTATAAAACATTTTGATGACTTGTTGGATTTGGCTGACAGTATTGCCGCATCTTCACAGGGTAGACACAGAATTGGGAGACCTGTTCACATAAAGACTGCAATCGTAATGGAAGCGCAGTTGCAGTCTTTCTGGGCATAAAAGATGACAGAGTTGGAGTGGCAGGGAGAGGAAAAAACTCTGTAAGATGCCATCTACTAAGTAAGAGTGTGTTTGCCTCTGCTCCTTGACAAGAGTTGCTGGCAAATCAGCCAATGCAGACACCTCTCAATATGCATTCTCATCAGTCTTCTCCTCTATGCTACTCCAAAGTGCTCAGCTGAGATCCTTGCAACAGAATACATCATCCTCCAGGAAACTGGCACACAAACCAGTTTTTGTCCTAATCTGGCTGCAGAGCATTCATGCAAAGGGACTTGCCATGTGCAAATCCCACTCGAAACTAACTTCTAAGATAGGTGCAGTGTCAGTACCAACTAGTGCTGAGTGTGCCAGGTCAAGCAACATGAACTCCTCCTCAATACATTAGTGTTGCCCTCTCTTCCTTCTGGATGTGTTGTGGCTGGGCAGGCAGCAGCTCTCAGGTGTCAGAAAATAGAATATCAGAAAGGAGAAGGTTGAGATGAGGAGAGGAAATTGTGAGCTGAAAAGCAAGAGGTCCATGATCACACCATCAGCAGTTTGCACATCATGCCAGATAGCAGGATGAGGGTGTGCTGGGAGTTGACAGGGCCAGAAGACAGGAACATACCATCATCCTCAATGTTCTTAATGATGTCAGATGCCGTGGGCAGTCAGCCCCATGGTACAGAGAACCATCTCTTCCATAGGGTTCAGGAACTGCAGGCATCCTTGTTCCCCGCTGGTTCTGTTCTGCACCCTTCTATTGTATCCCACCTTGTCCTGCAAGAAAGAGAGAGAAAGCAGAAGGTGAGTGATTGTGGGACACTGTGTTTGGTGATGTGCCTGCCACAGTTGAACAGCTGGGTCTATGTGGAGGCGGCAAAAGGTGGATGTGAGATTGGCATCACTGGAATGTAGGTGAGGGGGAGGTGGAGTATCTAGATGTTAGGCACAAGTCCTGGGTGCTAGAAGTGCTGCCAGGTGAATGAAGGGATTGGTGCATTCAGCAGCATGAAACAGTGGTGCGGTGGATATGAAATGTCGTGTGAAGGTGCCTTCACAGACCTTTAAAACCTTTGTAAGGTCATTACATTTTGTGTTGCACTGCTGATAGGTCCTTGGGGCCAGACCCCTTGCACTGATTTCCATAGCTAACTACTCGCATCTGGGTGGAGAGTGGCCCCACTCCACGGAAACATGGCCTCCCTCCTCCTCTCCATTTTCACCACTAAAGTCTCCAGTTCCATAGGCATGAATCTGGGAATCCGCTTTCTGTCCTGATGTTCAACTTTTCTTGTTTAAAATTGCAGTCTCCTCTGATTCAATGCAGCTTCCCTTTAGGAAGGGATCATGCAATCAACACAACTTGCTCCGTCTCCTGTTGAATACTCAGGCAGCCAACAGAGCAGATCCCACTCAAACTTACAGTCAAGCAAATGAGCTGACAACATCAAGTTTGCATGCTGCCTGCCTCAATATCAAGAGGCACAGATAGATAGAAAATCACAGCCTCTCTGTCTGAAAAAGGGCCATAACCAATTTTTAGCCCCCATCTTTTTTGGCAGACCTTTTCTGTATCACAAAAAATAAGGTTTGCAAGCCTCATGAAAAAAAGAGGAAGGGCCACATGTTCAGACACATGCAACAGTAAGATGCTATTAACACCATCAATAATAGGAGGAAGGCTTCTCTTAATCAGGAACAAATAACTTTTATTTAAACATTTCTCAAAATTTTGATGAGAAGATGATAAAGTTGAAACATTTAGGATTGTGCAAAGTGTAGTATTTAACTGATTTTCTCCAACATTTCGGCTTTCTTTTTCTCATTGTAGTATTAATCCAGTACAGATTGAATTTCCTGTTCATTGAATGCTTTTTCTTTCACTGCATGCGTTTCTCTTGCCTTTATAAATCGATGAGGAATGTATACACTCCTTTCTTCCAGCTGATCAAAGCCAGAAAGGTTCTAATGTTTCTTTGCTTGCCTGTATCCACTGAACCCTCAAGATAGCTGCTAAACAGTTAGCAGGGTCTGATTCTACCCCATACTTGTTCCTGAGAGCTGGTTCACTTTACCAATACACACACTCACATCAGGGGAAATTTTCTCAGAATATGAGACAGAAATTTCTTTAAAATTATTCTGGCTCCTCTCAAGGCAGCTGCTAAACAATTCTATTGGTTTAACATTTCTTCCTCTTATTTCAGCCGTAATTGCCCTCATTGTGAGATCCCATCAGCTACCTAAATGGTCACTAATTTACCTTTTTATACCCCTTTTCCTCAATGTAGGAACAATCAAGTTAAGGCGCCAATATCCTAACCGATCAGCCTGAAAAAGAAACAGGTTTTCTGCCAACTTAGATACTGCATTTATAAAGTGCTGATAGTATATTAATCCCAGGTGCAAATCATCCTAGTGTTGGTTCTGCTTATCTCCATGTTTGATTTATTTTTAATGACCAATTCTTCAATCTTGTATTTTTTTTAAATACCATCAATTTCAGCTATCCATTATACACAGTTTGTTATAGTACTACTATTTCCTTCTATAAGAACATAAGAAATAGGAGAGGGAGCAGACCATAAGGCCTATTGAGTCTGCTCAATCATTCAGTAAGATTACAATTGATCTTGAGTTTCAACTCCACTTTCTTGCCTGCTACCCCCATATCTTCTGATTCCCTGAGAATCCAAAAATCAGTCCACCTCAAACTTAAATATATTCAGTGATGTCACAGCCACATGTCTCTAGGGTAGAGAAGTCCAAAGATTCACAACTCTGAGTGAAGAAATTTCTCCTCATCTCAGTGTTAAATGATCAGCCCTTATCCTGAGACATTGACCCTGTATTCTAGATATCACACACGGGGTAAACAATGTCTCAGTACCTACTCTGAATGTTTCAATGAGATCACCTCTCTACACCACAAATGTAGACCCAATTTATTCAGCCTCTCATTATAGGACAACGCTCTTACACAGGAACCAATCCAGTGAATGTTCATTCTATTCCTCCAATGCAGTACAGCCTTCCTTAAACATGGAGACCAATATTGTATACAGTATACCAGATGTAATCTCAGCAAAGCCCCATATAATTGTAGCAAGACCTCTTCATTTTCATACTCTAATTCCATAAAAACTAATATGTCATTTGCCTTCCAAATTGTTTGCTGTACCTAGCTTTTTCCGTTAAAATTCTTAAAATATAGAAAAATAAACCTTCTACATGTATAAGAAAATAAGCATGGATTTACTGAAGAGCATCTCATCTCCTACTCCATCATAAATTCTAATCATGAAATGTTAGCAGGTCAAGTTAGTTTCATTCTAACGCTGATATTCCTGTAGTCAAAAAGAAGTGGGTCATAATATAACTAGGGTCTGTAGTCTCTGCTTCTCTTTTTCCCGATGGGCAGTCCAATTCTGCAACAGCTAGCATGCTCTTGTTTAAGAAGATCAACATACTTTACTGACAGACAACTCGCTCTATCAATAACAACCTTCAGACAACTTTAGTAACATCAATTTGATAATTGTGGTGTCACCTGACCACAAAAGGGTGAATTGACCATATAGCAACGATGAGAAAATTGAAGAACCACTTAGATTGCCATCAGACTCAATCTGACAAGACCATTTGCCCACAGATGGTTCGTGTCAATTTGATTCAGTTGATAGCACTCTCACCTCTGGTTCTGAGTTTGTGCCTCACTACTCCAATATAAAACTGAGGAACTGCTCCATAATTTGGGTATACATTAAACCAATTTAACTCTTCAGAAGGAAATCAAAGATGATCTGGAAAAAGAGAGCATAGAGTTGAACTGGTCTTTTGGCCAATGTTCCTAACTCAAAAACAGATGCATTTAATGATTCATCTCATTGCTATCCATTGTACATTGGTAATGTGGGTATGGCTGCCACATTTGCCTACATAACAAGAAGATTTAATGTATTTCAAAAGCAGTTACATTTTTTGAAGTATTCTGAATTATGGCACCTTATCATGTCAAAACATGATGATTATGGCTACTGGTTATAATTATCATGTGGTGTTTAAAAACTATATACCTGTTCACACATTAGTCTTACCACTCCACTCTTTATAAGTTTTTATAGATGAAGTACTAATCCATGAAACATTTGTGGATCCTGTTATTTTGATAGGATTTGCCGAGTTTTTGCATCTAAACACCTGAGAGATCGCTTGCTTCTTTGAAAAGCATAACTATCTCAGTCTAAAGTCTAATTATTATGCAAAGGGTAGGAAGTTTCCATTTGTAACTATTACCAGCTGTTTGAAAGCAAAGACTGTCAACAGTAAACATGTTGAGTTCTAACTTGACACAAAGCTGTGACAGATATGGATAAATGCATGCTCCTTCTACATGCAGATATGCTGCTGTCACTGCTAAACCCCAAGAACTGTGATATCCTGTGGTGCTAGAAATACAGATAGCACAATTCTTGAAAGGGAATCTCTGGAATGATATGATGGTAGTTTTGCCACTTTTGCCATTGAAAGACTGCAGTATTCAAGATACTGAAGAAGTAATTGCAATTAATTGTCTCTTATCTCAAAGTGCAGTTACTCAACTCTTCCGAGGACAGCATCAATTAAGATCTCTGGACCTATTAAGAGGAGATCTAGAAAAGTCTGCATGGTTAATTTGCCTAAATAAGTAGCATGATCCAGACGACATGTCTGAAACTCACCTAACAGCCCATTTTGTATATACAGCTGTGTACATTACATTTTTAAAGAGTCAAGTCTCATTCAGGGGTAAGTCTAGAACAAAACCATCATCAGAAGTCAACTGACTTGATCACAAGTAAAAACCAATGATGCATATTTGGTGCCATGGAGAGGTTGTTTAACGATATCACGTGAAATGATGGAATCCGGTATGGAAATATGAGTGACAATCTTCCTTTTAAGATCCTATCCTACATAGTGAACCAATTTTTAGTGATCAACAGTGTTCACACAATTACTACAAGTGAAATAAAAATAAAACTGAATTAAATTATATGGAGGAAATTACCATGAGCTACAGTTGGCAGTCAGATTCAATATTTTAAACTCATAAGTCACTAACTCTATAGACTTCAATTCATCCAATTTTATGACTATCAGACAATTGAAGTAAACTTAATTTACTTCAATTATTTAACAAGGTATTGCATTATTTTGCTATGTTAAAGGTGCTATACAAATGCAAGCTGTTGTTACATGTTTGAAATGCCCATCAGATCTGTAAACTAAAGCAAGTGCTTAAATCGTGTTAGTAATTGCAACACATCAGGAAACAGTACAAATAATGGGATGCAGTTCAGTAATGATTCTATCAACATTATAATTTATAAATCTCTACATTAGTTCCTATGCAATTTAATAACATTAAGAAAGTCAAAACATTTATTCAGAATTTTGTTTCAACTGACACAATGTCAGTGGGCACAGTGGTTTGCTCACAGAGCCGGGGGCCTAGGTTCAATTCTGACTTTAGCTGATTGTCTGTGTGGAGTTTTCACATTCTCCCTGCATCTGCGTGGATTCTTCCGGGTGCTCCAGTTTCCTCCCAGATTCTAAAGATGCGCAATTAGATGGGTTGCCCATGACAAATAGTCCCTATGTCGAAAGATGTGTATTAGCCATGGTAAAATGTGCAGGTTACAGGGATAATATAAAGGTCCAGGTAAGATACTCATCAGAGAGCTGATAGAATCCCTATAATGCTGAAGGAGACCATTTAGCTCATTGAGTCTGCACCAACCACAATCCCATCCAGGTTCCATACCTAAACTCCACATTTTTCTCCTGACACTAGAGTCAATTTAGCATGGCCAATACAACCAACCAGCACATCTTTGGACTGTGGAAGGAAACCGGAGCACCCAAAGGAAACCCATGCAGACACAGGTAGAATGTGAAAATTCTACACAGACAGGTCCCTGGCGCTGTGAGGCAGCAGTGCTAACCACTGTGCCACAATGCCACCCCTTTTGTTTCCTCTGTGGGAATGAAGTTTAAACATACTGGTGCAGACGCAAGCTCCTTCAGCACTTAGGGATTATATTATTCTAAGACACAAATTTAACCTCTCTTCTATGATAGTAGGAACCAAAAATTTAAAGAACACAAATCCTATCAGAAAATTCCAAACATTTTAACAGATTTCCACGAGAAAATGACAAAATGATCGAATGAGCAAAAGGCCAAATGGAGGAAGGAAGATGAACCAAAAGTGAAAAAGATTAAGAAAAAAGATCAACACTTGTTGGGGGGGTGCAATTACGATATGCAATATAAACTGTCCAAACAGGTGTGGACATAATTTATTTTGGCAATATAAAAATAAGGGCAAAATTAATTATACTAAAATGGGGGCGAGTTAATTTTGCATGTCCTGGTCTTATTAATCTCTACCTTTTAACCCTAAGTTAGCTGAAGACTCAATTTGGTCTTGACCCGCCGCATCAGATCAGTTAGTTTACTAATAATGTTGCTTCTTGCTTGTCCATCACATTTTGTATAAAACACCAATAGGCAAAAGCTAGTCACTTTCTGCTCTTTTTCGAAGATTAAGACAAATAGTCCTCTTCACAGAGAAGGAAGCCGAGCAGCTGTTAAGCTGGATAAGTTCTTAACAGAAACATCTGTTATTCTTCAACTAACCTGAAAATATATAAACAATGAAAAAAATCCTTTTCTGATATGTATTCAAAAAAAATTGCAAAGTGTGAATTCAAAGAAGCAACATCATTGAAAAGGTCCTCTCTAGAATGACTCTGGATCTCAGACTGAAATGTGACACTCAAGCCATAACAAAACAGAATGAAAAGCAACTTTCAAAGTGGTGACAAAAGATCTGTATAAAACTGACATTTTGAATGTAAAATTTCTTAATCACTCAGTAGCAAAAGTATTCCGTATATGGCATCCAGAATTTATATAACTTTACATACACAATCTAATAAATTAATCCACTCACTTAATTACACAAAGTCAGCAAGAAACACAACCAAATCTCATGAATGTATCCTCTATAAGCTATATTGAGCATATATGCACATAGTTTTAGCAAAACACATTTAAACTGTAAAATTGTCAAGAATACTAATGGGCTTTTTGCCAGCACAACTAAGTTGGACTATCTGCACTGTAACAACTACATATGAAAATATAAATAGGCAAACTTTGGTACGTGTACTAAGTAAACCTTAGCTATTAAGAGAATTCACACTGGAACTATAAAAATCTTTTACTGGAACTGACACTTCATCTTGTGCATAAAATTAATGAATGATCCAGAATTAATCCGAGCAGCCAATTCTTCTAGTGCAATTTTATATAGTTCAGAATCTCAAAAATAAGCAACAAATACAATGTTGGGTTTCCAGATCAGAGAACGAAGCTTGCTGCAGAGAAGGAACAATTCCCTGAAAAGCTTTTCCTTCAATCATGTTCAAATTTGAAACATGTTGTGTGACCCTCCCCAAATCTGGAAAGAGTTCTAAGTCTTGAAGGATTTGGACTTTTATTCAAGAAGTATTGGGATTTATTGAGCACAGCAATGGCAACCAACTCACTGAAGACAACTTGAGCAGTGGAATAGATGAAGGTGAAGTCTGATGTTTGAAAATAGCAAGAAAAGCAAAAGAAACAAATGAGAACTAATGAGGGAACCATCAATACTAAGAAATGAAAGCTCTTGATTATGTGTGGGAGAAAATAAGAAATGTGTTTTTGAATGACTGGATGGGATGAGACTTTTATTATCTCTCTGAAAGGCAAGAGGTCAAAATGTGGCGATTTAAGTATTACACCGCAATCTGAATGAGTTGAACAACATGGAACAGGGTTTTATAATGAATGAGTGGAAAGGATCACTGCAGTGGAGGAAAAATAGATAAGGAAAGAGTTTAAGGTAATCAAGATTATCTATAACTTGAAGCACAGGATTTGCTAGAAAACCTGAAAGCTGTGAAGACAGCATTGGTGAAGGGACATAACTGTAACTACTTTAGCCCTGCATACCCAATAAAAAATGAATCACCAAAACCTATTGTAGACGGTAAATAAGATGCACCAGAGGTGAACTGAGTACCAACAGAGCGCATTGCTTTGTTCTGGATGATGTCAAGCTTTTTTTTGCAGCTGCAATTATCCAGACAGTACGCTGCTGACTTGTGGTTTTAGACGGTGCATAGGCTTTGGGAGTCAGGAAGCAAGATACTCGCTGCAGAACTCCCAGCCTCTGACCTGTTCTTGTAGCCACAATATTTAGGTGGCGAGGGACTGAAGATTTGACACTCTTTCATCAAAGACTGTTGTTGTCTGGTACTTGTGTGGCACGAATGATAATTCTCAGGCCAAAGCTGTTGTCATTGTCCAAGTCATGCTGCATGCAGACAAGGACTGCTTCCGTATCTGGAGAACTGCAAATCGGGCTGAACATCTCTACCTTGTGATAGAGAGAAGGCCATTAATGAAGCAGCTGAAAATGGTTGACCTTAGGAAACTGCCCTGATGAACTTCTGCAGCAATATCCTTAGGTTGAGATGATTGGTCTCTAATAACGATAACCATCTTCCTTTGTGGGAGGTATGATTCCAACCAATGGAAAGTTTTGCTCCGAATCCCTGAGACTTCAGTTTGCCAGGGCTTCTTGATGCCACACTCAGTTAAATGCTGCTTTAATCCTAAGGGCAGTCACTGATCCTCATCTGTGGAATTCAACTGTTTCATCCAGGCTTGGAGCAAGATCATTACTATGATTTAGACAAAGTAATGTCTGGAAGTGAACTGGTCAGCATTGCTTGATAGTACTAAGGATACCTTCCATTCCATTGCTGATAATGACAGCAGACTGATGGGTACGCAATTGGCTACATTAGATTTGTCCTGTTATTGGTGGATCAGACATACTTGAGCAATTTCCACTTTGTCAGGTACATTCCAGTGTTGTACCCGTACTGGAATATTTCAGCTATAGGTATGGCTTATCTTGGAGCACAAATCTTCCTGACTACTGCCAGAATGTTGTCAAGGACCATAGCTTTAGCATTCAGCTGTTTCTTGATATCACATGGAGAGAACTAAATTGGTAAAGGGTTGGTTTCTATAATGTTGGGAATCTCAGGAGGAGGCAGAAATGGATCAGCTACTTGGCACATCTGCCTGCGGATGGTGGTGAGCATATCAGCCCTGTCTTCTGCACGTGTGCGAAGATATTTTGAACAAAGTTGGAAAGATGCATAGTATAGCCATGATGATTGCCTGTAGAACAATTAAGTTTTATGGCAAACCTTTCAAGTTGGTGAATCACACAAGAATTAATAGCAGCTGCCATAAATTTAGAATCTACTTTATGCAAAGATCAAGTTTTAATTTGACTGCCAGAGATCAAAACACAGACTTGTCCAGACTCACCAGGGCCATCCATCATCGATTTGTACAGGTTTAATAAGAACTCACCTTTATCTTTTTCAAACACGGCAAAGACCGGGTGAAAGGTCATGTGTGCAACAGCTCTGCTCGGAATTGTATATCAGAGTTCATCACAGATTAAGTCCTGACAAGAGTAGGTTGAGATTTTAAAACTTTAAACAAAAGTGCAGCCTGGTTTAGTTAAATTTCAACCAAATAACTGCAAGTTGAATAAAGTGCAATTAAACTCCTAAACCTCACTCTTCCTAAAATAGAGCTGAAAAATGAACCCAATTCTTACCATAAATTCTTCATGCTCAAGGACTGACAATGTGTTATCTTTCATCAATCACCTAGATTGAAATATTACTGTAATGATGCTGGCACCACATAAAATACATACTTAAAACTTAAAAAATAAATTGCTGGAATTCTGTATAATCTATCTGAATTCTATAATTTGAATTAACTTTACCAAACAATGCAAAACTGCTGGCACAATCTATCATTTAGGGATTTTGCGAAGTGCAGAAAACAGCAGTACAAGCTATCAATTGAGTTTGTCTTTCTCAATTTCTTTATTTCAATTTCTTACTCTTCCATTACTTTTCTAGAGTCAATTATGCCACAGCAGGAGCCCAATCAGACCATGAAGTCCATGCTCATTGCGCAAGCAGAGCAATTCACTCAATATCACTCTCCCACTTAATGTCTTTAACCCTGCAAGTTTATTTCCTTCAATTACCAATATCCTATAAACTATCCAATAACCTTTTTAAATTATTGATTGTTTCCACTTCCATTACTCTCGTGGGCAGCAAGTTACAGCTCCCTACGTTAAAAAGTTCTTCCTCACATTTCTCCTGCATCTCCTATCCAAAGTTTTATATCATGTCCCCCTAGTCCTTATACCATCAACTAACTAGAAAGCTTTTTTCCTTGTCTACCTTATCTAAGCCTATCATAATCTTGTACACCTCTATCTAAATTCCCCTCAATCTCCTTTGCTCCAAAGAAAACAATCCGTGGCTTTAAATCTAATCTTGTTACTAAGACCCCCATCCCTGGGACCATTCTGGTAAATCTCCTCTAGCCCTCTAAAAGGTGCTCACATTTTTTTGTGAAGTGTAGTGACCAGAATTGAAACTAACACTCTAGTTGAGGCCAAACTAGAGCTTAACAAAGGTTTGGCGTAATTTCCCTATTTCTGAACTCAAAACTACTATGGTATATAAAGCCCAAGATCCCATATGCTCTGCTAACCACTTGCGTAATATGTCCTGCTACTTTCAAAGATCAATGCACATGCACTCTTAGGTCTCCTTGTTCCTGTACTCTTGTGTCATGAAATTTATATATCTACTTATCCTTTCTGCCAAAACAGATTACCTCACACTTCTCTGTATTAAATTCTATCTGCCAATTTGTCTGCCTATTCTGCTAGCCTATGTCCTGTTGCAGCAAGTTTGCATAATCTTCATCATTTATTACTCCTCCAAGTTTGCTATCATTGGCAAATTTTGAAATTTTACTTTATACCCCAAGATCCAAGTCGTTTGGGTATAGCAGATAATGCAGTGGTCTCAACACTGACCCTAGGGGAACAACATTGCCTACACCCCTCCAATCCAAAAGACAAACTACCATGACTCACTGCTTTCCGCTCTTAACCCAATTCTTTATCCAATTGGACACCAATCTTTGATTCCAAGAACTTCAATTTTGTTAATCGACCATTTCTTGTGATAACTTGTCAAAAGCTTTCCTAAAATCCATACAGTAATCTAAGTATTTTTACATATTCCACTCCATCGCAAACAATTTCTCACTAACTTGTGGAGTTTTGGTTTTTCAAAACTTCATGTAATCAACACACAATTCCACATAAAATGACAGATTTAAAAATGTTCCCACTAAACTGTCTTTTGATATGTTTTCAATTTTCTTTCAAAAATGATTACATTATGGATTCAAGGGACTATTAAAAACAAATCTTTTTTTTCTGATGCTGAGAGATTGAAATGACAGCAAATGATTCAGCTGTGGCTCTTAGAAGTAAAGATCCCTTCCTGTGTACATCTCATTCATGAGAAGTCTTAAGAAACTAACTGTTGTTTTGTTCTCAGTGAACTAGCTAATGCAAAGGACAATACAGGTTGAACCTTAACAAACAAATCATAAAATAGCTTATGCAACCTTTGTATTATTATTGTCACTGCAATTACTGTTGTCAGCATGAAGAATGTTTCATCAAAATCCATAACTATGCATTGGGATTCAACTATCAGTGTGCAATTTGTTGCTTCCAATCCCAGAAATTTTTGTTGCTGACATTAACAGATAAAACGTTTGTGACATTTTGTACCCAGTATTTTAACAGGCAGTGATAGACTCAAAATGCACATGCTAAAATAATGGACAAAGGAGCATCGAATTTGCAAATTAAGCATTTCTCTGCTCGTATCTATTTCTACACCTCAGCATTTCAAGGAATTCTATATAACGCAGAACATCATTTTGATTAATTCCACCCTAGAAAATAAAACATTGTGCTATTCTTTATTAGGAATACCCGAAAAAGATTTTATCTGTTTGCTAAGTTATTACATAAACATGATAATAGAGAATAGGAGCAAAGATTTACTGCAACAAAAAGGAATGTGTTTTATGATTAATGAAGCATCAAAGTGCATTTATTAATTATATAAGTAGAGTTGAGTCATTTGATTGGTTTCAAATGTCAATTTTTGGAATGCACATCAAATTAAATATTAAACAAGTCATGGGCTTACCAAATTCACTGGTATAGCCAAGTATGGAATAGTACATAGATAATCATTCTATTCATATTCTGCTTTTACCTTGATATTGTTTCAACATTTTGTTTTTCAGGTTAATGGTTGGTCAACTGACATTTATTGGATGAAAAGGAAATTAGAGTTTATTCATTGCAAAATGCGCAAAGTGGTCAATAGATACTTGAACAGCATGTGGCTACATTTTTAACACAACAATGCTTTTCACATCCAAAGGGTCCAAACAATCAGCTACATATTTCTGATAGAAAATAAAGATCACTAAAGATATATAGATATAAAAAAAATCAAACTCAACACATTTCCTTTAGAATATCCCCTTAGAAGGGAAGTAAAGGAAATGTGGTCCCGATTTGGAGTACTGGACAACTCAATTCTTTTAAGATTCATCTTTTTATCATTAACCTGTACACAAAAACAGACCTTCAATATCCAATCCCAAAGACTGTTTATCTTACATTTACACTACACTGAGAATTGCTATAAAGCAGCCTCATTGTCCTGGATGGGGCAAGAACCCACAATTGACTGGTTGAGAAGTTATTAACCCAACAATAATGGAAGTTCTAAAAGATTTCTGGGAAAGAAAACAGTTGATGACATTGCTAAACCCAAAAACTGGATTGGTTCAATCGTTCAATAATGTATATACCAAAAAGAAAAGCATCAGAACAGAATGCAGCATTAATTTCATTAAAGTAACAAATCATCTGTACTAAATTCATGATAAAATTTTCATGATGACCATTTATTCAACTCTTTAATTATAAAAATTTTAGACTAAATATATTTAATTATTCAACAGAACTGCCTATACATATGGACACTGTTTAAAGATCAAGTCCCAGGTAATAATTGATAAAAATCGCTATTTAAGTGTGTTGCAGAATTTTAATTAAACATGAGGCATTATGATAAATATATGCCGTTTACTAAACCCTTTAACAGAAAATACGCTCAAACCTTCTAATAAGTCTAAATGATTCATTTTTTTACAACAACACTTATGAGTTCAAATTTATCATTCAGTTTCCTTTTTTTTATCATCTGGCCTGGCTAGGATCAAAGAACAGTGCTGGAATTCTCCCAAAAATATTCTAATTGTCAAATTTGCATAAAAACTGGAGTAATTCATACTGTTTTCTTCAGTGGGAGAATATCCCATACTCAGCGCACTGCAAAGACGACCAGCATGAATATCATTCAAAACTAAGGAGTGGAGCCTATCCCCACTGGAGAGACTGAAATCAGCCTATTGGGGGAAGGAGTGGAGTGGGGGAGTGGAGGAATGGGTTGGCCACTGTACATGTGCCGATCTAACAGTACCAAGATTGGCACGTATGCTGTGGCCCGCACTGACAGCCTCCCGATTCCTGGCCAACCCAGGGACCCCTGCAATCAGTGACCCTCCACCCTGCCCCTATCCCCACCTCAGAGCCTGACCTCCAGTGCCCTGACCACCCAGCTCCTCCCCCTGCTCCCAACCCAGTCCTCAATTCCCCACCACCCTTCCCCAACAGGCACCCCACTCCCGCAGCAGGCTAACCCCCCCCCGGCCACCCGATCACTGGACTCCCTCCTCCATCAATCCAGACTGCAGAGTGGTAGCGTGACCTGATCGCCTTATGGATTCTACGACCACCCCAACCCTCGGCTCCATGCGCCCTGTCCCCTTGGCACAGAGCCATGTCCGGTGGGCAGTGCCATGGTGCCTTCTGGCCACAGGCACTTTGCCTCTTGGGAAGTGCTCCAGAGCACAGACTGGCACTGCTGGACTGCCAATGCCCAAGGGGCACCCCCTCTAGGGGCCCCAATTGTTCCCCTTCACTCCAGAGGGTTTGGGCCGCTAATTCCCCAGAAATAGGGAGCTGTTGTAATCCCCGCTGGAGTGAACCACTCTGGCAGGGGCAGGCGAGACTGAAGTCTCCAGGCTGCTAATTGCATGCATATCATATGCAAAATAAGATTAAAAATACTTCTGCATCTCCCAGCCAATTTCTAACATGGAGAAGATGCCACCGAAAATCTGGCGTTGGGAAATGTTATAGTGCCAGGAACGTGTGCACAAATCCCACGCATCATCTGCCGTACGATTCTCCTGGCTCGCTCTGCTAAAAAATTAGCGCAGCGGGATGAGAGAATCACGCCCCAGAATTTTTTATTTATCTCCTCTTCACAGTTGCAGTAAGAGCAAGAAAGATTCTTTAGATCAAGCAGACCCAAATCTCAACTCAGCTCACTGTTTGTCAACATCCAACAAGATGTACCACTGCAAAGATTATTTGCATAGAACTATTCTGTAGCTTACCGCAATGCCCATTGAAAGCTTGTGGCTTGACTACCTGGTTGCAGTGACTGCATACAACTAGGTAAAATTCATCATGGGCTGGACAGTGGCCAAACAAGTGCATATCTGTAACAGAAAGAATTTGTGTCATTGTGCTGCAGAGCTGTACATTCCAATATTACTGAGCATGCACAGTGGAAGACACAATAAAATGGATTTTAAAGTGTTTTGTAGAACTCTTGGTGTTTTAATAGGTACAGCAGTAATAATAGTTGAACCATTTTGACAGAAAATAGCAGTGTGCTCAATGCAAGGTGTCGGGGGATGGGGAGAAAACGATCAATGATGTACTTACATTGGCCAAAGCTGAAACTGAACTGAGTATAGGAGTGGTAGAAATGTTTCATGGTGTGCTGTCCCCACAATGCACTATCCTTAAGTTTCTTGTACTTTATGAAGTTTTAAAGTTCCTACCATGGGTGGTCAGTCTTCCTATTAGGAACTTATATTTTACTTTTGTTAACACTACTGCAATCACAGGAGAGAATTTTAACTCCAAAAACTTTGGATTGGGGTTTGAAGCCTTATTAAAGAGTTAAAAGTCTGCATCCCAATATTAATGGCAGTGAAAGTGGTGCAGAAGACAAAGTGCTCCAAGAAAATGGGTTGGTATGTAGAACATCATTATGAGAATGGGTGCCTAATTTTTATCCACTATTTGAAATTTATTGGGCTGAATGACTGCCTAGCCAAATTGAACCTCCTCTGACCCTCCAAATTTCTTCCCACCATTCGCACCCTAAGACATTCAATCACCCTTCCCCATGCCTGTGATCCTACTCCTCCCGTGAGACCTCCAACCTTCCCTCCCCTACCCCACTTAAGGCACAGGTCTTTATACTGTCTATCAAGGATTCAGATCTTCCCCTTCTGAAATCTCTAATTGCTGCATCTCTGGCCTGTTATCCCATCTCATCCCCTGATGATCTGCCTATATATCCTAGTACCAAGCTTCCAAATGTGCCCCCCATCCATTGACAGATATCCCACCAGTGAAATCTCCAATCAATCTCCCAACCTTCCCATGCCGTACAGCTTCCTATTACGGAAGCCTCCAATATCCAGCTGACCATCCCACAATGGAACACCAGGTCCTCCAACCAACACCCCACCATATGAACCCTAATCTCCCAACATTGTCTGGAGAAGGAAGCATCAATCTCCCCCACAGTAAAGATGCAGCCTTAGCTTTCTAGTGAAGCCTTCAATGACTCCTCTCCCTACTTCCTTCAGGATCTCCTATTACCTTCCCCACCACTCTTCTCCTGCCCTAGGATTTGACTGATGAAAGACACTTCTCTTTGATGGCTTAAATGAAATTCTTTTGAACAGTCTAGACCCAGTCCCCTGGATGCAGGCCAAAGCACAAACTATCTATAACTAGGTAAAATGATCCAATTTTGTACCAATTTCCCTCTAAAGTTTTGAAGATGCCTTCTGTTTTAGGTAAGAAAAATAGTTCAGCATAACTTCGAGTCAGATTAAAAGTAACTGTGTTCTGCATCAAACCTAAATTCAACTTGAGGTTGGCTTTAAGCCCCACATTCTGTCAGCACTTTCAATGCTTTTCCTAGCCTTCATGTGGAAACCTTCACACACACTTCTGTCATTTCCAAAATAAAGTACTCCAACACTCTCCAGGTTTGCCTCATGTAATTCAACCCACTTGAAATCCCAGCTAACCCAAATACTACAACATACATCTTATTCCACACCCATTATCACATGGTTCATTATCAACCAAACATTAATTTTAAAGCTGTTGTCCTCATTGCTAATTCCTTCATTGCCTACCTACCCTGAATATACAATCTCTTCTGCCCTAAATCCACCAACACTCTTTTCTTCAATCTGCTCTGCATCCCTATCCCTTCCTCTTTTCCAGCAACAATGGTAAGCTGATCAGCTGTATCTTTGCTTAGAACACATTCACCGAGCATATTCTACAGCTTCCACACATAAAGAACTTTTCATTTTGAAAATATGTTTCACAGAAGGCAAAATCATGAAAACCGACAGCAAGCCATAAAGAAAACAGACAAGGTGAACAGGGACTTAGGTAAATTTAAATTAAGGTCTTCTCAGGAGAGATGGGATTGATGAGGTAAAGTTGTTTAGATGAGAGAATTCCACAATGTGGTTTTAGCAAAAGAAAGAAAATGCATAAGAGGTTGAAGTTAGAGGAAGTGTGCAGAAGACCATTATAAAGACAGAGTGTCACAGCCAACCCTCACTCCACTGTCAAAAACCTACTCTAAGCCCAGGTAGTCTGGGGTTCTGAATACGAACAAAACTTCCTTGTATTGCTACTGGCAAATACTCAAGACAACTTCCCCGTCAATTTGAAAACTTTTTTTCCTCACTTCTTTAACAAAAACAAAAGCAATCATTTGTGGAAAAATTAAAATTCAAGATACTTGTCATGCAACCTAAGATTTATTGACAGGTGTGAATACCTGGCAATGTAGAGGAAGTGAATATAAAAGAACTTCATGCAACAGCGATATCTTGAAACCTAATGTTGTATCTGACTCCAACTAAAATGTAATATGGAATATTTGTTTTCAAATGCAAACAGAAGGCACTGAATTAAATGAAAGATATCAATCCCAAGCTTTTTTTTGCATTATTCATGGACAAATAAGGAACAAACAGAAGCTGTTCTTTACTTTTTCTTTCACTTGATAGAGGGAAATATAAAACTGATGATTCCCTTGTGTTCACACACTAATGGCTTATACAAATGTATTATATAACAGAGTCATTTATAAGAAGGTTAAGAACAGCACACTAAACTTTGATTGCATTTATATTAATAAATGAGTTAACATTACTCCATCCAAGAAGAAAAAAACAAGTCAAGAAGTGGTTTAGTAATGGTCCTCTGAAGATAAGAGAGACTGCAACATTTTATTCAGACCACATTAATTCTTAAGAGTCTCATGTATTTGTTTCTTGTCAGCACTGCTGCTCTGAATTCGGTGCCATGGTGTAAATGGAATGGACTCCAGAACATCAGCAGCCAACATAATTTAGTTTTGCATCCTTAAAACAATTAGTAACATGGAAGCAATTATTAAGTTTCCTGTACTTGGTCTACAAAGGCCTAAAAACAATGGTGCACATTTTTACCATAATACTCTAGTAACAAAGGCTCATTTCATTCATACACTTTGATATACATGCCTCCATCGATCTTGCATTGTGCAATGAGACAGGGTTAATTCATAATTTCATAGTAAAGGCTCTTACAGAATAGACTGATGAATAAAATGATAGAATTCCACATTAAGTTCAAGTGGCATACTTCAATCAAAAATGAAAATCTTAAACTTAAACTTTGCCAATTATAGGGAGGTGGTGGATAATGGTATTAGCACAGAATTTGCAATCCAGAGACCAAGAATAATGCTCTGAGCATCCCAAAACCCATGGCAAGTGGTAAAATTTGAATTCAATAACTATCTGGAATGAAAGGTTAGCACAGCTGCCACACTGTGCCAGGGATCCAGGTTCAATTCCAGCCTGAACGACTGTGTGTGGAGTCAGCACATTCTCCCCGTGTCTGTGTGGGTTTCCTCCGAGTGCTCTGGTTTCCTCCCACAGTCCAAAGATGTGCATGTCAGGTGGATTGTCCTTTAGAGTCAGAGGAATCAGCACAGTAAGTGTGTGAGGTTACAGGGATAGAGCCTGGGAAGGATTGTTGTTGGTGCAGGCTTGGTGGGCTGAGTAGCCTCCTTCTGCACTTTGGGGATTCTGTGACAACCATGAAAACATTGTCAATTGTTGTAAAAATCCAACTGGTTCACTGATGTCTTTTTGGGAAAGAAATCTGCCATTCTTACCTGGTCTGGCCAACATGTGGTTTATCCTTAAAACGTGTTCTAAAATGACCAAGCAATCCAATCAATCAGTTTGGGACAATTAAGAATGGGCAACAAATGCTGACCAACATTCCATGAATTAATTTTAAAAATGTGACATAGGCTTGAGGGGTAAATTAGCTATGGTTGATTCACTTAATTGAAATAATTCTAAATTCTCAACACAAATTCATTCCATGGAGAAACAAAAACTCTCTGAAAAAAGAACTAACTTAAAAGAATAGACTATGGTTTTAAGATTTGTGGTAACCCTGAAGATTGGTGTGGTTTTTAGAAACCCAAAAAGAAAATATAAAACACTGATTAATAACAAAATGAAAATGAACCAGAAAGAAATATAAAAACAAAAACAGTATGTAAAAAGGGAATAACAAAAATAAATGCCAGTCTCTTACAGGATAAGGTGGGAGAAATTATAATGGTGAATGAGGAAATGGCAATTATTTTGCCTCTGTCTTCACAGTAGAAGACACAAAAGCAAACCATAAATAGTGAAAAATGTGGATAATGGGAGTAAGGAATTTAAAAGCAATTAACATGAGTCAAAAGAAAAGTACCGAAGAAATTACGTTGGCTAAAAACTAGTCAATATCCAACATTCTAAGATTCTTAAAGAAACGTTTGCAGAAATAATGGTTCATTTGGTTGTGATCTTTCAAATTTCCCGAGCGGATTGGAAGGAAGTAAATGGAACACTGTTATTCAAGGAAGGAATCAATTATGAAGACATTATAATGTTAACAAGGCATTTGGAAAATCGTAATATGATTCAGCAGCCAACAACTTTTTAGAAAAGGGAAAGACGTAACTAACAGGGTAACTAAAGGGGAACCAATAGATGCAAGATTTACAAGAAGCATTCAATAAAGCATCACAAAAGAAATTTAGAACAACAACCTGTATTTATACAGCATCTTTAACATAAGAAAATATCCCAAGGCATTTCACAGAAGTGTTATAAAGCAAATTTGACACCGAGCAACATAAGGCAATATGGTGATATGTGAACAAAAGATTGGTCAAAAATGTAAATTTTAAGAAGTGCCTTAAAGGAAGGGAGGTAGGTGGAGAGGTTTTGAGAGGGAATTTCAGAGTTTGTGGCCAAGGCAGCTGAAGGCACTGCCAACTATTGTACCAACAATTAATATCACGGATGTTCAAAAGGGCAGAATTAGAGGTGTGCAGGCATTAAATAGTCAGGATTATAGAAACAAAGAGGAGCAAGGATATGGAGGGATGTTAAAATCAAAGTTGAGAATTTTAAAATCAAGGCAATGTTTAACCAGGAGTCAAATGTAGGTGAACAGGATTTTGTGTGTGTATCAGGCTACAAACAGAGTTTTGGATGATTCCAAATTTATGGATAATAAAACATGGGAGGCCATCAAAGAGTGATGAAAGGAACCAAAATATACTGCAGTTTGCTAATGATACAAAATCTGGTGGGAGAGTAAATTGTAACGAAGAGACAAAGAGGCTGTAAGTTAAAATACAGTAAGAAGTCTCACAAAGGAGAACGTGCAAATTTCGTGCAATTAGTCAGGAAGGAGCTAAAGAGAGAGTTAAGAAGAGCTAGAAGAGGACATGAGAATCAAGGACAACCCTAAAGCTTTCTATAGGTATGTCAAGAATAAAAGATTAGTACAAGCAAGATTTGGGCCGGTTAGGGAGAGTAGTGGGAAGTTGTGTGTACAGCCTGAAGAGATAGGAGAGGCACTAAATGAATATTTTTCATTATTATTCACACAGGAAAAAGTCAACGTAGTCAAGGAGAACACTAAGATACAGGCTTTTAGACTAGACGGGATTGAGATACATAAGCAGGATGTGTTAGCATTTCTCGACAGTATGAAAATAGATAAGTCCTTTGGGCCGGATGGGATTTATCCTAGGATTCTCTGGGAGGCTCGGGAGGAGATTGCAGAGCCTTTGGCTTTGATCTTCATGTCATCATTGGCTATAGTGCTGGAAGACTGGAGGATAGCTAATGTTGTCCCCTTGTTCAAGAAGGGGAGTAGAGATCATCCTGGGAATTATAGACTGGTGAGCCTTACTTCTCTTGTGGGCAAAGTTTTGGAAAGAATTATAAGAGATAGGATTTATATTCACTTAGAGAGAAATAAATTGATTAGGGATAGTCAACACCGTTTTGTGAAGGATAGGTCGTGCCTCACAAACCTTATTGAGTTCTTTGGAAAGGTGACCAAAGAGGTGGATAAAGGTAAGGCAGTTGACATGGTGTATATGGATTTTAGCAAAGCACTTGATAAGAGTCTTCATGGTAGGTCACTGCAGAAAATGCAATGCATGGGATTGAGGGTGATTTAGCAGTTTGGATCAGGAATTGGCTAGCTGGTAGAAGACAGAGGTTGATGGGAAATATTCAACCTGGAGTTCAGTTACAAGTGATGTGCTTCAGGGATCTGTTTTGGGCCACTGCTGTTTGTCATTTTTATAAATGACTTAGATGAGGGTATAGAAGGATGGGTTAGTAAATTTTCTGACAACACTAAAGTCAGAAGAGTTGTAGACAGTGAGGATGGATGTTACAGTTTGCAGAGGGACATAGAGCTGGGCTGAGAGGTGGCAAATGGAGTTTAATGCGGAAAAGTATGAGGTGATTCACTTTGGTAAGAGTAACAGGAGTATAGAATGTAGAGCTAATGGAAAGACTCCTGGTAGTGTCAACGAGCAGAGAGATCTCGGTGTGCATGTGCATAGATCCCTGAAAGTTGGCACCCAGGTTGATAAGGTTGTTGAGAAGGCATACGGTGTGTTAGCTTTTATTGGTAAAGGGATTGAATTTCGGAGCTGTGAGATCATGTTGCAACTGTACAAAACTCTGGTGATGCCGCATTTGGAGTACTGCGTACAGTTCTAGTCGCCGCATTATAAGGAAGATGTGGAAACATTGGAAAGGGTGCAGAGGAGGTTTACCAGGATGCTACCTGGTATGGTGGGAAGATCTTACGAGGAAAGGCTGAGGGACTTGAGGTTACTTTCGTTAGAGAGAAGAAGATTAAGAAGTGACCTAAGGCATACAAGATGATCAGAGGGTTAGATAGGGTGGACAGTGAGAGTCTTTTGCCTCAGACATTGATGGCTAACACGAAGGGACATAGTTTTACATTGAGGGATGGTAATTATAGGACGGATGTCAGGAGTAGATTCTTTATTCACAGGGTAGTAAGGGCATGGAATGCCCTGCCTGCAGCAGTTGTGGACTCGTCAACTTTAAGATCGTTCAAATGGTCAGTGTGCAGGCATATGGATAACATTGGATCAGTTTAGGTTAGAGGGTCATTAGATTTGTTTCACTGGTCAGCACAACCTCGACGGCTGAAGGACCTGTATTGCGCTGTAATGTTCTATGTTCTAACATCAAGTTAAAGTCCAAAAGGTTTATTTGCTAGCAAATGCCACTAGCTTTTGGGGTTCTGCCTCTTCGTCAGGTGAGTGAGGAGTTCTGATCACAAACAGGGCATATAAAGGCACACACTCAGTTTACAGAATATGGATTAGAATGTGAGTCTTTACAGCTAATCAAATCTTAAAGGTGCAGACAACGTGAGTGGAGAATGCATTAAGCCTAGGTTAAAGAGATTTTAACCTCTACGTCAGTTAAAATGCAGACAGGTTAGATGAGTGTACAATGAGGTGGCAGTTTTAGCACAAGGAAGGGAAATGTGGGGTTATTCAACTTGATAAGAACAACAAAAAAAAGCCTTTTTAAAACATGGTGAAAAACTTTCACATGTTGATGTTCAACAAAGTTTGGGTTTCTTCATACAAAAAAAAGCAAATTAACATGCAGATTTGGCATGAGGGAAGCAATGACATGTTGACCATTATTGAAAGGGGGCTGCAGTACCAGAACAAGGAAATCTTATTACAGTTGTAAAGGGCTTCTGTGCGATCACACTTACATAGGATATGAAGTATAGCCATTTAGCATAACTGGTCCATGCTGGCATTTACGCTAATTCGAGCCTCCTGCCATCTTTCCTCAGTTAAAATTCTTCAATGTATCATTTTATTTCCTTCGTCCTCATAAACTCCCCTTAAATGAAACTCTACTGCTCATTTCAATGACTCCTTGTATTCGTGAATTCCATTTGTAAAGAATTTCTTCTGAAACCCTTACTGGATACCTTAGTCATCATCCCACATTGATAGCCTCTGAATTTGTTCTTCCTCAAAAGTTGGAACACACTCCTTGTATCTAATCTATCAGAATTTTATAGATCCATATTAAGTCATCCTTTTACAAGAGAAAAGAGATGCAGCATGTTCATCCTTTCCCTTTGCAGCATGTGTACACACACATTTATGATATTATCCTTGCCGATCTTCCTTACATTCTCTCTAATCTTCTATATCCTTTTTATAGTATGGTGACGAGAACTGGGGTACTGTGCAGTGTTTTGGTGCGGAATTTTACCTCGCTTTGGTGAAGCTTGTAAAATCCCCCCTGTGGCCAATACAGAATTCCATTCTGAGCCTTACCCGTCTTGATTTCAGAGTGGACGAGGTGGTAAACTTCCGGCCTTGATGTCCTTATCTAAGGAAGGATATGCTTGGAGTTGATGCAGCAAAACTTCTCTAGATTCATTCCTGAGCTAAGAGGGTAGTCCTACTATGAGAGACCAAGTAATTTGGGTCAACACTTTCTGGAGTTTAGAGCAATAAGAGTGATCTCATTAGAATGTATGAGATTTTCAGAGAGCTTGATACAGTAGCTGTTGAGAGACTGTTTCCCCACAGTGGATAATCAAGAAGTAAGGGGCATTGGCTCTGGCTAACGAGACAATCATTTCTGGCGAATATGAGGAGCTATTTCTTCACTTAGATTGTTCTGAATCTTTAGAATTTTTAATCCCAAATGAGCTGTGGATGCCAAGACGTTGAATATATTCAAGGCACAGATAAATAGATTTTTGGACTCTAATGTAATTAAGGGATACAGGTATCAAGCAGAAAAAGGGGATTAATGTCAAAGATCAGTCACTGTGTTATTAAATTGTCGAACATGGCCTCAGGGTCATATAGTCTACTCCTGCCTCGATTTCTTATGGTCTTAGAGAGTGCACATATTTCTGCAACATTTTTCCAATAACAAAATCCTGTTGGTTTGACAAAGGAAGCATTAAATATATGAAGTTTATCTTTAAGAAAGTGGAAGCAGCCAGCAAACAGATCAGTCATATGTTGATTACAATTTCTACTGCAAAGCACTTAAGTGAGAAATTATGAACTTTTCACACAAAAGGAAAATTATAAGTTACTAAAATTTAAAAATTTTTTTTAAAAAATCAGATCGCCTTGAAATACTGATATTAAAAAGGCCTTTTACCATTGCTAGCTAATTTGGATAAAACTGTGATATCTGGACAATGCTGGCAATTTGTGGTACCAAATGCATTCTTATTGCACAGAAGAATATTCAGCCAAGACAGTTCATTGAATATAGAACAAACACCCTGACGTTTATCCTACACCTAAGGCACAGAAAGTCTATAATCGGACAATATGAAGCTTTTATCCTTTTGTTTAATAAATGCATTTTTCCATCCTCTATGAAATGTAAAAGTCATTTATCCTTGGTGCTTGATTAATTTACAATTTGCAAGACATTGCACAACATTCTGTGCCAATGCACACACATAGATCTGTAAAATCTTAATTAAAATATTGTCATCGCTTTTGCAAAAAAAAATGCAACGTTAATGATTGCCCATTAAGATGATAATGAGTGCCACTCTGTTATCATTCTACATTGTTATAACACACAGTGTAAATAAGAGAGAGGAACAGAAAAATGGAACACTGAATCTGAAATCAAGATGTAGAGATGCCAGCGTTGGACTGGGGTAAACTCAGTAAAGTTTTACAACACCAATTTTAAATCCAACCAATTTATTTGATAGTAAATTCGCGAGCTTTCGACTTTATAGCCTTCGTCAGGCAAATGCAGTGTTCTGGTCTGCAATAGCACTCATATCCACACAGACAGTTACAGATTGCTGATTAGAATGTGAATCCTTACATCTAACCTGCTATTCAAGTGTTAAAGTGGCTAACAATGTGTGTGAAGGGAATCCTGAGCATTGGTTAGAGAATTGTGTATTTTCTCCAGACAGCACAGTAAGTGAGGTTTTTTGCTAACTCAGGCAAGTTACGGGGGTTACAGATAGTGTGTCATGAAGCCAAGGTCCCTATTAAGACCGTCCTCATGTGTGCGGAACTTGGCTATCAAGCTGAAATCAAGGCCAAAAGGTCTGGAAATACACAGCAGATCAATAAACACGAGTGAAAATACAGCTTTTGCATAATACTAAAGGGATCTCTCCTGAGTCAATAGCAAAACATTCTCCTTTCAGATATGAAAACTGGTTTTGTTACAGAGTTTCTATATTTATTGTTTTAGGTAAATCACTTCTGGATTCCTTTTGAAATTCAAAAGATGAATAACAAGGTATGTACAAATCAGAGGGCAGTTAGTTCATCTCACACACCCTCCAACTAAAGCTTGCACTCCCAACACCTACAACTGCTTCGTTAGAGTCATAACATTTTCAATACTACACTATTGAGAAGATTATTCCAAATATTAATCACTTCTCAATAAAAAAGAACAGAAAATGTTGGAAATGCTCACCCACAGAGCAATGAACAGAGTTTATGTTTCAGGTCAGTGACTTTTTAATCACTGCTGGAACAACATGAATCCTGAGCTTGCCTTTTAGTCAACTGCACTTACGCAATCTCATCTTGCATTCATTGCTCTTCTTAAAATCATGGTCACAACTAGTCTTTTCTACTCTATTTAATACCTTCATGGATCTTTGTGATATCAGAATTATTACTTGGTTATTACCCAGAAGTTTGAACTAATGAAGCAAAACAGAAAATGCTGGAAAATCTCAGCAGGTCTGACAGCATCTGTGGAGAGAGAATAGAACCAACATTTTGAATTTGGATCACCTTTGAAGAGAGAAACAGAATTAAAATTTCAAGTCACTGACCTGAAAAATAAATTCTATCTATCCACTGATACTGCCAGGTCTGCTGAATACTTCCAGCATTTTCTGTTTTTATTTCAGATTTTCATCATTGGCACTATTTCGCTTTTGCATTAATATATTTAACTTAGGTTTCCACATTTCATTGGAAAATGAGTTTTTGTATGGTTCACACAAAGTAAACTTGTGTTGTAGCTGTTATCATTTGTGCTGTTCTGCGGTTAGCAGTACGCAGTTTACTTTGGGTAAACCATCAGTGCCTTCTAAAATAAATCCCTTTGAAAATGAACAAAAGACATTTACACTAGCAGTTACCTCATCTTTAGTTTTCAATCAGACTTCATTAGTACAAATGTTTGTACAACTGCTAAATGATAGTTCTTATATTACCAAGATCCATGATCAATTCATTTTTCCTTAATTCACCACAGTCTTCGCAGTGGTCACACAACATCCATTCGCAGTGCTGTTGCAGAATATTGATCCAATTACAATTAAGGAACGGTCACATGGGTCTCAATAAAACTGATGGTGACGGTGGGAAACTTAAGAGCTAATTGTGTCCACCTTTGGATTTGAGAACACCTCAAGTTAGACAGACTTCTACAACAATTCATAAGTGGCTTCAGCTGACCTTCCCCAAAGACATTCTTTGGAAAGGAGAAACTCCCTAACATGGTTGATTGCAGGATTGAACTGTGGATTCCACTTCAAACATTGCCTCTGAGATTTTTGGCGCAACTTGCAAGCTTTTTGATAAATTTAATGACAATGACTATGATTTTGAGGGTTTCTAATTTTTTTTTTATCTGGTATTACCACCATTTTGGATCCTTCTCATAGGCTAAATTCTTGTTTTACATGTCAAGTAGATCAGTAAAGCTTTCATACATCATCCTTGTGCTTCTTACCAATAATTTTCATCATCCACACATCATATGTATTTGAGACAATTTATTGTGAAGTAAGAAAATTGATTAAGGAATTAAGAGGTGTATTTTAGTGATTTTTCATAAGCAAATGTATGTGGTGTTTAAGCATTCACAATAAATACAAACTTTCATGTTTATTATTGTCACCATATCAGCTTTCTTGTTTTACAATCCATTATTATTCATTATTCTACCTTTAAACTAGTTTTCAGTTTTTCTGATCAACATGCTCAATAAATTGCTTACATAAGCTTACTTAAGTTGCTGTATAAGCAAATCAATTGGCAACTTGGTCAAATTGAAAAAGATGTCATTGCTGCATAAGGCAGACTAGTCTTCTAAAAGTGTACTGACAAAATATTTTTCTACAACTTTCAGAATTCAATATTGTTCAGCCCATTCTCCCTCTTATAACCAGCCAACTAACTGCATTTCATTCACAAAAACGTAGCCACAGCAGAGGACACCATTCAGTCCACCTTAACCATGCCAGTTCTTTGAAAAAAGCTATCCTATCAGTCCCACCTGCTTTTTTTTAACCACAGCTCTGTGATTGTTTTCCTTTTTCAAGAAAATATCCAATTCCTTTCGAAAGTTACTAATCGATCTATTCCACTACTTTTTCATTCCAGATCATAACAACTTGCTGCATAAAATAAATTCTCAATTCCCATCTGGTTCTTTTGCCAATTGTCTTAAAACTGCGTCCTCTGATGACTAACCCACCCACATTCTAACAAAACCCATTTTGAATTTGAATTCCTTTATTAAGTCTTTCATATAATCGTTTCTGTTTTAAAGAGAACAATAAAAAGTCATCAGCCTAAAACATTAACTCTGTTTCTCTCTCCACTGATTGTGCGTGATCTGATGAGTGTTTCCAGCATTTTCTGGTTTTTTTATATCTCAGTTTCTTCATTCTCTCTGTACAAGTGAAGCCCCCAGTACATAATATCATTCCACTCTGCAGCTTCTCCAATAACTTGTCTTTTTTCCCAAAATGCAATGCTCAGAATTCGATACAATACTCTCAGCTGATTGTAAAACTTAACACTAGTTCTTTTGCTTTTCTAGTCAGAAATATCAACACTGTTAGTAATTTGTTAATCCACGTAGTTCCTTTCTGAATTGTTCCTTTACCTGCAATAGGATCGGGAGTTGAAGCTATGAAGTTCTATAACCTTCAAAAACAAATATAAACGACCAGATATCACATTCTCCTGAGAAATATAGGAATCAATCTGTGAATGATTTATATTCATTAATGGAGGAAGTAATGTCAAAATCTTAAAGTAATACTAAAGTAGGAGGCATGGTACGTAACTGATTAATAATACATACCATGTAACAGATAATAATATGGTAAATAATTTTGTATACTAAAGGAAGTTAGAAGAGGATATTGATAATACAGTCAACAGGCAAAATGTGGTAAATGGAATTCGATGTCAAAGTAAGAGACAGTACAGATTCTTTAGTAAATCTGAAGAAGGAAAACATACATTTGAAAATTTTGAAAGGTTTATTTTTGTCAGAGTACAGGGTTAATTTGACAGATTTGTTTAAAATAATAAAGGACTTAAGGAATTGATAGGCTAAGGTTCACTAATGTCTTTTAGGGATGGAAATCTGCTATCCTTAGTCTGGTTTACATGTGACTCCAGACCCACAGCAACATGCTGACTCTTAACTATCATCAAAAATGACAGAGTCAGCCATTTGGCTAAAGGACAGTTTGGGATAGACAACAATGCTGGTCTTGTTAGCCACACCCATATCTCATGGAAGAACAAATAAAAAGGCAAGAACCCATTTCATTTACCTTCTACCATCCTGATAGGTGAATGTTGCTATAATTACAAAACTACTGATTAACCACAGCAACCAAATTCTACTAATTGATCTATTACAGACTTTTAATTGGCATAAAGAAACCACCAGTGGTTCCTAGTGGAAATTAGAGGAACAAAACCACCTTTTCCAACCAAGTATGCTGTGCTTACCAAGTGACATGCTGCAAATTATTCATATACTATTACCCCAGACCGTTTTCAATGGTTGATGGATCTAGAACTAGGGCATAAATGCAAGATTAAGTATAAAACCTTAGAGGGTGGGAAAAATATAGAAACTTCGACAAAGAGCAGGAGAAGCTGCCTATTCACAGGAAATTGAGACATGAATTGCACTACTGGAATTAATAGAGATGATTAACATTAAAGAATAAGTTAGACAAGTAATTGAAGGAAATGCAAAATAAAGGAATGTAGAAATAGGATGGACACCCGATCTGCAATTTGATTTCAAGCTGTCAGTTACTGGGAGATTTGCACATCATGATAGCATTACTATTGTTTACACACAGGGCAGAATTTAACATAAATGGAGTGTGTCCTGGCAGTGGAATTGGGCGACATTGCTGATTGGGGCAGAAGCAGTCAGTCTAACACATTTGTATGGCAACCAGCCAATAAACAAGTTGCAGATGCAGGGCTTAGCCTATGCAGTGCTTAGGGCATGTAGGGAGGCATCGATCCAGCTGATACGAGAACAGGTGCTGGCATCATTTTTAAATAGCATGCACACTTATCAGCAGTGCCTCCAAGCTTCCTACATTATTATGGGCGGCACGGTAGCACAGTGGTTAGCACTGCTGCTTCGCAGCTTCAGGGACCTGAGTTCAATTCCTGGCTTGGATCACAGTCTGTGTGGAGTTTGCACATTCTCCTTGTGTCTGCGTGGGTTTCCTCTGGTTGCTCCGGTTTCTTCCCACAGTCCAAAGATGTGTGGGTTTGGTGGATTGGCCATGCTAAAATTGCTCCTTAGTGTCCTGAGATGTGTAAGTTAGAGAGATTAGTGGGTAAGATATGTAGGGATATGGAGGTAGAGCATGGGTGGGGTCGGTGCAGACTCGATGGCCCAGATGGCCTCATTCTGTACTGTAGAGTTCTATGATTTCTATGATTATTGTGCCAGTCACTGCAAAACCCACCCTCTTGCACAGACCAAAAGCCGTCAGCTCCTTGATCAAAAGCCTTCATTTTCCCTGTTTCCAATGCACTGTCAACAAAGTGAGGAGGCTACCATAAAAAGGGGAATGCAACTGGGCAGAGAAAGGGTAGCCTCCTAGTTCAGTAATGCCTCTCTGCAGGTTCTCCTCGAGACTGCATGGAAATAGCAGGTTTTGTTCTCTACGGATAGCAAGTAGAGATCCTCCAGCCTGACCAAATAGATCTGGATGGTGATGGCAGTAGAGGTTAGCAGCCACAGGTCTTGCAGCAACCTTGGGCCCAGTGACGACTCCAGAGTGAATGCAAATGAATGCTGAGCATGCATTGTGGATTTTATGTGAGCAATGCATGATGGGTCTCAATGAGGGGAGGGGTTGGCTAGGTGTATTAAAGCATTGTACACCCCACTAACGGCTGCCTTGAGCAATGGCCACATATGCACAACAGTGATCTGCCTCTTGATACAGCATCTTAGTGAGAACAGACATATAATGGGGAAAAAGAAATGGCAGAGGAACTGAATAGGTACTAATTGTAGGGGTACCAGCTGATCATTGTGTGGTGATTCACTATTCTCTTCTGCCTGCAGGATAAGAAGGCCCACAACAGTAATGAGAAGGTCAAGACTGGTGGAGGTGCACTGATGTAGAGATGCCGGCATTGGACTGGGGTAAGCTCAGTATGAGGTCTGACAACACCAAGAAGGCCCTCACGATACACGACAGCGCAGAACCGCTGAGCAGAGACTGATAGCCAAGTTCCGCACATGTGAGGACGGTCTTAACAGGGATCTTGGCTTCATGTCACACTGTCTGTAATCCCCATGAATCCCCATCTGGATTAGCAAAAAACCTCACTTACTGTGCTGTCCAGAGACAATACACATCTCTCTAACCTGTGCTCAGTGTCCCTTCCATCCACATTGTTAGCCACTTTAACACTTGAATAGCAGTTTAGGTGTAAGGATTCGCATTCTAATCAGCAATCTGTAAACTGTCTGTGCTGATATTGTGCTTTTGGAGACCAGAACACCTCATCCACCGGACGAAGGCACAAACGCCGAAAGCTAGCAAGTTTACTATAAAATAAATCGGTTGGATTTAAAATTGGTGTTGTCAGATCTCTTACTGAAGTGCGCTGCACATCCAAATGCTGACATCTGCTGAGGAGATAGCTCTCAACCTGACCACAGAACAAGGAGGCTAAATTATAGTGAATACAAGATTAGAATGTATGAAGGCCTCGAGTTCCATGTCCATTGCAACAATTGCAATATTAACTTCTGAACAGACAACTCATAAAAAACACAATGTTACTGCAGAACCCTCTGATTCCTCCTTTCAACTTTGTGAAAACAAAGTTCACCAATACAAAATCATTTATTTTTGTTTTAATGCAGCTTAATTCAGTAGATGTATTTCACATTGGACTTCTGTACAAATTGCTGTAACTCTACATTACAAATACTCTTTTAAAGTATATGAATTTGTTTAGAAATAAAACGTCTCAAACACAGATTTGAGTTAGAACTGAGATCACTGTCATTTTATTGGTTTTAAAGTCTCTAAAGTCACCGCTTGCTCATTTTCTATGAAATAGCAATACATCTTCCAGACAGTTTCAGAAGCTGTCAGTGGTTGCCTTTCCAAATAGTCAGGTCTTAGTTTTATTCTCTACTAATGAGATTCTTAGAGAGGCATTGAATATTTGCAAATACATCGGATTATTTGATTGCAGTTACTTTTATTGGGTTTTCGAACTATACTAAAGATGTCAGCTCAAGTGGAATGATGCAGAACAATACTGAAGTTTCTTGCTGGTATTAGTTCAGACTAATTTAGTTAGAACATAGTGGACAATTTTGAGAACTCTACAAAATATAAAAACATTGGAAAGAGTGCAGTGCAGCAGGTAAAGTTACAGTTATGAAGAGAAACTTGAGAATTGGTGCTTTTTCATTGGAACTTAGGAGACTGAAGAGTGACCAGATAGTCATACCTTGATGAAGAATTATGATATTAATAACAAGTGATTAATTACTATCTTTCCAGCCAGTAGAAACAAAGGTACATTCACACACCATCTTCAGTGCAGATGTGAAGTGGGTGGAATTTAATGGAGTTGGGGACCAAAGCAAGGGGTGGTGGAGGAGGAAGGCATAGAATCATACTGGAAACACTTTTCTGGATGGCTGATGACAGGGACTCTGACCACATTATGCCAGCAGTAAGGCAGTTGGAGGCAGTAAGATGACAATGCTACATGAAGCGACAGGAGATTAATTCAGCATGTTATCATCACGTTTGTATGCCACTGAATGAATTTCCATTTTACCTCAAATGAAATACGTGGTGCGCGTTCACCACACAGGCTGTCAGATCCCTGAACATACAAATGTGTCAGTCTATAGGGGACAGCCTCAGACTCTGAGGGAAAGATTGGCCATTGTGGAGCTGCTTTCCATTGAAGTGGAAACTTTCACTGAAACGGGAGAGAAGGTCAGCCAAAGCACCAAGCTGAGGGGCAGCTTAGAAGAGCAAAGGGACACGGTTGCAAAGCTAAGGGGCAGATCAGAGGGACAGAGCTGCAGGCACCAGATGTATTGGCAAGGCCTGGGACCACTGTGGAACCAGACAGTACCACATTGTAGAATCCTGAATGAGGTAAAACAATATATTGGAAGGATACTCAGTAGGCCCCCCTTCTTCTACTCTATGATTCTAACATTAAATATCAAAATTAAACCTTAAATTGGTGCAGGTATGTTAGGCAGGGACATTATCTCGCAAGACAGAAGTTCAATGAAATCAACTCAATGATATTAAACATGTATTCATAGAACTAGATTTGCATCTCATCTTCCCTGCTATTCAAATAAATTACAACAGTGATTGCTAACTGTGCTAAGATGACACCTCCCTGGAGGTAATAATCACGTTTTAATTTTTTTTTGCAAAGATGTAAGATAAAAGCTAAATTAACGAAATTAAATGTTGGACAAAATGTAATCTCTCAGATGCAGCAACCGCTACTCTGATGGAGCCTCTGAAGTCTGTCTTTCACTGTCTGGAGTCTATACACGCTGTGTGGATAAAGCACAAGAGCTAATCTATTATATTTATCGCTTAGTTCCGGTTTACTACAATTTAGAATGTTTGGAATGTTCTTTTTATGACATTGAGCACCTCAGAATGAAACATGATCTATGTGGAAAATTTGAATACCATTACACTTTGTGCAGACCATTTTGAAACGTTATTTTAGACATTTAATGAATAAAGTACGTTTGTGCAAAAAAAAAGAGCTCAGTTGTAGATTACTTTTAACAGCCTATATATAGTTAACTTGAGTGCATTAGGCTGGGTGTCCACATTGCAGGATGGAATGATTAAAGCTTCATACATCTGAGGAAAGTAATGGGGAATCATTTTGGTGCTTCTTTCCACATAAGGTTCACAATTGGCCCAGCATTTATGTTACCAATCTGCCATGTCTAATCCATGTTGCTGTGGAAAATTATAGTCACCATCATCTGTGCTGATGAAATGTCACCAACCGAGATGCTAACTCTGTTTCTCCATGAACATGAACAGAATGGGAATGGAGGGGTATAGAAAACTGATTTAAAATAGGGATCATGAGCCTTGGGAGTCCCTGGGAAGTGTGTAAATAGATAATGATATTGATGTACTTGTTTTTATCCTACAGATGCTTTGGTCCACCTTGTTGTCTAACAACGGGCATACACGCAATGGGTCGTGAGAGGGCTGCTCTTGGATTTTTTGTTTGAGAGTATCCTAGTGCTTCACATCATTAGTGTACGCTTGACCTGGACCATTTGATGGGCAACACGACAGCTCAGTGACTATCGCTGTGCTGTGCAGAAACATGGATTTGGGCCTGTCTCTGTGGGAGTTTGCGCATTCTCCCCGTGCTTGCATGGGTTTTCTCCGGTTGCTCCGGTTTCCTCCCACATCCCAAAGATGTGCTCTTAGGCTAACTGGCAAAACAAATTCTCCCTAAATTGTCTCAAATTTGGTTTTTAATCCATAGATTTATAAACATGGACAGGGATAGAGGTGGGAACGCGGGTAGAGGTGGGAACGTCGGGGTGGCGGCGCGGGCTCATTGGGCCGAGGGCCTGTTTCCCGTGCTGTTTTGTTCTTTGATCTTTGTTCTTTTAATACTGATGACTGCTCAATGTTGCAACGTTTTCTTTTTTCATATCAGCAGCTCTTCATTGTTTTTGATTGTTTCTTTTGACAAATAGTACACTGATTATTTTTGGGCGGGGAGGGGGAGGAGCAGAAGGAGAGACAAGTTAGCTGCAAATCACCACAGAGAGAGGTCCTGATATCTTAAAAGATGTTAAGCAAATTCAAATCTTTCTTTCTATTGTCATTCTTATTCCTCTAGGTCATTCAGCCATCTCATGAGAGTTTCTAATGTAATTTCTTAGTTAATGGATGGTACCCAAAAGGAAATGTCATTGACAAATTATAAGCAAATTCCAATTACTTTACTCAAGTGTTGGAATGGCACTGATATAAATGAGAAATATGAATAGTGCCCTGAGAACTTCTGCCACAGAGAAAAATGTGATTGAGATCAAATGTGCTCACTTTGACATCCATCGTATATTAGGCATTGATGAGTGTTGTACTTCAAAGATATGCAGGACTCTTCTCCAACACCCAAGAAATAAGAGAATGTAACATGCAAAAAAAAAGTTTATATCATGCTGTAAACATGCTGTTGTAAAAGATTATGGCCCAAATTTTGCAATGCTATTGACAGTAAAGCTGTCAGTGCTCACTGCTATCACAGGGTAAATTTAACAACAAGCTCTAGTGTCCACACATGACAAATTGTAAGCAAATTCTGATTACTTTATTCAATGGCACTGTAGGAACGACACAGAAAAAAAACGAGAAATACAGAATTTGCAGTCAGAAATACCCCCCTCTTCACAGGGTGTGGCGTTGTACCCTTCACTGACAAAATTTGGCACTGAAGTCATTGTCACAGTGTGAATTTGAGATTCTTATCCATTCATTCCATGTTAAAGGTGACTGGAAAAGTCAGCATTGTAGCCCAATTTTAGCTGCTTGCGAAATGAATATTATTGAATAACCTCTCTGGTCCCCCCCAAAAAATTACAATTGTGCCGTGTCAATCCCTCGAGAAAATTAATGATGCAGTATTTTTAATTTTTTTCTGTCTTCATTTATTTCCCCTAATTTCATCTGTATTTGCAATTTTTATTTTGCTTTCTACACATTATGTAGCTCCACGTTATATTTCCTGGTTTGAATTTTCCAGTCCTTCCTGCAGAGGGAATTGTCACAGGCAAGGTGAAAAATTAAATAGGTCTCGACTTGAGGGGGAATATCCAGACCGCAGCGAGTGAGACCAAAAAATTCAACCTTGTGTGTTACAGACAAATACCTCAATCTGACTGGTTGAAGAACCTCACGTGGTTTAAACTTTCAGAGATACCATAAGTTCTCTGTAGAGGATGTCACACTGAAACAAATGTTGGATAAGTAGAAACCTCCACTATAAATCCATGTAAAGTTTGTAGACAGTTATATGGAAGTTCAAAAATATAAAATCTGTCTAGCAGCTTGAACAGAAGTTTAAAAAATTCATAACATGAAAGGCTCTGGAGAGAGTGCAGAGGAGGTTTATACCAGGATGCTGCCTGGTATGGAAGGTCTGAGTTACGAGGAGAGCTTAGGCAAATTGGGGCTGTTTTCCTTAGAAAGACGTAGACTTAGAGGAGATCTAATAGAGGTGTACAAGATTATGAGGGGTATAGATAGACTAAACAGTGTTAAGCTTTTTCCTAGGATGGACTCAAATAGCACGAGGCTTAGGGTGAGGGGGGTAAGATATAATTTGGATGCTGGAGAGAGTTTTTTCACACAGAGGATGGTGGGGGTATGGACTGCGCTGCCAAGTAAAGTGATGAAGGCAGGCACTCGAGTTACTTAAGAAATACTTAGATGGGCAAATGAACAGAATGGGAATGGAGGGGTATAGAAAACTGATTTAAAATAGGGATCACGAGCATCGGGAGTCACTGGGAAGTGTGTAAATAGACGATGATATTAACGTACTTGCTTTTATCCTACAGGTGCTTTGGTCTTGTTGTCTAACAAGGGGCATACATGCGATGGGTCATGAGAGGGCTGCTCTTGGATTTTTTCGAGAGTATTCTAGTGCTTCACGTTGTTAGTGTACGCTTGACCTGGACCATTTGATGGGCAACATGACAGCTCAGTGACTATCGCTGTGCTGTGCGGATACATGGATTTGGGATCTGGGTGCTCCGATTTCCTCCCACATCCCAAAGATGTGCTCTTAGGCTAATTGGCAAAATAAATTTTCCCTAAATTGTCTCAAATTTGGTTTTTAATCCATAGATCTATAAACATAAGACAGGGATCACGGGTAGAGCTGGGAACATTGGGGTGGCGGTGCGGGCTCGTTGGGCCGAAGGGCCTGTTTCCCGCGCTGTTTTGTTCTTTGAAAGGATCAGTCACATGATGTTCATTTTGCACTTTTAATACTTTGAGAATTATAGAATTTTACATCACCCATCATGTCTGTGCTAGCCCTTTGAAAGTGGAGTCTCATTTAGGCGCACAATCTTGCAAGTTTCTCATCCTCATATGCCTGTCCAACTCACTATTAAATTTAGTTATAGAATCAGCTCTGTTAGAGAAATTTCCACACCTGATTGTGAAAGCAACACTGAGACTGGGATGCTTTTTATGGAGGTTGTTTACTTCTCCACTCGACCACCCTCACACCCAGTGCTCACTGCTTCTTCTTTATGTACACATTGGCGTATAATTAACTAATCAACATTCAACACCTACTAATCTCATTACCCTAAACTCTTAGGTATTTAACATCCTATTAGATGCTAACAGATTCCCCTCTTTTTTTTAAATTGTTATGCAAACAAAAGCAATTCAAAAAAAACAAAATGATAATACGTTATTTAATTATACAATCAATTTTTAACATGTTCCATCTTTCCACCCCCGATTTTGAAAATAAAAAGAATTAATAAGGTTACAACTTGGAAATTCCTGTGTTTCTCATAATCCATTATAACATAGGGTGTCCCTCTTGAGGATATCCAATAACTTCTTTGGACAAGCAGTTCCTTTCGTGAAACAATCTAACTGGTGACTTGCATAAACCCATTTTATCTTGAGAACTTCCTTCCTTTCCAACATCTCTTTTATATTTGTGAGATAATCCTCAACCTCTTTTCCATGATGCTCCTTGCCGATTGCACATTATCCCAGAGCAAACAGTTATCTAACTGACATTTTAATGGCGTATTTTCCCCAGTTTCCCGTATATAGGAGTTCCTTCAAAATACTCAATAAATACATAGCTATATCTGTCGCTTCCTACTTGTGCAACATTTCCACAGTTAAGATGCTTTTAATTAACCTATGTTTTTCAATTCCAGGCAAATGGGCAACATTTATCATTTCTTCCTACTAAAAATATAATGAATTTTATTGCTCTGGAATAACCACTGGGAAGATCAGCATGTGAGGCATCACTAAAAATGACTAATTTCATCCCTTCGGGATCACCCAGCTCTGAAAATCTGAGCATACATTCTCTTAAACTTAATTCCTTCAATGGCTTATATGCTTTTAGCACTTCCCCAATGGTAGCATAATTCAGCATAGTACTGAATTCTACTATATATTAACACATCTGGTCTAGTTTGCGCATAACCAGTTTAATTGGCCAACTAAGCTTCTTAATTGATCTGCTTCTTCTTTGGTTCTAGTGTCTTTCTTTTGGGAGAATCAGGCTCAATTCATCAGGATCCTATTAACATTCTCTAAGTAACACTGTTGAGTCTGTGCTATTCACAAGTTAGTCCATCTATTATACAACCCTATACACTTAAAAACCCTAGAAGTCCAACTTCCAATCTTGAATTTCACCATTAAGTTATCACAAATTTCTCAAATGCCACAAATTCCTCTGCCATCCTCCCTCTGTCCTCCAAAAGCAAATCATCATTATGAAAATACCTGCTAGTTTTCCTTCTTAATATCAATAAAACATTGCTGGATCTGCTTTTAGCTGAATACAATCAGTTTTTAGTGAGATAGATCTACTGAAAAATACTATACCTAGGATGAATTGTTTGGCATGTAAACATACTTGTTTGACCTCAATAATTTCCCTGCCATAATTTCAGCTTCTTTTACAGGTTTTAAGAATACTTCTTTTTGAAACTGTTCCCCTTGCAGAAAGGCAGCTCTGACATCAATGGACTTACGTTCCCATGAGTACGTTTTTAAAAACACTAGGGAAATACTCAAATTTACTTTTCCTGTTGTTGGGGAATCTAGTCTTCCTGGTTGCCCAGTTTTTCCTCAAATCTCCTTTGTACATATCATTTGGGAGTATTTTGTCTGTACACATCCATCAACGAGACAATGTGGCAGCCTTTTGTCTGGTATTTCCATGTGAATGCATGGTG
Organism: Sphyrna mokarran; assembly: GCA_024679065.1. Lineage (NCBI taxonomy): Eukaryota > Metazoa > Chordata > Chondrichthyes > Carcharhiniformes > Carcharhinidae > Sphyrna > Sphyrna mokarran. Next base: position 47,632,700 of record JAGIQG010000008.1, read on the forward strand.
GTTAGCACTGCTGCCTCACAACGCCAGGGTCCCAGGTTCGATTCCAGTCTTGGGTGCCTGTGTGGAGTTTACATGTTCTCCCGTGAGTTTCCTCCAGGTACTACAGTTTTCTCTCACAGTATAAAGATGTGCAGATTAGGTGGACTGGCCATGGTAAATTGCCCCTTAGTGTCCAAAGATGTGTAGGTTGGGAGATTAGTGGAATAAATACATGGCAATGCAGGGATAAAGCGAGGCTGAACCTGGGAGTCGGTAGAGATTGGCTAGGCTGAAAGGCCTCTTTCTGTACAGTAGGGATTCGATGACTCTTTCCAATTATCAGGTTCTTTTTGATTAGCCTCTTTGCCAATTTATCATCGAATATGTCATTAGCCACCAGAGTTCTGTGTCATAGGGGTTAATATTTCTTATGTAATCCTTTACCTATTCTTTGGTTCTTGCTCTTGTTTAACTCCAATCCCTTCTAGATTTCCTGTCCTTTTATCTGGACTACTACTACTCGGTCTGTCCCTCCTGCAACCTGACTTCTTTTTATAAGTTCTTGGCCACCACTAAGCCACTACCTGAACTTGCACTACTTTCCCTGGCTTTCCACATTTTTACTTCCTTCTATGTATCCATAGACCTGATATTCAACCCCTCATCTTGTATATTCAGCCAGATTTTGTACTTCCCTGTGGCTGTTCTTGTCAATCTTATTATAATGGTTGGTCATTGTGATAAATGACTCTATCTTGATCTTCACTATCGCATGGTCTACTCTCAGTTGGCCTCTTATCCACCACGACCCATTGTTCGTACACATACAGCAGGTAAGTGCGCGAAATGCAAGGTGTGATCACACATCAATGTGTGATCAGTGCCAGTACGTCACATGTTTCAACAATCTGATTACCGTGTTGCTAAATTATCATTTTATTATCAGTCCCTATAACTTTTTCTGGGTCTCTTCATTCTTTCTGCCCTTCTCTTCTATAATACACCCATGTCCCCAGAAAATTCATTTCTGAATCCCTAATTCAATACCTCAAAGTTTTCTTGATTTTCTTTTGAATCCTCGCCTTAATAAATGCTCTCCTCCCTGAATGTATCACATTCAAATGTTGTGCGAAAATTAAACCAATGCTAATTCCCTTCAAAGATTGCAGACAATCCCACATTTTTGAAGGTATCTTCAAATTCCTGCCTAAATTGATTGGGGCTGTAGCCCACAATTATCTGGAGTGTGTTTTTAGCATGTACACAATATGTATTGCTGCCCACATTAGAGAAGTTGTCAAATTACAATTCTACTGATAAGCTAAGATTTTTTGGAGCATTTGGTCAATCACAGCTTGATTTCTCTAACATATCCATTAAGAAAAGGACTTTCTGTTTCTGTAAGCATTGCTAAAACATTCAAATTTTCACACATACTCTTGAATTCATCATTGGCAAATCTCTTCCATTTTCCTTTAAGAATTTAGTAGATGCTCCCAGCCCTATCCATATCCATCTTTCTATTATTTTATTGATAGTTACCTTCTTCTTTACTAAAAATTAGCACTGAAATACTGAATCCAGTCGCTTTGTCTAAAAAAAACAATTTTTTTTCAATGAATACTTTGAGGTGCATTGTTACGGTTTCATTAAGGTTATTTGTCAATGGAAGACTTATTACTGGTCACAATGCCATTCTCCTGTACTTGCTACCGATGTCACATTTTTCTCTGATATCATCGATAAGTGCAGTGTATTCTCATCCAGTACCCCTGCATCTTTTAACAGATGCTTCAACCTATGGCCAAAGGGATGTGTAAACTGTCAATGTAGTTTCGTAATAATTTGCTTCTTCTTTTTAAAATCTCTATCCCCAGCTGTCATTAATACGTCTTTAACATTCATCTCAAGATGATAGGCCTTAAAGGAAAACAATAACGTCCCAACAGTGTAAATTGCAAATCTACAGGTCTCCACAAACAATCAAACTTCAATTGGCCCTTTTCCATCGAAGATTTATTTAACGGTAAAGGTACTTCACTCGATACCACATCAGTTTTGATAAAGTGATTTTCCACTGCTACTTTCGACAGCACAATGATTAATACTGCTGTCTCACAGTGCCAGGGACCCAGGGTTGATTCCAGGCTTGAGTGACTACCTGTGTGGAGTTTGCACGTTCTCCCTATGGCACGGATTGGTTGCAAATGGTCTGCATCTTGCCCTCTGCGAACACAGGCTGGGACATGCTGTTTGATGTTATTGCTGTTGTTTACAATTTATATAGATGATTTGGAGTTGGGGATCAAGTGTAGCATGCTCAAGTTTGCAGATGACAATAAGATGAGGGGTAGAGCGAAATGTACAGAGGACACTAAGTTTAGGTGAGTAGGAAGGGGTCTGGCACATGGAGTACAATGTTGATAAATGTCATATCATCCATTTTGGTCAAAATAACAACAAAATAGACTATTATTTAAATAGACTATTATTTAAATGGTAAAAAATTGCAGTATGATGTTGTGTAGAGGGATGTGGATGTCCTTGTGCACGAATCACAAAAAGAGTTGGTGTACAGGTGCAGCAGGTAATTAATAAGGCAAATGGAATTTTGTCCTTCACTTCTACCGGGATGGAGTTTAAAAAACAGGAATGTTATGGTCCTGCTGTATAAAGCGCTAATGAGGCCAGACCTAGTCCAGTTTTGGATATGCTGGCACTGAAGGGAGATTCACTAGGTTGATTCTGGAGTTGACAGCGTTGGCTTATGACGGGAGACTGTACTCATCGGAATTCAGAAGAATAAGGGGGGATTGCGTAGAAACATATATGATTATGAAGGGAATAGATAAGATAGAAGCAGGGAGATTGTTTCCACTGGCGGGTGAAACTACAACCAGGGAGCATAGCCTCAAAATAAGAGGGAGCAGATTTAGGAGTAGCTGAGGAAGAACTCCCCCCCACCCTCCAAAGGATTGTGAAACTGTGGAATTCCCTGCCCACTGAAGCTGTTGAGGGCAAAGATAGATAGATTTCTCAAAAGAAAGGAATTAAGGATAATGGTGAGCGGGCAGGTAAGTGGAGCTCAGTCTAGAAAAAAAATCAGCCATGACCCTATTGAATGGCAGAGCAGGTCTACTCCTGCTCTTACATATGTTCTTTGATATGATCTGCCAGTTTTTGGGATGTACAGCCTACATACCTAGAATCACACTGACACTGAAATTCATATACCACATTACTCATTTTTGTAACAGGCAGAACGTCTTTCTAATTTGATGACAGTGAATATGTGTTAAGTTGCTTTTGAGTGCCTAATTACATTTTCAGTACTGATCACAATCTTGAATTGGCTGCAATTGTAATCAGACATGGACCAAAAGTCACTGTCCAGCAACCACAGTAAGCTTTTCCACATAACCTAATCAGTATAAATCTATTGTGGGTTAATGTGTTTTTGAAATACCATTGCATTGTTTGGTTGGAGGTTTACTCAGGCTCTAGTACATCTGCCCATTCTTCAGCACTAACTTCACTGATCTCAATCAAATCAATGAGAGCTTGATCACTGACAGATGCAGAGTTGTAATCTCTGCAGGATGGCTCCTGTTTCCATAACTTAAAGACAGCTCTGAGTAATGCAGGAAAAAAATGATAAGTAGTTAGAAAAAGTTTATGTGCTTTTTCTATTGAACATTATGGTTTATTGGTTATAAAAATATTGCAGGTTGGAACTGTGTGACCTGACAGCAATTGCTGCGAAGTCATGTGATAAAATCTCCAAGAACACAATTAAATCTAGAATAATTCATAACAATTAAACCTTGCACTGCAGACAACCTTCAGATCAAAGTATTCAATCTGCAGTGCAAGAGAAACGCAATGCTTTCTCTAATACTTGAAAATAAATATTGCAGCATAAAACCTCATTTCAAAACATTTGATAGGGAAGAGAAATCTGGCAATCTCACAAACCCTGAACCAAGAAGGAAGATAATATTACAACAGTTACTGTAAATCATTGCATGTATTTCACTGGTGCCATTTTATTGTTGGAAGTTCAAAAGTATGAAAAATCCATAATTTATGGAGTGCTTAAGAATCATATGGCTTCTCTTATAACTGATATAGATCTAGATATCTTCTATAACCACTTTAATATTGGGCAGTTTTATGAAAGCCTTTTTCTTGCACCTTTTCTTTCTCACAGATGAACTTTCTCTTGGGTTCATAGTAGGTTTCTGAGGTCCTATGAAGTTCAGGGCAGATTCTCCATCCCTCTCCAGAAAGAGACCTATGGGGATTATAATCTTATGCAATCTATACTTTGAAATTATGAGAATTGTCAGCTTTTCTGGAACAGCATTCTTGGACATATCTTGAGTCTGTCACTCAATGCATGCATTGAAGATTGATACATGGTGATTTAAATGTATATTGTGCCTTTAACTTAGTGGGCAGCGCATTGTATTGAACAGGTGCTAGGTAGGGCTGGAATCGTACAGGCACGCCTGCCCCGATTGGGAGGGGCGGGGGGATTGCAAAGCTTGGGAAATGGCATTTTCTGTCATCCTCAGACAGGATCGTACAAACCTTGGGTGGGCATGCCAGTAAAATTCTGCCGAGGAGTGTTGAGGGAATTGGCATTTTGAAGTTCCTTAAATCTAGCAAAGTAGTGAGGTTATAGAATGTAGTACTGTGTTAGCTAATGATCCTGCCCTTGATGGAAGAGCATAGGAAGCATTCTCATTTTTTGCTGTATATGTAAAATATTCTTTAAAAACAGAAAGGAAACCAGATATTTAACGTCTGTTGCATCCCCAACCAGGAGCGTGAGGCAAGTACGCATTTACCAATCTGCAGTTCCTTGGTCAAAAGCAATTAAACTCTGAATAACCCAAGGCTTTGTTCAGGCATTGTGATCTTAATTGAATACATTTCCACCTTGCAGCATATGTATTACATGGTACAACACCCTATTCTCAAAAAAACAGCATATCATCTGATACAATAGGACCAATGTCACATAATCCAGCAATAATACCACAAAAACATATAGCATCCACTTCATACCAGTTTGTCTTTCATGTATCACACTGCAAATAATGCAGAAATTAAAGGATTCATTTTGAATATTCAAAAGCCCCAAAACAACTGAAAATACCTCAAATAATAGAAGTCAAAAATCCTATAAACTATGTTAGCAATCATTCTTAAAATCAAGAACAGAAGTCAGTTTGAAAACCAATTAAACTTTGACTTGAGCTAGTGTTTACCAAATACCTTAAAGGCATACTGGCTCTTTCTGGAAAACATCAAAATGAGAGAACATGCTGGAACAGCATATCTTTTTGTTATTTATCTACGGGATGTGGGCATCACTGGCTAGGCTAGTATTTATTGTTGACGAAAATCATCCGATCTGCCACAAGATCGACACTGAAATACCTACTAATATAGAATAAACAGTAAGTCGAATCATACAGATGCCTTAGTACATATGTCACATCATACAACGTGAGACAGTGGAAGACACTCGCTTCTGGTCTAGACTCAGAAATTAACCACCATACTACAATCTGCAAATTTCTCTCACAACAAGCTATTAAGCTCCAAGAGCAAGCCAATTTAAACACAGTCCCACTCCTCAACAGTAGAATAACACATTATACAAAGAACAAAACAGCATGGGAAACAGGCCCTTTGGCCCAACGAGCCCGCGCCGCCACCCCAATGTTCCCACCTCTACCCGCGATCCCTATCCGTGTTTATAGATCTATGGATTAAAAACCAAATTTGAGACAATTTAGGGAGAATTTGTTTTGTCAATTAGCCTAAGAGCACATCTTTGGGATTTGGGAGGAAACCGGAGCGCCCGGAGAAAACCCACGCAAGCACAGGGAGAATGCGCAAACTCCCACAGACACAGGCCCAAATCCATGTATCTGCACAGCACAGTGATAGTCACTGAGCTGTCGTATTGCCCATCAAATGGTCCAGGTCAAGCGTACACTAACGATGTGAAGCATTAGGATACTCTCAAGAAAAAAAATCCAAGAGCTGCCCTCTCATGACCCATCACGTGTATGCCCCTCGTTAGACAACAAGGTGGACCAAAGTACCTATAGGATAAAAACAAGTACATCAATATCATCATCTATTTACACACTTCCCAGGGACTCCCAAGGCTCATGATCCCTATTTGAAATCAGTTTTCTATACCCCTCCATTCCCATTCTGTTCATGTGCCCATCTAAGTATTTCTTAAATAACTCCAGAGTACCTGCCTCCACCACTTTACTTGGCAGCGCATTCCATACCCCCACCACCCTCTGTGTGAAAAAAACTCCCTCTAGCATCCAAATTATACCTTACCCCCCTCACCCTAAGCCCGTGACCCCTCGTGCTATTCGAGTCCATCCTAGGAAAAAGCTTAACCTGTTTACTCTATCTATACCCCTCATAATCTTGTACACCTCTATTAGATCTCCTCTAAGTCTACGTCTTTCTAAGGAAAACAGTACCAATTTGCCTAACCTCTCCTCGTAACTCAGACCTTCCATACCAGGCAGCATCCTGGTAAACCTCTTCTGCACTCTCTCCAGAGTCTCCACGTCCTTCTGGTAGTAGGGCGACCAGAACTAGATGCAGTATTCCAAGTGAGGTCTAATCAACGTTTTATACAACTGCAACATTAAAGGCCAGCTCTTGTACTCTATACCCCTTCCTATAAAAGTTAACCTACTATATGCTTTCTTCACAGCCTTCTCCACTTGCTCTGCCACCTTCAGAGACTTGTTCACCTGCACCCCCAGGTCCCTCTGCGTTTCTATACTCTTAATAGGTCTACCCTTTATCATATACCTCCATTATGCGCCCAAGAGCAGAATGCTCCAGCCATGGTAAAATAGTATCAGAAAATCATATAACTTCCAAAAAAAAGGAACAACTTATGGTACAATGTACGGTGTGATTATAAATATATGAGGCTAGAACTGCGCTCAGCTGTTTGTTGATCAAAGACACAGAAAGAAAATATTCAAGGGTTGTTATTATATATGGGAACCATATACTATAGTACTGAACCATAGTCATTGTAACATTGTACATGGGGTATGTTACTGGGACAGTTAAAAAAGCCAGAAGAACATGAGTTCAAATCCCACTGAGGCGGAACCAGAATTGAAATTCTGTTCATAAAAATCTGGAATTTAAAACCAAGGAATACAGGTGAAAGTGGCAATGAAGCTGTTGGATTGTCCTTAAAAACCCGGTTGGTTCTCTAGAGAATAAAACTTACCGTTGTTGGCCAGCCTCGTCTATAAAGGGCTCAAGTCTCACACTAACATGGTGTACTCTTAACTGCCATCTGAAGCATAACTATAAAACATAACTTCACTGACCAAGCTGAAGGACACTGGCTGTTTGCAGCAAGGGAAAAGTGATTGTGTCTTCACTGATCTACCTGTTACAGCTTCACCAATGACAGCATTGTCCTTATAGAAAACAAGAGTAAAATTTCATGAATCTGCCTAGTAATATGATAGGATACAACCTGCCCAGCAATAACAGTGGCCAGCATTCAAAAGATGTGATTTCTCCAACAACAAGATTAGCAGGCATCTAGACATAAGTAGGTATAAATCACCCATTAGTAGAAAACAGCTTATCTAGACGACTGAGACATCAGTGGAGGTACACACGATAATTTCTAGAGTCCAGGAGTTTGAAAGATGCGGACAGGCAAATACACTGAATTAAGAATCAAAGAGGAAAAATGGTACAATTGCCAGCATCCTCAGAGGCAGGGAGGCCAATTTATATCTAACAGCCATGGGGCCAATTCACACTTAACAGCCTGAGAGGCCTGTCCACAACTCACAACCAGGAGACTAGGTTCACACCTTAGTGTTAAAGCCATAGCAGTACAAAAGCTTTTTATAAGAGCAGCTTAAGTATCTTTGCTGGACCAAGAAATTGACATTTCCCAGGCTTGATCCTCAGCCTTGTATTGTAGATGCATTAAGAATACTAAACAGGTATGGGATTGCAGTAATACATAAGCCGAGACAGATAGACATGGCAGGTTTCCTTCCATTAAAAAATTAGCGAACCAATTGGGTTTTTCAACAATCCAAAACTTCATTGCCAGCTTTAGTGAGATCAGAGTAAAGAAAAATCCAGATTTTCAAAACCTGAAATCAAATTCTCAAACAATCATAGTGCGATTTGAGTTACTGTCTTTGGATTAATCATTTAATAACACATAGGGCTGCAGCAGATAAATCCTGTCTTCACATGAGGGCACCTGCCATCGTACTATGTGGCACTACACAGCATCCGAGAAGTTCTGTGCATTATCAGCAGCAGGTCTGTATTTTTAAAAATCTCAGACTGGCACACTCCACATTCTTCCATCACCATCAAGCCAGATAACGAGCTCTGGTTCAATAAGGAGCGTAGAAGATCATGTTGGGAACAGTATTGAATACACCTAAAAATCAGGTGCCAACACAGGACTGCACGCACACAAAACAACAAAAGCAGTATGTTGCAGAGAGAGTTAAGTGAACCCCACAACCAATGAATCAGAAACCCTGCCACATCCAGACACAAATGGTGGTGAACTATTAAGCAACAAACAAAAGGAAAACATCCCTATTATCAACTGGTGTTAACCTTGGGAGTTGTTATCACCCAACATTTTTGATTTCCCCCTCCCCTGCAGCACAGTCTTTTGAATAAAGTTCCACAGATTTCCAGCAACTTCCAGTTATTTCAATCAAGGAGGTACAAAAGACAGCAAGCTACACCAATCCTGTCATTACCTACATTACAAAAATGCACTTTCCATCAAATATCAACATATAACTAGAAGATCATAATTCCTGGATGATTCGTTGCTAAGAATAGAAATGTTAATTTCAGCCTTTTAAATACTGCCCCAGCTCAGATCAGCTAATCAGTACTGATCACTGAGGGCATCACACCTAGGACTTTCTAATCTGTACAATTCAGTACATGGTGTAATATTTTTAATACTTCTATTTATTTATTGCCCCACTTTCATAAAATCAACAAAATTATTCAAATTACACTGAGGTGCAGGGAATTGTGTGGGCAAATGAAACACCACATTTTGCACCTCTTCTCACAATGGAATAAGATAAATGGCCAACTGATCTATTGTCGGTGATATTGGATGAAGAAGGAAAGTTTAAATACCCAGATTAAATTATCGAATACAGCAGAAGATAAAGAATCTTTCATCTCCATCTGAATTTTATTCATGATCCATCAACTAAACTCTTAAGTTTGTACTATCTTGTGTGATAACTACTTGCACACTTAAGCACATCTTTAGGTGTTATTAGGAGGGTTTTATGGGATGTCATGTGGGAATGAGAACCCCACCATCCCACTGTAAAATGAATTCTACCAATCACACTGATAGGAAGAGCAAACATACATTCAAAGCTTGGATCTATCCAATCCATATCAAGACCAAAAACTCTCCAGGTCTATCCAAACCTCACACTTATCCAAAGCTGGCCTCATCCTCAGTCTGTACCAACTTTCTGTAACCACTGCAATCCCTTTGTTCAAGCACTCTAAACTGGATTTGTTCCATGGGAATCCCTATAGTGCAGAAGAAAGCCGATCAGCTCTTTGAGTCTGCTTCAAGCCTTTGAAAGAGCTCTCTACCTAAGCATAGTCTACTGCCCTCTATCCCTGTAATCTCATGCACTGATCATGGCCAATCTACCTAACCTTCACATCTTTGGAGTATGGGAGAGAACCAGAGCACCCTGAGGAAACCCACACAAACATGGGGAGAATATACAATCTCCACAAAGACAGTCACTCAAGGCCGGAATTGAATCGAGATTCCTGGTGCGGTGAGGCAGCAATGCTAATTACCGTATCTTGTTTGCTTTTGTTATTCACTGTTTGCTAAGTAATTGAATGATAATAGTTTCTTTCAAGTTCAGCAATACCAAGATATGTAACAAAAGTCATATGTGTACATAAACTGACTTTTATTGATCAGGACAACTTGTTGCCGAATATTCTCTCCCTATTCTCAGAGCCTCACGATTCTACAGATGTCAATGACCTCTATCTCTATTGTCAAGCAGTCATTCTTTATGCGCAAGCCAGAATGGTGATTCCAGGCTGGTTATTCAACTACGAAGCACAACAACTAAGTTTTTTTTGCCATCACCATGTGAAATCCACATATATGCACCTTAAATCCACATATATGCACACACACTGTGTGTGTGTGTGTGTGTGTGTGTGTGTGTGTGGTGGGGGGGGGGGGCGGGTGATGATGGATGGATGGGTCAGAAGGGTCCTTAGAAACAATTAGCAATGCAAATGTAGTTCCCTAGCCCATGAATCTCTTAAGGTCAGCTAATTCAGTATGAAGTAGTTGTCGAGCCTGCAACTTTCTGGTTGGCATACAACAGTACCATATTCCTGTTAGCCTGTGTTGCAGCAATCAGGAAGGTGTTGTGCAGGAAACAAACAGGCTGCACAAAGCAGCCCATTCCCTTCAAGATGTGCGCATGTGCTGTGTACATCAAAGTTATTAAACAGTGCAACAAGCCAGCCCCTCACAACACAAAGATTAGAAGAAACAGTTGGAAGGAACATCATGTAGTGTAATAACCTTACTAAACCAAAGAGTGGGATTTCCATAATAACTTCTGAGAATCCAGAGACACAGAACTTTGAAAAGCAGATATCTCACAGTATATAACCACACAGGAATCTAAACTACTTATGAACATAAGCAATACAATCACCTTGTCCTTCTAAAGAACCCTTAACAATAGAATTGCTAACTGTAGCATCAGTCGGCATGTGGAATTGTCAGTTTGTCATATTACCCTAAGCGGGTTTTGGCTGGCATGTTTCTTGATTGTTGCTCATGAACAATGTACTAGGCTATGTTAATCATATCCAAGAGCAGGACAAAGAATGATAATGTATCAGGGGATGTAGGAAATAAATGTTTTAAGTATATGTTAAAAAATTACAAGCCACATTAATTTTTCCCATTTGATTTCTGGTTAAAAGACAAAACTAAACAGTGATATAGGGTTTGCTTAAAATAATGATAATTATTCTCATATATAACTATCTGTTCAACGATTCTAATGCTTTAGTTTTATTTACTGTTTAATTCATGTTCAAGCCTCTACAAAAGATTAAACATTAGCACAATCAGTCTTGAGCAGCTAAAAACAATTGGATTTAAGGAAAATATTTTATGCCTCTTTTCTACTCATCATCCCAAATGCAAAACTACTCTAACCAGAGGAGCAAAATCATCCCAAGACTTCTACAAACACTTAACCCTATGCACAGGTGAGTCTGTTCCCACGGTTAACTGATTTTGTCCTCTTCAGTCTCTTTTCTAATCCCATTTTTCTTTTCCCATCCTGATAGCTTGAACCTGTCTCTGATCAACAGATAGAAATGCAGAAAATCACAGCTGAGGAACTTACTTCTTTGCATTATGTGGCGAAGCACAATGGTAAATCAAAGAACTACATTATTGCCTCTTACTGTTCATGAAAAAATACCCAATACTCATTACAGGATTGTCACTCAGTATTAACTTCTCCATTATAAATTCTTGAATCCACACTTGTTATGGAAAGTGATGGTGTAAGTTCATCATTCTGACTCCACAAGCTAGTCCCAATTCTCAAAATGTTTTCTAATTGCATTTAACTGCCATTGTTTTTGCTTAATAATTAAACTTTCAGTGTTCTAAAAAAGAATTAAGTCAAAATAAACAAAACATATTTCACAATGACACGATATTAAATTTTGTATTTTTAACCCTTCATGAAACAAGAAGCCCTCAGCCTCTTCCAGAAGTCTGCACTTGAAATTAATACTTCTTTGCTCTGAGTTATAGCATTGTACATTGAACTTGGTTTGCGTAGTGCATGCGTAAAAGCATATGCAGCATCGCTAATTGCCCACAACAGTTCACAAACATTCAACTAGCTATAAGGAACAATACATTTTCTTCAGATTCTGGCAATTTCTGCTTAATGTCACAAAAATCATTTGATGAAAAAATTGAGGACCAATTTATTTTAATTTGGTTTGAGAAAGGAGCAGAGAGAATGTGCATTTGCATGTGCATATGTGTGATAGTGAGAGGCAGTAAGAAAATATCTATTATGACACATCTACTTTTAATCTTTGACTTCTATGATCTCTATAAAGGAACACACATTGAGTTCAGAAAAAGTGTGATACAGAAGATGACAAAGAAATTGAGTCTTTCTTAATATTAATGCTTCCAGTTTCATCAAAGAAACACTAGTTAGAAAAGGTCCAGGCTGATGGTTTACTAAATTTCCATCAGTTGTGTGGTTCCAATTTCTAACAATAATAAGACAAAAGAGAGAAAGTGAGCCAGTTTCTTCCCTCAGTCTAATTTGATATAAAATAAATCTGGCCTTAGAGAATTGGAATAGATAGCAAGTTAAACATCAAGTGACTGACAATGGACAAAAGGAAAGGAAGAATAAATGGGTTCAGTGGTTTAGAGGGGAAATGGATGATATGGGATAAGACATGGGTCATATGAGGGTAAAGGAACAGGGGAAATAATGGACGTCAGCATGTAGGAGGGGAAGGGAATGAAGCAGCTGACGAACACATTTTCCCTCTGACCTAAATGTATAGGTGACTCCTGTCTGCACTTACCAGGACATATCAGCTACATTTGGCAGTAAAGGAAAGAAAAGGAAAAACAGATTTGATAAAAGATTAGAAGAGGAAGATAGGCAGATCTAGTGGAGAGACTGAAACTAGCAACAAGAATAAAATAGAAACATGGAAATTTAGAGTTCTTCTCCAACTTGCCTTGTGCAATGTCATAGGAAATTGACAAGAAATTTGTTAAACTGTGCAGATTTCTGTCAACATTTTCTGTTGTCATAAAACCAAAGTGCAACTACAAAGCTCCTTTAAGAAAGAAAGCCATCCCAAAGTAATTAAATTCTCTTCTTCATATGTAAAATAAAGTAGCTACATGTAAGTTGACATTACTTAATATAGTCCAGTGAAGACACTGCAATTGCATATTACCAGGAGCTCAGTGTGACAAGTTATTTAGCCAGTTTTTACATCATCTTCAGTGGAAAGAAAAGTGGAATAACAAAACCAAAGCAAAAAGATCTAAGTCTTCCCATGTGGAAGTCATATATCTTGTGAAAATGTTAACACTTATTTGATCGCCCCAAATTCTAAACAAATGCCAAACATCTTTCACCATGGCCTGGTAGGTATGGATATGATCAACGCAACTTGTGGGCTGAAGGGCCTGTTTGTGCTATAGCGTTCTATGTTCTAAGTTCTACAATATGCGCTTCTACTTCTATCATGAGCCCTGCAGATCAAAATCTCCATATAAGCTTTTCCAGGTTGTTTATAGAGTATAAGAACTAGACATGCAGAGAATTAACAGCAATTCTAATTCTTTAATTTTTGATTCATCATTGAATTACCATGCTATTATTTTTATGCTGCTTAATTCAAATGAGTGCATAATTAAAATGGGCTATTTCTGAATGCTTAACATTCAGAAAATGCATTCAAATTGGATACTAATACAGAAATCTCCCTCTGGTTTAAAATGTTATAAATAAAGAACACCGATCATTAACTCAAACTGAAATACAAAATACTTCAGTCTTTGAGGAAGGTGCTCTGTTGGAAAGTCAGTGCAGACTCAATGGGTCTTCTGCACTGTAGAGATTCTATGGTTCAATGAATTCTATGTCATTGTAATAGTAATTCAGAGGACCAGCCTAATACATGAGGGATAAAAACAGATAAATCTAGAGAAATAAAAATTCTGCTTTTATTTCCAATTTCCAGTATTCACAGTATTTTGCTTTTATTTTAATGCATAAGGGACATGGATGGATTCAAATACCAGAACGGCAGCTGGTGGAATTTAAATTCAATTATGTATCTACAAGATAAAGTTAGTCTCAGTAATAGTGTCTATGACAACTATCATTTTTTGTTATACAAACCCATCTGGTTCTTTAGGGAAGAAAACATAAGAACAAGGAAATGGAATAGACCATTTGGCTCCTCAAGCCTGCCCTGCCATTCAATAAGATCACGGCTGATGTTTTTGTGGACTTAGCTCCACCTACTTGCCCATTCACCATAAAGCTTTACTGTTCAAAAATCTATCTTTGCCTTGATAACATTCAACTGCTTTATTGGGCAAGGAATTCCACAGATTCACAACCCTTCGGATGAAGAAGTATCTCCTCAACTCAGTCACAAACCTGTTCCCCCTTATTTTGAAGCTATGCACCCTAATTCTAGTTTCACCTGCTAGCCGAAACAACCTGCATGCTTCTGTCTTATCTACTTGCTTCATAATGTTATGTTTTTCTAAAATATCCCCTCTCATTCTTCTAAATTCCAATTAGCCCACAGGCTACTTAGTCTCTCCTCATAAGTCAATTCTCTCAACTCTGAAATCAACCTAGTGAATCTCTTCTGCACCCCCTCCAGTGCCAGTATATCCTGTACACAATACTCCATGTCTGGCCTAACCAGCACCTTTTGCAGCTGCAACATAATGTCACATTTTTAAACTCCATTCCTCTAGCAATGAAGGACAAAATTCCATTTGCCTTCTTAATTACTTGTTGCACCTGCAAATCAATGTCTTATGATTCATGCACAAAGACATCCAGGTCCTCTGTGCAGCAGTATGCTGCAATTTTTTACAATTTAAATAATAGTCCACTTTGCTGTTTTTCCTACCAAAATGGATGACCTCACATTTACCAACATTGTACTTCATCTGCCAGACCATTGTTCATTCACTTAAACTATGTGACAGCAAGGTGGCAGTTTCAACAGCAATCAACAACCACAAAATCCCATGAAAGAAGAAACAAAAAAAAATGTACGTACAGAGTTGCACAGACATACTTTTTCCAAGCAGCAGAGTGTAACATCATCTTTGTCATACTTTCAGAAGTATTACATAAGAGGTGACACTGTCTTACTTAAACTATAGTCTTAAGTAAAGTGCTTGAATATAAGCATCTTAAAGCTCTATCTTGTAATTTTCATTCAAAGTACTCAATAGATATCAGAAAATAAAAAAAGTCTTTAATGTTGTAAATAATATTACAATATTGTAAAACCTTTTGTTGAATTAACCAATCCCATTCAGCTAAAAAAAAAGCAAAAAGAATGAAAACATTAATTTATCTTGGTTTGAATACAAGACTGTAGGCACAAAGGTATAGATCAGACCAAGTAACACTTCCTATCAACCTACTAATCAGCATTCCTGATGAATTTAAAACTCTCTGATGTTGAACCAGCCAAAATACAAATAGAATCAGCTTATTATAAATTAAACATCGTTGCTGAGCATAAGAAGTGAGGTTTGACATTCTACAAAAAGCAGGTTTTGGCCATGAGCTACATGGGATTAAAAACTCACAGAACACAGATATGGTAAGAAATGAAACATAACCAAGTCAAAAACAACCAAGAATGAGCAAGTACAGAGAGAAACTAGTGAATGACCAGTGTGGAGAGAGCTCAGAGAGGAAGGTGAGTACAATACGTATTTATTGCACATTGCAGACATTCTATAATTACTCATTCTCCAGTTGGATTATAAATTCCCATAGTTATAAAGCTTCAAATAGGAGAGGCAGATTAGCAGATACCTACTCTATACATATTCTGTAAAGTAAGTGAAGCTTCATTATTTTTATCGTAGAACTTGAAATGAGTTCCTATAAACTGTATGGAGTGCTCATTGACAGTTGTTCTCCTTTCCCAATTGGTGATAATTTTAAACTGTACTTGATGGTCAACTTTAAAAGAATCATCTGATTTTCATGATTTTATTGTATAAAATGGATCTGCAAATATCTCAATAATCAATTAAACCGTACAAGCTTGAAAAGGGCCATGATGGCTGCCAGTATCATTATCAGATATTAAATTGTATTTTGAGGAGTGACAGTAAGCAAATGCCAGCAAGTAGTCACTTCACATATTGTACTGATTAATTCTGTCAACACTTTATACCTTTCTACAGGTTAAATAAATCACTACTTGACTGTGTAGTTAATCACATGTCGTAAAACTAATTAAACCGCATCTGTGATTTCCTGAACAATGAGATATGCTCAGTGGGATATTTAGTGGCCAGGGAGCAATGCTCATGATTTACATGACCTTAGGTCACCACAGACACGAGCATCATTTTTATTATCAACAATTCACATGAACGTGTTGTTCAAATATCTGGCTTAGGAATAATGAAACGGGGAACAACACTGCCAATCTGTCACGTCAGCAAGTGCATCAATTACACTTTCTTCAACTCATGAGTCATTCAATAATACTTAGATGCATGAGATTACATCATGGAACCTGCGAATGAGAAAGAGAGTTAATGAACGGCAGCTGCATGTGAGTGTAGTTCAGTCTTTGATTCACAGACATATGAGAGGCTGACAATCTAGTGCAGTACTGTACTCTCAGAGGTAAAAGATCCCACAGCTTTATTTCAAAAGAAAGCAGGGGAATCAGGGGAATTCTCTTTGGTATGCTGACAAATATTCATTTCTCAACCAACAAGGTTAAAACTGATTATCTAATCACTTACAGGAAATCAACAAGTGATTTGCTGAATGTATTCTGGTCGCCTCACTATAGGAAGGACGCGGAAGCTATTGAAAGGGTGCAGAGGAGATTTACAAGGATGTTGCCTGGATTGGGAGGCATGCCTTATGAAGACAGGTTCAGGGAGCTGGGACTGTTCTCCCTGGAGAGACGAAGGTTGAGAGGCGACCTGATAGAGGTTTACAAGATGTTGAGAGGAATAGATAGGATGGACTCTCAGAGACTATTTCCCAGGGCTGAAATGGTCGCGACGAGAGGGCACAGATTTAAGGTGCAGGGAAGCAAGTACAGAGGGGATGCTAGGGGAAAGTTTTTCACTCAGAGGGTGGTGAGTGAATGGAATCGGCTGCCGTCGGTGGTGGTCGAGGTGAACTCGCTGGGGTCTTTTAAAAGACTTCTGGATGAGTATATGGGATCCAATGGGATTGGGGGTTATAGATAGGTCTATGGCTGGGTAGGTTTTGATGTGTTCGGCACAACTTGTGGGCCGAAGGGCCTGTTTGTGCTGTAGTGTTCTATGTTCTATTAAAGGGGCTCTCTCAATGGCTCAAAGAATTATCAGTAAGTCTTATTTTACCCTGAATTAACTGATTTTAGCCAAAAAGAGACTATAATGATTAAGGAAGGAAAAACTCTGTTCCTGACTACTTTGCACTGGAAGTGCATATTCAGCATTCTGCTGGATCGTGGTGCCATGATCCTGTCAGCACTCACTGCCAAGTTCATGAATCCTGCCATCATTCATTTCTAGATTGACTGCTGAATAATGGTTACCTGAATGAGGTAGCCAAAGTATGCCCTAACAGTCAGAAGCTTTCACAAGCAAGGGGGAAGAATTCAGCCAAGAAAAATACATGAAAATTTGACCAAAAGTTCAGAACACAGTTGTATTCCACCATGGAACAGCTCAGCCTGTCAGGAGCTGAAAAGGAATTATTCAGAGGATTTCTGATCTACAGATGATTGAGGAATGGTACGAGGGGGATTTGGTACATGCAGGTAAGTGCAAGCACATGGATCTGTCTCCATAGACGACATAACATTAAAGAAAATCTTCCTATAGCTCATCCATAAACGGGCTGATTTTTTAACCATGTAAATAATGAGAAATAAATTACTCTAAATATCATATTGATGTACATAAGAAAAAACCAGCATTAGAATATTAAGTCCACATTTACATAATCTTAACTTTGTTGTATTTTGGAATAAGTACAGAACTCATACAATTGCAACCCAAATTGAATGAAAATTGCTGGAGGACATATACTTAACTTTATCTATGTCAACTATGACCCACAACAAACCAGATACAATTCATTCTTCATTGACCCACATCTATCCACCACCTTTGTGTAACATGTGACAAATGTTGTATTTATTTTACCTGAATAAATCACAATCACAGGACATAGCTGAAAAGAGAAGCTTCCAAAGAGAGGTGAAAGCCGTTTTTTACGGTTGAACAGAACACATGAACTAATGCTTAACTTGCCTGTAAATTAACTTCACGGATCAAGGATGAATCACTGGCTTGGAATTTGTCAAAAAATTTATTATATTGGCTATATTATGCTGCACTTCAGCACACTGTATTTAACCTTTTATGAACATGCAGAAGATTATATGCTGAATGGACACATTCTAGATACATCAAACTAGTCATTCACACAATATAAAAATAATATAACTGAATTAACAATGTTTAAGATGATTGCAAGAAATAAAAGTTCAAAATGTATCACACTTTGCCAGAGGTTTGAAGATAATTTGTCAGATGTAGGGGAACTAAGTTGACTCCAATTTTCAAACTATTTTGATTTCCAGGACAGTGATGGTATCGGTTTTGCAAAATAGAGAAATGAATTGTACTAGCCCCCAAGTGTTCCAAAACTTCATGTTTCTATATTGTGAATAGGACAATTCTTCCCTCAGTGCACAGTTAATTAACTCCTTCACTGCTGTGCTTCATCATTAAACCGTACTACTGCTGGCAGTTTAACATTTTGGGCGGGATTTAGCGGTCATAGCTCGGGCGAGACTGGAGATTTGTGCTGTCAGGCCCTCACCCGCTCTGATTCTGATGGTAGAGTTCTGGTGTATATTTTTATTTCATGCAATTTTAAAAACGTATAAAATCTTATTGTAATCTTAAATCTAAGTACAAGTTTCTCTTCAGTATTTATGCCAAAGCTTTTTATCTTGCAATCATCAGGACAAACAAGAATACCGAATTCAAAGAAAGCAACAATTAATACAACTTGGAAAGAGGGTTCTGATTGGTTAGCCAGTCAACTTTGATTGGCTGAGGCTTTGCCATGGAGAACGAACCAGGAAGATTTTGTCTCCCATGCTTCTGTTTAACGAAAAAAAAGTGAATATTCTTCCTGCTCGCAGAAGACTTCACCCTGTACGTAAATGCGTGTATTTTCTAGCAAGCACGAGTGAGTTACATTGTAAACTTGAACTGATAAATCTTGAATTGGTTGTCAGTGTTACATAGAACAAACAGCTCAAAAACAAGCCATTCAGGGCCTAAGTCATGTCAATGTTTATGTTCCCTCAAAGCCACCTCTCACTTACTTTGGCTAACCCTATTAAAATAACCTTTTATTCATTTTCCCCTCATGTTTATCCAGTTTTCTTCTAAAAACTTGTATTCAACAGCTCCTTATGGTACAACTAGCGCAATCTTACCACCTTCTGAGTAAGGAAGTTTCTCCTGGATTTCTAATTGGATTTATTTTTCACCCTTATATTTATTACCTCTCGTGTTGATCTCTCTACATATAAAAACAACTTCACTATTAAACCATTTCATTACTTCTCTTATCAAAGACCTCCTCCACCAATCATCCAACTTCACCTACTCTTTTTCTGATGATTTCACCCTACATTCTTCAGATCACGTACCCTCAATGCATAAAAACCTACAACCTCCACGTCTCTCAGTGCAGTAATTAAATTAGTACATCTTGTTCTCCTTCATATCCAATGTTAGATCTAGCTTTGGCTTTCTCTATCTTTCATGTCTGTCATTTTTTTCTCTCTTCTATTAATACAACCATGGTCCTATGAATTGCTCCTCAGAAGTTCCAAACACCAATTTTGAATGTTCTTCCCCTTCTCTGTGTCCTTGCTCCAATACATCAGTAAGAAGTCTCACAACACCAGGTTAAAGTCCAATAAGTTTATTGATAGTAAACCCACAAGCTTTCGGAGTTTGCCTGTTCGTCAGGTAAACTTGTTGGACTTTAACCTGGTGTTGTGAGACTTCTTACTGTGTTTACCCCAGTCCAACGCCAGCATCGCCACATCACAATACATCAGGCCAGGTTCTATGGTCGACAGTAAGTGAATGAAGGGCATTTGCTATAATTGTGCTAAAGCTCTTTTGAAAAGCAGCAAGTAGAATGAAACAAGATATCCCGAACCTGTCTGAAGAAGGCAAATAAGAGTGTGTCTCCTCAAATTCTCAGATTAAGTAATCCTCATAGAGATTTGCAGAATTTAAATAAGGAAGTAGGAAGTTACCTTCAATTGCACTTCACCACTGACTAGAAACTTAACTGGACCACATATAAATACTGTAGTTATAAGAGCAGGTCAGAGGCTGGGAATCCTGCAATGAGTAATTCACTCGTTGGCTCCCCAAAGCTTGTCCCTCACCTACAAGTCAGGAGTACGAAGGAGTTGCTTGGACGAGTGCAGCTTCAAAAACACTCAAGAAGCTTGACACCATCCAGGGCAAAGGAACTCGTTTCATGACGTAGGAACTCATTACATCCTTTATTATTGACATACCTTGAAAGGAATTTTCCACTTTAGGGCTAAGTCTCATAGTGGGGGCAGAAATGGGGAGAATCTCCCACCGTAGAGACCACCGGGAATTCACACTATATTGCGCAATGCTGGCCAAATAAAATATGGAGTCATAGATTTCCTGCCTTCATATCCAACCTACTATTTAAAAGGTGATGGGACATGATGCAAATGACGCATTACTGAAATCAGAAGATCCACCTCCTGGAAAATCCTGAAGATAGAAGATCTACATCTTCAGTGCTCCACTTACCCACTGTTGTACGTGGCATTCCAGGGTCCAGTCGCTGGAGGTCTCCATCCCAATCTCCCTGAGCTGCCCAGAGCTTTTTGCAGGCACGTCCAACATTTGCACATCACATTGGTCCAGACATACTCTGGACCGGAAATTCACTCGATGTTTGGGCAGGCTCAGGAGGGGAGGGAAAGGGGCATAGGGGACTCCAGTTGGGCCTTCATCTGCATTACAATAATAGGACACAAAATGGTTTCACGTGGCATGTGGTGGTAATGGTGATCCACCACGATGTGCATGAGTGCACTTCTCACCATTAACTATTTAGTGGTAAACTGATTTTTCAACACTTGCCGCATTTCCCCACCACCACCATTAAATTTGCCACTGGGTGATCTGGAAAATTCTGCCCCATAAGCGTCGTGAGTACTATCTGCAAACCATAATGCAGTTTCTTCAACAGCACCTTCTAAACCCAGACTCCCAACACCTCAAAGACAAGGGGAGTAAGAAAATTAAACAACCATCACTTACAAGTTCTTCTCCAAATCACACACAATCCCGACTTAGAAATATGTAGCTAATACTGTCAATGGTTCAAAATCCCGGAGCCCCCTGTCTACCAGCACTGTGGGTGTATCTACATCACAGACTGCAGAAACTCAAGAAAACTGCTCAGATCAATTAGGAATGGGTGATAAATGCTAATACTGCCATCAACATCAATACCTTTATATTCATTCATGGGGTATAAACATTTAAGAGACTCTATTTTGAAAAATTATTTATTCAAACTATTAAGGTTTACAGCACAGAAGGAGGCCATTCAGCATATTGCATCTGTAAAAGCTTATTCAAGAACAATCCAAAACTAATGCTACTTGCTCAACCTTTGTCATGCATGTTGTTCTATTTTAAACCTTTATCCAATTTTCCCTTAAAATATGCAACGGTCTTTGCTTCCAGCGATCCTATGGGGTGTTGCAGCAAAGCATTCTTTGCTGCAACACTCCGTAAAATAGTTACCTTAATGAATGTTCCCAATAAATTGTGAGGCCCAAACTAAAGGTGTCACGCATTGAAAAATCTGGCTCCATGCAGTAATACTCTATTTGTGATGATTTTAAATTAATGACTGCTAGTCACTGACTTTCCAACCAGATGCAAGTCTTACCCAAGTCGCTCCATCTAAAATGGTTCATAATTTTCAAAATCATGATCAAATTTCCTGAGTCGCCTCTGCTTCACTGAAAGTAGCCCCATCTTTATAGCTGCCCGTGTTTAGCAATATGCTCTATGGCTTGTCCTGTCTATAATTCGGTGTCTAAAATTGAACATATTAGTTCAAAATGGTCTAATCAATATATTTTATGAATTAATCCTTACTTCTTTACTCTTGCATATCATATCCTCATTTATAAAATAGCTTTATCTTTACTAAGTGAATTACACACATGAACTGCTAGAACTTTCTGTACATCCATATTTGCATATCTTTCCCTTAATTGTATACTCACAATTCTTGTTTTTTCTACCAAAAGTATTACCTCACATTTATCCACAATAAATTGCACGCTCCATCTGTCTCTCTCCCTGCCAACCTATGTCTTTCTAAGTTCTCCTCATTGCATGTTAAAACTCCTGCTGTGTATCATCGAGAATTTCAAGATTGTGTACATTCTATTCAAATCCAAAGCAACTGTTCATACGTAGATCAAAAATGGACTGATGCCTGGATACATCACTTCCAGACCTTCTTCAGTTTCAGCCATGCCCATTTACCCTACTACATTATTTCTTGGCCATCAACCAACTTCCTACCATATAGTAGATTTCTTCTTATACCATATGCCTTTTTCTAACAAGCCTCTTGCAAGACACCTCATGGTGAGCCTTCTGAAAGTGATTTTTCTTTTTAACAGATGGCACTTATTTCCAGATTGCTTATGTTCCCCTCTTGATAAAGAAACCTTAGTAAATACTTTCTCTGTCCATAATATCAACAATTTGTTAGGGGTGAAAAGTTTGCCTATGTGTTTGTTCATAAACACATACACACAAAAGGCCCCTTTGTAAACTTCCCAAAGCTTGATTTTCTGGCTATACAGCTAATTTAAAAGGTTTTTTTAAAAAAACATCAGATTGTGAGTTTGAAGCTTTAAAAGAAACACCCAGCCCAACTCCAGTTTATTACACAGAATGACATTCCCCAATGTACAGTATGCAGAGCTCAAGTGGGTACATTTTTTCGTCAAAAGAACTCTTACCACAAAAACCATAAAGACATCAAAAACAGGAAAAACTGATCTGTCAGTTGAAGGAATTTAATTTAATGTTCAAATAGAATTTATTAAAGACCCAAGGAAATGTAATTTTCGCTGTAGAGGGGGAAAATAGCTACAAAATATAGAAGAACTACCAAATTTGCAAATTCACTGCGTTTAACGTTCTACTATTTATTAGACAATGGCCAAACATGAGAAGGTATGGTATAATACAGCTCAAGGTGAAAGCTGACATGTGCAAGTTGCTTGCTCAAAATTATTTTTAAAATACTGTGATATGCAAGTGTGAATATTAACTATATTGCTCAAAAGAAAAAAATGCCTTGGATGAGAAAACCAAATAAATTACATTTGATCTTTTCACTATTAGGTATTTCAATTACATTATGGTTCAATGTAGAAGCAAAGGCATTTTACTGGTGATAAAGAATTAAGATATTTTTACTCATCTGACAAAATTAAAGAGACTATGGTGTGAGCGCACAATTATAAGAATATACTGGTGATAGATGTTACCCAAAAGACTCCAAATGGGGTTTGGACAGAGTAGTTACACAAAAAGTGTCCCCATTAGTGGAAGGATTGAGAACCAGAGAACACAGATTTACATCTGATGGCAAAAAAAACCCAAAAACGGCGATATAGGGAAAAAAACCCAAAGTTAAGATCTGGAATGCACTGCCTGAGGGACTGTGGTGGAGACAGACTTAATTAAGTTATTTCAAGAGAGAACTGGATTATAATCTGAAAAGAAAGAATGTGCAGGGTTTCAGGGAGAAGATGAGAGAATGGCATGAGGTGAATTCCTGGCTCAGAGAGCCAGCATATACATGACAGGATGAATGGCCTCCTTCTGTGCTGTAACTGTTCTACACAGGATTCTATAGCCTTCAGATTGACTGTTCACTGAGGGTTTTAAATTAGCATTAGTAAAACCTATTTGACACTTCATTCGTATATACCAAGAAATGCTAAGTGACACAATATTTAATAATAACATGACTATCACTGACACATCTTCATTACTTTACTTTAAAAAAATTATAGCTTGAGTGGAAAATTTCAGCATGACAACCTGAAAATCACATTCCTGTGTACTAGACACAATAATATCTGCTGAATTTGAGCCTTTTTCACAGAAGCCAACATGGCACTGTTTTTCTTTGGAAAGAGTTTGTTCTAACTAATCATGGGACTCAGCATGCTAGGTGTCAATGCCCCTTTTAATTTATTCAGACAA